>CM073733.1:61084854-63484854 GCA_037113605.1 Calophaca sinica
AACAGAGTCAATTAGTCAAACAGAGTCAACTTTATTCAAACAGAGTCAACATAGTCAAACAGAGTCAACTATATTCAAACAGAATCAACTTAGTCAAACAGAGTCAACTAAATTCAAACAGAGTCAACTTAGTCAAACAGAGTCAACTATATTCAAACAGAGTCAACTTAGTCAAACAGAGTCAACTATATTCAAACAAAGTCAACTTGTCAAACAGAGTCATCTATATTCAGATCAAACACCTATTCCTTTATAAGAAGGAAATTCAAGTTCTTTCTTATAAAGTTGAATCTATCTTCAGCAAGGGGTTTTGTAAAGATATCTGCCCATTGATGGTCAGTATCAATAAATTTAATTTCAAGAATCCCTTTCTGAACATAGTCTCTAATAAAATGATGTTTAATTTCAATATGTTTGGCTCGAGAATGCAAAATAGGGTTTTTAGTCAAGCATATAGCAGAAGTATTATCACGATATGTAGAGTTTTACTCTCTTTAACTGATAGTCCTCAAGTTGATACCTCATCCCAAAGTAGTTGTGAGCTCAAACTTGCGTGAGATATGTACTCGCCTGCTGCGTTGATAGTGCAATTGTGCTTTGTCTTTTCTTTGGACCAAGAGACAAGATTTGCTCCAAGAAATTGGCGACCACCACTTGTGCTTTTCCTTTCAATTCTCGTCTCCAAAGAAAGTCAAGATCACGTAAACCTACTAACTTGTAATCATCTGAGTTCTTATAAAGCAAATCAAGATTAGTAGTTCCTTTAAGATATCTAAATATCCTTTTAACCGCAGTTAAGTGAGATTCTCTAGGATCAGATTGAAATCTTGCACATAAGCACACACTAAACATAATATCAGGCCTTGAGGCTGTAAGATAGAGGAGTGAACCAATCATACCTCTATATACCTTTTGGTCTACCTTTTTACTTGATTCATCTTTACCAAGAGCACATGTTGGATGCATTGGTGTGCTCATAGGTTTGGTTTCCTCTAGCTTAAACTTCTTCAGCAGTTCTTTCACATACTTAGTCTGATGGATATAAGTTCTATCTTGACATTGTTTTATTTGAATGCCAAGGAAGAATTTTAGTTCTCCCATCATACTCATCTCAAATTCATTCTGCATAAGCTTAGAGAATTCTTTGCAAAGAGACTCATTAGTAGCACCAAAGATAATATCATCTACATAAATTTGAACTACAATGAAATGCTTTTTAGATGATTTTCTAAAGAGGTCAGATTCCACTGTCCTCTTTCAAAACTGCTTTGACATTAAAAAGGAACTCAATCATCATACCAGGCTCTTGGAGCTTGTTTAAGACCATAAAGTGCCTTTTTAAGTTTGAAAACATGTTCAGAAACTCAAGATCTTCAAAACCAGGTGGTTGTTTCACAAACACTTCCTCATTTATGAAACCATTTAAAAATGCACTTTACATCCATTTGGTACAAAGTAATGCCATGATGTGCAAAGATAAGATAGTAATATTCTAATAGCTTCAAGTCTAGCTACAGAGCAAAGGTTTCAGATAATCAATACCTTCCTCTTGTGAGTAACCTTGTGCAACAAGTCTAGCCTTGTTCTTACCACTTTGCCATCTTCATCAAGTTTGTTTCGAAACCCACTTGGTTCCAATGGCTAACTTGTCCTCCTGGAGGAGGCACAAGCTTCCACACATCGTTCCTTTGAAATTGATTTAGCTCTTCTTGCATAGCAATGATCCAACCATCATCGCAGAAGGGCTTCATCAATTGTTTTTGGCTCTATCTCGCAGAGTAAGGCCAGTCGAGTGTTCTCTCGAGAGGATCTTGTTCGACTTTATCACTAGGTTCACCAATGATTTGGTCCTTTGGGTGATGGGGTTTGAACTTCCAAATCGATATGATTATTTCCTTATCACCGTAATCAGCACCAGAGACTTCACCAGAGATCACACCGTAAACATCACCGTGAGTCAAGACTTGTGATATCAACTCTTGTTTGCTTTGTTTATCTCAGAATCTGCAAAAACTTCATCTAGCTCGACGTATCATTGTCGGGCTTTTTATCATCAAATCTTACATGCATAGATTCATCAACAACTAATGTTTCTTTGTTGTATATTCTCAGTATGCTTTAGAGCGTTGTAATATCCCAAAAGATAGCTCTATGTGATTTAGAGTCAAATTTTCCTAGACTGTCCTTTGTATTGAGAACAAAGCAATCACACCCAAATTGATGAAAATATGAAATGTTGGATTTTCTTCCTTTCCACAATTCATAAGAAGTCTTATTCAAGATAGGTCTAATATAGATTCTATTTTGAATGTAACATGCAAAGGTTTACCGCTTTCGCCCAAAAGTGCTTAGCAATATTTGTTTCGTGAATCATGGTTACTGCCATTTCTTGCAAAGATCTATTTTTCCTTTCTACAACACCATTTTGTTGTGGTGTTCTAGGGATGAAAAGTTATGAAAAATACCATTTTCTTCACAGAAGTTTTGAAAGGATTCATTTTCAAATTCACCACCATGATCACTTCTAATAGTAGTAATACAAAAACCTTTTTCATTTTGCACTTGTTTGCAGAATCACGTAAAACACCGTAAAGACTCATCCTTGTGGGTTAAGAATTTTACCCATGTCCATCTAGTATAGTCATCGACAATGACTAGACCATATTTCTTTCCGCAGGCAGAGGCGCTCAGTTGGTCCAAATAAATCTAAATGTAAAAGCTCAAGGGCCTTGAGGTGGAAACAATATTTTGGAATTAAAAGAAGATTTCGTTTGTTTCCCTTTTTGACATGCTTCACAAAGAGCATCGGATTTGTACTTGAGATTTGGTAAGCCTTTAACAAGTCCTTTCTTGTTAAGCTTTGAGATTAACCTCAAGCTAGCATGACCAAGTCTCTTGTGCCGCATCCATTGCTCTTCATCAATTGACAAAAAGCATTTTACATTTTGATCACCAACTCGTAAAGTTTGATTTTATAAATATTGTCCTTTCTCTTTGCTCTAAAGAAAATGGATCCGCTCCTTTTGCTTTGGCTATACATTCATTATTGTTAAAGGCAACATCATAACCACTATCGCATAATTGACTTATACTCAAGAAGTTATGGTTCAGCCACAACCAATAAAACATTATCAATAGAGGGTAGAAATTTCTCACCAATTCTTCCACAACCAATGATTTTACCTTTTGGTTTCTCCAAAACCAACATTTCCACCTTCTTTAAGTTGAAGATCTTGGAACATACGCCTTTCTCCCGTCATGTGTCGTGAGCACTCCACTGCCTAAGAACCAGGATCGGTGTCTTAACTCTGTTGCTAAGCAAATCTGCAACATAGACAATCTTGTCCTTAGGTACCCAAATCTTTTTGGGTCCTCTTTGTTAGTTCTAGAAGGAGATTTGTCCTTTCTCATTTTTCAGTTTATAACATGCATTTCTAATGTGTCCCTTTCCGATTATAGAAAGTACAAAGCAAACAAATACTATGATTATTAGTATCCTTGGTTTCCAAATGTATATTTTGAAAGGTGGGTTCTTCTGGTTTGTAACCAAGACCCTTTTTACCATTTTGGCTTATGCTCCAAATCATAGATGCTTGTTTACTACGTGACACATTCAAGAAGAAATTTTTGAAATCCTCTTCATATTTTGAAGAGTTGCATTCTCTTGATTCTCATCACTGAATCAAGTACTCACCAATCGGTGGTTTTCGTTTTGAGTTTTTCATTCTCCTCATTGAGTATTTGAAATTGTTTTTGAAGATTTAAAAATCTCTTTTTCAAGGATTTATACTCATTGTTGAGTTTGGAAGACTCGCCTAACAGCTTCATCAAAGGCTAATTGAATATTAGAAGAAATGTTAGAATTTACCTCTTCTTGTTCTTCTTCTTCACTGTCGACTCTATATTGGCCATAAGAGCCATGTTGGCCTGTTCTTCATCATCATCATCAGATGATGACTCAGAATCATCCCATGTAGCCATGAGACTCTTCTTCTTCTTACCCTTAAAGCCACCTTTCCTTGATTTCTCAAGTTGTGGACATTTTGACTTGTAGTGGCCAGGTTTCTTGCATTCATAGCAAGTGACTTGGCTTTTGTCCTTGAAGTCCTTCTTTTCTTTTGAGTCGTGTTTTTCCCTTGAGTCCTTCTTAGGGAACTTTCTTCTAAACCTTCCTTTACTTTTCATCATGCGTTGAATCTTCCTTGATATTAAGGAAATTTCATCGTCAGTATCTTCACTACTCTCTTCAGATGAATCTTTGTCGGTCAAGTTCACTTGGAGAGCTTTAGAAGTAGATGCCTTGTGTGATGATTTTAAAGCAATGGTCTTAGTTTTCTTGGGAGGTTCTTCTTCATCAAGCTCAAGCTCGTGAGCTCTTAGTGAACTCAAAAGATCTTCAAGTCGTAATTCATTCAAGTCCTTGGCTTCTTGAATAGCCGTGACTTTGGGTCTCCATCTCTTTGGCAGACTTCTCAAGATTTTCTTAACATGGTTAGCAGTAGTATAGCTTTTCTTGAGAACCTTCAAGCCATGAACTAATGTTTGAAATCTTCCAAACATAATTTCGATGCTTTCATCCTCTTCCATCTTGAAGAGTTCATATTGTCTAACCAAGATATTAGCCTTGGTTTCTTGTACTTGGGAAGTACCTCATAGGCTAAAGCCATGAGTCCCAAATTTCTTTGACAAAGGTCTTTGTTATTACCACATTTCTCAAACTCTTTTTCAGAGATAGCACATACAAGAAAGTCTCTTGCTTTTTGGTGCAAGGTATATTCCTTTTTATGATCATCAGGCCAAGACTCCCTAGGAATAGGATTTCTTTTGGAGTCAATCGTTCTGTGTAATCGCTCAACCATATCCCAAAGTTCAAACTGTTGAGATTCAAAAGTTTTTCACTTTATCTTTCCAGAGTCATAGTTAGATCCAAAGGAACAAAGGGGACGATTAACGTGACCACCGTTCGCTGCTTGCCATAGGAAAGTATAGGATCTTTCCTCTCACATCATTAAGTGCTCAACCAAGAGGCCGAGCCTCGTACCAATTGAACGTGGCAAAACACAAGAAAGGGGGTTTGAATTGGGTTTTAAAAACTTTTTCGCAAATACAAATGTTTATGAAAAATAACTATTCAATAAACCGTGCAAGGAATAAAGAGTAGAGAGAAGAAAGAGACACAGATTTATACTAGTTCACTATCACCTGATCCCTACGCCTAGTCCCTTCACTCACTTGAAGGATTTCTCCACTATAATCAACCGATTACACTTGAGAGTATATTTCTGCCAACTGGCTATACTCACAACTTCTTAGAACGACTCAGTACAGTTGAGCCTCTAAGGTATACAACCACTACTGGGCTAAGTACAGATTCAAATAAGAGTTTTTGAAACAATATAGAGATAACTCTCTTCAGAGAGAATTTACAATGAAAATACTTTTAGCACAAAATAACTTTCTTAAAAGAAAGAATAAAACAGTAAGTGCCTTATTCAACGATCTCAGAGACTTAGATGAATTCTTGATTGCTCACTGTCTCTTGATTGGGTAGTGTTTGAGAAGATAGATGTTGATGCTCTCACTACTCAGAAAAATATTCAAGTTGCTAGCTTGCGTACAACTGTGTTGAAAATCGTTTGTAAAAACTCAATACTTGTCTTACTTCAGTGTATGAGGTAGGATATATAGCTAGGGTTGAAAAAGTGCCGTTGTAAGTGCCGATGTGACACAACGTCTCTTTTTGTCCGAAGTCAAAGCTTCAGATCCTGGAACTTTGGCTTTTGCAGGTTACGTCGCTTTCAAGACGAAAAGCATTCTGAGTATTATACGCAATGTCAGTAACTTTGTCCTTAGTGAGCTTTTCAAAATATAGACACTTCAAGCACAAGTTTCCTTGATGATTTTATCCTTTGACATTCTTCTTGTCCTCGTATAACAATGTACTTCAATTTCACTATCAGAGCTCTTCGTTCAAAGACTTCACTGTTCACCAGAATCAAGTATTCTTCAATACAGAGCTGAGAGGGCTATCACATAGCAGATTCTTGTTGAAGCACAATAAGTCTTCATAGAGTGCACTAAGTAGAATCTGTTGTATTGTTGACTTGCACCAGAGAGTTGACCAACCAGATTGTGACTATGCTCTAACAGAGCGTTGACCATCACAAGAGCGTTGACCAAACAGATTCGGAGTCTTCGAAAGAGCAGGTAACCAACAGATTTGACCGAGTCAATTCATGTCTTGCATCATATACCAGAGTGTTGACTAACATCAGAATGTTGACTAACTCCAGAGCGTTGACCAACCAGATTCTATGTGCCAAGAAACAGAGCCAGAGCCTGACTTTGATGAGTGAACTTCAAGATTTCACTAAGTCTTCTGAAGCAAATTTTTCTGAGTATAAATACTTTCTGCACACTTATAACCATGTTAGAGAATAAATTGTTCTCTTAATCTTTTGTTATCATCAAAACAATTAAGGGTTATTGTTTCTGAATCCACTTGATTCCAACAAATCCCACATCAACCTTATAAATATCCATTCTTTAACCTACGTTTAGCTCGACTAACCTTAATACAATGTAAATTGCAACCTTATTAACTAAGAACGTATTGTTCTTACTTACTCACTTTGTGCTTAACACATCTTTGCTTTTTCTTATGCTATTGGACTTTGCCTTATGCTCTATACAACAAATCCCAATCAACCTAGCTTGCTTATCCTTTAAGTGATCTAATCACCATGCTCATTACTACATAATAATCAAGCGACTAGGGTGCGCTATCCAAGATTTCATATACTTAACTAAACTAATTCCGAATATATATATATATATATATATATATATATATATATATATATATATATATATATATATAAACAAGGAATTCATTAACATTCATAAACTTAACATAACTTCACATATTATACCATTCATAAGAGATATATAATATGATGCTTTGCATGTAATGCACTTTGTGTTATTGGGTAGTGTCGTAGGCTTAGGTCCCTAGACCCCAATTACACACTTTCGGAATGGTGGTTAGACGTCATAACCCTCCAAGGGCGTCCCACTTGGCTAACCAAACCGATCTACTCCTATAAATAGAGGAGACTTGC
This sequence comes from Calophaca sinica, assembly GCA_037113605.1. Lineage (NCBI taxonomy): Eukaryota > Viridiplantae > Streptophyta > Magnoliopsida > Fabales > Fabaceae > Calophaca > Calophaca sinica. The sequence goes on from CM073733.1 coordinate 61,091,976, forward strand.
CATGGACTTTAGCTTATGCTTATGCTTATGATTATGCTTATGCTTGTATGCATATTCATATAAATACATTCATCATCATTACTTAACTATTCAAAGAAACTACAATCATTTCAATGAATCAAACTTACACTAATAGTATCCCTTTATCTCTAACGACTCCAAATCATAAACACTAATTCATACATTCTTTCTATTACATCCTTTTCCTAGGGTCCTTTCTTGACCTCTATGACTTAAGTTTATGGCTCTTAGACAAGCCTCACAATTCACCAAATTAATGGACAACACATACATTAACTAATCCCTTGAAACTCTATGGAGTTCTCAAGAGAGAAACATCAAACATACATTCAATTGTGGGGGGTTGGGGGCAGCCATCCAACCTCTTTTAATCAAGCCCACAAAACAATCATAACAATCAAAACAATCATAACAATCATAGCAATAACAACTGAATCTCTTATAGGTATTTAAAACCTAACTTGAACCTAAGGTTCATATGTTACTAACGGAAGATAAATTCCTATATGTGGGACTTATGGGTGCCCATCACCTAGGGGTTGAAGAACTCACCTCTATTCTTCAAGACATTGAGCTAGGAAGGTTGAACTTGGACCCTTTGCTCCTCTTCAAGCTTTTCCCTCTTTGCTCAACTTAGGGCTCCTCCAAATACTTCCCAAATCTTGATCTTCAACCTTCAATCTTCTTTCCCCCTCCAAGAACTTGAACCATCCTTGCTGGAGCTTGGTCTTCTCCCCCTTATCCTTCTCCAAATTCGTGCTTCTTCTTCTCCTCTCTAGGGTTCAAACCCTAATCTTCCAAATACTCAAATCTCCACTCTCAAACTCTCCATTTAGGCAAGTGATTGAAGAAATCCAACATGAATCTCTTCAATCCTTCTCAAAGGGTGAAACCCTAGCTCTCCTCTTTCTCTTTTCCCTTTCTCTTCTTTTCCTTCCCTCTTTCTCTATTTCTGCGTTCTGCTCGCAGAACTGCGCTTATACAGTGCAGTAGTCGTGAATCGATTCACGTAATAGTGTGAATCGATTCACACAAAGGCAAAAAGTGCCTCAATCGCAGATTTAATGAGTGAATCGATTCTCGTCATGAGTCCCAAAGAATTGCTTTATGTGAATCAATTCACGCCTTCGTGAATCGATTCCCATCGCTAGAATTTGATGCCAATGGAGTTTTAATCTTTGTGAATCGATTCCCAGGGTATATGAATCGATTCCCACTGCAGAAAAACCAGAAAACTTGGTTCTAACACCATACCTTGAGACTTTCTTCTCAAATTAACTTCCATAACTACAAATCAACACCTTTAACCATCTTAGGATTAAATCCAAACTTGTTCCTCAACTCAAACCCATTAACTTCCTTATCAAAACTTTGTGTAATTATATCCACTCACCTTGAAATCAAATTAAGCTTGGATACAATCACACAATTCTCCTCATAACTTCTTCTCAACTTAGCTTAGGAATTTGGGGTGTTACACTACTACCCACCTTTTAAAAATTTTCGTCCTCGAAAATTACTGCATCCTTCATTGGAACTTCAACTACAACTTCCTTTCATAGCCCATTCCGTCCATTGGAAAAAAAAACTTGAAACGATTAACTCTCACAAAGCATTAATCGATTGGCTTAGTTGCGATAGCGTTAACCAGTCACATACTAAGTTCTAATTGATGAATATGATTCAATCGGTTGAAACGGTGTGTGTAACTGGTTAAGTGAAATCACTCTAAGCACTAATCGATAGAATACTTACAATCGTGAATGACTCTAAGTATCCTCCGATTTGGGGTAACTTCACCTCCTTACTATCTTCAAACCTTTCCTCCCTGAGATAGGTTCTCATTTCCTGACTCCCTATGTGGAGTTAAGGGTGTAGGAACTTCTTAGCATTAGTAATATGGGGTGCGAACAGAGATTTACCTCCATGGAATCTCGTCCCCAAATCACGCCTTCCTTTCTTACCTCATCCTTCTGTATAACAAACTGGCTTTTGGTGCTTCCGCTACGATCTCTAATCTTACGTCCTTTCAAATGAATGAACTTCTTTCGTCTTATTTCCATCAGATGGGATACTTCACTTCTAGTCCGAAAGTTTAATCCTGGTGCTGTTCCATCTTTCAGTTGCTCTTGACTATTGGAAATTGTTACGCTTGCTTTTCATCGTCTGCTACTCACTTAGACATTCTGCCATAAGATAACCTGTGCTTCCTCTGTAATTCTGTAGTAACCCACAGTCTCGCATAGCCATCCTTATGAACTTGCCACACGACATTGCTTAACTCTTGGGAGGTATCCGTTGGTTAAACTGACTTGATTTTCATGAGTTGATTGCAAACTTTGTCTCACACGAGGTTTAAGCCTCACTTGGTTGGAGACTTAGCTTGCAAGTGGCTAATTAGAATCACATCAGACCCAACCTAACGACTTGACTCACAGTAACTTATAGTCTCAGGTGTTCACCATCTTCACTCCTAAATGAACTTTACTACTGCTCTCCTTCGCTTGATGGTGTAACTCCCTTTCTTGATGCTACTGGAATTAAATCAGAACCCTTACGGCTTTATCTGATAGCGGTGTAGATCGACGCGTTTAACAACCAATGGACCAACAAGTATCCAGAAAATAACTCCTTGATATCCTTGGGAACAGTCTACCTTATTGATCCTGTCTTATCATCCTTACCCAATCTGAATCATTAGAAACCCTAGAAGGGATTAATCTCTACATAGGAACTAATTGCTCAGGAAATTAAGTGATCTCATTAACCAATCATAGACTAAGTCTTATTCCAACTAATATTCTTACTTGGCTAAGGCAAAATCTATAATTGGTCAATTGAATTCACTTTACGCACTGGACAATTAGATCGAACGTAGACATCAATAACTTTAGGTTTCTCACAATCACCTTTCTTAAAACTCCTATAGTTTGAAGACTACATCTCATCTGATCCTCTGAAGTTCGTTGTTCCACTAAGGACACTGTTCTTTGAAGACTTAGAGTTTTCTTTTCTGCTTCACTAGGGCAGGATCACCCTCGAGGACCCACACTACCATTTGGGCGTTGTAGCATATCGCCTAACTCCATCTTGTTCCTTACCCTTTCTATTACTACTCTGAACGCTAAGGTTCTCTCAGGGATTATCATAGGATTTCTGTCGACCTAGGATCCACCTACAATCGGCTAGGTTAACCAATCCTGCTGAAACAACAAGTGTCGAGATCCTGACCGATTATAACCGACCATCCTACTCAATTGAAATCCTACAATTAAGAGCACTTACTGTTAACCACGAAGGGCACTTGAATTAACTTGGGAATCATCATAAGATATCAATCATTCTAGGATCCATTCATAATGGATTAGGCGAAACAAATTGATAGCATAACCAGTGTTGTAACCCTAACCGATTACAAATACCCATCCTAATTTGATTTGAAACCTCACAATTTATACTCCTTACTTGCTCGTCATTTCCAATCACTTCCATAGCATCTCGGTTGACGGTACCTGAATTACACACTTGCCTAGCCGAACCCTCACCACTATGGTTCCGACCACTCTTGAAATATTCCTTAACTCTTGGTTCCGGAAAGGTGGGAACTTGTTTCCCTTTTTCCGTATTCCGAAGGTTCTCACTTACTGAGGGCTCTTACATCCGCCCCACCCTTATTTGCATCATCCTTATCCATCAAACTTCCTCAGAGTTCGCGCTCCTATTCGGTCTTCTCCCTCGTCCATCAGCTCCATCTACTACATTCTTCGTACACGGTATGGAGTATTAAGTTGATCAGGCTTAATATTCCATACTAAGCATAAGAATATAGAGAGAAGTTCTCGAACAAGGAAAAAAAATCCCGGCTAACTAACTACAGTCCAACAAGGACAAAACTGACACTTCCTGAATTGAGTCATTACTAAACTAGTGACTCACAGTCCGATAAGATCGAACTTCTCTGATACCATAATGTAACACCCGCACCTCAACATAATTGTACGACAAATTACATTAAGGTACAGGAATTACTGAACATTTACAAACTTGATTACAATAATCCAAGTCGTAAATTAAACTTAACTCATAAATCTAATGAATAGATTACAAATTATACATAACTTGGGATATAAAATTCCCATTACAATCTACGACTAGCTTATGTGTCCCAAGCTTGAAGCCTCGGCTCGCCGTCTTCAGTACCTGCTTATCTGAAAAACAACAAAAAGGAAAAGGGTGAGATTATAAAATCTCAGTGAGCCCTTCACGGACTCCTCACCATTCTCTCCTCGGAACATTCTAGGCTAAGAAGACTAACTTGGGCATCTCAACCTAGACATACTCTCCCTATGTACCATAAGGACTTGACTTGCAACTTCTCGATATCCCTAAGCTAAGAAGCTTTAGAAGGCGCTAGCTTAAGTTAAAAACTTAGTACATTATCAAATAGGGTAATCCTAGGGCCACTATGCCACTTATCAACTTGTGATTGAACTAAACACATAAATGTATAGCAATCCCACATCAACCTTATAAATATCCATTCTTTAACCTATGTTTAGCTCGACTAACCTTAATACAATGTAAATTGCAACCTTATTAACTAAGAACGTATTGTTCTTACTTACTCACTTTGTGCTTAACACATCTTTGCTTTTTCTTATGCTATTGGACTTTGCCTTATGCTCTATACCACAAATCCCAATCAACCTAGCTTGCTTATCCTTTAAGTGATCTAATCACCATGCTCATTACTACATAATAATCAAGCGACTAGGGTGCGCTATCCAAGATTTCATATACTTAACTAAACTAATTCCGAATATATATATATATATATATATATATATATATATATATATATATATAAACAAGGAATTCATTAACATTCATAAACTTAACATAACTTCACATATTATACCATTCATAAGAGATATATAATATGATGCTTTGCATGTAATGCACTTTGTGTTATTGGGTAGTGTCGTAGGCTTAGGTCCCTAGACCCCAATTACACACTTTCAGAATGGTGGTTAGACGTCATAACCCTCCAAGGGCGTCCCACTTGGCGAACCAAACCGATCTACTCCTATAAATAGAGGAGACTTGCCATGGACTTTAGCTTATGCTTATGCTTATGCTTGTATGCATATTCATATAAATACATTCATCATCATTACTTAACTATTCAAAGAAACTATAATCATTTCAATGAATCAAACTTACACTAATAATATCCCTTTATCTCTAACGACTCCAAATCATAAACACTAATTCATACATTCTTTCTATTACATCCTTTTCCTAGGGTCCTTTCTTGACCTCTATGACTTAAGTTTATGGCTCTTAGACAAGCCTCACAATTCACCAAATTAATGGAAAACACATACATTAACTAATCCCTTGAAACTCTATGGAGTTCTCAAGAGAGAAACATCAAACATACATTCAATTGTGGGGGTCAGCAGCCATCCACCCTCTTTTAATCAAGCCCACAAAACAATCATAACAATCAAAACAATCATAACAATCATAGCAATAACAACTGAATCTCTTATAGGTATTTAAAACCTAACTTGAACCTAAGGTTCATATGTTACTAACGGAAGATAAATTCCTATATGTGGGACTTATGGGTGCCCATCACCTAGGGGTTGAAGAACTCACCTCTATTCTTCAAGACATTGAGCTAGGAAGGTTGAACTTGGACCCTTTGCTCCTCTTCAAGCTTTTCCCTCTTTGCTCAACTTAGGGCTCCTCCAAATACTTCCCAAATCTTGATCTTCAACCTTCAATCTTCTTTCCCCCTCCAAGAACTTGAACCATCCTTGCTGGAGCTTGGTCTTCTCCCCCTTATCCTTCTCCAAATTCGTGCTTCTTCTTCTCCTCTCTAGGGTTCAAACCCTAATCTTCCAAATACTCAAATCTCCACTCTCAAACTCTCCATTTAGGCAAGTGATTGAAGAAATCCAACATGAATCTCTTCAATCCTTCTTAAAGGTTGAAACCCTAGCTCTCCTCTTTCTCCTTTCCCTTTCTCTTCTTTTCCTTCCCTCTTTCTCTATTTCTGCGTTCTGCTCGCAGAAACTGCGTTTTTATATAATTCTGCAGCTGTGAATCGATTCACAGAATAGTGTGAATCGATTCACACAGTGCAAAAAGTGCCTGAATCGCAGATTTAATGAGTGAATCGATTCACACTGCGAGTCCCAACACTGCTTTTATGTGAATCGATTCACGCTCGTGAATCGATTCCCACCGCTAGAATTTGATGCCAATGGAGTTTTAATGCCGTGAATCGATTCCAGGTATATGAATCGATTCCCACCGCAGAAAAACCGTAAAACTTGGTTCTAACACCATACCTTGAGACTTTCTTCTCAAATTAACTTCCATAACTACAAATCAACACCTTTAACCATCTTAGGATTAAATCCACACTTGTTCCTCAACTCAAACCCATTAACTTCCTTATCAAAACTTTGTGTAATTATATCCACTCACCTTGAAATCAAATTAAGCTTGGATACAATCACACAATTCTCCTCATAACTTCTTCTCAACTTAGCTTAGGAATTTGGGGTGTTACATTTAGTATGTTATGACTATGATTTAAATATTTTTGGAATTCTTGAATTGGTTTGATTGAAAGAATTTTTGGGGAAAAACTTATTCTTGAAAAGTTTGAAAATGGGTTTTTGGAACTTAATAGTTTGGTCTTGAAAACATGATTAGGTATTTATTTAGAATTTTGAGATTCTTGAAGTGTTGTATAACATGCCTAGACTTGTTGATATAAGTTGTCTTAGGTGGATTAAATGCTATTTGATGATTGTTTGAGTTTAGAAATCATACATGGAAATGGTTATCTATTTAAAAGAAGATTTTGCAAATTTTATTAAGGAAAGAGGGGTTGTGGCCGAGAGGCCTACAAAGGTGTAGGGAAGGAAGTTTTAATTGTGAACTTAGATTTAACACTTGTTTGTGAAGTGTTTTAGACGTTAGAAATTCTATGAAAAGTGTTTAATTGATTTTGTGTTATGCTTAAGGTTTCAAGAAAAGGGTTCTTTAAAAGTTAGTAATTTCTTAAATTAGGTGCTATGTGTTAACTTTGCAAGAAAATTGATTTTTAGTCAAAATCTTATTCTTTTCAAGTAAGTTAGTATTTCCGAATTAATATGTGTTATGTTAACCTTTCAAGAATTGGTTTTGATTCTAAAACCCTATTTTTTTCAAGTAGCAAGTAGATTAGATGTTGAATGGAAATGCTTGGTTAGAAAGGGGTAGATTTTGAGAGCCTAAGGTGTTAGTGTAGTTTTAGAGTTGTGCTAAGTGTGCTCTGTGTATTAGGCTCGAGGGATCCGAGACCGTGCGGCATAGAAATCGAGGAGTACGTGGATGCGTGGCTTGGAGCTCGGTAAGGGCACTTCTAGACATCGTAGGCTTTTATTGTATATGTCCTTGTGTAAGGGCAATTTTTAGATACGAATTTAATTTCAAGTGTTCATGCGAAGAAGTCTGAGAACCTAAGGGTTCGAAGTGAGGGTCTTGTACCCCTTCGCTTTATTTTTGTTATATATACTGATTATTTAGTGGGCTTGTCTGCAAGTGGTTGGCAGCTATCCCCAACCCCCCACACTTGTTTGTGCCTCTCTGTTAATTCCATCGAATTACAGAGGGATGGATTCCATATTGATTGTCGACTGTTGCTGCTAAGTGTGATTATTTGAGATGAGATGCTTATGTTATTTATCTCTAATGGATTGAGTATATTGCTATGTTGCTTATGCTGTTGAACTGAATTATATTGTTATAATTATGTGAATTGTTCATCGGAGTGCGAGAGTTGGTCGAGTCGTTGAGTCGTTAGGACGTTTTTGAGCTTGAGCCGATTCACCTAGGGTGCTAGAATCCCCTAAAAGGCTAGGCTGGTGTTCGGTAGGGAATGGCTAGACGTTAGTTTTGCCGGGACGTTTTTGAGCTTGCGTCGATTCACCTAGGGTGCTAGAATCCCCTAAAAGGCTACGGCTAGTGTTCGACAGGGGATAGCTAGGCGTCGCAATGCTAATGGAACCTGAGCTGAATGTCCTAGGGTGAGGAGAGAGCCCAAGGCTACGGCTGGTATTCAGTGGATGGATCCGCGTTACTTTCGGTATGTGGCAAAAGTATTGAGAGAATGAGTCTTGATTTGGGTCTTGAGTCGCGCTTGTGAATTGTATACACTGTTGTTTGCCTATTGTCATGATTTATTATTTTCCGTAATATGTTGTGCTATTACATGTTTTATTGCCGAGTATGTTGTCGAATATGTGTATCTGCCTCTTTTATTTTAAGAAGTTGACCCTTGCCAGTGGTTCTTTCAATTGATGAATGTAACCCAGATGGTGAAGCAAGCGAAGGATTGGGAACTGCATAGAGGAGCAGCTGAGGATTGTCGTCCAGCTTTTTACTTGCGTTATGTTTGTGGAATTTACTAGTAATCTAGTGAAGAGTATAGCTTATGGACCAGCTATAGGATATTTGTCATTTATTTTAGTGTTGTAATAAATCTCTGTTATGTTTCATGACACGTTTGTTATATATGATTTGACAGAATAAATGAATGTGGTCCATGTGGTGTCTTAAATTATTTTCCGCCATGTTTCGAAAAGTCGTTGTGATGCTCTGACTGCTTCTTTAAAGAACTTTTAAAAAAAATATATAGGACCACATTTCTCGAAAACCCTACGAGCAGAGTATTCCACCTTTCGGAAACATGTCAACTTTTGTCAGAATGTTCACTTAGTAGCACTCCGGAAACGGGGTGTTACACGAAGGGGTACAAGACCCTCACTTCGAACCCTTAGGTTCTCAGACTTCTTCGCGTAAACGCTTGAAATTAAATTCGTATCTAAATTTGCCCTTACACAATGACATATAACAATAATTATAAATATGAAGCGCCCTTACCGAACTCCAAGCTACGTGTCCACGTGCTCCTCGATCTCCGCATCACTGCCTCTCGGGTTATTCGAGCCTAACACATGAAACGACTTAGCGAAATTCTAAAAACTTAATTCTACAATCTTATGCACTCAAACTTAACCCTTTCTCTAACCAAATTCATTCAAGCATTTTTCAATAATTAGTTACTAGAAAATAAATAGGGTTTTTAAATCAAACATTTTTCGAAAGGTAACGCATAACACTTCACTTTAGAAAAATGCCAACGTACTTGAAAGTTTTAAAGTAAGCACAATTTAATTAATCAATTTTCATAACTTTCAACATCTTAACACTTACCCATACAAAACACTTGCTAAAACCTTAAGCATAAAGCATAACTACTAACCACTCACATAAAACTTATAAGACCCAAAACACATGTTCAATTAAGCTTTAAACAAGTCAACAAACCAAAATCTCTTTTCCAAAAACACCTATGGCCTCACGACCTCTACTTCCTCTTTTCTCAAAAATGTTTGCAAGCCTTCCTTCCATATCCATGGTAACTTCCAAGTTATTTCTAAATGCAATTTCAAACACACTTCAAGGCAATAGAACAATAACTATAGCTAAACATAATTCAAGCATAATCTAGAATACTTTCCAAAAACAAGAGTTTTTAAGGATTCTTTCAAACAACCATATCTAAACCCTTTTTCCTTTCAAAGACAAATTATTTTCAATTTCCTATTTAACACATATTGAATCATGTCATCATCATGTTAGAAATTTAAAGAACAACTTGGTCAAATCCTACATACTATTCTAATCCTTCAAAAACCAAATTTTGCATAAGACATAAACTACAATCATGCTAACTCATGCATATCTATCTTACTAGCCTCAAGTTATTCTAAACATGTTATCTAATACTTAAGCACATAATTTAACATCAAGCCCTCATTGTAAAACAATATTCTAAGACAAGTCCTTCCAAATCAATTTTCATTTCAAAGTAAATTTTCAAAACCAATGAGGAGTTACAAAATAATTTTCCCCTTTTAATTCCCTCTTTCACAAAAGAAAATTTGCAACTATTTCAAATCTTATTCAAACACTCTTAATCACATTCAAAGCAAAGCTAGAAATTTAGAACAAGCCAATCATACTTCACATGTCAACTTAGTTCCTCCATAGTCAATTGTTTTACAACACATAAACTACATCTATACTTATTCATGCAACTCTATCTCAAAACCTTGAAATTAACTAAAACATTTTAATTAAACACTTGAACACAAGGTTATACATCACAACCCAATTTTTCTATAGTTCCAAGAATAACCAAGACCTTAAAATAACAATTTATTCATGCTCACTAAAAACGCTAACTCTAATATGCATCACACAACTTCCAAAATCAATTAAATCACCCCAATAATTTAATTAGACAATTCAAGGCAATGACCCACAACTAGAACCCACATTTTCTCTAGTTCAAGAATGAACATAAACCCAAAAATAATAAACTAAGCATGCTCATTACAATTTCTAACCCAATCAAGCATCATATAACTACAATTAACACAACAAATCACTAATTGTTTGATTCAAAGAGAATCACATCATTTTCCCCCTTTCTAACACTTAGGGTTTTCACCCTAAAGCTTAATGAGAGGGATTAAGGATGTATCATCTTCTCTTGCACAAATCAAACCAACAAACAACACATAAACATCAATTAATTAAAACTAGGAAAGCAAAATCAATTAATCAAACAAAAAGTGGGTGTGGGGCACTGTTCAAGGGGCTGTTTTGGGGCCAAAAAAATTGATTTTCTCATGCTCAAATAGTTAGGATACATAGATAATGAAGTATGGAAGAAAACCTAATAAGAAACAAGGTTTGAAAGCAAGAAAATCAACTACACAAAGGGGAGGAAATTTGCGATCCAAAACAGAAAAATGGAGGAAGGAAAAACTGATTTTCCTTACTTTAGATGATGGTGAGGATGAGGAACTAGATAGAGGAGAAGATTTAGAGCAACTTTGATGAAGGAAGTAAGACCAAAATCTCAAAGGTGTGGAAGTTGTTGGCCATGGAACTTGAAACCCATTTCTTGCTCAAGAGAAAAGAAAAAAGAAGATGAAGATGAAGGTTGGAGAAGGTGGGGTGGCGTGAATGGTGCTGAAAAAATGGGGAGTGGTTCACATTTCACTTAAATAAGTTAGCACATCATTGATAAAAATTTAAAATAAGTAAAGTAAATTTTTTTTGAAATAAATCACACATTATGTGACACCTATTACCTAACCACATCATCTAGTCTTACCCACCTAATCTCACATCTCTCATGATTACCCACTAATTCTAGAGTCTAGGGGTTGTTTAAAACACGGCGACGAAATACCGCGTTACCGATAAACTTGCAAAAATTAATTTAACGAGAAATTAATTCATCGCGTGAAAATATTTAATTATAAATAATAAAATTCATGTCAAATATTCAAATATAGTCTCAACAAGTTACGATTCGATTTTCATCGAAATCGGAGTTCATTTATAATTTTATCTGCGGCGAAACCGCCCGGCGATTCGAAACGCGACGAAATTTAGTTAGAATTTTTCGACGATTTTCAAACCGTGGATTAATATAAAATATTAACTCCCAAATTTAATTTGATCTTGATGTAATTAATACGCTTTCTTAGGGAACAAGAAATTGCTTTATTATAGCGTAAATACGACAGAATTACATTAAATAACGTTAACTAACGTACCGTAAAAATACGCGTGTTACAGAAGAGTACTTTTTACTGAAAGCATATAAGCATTAAATGTTTTTCAGCATTAGATTGGTTTACACAGTAGCGCTCCGAAAACGGGGTGTTACAACAGAGAGGTTGTAGACAGTTAGTTTATGACTACTGGCGGCGGAGTTTTACTTTTTTTGTTTTAATGTTGAATGTTTTTTGTGTACTTTTTGTGACAGATAATAAAGCAAGTTTAATAGATAGCAAATTATTTATAACCATCACACACAGAAAAATGATTATCTCTGAAGTCAATGAGAGATAGGTGGTAACATAACTTCTTTGACATTTTCTTTGACTGATGGCAATGTCACATCCAAGTTGGTACTCCTACTTTCACTTCCAGAACCAGTATCCGAAGTTTCACCATCCAAGTGTGCATAATAAGCGGGAGGAACTACATACAACACTATGACTAGTTGATTTATAAAAAGCAACGATTAACTCCCTAAAAATTGCAAAATAAAATAAAATCAGGTTTGTTCATTGCCATACAAGGAAAAAACAAATCTATCACGCAACAAGTTTCCCGAGTCTCATTTTTTAATAAAAAAATATTCAATTTCAGAAACGTGTTTTCGAGATTCTCCGGAAACAAGAATCCGGACGTCAAATATCTAAAATATTTCAATTGATTTTTTTTTACGGAAAATATGTCAATTGATAGTAATACAAGTTTGCAAAAGTTCAAAGACTAAAAAGGAGGGGTACACTTGGCAACTTTTATAAAAGAAACCTTTTTTAACTTGGGTTCCAAAGGCCCATTTCTGCTTCTCTCGTCTCGTTTTGTACTCTCTTCTCTCTTCACGCATTATCCGTGGTGCACGGCTTGGGTCCAAAATAATACGGTCGCCATTAAGATAATATTTTTTTGATATGCTATGACTTCCTATTTATATCTATATTGTTACCTGAAGGTGTATGATACATGTCATATTCTCTTCCTTTTCTTTCTCTTTTTAAAATAAAGTACAAATGTAATAATTTTGTAACTAAAAAAAAAACTTTTGCACTGTAAAAGCAGTATCCTGACGACAGGATATCTATCCTGATGGCAGGATACATAAATTTTTTTTTAATAAAGCTGTGGATACCGACTAAGTAATGATAGGCCCGAGTTACGGGAGTTACTTAAAATTGAAAACTGAAAGCAAGGATCATGCGTCAAGAGATAACAGAGTACAAAACGAGGCGAGAGAAGCAATTTAAAAAGGGTTTTTTTTTACTAAAGTTTGTAACTGTACCCCTCCCTTTTTATCTTTTGAACTTTTGCAAACTTGTATTTAGAAATGGGCTTTTGGAACCCATATAAAGTGTTTTTAGCAAAAGATTTGGTAAGTGCACCCCTTAAGTACTGACTTTCAAATGGCAGGGCCTATCTTTGAAAAAATAATGGCTTGGATTTGCCCAACCTTGGTTTCCTTCACAATAATTTGTATTTAATGGGATATTCTCTTTTATTCTTTCTATCCTTTCGGCTACCCAATTGAACTTGCAGCTCTCTTCATTGGTCCAATAACAAATACAATCATTTATGCAAGTTAAAGTCGAGTTTCGTAAACATAGTGATTTTATAATTTAAAAAAAATCGAAGGATGCACGATTCTAAAAAAATGAGGGTATTGCTGCAATTTTTTTTTTCATAGTTCTTTTTCTTATATAATCATAGGCTTATTCTTGAATCATTCTCTAAACGAATTTGGACATGTGACTGTACAAAGTCATAGGCGACAAGTTACTTTATATTTTAGAAATTTGACAATTACAGTAATACCCAATTATTTTTTATAACGGTGCATCGTGCCATCAGGAAAGGTATTCCGAGAACATATTTACACTAATACTCCAACGGTGGTAGATGTAACACCCCAATTCCTCAAGCTTGGTTTGTTGTGTGTGCATAAGCTTAGTATGGCTTAAAGATGAACTTTAAGTGATATTTTCATTGATTGTCATAGTTGAATATGTGAAAAATTGTGTTTGGTGAAATTTTGCCCAGTGTGAATCGATTCCCAGGCCCTATGAATCGATTCAGGGCTGTGGGTTTGCTGGGACTCGATTAGGTTTGCAGTGAATCGCAGAGTGAATCGATTCACAAATATTGATCCTCTGTGAATCGCAAAGATGAATCGATTCACAAAAGTCGATTCTCTGTGAATCGAATCAGGAGCTGCGAGGAATCGATTCTGCACTTAAAGCTGCGATTCTCGTCATTTTTACACTTTGAGTGAATCGATTCACCTATCTTTGTGAATCGATTCACACCGCATATATCGAAAAACTTCGTGAGAAAAAGAACGCGATTGTTAGAGAGAGGGTTAGAGAGAGAGGGTGCGACAGAGAGAAGAAGGAGAAGGGGTTAAAACACCTAGGGTTCACAAATTAGAAGGGAAAAACCAGGATTCATGCTAAATTCATCCTGAATCTTAGCTTGAATCCAAGTTGGGGAGTGTTTATGCTTGGATTGGAAAGTTGAAGGAAATCCCTAGAAGGCCAGCTTGAAGGAGAAGAGGAAGAACGTGAAAGAGGAAGAAGAAGAAGCTAAGCATCAACTTTGAACTTGAATCTTGGAAGTTGAGGTGAGTTCTTCCTTCTCTTAGGTGTTGGGCACCCATAAGTCCCACATTAGGGCCCCTTGAAGAAAACCCATGAACCCTATGTTAGGAAGTTCCCCAAATCCCTATTTGATGTCTGATTTTAGTGTTAATTACTATGCATGTATTATTGGGACTGATTATAGGGGTTAATGTTGTACCCAAAACCCCCATAAACTGTGAGATGGATGTTTGACCATTGGGAGCTCCATGGAGCCCTAATGGAAATATGTTTTGTCTTGATGTATTTTTCCTTGACTGAGCATGTTACATGTTTTCATTTGAATATGAAATGTATCTTGTTACATGAATATGTTTAGTTCCATATGAAGCTAGAGTAGCACCTAATTGTATTCTTAATCTTGATTAAAGCATGCATCTAAGGATATAGTTGGTAACTAAATTCTCTAAAAGATACTAAGATGCCTCAATAAAGGAGGTGATCGATATGGTAGTCGTGTGGGGCATACTCGGATGGTTAAGACGTCTAACCACCATATCGAAAGCGTGTTTATGGGGTTGTATGGACGTAAGCATACAACACTACCCATGAATACGAGCCAAAGATGAATTAGAAATTCATTGTAAGAATATGCATTGCATAAACGTGTCATATAAATTCTTGACTGATGATAAATTGTATGAGTTGATGGTGAGGAGTCGGAGGGAGGATTCACTGAGATTATTATCTCACCCCACTCCTTTATTTAATTGTTTTTATAGATGCACAGGTACCAAAGGAAGGCTGACAGCTGCTTACTCTAGGAACCTTGTATCTTGTAGTAGTTTAAGTAGCACCTTTAAGATGTAATTTCTAGAATTATGTATTGATGTTGCACCGACATGGATTTATGTATTTAAGTTTAGTTTTATGACATTTGAACTTAATGTTGGACTTTAAGTTTAAATTTGGGATTACTGTACCTAATGTTAATTATCCTATTTTCAAGCTAATGAAAGTAAGGTGTTACATTATGGTATCAGAGCAGTTCGATTCTAATCGGACTGTGGGGGTTGCTAGGAATAGTTTCGTGAATTTCTTGAGTCTGTTGTTGTCTTTCTACTTATTATGCTAAGAGATATTGAGCCTGATCAACTCAATGCTTGGTGCATTCTATGCAGAATTATGGCTTCAGGTTCTGGAAGGCGCGGAAGGCCCAGGAGGAATGACGCAATACCTCCGAATCCGCCAGGACAAGAGAATGCTTGGCTGCAAGGGATATTGCAGGCTATTCAGAATCAGAGTATTGCAACCAACAATCTTGCAGCTCAGTTAGCCCAACAACAGCAGTACCAAGCCCAACCTCCCCCGCAAGAGGAGGAATTGGACCGGAAATTTCTCAAGTTCCTCAAGACGAAGCCACCAACCTTCAATGGAAAGGTAGAAGCCATGGCATCCCAACACTGGCTAGAGGCCGTGGAGAAGAGTTTTAGGGTGGTTCATTGTACCGAGGAGCAAAAGGTCGAGCTAGCTACTCATGTGCTCATAGAGGATGCTGAAAACTGGTGGAAAGGGGCCCGAGCTTACATGGTGGCTCAAGGGACACCACTAACTTGGGTGAACTTTCGCAGGTCTTCTTGGAGAAGTACTTTCCACAATCGTGAAAGATATGATGGATAGAGAATTAGTCCACTTCAGGCAAGGAAATCTACTGTTTCAGAATATGTGAACAAGTTTGAGGAGTTAGTAAGGTACTCATATGTTGCTCAATTTGCTCCGAATGATAATCGGAAAATCAAGCGATTCAAGTGGGGACTAAGGCGGACATCCGAGCGACATTTCACAAATTGAATTCACCGAATTCGCCAGGGTGGTCCATCAGAGCTATGTGGCTGAAGCAAGCTTGAAGAGGATGTATGAGGATAGGCAAACGAGGTGGCAAGATAAGAACAAAAAGAAGGAGGAGGATAAGAGCGCTCAACGCGTGAAACCGAAAGGAAACCTATTCAAGGGAAAGCAGGCTCAAACCTCCGAGTCTGCTTATCATGCATGCTCGAACTGTGGGAAGGTGCATCAGGGAGAGTGCATGAAGGGCAAAAATATCTGCTTTGTTTGTCACCAACCAGGGCATATTGTAACGACCCGTTTCCGGATCGCTACCGAGCTCAACACACCGAGATCAAGTTACCGAGCTCAACTAAACCTGTATGCGATGCGTTTTAAAACGATACTCTTGTGCCCTTTAGAAAAGTACGGTCTACTATTATATATATTTTTTTATAAGACCAGCTCGTGCACATCAGAGTAATTACAGCTTTTCGAAACATGGTGCAACTAAGACACAAGACTTAAGTCCTAAATAACAACACGCCGGTATAACAAGTACATACTTATATATACAAGATATAAAAAGTGCATACAAAAAGACAGAGTAATAATGTACAAAGAAAATACACCTAAGGTATGACGACTTCAAAAGAGCAATCATACCCTGGGGGACTTCGCGCAGGCACCCACGCAGGGGGCTACTCCAAAAGTAAACCGCCAGTCTACCCTGTAATAACAAAACATAACCGGCCCAACTGGTCACAACCACTATACACAAAAACATAGACAAAGCAAATCACGACAAGTAGAGGTCGTCGCCCTGATCCTCGTCGAGCTCCTCCTCGCCATCATCTGCTGTCGAGTTCCCTGCACCCTCGACATCGCCTGGGTAACCATCATGGATTGAAGGTACCACGGGAAAGGGTCAACTTCTCAACAATTCAAGATAAACACGGCATAAAGAAATAAGCAACACAACAATGTTTATCAATCACCAAACGTGACTCGACCTTCTCACTCTAAACTCGACTCAACTCGCGATCCATTTTCTCTCGACTCGACCATTATTCCGGAAAGCAGACGCAGATCCATCAACTGACATACTAGCCGTAGCCTTGGGATCTTTCGCTTCTCCCTAGATATGCAGTACCCGGTTCCTACGCTGCAACGTCTAGTCAATCTCCCGTAAACAAAGGGGACCTAGCACCCTCAGTTATCCGGGTCACGGCTCAAAAACGTCATAACGACTCGCCTAGCTCGCTCACTCGATGAAACGACTCTGCTTACAATATTCAAAGAGTGACGCTTAAAATTACTTGCCCGTACATTAAATAAGAGAACATGCTTAATATGAAGAAAACGCAATTCGACAGTAACACGCAATTCATGGCATATATTCAATCTCATATCAAATAATGCATAACTCAATCATATCACAACATTACATGCTCGACAAGCAAATCAAGGAATCCATACATAGGAATA
The DNA here is from genome assembly GCA_037113605.1 of Calophaca sinica. Lineage (NCBI taxonomy): Eukaryota > Viridiplantae > Streptophyta > Magnoliopsida > Fabales > Fabaceae > Calophaca > Calophaca sinica. Next base: position 61,109,579 of record CM073733.1, read on the forward strand.
TAACAATAAAAATCCTAGAATGTCTAGAAGTGCCCTTACGGAACTCCAAGCTAACGCTGCTCGACAACGACCTCGACACGGCTGTCTTCAAACGAGCTCGACAACGACTTCTCTTACTCGATCTCGACACGTACAGTTCTCGATCTGGATCCCACTGCTCCCACGTCCTCGGGTTCGCTCTCCCGTACACCTCGATTCGGAAATCACACGATCTCGGGAATCAGACTTCCTAATACAAGCACAACTTAGTTCCATCTATGGGTTCTAATAACACTTAGCTCTCATTATCCCAATCTTAACCACAACCCAAGTAAACATTAAAACTCAAGAACTTAAACAAATACAACCAGAATTCAAACATTACAAAATAACTCCTTTTCTCTAAAATTTTATTAAAAACTTCTTTCATACATTACCAGACAAAACCATTTTTCCTCTAACACAAAGTTAGGGTTTTCGGTCAAAAGTTCATGAAAAAAGGTTATATGATGCTACAACAGATAAATCAACAACAAACAACAACCAGAAGCAACGTACAACAAACTAAAACAAGAAATCAAAACAAACCAAATAGGGAGGGTTTTGGGCGCTGCCTACTGCAGAAAACCGAGGAAACAATTTGTTTTACAAGCTCAAATAATTGGTTAGAAAGGTAGGTCATGTCATGAAAGAGAAAACCTATCAATATGACCTGATTTGGAAGCATAAAAACTAGCTAAAATGGAGGGAAGAGGTGGCGCTAACAGTAGCATGAAGGAAGAGAAAATTCTATTTTTCATACCTCAAATGATGGTCGAGATGGTGATATATGTCGAGGAGATGATAAGAAACAAGGTTGATGAAGAAAGTTTATGCAGAAGCTCAATGAAACTCGAGGTTCTTCAATGGAGGTTTGGAGAGGAAGAGGAAACTTAGAGAAGAAGGAAGAAGAAAAGAGAAGTGAGGGTTGTGAGGGGCTGATCGAATATACAGCTGGTCAAGAAACCCTTTAAATGAATTTTTCTTTTTAAAAAAAAAAAAACACAATTAAGTGACGTGTAACTACTGTTATGAGATGCTAATCCCATCAATCATTCTACCCATCTAATCTCTCCTTTCTCATGATTACCCTCTAATCTATAGGTTAAAGATCTAAAACACAGCGACGAGAACTGCAAACCGATGAGATAAATTTATAAATATTACAAACAATATAATCATTAACGCTAAATAACGTCCGTAAAAATACGAGTGTTCCAGTCTCGACACGAGGTCGATCAGGGTGCTTGTGCAAGCGCACAAGGCTCTAACACGAGTTCGTGCACGCGGCCTCCTCAGTTCGACATGCGACATCCTCAGCTCGGTACGCGACCTCATCAGCTCGACATATGACCTTGGCATGCGATCTTGGCACGGGATCTCAACACGAGGTCTTAGTACGAGGTCTCGACACGAGGTCGATCTCGTCATCAGGTGTTACACATATGGCTAAGGAGTGCCCTCAATACACTAAGGGAAAAGGAGCCAAGTCGGGTGATCCTAACCAAGGGAGAGTCTTTACTCTGGATGCCCAGAAAGCAAAGGGAGCGGAAAATCTGATGAAAGGTACTTGTTTCCTTCAGGATGAACCTCTAGTTGTTTTGTTTGATTCGGGAGCAACACATTCCTTTATCTCTTATATATGTGTTCAAAGGCTAGGGTTGTGTTTCACCTCTTTACAATTCCCGTTGCATGTGTATACACCCACCGAAGATAGCATTTCTACTTCCTTGATATGTGAGAATTGCCCTCTCCTAATTCAAGGGAGAATGTTTTTAGTAAGCCTTGTGTGTCTACCTCTTAAGGGAATGGACATAATCCTGGGTATGGATTGGCTTTCCGCCAATCAAGTTGTTTTGAATTGTTTCTGTAAAACGATTGAGTTTCCAAATGTGCATCCTGTTACTAAAGAGTCAAGTTATGTTCCACAGAGTAATGATCTTTTATTGAGTCGCTGTCTAGTGGAAGGTCTTGCAGGATATATGATTTTACTTTCTTCAACTATAGAGGCTAGCCTAGATCTGGACACTATCCCTATAGTGAACGAATTCTTAGATGTGTTTCCTAGCGAGGTAGTGACCTTACCCCCTGAGAGAGAAGTGGAGTTCTCAATAGAATTGGTTCCCGGAACGGGACCAATCTCCATAGCACCTTATAGGATGTCACCCTTGGAGTTGAGGGAACTAAAAACACAATTGGAAGATTTGATTGCTAAGCAGTTTATTAGACCTAGTGTGTCACCTTGGGGCACTTTGTCCTTTGGTAAAGAAGAAAGATGGGAGTATGAGGTTATGTATTGATTACCGAAAAATCAATAAAGTCACAGTGAAGAATAAGTACCCCTTGCCCAGAATAGATGACTTGTTAGATCAACTTAGGGGAGCTTCGGTTTTCTCTAAGATTGACCTGAGATCTGGTTATCACCAGATTAGAGTTAAGGTAGAGGATGTTCCAAAGACGGCATTTAGGACTAGATACGAGCACTTTGAATATTTGGTTATGCCTTTTGGTCTGACCAATGCTCCAGCCGTATTTATGGACTATATGAACCGAATTTTTAGGCCTTTTCTTGACAAGTTTGTAGTGGTCTTCATAGACGATATCCTGGTTTATTCTAAGGATCCTCGAGAGCATGAGGAACACCTTAGGATTGTTCTAAGTACCCTTAGGGGAAAGAGCCTTTTTACTAAGCCTGAGAAATGTGAGTTTTGGCTCAGTGAAGTTAAGTTTCTGGATCATGTGATTTCTAAAGAGGGAGTGTCGGTTGATCCTAGTAAAGTAGAAGCAGTACTTAGTTGGGAACGACCAACCACAGTCACAGAAGTTAGGAGCTTTCTAGGATTAGCCGGTTACTACCGAAGGTTCATTAAGGGATTTTCACAGATGGTACTTCCCCTAACAAGGTTAACCCGAAAGGGGGAGCAATTTGTGTGGACTAAGAGCTGTGAGAGTAGTTTCCTAGAGCTTAAGATCAGGTTGACTTCCACCCCGGTCTTGATTATCCCTGACCCAGCTTTGGGATTTGAAGTTTATAGTGATGCCTCTAAGAAAGGGTTAGGGTGTGTTCTTATGCAGAACCGACAAGTTGTAGCTTATGCATCTAGGCGATTAAGGCCCCATGAGGAGAACTACCCTACTCATGACTTAGAGCTAGCACCATTGTCTTTGCTCTAAAGATTTGGCGACACTATCTCGTATGGTGCCCGGTTGAAGTGTTTAGTGATCATAAGAGCTTGAAATACCTTTTTGATCAGAAGGAACTTAACATGAGGCAGAGAAGATGGGTTGAGTTCCTAAATGATTATAACTTTGAGTTGAAGTACCATCCGGGCAAAGCGAATGTGGTCGCTGATGCCTTGAGTAGGAAATCCTTGCATGTGTCTTCACTGATGATTAAAGAAATGGAGTTGCTGGAGTCCTTTAGGGACCTTAACCTTGGAATTTTCCCATCAGTGAACAGTCTCATGCTTTACCATCTAGAAATTTCCTGCAATTTTAGGGAACAGATTAGGTCTGCTCAGAGCTTAGATGTAGAGTTGCAGTCTAGCAAGCACCGCCCCGGTTTCTCTGAAGCTGAGGATGGCACTTTAATGTTCCATCAGAGAATCTGCATACCAAAGGATAATTCCATTAAGCAGCAGGTTCTAGGAGAAGCCCACAAGAGTGGATTCTCGGTACACCCTGGCTCCACCAAGATGTACCAGGACCTTAGACAGAGGTATTGGTGGCCAGGCATGAGGAATGATGTGGCAGAATTTGTGGCTCAATGCTTAGTTTGTCAGAAAACCAAGATAGAACACCAAAAGCCTTCAGGTTTTCTCCAACCCTTAGAAATTCCCGAGTGGAAGTGGGATAGTATAGCAATGGACTTCGTGGGAGGGTTACCCTACACTCAGTTAGGATATGACTCTATATGGGTCATAGTGGACAGATTAACCAAATCTGCTCATTTCCTTCCCTCCACTTACAAAACCGCCCGGTTAGCTGAGATCTATATCAGAGAGATTGTTAGACTCCACGGAGTTCCAGCTAACATTGTCTCTGATAGGGATCCAAAGTTCACCTCTCGGTTTTGGAAGGCACTTCATCAAGCCTTAGGGACGAGGTTAAGTCTTAGCACAGCCTACCATCCCCAGACAGATGGTCAATCTGAGAGAACCATTCAAACTTTAGAGGATATGCTCAGAGCCTGTGTTTTAGAGGATGGCGGTAGTTGGAGCAAGTACTTGTCATTAATTGAGTTTTCATACAACAACAGCTATCACTCTAGCATAGGAATGGCACCGTACGAGGCTCTCTACGGTCGCAAGTGTAGGACTCCTCTATGTTGGTTTGAAGTGGGAGAGAAACAATCGTTAGGCCCCGACCTTGTTCAGGAAACCACTGATAAGATTTGTATGATTAGGGAGAAGATAAAGACGCTCGAGTAAGCGAGAAAAGTTATGCGGATCGTAGGCTCAAACCCCTTGAATTTGATGAGGGAGAACATGTATTCCTAAAAGTCACTCCCACTATAGGTGTTGGTAGAGCTCTTCGGGCCAAAAAGTTGACCCCTCGGTATGTGGGTCCCTTCCAAATCCTCAGTCGAATTGGTCCTGTCGCTTACCAAATTGCCTTACCTCCTTCTTTGTCAAATCTCCACAATGTTTTTCATGTGTCTCAGCTTAAGAAATACATTCCGGATCCATTCCACTCCATAGATCATGAGTCTATACAACTTAGATAAGATTGTACGTACCAGCCCGAACCGGCCCAAATAGTGGATCGAGCTTCCAAGGCACTCAGGAATAAGACTATCCCTTTGGTCAAGGTGATCTGGGAAGGATCCACTCCCGAAGAAGCCACTTGGGAACTTGAAGATGAGACGCGAAGCCAATATCCACAACTCTTTCAATAGGTATGTAAGTTTATCCAATTTTGAGGACAAAATTTATTTTTAGGTGGGTAATAGTGTAACACCCCAATTCCTCAAGCTTGGTTTGTTGTGTGTGCATAAGCTTAGTATGGCTTAAAGATGAACTTTAAGTGATATTTTCATTGATTGTCATAGTTGAATATGTGAAAAATTGTGTTTGGTGAAATTTTGCCCAGTGTGAATCGATTCCCAGGCCCTGTGAATCGATTCAGTAATGAGTTTCTTTGGGACTCGATTAGGTTTGCGATGAATCGCAGAGTGAATCGATTCACAAAGATTGATCCTCTGTGAATCGCGGCATGAATCGATTCACAAAAGTCGATTCTCTGTGAATCGAATCTGGGAACTGCGAGAATCGATTCACGCACTTAAATCATGATTCTGTCATTTTTACACCGAGTGAATCGATTCACCTATGCCGTGAATCGATTCACAAATTCTGATATATCGAGAAAAACTTCGGCGAAAAAGAACGAGCGCGATTGTTAGAGAGAGGGTTAGAGAGAGAGATGCAGCGAGAGAGAAGAAGGAGAAGGGGTTAAAACACCTAGGGTTCACAAATTAGAAGGGAAAAACCAGGATTCATGCTAGATTCATCCTGAATCTTAGCTTGAATCCAAGTTGGGGAGTGTTTATGCTTGGATTGGAAAGTTGAAGGAAATCCCTAGAAGGCCAGCTTGAAGGAGAAAAGGAAGAACAGGAAGAAGGAAGAAGAAGAAGCTAAGCATCAACTTTGAACTTGAATCTTGGAAGTTGTGGTGAGTTCTTCCTTCTCTTAGGTGTTGGGCACCCATAAGTCCCACATTAGGGTCCCCTTGAAGAAAACCCATGAACCCTATGTTAGGAAGTTCCCCAAATCCCTATATGATGTACAGTTTTTCGTGTTAATTGCTATGCATGTATTATTGAGACTGATTATAGGGGTTAATGTTGTACCCAAAACCCCCATAAACTGTGAGATGGATGTTTGACCATTGGGAGCTCCATGGAGCCCTAATGGAAATATGTTTTGTCTTGATGTATTTTTCCTTGACTGAGCATGTTACATGTTTTCATTTGAATATGAAATGTATCTTGTTACATGAATATGTTTAGTTCCATATGAAGCTAGAGTAGCACCTAATTGTATTCTTAATCTTGATTAAAGCATGCATCTAAGGATATAGTTGGTAACTAAATTCTCTAAAAGATACTAAGATGCCTCAATAAAGGAGGTGATCGATATGGTAAGCCGTGTGGGACGCCCTCGGACGGTTAAGACGTCTAACCACCATATCGAAAGCGTGTTTATGGGGTTGTATGGACGTAAGCATACAACACTACCCATGAATACGAGCCAAAGATGAATTAGAAATTCATAGTAAGAATATGCATTGCATAAACGTGTCATATAAATTCTTGACTGATGATAAATTGTATGAGTTGATGGTGAGGAGTCGGAGGGAGGATTCACTGAGATTATTATCTCACCCCACTCCTTTATTTAATTGTTTTTACAGATGCACAGGTACCAAAGGAAGGCTGACAGCTGCTTACTCTAGGAACCTTGTATCTTGTAGTAGTTTAAGTAGCACCTTTAAGATGTAATTTCTAGAATTATGTATTGATGTTGCACCGACATGGATTTATGTATTTAAGTTTAGTTTTATGACATTTGAACTCAATGTTGGACTTTAAGTTTAAATTTGGGATTACTGTACCTAATGTTAATTATCCTATTTTCAAGCTAATGAAAGTAAGGTGTTACAGTAGACAAGGCTAAATGTATTTATCCGTTTATAAGCCGGAGAACCACCATTGGAAGTCATGGGTAAATTCGCAATGCAATAATTTTTGTTTTGATGACAAATACAGAGAGAAAGTCAAGTGACTTTGCCCGCCCTAAAGTCAGGGGATCGTTACTCAGATACCTGTAGTGGAGAAGTTATGGTCTCTGATGATTGAAGAGAGGCATAAAACGCCTCTATGTCGGTTTCAATATCGTCATCAGATTCGCCCCACACTACATGACGAGCTACTAACAGGTTGTGCGTCCAGATTTTCCATCTAAAGTTCGTGATAGGAAACATGAAAGGTGGCGAACCACAAAATATATATCGATAGACAGATAGGGGGATGAGAAAGAAGCTTGAAGGTAAAGTTCTATGACGATAACCACACGTTTCATATAACTTGTTTTTTAATTATGAATGGATATTAAAAAAATTAATAGATGATATTGTAACTGAGTATAACGTTACAAGGAAAGGTATTCCGAGAACATATTTACACTAATACTCCAACGGTGGTAGACAAGGCTAAATGTATTTATCCGTTTATAAGCCAGAGAACCACCATTGGAAGTCACGGGTAAATTACAATGCAATAATTTTTGTTTTGATGACAAATACAGAGAGAAAGTCAGGTGACTTTTCCCGCCATAAAGTCAGGGGATCGTTACCTAGATACCTGTAGCGCAGAAGTTATGGTCTCTGATAATTGAAGAGAGGCATAAAACGCCTCTATATCGGTTTCAATACTGTCATCAGATTCGCCCCACCTACATGACGAGCTACAAACTGGTCGTGCGTCCAGATTTTCCATCTGAAGTTCGTGATAGGAATTATGAAAGGTGGCGAACCACAAAATATATATCGATAGATAGATGGGGGGATGAGAAAAAAGCTTGAAGCTAAAGTTCTATGACGATAACCACACGTTTCATATAACTTGGTTTTTAATTATGAATGGATATTAAAAAAATTAATAGATGATATTGTAACTGAGTATAACGTTACAAAGTTTTTACCTCTCGCAATAATTTTGTAACCAAAAAAAAAAAAACTATTACATTGTAAAAGAAATATCCTGACGGCGGGATTTCTATCCTAATGGCAGGATACATAATTTTTTTTTAATAAAGCTGTGGATACCAACTAAGTAATGACAGGCCCGAGTTACGGGAGTTAGTTAAAATCGAAAACTGAAAGCAAGGATCATGCGTCAAAAGATAACAAAGTACAAAACGAGGCGAGAGAAGCAATTTAAAAAGGGGTTTTTTACTAAAGTTTGTATGTGTACCCCTCCCTTTTTGTCTTTTGAACTTTTGCAAACTTGTATTTAGAAATAGGCTTTTGGAACCCATATAAAGTGTTTTTTGGCAAAAGATTTGGTAAGTGCACCGCTTATGTACTGACTTTAAAATGGCAGGGCCTATCTTTGAAAAAAATGGCTCGGATTGGCCCAACCTTGGTTTCCTTCATAAATAATTTATATTTAACGGGATATTCTCTTTTAGTCTTTCTATCCTTTCGGCTGCCTAATTGAACTTGCATCTCTCTTAATTGGTCCAATAACAAATACAATCGTTTATGCAAGTTAAAGTCGAGTTTCGTAAACATAGTGATTTTATAATTTAAGAAAAAAAATCGAAGGATGCATGATTCTAAAAAAATGTGGGTATTGCTGCAAATTTTTTTTCACGGTTCTTATTCTTATATAATCATAGGCTTGTTCTTGAATCATTCTCTAAACGAATTTGGACATGTGACTGTACAAAGTCAAAGGCAACAAGTTACTTTATATTTTAGAAATTTGACAACTACAGTAGTAGACAATTTTTTTTATAACGGTGCATCGTGCCATCAGGAAAGGTATTCCGAGAACATATTTACACTAATACTCCAACGGTGGTAGACAAGGCTAAATCATAGGCTTGTTCTTGAATCATTCTCTAAACGAATTTGGACATGTGACTGTACAAAGTCATAGGCGACAAGTTATTTTCGGTTCAGGGGCAAAAACTATGAGCAAATCTCTTCAAGACATCATAGAGGAGGTCAATAGAAAAAATATTTGTCTCTTCGACATACTTCCAATTGGAAAAATAGACCAGCTAGTTCCATTAGTGGAGGAACTATTAAGTTACTATGATTGTGAGAAAAACCTTTTCAATTTCAACGAACATAAGCTTGTTGTTACGTTGGAAGATATTTTGTACTTAACTGGTTTGCCCATCGTTGACAACAAAATTTGCAGTATTAAGCACCTGAATGACCTGGTGGGAAATACAAATATTGAAACTGATACTAGGGTGAAGGCAGCTTTAATGGTGTTAATTGCTTGCTTTGTGATTCCTACCAGTGACAAGCACTCTATAAAGGGAGATTTTGTCAGATTTGTTGAAAGACTTGAGGACGTTGACAACTATGCATGGGATGCGGCTCTTCTCGCATTCCTGTACAATGGTATTCGCAAATGGAAGCTTGATGAGAAAAAATCTGTAATCTATGAAAACCTTTGGGTTGTATTGGTAAGTTGACTAGTTCTTTTTCTTTTTTTTTCTTTCCCATAATTAATTAAATTATAGAAAACTATTTAAACCAGTCTTACCTTACTCAACTGCAGTTTAAGTTTTATGAAATTTTACTTTTCGCAGGCATTTTTTCTTATCCGCATTCCCGACTTGGGAGCAGCTATTGGTATCAACCTAAACTTGGATGGGCAACAAGTACCTGTGCTGCTTCCTGTTGTGGAGGAAGTAAAGAATTTCGCACAACCACAAACCCACTTACCTAACCAAAGTAAAGGAAATACTGAACACACTTACTGAGGATTCTGGAATGCGGATAAGAAAAAATGCATGCAAAATAAGTTGTTGATCAACCCAGGACATCTATGTATGCAGATATAAATGAAGAAAATGAGGTTCAATTTTGATTTTTCTTTCAATATAAATGAATGTGATCCACAAATAAGGATCTAATAAGGATCTGCATTATCTATAAATGCTTATCATCACTTCGTTGAAAATAATTGGCAGGGGCCTGTTGTTGAAGTTGCTTATAAAGATGATGAAGATAATGTTATGGTTGATCGACCCGAGACTTCTAACTCTAGGGATGTAGATTCCTTAGTACATGTTGATCAACCCAGGACAGATATAAATGAAGAAAATGAGGTTCAATTTTGTAAGGGCAATTGACCCTTGAAAATAAGTACTGATCATTAGTGTGAGTTCAATAATAAAGTGATACATACATGTGTTTCCTCCCTCAATTTTCTCTCTAATTTTCCCTCGAAAGTTTGTATTGATTTCTTGGTGTTTTTCCTCTGAGTTTTCATTATGTTTTCTTCTATTTTCTGTGTGTGTGTGTGTGTGTGTGTTAGTGCTTGAAGTTGAATGCATCCAATAGCACATGGAAGAAGTAAACATATAGAAACCAGGTTTCATTAGAGACCAAGTCAACAAAGGGAACATTCAAGTGTACTATTGCAAAACTGATGAGCAAGTGGCTGACGTGTTTCATATCAAGTATGATGATTTCTGTCCTTCAGTATTTTGCTAAGATTTCGTTTTTATGTATGTTGTTTATGAAAGGTATCATTTTTTTACGAGGAGTTGAAGGTTCCCTATTCTTTATCCTTTGAGGCTAGGCATTAGTCCCTGTTGAAAGTGTTTTGAAATGAGCCTTTAGTAGTTAAAAAAATTGTGTCATGGTGTAATGTCTATCATTTATGTTGTGTATTGCATACGAACAAAGTGCTTCATGTTAGTGAAATGTATTGATATTCTACCTTCAGCTTAACAAGGTCTTCTGCCTTAACTGAAAACTCTTTCCTGCTTTAAACTTAAACTTCTGTAACCGTTAACATTCCAATGTTATTATTTAATGTGTAATATTATGTCTTAGTTTGGTATATGTATGAGAACTGAAATGACTTTAGTATATGAAATGTATGAGAAGGAAATGGTTAACTATATCCGAACCGTACGATCACATTGTAGTGATTAATTTTTGTTTAATTAGATTTTATATGCATATGCATTGACTTACGGTTTACAAAGTACAAGTAATCCACTGCCAGCTTTCATTGTACAATAAACAATTCAAAAAAGGGCTTACTAAGTACACTAAAGCGAGCAGAGAAGGAGTTGTTGTAAATAAAAAAGAAAAAGATAAAAAAATGAAATAAAAAAGGGAAAGATACCTGAACAAGGAGAGAGAATGAAGTGAATCCAGAGAGACAGAAAGAGAAGAGTGCTTCTTATTGCTCCGAATGTTCGTGTTTTCTGTGAAACAAAACGATTTGCAAGAATTCAAACGAGGCTAAATGATAGGGCATTGAAGTAAAGCTGTTGCATAATTTTTAACATAAAAAAGTGATTTTTTTATTTATAAAAAAGCTGTAACAAGCGGGCTCTAAAATGGAAACAAAACAATAAATTCCATTGAAGCGAACATACCTGAGTTGCGTGAACCTGAGTTGGAGAAGGAGAGAGGGAAATGAATGAACTCATTCGTCTATGAATACCTTGAGTTTAAAACTTTCTGAGAGGGAAGAGGAACAGTTATAGAGGGGACAGGAACGGTTACACTTTGTTTTGCGAGACGGTAGATAAATAAGGAATTTCTTTGATTTGGATCTTTTTACACAGCGAGGTGTGCCTAATCGATAATATGTGTGTATTAGAGAATAAAAAATATTGTACCAAAAAAAAGAGAATAAAAAATATTTATATAGAGACTAATGTAGTAAGTCCACCTTATTAGCTATTTTTGAATTTTGAACACATAAATGAAAAATAATGTTTTTTTTTTACAGAATAATAGTTACTACATTTCAGTCAAAATAATCGTGTCAATACAAATAGGGACAATTATTCGATTACATATGTTTATTTAAAAATATAAAAATTTTATTTACAATAGTATATCAAATAAAATAAAAAAAATATTTATTCAAATAACATTTCATGGTTATATTGTAAAAAGAAATTAGGGAAATCTATTAGAAATTAGGGAAATCAAATTTAGGCTCTGTTTGGATTGATGGAAACGAGTGGAGCGGAATGGAATATAAATGAATGAAATAGAATGGAATGGAACATAGATTGCATTCCATTGTTTGGGATTTTTATAATGTAATAGAACAATGATCCCACTCCATTGTTTGGAAAGTGGATGAAATAAAATGAGTTACAATCATTTTATTCCATTTTTACACTTATTTAAATATATCATATAACAGTGATTAAATCCACAAAACCACCATCATCCATAGGTTTCAATAGAGAAAATAAAAATGGTCCTTACTATAAACAAATGACTCTTATTAACTATACATAAATTTGTTCCCTATTCTCCAGTTTATTAATATGGCTTAAAGTTCCACCATTTGACCAAAAGCTCAAGTAGAATAAAGATCTCATATCCCCCTTGTAGACCAGAGAATCCGACATAAACTATGGATAGCATGTTCAATACCATTTTAGGTAAGAAAAATGGTCCTTTTTTTTTTTTGAAACTGCAAATAATTTTATTGTTCACCAAGGCACTGTCCAAGAACACGAGATGTATCCTTGGAAGGCTTAAACAATACAAAGAGAAAGAAACCAGCCACAGAACTAAAACAACAACATAGAAAGAAATTCTCCCTAAACTTAGAAAGCTAAGAACTAAAACAATATAACTAGCTCAAGAAACCTCCTAAATCAGAAAAACCACCCCTCAATCTGCATAAAAACAGCAGCAAACAGACCAGACAACAGTGCACCCTAGACGAAAAAATCACCCATACACTGTGAATACATGCCTTGACAGGATGGTTTTGATGATTGACAAAAGGGAGTTTTGCAAATAGTCAACCGTGCAAAAAGTGGAAAAGAATACCAAGACGCGTATCAAGAATGATAGTTTTTCAAGTTTTTGGGTTTTGGGTATTTATTTATTTTTATTAAGACTATTTGTAAGTAGTAATAAAAAGCTCTCAATTAAAATAAAATCACACACTCACAAAATGATTTTTATTCTAAAATTGATTTTATGATAATTTTTTCTAAATTATTTTTAGGCACAAAGTATTTTGAAAAATTCTTAAGTTGTACTCAAAATATTGTTTGGAAAATATTTCAAGTTTTCTTTGGAAAATATTCTCCGTGCCGAGCTGTGGGGAAGTCGCGTGCCGAGCTGAGGTCGCGTGCCGAGCTGTGGGGAGGTCGCGTACCGAGCTGAGGTCGCGTGCCGAGCTGTGGAGAGGTCGTATGCCGAGCTGTGGAGAGGTCGTATGTCGAGCTGTGTGGAGAGGTCGTATGCCGAGCTGGGGAGATCGTATGCCGAGCTGGGGAGAGGTCGTTTGGAAATACGATGTCGGACACCAAGTGTGTCCGAGAATCATTTCCGTATCCGTGTTTCAATTTTTTAATGCTGCAACGGACAAATCCCTTTAATGCTGCAACAGACAAATCCCTTTAATGTCAGAACGGACAAATCCTCTTAAATGTGACGCTCCTCTCAGTGCCTATAAAAGCACTGCACAATGAGCATTGTTTTAGAAACACAACGCTAGTGCTTAATTTTTATGCTGAAACTCTGTCAAAATATTCTCCATCACTCACACTTATTTGAGCACAATTTTTGAGAGCTTTTTTATTCTACATAATTTGAGTTGTATTATTTGAGCTTCAATTTGTTATATCTGCACTATTGAGTGTATCTTTCTCATCTCATTTTATTTGTAAAAATCATTCTTTTTGGGTAGGAATCCCAAGGTGTTCATAGAGAGGTGATATCTCTTGAACGTATTGCTCAGTATAGAGTTGTAAAGGTTTCTAGTGAACCTGATTTAAAAGCTAGTGATTTAGTGAAAATCCCATAGTGCTTTGCTTTGGGAGGACGGGCGTGAGCCACGAGGGGTGTTTGGTGGCCGAACCTGTATAATTTGCTGCGTGCTCTTCTTTGCTCTCTGTCTCTTTATCATTCAAGCACTTTATTTATTTTTGTTCTTTATTTATTTTTCGGTCATTTATTTTCTATCATTTATTTATTGCAATTTAATTCCTGCAATTTATTCTTCAAGTTATTTATCATTTCGCAATTTATTTCTTTCAAGTTTTTTTTTTAATTCAGTAATTTATCTGTAATTTTTTATATAAGCACCGCTATCACAATTCACCCCCCTCTTGTGTTTGAAGTCACTTGGTAACAAGTGGCATCAGAGCTAGACTCTTGTATAAAGGATTTAACCGTCTCAAGAGAATGACTTCAAACAATAACGAGGGAACTTCCATGAACAGACCCCCATTTTTCAATGGTGAGGGGTATGGTTATTGGAAGGATAGAATGCAAATCTTTCTTGAGGGTGTTGATCTTGATATTTGGGATCTTTGTGGAAAATGGTCCATTTGTCCCCACTCAATCAATTAATGATGCAGTGGTAGACAAACCAAGATCACTTTGGAATGAAGATGATAAGAAAGGTCCAATACAATTTGAAAGCTAAGAACATCATCACTACGCTTTAAGCTACGATGAGTTCTATAGGGTCTCAAATTGCAAGACTGCTAAAGAAAAGTGGGGCACCCTTCTATTGACCCATGAAGGTAGTACCGGGGTCAAGAGGGCTCGAATGAACACATTAACCCATGAGAATGAGTTATTTAGGATGAAACCAAGTGAAAACATACAAGATATGCAAAAAGGTTCATCCATATAATAAACCATCTCGAGCTCTTGGGAAAGTCTTCAAGAATGAAGATTTAATTAATAAAGTTCTTAGATGTTTAAATAGAAGCTGCAACCCAAGGTTCTTTGCTATATCTGAATCTAGAGATTTATCTACTATATCATTGGCAACCTTGTTTGGAAAATTGCAGGAACATGAACTTGAACTAAATCGACTCACCGAGAGTGAAGAAAGTGATAAGAAAGAAAGGAATTGCTCTCAAAGCAATCGTAAATGAAAAGAGGAATCTGACAACAATGATAGTCTGGATGAGAATGAGGAAGACATAAGTCTGATGGTTCGAAGGTTCAAAAGGTTCATGAGGCAAAAGGGGAGAACAGGCAAGGTACAAAATCCTCAAAAGAAAAATGAGGAAGGAACTTCTTTTAATCCAACTTGCTACAAGTGTGCTCAAAAGGGACATATAAAACCCGATTGCCCTCATGGTCAGAAGAAAAACGAAAAATTTGATAGAAGACCACAAAAGGAATCAAAAGGAAGAAGAGCCTACATTGCCTGGGATGACAATGATATGGACTCGTCGATGAATCGTAAAATGAGGAGGCCAACTTATGTCTCATGGCAAAACACGAGGAGGATGAGGTAAATGCTCTTGAACTCGAATCTCCCTTAACTTATGATGAGCTGCTTATTGCTTGTGAAGAATTAAATAATGAAACGACTAGACTTCGAAAAATTATTTCTTCTTCTAAGAAAACCATCTCTTCTCTTGAATCTAAAATTATTTTCTTAAACCAAGAGATGGAAGTTTTTAAGGAAAAACAAGTTGTTGTGGATGAAGTTTCTACTTGCACCTTTGTGAAAACCAAAAGATTGATACTTTCAAGTGTGATGAATGCAATGTTTTGAAAAACAAGATTGAAGATTTGGAAAACACCCTTGCCAAATTTACCATGGGAAGGGATAACTTAAACATTCTATTGGGAAAACAAAATGGTACTTTTGGAAAAGCCGGTTTGGGTTATAATCCACAAACGCATGAAAAATCCTTTAAATTTGTCAATCACAACAACACTTCAAGCAGCCCTTTCATTAAATGCTTTCACTGTGGTAGAAATGGTCACACTGCCTCAATTTGCAATATTAGAAAGAACAAGAATGTGGTTGGCAAAAAGATATGGATTCCAAATGGTACTTTGCCAAAAACTAACTCATCTGGACCCAACTTAGTTTGGGTACCAAAGGTTAAAAATTAATCTGTTGTTGTAGGTGTGCTTGAAAGCCAAGGACTTAAATTGGTATCTTGATAGCGGCTGTTCAAAGCACATGACAGGAGACAAAAGCAAGTTCTCCTCATTGGTACCTAAGAATAGTGGTTATGTCCGGTATGGTGACAACAACAAAGGTAAAATTCTTGGGATTGGTTCCATTGGTAAGAGTCCTAATCCCATTATTGAAAATGTTTTGTATGTGGATGGCTTGAAGCACAATTTGCTAAGTATTAGTCAACTTTGTGATAAAGGGAACAAAGTGGTTTTTGATTCTTCAAAATGCATGGTTATGAACTCAGAATCGAAAATGTTGTTCTTATTGGACCTAGAATTGGAAATATCTACATGGTTGATTTAGATAGAATACCTTCAAATGATGCATGTTGTCTTATTAGTAAAGAGGATGAATCTTGGCTATGGCATAGGAGAATGGCTCATATTCACATGGATCATCTTAATAAGTTGGTTCAAAAGGACTTAGTAATTGGCTTACCAAAGCTTCGTTTTGAAAAAGATAAATTATGTGATGCCTGTCAAAAAGGAAAACAAGTAAAGGCCTCTTTCAAATCAAAAAAAATATTGTTTCCACAAACCGGCCTTTACAACTTTTACACATGGACTTATTTGGACCATCTAGAACTAAAAGCTTTGGTGGAAATTACTATGCCCTTGTTATTGTGGATGACTATTCTCGCTATACATGGACTTTATTTCTTTCTCATAAAAATGACGCTTTTGCGCCTTTCGTAAACTTGCTAAAGTTATCCAAAATGAAAAAGGAATGAACATAGTATCCATCCCAAGTGATCACGGTGGGGAATTCCAAAATGAGGCATTTGAGGCCTTTGTACTGAAAATGGAATTGAGCATAATTTTTCCGCACCTAGAACACCACAAATAGAATAGAGTGGTGGAAAGGAAAAATCGGTCTCTTGAAGAGCTTGCGAGGGCGATGCTCAATGAGACCAACCTTCCTAAGTATTTCAGGCAGACGGTAAGCACCGCATGTTATGTAATGAATAGAGTCCTCATAAGACCTATTCTAAAACAAACGCTCTATGAAATTTACAAGGAAGGAAGCCCAACATTTCCCACCTTCACGTATTTGGATGTAAGTGCTTTGTTCTAAATAATCAGTAAAGATAACCTTGGTAAATTTGATGCTAAAGCTGATGAAGGTTTATTTCTTGGATATTCCACTTCTAGTAAAGCCTTTCAATTTTTAATAAACGTACTTTAACTGTTGAAGAATCTGTGCATGTTTGTTTTGATGAATCTAACCCCAAATCTTGATGAAGAAAGTGTTGATGATCTTGCAGAAGTGTTAGGAGATACCTATTTAGAGGAACAAGAGAGATCAAAAGTTCAAAAGGAGGATCAAGAGTCCTTGCCTCAACCCTCTCAATAACTCTCTCACTCAAATCTTCCAAAGGAATGGAGAGTCTCAAAGAACCATCCTCTTGACAACATAATAGGTGATATCTCAAAAGGGGTAACGACTCAAACTCTCTTAATCATGCATGTCATCATATGGCCTTTGTCTCTCAAATTGAACCAAATGACGTCAATGAAGCCATCTTTGATGAGCATTGGACCCTTGCTATGCAAGAGGAATTAAATCAATTTGAGAGAAATGATGTTTGGGAACTTGTCCCTAGGCCTAAAGATCACCTAGTCATTGGGACCAAATGGGTCTTTCGCAACAAGCTTGATGAAAACGGTATCATTGTTAGAAATAAAGCTAGACTTGTTGCAAAAGGCTATAACCAACAAGAGGGCATAGATTTCGATGAAACCTATGCACCCGTAGCTAGATTAGAAGCTATTCGCATGCTTCTCGCATTTGCATGCATCATGGATTTCAAACTTTTTCAAATGGATGTTAAAAGTGCATTTCTTAATGGCTTTATTCAAGAAGAAGTATATGTTGATCAACCTCCCGGTTTGAAAATTTTGAATTTCCAAATCATGTTTTCAAATTGAAAAAGGCTTTATATGGTTTAAAACAAGCTCGAGAGCTTGGTACGAGAGGTTGAGCAAATATTTACTTGAAAAAGGTTTTGAAAGAGGAAAAGTTGATACCACTCTTTTCATTAAACACAAAAATCATGACATTTTACTTGTTCAAATTTATGTAGACGATATCATCTTTGGTGCTACTAATGAGTCCTTGTGTGAAGATTTTTCCAAAATCATGCAAAGTGAGTTTGAAATGTCCATGATGGGAGAGCTCAACTACTTCCTTGGTCTTCAAATCAAACAAACAATGTAAGGAATTTTTATAAATCAATCCAAATATTGCAAGGAGTTACTTAAAAGATTTGGAATGAGCAACGCCAAAGAAATCTCAACTCCAATGAGCACATCATGCTATCTTGACAAAGATGAAGGTGGTAAGTCGGTCGAAGTAAGTAAGTATCGAGGTATGATAGGATCTCTTCTCTATCTCACTGCAAGTCATCCGGATATTATGTCTAGTGTTTGTATGTGTGCACGTTTTCAAGCAAATCCTAAGGAATCACATCTCTTAGCGGTAAAACGCATCATGAGATATCTCACTGGCACACAAACTATGGGTTTATGGTACCCCAAAGGTGCTGACTGCACACTTATTGGGTACTCGGATTCGGATTTTGTGGGTTGCAAAATGGACCGAAAAAGCACTAGTGGGACATGTCACTTACTTGGGAATGCCTTGGTTTCATGGCATAGTAAGAAACAAGCCAGTGTGGCTTTGTCCCTTCTTGAAGCGGAATACGTTACCTTGGTAGTTGTTGTGCCGCAGATCATTTGGATGAAACAACAGTTGAATGATTATTGAATCAATCAAAACTGCTCCAATTAAGTGCGACAATACTAGTGCCATAAACCTCACGAAAAATCCGGTTTATCACTCCCTGACCAAACACATAGAAATTAGGCACCATTTTATTAGAGATCATGTTCAAAAGGAGATTGTGTGATTGAGTTTGTGGAAACATCTAAACAACTTCGCAAATATTTTTACTAAACCTTTGCCTAAAGAAAACTTCTTTTTATAAGAACCGAGTTAGGAATTTTAGATCAATCATGCATTGAATGACTGTGTGAGTGCATTTTATTATGAATAAGTTCTAACTTGGGGCGTTGGAGTGTGCTAACATTTTTATGCAGTTCCGCTACCAAGACTAAAAGTGGAGAAATGCAACCGTCCTTCCTGTAATCGTTAAAATAAAAGTTTGTGCAGGTTATGTTAACTGCAAACAATTATGCGCTTAATATCAGTGAAGATGAGGAAACAATTGATGATGAGAATGAGTTGAACGAGGACTAGTAACTCTTATCCTAGTGCTTTATTTTTGCTATCTCCCTGAATAATTTTTTTTTTACCAAGGATTTCTTATGCTTCATTGAACCCTTGATATTCTATTTTAATTATTTTTCGCCATCTAGTTACACGTATATGCATACGTTTTACATGTCGTTCCCTTTCTCTTTTCCGCTTTTTGATGTTGCCAAAAGGGGGAGAGTTATATGATTCAGGGAGTGGTTTATTTTATGCATATTGTGAGGGAGTTTTTCCGATATCTTTTTCTAAATATTGTGAGGGGGAGTTTTTCTAAATATTGTGCTTAAACTCTGATATCTTTTATTGAAAAACCATGCTTATATCTCATTGCCATATCATGATTATATTTTACTAAATTCCCTCCATGAGATGTTTGTCATCATCAAAAGGAGGAGTCTCAGAATACATGCCTTGTGAGGATGGTTTTGATGATTGACAAAGGGAGTTTTGCAAATAGTCAACCGTGCAAAAAGTGGAAAAGAATACCAAGACGCCGTATCAAGAATGATAGTTTCTCAAATCTTTGGGTTTTGGGTATTTATTTATTTTTATTAAGACTATTTGTAAGTAGTAATAAAAAGATATCAATTAAAATAAAATCACACACTCACAAAATGAATTTTATTCTAAAATTGATTTTATGATAATTTTTCTTAAATTATTTTTAGGCACAAAGTATTTTGAAAAATTCTTAAGTTGTGCTCAAAATATTGTTTGGAAAATATTTCAAGTTTTCTTTGGAAAATATTCTCCGTGCCGAACTGTGGGGAAGTCGCGTGCCGAGCTGAGGTCGCGTCCGAGTCGTGGGGAGGTCGCGTCTTGCCGAGGTCGCGTCTTGCCGTGTGGAGAGGTCGTATGTCGAGCCGTGTGGAGAGGTCGTATGCCGAAATGGGAGATTGTATGCCGAAATGGGAGATCGTATGCTTAGTTGGGAGAGGTCGTTTGGAAATACGATGTCGGACACCAAGTGTGTCCGAATCATTTCGTATCCATGTTTCAATTTTTAATCTTTGCCGCAACGGACAAATCCCTTTTAATGCCGCAACGGACAAATCCCTTTAATGCCGCAACGGACAAATCCTCTTAAATGTGACGCTCCTCTCGGTGCCTATAAAAAGCCTTTGCACAATGAGCATTGTTTTAGAAACACAACGCTAGTGCTTAATTTTTATCTTTGAAACTCACAAAATATTCTCCATCACTCACACTTATTTGAGCACAATTTTTGAGAGCTTTTTTATTCTACATAATTTGAGTTGTATTATTTGAGCTTCAATTTGTTATATCTGCACTATTGAGTGTATCTTTCTCATCTCATTTTATTTGTAAAAATCATTCTTTTTGGGTAGGAATCCCAAGGTGTTCATAGAGAGGTGATATCTCTTGAACGTATTGCTCTGGTATAGAGTTGTAAAGGTTTCTAGTGAACTCGATTTAAAAGCTACCGATTTAGTGAAAATCCCATAGTGCTTTGCTTTGGGGACGGGGCGTAGGCCACAGGGGGTGTTGGTGGCGAACTCAGTATAATTTCTTTGCGTGCTCTTCTTTGCTCTCTGTCTCTTTATCATTCAAGCACTTTATTTATTTTTGTTCTTTATTTATTTTTCGGTCATTTATTTTCTGTCATTTATTTATTGCAATTTAATTCCTGCAATTTATTCTTCAAGTTATTTATCGTTTCGCAATTTATTTCTTTCAAGTTTTTTTTTAATTCAATAATTTATCTGTAATTTTTTATATAAGCACCGCTATCACAATTCACCCCCCTCTTGTGTTTGAAGTCACTTGGTAACATACACCTGCAGAAAAAACCGCAGCACCCAGGTCCTAAAACTGCAGAAATACTGCAATCAAAAAACCACACAGCACCAACCAAAAACCAGGGCCTAAAACCGCAGCCAACAAAATGCCATAACCTTGACTGCAACACTAACAAACACAGCAGACTTCACCTCCTCTACACACCAAAATCAATTAGCCATACATCTCCCTGGGTCCCAACACTATTCACAGAATAAACACCGGTTTATCTTCAAATTACTCAAACCCCATCTCCATGATCACACCTTAATCTCATCCACCACTACTATTGGATCCTTTAACCCGTTTGCAAAAAGAAAGTCATTCCTTGCTCTCCAAATTAACCAAATTGTTGTATGCCAAACTAACCAATATCCCTTTTTCACTTTTATCCCAGCTGCCGACCCCGTTAAGCATTCAAATAGAGAACCCAGATTCTGGGGAATGATCAAAATTAAACCCAACCACTGAAATACATTACACCAAACCGAGAACGCAAAATCGCAATGGAGTAATAAGTGAACGGTGGTTTCCATTACTCCCTCGCATAAAACACAACCCACCGAAGATTCACTAGAGATAATACCACAGATCCCCAAATTAACCTTTGTTGGTATTCTATCATGTAACACTTTCCAAGAGAAAGCCATAACCTTCGAAGGTGCCGGGCTTTTCGAAAGACTTTGAAACGCAAACGCTTTCGACTTCCCCAAATGCACCTCGTTCAAGATCAATGGAGTTATTATTTGCAACTCATTAACCATGTAGTGAACTATATTAACCAAGTATTTGCCTTCTAGGTGTACCGAGGAGTTCCATCTGAGGAAGAACAAGAACAATCAATTGAAGGCTGAGGCTAAGGCTAAGGGAGGGGTCATAAGCACGAAGCGCAAACCGGAGGGTCCTAAACCTGGTTTCATGGTTGAAGGTGCTACATTGGAGACAGTTACTCCAATTCGTGTGACGTGGTTAACGATCTGAAAGGTGGATACTAGGCATTTACGTATCTAACGGCATTTTCTTCATATTTGTTAGACTATCGGTCATCTTTTTTTTTTCATTTGAAGAGCCTTAATTTTTAAGAAACTCGGGCTTAACTTGTATAAATGCTTGTATTTGTTCTTGGACCAGGACAAGTTATAGATGGTTCAATGAAACTCTGTAACCAAACATAATGTTACAAAGTTTTTACCCCTAGACTGATGGTTCAATAATTTTTAGTGGGTGTTTAACCATGTAATGAACTGAATTAACCAAGTTTTCGCAAATAATTAACCAAACATCAAAACATGGATAATAGCACAAAACTCTGTAACCGTTTTAGAGAATTTTCGGTGTAAATCAAGTCCCAATTTTGTGTGTTGCTAGGTATAGCGAGACTCGGTAACGGGTACTTACAAAGTTATAGTCAACAAATGAGGTTATTGATAACAAAATTTGTCATCCTCATACTTATGATTTCTATTTGTGTGCTCATGCCAGAATGATAGGTACTAGCAGCAGGCCTACCCACTTGGTGTACTAAGGAGTTCCGTCTGAGGAAGATCAAGAACGACCAATTGAAGGCTGAGACAGTTACTCCAATTCCGTATGACGTGGTTAACGATCTGAAAGGCGGATACTAGGCATTTACGTATCTAATGGCATTTTCTTCATGTTTGTTAGACTGTCAATCATCTTTTTTTTTCTTCATTTGAAGAGCCTGGTTAATACAGTTCACTACGTGGTTAATGAGTTGCAAATAATACCTCATTAACCAAGTAATGAACTGAATTAACTAAGTATTTGTACTGCATTAACCATGTAATTTTTAGTAGATAATGACTTGCTTTGTGGTTAATGAGTCTCAAATAATAACTCATTAACTACGTAATGAACTGATATAACCAAGTATTTGTACTGCATTAACCATGTAATTTTTAGTGGGTGTTTAACCATGTAATGAACTGAATTAACCAAGTTTTCGCAAATAATTAACCAAACATCAAAACATGGATAATAACACAAAATTTTGTAACCGTTATAGAGAATTTTCGGTGTAAATCAAGTCCCGATTTTGTGTGTTGCTAGGTATAGCGAGACTCGGTAACGGGTACTTACAAAGTTATAGTCAACAAATGATATTCGATCCGGGAGTAAAAACTCTATAACCTTCTGTTCCGTTGTAGGGTTCTATGCAACAAGTTATAGATGGTTCAATGAAAAAATCATGCATTTTTAATTCCCAATTTCCCAACAATTTCTTTTTTTATCTTGACCTCTCCAATACTAAAACTCTGGGCTCCGTCCCTGACCGCAGTGTCGGGATCAAACTCATCTGTGGTTGCCTATATCTTTATGAGTAGCCACTTTATTTCCAAATCAATCCTACAAAACAGATAATTCCTATGATGATCGCGATCGAACTGATCCGTGGTCACACTAAACATCAAATCCTTGAGTGTGTATTTGCAACCACTGCATGTGGACTTAAATTTACAAACTTCTTGTATGACAGGGTCCATTTGTAAACGTAGGATATGTGAAATTTTGAAGTACGAGTCCACTGTAACCCTGCAATCAGCGAAACACCCCTTCATCTGCAATTGCACCAGAATATTGATTGCCCATTGCCTCAACTCATGATCTCCATGTACGAGCACAATCAAAGCATATAAGTACTCGCAGTAAGGTTGATGGTTGTCAACTCCTTGTCTTAGTGTGGCGACAATGGAATTGTATGAACTCGTTAATCCATCCTCCAACAACATGATTGCATCCCTAACTAGTACCTCTGGATGACCACTTTGTCTCAACCTGTCAACAAAGTCCTTTGCGCTTTCTGACAGGTTCCACACCCACGAATAAATGTTGACGGCGCCTAGGTTCATGGACTTATACGTCGTACTATCAATAACGACTTCCCTCATAAACCTACAAGTTCACCTGAGGCTGAGAAAGTCAATGACAGACATGGATGCCACTTCCTTCAGTATTGCACCCACCATATCTCCGAGAAGGTTGTCTAGGGTGGACATTGTTTCGTACTTCAAAAATAGCAGCCCAATCAAAATTTGGGGTAGCCCAGCCCCGCCCGTTTTTGTATTTTGGCCCGTTGGGTCAAGACGGGCTAGGCCTGGCCAGTTGACAGCTCTAGCTGAGGCTATGGCCAAGGGAGAGGTCATAAGCACGAGGCGCAAAGCAGAGGGTCCTAAACCCGGTTGCATGGTTGAAGGTGCTACATTGGAGACATTTACTTCAATTCCGTAACGTGGTTAACGATATGAAAGGCGGATACTTGGAATTTACGTATCTAATGGCATTTTCTTCACGTTTGTTAGAATGTTGGTCACCTTTTTTTCTTCATTTGATGAGCCTTCATTTGAAGAGACATTTACTCTCCCCTAGTTTTGCCTCATTTAATAAATTGCTATCTTATTTTTTAAGTATAGCTAGTGTAATTATTTAATTATTTTACGATTTTTTCAAAATAAATAATTATTATATTAAAATAAAATCTATTTGAATTAATTATTATTTTAAAATGAATTCTATTAAATTAATTTAATACTTCTCAGATAAATTAAAATGATTCAAAAATAAATTCATGATAGATGTATTTTTAAAATAAATTGTTACATTTTGTCAGTTATTTTTTTATTTTTTAAAATAATCCTAATATTTAATTTTAAATTTAAACAAGTCGATTAATTTAATATTTCTAAATTAATATGATTCAGAAAGAAGGGTACCATTACCCTTACCACCTTCCTCAGGACCTATCATATCGGTGACTATGTTGTCGTTAGGGTTAACGGTGCCGTCTAAAACGGCACCAAACGCGCCATTGGCGTTGACGTTAACAAACATGTTTGAAACAAGATACTCTGAAAGAGGATTCATATTTGAGTAGAGCATGTCATGCCTTCTAGGGGTGCAGAGGAGTTTCGTCTGAGGAAGATGAAGAACGTTCAACTGAAGGCTAAGGCTAGAGTTGTCAATTTTTGCCCAGCCCAACGTGCTGGCCCGATGGCCCAGGATATTGGACTGGACTGGACATGGTTCTGAGGTAGGTGGTGAGGGTAATGGTACCCCTCTTCCTGAATGGGAGAGAGAATGAGTCTCCACCCAAGAACTCCTTCAATTTTATCCTAGATAAAGTCCACCATTTCTTTTTTAGCGGTAGTGTTTATACAAAATTAACTTCAACTAGTGTGCTCATTAACACTATATACCCAAGGGGGTATATTGTATAAATTAGAGTGTTTCGCATTCTCCTTGTAGACTATATACCCAGAGGGGTATATAGTATAAAATAAATACTACACTATATACCCACTGGGGTATATAGCATATATTACATTTACCCATTTATACTTCACTATACACTAAAATACAGAGTTACCCATTCCTCAATGTTAACTGTGGCTATCACACAAGTCATCTCTCTTGGGCACAAGGAAAATGTGACTGTCACACAAGTCAAGCAATACTGTGAGATGGAAAGTCATGAAGAGAAGTTGCACAAGTTTTTTCGAGATACCGGCTCACATAGAATTTTCTTCTCCAAAAATGTGAGTGGAGTAACTGAAGGGTAAAATTTGCCGCAGCTTCCAAAAAATTTGCATCCAGGTGATAGTCTCTTTTCAAAAAAGACTGTCATCCTGGAAAGGTAAACATTTGTCAATTGGTGGTAGAGTCATCTTATTGAATTGAGTCTTTGTCAGTCTACCTTTGTATTATTTTTCGTTTTCAAAGCGATGATAGTGTTGAAGGTGTTAAAGGGCATACAAAGAAGGTTCTTGTGGGGTGGTGGCAGTGACAAGGAGAAGGTTAGTTGGGTTAGCTGGCAGAAGGTATGCCTTCCAAATGAGTTGGGTGGATTGGGGATTAAGGATTTGGAGACTTTCAACCACAGCTTGTTATTAAAGTGGAAATGGAGGTGTCTTAATGATGGGGATGCGGTCTGGTTCCCCCTATGGTCTTTTAAATATGGTAATCTGAAGGAGGCCGCGTTAGGTTCCTCATATATTAGTAGATATGCCTCTATATGGTGGAGAAACATTATTGGACTGCACCCAACTTGGTTCAATAATGCGGTTAATGTCAAACTGGGTAGAGGTAGTGAAACAAGAATGTGGAAAGATAATGGGCAGTGGGGGATTTTGAAGGATTATTTCCCTAGGATGTATGCTGTGTCATTGAATAAGGACAATATGGTCGATGAGGTGGGCGAGTGGGTTGGAGGCCGATGGATGTGGAATCTGATATGGAGGAGAGAGTTCTTTAACTATGAACGAGAAGAATACACTCAGTTGATGGCTTTTTTGGATGGTAATGGTCCAACAATGGACGGCCCTGACAGATGGAGGTGGTTACTTGACTCTTCACATAGGTTTTCAGTCAAATCTGCATATGATGGGTTGATTAGGACGGGCAACCATCCGATAATGGAACAAAATATGTCCATTGCGGTGAATGGGCTGTGGCAGAGCGCAGTCCCGTCCAAAGTTTGCAACTTTGGGTGGAGGTTGTCTGAGGGCGCATTCGGTCGAGAGAAGAGTTATGGAAAAAGGGGATTATAAGCGACCCACACTCTGGTCTTTGCGTTTTTGTTTTGTAGGTGCCGAATTAGTTGCGCACTTATTTGTATCATGTGCATTCATAGCAAGGTTTGGGTGCGATTCTTTGAATTGGATGGGTGTGGAGGGGCATTGCGAGATGGCGTGATTCTATACTTCCTGCAGTTTGGCGGCTTAAATAGAGGTAAAAAGTGGAAACATTTGATTTGGTTAGCAACTGTGTGGGCCATTTGGATTATGAGGAATAGAATTTTATTTAAGGGAGAGGGTGTTAGCTTTATCACGGTGCTGGGACATATTAAGATTCTCTCGTGGAGCTGGCTGGTTAGTAAAGTACGAAATAAGGCTACATTTTATTACTTCGATTGGTGTATTAATCAGTTACAATGCTTAGAGGTAGTAAATATGTGAATCGAAGTAGATACTGTTGTGCTGTGTTCTCCGTTGTCAATTTGTCACAGGGTTGCAAGGGTCATCAGGTGGATGAGTGCAAAGCTTTTGAGCAAGTGCTGCTGTGGCTCGTGTATTGGAATACATGCAGGTTTTTAGGGGTATGGATATGGCAGGTACAGGACGGTTGCCTTGGCAAAGGGTGGGAGGATGCTGTTGGAGCTTTTGCTAGTGCAGGATATTGGAAAGCAAATTGGTTGTTTTGCTTGGCGGGTGTTGCGCATAGGGTGATGCGCTTGGTTATGTGGCGCTTGATCCATTTTGTTGATTGAAACCAGAATGTGAAGGCGTGGAATTATATCTGATTAATTAAGCTTTTTATTATTTCAATCTGTTTTGTGTTTTGCTGCACTGTAGGAGTTTTTGTATTAGGTGGTATTATATTATGTATTAGTCAGCTTGGTGGATGCTTATGTCTTTGTGTGTGGTTGGGTGTTGTACTCTTTTTCATCTCTTGGTCTTTTTCCCACTGGGTTTTGGCCTTGAGAGGTTTTAATAAGACACTCCTTTCCCAGTAAACATGTATATTTGTGTTCGGAGTACCCCTTGTACTCCTGGTAATAAAAATTTTTGCTTATCAAAAAAAAAAAAAAATATACCCAAGGGGGTATATTGTATAAATTAGAGTGTTTTGTGTTTTCCTTGTAGACTATATACCCACTGGGGTATATAGTATAAAATAAATATTACACTATATACCCACAGGGGTATATAGCATATATTACGCTGACCACCACTTAAATACAGTGTTACCCATCAAAACACTTTGCTTTTTTGCTCTCTCACGGTCTGTTAATGTCCCACAATTGATAATAATGTGACTTTTCACAAGTTTATTCACTCAAGCTACTCAGTTATAAAATTGTGAAATAAAGGCAGGAGATACTACAATGAGATTACCAATTCATGTTGAAGAGAGCATGTTGCATCTGACCCATATATAATGCTAAAGACTACTATATATAAAATATATAAAAAAAATATAAACAACCTGCAGCAGAGATAGCTACTGGAAGCACTTGAACATAGTTTTATGAATACACTTATATACTAGGTTAGGTGGTTAGACATGTTTTTGTTTTGTCCAATGTACATAGCAAGAGCATATTTTTTTGCTGCCATGAGAAAATACATGGAGGATGCAATTGACATTGGTACTATTTTTCAGCCATGAAAATTCGAATGAGTTGAATTCTTTCCTCAATTTTTCCACCAGAAAATAGAAGTGACCAATTATTCATGACAACACATGCACTAGTTACACAGATACACGAGGTGAGGCAAAACCGAAAGATGAAGTTAAGCATTGTTGTCTAAGATTTTAAAGCTCAGTAAATCTTTTTATGTTGAGGTTGCGGGTAACACAAAAGTTTCACATATGAGAAGCAGTAAATGTGCAGAAATGAAAGTCATAATAAGAGTTCAGGTTTACTTTTTCTTTATTTTAAAAGGGGAAAAAAACAAAAACTTAACGGTTGCTAAACGGAGTCAACTTTAGGGGAGGTCAGTGTATAGGGAAAACTAGAGGGGGTATGCTTGATGTTGCATCATACCTCAAGGGAGGTCAATGCAATTTTCCCTTATTATTATTATTATTATTATTATTATTATTATTATTATTATTATTTTTATTCTACTGTGGTTTTTTTAGGACAAAAAATTATACATCACCGTCACTTTTATTGTTGCAGACGCAAAGAGGCTGATTGGAAGGAAATATAGTGATCCCATCATCCAGAATGATTTACGGTTGTGGCCTTTTAAAGTCATTGCTGGCACTGATGACAAACCCATGATCATTATAAACTATAAGGGCAAGGAAATGCACCTTGTTGCTGAAGAAATATCATCTATGGTCCTCACGTACATGCGGGAGATTGCAGAGGCATTTTTGGAGTCATCTGTAGAGAATGCAATTATTGCTATGCCTGCTTATTTCAATGATTCTCAACGAAAAGCTACCAAAGATGCCGGTGTCATTGCTGGCCTCAATGTAATGCGGATAATTAATGAACCAACTGCTGCTGCTCCTGCATATGGCCTTCAAAAGAGAGCTAATTGGGTTGAAGAGAGAAACTTTTAATGTATCTTTTCTTACCACTAAGAATAATGCCTTTAAAGTCAAGGCCACTTCTGGAGACACTCA
This sequence comes from Calophaca sinica, assembly GCA_037113605.1. Lineage (NCBI taxonomy): Eukaryota > Viridiplantae > Streptophyta > Magnoliopsida > Fabales > Fabaceae > Calophaca > Calophaca sinica. The sequence continues at coordinate 61,138,512 of CM073733.1, forward strand.
CCTCGGGAAGAGGACTTTGATAACAGAATGGTGGACCACTTTTTGAAGGAATTCAAGATGAAAAAAGGAGTTGACATTAGTGGGAATCCTAAAGCCCTAAGGAGGCTGAGAACTGCTTGTGAGAGGGCAAAAAGGATGCTTTCGTATGACACAGAGGCCACAATTGAGATAGATGCCATATATCAGGTAATTGACTTCCATTCATCAATCACAGGGGCCAAATTTGAGAAACTCAACATGGACTTCTTTGAAAAGTGTATGCAGACCGTTGAGTTGTCTTGCTGATGCAAAGATGGACAAGAGTAATGTAGATGATGTTGTGCTTATTGGTGGCTCTACTAGGATTCCCATAGTGAAGCATCTATTGCAGAAATTTTTTAAGGGGAAGCATCTGTGCATGAGTATCAATCCTAACGAGGCTGTTGCTTATGGAGCAGCCATTCAAGCTGCTTTGTTGAGTGAAGGAATTGAGACTGTTCCGAACTTGATGGTGCAAGATGTTACAGCATTGTCACTTGGTGAAGCGATAAAAGGAGATCTCCTAAGTGTTGTGATTCCAAGGAACACTTCCATTCCTGTCAAGAAGACAACATGATATGTTACGGTGAAAGATAATCAGTCCTCTGTCTTGATTGAAGTTTACGAGGGAGAGATAATGAGAGCCACCGATAACAACTTGCTGGGAAGGTTTAGTGTTGTTGTTCCTCTTGCTCCTCGTGGCCTTTATTTCAAGGTATGCTTTGTTATTGATGTCGTTGGTATATTAAACGTCTCTGCTGAGGAAGAAACCAGTGGGAATAAGATGGAGATTACAATAACCAATGAAATTGGAAGATTGTCTGCCGAAGAAATTGAGAGAATGATACAAGAATCTAAGAATTTCAAGGCTGAAAATCTGAAATACAAGAATAAAGTTAAAGCAATGAATGCTTTGGATGATTGTCTTTATAATGCAAAGAAAGTAATGAAGGATGATAACAGTTTTAGTTCTATGCTTACCACAATAGACAAATTGAAGATCAATTCTGCAATTAAAAAGGGCCAAAATTTGCTTGATGACAACTAGCAGGAAGAAATGGATATGTTTTTGGAGTTTTTAAGGGAGCTTAAGAGCATCTTTGGTTCTGCTATGCCTAAGACCAACAATGGAATCTGAAGCTTTAGCTCTAAATAAGTATTTCGGCTTATCCAAGAAGTGAGATCCTGTAGGGTGGAACAGCTTGTCTGTAGTATATTTTACAATTATGCTCAAGTCACAGCTTGTCTTTACAAATGCTTTTCATGATTTTTCAAAGATAGTAAGAAACAAGCAATTAAAATTATAAATTTTCAACCAACTATGAATTACTGAACCATTTTTTAACTTTCGCATTAATTTTTCTGAAATTGATATTAGATTACAATTATGACCTTGAAGTCTAGAATCTAGATGGTAAGAAATGCTCAATTCAAACAAACAATATGTTAGATTCACTTCAAAACATAGAGCAGTCTTTGGGTTTAGATAAACATGGTATTACAGCGCCAATAATTGGTGTAACTGTGATAGAACTTCAAACAGTCAAGTGAGAAACAAAGGAACGTATGTATATTATTGACAGTTCCAGAATTTTTTACTAATTTTTAACTTGTCTCTATTTTCTAATTGTATAATTTTAGATGTCAATTTTTTTTTAATTTTATATGCAACCTAGCTATACCATTTTTAACTTGCAACAAGTTACAGATAGTTCAATAATACTCTGTAACTATATAACATTACAAAGTTTTTACCCCTAGACTGAATGTATAACAAAAATTAAAATTTTATTGAACCATCTGTAACTTGTTTCATAAAACTCTACATTAAGCAACATAATACTATTTGTTATGTATTTTAACCCATGATTAAAGCCTGATAATATAAGCCGACTTTCAAACTTATTGATTCTAAGATGATCAGAACCCTTTGGTTTACCAACCCATAATTATGGTGTTCGACCTGTTTCAAGTTATATCTACCTTATGCGTTTAGTGGGATCATTTCAATGTTTCAAATGTGTAACGTGACGTAGTTCCAATCTATTGGAAATTAAGTTATGCTTCACATAAACCCCTTTTTTTAAGAAGATCCTATTTACACATACGTCTACCGGTGGAAGTCACATATAAAACCGTATTTACTGTTCACCACTATATGATCATTTGCTATGTCATCAAGATGTGTCAAGATTAACGTCAACGGTGTAATTACAAATAACGTTAATCTTGACGCATCTTGATGACATAGCAAATGATCATAGAGGGAGTGTTTAGGAGAGAGTGTCAGAGAAAGTGTGACGTGGCCCAATCATTGAGGGAGTGTTTAGGAGAGAGTGTCAGAGAAAGTGTCTGTAGTATTCCTCTATATTATCTTAATGGCGATCGTATTAATTTGGCCCCAAGCCTTGCACTACGGATCTTGGGCAGTCACCCATCCTAACCTTCCTCAGAGCCACCACCAAGTTGATCATGTACATTCAGTCAAGGGTAAAAACTTTGTAACGTTATGCTCAGTTACAAAGATTTATTGAACTATCTATAACCTCCTGCATAAAACTCTGTAACAGAGCATAAAGTTCTATAGTTTTTGCCCCTGAACCGAAAGTAACTTGTCGCCTATGACTTTGTACAGTCATATGTCCAAATTCGTTTAGAGAGTGATTCGAGAACAAGCCTATGATTATATAAGAATAAGAACATGAAAAAAAAATTGCAGCAATACCCACATTTATATTATTGTGCCACGTGGTCGGTGCCGCTACGAACGATGATGGCATCGCAGAGTGAGATCTTGATGCAGAGCTCCTCAGGAGTCAGATTGTCGGAGCAGTCCATGTTGGTGACTAGGACGGTGGGCTTGGCATCGATTCCAGCGTAGACTACGAGCGTGAGTGGGCGGGCGGAGCGGCGGTGGGAGGGAAAGGAAAGAGAGAAGGATGAGAGAGAAAGTGAGGGGGACTTGATTCGAAGGGTTTGGGAAGTTGCATTAGCTGCCATGTTTGGTGATTGGGTGAGGCAGTAAGCAGTGAGCGTAGCAGTTAAGTAGCAGCAAGCAAGTTTTATTTCATATTTTCCCAAAACGTTATGAAACTGCAAATAATAAGGCTACATATTTACAAAGACTTCTACTAGTGAAAGTCATGTATAAAACCGTATTTATTCAATCACAATAATTAGACATACTTCTACTAGTGGAAGTAATGTATAACACCGTAATTTTTGCACACTGATTGATCTAATGGCGATCCCTATCCTTCATGTGTAGCTCAACCATACATAACATCTCATTTTTTATTGAAACTGCAAAGTTTTTTTTTTTAGGATATCAAATTTGAGGGAGAGATATAATCAAAAACCCAAGTTGAGTTAGAAAGAATCAGTTCTAAACCAATTCATATACAAAGACTTGCCTTTAGAATTGTTGATCTTTGGATCATTACCAATAAGGTCGGCCATGAATATTTCGAAAATTTATTAATGAATGCGCACACATTTCAAAAATATTTCAGTTTCTTTCAAGTTTATTCCATATATTTTTATTTTTAAATAATTTATAAATTATGAACATATTGTTATTTATTATTGATTAATGTTTTTTAGGATAAGCATAACGATTACAACCGTGGCTCCATTAGAGATTAATGATTACAACTGCCGTCCTCGACCGTGTAATTCACAGTTTTAGTTCACAATTAAACTATCACTAGCGGCATTTAACTAAACATATTATTTTACTAATATACAGTATATAGTAAAGTTATTAAAATATATTGTTTTTCGCCTATGAGATCTTAGAAAAAATAGTGGTGAATAGTATATGCGGTTTTATATGTGACTTCCACTGGTAGAAAAAATAGTGGTGAACAGTATATTCAGTTTTATATGTGACTTCCACTGGTAGACGTATGTGTAAATATGATCTTCTTAAAAAAAGCGTTTATGTTAAGCATAACTTAATTTCCAATAGATTGGAACTACGTCACGTCACACATTTGAAACATTGAAATGATCCCAATAAACGCATAAGGTAGATATAACTTGAACTAGGTCGAACACCATAATCATGGGTTGGAAAAGCAAAGGGTTCTGATCATCTTAGAATCAATAAGTTTGAAAGTCGGCCTATATTATCAGGCTTTAATCATGGGTTAAAATGTATAACAAATAGTATTATGTTGCTTAATGTAGAGTTTTATGAAACAAGTTACAGAAGGTTCAATAAAATTTTAATTTTTGTTATACATTCAGTCCAAGGGAAAAAACTTTGTAATGTTATATAGTTACAAAGTATTATTGAACAATCTGTAACTTGTTGCAAGTAAAAAATGGTATAGCTAGGTTGCATATAAAATTAAAAAAAAAATTGACATCTAAAATTATACAATTAGAAAATAGAGACAAGTTAAAAATTAGTAAAAAATTCTGGAACTGTCAATAATATACATACATTCCTTTGTTTCTCTCTCTCTCTCGCAGTCTCTCTCTCAGGTTCGATCTCGATTTCTCTCTCATTCTCTTGGTTCGTGATTTCTTCTTCCATGCTTCCATATTTGTTTCTGTGTTAATTATCCTATTGGGTTTTTGCTTTTCAATGAGGGTGGTGCATTGCTTCTTAGTTGACTGGTTGGTTTGTTAAAGTAAGATGTAGTTGAAGGATTTTGTGATGGTAGATATAGGAAGAATTGAAGTATTGCACTTGACCCGTTGACAGTGGCAGTATGCCTTCTCCCTTATAATTATAAATTATTATTTTTTCCCATACAATCTATGATACCACACATTTTGCTGCTGTGAGTTAGCAATTCATATTAGACTTTGTTAATTCACTTCATATGTTTAGAAGGGGTGTGTGCACTATCCTGCTTTTATACAAGACGTTAGAGAAGTGTTTGTAAAGTATCTGGACTGCTGCATGACAATCAATATCTGTTTGGTTATGTGTAAAACCTATCCATGAGCATCCTGGGCCAAATTGACAGCCCTAAGTTAAAGGACTTCAAGAGCAATTTTGCCAGTTTTGTATGACAAAATGGATAAGATAGCAATATGTTTATTGAATATTTAGCAGTATATTTTTGGTGGTCATGATGGGCATTATGTGAGGGGTTTTGTCGAAGTTTATAATCTATCATTCATCACGATAGTGCATGATGGTCTTAAAGCTGTCTGGTAGGATTTTCTCCTAGTTTGGGAGTTAGCTTGTTAACACAGATTCGCAAGGAATGCCTACAACATTTATCCATTTCAAGAGTTAATAATTTGCAAAATTTGTCATTTTGTTAATGTTGTTTTAAAGCTTTTTTACAGTTATTTGTGTGTTTTATTTATTTTCTTATTTAGACGTGTTCACTTTGAGCTCTAATATTGTATCTCTGAATCTTGAAGATTCCTCCCGCATCAATAAAGTTCGGCCTTCAATGATTAAAGTTGAGACGGACTTGAGCCTTCTGAATATTCAAAGCATAAATTCGATGGAGGTAGCAAATACAAGGTATTTCACTTTTGCATTTTGACAGGGTTGATATAATTCACTCTTGCTGCTAATATGTTGGGATGCATTGATCATACTTGTTGACATGATGAATTATAGTTATGGTTATTGTATTGTTTATATTTACGTAACACGTCTTAATATATGTATGTGAACCTTATCTTCAATCCCTTCCTCCATTCTTCCACATTTAAGATTATAATTTGTGGAATAATGAAGGGACGTCACACAAATGGATTGAGAATGAAGAATTATGCATGGAGGAGGAATGAATCCATATGAGTCATGTTATAATCTGTATGATAATGATTCATGAACATACAAATTATAACATGGTCATACTAATGGGGAGACAAAAGTTTAGAAACTTGGAGAGGGATCAAATTATACCGGTGTAACTTTGAGTTACACCCATTAATATCCGATCTTATATAAATCTAATGGTTACAATCAAGCACTTAAAGTGAGTCACGTGCGTCTCCAAAGCCCGTTTCCTCTAGGCTCGACGATTCGGAAACACTTGCGCCAAAGAAACCAAGAAACTGCTCTTATGTATTTGTGGTGTTCCTCCTCGCATTCTTCTATGAACTCTTTCAACATTTCATTCCTCTTCTCTTTTCGACTTGCAAATACTCTCCCTGCAATTCTATAATTAAGCTATGATTTATTGGACTCGGGAAGGAGCATTGAGACCACGTGAGCGAATCTGCCCTTGCTTACATTTTATTAAATTGCACTGTACTCATATTTTGAGCATAAGGGCGCCTACTTTTCTCTATTTTCGGCAAAGAGCCTTCCACCATGTTCCTTTTTTTTTTTGTTTCTAAATTAAGGCAGTAGCTATTTTATTGCATCTGTGATAAAAGGCATAGACCTCTGAAAAAATTATTAAAGGAGTATTTGATTGAGAGAGTGTTTAAGAGAGAGTGTCAGAGAGAGTATCCGTAGCATTCCTCGATAATATATTTTGATATACATGTCATTTTCACAAATTTATATAGAAAATAATAATTTTTTCTTTTGTTTATTTTTAATTTGTTATTGTTTCTAATGTATTATTTCAAAATAAAGTACAAACGAAATAATATTGTAACTGGGTATAACTTTACAAAGTTTTACCCCATGCAATAATTTTGTAACCACAAAAAAAAAACTAAAAGTATGCTGACGACTGGATATCTATCCTGATGGCAGGATACCGAATTTTTTTTTCCGTGAGTACAGCCTTACAAAGTTTTTATCTCTCGCAACAATTTTGTAACCAGGGAAAAAAAACTATTGCATTGTAAAAGAAGTATCCTGACGATGGGATATCTATCCTGATGGCAGGATACATAATTTTTTTTTTAATAAAGCTACAAACTGATGGCTCAGATTGGCCCAAACTTGGTTTCCTTCATAAATAATTTGTATTTAATGTATTTATCCGTTTATAAGCCGGAGAACCACCATTGGAAGTCATGGGTAAATTCTCAATGCAATAATTTTTGTTTTGATGACAAATACAGAGAGAAAGTCAGGTGACTTTTCCCGCGCTAAAGTCAGGGGATCGTTACCTAGATACCTGTAGCGGAGAAGTTATGGTCTCTGATGATTGAAGAGAGGCATAAAACGCCTCTATATCAGTTTCAATACCGTCATCAGATTCGCCCCACACTACATGACGATCTACTAACTGGTCGTGCGTCCAGATTTTCCATCTGAAGTTCGTGATAGGAATTATGAAAGGTGGCAAACCACAAAATATATATCGATAAACAGATAGGGGGATGAGAAAGAAGCTTGAAGCTAAAGTTCTATGACGAACTTCAGATAAGGCAGAGCCACCTGAGCCTACATACCACTTCACCTTGCTACCTGCTACTACACTAGCTGAACCAACACTCCTGCATAGATGAAAAGGCACAAAAATGTAGGGACAAATCTACAAAAATACCAGCTTGCGCGCCAAACCCATGATAAGGCAAAGCCACCTGAACCTACATACCACTTCACACTGCTACCTGCTACCACACTAGCTGAACCATAAATAAGGAACCTGCATTATCTATTAATGCATATCATCACTTCGTTGAAAATAATTGGCGGGGGCCTGTTGTTGAGGTTGCTTATATAGATGATGAAGATAATGTTATGGTGATCAACCCGAGAGGCATGTAGATAATGTTACGGTTGATCGACCCAAGACTTCTAACTCTAGGGATGTAGATTCCTTAGTACATGTTGATCAACCCAGGGTAGATATAAATGAAAAAAATGAGGTTCAATTTTGATTTTTTTTTCAATGTAAATGAATGTGGTCCACAAATAAGGAACTGCATTATCTATAAATGCTTATCATCACTTCGGTAAAAATAAGTGGCAGAGGCACATTGTTGAAGTTGCTTATCTTCAAGGTGTGGAAAATGATGAAGAACGTATGCCTGAAGAATCTCGGTTCAGAAGATGAAGGAATCTTAGAGATAGGGCATTACATGCACCTGAAAAATTTACTTATTCTCCTTTCCAAAAAACCAAAAAAAAGGAAATTATGAGTTGTTTTGAATTGGTGTGATAAGAATGGTGCGCAAGCTGGTATTTTTGCAAATTTGTCCCTGCATTTTTGTGCCTTTTTCATCTGTGCAGGAGTGTTGGTTCAGCTAGTGTGGTAGCAGGTAGCAGGGTGAAGTGGTATGTAGGTTCATGTGGCTTTGCCTGATCATGGGTTTGGCGCGTAAGCTGGTATTTTTGCAGATTTGTCCCTGCATTTTTGTGCCTTTTCATCTGTGCAGGAGTGTTGGTTCAGCTAGTGTGGTAGCAGGTAGCAGGGTGAAGTGGTATGTAGATTCAGGTGGCTTTGCCTTATCTGAAGTTCGTCATAGAACTTTAGCTTCAAGCTTCTTTCTCATCCCCCTATCTGTCTATCGATATATATTTTGTGGTTCGCCACCTTTCATAATTCCTATCACGAACTTCAGATGGAAAATCTGGACGCACAACTAGTTGGTAGCTCTTCATGTATATAGTGTGGGGCGAATCTAATGACTATATTGAAACCGATATAGAGGCGTTTTATGCCTCTCTTCAATCATCAGAGACCATAACTTCTCCACTACAGGTATCTGGGTAACGATCCCCTGACTTTAGGGCGGGAAAAGTCACCTGACTTTCTCTCTGTATTTGTCATCAAAACAAAAATTATTGCATTGCGAATTTACCCGTGACTTCCAATGGTGGTTCTCCGACTTATAAACGGATAAATACATTAAATACAAATTATTTATGAAGGAAACCAAGGTTGGGCCAATCCGAGCCATTTTTTTCAAAGATAGGCCCTGCCATTTTAAAGTCAGTACTTAAGGGGTGCACTTACCAAATCTTTTGCTAAAAAACACTTTATATGGGTTCCAAAAGCCTATTTCTTAATGCAAGTTTGCAAAAGTTCAAAAGATAAAAAGGGAGGGATACACTTACAAACTTTAGTAAAAAAACCCTTTTTAAATTGCTTCTCTCGCCTCGTTTTGTACTCTGTTATCTCTTGACGCATGATCCTTGCTTTCAGTTTTCGATTTTAACTAACTCCCGTAACTCGGGCCTATCATTACTTAGTCGGTGTCCACAGTTTTATTAAAAAAATTATGTATCCTACCATCAGGATAGATATCCCGTCTTCAGGATACTTTTTTTACAATGCACTAGTTTTTTTTTTCTGGTTACGAAATTATTGCGATAGGTAAAAACTTTGTAACGTTATACTTAGTTACAATATCATCTATTAATTTTTTTAATATCCATTCACAATTAAAAAACGAGTTATATGAAACGTGTGGTTATCGTCATAGAACTTTAGCTTCAAGCTCCTTTCTCATCCCCCCATCAGTCTATCGATATATATTTTGTAGTTTGCCAACTTTCATAATTCCTATCACGAACTTCAGATGGAAAATCTGGACGCACGACCAGTTAGTAGCTTTATTAAAAAAAAATTATGTATCCTGCCATCAGTTAGTAGCTTTATTAAAAAACAAATTATGTATCCTGCCATCAGGATAGATATCCGGTCGTCAGGATACTTCTTTTACAATGCAATTTTTTTTCCCTTGGTTACAAAATTGTTGCGAGAGGTAAAAACTTTGTAAGGTTGTACTCACGGGGAAAAAATTATGTATCCTGCCATCCGGATAGATATCCCGTCGTCAGGATACTTTTAGTTTTTTTGTTTTTTTGTGGTTACAAAATTATTGCATGGGGTAAAAACTTTGTAAAGTTATAATTAGTTACAATATTATTGCGTTTGTACTTTATTTTGAGATAATACATCTGAAACAATAACAAATTAAAAATAAACAAAAGAAAAAATTATTATTTTCTATATAAATTTGTAAAAATGACATGTATATCAAAATATATTATCGAGAAATACTATGGATATTCTCTCTGACACTCTCTCTTAAACACTCTCTCAATGATATGGCCACATCACACTTTCTTTTTTGAAAATCAACCATTGGATTGAAAGTTACTATCATATAGATCATATCTGTAAATTTTAACATTAATATATGATAATTTGCTATGTCTTCAGGATGCGTCAAGATTAACGTCAACGGTGTAATTACAAATAACGTTAATCTTGACGCATCTTGATGACATAGCAAATAATTTTAAAATGCGGATAAGAAAAAATGCCTGCAAAAAGTAAAATTTCATAAAACTTTTTTTTTTTTAGGCAAAAGAAAGGAGAGGGGCCTCGTTAAAACCTTCTGATGCAAAACCCTCCTTAGGGAAAAACATCGAGAAGGAAAAAAAGGACCCCCCGCGAAAATTTATTAATAAAAATTGAAAAAAGCAACAAAGAAAATGGGGGGACTAGGCCAAGACCCATTAAACAGAAACAAAACAAGAACAATAGGCACGCCAAAGAGGCCTATGCAACTACAATAAATAAAGAAAGCAATAGTGGTATGCAGAGGCATCACAATAATGTCTTTCATCCCAACGAGGTTGGCACCAAAGACATTAACAATCATTTGCAGCATACCAAAATTTATAAATAAAAAACGTGGAACCAATGAAAGGCAAAAGAAATCCAAGACCAAATAATAATTATCTGAACCGGTAGCATGGCAGGCCATATCTATTGCGAGAGAAATCTTCAACCACGAAGGAAGGGATAGTGTTCCACCAAGTGAGACCAGGATAATAGATACCCTTATTCGCCAGTTTGTCGGCGCAGGAGTTTCCTTCTCTATAGATATGAGAAACGGAGAAAATCATGTTCTTAGTGATCTGCATGCTGTTTAACCACCGATTGCGCAGGTTCCAAGGGACAATAGCATGATTAGAAAAAGCCATAACCACCAACGATGAGTCACATTCAAGCCAAAATTTCATAAAACTTAAACTGCAGTTGAGTAAGGTAAGACTGGTTTAAATAGTTTTCTATAATTTAATTAATTACGTGAAAGAAAAAAAAAAGAACTAGCCAACTTACCAATACAACCCAAAGGTTTCCATCGATTACAGATTTTTTCTCATCAAGCTTCCATTTGCAAATACCATTGTACAGGAGTGCGAGAAGAGCCGCACCCCATGCATAGTTGTCAACGTCCTCAAGTCTTTCAACAAATCTGACAAGATCTCCCTTTATAGAGTGCTTGTCACCGTTAGGGATCACAAAGCAAGCAATTAACACCATTAAAGCTGCCTTATGGTTGAGCAACTCGAGACTTCTAACTCTAGGGATGTAGATTCCTTAGTAGATGTTGTTGATCAACCCAGGACATCTATGCATGCAGATATAAATGAAGAAAATGAGGTTCAATTTTGATTTTTTTTTTCAATATAAATGAATGTGATCCACAAATAAGGAACTGCATTATCTATAAATGCTTATCATCACTTTGTTGAAAATAATTGGCAAGGGCCTGTTGTTGAAGTTGCTTATAAGGATGATGAAGATAATGTTATGGTTGATCAACCCGAGAGGCATGTAGATAATGTTATGGTTGATTGACCCGAGACTTCTAACTCTAGGGATGTAGATTCCTTAGTACATGTTGATCAACCCAGGACAGATATAAATGAAGAAAATGAGGTTCAATTTTGATTTTTTTTTTCAATGTAAATGAATGTTGTCCACAAATAAAGAACTGCATTATCTATAAATGCTTATCATCACTTCGTTGAAAATAATTGGCAGGGGCCTGTTGTTGAAGTTGCTTATAAGGATGATGAAGATAATGTTATGGTTGATCGGCCCGAGACTTCTAACTCTAGGGATGTAGATTCCTTATATGTTGATCAACCCAGGACAGATATAAATGAAGAAAATGAGGTTCAATTTTGATTTTCTTTTTCAATGTAAATGAATGTGGTCCATAAATAAGGAACTGCATTATCTATAAATGCTTATCATCACTTCGTTGAAAATAATTGGCAGAGGCCTGTTGTTGAAATTGCTTGTCTTCAAGGTGTGGAAAATGATGAAGAATGTATGCCTGAAGAATCTCGGTTCAGAAGAGGAAGGAATCTCAGAGATAGGGCATTGATACATGCACTTGAAAAATTTACTTATTCTCCTTTCCAGAAAACCAAAAAAAAGAAAATTATGAGTTGTTTTGAATTGGTATGATAAGAATGGTGCGCAAGCTAGTATTTTTGCAGATTTGTCCCTGCATTTTTGTGCCTTTTCATCTGTGCAGGAGTGTTGGTTCAGCTAGTGTGGTAGCAGGTAGCAAGGTGAAGTGGTATGTAGGTTCAGTTAGCTTTGCCTTATCATGGGTTTGGTGCGCAAGCTGGTATTTTTGCAGATTTGTCCCTGTATTTTTGTGCCTTTTCATCTGTGCAGGAGTGTTAGTTCAGCTAGTGTGGTAGCAGGTAGTAGGGTGAAGTGGTATGTAGGTTTAGGTGGCTTTGCCTTATCTGAAGTTCGTCATTGAACTTTAGCTTCAAGTTTCTTTCTCATCCCCCTATCTGTCTATCGATATATATTTTGTGGTTCGCCACCTTTCATAATTCCTATCACGAACTTCAGATGGAAAATCTGGACGCACGACTAGTTAGTAGCTCGTCATGTAGTGTAGGGCGAATCGGATGACGGTATTGAAACCGATATAGAGGCGTTTTATGCCTCTCTTCAATCATCAGGGACCATAACTTCTCCGCTATAGGTATCTGGGTAACGATCCCTTGACTTTAGGGTGGGAAAAGTGTAACACCCGTATTTTTACGATACAATTATTAGCGCTATTATAGTATTAACTGTTGTATTTATGCTATAATAAGCAGTTGCTTGTTCTCTAAGTAAGTGATTTAAATAAATCAAGAGCTAAATATAATTGAGAATTAATATTTTATATTAGTTCATGATTCGGATATCGTCGGAAAATTCTAAACAAAGTTTCGTCGTAATTCGAATCAACGGGCAGTTTTACCGCAGATAAAAATTCTAATGAGCCCCGATTTCGATGAAAATCGAATCGTAACTTGTTTCAATTTTTTTTGAATGATTGAAAGTGTTTTATTATTTATAAAATAATATTATCACGCGATGAATTAATTTCTCGCGAAATAATTTTTCGGGATTTTTCCGACGAGAAATATATCGGTTTTGCGGTTTCTCGTCGTCGTGTTTTTAAACCTTAAGACGCTAGATTTAGAGGGTAATCTTGGGTGAGGTGAGATTAGATGGGATAGAGTGAGTGATGTGATTAGCATCTTCTAAAGTTGCTAAGTGTCACTTTGAGTGTGGTTTAATTTCAAAAAAAATTACCTTTTAATTGATTTCTTTTATTAATTAGGTGTTTAATTAAATGTTAAGTGAAATAAAATGGGAGAACCCCCCTCCCCATTCAGCAGCCCCTCACGACCCACCTCCTCTCCAAACCATCATCTTCATCTCTTTTCTTTCTTCTTGAAGAAGCAAGCTTCCATTGATGCCTTCCTTCCATTTCCTTTGAGTTTGAGCTTCCAACCTTCATCAACTTGGTTCATGAGCTTCATCTACCTCTAGTTCCTCATCTTCTTCATCATCAAGTAAGGAGAAAATTCTGTTTTCCTCCCCCTTGAACAGCCCCAAAATCGTGCCCCCTCCCTTGTTTTTGTTCTTGAGATTTTGGCTTCCAAACTTAGTTTTCTTGCTAGGTTTCCTTCTCTATTTCATTATCTATATTTCCAACCATTTGAATGAGAAGAAAAATCAATTTTCCCTCCCCCAAAACAGCCCTAAAAACAGTGCCACCCCCTCCCCATTTTGATTGTTTTGATTTTGCTTGTTTCAAGTCTTGATTACTTGCTTGTGCCCTTTAGAAAAATGCGGATATATATATATTTTTTTTAAAACAATGGTGCCTGTAAAGCACACACAGAGTACTTACAGCGTTTCGAAACATGGTGCAACTAGGACACAAGACTCTAAAGCTGATAAAGCATACATGCATAAATACATAAGTCATATATATACAGTATGTGCAAAATAACAGAGTAGAAAATGTGCAAAGAAATACACCTATGGTATGAAGACCCTCGAGAGAGAAATCATACCCTGGGGGTACTCCCGGCAGACACCCACACAGGGGGCTGCTCCAAAAGTGAAAACCACCAGTCTACCCTGTGACAGCAAAACATCACCCAGCCCAACTGGTCACCAACTCACTATACACAAAAGACATACTACAGTCATCCACAAAAGAAACACAACAACAGTCAGAAAGCACAGCGTCTACAAAATACTGCCCAGATCCTCCGATGGATTCTCCTCCTCCTCGTCCTCCATCGGATCCTCGCCCGTCAATTCGATGAAGGGTGCCGCAGCTGGAATATCCTCGGGCACGTCACTCGGCACATACTCTCCCACAGCCACATCGTCATCAGTCCGTGCGCCTAAGCAATCTGCCTCCCCACATACCGAACAAATAGGGGGCCGCTCCGCTGGTGGGGTGGGAACTCGGTCCACAGGAGGGGAACTCAGAATAGCAACCGCCCTCGAAGTCGATGTTCCTGCTGATCCACGCCTAATCACGCTCTTACGAGCGGTCCATCTCACTCGTGGTCCTCGACCACGTCCATGGGATAAAAGCCTGGGAACCGTCGCTCTAGGGACGTTAGTCGATCCCTCGGGAGACGAGGAAGAGTCTGGCATAGCCTCCTCTCCCTGAGAAGCCCTCCAAGCCTCGATGATCTGCGTCGTCCTAATCGGAAAGCTCACGGTACGTCTAGTCGCCTCCCGCCTCACAACCATACCATCCTCTCTAAAGGTCTGCACAACATCCCCTGTGTAGACCACACAGCGGGTGATAGGATCAAACTCCATAGCTGTAGGTAGCTCAATGTCGGGAAAGTCGAAGATAATCTCTGATGAAGTCCGCATCTCGGGTATCAAAATACTCTTCTCCATCACCTGGGTAGCCATCATGAATCGAAGGTACCACGGGAAAGGGTCAACTTCTTAACAAATCAAATATAACAAATTCACAGAATAATAACCAACAGCAACGCATACAGTTCACAAAGTTCAATTCAAAATGCTCGCTCAAGACTCAACTCATGACTCATCTCACGACTCATTTTCTCTCGACTCGACAATTTTTCCGGAAAGCAGACGCCGATCCTTCAACTGACATACCAGCCGTAGCCTTGGGATCCTCGCTCTCCCTAGGTATGCAGTCCCGGTTCCTTAACGCTGCGACGCCTAGCTAATCTACCATGAACAAAGGGGACCTAGCACCCTCAGTTGTCCGGCTCACAGCTCAAAAACGTCTCGACGACTCGACAATGCTCTCAGACTCGATGAACAATTCGCCGCATACGATATTCACAGAGTTATACGCAAGATTATTCGACCGCATATCAAATAATAAGAGCATGCTTAATATGAAGAAACACAATTCAACAACTTAAGCAATAAAAGTAGTTTGCATGAAGAAACGCAATTCAACAATACAACCAGCATAGACAATTCACAGCTCAACAACAACAGACAACAATCAACTCACAGAATCCATCCCTCTGCACCTGGATGGAGTCGGCAGGGAGGAACAAACAAGTGTGGAGGGTTGGGTTCAGGAGACCAACCACAAAATTTTCACCCACGAATGACTCGGAATGTTCGACCGCACGACAACAATAAACGAAGGGGTTCGAAGACCCTAACTTCGAACTCGTAGAGTTCTCAGACTTCTTCGTATTTAAATAAGCATTTAAATAGTAAAGCAAGAATTTAAGCATCTCTAAAAATTGTCCTTACACAGGACATAAAATAAAATCCTAGAATGTCTAGAAGTGCCCTTACCGAACTCCAAGCTGCACGCCCACGTGTTTCTTGATTTCCACGTCGCACTAACTCCTAATCTACGAGTCCTAATACCACAGTGAAACTTAGCACAATTCTTAAAGGCTTAATTCTAACACTTAGGCTCTCAAAACCTAACCCTTTTTCCCAACCAAACTCATTCAAGCATTTAAATTATTAGCTACATGAAAATAAATAAAGTTTTAAAATCAAAATACTTTTTGAAAGATAATTTATCACATAACAATTTATAAACCTTAACTTGCTTGGAAAGAATAAGATTTTGACTCAAAAATCATTTTCTTGCAACGTTAATACATAACACCTAATTCAAGAAAATGCTAATTTTTCAAGAACTCTTTTCTTGAGACCTTAAGCATAGCACAAAATCAATTAAACACTTTTCCTAAAATTTCTTAGTCCTAAAACATATCACATACAAGTATTTAATCTAAGTTCACCATAAAAAAAAATCCCTTAACAATTAAACCATGCCATCATCATGTCAATAATTTCGAGAATCAAATGATCCATTCCTACATGTTATTCTAGTCCTTAAAGAACCAAATTTTACTCAAAACATAAACTAACACTTGAGCTAATCCATGCATATCTATTTCAACAACTTTAAAATTACCTTAAACATGTTACAAACATTCATACACCTATAATTTCTACTACAGCCCACCAATCACAAATCACAACTCCATGTTAACTAAGTTTTCATAATTAATTTTCAAAGCATTTTCAAGACAACTAGGCAATCACCCAAAATCATACCTAGTTAAGTCATAAACTAAAAGCCAATCAAAACAAGGGTTTCTAAAATTTCTTTCCCAACATTCTTTTCCAAAAAATTAAAGACTCAAGGCTAACTCATTTTTATTAATTCAAAGGTCATTTCATCAGTCAATAACCATGTCTAGTCCTCCATAACCCAATTTTTCATAAACCATAAGCTAGTTTTTATACTAATTCCTGCAAATAATTTCTAACAACCTTAAAAATACTTCTAAACCCTTAATAAACCATCCAATACATAACCAAGCATCATAGCTACAAATTAACATGGTTCAAGAATTAAAAATATAACTAACTACCATGTTACAACTATTTAATTTAAGCTACACATGGAACTAACATCAAAACAATCTCTAATGACACTTATAACATTCAATTGATTGATTCTCATGAGATCACATCATTTTCCCCATTCTTACCACATAGGGTTTTCGACCTAGAGGCTTAAGGAAGGGGTTAGAGATGTTCATCTCTCAACAATCATCATCAATCATCCAAACAACACAAAACAAGCAACAAATTCAACTAAAACATAAATTAAATAAACACAAAGGGGGGCTGTTGGCGCTGATTTTAGGGTTCAAAAGGGGTTGGAAAAATTCTGATTTCAAGCTCATTTGAATGGTTAGAAACATAGGTAATATAGTAGAGGACATAACCTAGCAATATGGCAAGATTTGGAAGCAAAATCAAGGTAGAAGATGGAGGGCTGTTTAGCGCCCAAAACAGAAATTCTTTGGGGAAAAAGTTTCAATTTTTCTTACCCCAAATGATGTAGAAGAGGTAGAACCAAGTTGGTATGGTGATTTGCAACAAGTTTGGTGAAGAAAGTGTGCCCAAAAACTCAAGGAATCAAGAGGTCTTGGCCATGGAAGCTTGGAAGCTTTGAAGAAGAAAAAGAAAGATGGAGAAGAAAGTTTCGGGGAGAGGGAGCTCGTGAGGCAGCTGGTGGGGGAGGTTTCCTCCTTTTAAAATAATAAAAATAGGTGTAGTTAGTAGGAGTAGTTAAATAAAAGGTTTTCTCTTTTTGTTTTTTTTAAAACAAATCACACAACTAATGACACCTAGCAATTATATTAGATATTAAATATATCACCTAATCTTACCCATCTAACCTCACATCTCTAAAAATTACCCTCTAATCTAGAGTTTTAAGATCTAAAACACGGCGACGAAAGACCGCGTTACCGATAAACTCGCGAAAATTAATTTAACGAGAACTTAATTCATCGCGTGAAAATATTATATCACAAATAATAAAAAAAAAATCACTCAAAAATAGTCACAAGAAGTTACGATTCGATTTTAATTGAAATCGGAGTTCATTTAGAATTTTATCTGCGACAAAACTGCCCGGCGATTTGAAACCCGCCGAAACTTCGTTAGAATTTTTCGACGATTTTCAAACCGTGAATTAATATGAAATATTAATTCTCAAATTTAATTTGATCTTGATTTAATTAATACACTTTCTTAGAGAACAAGAAATTGCTTTATTATAGCGTAAATACGATGTATCACACTAAATAACCCTAACTAACGTATCGTAAAAATACGCGCGTTACAATGGGATCACTATATTTCCTTCCAATCAGCCTCTTTGCGTCTGCAACAATAAAAGCGACGGTGATGTATAATTTTTTGTCCTAAAAAAACCTCAGCTGAGAAATAATAATAATAATAATAATAATAATAATAATAATAATAATAATAATAATAAGGGAAAATTGCATTGACCTCCCTTGAGGTATGATGCAACATCAAGCACACCCGCTCTAGTTTTCCCTATACACTGACCTCCCCTAAAGTTAACTCCGTTTAGCAACCGTTAAGTTTTTGTTTTTTTTTTTCCTTTTAAAATAAAGAAAAACAAAACCTGAACTCTGCTTATGACTTTCATTTCTGCACATTCACTGCTTCTCATATGTGAAATGTAACATCCCACCTAATTTAATTATATAGCCTTTTAAATTTAGGATTTGTGTGTTTTGAATTGCTTATTGTGATAAACATAAAGGGGTGCAAATAAATAAGATGGTGGTGTAATAAGTAAGGGTAGTGTGTAATATTAGAACCAAGGAAGGGCAATATAGTAAAAGACCATTACACTCACTCTCCATTCCCTCTCACTCACGCCATCAGCACCCATTCTCTCCCTCTCCATCGAAAAATCTGAAAAAAAAAAAGAAGAAGAAAGAAAAGAAGGAAAAAGGGGGAAGAAGGAGAAGCTAGGGCTTGGAGATTGGGAAAGAAGGAAGAGGAATCTTCAACATGCAACTACACTTTGGCAAGGAAGGAAGGTAAACTCAACCATTGACTACCATAGAAAGGTTAGAAGCTGCCCTAGGCTAGGGTGACAGGGGAAATTCGAAAATCACAAAGGGGAAGAAGAGGAATAGGAGAAGTTTCAAGTTCTTGCTTCTTTTCTTTGATTGAGGTGAGTTCTTCTCCTCTAGGTGGTGGGCAACCAATAAGACCCCCATTAGGGTTTTTATTTCCCTTTGCATGTGGCTTTCCTGGTCTAGGATTGAGATTTTCGTGTAAGGGTTTGATGTTGAACTTAGTTGAAATTTGAGTTACAACTTAGTGAACATGCATGTAAAACTGCCTCTGGTATTTCGAGTATAACTCTCTTTATAGACCTTGGAATTAAATGATTCTTGTTTCTGGGTAAACTAGACATGAGGGGCTTCATTTTAGGCACAAGAATCACTGGAAAATGTTAAGAAATGGATTAGTTATAGAATTTATAAGTTAAGGTATGAGTGCTGACCTGTTGTTCTGATATCAGTGGCTTGTTCGTGAAAACTGTACTAATTGGTAGGTTATTCTATAAAATAAAAATTATATTCATAAACTAGACATCCTAAGCTTTCCAACGAGTGGTCGTTTGCTCAATTCCGACTCCATTTGATATGTCAATAAAATTCCCGAAGTTGATGTTCTGCTGCGAAATTCTGCAGAAGGCCTAGCACGGCAGCAGTTATGCAACACGGCCAGGCCGTGTTTTAAGCTGTTTTCTAGGCTGAAACTGCTTTGTTTTTGGGTCATTTGTCTCCTTTAAACATGCTAATATGTTGGTATGCTTAGGTGTTACTCTTATGTATCTTTTATGTAACTAATTGAGTAAGAGTGCATGAATTAAGACTATGATGATTATGATAAAGAATTACATTGGTGTTTTGTGGATCAATGATCTATATGTAGTACCTTACATAAAGGGGGTTTCAACCTATGTGAGGACATATGTGAATGCGTAGTATTGCTTTGTTGTTCAATGCCTTGTGATTGAATTGTTTGTGTTCGAAATGTTTTGCAAGGTAAATTGCAATCCCTCGAATGTGACTTGCTATCACTTTTGTGTCTTGGGGACTTCCTTGGTTTATAAATGCATGATTTAAAACTAGGACAGTTATGACTCCATACTTAGAGAAAAGGGTTAGGGCTATTATATTTGTAATGGTTCTAATAAGGTCGATGGCGACACAAGGTCAAGCCCCGTGGTCAAGACCCAGTGGTAAATCCTTGGTCACTGTAAACCGAAGTACAACGCAGGGTCAAGCCCCGTAGTCAAGACTCAGTGGTAAATCCTTGGTTGTGCAATTAGATGTTCAGTGCGGGGTCAAGCCCAGTGATCAATTTTATATCCCGCGGTAAATCCTTGACTGTTATAGAAGAGTCGTATAATTCAAGGTCAAGCCCCGTGGTCAAGACCCAGTGGTAATCCTTGGTTATACAAAAACTGTAAGGAATGTTTAAATTGCTTTAATGCTTAGAATAAGATATTATTGTGATTGCAGGGAGTGTTAATTAGGGGTCCGTGGAGGACTCACTGAGATTATTATAATCTCACCCCTTTCCTATTTTATTTCAGATAAGCAGGTACCTGAGGGAAAGCAGTAGCGACTCATGGAGTCTCTATATTTTAGTTTGTTTTGTTAGTTGGAGCATGTACTTGCCTCTTTTGTGACTTCAGAACAATGGATGACATTGTATTTTCTTGTATTTTCCTAAGCTTCGATCTTGGATGAGATTGTAACCTCTATTCGTATACTCATGTCATAGTGGAACGATGGACTTGCATTTCAGTAATTCAAGTTTAATCTTTAGTAATTCCTATACTTTAATGTGATTTGTCTTATTTCAATTATCATTGGAGTATGAGTGTTACATGAAACTTTTGTGTTACCCTCAACCTCAACATAAAAAGAGTTACTGAGCTTTAAAATCTTAGACAACAATGCTTAACTTCATCTTTCGGTTTTGCCTCACCTCGTGTATCTGTGTAACTAGTACATGTGTTGTCATGAATAATTGGTCACTTCTATTTTCTGGTGGAAAAATTGAGGAAAGAATTCAACTCATTCGAATTTTCATGGCTGAAAAACAGTACCAATGTCAATTGCATCCTCCATGTATTTTCTCACCGCAGCGAAAAATATGCTCTTGCTATGTACATTGGACAAAACAAAAACATGTCTAACAACCTAACCTAGTATATAACTGTATTCATAAAACTATGTTCAAGTGCTTCCAGTAGCTATCTCTGCTGCAGGTTGTTTATATTTTTTTTTATATTTTATATATAGTAGTCTTTAGCATTATATATGGGTCAGATGCAACATGTTCTCTTCAACATGAATTGGTAATTTCATTCTAGTATCTCCTGCCTTTATTTCACAATTTTATAACTGAGTAGCTTGAGTGAATAAACTTGTGAAAAGTCACAATATTATCAATTGTGGGACATTTAACAGACCGTGAGAGAGCAAAAAAGCAAAGTGTTTTAAACTTTTTATATACTTTACTTTCACATAGCTAAACAATAATAATAATAATAATAATAATAATAATAATAATAATAATAATAATAATAACAACAACGAAAAATTAGACAATACAAGAAGAAAAAAAATTTGAATTACCAAAGACAGTGTTGGCAGGGTTAGTGGCAGCCTGATTTTTGGCAGCATCACCAATCAACCTTTGGGAATTAGCGAAAGCAACAAAAGAAGGAGTTGTTTTGTTTCCATGATCATTGTTGATGATCACCACACCATTGGCTTGCTCCTGCCATATTCCTACACATGAGTAGGTAGTGCCAAGGTCAATTCCGATCGTATATTTTTTGGCCATTTTCTTTAAAGTGTTGTAGTTGAATCAAACTTTACAAGAGATGTAGCACTGCAGTATTTCGGAGTTGTTACGTATCTCTGGAATCTCGGTGAATGTAAAACGTTTATAAATCCAGCACTGCTTCACTTCCCAATATGTTCATGTATCCACCCTTTTTGAATCATGCATGTTGCTTCGCTTCCCAATAATGCAAAGTTAATTCCATGAAGGTTAATCCGGACACTTCCCAACAAGTATGTTGGTTCGCTTCCAGCCTTTATAATAAATGTTTAGCTTAAATATGATTTTCGCCCTTGTAAATATAGAGGTTTTTGTTTTTAGTTCTTGCAAAAAAAAAAAAAAAATTCATCCTTGCAATTTTCTTAACTTTGTTTTTGGTCCCTAAAATATTAATTTTGCTTTGCGTCGCTATAATATATATATTATTTTGGAGTTAGTCCTTATATTCTCCATATTTCAGGACTAAAATCAAACATGAAAAAATATTACGAGGGCTAAAACAAAACAACAAGGATCAAAAACAAAAATTTCTTATATTACAAGGATGAAGTATTGAACATTAATATCATTAGTATATATTTTTTAAAGGGATGGGGAAAAGGGATATATTATTATTTCAATGGCACTAATGACCATGTTACAAGCTGTCCCGAGGAATTTTAACTTTGTCGCTTGAAGTTATAAGGCCTAGCTCCTACCATTGAGCTGACACCCTATGGACATACTTTCATTCATTTTCAAAAAATATTTACCATAAAAAATACTAAATAACAAAAAAAAAATAAACAACTATATACCACAAATTCCATGGATGTATTTAGCTTTTCAAGATCGTCACCCAAGTGAAATTTGAAACATTCGTATATTGAAGCCTAATTGTAGGAACAAAACAAAAAGAGGGAAATAATTCAATAATAAAAAATATTTTAAATTTGAATTCATTTAATTTATTTTGTTATATTGTTCTTAAAAACTAATTAATTTAATTTAAGTTATAGTCATTCCAAAATTTAGATAAAGTACTATCTTATTTTTTAAGTATAACTACTATAATTACCCATGCCTTAAAGTCACGGGTATTGACTAGGCAAGGATAGGCCCAAGTTACGAGAGTTAGTTAAAATCAAAAACTGGAAAGCAAGGATAATGCGTGAAGAGAGAAGAGAGTACAAAAACGAGACGAGAGAAGCAGAAATGGGCCTTTGGAACCCAAGTTGTTAAGTGTACCCCTCCCTTTTTATCTTTGAACTTTTGCAAACTTGTATTATTATCAATTGACATATTTTTCGTAAAAAAAAAAAATTGAAATATTTTATTCTATTTTTTGAAATAAAAGCCTACTAAATTTGATAAATAATACGACTGTTTATCATTTTAAAATAATGAATAGTTAAAACAATTTCAAATTTTCAAAATAAAAATAATCTAAATGAGAGTAGGGACAAATGAGAGTATGCTGCTTAACACCCCGTCACGAAGATCACTGATCATGTCTATGATTTCTTCTTTTGCTTCTGGATTCTGTAGAAGCTTACCATGCATGCGAGGTCCATTCCACTTGCATTCGTTCAATATTTCTTTTCATTTCCTCCAACACACCGTGGCATTGTCTCACAATTGCAACAGCAGAGCAAAGCCTTCCCAAATATCTCAGAAGAATCATCACAAAAAATTCTTTCAGCCTGGATCTCCTGACAATATGCCTCTTGGAATTGTTATTGATAACAAAATTTGTCATCCTCGTAATGTATTAATTTATATTTTTGTTAAAGATAGTCTACCGCATGCGGTGTTGATGATTTTTATAGATAGTTTTTACAACGGCTGACAAATCTCTCAGACGCCTATCGCATGCGGTAACTATATGTATAAATAATGTAAGCTTTTATATCCACCCATCCTTTTTATTTATTTATTTCTATATTCTTTAATTAAATATATAAACTATATATTTCTTGTTATACTACTTTATTGAGATTATTTAATATTTGCAGGTAACAAATAATGTTATCCCGTGGGGATTCAAAAGTAAAATAATCAATTATAAAAATATAAATAGAAAAATATAAAAAAAGGTAAAAAAAAAAGTAATGCTCGAAGACGATAAAATATACCGACATGTAATGTATCCCCGTCGATACTTAAAAGTAGAGCTGTCAATTCGGACTGGCCCAGCTCATTCGGGTGGCCCACATTGTGCCAACAAAATTTCGGGTCAAGCTAGGTTGGGCCAAATTTATTGCGGACTGCTAATTTGCTGGACCAACCCTATGCGGGCTGCGGGCCAAACGAGCTGGCCCATGGGCTCTTTTTTCAAAAAAGATACTTTTTAATAATAAAAACTTTACATATAATAAATATAATATTTGTGAATTATTTCTTATTGACGCTCTCATTGTGTGCAAACTAAACTCGTTTTTTCCCTGTTCTTGCATGCATATGCTACAGCACTCCCACATCCCAAAATTGGTACTGTTTCACTTCATTATTCCATTTTTATTTGCTTTTGGACTTTTATACTAAGGGCCTTAATTTATATATCGTTTTTGTCTAGTTGCATCTATATATATGGGATATGCTATAATAGACCCACCTCTTCTTATGCAGGTGCTGTTTAGCAACCAGCACCTGGTTGTTTTTTAGCCTGAGATCCACCGTTGGAAGTCAGGCGAAAAATATTTACCTGTGTTACCACCGGTGGAAGTCACGTGAAAAATTCTGAATTCGTTAATGCTAAATGCTACCGGGCCCAGTAGCTCTTTGACAAACAGCTGTTCATACGTAAAAAACGCGACCTGAATGCAAGAATTCGTCGTCCGTACGAATTCATAATTTTTTGTTTTTTTTTAAAAAAAAAGTTAGAAACTTTGAAAAAAGTAACTAAAAAGTAACTAAAAAATGGGTGCTACTTGCTAAAATACTCCTTCATAAAAAGAGGTGGGTCTATTGTAGCATAACCATATATATATATATATATATATATATGTATAAGATGATTTTGTTACATTTAGTTACGCTATGTGTCCCCACCACAATTATTTCAATTATTTTATTAAAACAAAATCTATTTGAATTAATTATTATTTTAAAATGAATTCTATTAAATTAATTTAATACTTTTCAAATAAATTAAAATGATTTAAAAATAAATTCATGATAGATATATTTTTAAAATAAATCGATACATTTTTCAGTTATTTTTTTATTTTTTAAAATAAATCGAAATTACTTGTTGTATTATATGTATTTCAAAATGGCTAAAATGTTAATAAATCTTGCTAACATGTCTCTAAACTACGACCATCAATAATTTGAACAAACTGGGAGTGAAGATAAAACTGCAAATTTTCTTCCCAAACTGTGAGATGGAAAGTCATGAAGAGAAAGCGCACATGCTTTTTTGAGATATCACCACATTCAGTTACATGTTATTATGGGAAAATGATTTTTTTGTCCTTGGTTGCATCAGAAAGAAGATTGTTTTTTACATAACTTTATTTCTCAATAGCTTGAAAAGGAAATGACTTTACTGTAGATTTTATGATGCACAACTTACCTTTATCCATGAAATCTTCACCAACTCCTTTCCATTTGGGCTTGTCCCACTCGGCACCTTGTTTTGCTTAGCACAAGAAATTGTACCTAGAGAAGCAGAGGAATTTTGCAAAAATATAGGAATGAATACTCCACTACTGTTTAATCCCAATCGCTTCACTTCTTCTGCCACTTTCGCTTTGCTTTCTTTCTAGGTACTTCTGCTTATCTTTGTTTTCTTTCACTTTTGCTTTGTTTTCCGCCACTCATTACATTTTTAGAGGTGATTCATTGATGTTGTTCCGAGGATAAGCTGCAATCACATTTCATGCTTCATCATATCATAAAACATCAAAGCATCAACTTAAGCACATTCATTTTTACCCAAACCCATTCATGCATTTTAACCATTCCCAACTTAGAAATCAAGAAAATGCACAAATGATACCAAAAAGGAAAACCCTAAGTGGTAGGTCTTATGGGTTGCCCAACCCCTAAGTGAGAAGAACTCACCAATGAGCTTCAAGAAGGTGAGCTATGGAGGTTGAAAACCTTGATTTCCTTCTTCTCTAACTCGTTTTTCCCTCTTCTCCAAGCTAGAGCAACTTTAAGCTTTATGAAAATGCCCCAAAATCAGCTCAAATATACGACCTTCTTGCTAGACATGATGAACCCACAAGTTTTCCTCCTTGACTCCCCAAAAGATCGAACCCTAGCACCCCCTTTCTTCCTCCTTTTCTTCTCTTCTTCTTTTCTTCTTTCTCTGATGAAAAATGTGGGAGGGAGTGAATGAGAGAGAGAGCTAATTGTGAGTGACGGATAAGGGGGGAGAAAGAATGACGATCTTTCCATATATATTTACCCCTCCTCTATTTCAAATTCTCACAATATCACTACTATGTACACCGCTTATATTAATAACTACTACCCAACTTAATTACTCAACTATTAATTTAAAACATATAAATGTCTAAATTAATAAAGCTAAATAATTAAATTAGGCAGAGTGTTACAGATTATGAGTTAGATTAAGAAGGAATAGGAAGAAGATTCAAGATTGGGCGCTAGAATCAAGTTTTTCGATTTTTAAGTGTGAATCGATTCCCACAAGCCAGGAATCGATTCACAGAGATTTAATCCTCTAGGACTCGAAGTGTGAATCAATTCACACACCCTGTGAATTGATTCAGGCAAAGACAGCCCCATGGGACTTGAAGTGTGAATCAATTCATCCACTTATATTTTTGTGAGCACTTTTTGCCTGTGTGAATCGATTCACCTATATCATGTGAATCGATTCACTGCCTTATAAAAGCAGAAAACGCAGCCAAAAACCAGCAGATCGCAAATTAGGGGTAAAGAGAAAGAAAGAGAGAGAGGAGATTGAGAGAGGAGAAAAATAAAGAAACACTAGGGTTTCTCAAATCCTATGAGAAATTGATGGATTCTTGCTAGATTTTACCAAATCCCAACTTGAATCAAAGTTATAAGGTTGAGATTTGAGTGATTTTAGAGATTGGGGTTGAACCCTAGCTAGAGGAAGAAGAAGAACGCGAAGGAGGAAGAAGAGGGAGCTGAACTTCAACCCTTGAGCTCAAACCTTTGGAGTTGTTGTGGGTTCTTTCTTCTCTTAGGTGATGGGCACCCATAAGTCCCACATTAGGATTTTCTCATCAAAGATGCCTGAGAACCTTTGGGTTCAAAGTTAGGGTTTTGTTAACCCTTTGATTTAAAGTTTTTTATTAAGATTATGTAGTAGGTTTGACTGAAAGAGGTTGGATGGCTGCCCCCAACCCCCCACAAATATATGTTTATAAAGAGGTTTGCCCCTTTGATAGTTCCATGAAGCTCCAAAGGGGGAGTTTGGTCTATTAATGCTTAGGCTCAAGTATTGTTAATGATTTAATCTTGAAATGTCTTGGTTGTAGAAATTGTTAAAGAAGCATGATAAGTAAATGTTGAGATTTTGAACTCGTGTTAAGTTTGATTCATTGGATTATTGTAGAAAGTTCCTTGACTTGTTAAGCAATGATGAGGGTTAATAATCCTAGTTAGTTAAATTGCATTTTTAAACATGCATTAAAGAATTAAAGATGTAATAAAAGTCACTTAAAGATGTAATAAAAGCCACTTGGATGGTTAAGACGTCTAACCACCTTACTGAAAGCGTGTAATTGGGGTCTATGAACTAAAGCATATGACAGCAACTCAATGACACAAAGCAAAGTAGGACTAAATGTCCTTAATTAAGAAGATGCATTGCATAGACACATATTATTCATTTTCTTATGAATTGTATTGTAGGTGGAGTGATGGTGAGGAGTCGAGTGGAGAGCTCATTGAGATTTTTATCTCACACTGTCCTTTTATTTATTTATTTCGGATCAGCAGGTTGAGAAAGAAGACTGAAGGGGTGACTATGTTGTCCTTTTATTTATTTATTTCGGATCAGCAGGTTCAGAAAGAAGGGTACCATTACCCTTACCACCTTCCTCAGGACCTATCATATCGGTGACTATGTTGTCGTTAGGGTTAACGGAGCCGTCTAAAACGGCACCAAACGCGCCATTGGCGTTGACGTTAACAAACATGTTTGAAACAAGATACTCTGAAAGAGGATTCATATTTGAGTAGAGCATGTCATGCCTTCTAGGGGTGCAGAGGAGTTTCGTCTGAGGAAGATGAAGAACGTTCAACTGAAGGCTAAGGCTAGAGTTGTCAATTTTTGCCCAGCCCAACGTGCTGGCCCGATGGCCCAGTATATTGGACTGGACTGGACATGGTTCTGAGGTAGGTGGTGAGGGTAATGGTACCCCTCTTCCTGAATGGGAGAGAGAATGAGTCTCCACCCAAGAACTCCTTCAATTTTATCCTAGATAAAGTCCACCATTTCTTTTTTAGCGGTAGTGTTTATACAAAATTAACTTCAACTAGTGTGCTCATTAACACTATATACCCAAGGGGGTATATTGTATAAATTAGAGTGTTTCGCATTCTCCTTGTAGACTATATACCCAGAGGGGTATATAGTATAAAATAAATACTACACTATATACCCACTGGGGTATATAGCATATATTACATTTACCCATTTATACTTCACTATACACTAAAATACAGAGTTACCCATTCCTCAATGTTAACTGTGGCTATCACACAAGTCATCTCCCTTGGGCACAAGGAAAATGTGACTGTCACACAAGTCAAGCAATACTGTGAGATGGAAAGTCATGAAGAGAAGTTGCACAAGTTTTTTCGAGATACCGGCTCACATAGAATTTTCTTCTCCAAAAATGTGAGTGGAGTAACTGAAGGGTAAAATTTGCCGCAGCTTCCAAAAAATTTGCATCCAGGTGATAGTCTCTTTTCAAAAAAGACTGTCATCCTGGAAAGGTAAACATTTGTCAATTGGTGGTAGAGTCATCTTATTGAATTCAGTGCTGTCCAGTCTACCTTTGTATTATTTTTCGTTTTTCAAGGCGCTGATGATAGTGTTGAAGGTGTTAAAGGGCATACAAAGAAGGTTCTTGTGGGGTGGTGGCAGTGACAAGGAGAAGGTTAGTTGGGTTAGCTGGCAGAAGGTATGCCTTCCAAATGAGTTGGGTGGATTGGGGATTAAGGATTTGGAGACTTTCAACCACAGCTTGTTATTAAAGTGGAAATGGAGGTGTCTTAATGATGGGGATGCGGTCTGGTTCCCCCTATTGTCTTTTAAATATGGTAATCTGAAGGAGGCCGCGTTAGGTTCCTCATATATTAGTAGATATGCCTCTATATGGTGGAGAAACATTATTGGACTGCACCCAACTTGGTTCAATAATGCGGTTAATGTCAAACTGGGTAGAGGTAGTGAAACAAGAATGTGGAAAGATAACTGGACAGGTGGGGGGATTTTGAAGGATTATTTCCCTAGGATGTATGCTGTGTCATTGAATAAGGACAATATGGTCGATGAGGTGGGCGAGTGGGTTGGAGGCCGATGGATGTGGAATCTGATATGGAGGAGAGAGTTCTTTAACTATGAACGAGAAGAATACACTCAGTTGATGGCTTTTTTGGATGGTAATGGTCCAACAATGGACGGCCCTGACAGATGGAGGTGGTTACTTGACTCTTCACATAGGTTTTCAGTCAAATCTGCATATGATGGGTTGATTAGGACGGGCAACCATCCGATAATGGAACAAAATATGTCCATTGCGGTGAATGGGCTGTGGCAGAGCGCAGTCCCGTCCAAAGTTTGCAACTTTGGGTGGAGGTTATTACAGGGCCGCATTCCAGTCAGAGAAGAGTTATGGAAAAAGGGGGATTATAACTGACCCACACTCTCGGTGCTGCGTTTTTTGTTTTGTAGGTGCTGAATTCGTTGCGCACTTATTTGTATCATGTGCATTCACGCAACAGGTTTGGGTGCAGTTGCTGAATTGGATGGGTGTGGAGGGGGCATTGCAGGATGACGTGATTCTATACTTCCTGCAGTTTGGCGGCTTAAATAGAGGTAAAAAGTGGAAACATTTGATTTGGTTAGCAACTGTGTGGGCCATTTGGATTATGAGGAATAGAATTTTATTTAAGGGAGAGGGTGTTAGCTTTATCACGGTGCTGGGACATATTAAGATTCTCTCGTGGAGCTGGCTGGTTAGTAAAGTACGAAATAAGGCTACATTTTATTACTTCGATTGGTGTATTAATCAGTTACAATGCTTAGAGGTAGTAAATATGTTAATCGAAGTAGATACTGTTGTGCTGTGTTCTCCGTTGTCAATTTGTCACAGGGTTGCAAGGGTCATCAGGTGGATGAGTGCAAAGCTTTTGAGCAAGTGCTGCTGTGGCTCGTGTATTGGAATACATGCAGGTTTTTAGGGGTATGGATATGGCAGGTACAGGACGGTTGCCTTGGCAAAGGGTGGGAGGATGCTGTTGGAGCTTTTGCTAGTGCAGGATATTGGAAAGCAAATTGGTTGTTTTGCTTGGCGGGTGTTGCGCATAGGGTGATGCGCTTGGTTATGTGAGGCGCAGTCCATTTTGTTGATTGAAACCAGAATGTGAAGGCGTGGAATTATATGCAGTTGGTCGCTTTTTATTATTTCAATCTGTTTTGTGTTTTGCTGCACTGTAGGAGTTTTTGTATTAGGTGGTATTATATTATGTATTAGTCAGCTTGGTGGATGCTTATGTCTTTGTGTGTGGTTGGGTGTTGTACTCTTTTTCATCTCTTGGTCTTTTTCCCACTGGGTTTTGGCCTTGAGAGGTTTTAATAAGACACTCCTTTCCCAGTAAACATGTATATTTGTGTTCGGAGTACCCCTTGTACTCCTGGTAATAAAAATTTTTGCTTATCAAAAAAAAAAAAATATACCCAAGGGGGTATATTGTATAAATTAGAGTGTTTTGTGTTTTCCTTGTAGACTATATACCCACTGGGGTATATAGTATAAAATAAATATTACACTATATACCCACAGGGGTATATAGCATATATTACGCTGACCACCACTTAAATACAGTGTTACCCATCAAAACACTTTGCTTTTTTGCTCTCTCACGGTCTGTTAATGTCCCACAATTGATAATAATGTGACTTTTCACAAGTTTATTCACTCAAGCTACTCAGTTATAAAATTGTGAAATAAAGGCAGGAGATACTACAATGAGATTACCAATTCATGTTGAAGAGAGCATGTTGCATCTGACCCATATATAATGCTAAAGACTACTATATATAAAATATATAAAAAAAAATATAAACAACCTGCAGCAGAGATAGCTACTGGAAGCACTTGAACATAGTTTTATGAATACACTTATATACTAGGTTAGGTGGTTAGACATGTTTTTGTTTTGTCCAATGTACATAGCAAGAGCATATTTTTTTGCTGCCATGAGAAAATACATGGAGGATGCAATTGACATTGGTACTATTTTTCAGCCATGAAAATTCGAATGAGTTGAATTCTTTCCTCAATTTTTCCACCAGAAAATAGAAGTGACCAATTATTCATGACAACACATGCACTAGTTACACAGATACACGAGGTGAGGCAAAACCGAAAGATGAAGTTAAGCATTGTTGTCTAAGATTTTAAAGCTCAGTAAATCTTTTTATGTTGAGGTTGCGGGTAACACAAAAGTTTCACATATGAGAAGCAGTAAATGTGCAGAAATGAAAGTCATAATAAGAGTTCAGGTTTACTTTTTCTTTATTTTAAAAGGGGAAAAAAACAAAAACTTAACGGTTGCTAAACGGAGGCAACTTTAGAGGAGGTCAGTGTATAGGGAAAACTAGAGGGTGTATGCTTGATGTTGCATCATTCCTCAAGGGAGGTCAATGCAATTTTTCCTTATTATTATTATTATTATTATTATTATTATTATTATTATTATTATTATTTTTATTCTACTGTGGTTTTTTTAGGACAAAAATTATACATCACCGTCACTTTTATTGTTGCAGACGCAAAGAGGCTGATTGGAAGGAAATATAGTGATCCCATCATCCAGAATGATTTACGGTTGTGGCCTTTTAAAGTCATTGCTGGCACTGATGACAAACCCATGATCATTATAAACTATAAGGGCAAGGAAATGCACCTTGTTGCTGAAGAAATATCATCTATGGTCCTCACGTACATGCGGGAGATTGCAGAGGCATTTTTGGAGTCATCTGTAGAGAATGCAATTATTGCTATGCCTGCTTATTTCAATGATTCTCAACGAAAAGCTACCAAAGATGCCGGTGTCATTGCTGGCCTCAATGTAATGCGGATAATTAATGAACCAACTGCTGCTGCTCCTGCATATGGCCTTCAAAAGAGAGCTAATTGGGTTGAAGAGAGAAACTTTTAATGTATCTTTTCTTACCACTAAGAATAATGCCTTTAAAGTCAAGGCCACTTCTGGAGACACTCACCTCGGGAAGAGGACTTTGATAACAGAATGGTGGACCACTTTTTGAAGGAATTCAAGATGAAAAAAGGAGTTGACATTAGTGGGAATCCTAAAGCCCTAAGGAGGCTGAGAACTGCTTGTGAGAGGGCAAAAAGGATGCTTTCGTATGACACAGAGGCCACAATTGAGATAGATGCCATATATCAGGTAATTGACTTCCATTCATCAATCACAGGGGCCAAATTTGAGAAACTCAACATGGACTTCTTTGAAAAGTGTATGCAGACCGTTGAGTTGTCTTGCTGATGCAAAGATGGACAAGAGTAATGTAGATGATGTTGTGCTTATTGGTGGCTCTACTAGGATTCCCATAGTGAAGCATCTATTGCAGAAATTTTTTAAGGGGAAGCATCTGTGCATGAGTATCAATCCTAACGAGGCTGTTGCTTATGGAGCAGCCATTCAAGCTGCTTTGTTGAGTGAAGGAATTGAGACTGTTCCGAACTTGATGGTGCAAGATGTTACAGCATTGTCACTTGGTGAAGCGATAAAAGGAGATCTCCTAAGTGTTGTGATTCCAAGGAACACTTCCATTCCTGTCAAGAAGACAACATGATATGTTACGGTGAAAGATAATCAGTCCTCTGTCTTGATTGAAGTTTACGAGGGAGAGATAATGAGAGCCACCGATAACAACTTGCTGGGAAGGTTTAGTGTTGTTGTTCCTCTTGCTCCTCGTGGCCTTTGTTTCAAGGTATGCTTTGTTATTGATGTCGTTGGTATATTAAACGTCTCTGCTGAGGAAGAAACCAGTGGGAATAAGATGGAGATTACAATAACCAATGAAATTGGAAGATTGTCTGCCGAAGAAATTGAGAGAATGATACAAGAATCTAAGAATTTCAAGGCTGAAAATCTGAAATACAAGAATAAAGTTAAAGCAATGAATGCTTTGGATGATTGTCTTTATAATGCAAAGAAAGTAATGAAGGATGATGACAGTTTTAGTTCTATGCTTACCACAATAGACAAATTGAAGATCAATTCTGCAATTAAAAAGGGCCAAAATTTGCTTGATGACAACTAGCAGGAAGAAATGGATATGTTTTTGGAGTTTTTAAGGGAGCTTAAGAGCATCTTTGGTTCTGCTATGCCTAAGACCAACAATGGAATCTGAAGCTTTAGCTCTAAATAAGTATTTCGGCTTATCCAAGAAGTGAGATCCTGTAGGGTGGAACAGCTTGTCTGTAGTATATTTTACAATTATGCTCAAGTCACAGCTTGTCTTTACAAATGCTTTTCATGATTTTTCAAAGATAGTAAGAAACAAGCAATTAAAATTATAAATTTTCAACCAACTATGAATTACTGAACCATTTTTTAACTTTCGCATTAATTTTTCTGAAATTGATATTAGATTACAATTATGACCTTGAAGTCTAGAATCTAGATGGTAAGAAATGCTCAATTCAAACAAACAATATGTTAGATTCACTTCAAAACATAGAGCAGTCTTTGGGTTTAGATAAACATGGTATTACAGCGCCAATAATTGGTGTAACTGTGATAGAACTTCAAACAGTCAAGTGAGAAACAAAGGAACGTATGTATATTATTGACAGTTCCAGAATTTTTTACTAATTTTTAACTTGTCTCTATTTTCTAATTGTATAATTTTAGATGTCAATTTTTTTTTAATTTTATATGCAACCTAGCTATACCATTTTTAACTTGCAACAAGTTACAGATAGTTCAATAATACTCTGTAACTATATAACATTACAAAGTTTTTACCCCTAGACTGAATGTATAACAAAAATTAAAATTTTATTGAACCATCTGTGACTTGTTTCATAAAACTCTACATTAAGCAACATAATACTATTTGTTATGTATTTTAACCCATGATTAAAGCCTGATAATATAAGCCGACTTTCAAACTTATTGATTCTAAGATGATCAGAACCCTTTGGTTTACCAACCCATAATTATGGTGTTCGACCTGTTTCAAGTTATATCTACCTTATGCGTTTAGTGGGATCATTTCAATGTTTCAAATGTGTAACGTGACGTAGTTCCAATCTATTGGAAATTAAGTTATGCTTCACATAAACCCCTTTTTTTAAGAAGATCCTATTTACACATACGTCTACCGGTGGAAGTCACATATAAAACCGTATTTACTGTTCACCACTATATGATCATTTGCTATGTCATCAAGATGTGTCAAGATTAACGTCAACGGTGTAATTACAAATAACGTTAATCTTGACGCATCTTGATGACATAGCAAATGATCATAGATTAATGTTAAAATTTACAGATATGATCTATATGATAGTAACTTTCAATCCAATGGTTGATTTTGGAAAAAAAAGTGTGACGTGGCCCAATCATTGAGGGAGTGTTTAGGAGAGAGTGTCAGAGAAAGTGTCTGTAGTATTCCTCTATATTATCTTAATGGCGATCGTATTAATTTGGCCCCAAGCCTTGCACTACGGATCTTGGGCAGTCACCCATCCTAACCTTCCTCAGAGCCACCACCAAGTTGATCATGTACATTCAGTCAAGGGTAAAAACTTTGTAACGTTATGCTCAGTTACAAAGATTTATTGAACTATCTATAACCTCCTGCATAAAACTCTGTAACAGAGCATAAAGTTCTATAGTTTTTGCCCCTGAACCGAAAGTAACTTGTCGCCTATGACTTTGTACAGTCATATGTCCAAATTCGTTTAGAGAGTGATTCGAGAACAAGCCTATGATTATATAAGAATAAGAACATGAAAAAAAAATTGCAGCAATACCCACATTTATATTATTGTGCCACGTGGTCGGTGCCGCTACGAACGATGATGGCATCGCAGAGTGAGATCTTGATGCAGAGCTCCTCAGGAGTCAGATTGTCGGAGCAGTCCATGTTGGTGACTAGGACGGTGGGCTTGGCATCGATTCCAGCGTAGACTACGAGCGTGAGTGGGCGGGCGGAGCGGCGGTGGGAGGGAAAGGAAAGAGAGAAGGATGAGAGAGAAAGTGAGGGGGACTTGATTCGAAGGGTTTGGGAAGTTGCATTAGCTGCCATGTTTGGTGATTGGGTGAGGCAGTAAGCAGTGAGCGTAGCAGTTAAGTAGCAGCAAGCAAGTTTTATTTCATATTTTCCCAAAACGTTATGAAACTGCAAATAATAAGGCTACATATTTACAAAGACTTCTACTAGTGAAAGTCATGTATAAAACCGTATTTATTCAATCACAATAATTAGACATACTTCTACTAGTGGAAGTAATGTATAACACCGTATTTTTTGCACACTGATTGATCTAGTGGCGATCCCTATCCTTCATGTGTAGCTCAACTATACATAACATGTCATTTTTTATTGAAACTACAAAGGGTTTTTTTTTGGTTGAGGATATCAAGTTTGAGGGAGAGATATAATCAATAACCCAAATTGAGTTAGAAAGAATCAGTTCTAAACCAATTCATATACAAAGACTTGCCGTTAGAATTGTTGATCTTTGGATCATTACCAATAGGGTCGGCCATAAACATTTCAAAAATTTATTAATAAATGCGCACACATTTCAAAAATATTTCAGTTTCTTTCAAGTTTATTCCATATATTTTTATTTTTAAATAATTTATAAATTATGAACATATTGTTATTTATTATTGATTAATGTTTTTTAGGATAAGCATAACGATTACAACCGTGGCTCCATTAGAGATTAATGATTACAACTGCCGTCCTCGACCGTGTAATTCACAGTTTTAGTTCACAATTAAACTATCACTAGCGGCATTTAACTAAACATATTATTTTACTAATATACAGTATATAGTAAAGTTATTAAAATATATTGTTTTTCGCCTATGAGATCTTAGAAAAAATAGTGGTGAATAGTATATGCGGTTTTATATGTGACTTCCACTGGTAGAAAAAATAGTGGTGAACAGTATATTCGGTTTTATATGTGACTTCCACTGGTAGACGTATGTGTAAATATGATCTTCTTAAAAAAAGCGTTTATGTTAAGCATAACTTAATTTCCAATAGATTGGAACTACGTCACGTCACACATTTGAAACATTGAAATGATCCCAATAAACGCATAAGGTAGATATAACTTGAACTAGGTCGAACACCATAATCATGGGTTGGAAAAGCAAAGGGTTCTGATCATCTTAGAATCAATAAGTTTGAAAGTCGGCCTATATTATCAGGCTTTAATCATGGGTTAAAATGTATAACAAATAGTATTATGTTGCTTAATGTAGAGTTTTATGAAACAAGTTACAGAAGGTTCAATAAAATTTTAATTTTTGTTATACATTCAGTCCAAGGGAAAAAACTTTGTAATGTTATATAGTTACAAAGTATTATTGAACAATCTGTAACTTGTTGCAAGTAAAAAATGGTATAGCTAGGTTGCATATAAAATTAAAAAAAAAATTGACATCTAAAATTATACAATTAGAAAATAGAGACAAGTTAAAAATTAGTAAAAAATTCTGGAACTGTCAATAATATACATACATTCCTTTGTTTCTCTCTCTCTCTCGCAGTCTCTCTCTCAGGTTCGATCTCGATTTCTCTCTCATTCTCTTGGTTCGTGATTTCTTCTTCCATGCTTCCATATTTGTTTCTGTTTTAATTATCCTATTGGGTTTTTGCTTTTCAATGAGGGTGGTGCATTGCTTCTTAGTTGACTGGTTGGTTTGTTAAAGTAAGATGTAGTTGAAGGATTTTGTGATGGTAGATATAGGAAGAATTGAAGTATTGCACTTGACCCGTTGACAGTGGCAGTATGCCTTCTCCCTTATAATTATAAATTATTATTTTTTCCCATACAATCTATGATACCACACATTTTGCTGCTGTGAGTTAGCAATTCATATTAGACTTTGTTAATTCACTTCATATGTTTAGAAGGGGTGTGTGCACTATCCTGCTTTTATACAAGACGTTAGAGAAGTGTTTGTAAAGTATCTGGACTGCTGCATGACAATCAATATCTGTTTGGTTATGTGTAAAACCTATCCATGAGCATCCTGGGCCAAATTGACAGCCCTAAGTTAAAGGACTTCAAGAGCAATTTTGCCAGTTTTGTATGACAAAATGGATAAGATAGCAATATGTTTATTGAATATTTAGCAGTATATTTTTGGTGGTCATGATGGGCATTATGTGAGGGGTTTTGTCGAAGTTTATAATCTATCATTCATCACGATAGTGCATGATGGTCTTAAAGCTGTCTGGTAGGATTTTCTCCCTAGTTTGGGAGTTAGCTTGTTAACACAGATTCGCAAGGAATGCCTACAACATTTATCCATTTCAAGAGTTAATAATTTGCAAAATTTGTCATTTTGTTAATGTTGTTTTAAAGCTTTTTTACAGTTATTTGTGTGTTTTATTTATTTTCTTATTTAGACGTGTTCACTTTGAGCTCTAATATTGTATCTCTGAATCTTGAAGATTCCTCCCGCATCAATAAAGTTCGGCCTTCAATGATTAAAGTTGAGACGGACTTGAGCCTTCTGAATATTCAAAGCATAAATTCGATGGAGGTAGCAAATACAAGGTATTTCACTTTTGCATTTTGACAGGGTTGATATAATTCACTCTTGCTGCTAATATGTTGGGATGCATTGATCATACTTGTTGACATGATGAATTATAGTTATGGTTATTGTATTGTTTATATTTACGTAACACGTCTTAATATATGTATGTGAACCTTATCTTCAATCCCTTCCTCCATTCTTCCACATTTAAGATTATAATTTGTGGAATAATGAAGGGACGTCACACAAATGGATTGAGAATGAAGAATTATGCATGGAGGAGGAATGAATCCATATGAGTCATGTTATAATCTGTATGATAATGATTCATGAACATACAAATTATAACATGGTCATACTAATGGGGAGACAAAAGTTTAGAAACTTGGAGAGGGATCAAATTATACCGGTGTAACTTTGAGTTACACCCATTAATATCCGATCTTATATAAATCTAATGGTTACAATCAAGCACTTAAAGTGAGTCACGTGCGTCTCCAAAGCCCGTTTCCTCTAGGCTCGACGATTCGGAAACACTTGCGCCAAAGAAACCAAGAAACTGCTCTTATGTATTTGTGGTGTTCCTCCTCGCATTCTTCTATGAACTCTTTCAACATTTCATTCCTCTTCTCTTTTCGACTTGCAAATACCCTCCCTGCAATTCTATAATTAAGCTATGATTTATTGGACTCGGGAAGGAACGTGAGACCCTGTGAACGAATCTGCCCTTGCTTCTGTTTTATTAAATTGCACTGTACTCATATTTTCGAACGCAAGGACGCCTACTTTTCTCTATTTTCGGCAAGAGCCTTCCACCATGTTCCTTTTTTTTTTTGTTTCTAAATTAAGGCAGTAGCTATTTTATTGCATCTGTGATAAAAGGCATAGACCTCTGAAAAAATTATTAAAGGAGTATTTGATTGAGAGAGTGTTTAAGAGAGAGTGTCAGAGAGAGTATCCGTAGCATTCCTCGATAATATATTTTGATATACATGTCATTTTCACAAATTTATATAGAAAATAATAATTTTTTCTTTTGTTTATTTTTAATTTGTTATTGTTTCTAATGTATTATTTCAAAATAAAGTACAAACGAAATAATATTGTAACTGGGTATAACTTTACAAAGTTTTACCCCATGCAATAATTTTGTAACCACAAAAAAAAAACTAAAAGTATGCTGACGACTGGATATCTATCCTGATGGCAGGATACCGAATTTTTTTTTCCGTGAGTACAGCCTTACAAAGTTTTTATCTCTCGCAACAATTTTGTAACCAGGGAAAAAAAACTATTGCATTGTAAAAGAAGTATCCTGACGATGGGATATCTATCCTGATGGCAGGATACATAATTTTTTTTTTAATAAAGCTACAAACTGATGGCTCAGATTGGCCCAAACTTGGTTTCCTTCATAAATAATTTGTATTTAATGTATTTATCCGTTTATAAGCCGGAGAACCACCATTGGAAGTCATGGGTAAATTCTCAATGCAATAATTTTTGTTTTGATGACAAATACAGAGAGAAAGTCAGGTGACTTTTCCCGCGCTAAAGTCAGGGGATCGTTACCTAGATACCTGTAGCGGAGAAGTTATGGTCTCTGATGATTGAAGAGAGGCATAAAACGCCTCTATATCAGTTTCAATACCGTCATCAGATTCGCCCCACACTACATGACGATCTACTAACTGGTCGTGCGTCCAGATTTTCCATCTGAAGTTCGTGATAGGAATTATGAAAGGTGGCAAACCACAAAATATATATCGATAAACAGATAGGGGGATGAGAAAGAAGCTTGAAGCTAAAGTTCTATGACGAACTTCAGATAAGGCAGAGCCACCTGAGCCTACATACCACTTCACCTTGCTACCTGCTACTACACTAGCTGAACCAACACTCCTGCATAGATGAAAAGGCACAAAAATGTAGGGACAAATCTACAAAAATACCAGCTTGCGCGCCAAACCCATGATAAGGCAAAGCCACCTGAACCTACATACCACTTCACACTGCTACCTGCTACCACACTAGCTGAACCATAAATAAGGAACTGCATTATCTATTAATGCATATCATCACTTCGTTGAAAATAATTGGCAGGGGCCTGTTGTTGAGGTTGCTTATATAGATGATGAAGATAATGTTATGGCTGATCAACCCGAGAGGCATGTAGATAATGTTACGGTTGATCGACCCAAGACTTCTAACTCTAGGGATGTAGATTCCTTAGTACATGTTGATCAACCCAGGGTAGATATAAATGAAAAAAATGAGGTTCAATTTTGATTTTTTTTTCAATGTAAATGAATGTGGTCCACAAATAAGGAACTGCATTATCTATAAATGCTTATCATCACTTCGTTAAAAATAATTGGCAGAGGCCTGTTGTTGAAGTTGCTTATCTTCAAGGTGTGGAAAATGATGAAGAACGTATGCCTGAAGAATCTCGGTTCAGAAGATGAAGGAATCTTAGAGATAGGGCATTACATGCACCTGAAAAATTTACTTATTCTCCTTTCCAAAAAACCAAAAAAAAGGAAATTATGAGTTGTTTTGAATTGGTGTGATAAGAATGGTGCGCAAGCTGGTATTTTTGCAAATTTGTCCCTGCATTTTTGTGCCTTTTTCATCCTGCGGCAGAGTGTTGGTTCAGCTAGTGTGGTAGCAGGTAGCAGGGTGAAGTGGTATGTAGGTTCATGTGGCTTTGCCTGATCATGGGTTTGGCGCGTAAGCTGGTATTTTTGCAGATTTGTCCCTGCATTTTTGTGCCTTTTCATCTGTGCAGGAGTGTTGGTTCAGCTAGTGTGGTAGCAGGTAGCAGGGTGAAGTGGTATGTAGATTCAGGTGGCTTTGCCTTATCTGAAGTTCGTCATAGAACTTTAGCTTCAAGCTTCTTTCTCATCCCCCTATCTGTCTATCGATATATATTTTGTGGTTCGCCACCTTTCATAATTCCTATCACGAACTTCAGATGGAAAATCTGGACGCACAACTAGTTGGTAGCTCTTCATGTATATAGTGTGGGGCGAATCTAATGACTATATTGAAACCGATATAGAGGCGTTTTATGCCTCTCTTCAATCATCAGAGACCATAACTTCTCCACTACAGGTATCTGGGTAACGATCCCCTGACTTTAGGGCGGGAAAAGTCACCTGACTTTCTCTCTGTATTTGTCATCAAAACAAAAATTATTGCATTGCGAATTTACCCGTGACTTCCAATGGTGGTTCTCCGACTTATAAACGGATAAATACATTAAATACAAATTATTTATGAAGGAAACCAAGGTTGGGCCAATCCGAGCCATTTTTTTCAAAGATAGGCCCTGCCATTTTAAAGTCAGTACTTAAGGGGTGCACTTACCAAATCTTTTGCTAAAAAACACTTTATATGGGTTCCAAAAGCCTATTTCTTAATGCAAGTTTGCAAAAGTTCAAAAGATAAAAAGGGAGGGATACACTTACAAACTTTAGTAAAAAAACCCTTTTTAAATTGCTTCTCTCGCCTCGTTTTGTACTCTGTTATCTCTTGACGCATGATCCTTACTTTCAGTTTTCGATTTTAACTAACTCCCGTAACTCGGGCCTATCATTACTTAGTCGGTGTCCACAGTTTTATTAAAAAAATTATGTATCCTACCATCAGGATTGATATCCCGCCTTCGTGATACTTTTTACAATGCACTAGTTTTTTTTTTCTGGTTACGAAATTATTGCGATAGGTAAAAACTTTGTAACGTTATACTTAGTTACAATATCATCTATTAATTTTTTTAATATCCATTCACAATTAAAAAACGAGTTATATGAAACGTGTGGTTATCGTCATAGAACTTTAGCTTCAAGCTCCTTTCTCATCCCCCCATCAGTCTATCGATATATATTTTGTAGTTTGCCAACTTTCATAATTCCTATCACGAACTTCAGATGGAAAATCTGGACGCACGACCAGTTAGTAGCTTTATTAAAAAAAAATTATGTATCCTGCCATCAGTTAGTAGCTTTATTAAAAAACAAATTATGTATCCTCGCCATCGTGATAGATATCCTGGCCGTCAGGATACTTCTTTTACAATGCAATTTTTTCCTTGGTTACAAAATTGTTGCGAGAGGTAAAACTTTGTAAGTTTGTACTCACGGGGAAAAAATTATGTATCCTGCCATCCGGATAGATATCCCGTCGTCAGGATACTTTTAGTTTTTTTGTTTTTTTGTGGTTACAAAATTATTGCATGGGGTAAAAACTTTGTAAAGTTATAATTAGTTACAATATTATTGCGTTTGTACTTTATTTTGAGATAATACATCTGAAACAATAACAAATTAAAAATAAACAAAAGAAAAAATTAATATTTTCTATATAAATTTGTGAAAATGACATGTATATCAAAATATATTATCGAGAAATACTATGGATACTCTCTCTGACACTCTCTCTTAAACACTCTCTCAATGATATGGCCACATCACACTTTCTTTTTTGAAAATCAACCATTGGATTGAAAGTTACTATCATATAGATCATATCTGTAAATTTTAACATTAATATATGATAATTTGCTATGTCTTCAGGATGCGTCAAGATTAACGTCAACGGTGTAATTACAAATAACGTTAATCTTGACGCATCTTGATGACATAGCAAATAATTTTAAAATGCGGATAAGAAAAAATGCCTGCAAAAAGTAAAATTTCATAAAACTTTTTTTTTTTAGGCAAAAGAAAGGAGAGGGGCCTCGTTAAAACCTTCTGATGCAAAACCCTCCTTAGGGAAAAAACATCCAGAAGGAAAAAGAGTACCCCCGCCTAAAATTTATTAATAAAAAATTGAAAAAAGCAACAAAGAAAATGGGGGGACTAGGCCAAGACCCATTAAACAGAAACAAAACAAGAACAATAGGCACGCCAAAGAGGCCTATGCAACTACAATAAATAAAGAAAGCAATAGTGGTATGCAGAGGCATCACAATAATGTCTTTCATCCCAACGAGGTTGGCACCAAAGACATTAACAATCATTTGCAGCATACCAAAATTTATAAATAAAAAACGTGGAACCAATGAAAGGCAAAAGAAATCCAAGACCAAATAATAATTATCTGAACCGGTAGCATGGCAGACCATATCTATTAAGTAGAGAAATCTTCAACCACGAAGGAAGGGATAGTGTTCCACCAAGTGAGACCAGGATAATAGATACCCTTATTCGCCAGTTTGTCGGCGCAGGAGTTTCCTTCTCTATAGATATGAGAAACGGAGAAAATCATGTTCTTAGTGATCTGCATGCTGTTTAACCACCGATTGCGCAGGTTCCAAGGGACAATAGCATGATTAGAAAAAGCCATAACCACCAACGATGAGTCACATTCAAGCCAAAATTTCATAAAACTTAAACTGCAGTTGAGTAAGGTAAGACTGGTTTAAATAGTTTTCTATAATTTAATTAATTACGTGAAAGAAAAAAAAAAGAACTAGCCAACTTACCAATACAACCCAAAGGTTTCCATCGATTACAATTTTTTCTCATCAAGCTTCCATTTGCGAATACCATTGTACAGGAGTGCGAGAAGAGCCGCACCCCATGCATAGTTGTCAACGTCCTCAAGTCTTTCAACAAATCTGACAAGATCTCCCTTTATAGAGTGCTTGTCACCGTTAGGGATCACAAAGCAAGCAATTAACACCATTAAAGCTGCCTTATGGTTGAGCAACTAGAGACTTCTAACTCTAGGGATGTAGATTCCTTAGTAGATGTTGTTGATCAACCCAGGACATCTATGCATGCAGATATAAATGAAGAAAATGAGGTTCAATTTTGATTTTTTTTTTCAATATAAATGAATGTGATCCACAAATAAGGAACTGCATTATCTATAAATGCTTATCATCACTTTGTTGAAAATAATTGGCAGGGGCCTGTTGTTGAAGTTGCTTATAAGGATGATGAAGATAATGTTATGGTTGATCAACCCGAGAGGCATGTAGATAATGTTATGGTTGATTGACCCGAGACTTCTAACTCTAGGGATGTAGATTCCTTAGTACATGTTGATCAACCCAGGACAGATATAAATGAAGAAAATAA
Organism: Calophaca sinica; assembly: GCA_037113605.1. Lineage (NCBI taxonomy): Eukaryota > Viridiplantae > Streptophyta > Magnoliopsida > Fabales > Fabaceae > Calophaca > Calophaca sinica. The sequence goes on from CM073733.1 coordinate 61,182,307, forward strand.
GGTTCAATTTTGATTTTTTTTTTCAATGTAAATGAATGTTGTCCACAAATAAAGAACTGCATTATCTATAAATGCTTATCATCACTTCGTTGAAAATAATTGGCAGGGGCCTGTTGTTGAAGTTGCTTATAAGGATGATGAAGATAATGTTATGGTTGATCGGCCCGAGACTTCTAACTCTAGGGATGTAGATTCCTTAGTATATGTTGATCAACCCAGGACAGATATAAATGAAGAAAATGAGGTTCAATTTTGATTTTCTTTTTCAATGTAAATGAATGTGGTCCATAAATAAGGAACTGCATTATCTATAAATGCTTATCATCACTTCGTTGAAAATAATTGGCAGAGGCCTATTGTTGAAATTGCTTGTCTTCAAGGTGTGGAAAATGATGAAGAATGTATGCCTGAAGAATCTCGGTTCAGAAGAGGAAGGAATCTCAGAGATAGGGCATTGATACATGCACTTGAAAAATTTACTTATTCTCCTTTCCAGAAAACCAAAAAAAGAAAATTATGAGTTGTTTTGAATTGGTATGATAAGAATGGTTCGCAAGCTAGTATTTTTGCAGATTTGTCCCTGCATTTTTGTGCCTTTTCATCTGTGCAGGAGTGTTGGTTCAGCTAGTGTGGTAGCAGGTAGCAAGGTGAAGTGGTATGTAGGTTCAGTTAGCTTTGCCTTATCATGGGTTTGGTGCGCAAGCTGGTATTTTTGCAGATTTGTCCCTGCATTTTTGTGCCTTTTCATCTGTGCAGGAGTGTTAGTTCAGCTAGTGTGGTAGCAGGTAGTAGGGTGAAGTGGTATGTAGGTTTAGGTGGCTTTGCCTTATCTGAAGTTCGTCATTGAACTTTAGCTTCAAGTTTCTTTCTCATCCCCCTATCTGTCTATCGATATATATTTTGTGGTTCGCCACCTTTCATAATTCCTATCACGAACTTCAGATGGAAAATCTGGACGCACGACTAGTTAGTAGCTCGTCATGTAGTGTAGGGCGAATCGGATGACGGTATTGAAACCGATATAGAGGCGTTTTATGCCTCTCTTCAATCATCGTGACCATAACTTCTCCGCTATAGGTATCCGGGTAACGATCCCTTGACTTTAGGGTGGGAAAAGTGTAACACCCGTATTTTTACGATACAATTATTAGCGCTATTATAGTATTAATCGTTGTATTTATGCTATAATAAGCGGTTGCTTGTTCTCTAAGTAAGTGATTTAAATAAATCAAGAGCTAAATATAATTGAGAATTAATATTTTATATTAGTTCATGATTCGGATATCGTCGGAAAATTCTAAACAAAGTTTCGTCGTAATTCGAATCAACGGGCAGTTTTACCGCAGATAAAAATTCTAATGAGCCCCGATTTCGATGAAAATCGAATCGTAACTTGTTTCAATTTTTTTTGAATGATTGAAAGTGTTTTATTATTTATAAAATAATATTATCACGCGATGAATTAATTTCTCGCGAAATAATTTTTCGGGATTTTTCCGACGAGAAATATATCGGTTTTGCGGTTTCTCGTCGTCGTGTTTTTAAACCTTAAGACGCTAGATTTAGAGGGTAATCTTGGGTGAGGTGAGATTAGATGGGATAGAGTGAGTGATGTGATTAGCATCTTCTAAAGTTGCTAAGTGTCACTTTGAGTGTGGTTTAATTTCAAAAAAAAAATTACCTTTTAATTGATTTCTTTTATTAATTAGGTGTTTAATTAAATGTTAAGTGAAATAAAATGGGAGAACCCCCCTCCCCATTCAGCAGCCCCTCACGACCCACCTCCTCTCCAAACCATCATCTTCATCTCTTTTCTTTCTTCTTGAAGAAGCAAGCTTCCATTGATGCCTTCCTTCCATTTCCTTTGAGTTTGAGCTTCCAACCTTCATCAACTTGGTTCATGAGCTTCATCTACCTCTAGTTCCTCATCTTCTTCATCATCAAGTAAGGAGAAAATTCTGTTTTCCTCCCCCTTGAACAGCCCCAAAATCGTGCCCCCTCCCTTGTTTTTGTTCTTGAGATTTTGGCTTCCAAACTTAGTTTTCTTGCTAGGTTTCCTTCTCTATTTCATTATCTATATTTCCAACCATTTGAATGAGAAGAAAAATCAATTTTCCCTCCCCCAAAACAGCCCTAAAAACAGTGCCACCCCCTCCCCATTTTGATTGTTTTGATTTTGCTTGTTTCAAGTCTTGATTACTTGCTTGTGCCCTTTAGAAAAATACGGATATCTATTTTTTTTTTAAAACAATGGTGCCTGTAAAGCACACACAGAGTACTTACAGCGTTTCGAAACATGGTGCAACTAGGACACAAGTCTCTAAAGCTGATAAAGCATACATGCATAAATACATAAGTCATATATATACAGTATGTGCAAAATAACAGAGTAGAAAATGTGCAAAGAAATACACCTATGGTATGAAGACCCTCGAGAGAGAAATCATACCCTGGGGGTACTCCCGACAGACACCCACACAGGGGGCTGCTCCAAAAGTGAAAACCACCAGTCTACCTCAGACAAAGAAACATCACCCAAATTTAACCGTCACCAACTCACTATACACAAAAGACATACTACAGTCATCCACAAAAGAAACACAACAACAGTCAGAAAGCACAGCGTCTACAAAATACTGCCCAGATCCTCCGATGGATTCTCCTCCTCCTCGTCCTCCATCGGATCCTCGCCCGTCAATTCGATGAAGGGTGCCGCAGCTGGAATATCCTCGGGCACGTCACTCGGCACATACTCTCCCACAGCCACATCGTCATCAGTCCGTGCGCCTAAGCAATCTGCCTCCCCACATACCGAACAAATAGGGGGCCGCTCCGCTGGTGGGGTGGGAACTCGGTCCACAGGAGGGGAACTCAGAATAGCAACCGCCCTCGAAGTCGATGTTCCTGCTGATCCACGCCTAATCACGCTCTTACGAGCGGTCCATCTCACTCGTGGTCCTCGACCACGTCCATGGGATAAAAGCCTGGGAACCGTCGCTCTAGGGACGTTAGTCGATCCCTCGGGAGACGAGGAAGAGTCTGGCATAGCCTCCTCTCCCTGAGAAGCCCTCCAAGCCTCGATGATCTGCGTCGTCCTAATCGGAAAGCTCACGGTACGTCTAGTCGCCTCCCGCCTCACAACCATACCATCCTCTCTAAAGGTCTGCACAACATCCCCTGTGTAGACCACACAGCGGGTGATAGGATCAAACTCCATAGCTGTAGGTAGCTCAATGTCGGGAAAGTCGAAGATAATCTCTGATGAAGTCCGCATCTCGGGTATCAAAATACTCTTCTCCATCACCTGGGTAGCCATCATGAATCGAAGGTACCACGGGAAAGGGTCAACTTCTTAACAAATCAAATATAACAAATTCACAGAATAATAACCAACAGCAACGCATACAGTTCACAAAGTTCAATTCAAAATGCTCGCTCAAGACTCAACTCATGACTCATCTCACGACTCATTTTCTCTCGACTCGACAATTTTTCCGGAAAGCAGACGCCGATCCTTCAATCGACATACCACCGTAGCCTTGGGATCCTCGCTCTCCCTAGGTATGCGATCCGGTTCTTAACGCCGCGACGCCTAGCTAATCTACCATGAACAAAGGGGACCTAGCACCCTCGCTTGTCCTGATCATTACCAAAAACGTCTCGACGACTCGACAATGCTCTCAGACTCGATGAACAATTCGCCGCATACGATATTCACAGAGTTATACGCAAGATTATTCGACCGCATATCAAATAATAAGAGCATGCTTAATATGAAGAAACACAATTCAACAACTTAAGCAATAAAAGTAGTTTGCATGAAGAAACGCAATTCAACAATACAACCAGCATAGACAATTCACAGCTCAACAACAACAGACAACAATCAACTCACAGAATCCATCCCTCTGCAACTCGATGGAGTTCGCAGTGAGGAACAAACAAGTGTGGGGGGTTGGGTTCAGGAGACCAACCACAAAATTTTCACCCACGAATGACTCGGAATGTTCGACCGCACGACAACAATAAACGAAGGGGTTCGAAGACCCTAACTTCGAACTCGTAGAGTTCTCAGACTTCTTCGTATTTAAATAAGCATTTAAATAGTAAAGCAAGAATTTAAGCATCTCTAAAAATTGTCCTTACACAGGGACATAAAATAAAATCCTAGAATGTCTAGAAGTGCCCTTACCGAACTCCAAGCTGCACGTCCACGTGTTTCTTGATTTCCACGTCGCACGAACTCGGAATCTACGAGTCCTAATACCACAGTGAAACTTAGCACAATTCTTAAAGGCTTAATTCTAACACTTAGGCTCTCAAAACCTAACCCTTTTTCCCAACCAAACTCATTCAAGCATTTAAATTATTAGCTACTTGAAAATAAATAAAGTTTTAAAATCAAAATACTTTTTGAAAGATAATTTATCACATAACAATTTATAAACCTTAACTTGCTTGGAAAGAATAAGATTTTGACTCAAAAATCATTTTCTTGCAACGTTAATACATAACACCTAATTCAAGAAAATGCTAATTTTTCAAGAACTCTTTTCTTGAGACCTTAAGCATAGCACAAAATCAATTAAACACTTTTCCTAAAATTTCTAAGTCCTAAAACATATCACATACAAGTATTTAATCTAAGTTCACCATAAAAAAAAATCCCTTAACAATTAAACCATGCCATCATCATGTCAATAATTTCGAGAATCAAATGATCCATTCCTACATGTTATTCTAGTCCTTAAAGAACCAAATTTTACTCAAAACATAAACTAACACTTGAGCTAATCCATGCATATCTATTTCAACAACTTTAAAATTACCTTAAACATGTTACAAACATTCATACACCTAGAATTTCTACTACAGCCCACCAATCACAAATCACAACTCCATGTTAACTAAGTTTTCATAATTAATTTTCAAAGCATTTTCAAGACAACTAGGCAATCACCCAAAATCATACCTAGTTAAGTCATAAACTAAAAGCCAATCAAAACAAGGGTTTCTAAAATTTCTTTCCCAACATTCTTTTCCAAAAAATTAAAGACTCAAGGCTAACTCATTTTTATTAATTCAAAGGTCATTTCATCAGTCAATAACCATGTCTAGTCCTCCATAACCCAATTTTTCATAAACCATAAGCTAGTTTTTATACTAATTCCTGCAAATAATTTCTAACAACCTTAAAAATACTTCTAAACCCTTAATAAACCATCCAATACATAACCAAGCATCATAGCTACAAATTAACATGGTTCAAGAATTAAAAATATAACTAACTACCATGTTACAACTATTTAATTTAAGCTACACATGGAACTAACATCAAAACAATCTCTAATGACACTTATAACATTCAATTGATTGATTCTCATGAGATCACATCATTTTCCCCATTCTTACCACATAGGGTTTTCGACCTAGAGGCTTAAGGAAGGGGTTAGAGATGTTCATCTCTCAACAATCATCATCAATCATCCAAACAACACAAAACAAGCAACAAATTCAACTAAAACATAAATTAAATAAACACAAAGGGGGGCTGTTGGCGCTGATTTTAGGGTTCAAAAGGGGTTGGAAAAATTCTGATTTCAAGCTCATTTGAATGGTTAGAAACATAGGTAATATAGTAGAGGACATAACCTAGCAATATGGCAAGATTTGGAAGCAAAATCAAGGTAGAAGATGGAGGGCTGTTTAGCGCCCAAAACAGAAATTCTTTGGGGAAAAAGTTTCAATTTTTCTTACCCCAAATGATGTAGAAGAGGTAGAACCAAGTTGGTATGGTGATTTGCAACAAGTTTGGTGAAGAAAGTGTGCCCAAAAACTCAAGGAATCAAGAGGTCTTGGCCATGGAAGCTTGGAAGCTTTGAAGAAGAAAAAGAAAGATGGAGAAGAAAGTTTCGGGGAGAGGGAGCTCGTGAGGCAGCTGGTGGGGGAGGTTTCCTCCTTTTAAAATAATAAAAATAGGTGTAGTTAGTAGGAGTAGTTAAATAAAAGGTTTTCTCTTTTTGTTTTTTTTAAAACAAATCACACAACTAATGACACCTAGCAATTATATTAGATATTAAATATATCACCTAATTTTACCCATCTAACCTCACATCTCTAAAAATTACCCTCTAATCTAGAGTTTTAAGATCTAAAACACGGCGATTTAAAGACCGTTACCGATAAACTCGCGAAAATTAATTTAACGAGAACTTAATTCATCGCGTGAAAATATTATATCACAAATAATAAAAAAAAAATCACTCAAAAATAGTCACAAGAAGTTACGATTCGATTTTAATTGAAATCGGAGTTCATTTAGAATTTTATCTGCGACAAAACTGCCCGGCGATTTGAAACCCGCCGAAACTTCGTTAGAATTTTTCGACGATTTTCAAACCGTGAATTAATATGAAATATTAATTCTCAAATTTAATTTGATCTTGATTTAATTAATACACTTTCTTAGAGAACAAGAAATTGCTTTATTATAGCGTAAATACGACAGAATACACTAAATAACGCTAACTAACGTATCGTAAAAATACGCGCGTTACAATGGGATCACTATATTTCCTTCCAATCAGCCTCTTTGCGTCTGCAACAATAAAAGCGACGGTGATGTATAATTTTTTGTCCTAAAAAAACCTCAGCTGAGAAATAATAATAATTATAATAATAATAATAATAATAATAAGGGAAAATTGCATTGACCTCCCTTGAGGTATGATGCAACATCAAGCACACCCGCTCTAGTTTTCCCTATACACTGACCTCCCCTAAAGTTAACTCCGTTTAGCAACCGTTAAGTTTTTGTTTTTTTTTTCCTTTTAAAATAAAGAAAAACAAAACCTGAACTCTGCTTATGACTTTCATTTCTGCACATTCACTGCTTCTCATATGTGAAACTTTTGTGTTACCCTCAACCTCAACATAAAAAGAGTTACTGAGCTTTAAAATCTTAGACAACAATGCTTAACTTCATCTTTCGGTTTTGCCTCACCTCGTGTATCTGTGTAACTAGTACATGTGTTGTCATGAATAATTGGTCACTTCTATTTTCTGGTGGAAAAATTGAGGAAAGAATTCAACTCATTCGAATTTTCATGGCTGAAAAACAGTACCAATGTCAATTGCATCCTCCATGTATTTTCTCACCGCAGCGAAAAATATGCTCTTGCTATGTACATTGGACAAAACAAAAACATGTCTAACAACCTAACCTAGTATATAACTGTATTCATAAAACTATGTTCAAGTGCTTCCAGTAGCTATCTCTGCTGCAGGTTGTTTATATTTTTTTTTTTATATTTTATATATAGTAGTCTTTAGCATTATATATGGGTCAGATGCAACATGTTCTCTTCAACATGAATTGGTAATTTCATTCTAGTATCTCCTGCCTTTATTTCACAATTTTATAACTGAGTAGCTTGAGTGAATAAACTTGTGAAAAGTCACAATATTATCAATTGTGGGACATTTAACAGACCGTGAGAGAGCAAAAAAGCAAAGTGTTTTAAACTTTTTATATACTTTACTTTCACATAGCTAAACAATAATAATAATAATAATAATAATAATAATAATAATAATAATAATAATAATAATAATAATAACAACAACAACGAAAAATTAGACAATACAAGAAGAAAAAAAATTTGAATTACCAAAGACAGTGTTGGCAGGGTTAGTGGCAGCCTGATTTTTGGCAGCATCACCAATCAACCTTTGGGAATTAGCGAAAGCAACAAAAGAAGGAGTTGTTTTGTTTCCATGATCATTGTTGATGATCACCACACCATTGGCTTGCTCCTGCCATATTCCTACACATGAGTAGGTAGTGCCAAGGTCAATTCCGATCGTATATTTTTTGGCCATTTTCTTTAAAGTGTTGTAGTTGAATCAAACTTTACAAGAGATGTAGCACTGCAGTATTTCGGAGTTGTTATGTATCTCTGGAATCTCGGTGAATGTAAAACGTTTATAAATCCAGCACTGCTTCACTTCCCAATATGTTCATGTATCCACCCTTTTTGAATCATGCATGTTGCTTCGCTTCCCAATAATGCAAAGTTAATTCCATGAAGGTTAATCCGGACACTTCCCAACAAGTATGTTGGTTCGCTTCCAGCCTTTATAATAAATGTTTAGCTTAAATATGATTTTCGCCCTTGTAAATATAGAGGTTTTTGTTTTTAGTTCTTGCAAAAAAAAAAAAAAAATTCATCCTTGCAATTTTCTTAACTTTGTTTTTGGTCCCTAAAATATTAATTTTGCTTTGCGTCGCTATAATATATATATTATTTTGGAGTTAGTCCTTATATTCTCCATATTTCAGGGACTAAAATCAAACATGAAAAAATATTACGAGGGCTAAAACAAAACAACAAGGATCAAAAACAAAAATTCTTATATTACAAGGATGAAGTATTGAACATTAATATCATTAGTATATATTTTTTTAAAGGGGATGGGGAAAAGGGATATATTATTATTTCAATGGCACTAATGACCATGTTACAACTGTCCCCGAGGGAATTTTAACTTTGTCGCTTGAAGTTATAAGGCCTAGCTCCTACCATTGAGCTGACACCCTATGGACATACTTTCATTCATTTTCAAAAAATATTTAACATAAAAAATACTAAATAACAAAAAAAAAATAAACAACTATATACCACAAATTCCATGGATGTATTTAGCTTTTCAAGATCGTCACCCAAGTGAAATTTGAAACATTCGTATATTGAAGCCTAATTGTAGGAACAAAACAAAAAGAGGGAAATAATTCAATAATAAAAAATATTTTAAATTTGAATTCATTTAATTTATTTTGTTATATTGTTCTTAAAAACTAATTAATTTAATTTAAGTTATAGTCATTCCAAAATTTAGATAAAGTACTATCTTATTTTTTAAGTATAACTAGTATAATTACCCATGCCTTAAAGTCACGGGTATTGACTAGGCAAGGATAGGCTCAAGTTACGAGAGTTAGTTAAAATCAAAAACTGGAAAGCAAGGATAATGCGTGAAGAGAGAAGAGAGTACAAAAACGAGACGAGAGAAGCAGAAATGGGCCTTTGGAACCCAAGTTGTTAAGTGTACCCCTCCCTTTTTATCTTTGAACTTTTGCAAACTTGTATTATTATCAATTGACATATTTTTCGTAAAAAAAAAAAAAAATTGAAATATTTTATTCTATTTTTTGAAATAAAAGCCTACTAAATTTGATAAATAATACGACTGTTTATCATTTTAAAATAATGAATATTTAAAACAATTTCAAATTTTCAAAATAAAAATAATCTAAATGAGAGTAGGGACAAATGAGAGTATGCTGCTTAACACCCCGTCACGAAGATCACTGATCATGTCTATGATTTCTTCTTTTGCTTCTGGATTCTGTAGAAGCTTACCATGCATGCGAGGTCCATTCCACTTGCATTCGTTCAATATTTCTTTTCATTTCCTCCAACACACCGTGGCATTGTCTCACAATTGCAACAGCAGAGCAAAGCCTTCCCAAATATCTCAGAAGAATCATCACAAAAAATTCTTTCAGCCTGGATCTCCTGACAATATGCCTCTTGGAATTGTTATTGATAACAAAATTTGTCATCCTCGTAATGTATTAATTTATATTTTTGTTAAAGATAGTCTACCGCATGCGGTGTTGATGATTTTTATAGATAGTTTTTACAACGGCTGACAAATCTCTCAGACGCCTATCGCATGCGGTAACTATATGTATAAATAATGTAAGCTTTTATATCCACCCATCCTTTTTATTTATTTATTTCTATATTCTTTAATTAAATATATAAACTATATATTTCTTGTTATACTACTTTATTGAGATTATTTAATATTTGCAGGTAACAAATAATGTTATCCCGTGGGGATTCAAAAGTAAAATAATCAATTATAAAAATATAAATAGAAAAATATAAAAAAAGGTAAAAAAAAAAGTAATGCTCGAAGACGATAAAATATACCGACATGTAATGTATCCCCGTCGATACTTAAAAGTAGAGCTGTCAATTCGGACTGGCCCAGCTCATTCGGGTGGCCCACATTGTGCCAACAAAATTTCGGGTCAAGCTAGGTTGGGCCAAATTTATTGCGGACTGCTAATTTGCTGGACCAACCCTATGCGGGCTGCGGGCCAAACGAGCTGGCCCATGGGCTCTTTTTTCAAAAAAGATACTTTTTAATAATAAAAACTTTACATATAATAAATATAATATTTGTGAATTATTTCTTATTGACGCTCTCATTGTGTGCAAACTAAACTCGTTTTTTCCCTGTTCTTGCATGCATATGCTACAGCACTCCCACATCCCAAAATTGGTACTGTTTCACTTCATTATTCCATTTTTATTTGCTTTTGGACTTTTATACTAAGGGCCTTAATTTATATATCGTTTTTGTCTAGTTGCATCTATATATATGGGATATGCTATAATAGACCCACCTCTTCTTATGCAGGTGCTGTTTAGCAACCAGCACCTGGTTGTTTTTTAGTTGAGATCCACCGTTGGAAGTCAGTGAAAAATATTTACCCGTGTTACCACCGTGGAAGTCACGTGAAAAATTCTGAATTCGTTAATGCTAAATGCTACCGGGCCCAGTAGCTCTTTGACAAACAGCTGTTCATACGTAAAAAACGCGACCTGAATGCAAGAATTCGTCGTCCGTACGAATTCATAATTTTTTGTTTTTTTTTAAAAAAAAAGTTAGAAACTTTGAAAAAAGTAACTAAAAAGTAACTAAAAAATGGGTGCTACTTGCTAAAATACTCCTTCATAAAAAGAGGTGGGTCTATTGTAGCATAACCATATATATATATATATATATATATATATATATATATATATGTATAAGATGATTTTGTTACATTTAGTTACGCTATGTGTCCCCACCACAATTATTTCAATTATTTTATTAAAACAAAATCTATTTGAATTAATTATTATTTTAAAATGAATTCTATTAAATTAATTTAATACTTTTCAAATAAATTAAAATGATTTAAAAATAAATTCATGATAGATATATTTTTAAAATAAATCGATACATTTTTCAGTTATTTTTTTATTTTTTAAAATAAATCGAAATTACTTGTTGTATTATATGTATTTCAAAATGGCTAAAATGTTAATAAATCTTGCTAACATGTCTCTAAACTACGACCATCAATAATTTGAACAAACTGGGAGTGAAGATAAAACCAGAATTTTCTTCCCCAAACTGTGAGATGGAAAGTCATGAAGAGAAACTGCACAAGCTTTTTCGAGATATCAGCTCACATTCAGTTACATGTTATTATGGGAAAATGATTTTTTTGTCCTTGGTTGCATCAGAAAGAAGATTGTTTTTTACATAACTTTATTTCTCAATAGCTTGAAAAGGAAATGACTTTACTGTAGATTTTATGATGCACAACTTACCTTTATCCATGAAATCTTCACCAACTCCTTTCCATTTGGGCTTGTCCCACTCGGCACCTTGTTTTGCTTAGCACAAGAAATTGTACCTAGAGAAGCAGAGGAATTTTGCAAAAATATAGGAATGAATACTCCACTACTGTTTAATCCCAATCGCTTCACTTCTTCTGCCACTTTCGCTTTGCTTTCTTTCTAGGTACTTCTGCTTATCTTTGTTTTCTTTCACTTTTGCTTTGTTTTCCGCCACTCATTACATTTTTAGAGGTGATTCATTGATGTTGTTCCGAGGATAAGCTGCAATCACATTTCATGCTTCATCATATCATAAAACATCAAAGCATCAACTTAAGCACATTCATTTTTACCCAAACCCATTCATGCATTTTAACCATTCCCAACTTAGAAATCAAGAAAATGCACAAATGATACCAAAAGGAAAACCCTAAGTGGTAGGTCTTATGGGTTGCCCAACCCCTAAGTGAGAAGAACTCACCAATGAGCTTCAAGAAGGTGAGCTATGGAGGTTGAAAACCTTGATTTCCTTCTTCTCTAACTCGTTTTTCCCTCTTCTCCAAGCTAGAGCAACTTTAAGCTTTATGAAAATGCCCCAAAATCAGCTCAAATATACGACCTTCTTGCTAGACATGATGAACCCACAAGTTTTCCTCCTTGACTCCCCAAAAGATCGAACCCTAGCACCCCCTTTCTTCCTCCTTTTCTTCTCTTCTTCTTTTCTTCTTTCTCTGATGAAAAATGTGGGAGGGAGTGAATGAGAGAGAGAGCTAATTGTGAGTGACGGATAAGGGGGGAGAAAGAATGACGATCTTTCCATATATATTTACCCCTCCTCTATTTCAAATTCTCACAATATCACTACTATGTACACCCCCTTATATTAATAAATACCACCCAACTTAATTACTCAACTATTAATTTAAAACATATAAATGTCTAAATTAATAAAGCTAAATAATTAAATTAGGCAGAGTGTTACAGATTATGAGTTAGATTAAGAAGGAATAGGAAGAAGATTCAAGATTGGGCGCTAGAATCAAGTTTTTCTGATTTTTCAGTAGTGTGAATCGATTCCCACAAGCCAGGAATCGATTCACAGAGATTTAATCCTCTAGGACTCGAAGTGTGAATCAATTCACACACCCTGTGAATTGATTCAGGCAAAGACAGCCCCATGGGACTTGAAGTGTGAATCAATTCATCCACTTATATTTTGCAGCAGGCACTTTTTGCCTGTGTGAATCGATTCACCTATATCATGTGAATCGATTCACTGCCTTATAAAAGCAGAAAACGCAGCCAAAAACCAGCAGATCGCAAATTAGGGGTAAAGAGAAAGAAAGAGAGAGAGGAGATTGAGAGAGGAGAAAAATAAAGAAACACTAGGGTTTCTCAAATCCTATGAGAAATTGATGGATTCTTGCTAGATTTTACCAAATCCCAACTTGAATCAAAGTTATAAGGTTGAGATTTGAGTGATTTTAGAGATTGGGGTTGAACCCTAGCTAGAGGAAGAAGAAGAACGCGAAGGAGGAAGAAGAGGGAGCTGAACTTCAACCCTTGAGCTCAAACCTTTGGAGTTGTTGTGGGTTCTTTCTTCTCTTAGGTGATGGGCACCCATAAGTCCCACATTAGGATTTTCTCATCAAAGATGCCTGAGAACCTTTGGGTTCAAAGTTAGGGTTTTGTTAACCCTTTGATTTAAAGTTTTTTATTAAGATTATGTAGTAGGTTTGACTGAAAGAGGTTGGATGGCTGCCCCCAACCCCCCACAAATATATGTTTATGTTATGTTTGCCCCTTTGATAGTTCCATGAAGCTCCAAAGGGGGAGTTTGGTCTATTAATGCTTAGGCTCAAGTATTGTTAATGATTTAATCTTGAAATGTCTTGGTTGTAGAAATTGTTAAAGAAGCATGATAAGTAAATGTTGAGATTTTGAACTCGTGTTAAGTTTGATTCATTGGATTATTGTAGAAAGTTCCTTGACTTGTTAAGCAATGATGAGGGTTAATAATCCTAGTTAGTTAAATTGCATTTTTAAACATGCATTAAAGAATTAAAGATGTAATAAAAGTCACTTAAAGATGTAATAAAAGCCACTTGGATGGTTAAGACGTCTAACCACCTTACTGAAAGCGTGTAATTGGGGTCTATGGACTAAAGCATATGACAGCAACTCAATGACACAAAGCAAAGTAGGACTAAATGTCCTTAATTAAGAAGATGCATTGCATAGACACATATTATTCATTTTCTTATGAATTGTATTGTAGGTGGAGTGATGGTGAGGAGTCGAGTGGAGAGCTCATTGAGATTTTTATCTCACACTGTCCTTTTATTTATTTATTTCGGATCAGCAGGTTGAGAAAGAAGACTGAAGGGGCTTGAATGCCTAAGGCTATGTTTATATGTAGTTTTTGATTATGTAACACTCTAGGTATTTGATGCAAAAAGACAATGTATTTGTATTAAATCCTATGAAGGTTATGTAATTAGGATGAAGAACCTTGTATAATTTAAACTTGATGTACAGTTGAAGTTTTAATTCTCTTGCTATATCTAATGTTAACTATCTTACTTTCAAGTATTTTGAATGTATGGTGTTACACAAAGAGATATCACTTATGGTTTGGTTGGGCATCTTCCTTTACTTTCTATCCACTCCAGATTGGTCTCCATGGTTTTGCTTTATTTTTCCCAACACCCACTCCTATATGTTAAAGAATTTAGTTGATAAAAACGAATTAACATTATTTTGCTAGGTTAACGATTATTCACGTATAATTTAAAGGCATACTTAGATAAAGTTCCTATGTTAAATATATTTTTCTTCTATTTTAAACTTTATTATTTTATAGTATTAGTGGATTTTATGGTATCCAACATTTGGTTGAAGGACAAATTGATTTGTTCAAAAAAGAAAAGAGGGATATGGAAGCAAAATGTCCCGAAGTGTTGCATCTGCAAACCACAGTGATACTAAACAATTATATTAGTGGAAGTAATGAAACTTTTCAGGTATCTTTGCTTCTTTCACTAAATTCTGCATCACAATTCCCAACTCTCGGATTTGGCTAAATTTTGAAACTCCACTAGTACACGAAACGTATAAGAATTTATCATATTACACCGGTTTCTTAGTATAGGTGTAAAATGTGAACGCGGTGATAATTTTGCAATCAATATGTAAATTAGAAAATTTACGCGTAACATTTTACACCGGTTATTTGTACAATCGATGTCAAAAGTTAACGCGGTGGCAATTTTGTAATTAATTCTTAATTTTGCCTAAACATTATACATCTAATTTTTGAAAAACTGGTTTAAAATGTTTAAAAGATTTTATATTTTTTAAATTTTATAATGTTTTACACCAGTTTTTGTCAAAGACCGGTGTGAAAATGTTGTTTTTTACCTTTTATTCGTGGGATCGAAAAAACATTTCATTCTCCCATTCTTGCAGAAACCCTTTCATTATCACTCTCACGAAGAATCACGCCTTCATTCTCTCCCTCTCATGAAGAACCACACCACCATCTTCCTCCGACAACCATTATTCTGTTCGCGTTCCCTGGTAAAGCTCTCTGTCTCTCTATTTCTCTTTTTCATTCTCCTTCTTCTTTTTGTCGTCTTCTGTAACATCCCAATTTTTTATGAAAATTATTTTATAGTTCCAGCTACTTGAAAATAAATCATGGAGATTGATCACCTCAATGGTTTGTTAAAAAGTACGAAGAACTACCAAGATTTATTGTAAACAATTTACTGTTTTAGTAATTAATTCAGATTAACAGACAGTGTAGACGTATACTGTTTTTAATATGAATTAATCCCGAGAAATGTGAAAGATTGTTGTTCGATTAAAGAAAATTATTTTATTGAAAGAGAAATAATTTTCAGGATTTAATAAATATTTTCAAGTCATAGTTTGAATTTTCATGGTTTAGTTATTGTATTAATTGTCTGTTTTATGTCATATTTAATATGACTATTATTTTAAAGATTTTGTCTTGATAATCTTATTGTTTGATTAATATCTATATGATAAGAGAAATTGAAATTAGTGATCCTCACTAATTTACAGTTTTTATTTCGCTACGAGAATTCTATCGAATTCTGCCGTAACTAGGCTATTGTGTGTGTTTCTAACTGAAATATGCTCAAACGTGATCCAAATTTTATAAAATTTGAGATCTTAGAATTTTCCAATATTTATGATTTATTGGAAATTTTTCTGGAATTTTTAGGCATCAAAATAATATAGGGTGTTTTCTACGCCCAGAACTGTATTACGGTAGTGTTTTAACACGCAAATCGAGAAAGCGACATTCATAGAAATACTCATAATATTTTTGTGGATATTTTGGTTGATTAATAATTTTTGATTATAGAATAATTTATTAGATATATATTTGGAGTTTTTGATACAAAAACCCTAATTTACGCGTCGTAGCGAAACCCTTACTTGGTGAGCAAGATTGTGGGCTGTAGATGGACCAATAGGATGTAAGCCACGTGATGGTAGCACACCATTTTGAATGGAGGCTTTTGATTGGCTTAGGAGGTAATGAGTAGTTAGTTTTGTTGGTTAGTTTGTAAGTAATTAGTTAAATTCCAACTAAATGAACATTCTCTTCCACCATTGCCCCTTCAAATTTCGTGGCTTCTCGTTCCCTTGGCTGCCCTATTTCAGTTTTTCCATTCATGACTTGGAGAGAAAAAAATTTAGAGAGAGGAAGTGTATGTTCTTGAAGAAAGTTTAGTAATTTAGCCTTTGATCTTACTCCCTTCTTCTTGATCCTTGATCCTTTCTTTTTCCTTCCTTCTCCCACCTGAAATTTAGTGGCCTTCCTCCTCATGAGATCAGCACCTTCATTTCTTCCATTATTGGTTGGTTCAAGAAAAAAATTTAGGAAGAGAAAGTGTGGACTTTGGAAGTTTTGGTGATCAAGGTTGCATCTTTGCTTCCTTCCTTCTCAATCCTTGCTCAACCATCATCTAATCTTCTTGGTGAGCTTCATAATCACCCTCTTATCCCTCTAGGGTTCATGGAATGGGTTGCATGATTTTTAGAGTTGTTTTTGCTTGAAAGTGTTAGACTTTGCTAGATTAGTGAGATTAGTTCTTTAATCCCTTAATTCCTTCCATGTTTAAGCTTGTTTTTGGTATTTAAAATTTAGGAACCCTAACATGTTGATGAGGCCGAATTGATAGGGGCTGTTAGGGGGGTTTAATTTGACTTGATTTTGTTGTTTTGGAGTTAGTTCCTTGATGGGTTTTAAGTAGTATGTTGGAAACTAGTCATATATGTATATTTTACAAAGTTTTGAGAAATTGATTTGGTTAATTTTGGGGGCTGGAACCGTGGCCATTTTGTATCATTTTGAGGATGTTTTGATTTAATTTTAAAGTGTTTTAAGTGTTGAGGGAGTGAGTTTAAGGTTCAAGAAATTAAGGATGGTGAAATGCTTTGTTTTGGAAATGAAAAATTGAAAATTTTGGATTGTTTTTAGGTGACCAAAACCGTGGCCATTAATATAGTTCTGATGATTTTTTAAATTGATTTCAAAGTGTTTTCAAGTGTTGTAAGTGTTGAAGAAGTTGGTTTATTGTTAAAGGAATTGAATGTAGTGAACTTGTATGTGTAAAGCTTTGAAAAATTGTTTGAAAACAAAATAATTTGGGGCTGTTTTGGGGTTTCCAAAACAGTGGCTTATGATCAAATTTTGGTGAGTTCTAACTTGTTTTTAATTGTATTAAAGCGGTAAAGAAGTTTGGTTTTGATAAGAAGTTTTGATTAAGCAAAGTTTGTAAGATTTTGATGTTAAAAGGTTTGAAAATTTGGAGTTGTATTGGAAGCTTTGAAACCGTGGCCTTCAAGGATGTTTTATAACTTGTTCTTGATTTGCATTTATGCTTAAAAGTAGTTGTCAAAGTGGTTGATGATTTGATTTAGCAAAACAATTCAAAGAAGCAGGATTTTGGAAAAAAATTTAGTTTATGTTTCAAGAATTGTTTTGAACTTGTAAAAGAATTGTTTCTAAAATTTTGTGACATGTTTTAGTGCTTTGAAAAAATGGTTCAAAGTTGGCAAAACACTATTTATTTGGTAAAACACTATTCCAATTGGTAAGTTTTGGGTTTTAGTATTTTCTAAGTGTGTAGCTTTTGAAAAAGTTTGAAAACTTGCATAGTTTGAACTTGTTTCATGATATGTGACTAGGTGTGAACCAAATGGGATTAAGTGAGTAATTCTTAGGCCTTGGGAACCATAGAACCATGGCTGCCCTAGGGGTATTAGGACTTGAGTTTTAGTTCTAATTGATTGAAACTTGCGTTGTTAAGGTTCGTGCCTAAAGCTCGTGCGGGGAACGACTTGACGATAGTTCGAATCTACCTTGCTTGGATTGTTAAAGCGCCCAAGTTAAGGGAAATTCTTACATAATAAGTTTGGGCTTTTCGCCTTGTGTGTTGTTTGTTTGATTGTTGATTGATTGTGTGGTAGTACTTGTAGTAGTACTTTTGCTGTTGAGATGTTGTAGCATGAATTACCGTGTATTGATTTGGCCCTGTGTGGTAAAACTGAATTGTATTGTGTGACTTAAATCATACTTGATTGATTTAATTGGACTTGAAATTGATGTTACTATGTAGCATGTTCTTGGCCCTGCGTGGCATTATGAGTTGTATTGTTTTCCTTGAATCACCTTGGATTTCATTGGAACTTGGTATTGAATTGGAATATGAAAAAAGATATTATTGTTGATAATGGATTAATTAACAATGCGTTGATCGACTACTATTGGTTGACGATTTACATCGGTAAATCTGATGCGATTCCACAATCCGAATTCTGATTTCATAAACAAATTGTTAAGGGCATTGTGATTTAAAAGTAAGCGTGAGGGTTTTAGTACAACTAGCCAAAGCTTGCAAGGAAATTTCAATGGAATAATAGTAGAGAAAAGAACTTGAAATAAATAGTACAATTTGCGAAAACGGTTGAGTTAAATGATGCGCCTGGGAAAATTCTGGCTAGGAAAGACTTGGTAATTAAGAGTGTTCGCACCACCTCTCTTTCCTGGGAATTTTCCAGTGTGTTACTTAGCACAACTAGGATTTCAATGACCTAGTGTTAATCAGTATTTTCAGATGCATAGGAGTGATACAAGAACTGAGAAAGAGATTTCATGATTCGAGATTTCGAAAGAATAAAACATAGGGAACCTAGTGTTCCTATTGAGCATATGGGCCATGTGTCTTGTGCTGGGACTTAATGTCCTTCCTGCGTGTGCTTTTTCTTGATTGAGGATTGGACCTAGTGTTCCGTATGGCGTGCCTAGTATCTTAACCTAAAAATTGAGCCTAGTGTTCCGCATTACGTGCCTAGAGTTCTGATCTAAGATTGGGACTAGCGTTCCGCAATTGAACACCCGGACCTTGTGTCCTGTGTTGAACTCTTAGTTAATTGAGATTTGGACACCCACTAAGTTGAGTGAGTGAGGGTTCGTCGATCCACATTCATTAATTAAAGCATTACTCAGGCACTCACTACGGTGAGCACGCCACATTGTAGAATTTGTCTGGATATCACTTGGGCGTTTACTACGGTGAACATGCCATATTGTTGAATTTGTTGGATATCACTCGGGCGTTCACTACGGTGAACATGCCATATTGTTGAATTTGTTGGATATCATTCGGGCGTTCACTACGGTGAGCATGCCATATTGTTGAATTTGTTTGGATGCGTACTAACCATTGAGCATCGACACTCGGAGCGTTTGATTGGTCTTAAAGACTTCAAAAGACGAGTTGTCATGTCACTCGTAGCGTTTGATTGGTCGTCTGCACTTCAAGGCGAGTTGACACTGCATTGCCTAAGTAGAGGCACGCCAAAGTAGTGGCCAACCAAAGTAGTGGCAAGCCTAAGCAGAGGCTATCTTGTTCGGACGTTGGGAAAGTAGTCCCCGTCATACTGTTGACCTATTAAGGCTGCAGGTGTATACATAACTTGTCATACTACATTGACATGCATAGCTAACCACAACTTGGGTTAGCTATGCATGTCAATGCAGTATGACCAGTTGTGTATACACCTGCAGCCTTAATAGGTCAGCAGTATGATGGGGACTACTTTCCCAACGTCCAAATAAGATAGCCTCTGCTTAGGCTTGCCACTACTTTGGCTTGCCTCTACTTAGGCAATGCAGTGTCAACTCGTATTTTGAAGTCTGTAAGACCAATCAAACGCTCCGAGTGACATGACAACTCGTCTTTTGAAGTCTGTAAGACCAATCAAACGCTCCGAGTGTCGATGCTCAATGGTTAGTACGCATCCAAACAAATTCATCAATATGGCATGCTCACCGTAGTGAACGCCCGAGTGATATCCCAACAAATTCTACAATATGGCATGTTCACCGTAGTGAACGCCCGAGTGATATCCAACAAATTCTACAATATGACATGCTCACCGTAGTGAACGCCCGAGTGATGTCCAAACAAAATTCTACAATGTGGCGTGCTCACCGTAGTGAGTGCCCGAGTAATGTTTTTAATTAATCAATGCGGATCGACGAACCCTCACTCACTCAACTTAGTGGGTTTCCAAATCTCAGTTAACTAAGAGTTCAACACAGGACACAAAGTCCGGGTGCTCAATTGCGGAATGCTAGTCCCAATCTTTGATTGAAACTCTAGGCACGTAATGCGGAACACTAGGCTCAATTTTTAGGTTGAGATACTAGGCACGCCATACGGAAACTAGGTCCAATCCTTAATCAAGAAAATGCACACGCAAGCAGGACATTAAGTCCCAGCACAGGACACATGGCCGATATGCTCAATAGGAACACTAGGTTACCTATGTTTTATTCTTTCAAAATCCCGATCTATGAAATCTCTTTCTCAGTTCTTGTATCACTCCTATGTATCTGAAAATACATTTTAGTTTTAGGTCGTTGAAACCCTAGTTGTGCTAAATAACACACTGGAAGAATTCCCAAGCACATCATTTAACTCAACCGCTTTCGCAAATTGTATTATTTATTTCAAGTTCATGTGAAAGGAAAAGTGACCCCCACCCCAAAAATTCTACTAAGCCATCTATGTGTCTAAAGACAAGATAAGGTGGAATAGGATTTTGCAAAATTGTCTAACCAATGATCATGACACCAAAAGGAAAAGAAAATTCAAAAAAATGTTCACCACAAGATCTACAACATCACTTACAAATAATTGTACACAATCACAATAACATCTATCGTAATACCAAAAGTATAATAAAAATTTGGATTTTGTAATCTAGTATAATAATAAAATACGTCACAGAGTTAAAACACTTATGTGGTCTATATTTAGAACCATGCACACACAATAATATATATACCACGAATATTATAGCGTCACCTACGAATAACCTCTTGTAAATCTCGGACCGCTCAGCTCCATTGTGTCGCATTTCCTGCTATGAAGTCTTCAGATGATGAGTTTTCTGCTCTACTTGGGGTGTAGACACGTCCCTTAGTGGTTGGTCTTGTAGTTTCAACATTGTTGACAATAGACTCAGCTCGTGGTACTTTGCAGTCTCTGGACAGATATCCCAATTCCTTGCAGTTAAAGCATAATCTTTCCTTGGTTGGTTACTGTTAACGTTGTGCTCCTCATCTTCACCGTTGAAGTAGCATCTTCGGCTATCGATGCTTGTGATTCCCTCTTCTGTCTATCATGTAGACATATCCTCCAATAGATGGGCACGCAACCTTCGCAGCATCTGTAGTTCATCCACATCTGGCAATTGATAGTCCTTAGAAAAATGTCTTGGCTTCTTGTAGTTACGGCATAGTTGGTTCTTCGATGAGCATTCTTCAGCTAACTGTTCCTTGCTTCCACATAGATGACAGTGCCACTTCAACTCCTAGTCATTCACAATAGCCTACGCCACAAGATGATCCTAATTGTGGTCATTTCCCTGAGGATAGAAATAAGGTGCTCCTTGTTGATGTCTTCATCTTTGTCCTTTGCCTTGATAATCTGGCTTAACTGACCCTCCAATAGCTCGCTCCTCTGTTCGTTGTCTTAGCCAATCGTGTTGATTCTCTGCGGTAATCTGTTGTGCGACAGTAGTTGCTATCCAGACTATCACTCGAATTATGTGATTCACGTCTAAGTTACTAGCACCAGCAGAAAGACTCATTCGCCCCGAAGGCATCGAATTTCTACAAAGTAAACTAACCAAAATCCCCACAACAAATTCAATCATCTGAGATAATCGCACACAATTTCACACAATATCATACATGTTTCAGCTAGGAAACATCACAGACAATCACAACAAAGTCCACATAACCTAGGCATAACAGACTTATACCCGACAATTCCCCACAATCTAGGCTACAACCTAAAGCGATCCTAAGAGAACCGAATCAAGCCTGATACCACCAATGTAACACCCGTTTTGAGCGCCATCAGGTAACCCAATCTAATGCTGAAAACATTTAATGCTTGTATGCTTTCAATTAAAGAGTACTCTTATGTATTTCGTAATGGAAAAATAGGAGTAATTTAAATTTTTTTTCTTTTTCTTTCCTTTGAAACCCTTTTCAAAATAAGACAGAGAGTACTACAGTTTTCTAAATAATGCCAATTCAGACTTTTGCAATTATTAGAGTATAATGCATCACAAAATAATACTACACATAATATAATCATTTCGCACTAAGGCGAGGTTTTCTGAAAAGAGTAATTACACAAATAACAACGGCATTACCCTAAGCTAAGCTGGCCAACAACTATAACTCTTACTAAGAAACAGCTCAGCGAGACCATAACACGAAGCACTCAGAGGGATCTTCCTCCATTGGCTCAATCTTCAATGCTCCTGAAAGACGAAGATGCGACAGCTACCGAACTCCATCTGGAAGTGACATCCATAAGGACATCCAATCCAACAATAGTGCAAGGGTAAATCCTTTGTCCACGAGTTTATCATAGGCTATGTCGCATGCAAACAATATATACATATATAATACAACAACATGTTTTTATATATATATACATACTTAATAGACTGCACGTATCATCATGGTATATCAAGCATTGCATGTGAACAAACAAAACAACCAACAGATCCACAATCAAGTCACCATAATATCAAACAATTGCATGTGAGCAGGCAAATCTATTAACAGATAAGTAATCAAGTCATCACAATATCAAATTCATCACATATCATAAATGTGGTTAGCTATGCATGTCAATTCAGTATGACAAGTTGTGTATACACCTGCAGCCTTAATAGGTCAGCTGTATGACGGGGACTACTTTCCCAACGTCCGAACAAGATAGCCTCTGCTTTGGCTTGCCACTACTTTGGCTTGCCTCTACTTAGGCAATGCAGTGTCAACTCGTCTTTTGAAGTCTATAAGACCAATCAAACGCTCCGAGTGACATGACAACTCGTCTTTTGAAGTCTGTAAGACCAATCAAACGCTCCAAGTGTCGATGCTCAATGGTTAGTACGCATCCAAACAAATTCATCAATATGGCATGCTCACCTTAGTGAACGCCCGAGTGATATCCCAACAAATTCTACAATATGACATGCTCACCGTAGTAAACGCCCGAGTGATATCCAACAAATTCTACAATATGGCATGCTCACCGTAGTGAACGCCCGAGTGATATCCAAACAAAATTCTACAATGTGGCGTGCTCACCGTAGTGAGTGCCCGAGTAATGTTTTAATTAATCAATACGGATCGACGAACCCTCACTCACTCAACTTAGTGGGTGTCCAAATCTCAATTAACTAAGAATTCAACACAGGACACAATGTCCGGGTGCTCAATTGCGGAATGCTAGTCCCAATCTTATATTGAAACTCTAGGCTCGTAATGCGGAACACTAGGCTCAATTTTTAGGTTGAGATACTAGGCACGCCATACGGAAACTAGGTCCAATCCTTAATCAAGAAAATGCGCACGCAAGCAGGACATTAAGTCCCAGCACAGGACACATGGCCGATATGCTCAATAGGAACACTAGGTTCCCAATGTTTTATTCTTTCAAAATCCCGATCTATGAAATCTCTTTCTCAGTTCTTGTATCACTCCTATGTATCTGAAAATACTTTTTAGTTCTAGGTCGTTGAAACCCTAGTTGTGCTAAATAACACACTGGAAGAATTCCCAGGCGCAACATTTAACTCAACCGCTTTCGCAAATTGTACTATTTATTTCAAGTTCTTTCCTCTACTATTATTCCATTGAAATTTCCTTGCATGCTTTGGCTAGTTGTACTAAAACCCTCATGCTTACTTTTAATTTCAAAATGCCCTTAACAATTTGTTTACGAAATCAGAATTCGGCTTGTGGAATCGCATCAGATTTACCGATGTAAATCGTCAACCAATAGCATTCGATAAACGCATTGTTAATTAATCCATTATCAACAATAACATTTTTCATATTCCAATTCAATGCCAAGTTCCAATGAAATCCAAAGTGATTCAAGGAAAACAATACAACTCATAATGCCACGCAGGGCCAAGAACATGCTACATATTATCATCAATTTCAAGTCCAATTAAATCAATCAAGTATGATTTAAGTCACACAATACAATTCAGTCTTGCCACACAGGGCCAAATCAATACACAGCAGTTCATGCTACAACATCTCAACAGCACATAGTAATACTACAAGTACTACCACACAATCAACCAACAATCAAACAAACAACACACAAGGCGAAAAACCCAAACTCATTATGTAAGAATTTCTCTTACCTTGGGCGCTTTAACAATCCAAGCAAGGTAAATTCGAACTATCATCAAGTCGTTCCCCGCACGAACCTTAACAACGCAAGTTTCAATCAATTAGAACTAAAACTCAAGTCCTAATACCCCTAAGGCAGCCACGGTTTTAAGTCCTAAAAGGCCTAAAAATTACTCACTTAATCCCATTTGGTTCACACCTAGTCACATATCATGAAACAAGTTCAAACTATGCAAGTTTTCAAACTTTTACAAAAGCTACATACTTAGAAAATACTAAAACCAAAATTTACCAATTGGAATAGTGTTTTACCAAATGAATAGTGTTTTGCCAACTTTGAACTATTTTTCAAAGCACTAAAACATGTCACAAAATTCTAGAATTAAAATCATTACAAGTTTAAAACAATTCTTAAGACATAACCAAAAACTTTTTCCAAAATCATGCTTCTTTGAATTGTTTCGCTAAATCAAATCATCAACCACTTTTACAACTATTTTTAGGCATAAATACAAGTCAAGAACAAGTTACAAAACACCCTTGAAGGCCACGATTTCCAAAGCTCCAAAACAACTTCCAGATTTTCAACCATTTTCAATGTTTTAAACATACTAAACTTTATGGATTCAAGCCATAACCAAAAACCAAATTCTTTACCACTTTAATACAATTAAAAACAAGTTAGAACTCACCCAAAATTTGATCATAAGCCACTGTTTTGGAAGCCCCAAAACAGCCCCAAATTATTTTGTTTACAAACAATTTTTCAAAGCTTCACACATACAAATTCACTACATCCAATTCCTTTAACAATAAACCAACTTCTTCAACACTTACAACACTTGAAAACACTATGAAATCAATTTAAAACATCCCCCTAAATCATATTATCAGTCACGGTTTCAGCTCCCCCCTTTACAACAAATTCATTTTTCCAAAAACCTTGCAAGATGCATATATGACTAGTTTCCAAACATAGCAAGTTTAACCCATCAAGAATCAACTCTAAAACAACAAAGACCAAGCAAAGCCAAGGCTTAGAACAGCCCCTAGGTTTTGGCCTCATCAAAAAGTTAGGGTTCCTAAATTTTAAATATCAAGAACAAAGCTAATCTTGGAAGGAAACAAAGGGCTTTATGGCTAATCATGCAAATCTAGCCAAAACAACCACTATGACTCAAAAATAATTCCTAAAACCAACCAAACCCATATCATGAAACTCAAGAGAGAAAATAATGGGTATGAAGCTTACCAAGAAGTTTGGAGGTGATGGATCAAGGATTAAGAAGAAATGATGGAAGATTGAAGCTTAAACATCACTTTTGTAACACCTTACTTTCATTAACTTGAAAATAGGATAATTATCATTAGGTACAGTCCTCCCAATATTAATTCAAACTTAAAGTCCAATATTAAGTCCAAATACCACAAAAGACTAAAACTTAAATACATAAGTTTCATGGCGGTACAACACCAATACATAACTCTAGAAATTACATATTCAAGGTGTTACTTAAGACTACTACAAGATAAACAAGATTCCAAGAGCTAGCAGCTGTCAGCCTTCCTTTGAAACCTGTGCATCTGTAAAAATAATTAAATAAAGGAGCGGGGTGAGATAATAATCTCAGTGAATCCTCCCTTCGACTCCTCACCATCAACTCATAAAATGAACTATCAGTCAAGACTTAATATCACACATTTATGCAATGCACATTCTTACTATGAAATTCTACTTCATCTTTAGCTCGTATTCATGGGTAGCGTTGTATGCTTACGTCCATACAAACCCATAAATACGCTTTCGATATGGTGGTTAGACATCTTAACCGTCCGAGGGCGTCCCACACGGCTAACCATATCGATCACCCCCTTTTGAGGCATCTTAGTGTCTTTTAGGGAATTTAATTCACAACTATATCCTTAAATGCATGCCTTATACAAAAATAGGAATACAATTAGGTGCTCCTCTAATTTCACATGCAACTGAACATATTCATGTAAAAAGATACATTTCATATTCAAATGGAAACATATATCATGCTCAGTCAAGGAAAATATATCAAGACAAGACACACTTCCATTAGAGCTCCATGGGGTTCCCAATGGTCAAACATCAGTCTCACAGTTCATTGGGGTTTTGGGTACAACATTAACCCCCTTAATCAGTCCCAATAACACATGCATAGCTATTTAACACTAAAAACTGTAAAAATAAGAGGGATTTGGGAAATTCTAACCTTGAACCCTTTGGGGTTCAAGGGTTTTCTTCAAAAGAACCCTAATGTGGGACTTATGGGTGCCCATCACCTAAGAGAAGGAAGAACTCACCATCAATATAAGATTTCGAGCTCCCAAAGTTAGAGTTCAGCTCCTTCCTCTTCTTCTCCTTCAAGCTTTCCTTCTAGGGATTCCTTCCAACTTTCCAAACCAAGAGTGAATACTCCCCAACTTGGATTCAAGCTAAGATTGATGATAAATCTAGCATGAATCCATGTTTTCCCCTTAAAATGTGAACCCTAGGTGTTTAATCCCCTCTCCTCCTTCTCTCTATCGCATTCTCTCTCTAACCCTCTCTCAAAATCGCGTTTTGTCCTTTTTCTGATGAGTTTTTCTGTTTTAATGCAGCTGTGAATCGATTCACAGCCTAGGTGAATCGATTCACTCAGTGTAAAAATGACAGGAATCGCAATTTTAAGTGAATGAATCGATTCCTGCAGCTCCCTGATTCGATTCACAGGGAACTAACTTTATGTGAATCGATTCACACTTCGATTCACAGAGAGCCAACTTCTGTGAATCGATTCACACTTCGATTCACAACAAGCCTAATCGAGTCCCAGCAAACCCAACAACCCTGAATCGATTCACAGGGCCTGGGAATCGATTCACACTGGGCGAAAATCACCCAACACAATATTCACATATTCAATTATAACAATCAATGAAAAAAAATCACTTAAAGTTTATCATTAAGCCATACTAAGTTTATGCACACACATCAAACCAATCTTGAGGAATTGGGGTGTTACAACTTTCCTTCAAGAATCAAAACTAAAATCATGAGAAACAACACAAATACCATGAAAACTCATCCATGGCAGCCATGGAGAGAGGAAAAGGGATTAGGATCCTTACCAAGAAGATTAGAGGTGATAGAACAAGGATTGAGAAGGAAGGAAGTAAAGATGAAAACTTTGATCACCAAAACTTCAAAAACTCAAGCTTTCTCCTTTTAAAATTTTTTCAAGTTTTTCTCCAATGGAAGAATTGAATGGATCTGATCTTGGGCAAAGGAGAAGGCCACAAAAATAATGAGGACAAGGTGGGAATAAAATTGTTCATTTAAGTTGAATCCTACCCAAATAATTAGAAACTAACTTAACAACCAAACTACCCATTACATCCTAAACCAATCAAAATGCTTCCTTCAAAATTGTAGATTGCAAGCACATGGATGGTCCCCCATTGGTCCATGTGTGGCAGCCATTTGCTCAAAATATCTCAGGGTTTCACTACGACGCGTTTTCGCTCAACCGGGTGCACCAGGTTACGCGTATATTAGGTTTTAATACTAAAAATTCCAAAAATAATTCTAATTATATCCCCACACCCAAAAATTACAAATGTTCCTCGCGGCATGAGAAAAGTACCCATGTTTCTCGTTTTCTCGAAATGTGAACCAAAACGTTGCGATAAGACAGTTTCTGGCCATAGAAAATACACTAAATATTTTCTGATGCCCAAAAATTCTAGAAATATTACAATAAATCCTAAATATTGGAAAATGCTAAGATCTAAAATTTTATAAAATTTGGATCATGTTTGGGCATGTTTCAGTTAGAAATACACACAATAGCCTAGTTACGACAGAATTCAATAGAATTCTCGCAGTGTAATAAAAACTGTAAATTAGTGAGGATCACTAATTTCAATTTCTCTTATTAACAAGATATTATTCAAACAATAAAATTATCAAGAAAAAATATTTAAAATAATAGTCATATTAAATATGACATAACACAAACAATTAATACAATAACTAAACCATGAAAATTCAAACTATGACTTGAAAATATTTATTAAATCCTGAAAATTATTTCTCTTTCAATAAAATAATTTTCTTTAATCAAACAACAATCTTTCACATTTTTCAGGATTAATTCATATTAAAAACAGTATACGTCTACAATGTCTGTTAATCTGAATTAATCGCTAAAACAGTAAATTATTTACAATAAATCTTGTTAGTTCTTCGTACTTTTAACAAACCATTGAGGTGATCAATCTCTATGATTTATTTTCAAGTAGTCGGAAACTATAAAATAATTTTCATAAAAATTGGGATGTTACATTACTACCCTCCTTAAAAAAAATTCGTCCCCGAAAATTAACTTATAAACTAAAACAAAATCAGAATTATGAAAAGTCGTAACTTAATACTAAAACATATCATAAATTTGAACTTTGAAATTCAATACAACATAATAATTATTACACTCAAACAATCAAACACAAAGCATACATTTTATTCATATATCCTTACTAAAGTAAGGCACTACATCGTCAACTTAAATGTCTACAAAACACAGTACTACGCGTCCATGTTGAAGAAGTCCTCGCGAATGACGCTTTATTCCAGACTACGATCTCTACTCCATCATGATCACGAACACAGCCACGACGACACTGGGTTACGGCTACATGCTACCGCCAACGAAACTCTACTAACACAAAAGCGAACATCAAATCTCTTTAATTTTAAAAACATCTAATTCCTAAAATGACACAAAGCAAGAGTTAATTTGCATAAACCACAAATTGATCTCTTCAAGACTCGACCTTCACAAGAACATTATGGTTCTTTTGAGATTAGGTTTTTCATTGCCTTAAAATCATCAAGACACACTTAATTCTAATTCTAAAATTTAAATCAAACACCAACAACAACAAAATTACTATGAACCTTTTATTACAACTTGAAATCTAGCCTCACTCATATAAAACTTGGTTTTCTAAAAGAAAACAAGTTCAAAAGCATTTCCCATCAAGACAAGATGGACTAAAAATTTTGAATTATCTTTTACAACAAAAGATAACAAAATCTTTCCAAACTTCTACTACTAAATCAGAGTTTTAACAAATACCATTTAAAAACTTAAAACCATCTTCAACGAGATCATTAACAAAGACACAAAAGTGGAAAACAAAAGAACTATGACACTCACCTAAAACCTTCCAGGAACCCGCGGTTTGGAAACATGAAGAGAGAGGAGGATTGCTACGATTAACGACCACAAAATCACCGACAACATTATTACATTCAGAAATGTGAGAGTGTAACACCCTGTCTCCGGAGTGCTACTAAGTGAACATTCTAACAAAAGTTGACATGTTTCCGAAAGGTGGAATACTCTGCTCATAGGGTTTTTGAGAAATGTGGTCCTATTTTTTTTTTAAAGGTTCTTTAAAGAAGCAGTCAGAGCATCACAGCGACTTTTAGAAACATGGCGGAAAATAATTTAAGACACCACATAGACCACATTTATTTATTCCGTCAAATCATATATAACAACGTGTCATGAAACATAACAGATATTTATTACAACACTGAAATAAATGACAAATATCCTATAGCTGGTCCATAAGCTATACTCTTCACTAGACTACTAGTAAATTCCACAAACATAACGCAAGTAAAAAGCTGGACGACTATCCTCAGCTGCTCCTCTCTGCAGTTCCGAACCTTCGCTTGCTTCACCATCTGGGTTACATTCATCAATTGAAAGAACCACTGGCAAGGGTCAACTTCTTAAAATAAAAGAGGCAGATACACATATTCGACAACACACTCGGCAATAAAACATGTAATAGCACAACATATTACGGAAAATAATAAATCATGACAATAGGCAAACAACAGTGTATACAATTCACAAGCGCGACTCAAGACCCAAATCAAGACTCATTCTCTCAACACTTTTGCCATATACCGGAAGTAACGAGGATCCATCCACTGAATACCAGCCGTAGCCTTGGGGTCTCTCCTCACCCTAGGACATTCAGCTTAGGTTCCATTAGCATTACGACGCCTAGCTATTCCCTGTCGAACACCAGCCGTAGCCTTTTAGGGGATTCTCGCACCCTAGGTGAATCGACGCAAACTCAAAAACGTCCTGGCAAAACTAACGTCTAGCCATTCCCTACCGAACACCAGCCGTAGCCTTTTAGGGGATCCTCGCACCCTAGGTGAATTGGCTCAAGCTCAAAAACATCTCAACGACTCAACGACCCGACCAACTCTCGCACTCCGATGGACAATTCGCACAATTATAACAATATAATTCAGTTCAACAGCATAAGCAACATAGCAATATAACTCAATTCATCAATGATAAACAACATAAGCATCTCATCTCAAATAATCACACTTAGCAGCAACAGTCGTCAATCAATATGGAATCCATCCCTCTGCAATTCGATGGAATTGACAGAGAGGAACAAACAAGTGTGGGGGGTTGGGGACAGCTGCCAACCACTTGCAGACAAGCCCACTAAATAATCAGCATATATAACAAAAATAAAGCGAAGGGGTACAAGACCCTCACTTCGAACCCTTAGGTTCTCAGACTTCTTCGCCTGAACACTTGAAATTAAATTCGTATCTAAAAATTACCCTTACACAAGAACATATGACAATAAAAGCCTACAAATGTCTAGAAGTGCCCTTACGCATAAATACATAACCAATAACTCTAGAATGTGAAGCGCCCTTACCGAACTCCAAGCCACGCGCCCACGTACTCCGCGATTCTACGCCGCACAGATCACTTAAGCCTATTACACAAAGCAAGCTTAGCATAATCTAAAGACTTAGTTTTATATCCTTAGGCTCTTGAAACCTAAGACCCTTTCCCACCCAAAACACTCACACATAGAAACATAATTTGAAATACTTGTTTTCAAAAGAATTCCATACACTTGAAAAACTACTCACAATTAAAAGACTAAAATTTCAAAGACTAAGAATCTATTCTTTCACAAAACATCAAATAATTTCCAAAACAAACACATTATCAAATTTTAAATACCCACCCAAAACTCTTTCAAAAATGCAAGGGCTTCACAAAACTTTCTCAATCCAAGTTCCAAACCAAGATTAACAATTTCAACTACACAATAACATTTATACTAACTAAAAGGCAATAATCCTCAACCAATTAATTAATTCACCAAGCAATCATCCCCAAACCTTTTTCAAAAATGGCTTTCATCCCCAAGAAAAGACTCAACCAAATTGTTAGTTCCAAAATTACTACCCAAAACTATTCTTCAAGTTTCTCAAATACATGGTTTTTCATAGAAATCCTCTAGCTCCTTTGATTCTAACCATTTCAACAATGACAATAACAATTATATCTACTAAGAAACAAGAATAATCAATCAATTAAATGTTTCACAAGGTAACCACCATAAATCCCTCTTTCAAGAATAGATTCTTTTCCAAAAACAATACCCAATCAAAGTTCTAATTCCAAACTATCAACTAAAACAACAATAACAACATCAATTAAGCTAAAATCATCAATTATTTTCTTGATTCACATGAGGATCACACAAATCCCTCTTTCCCTTAGGTTAGGGTTTCAAGAAATTGGGAATCAAGTGTTCATTTAATTCATGATCATAATCAAGTAACATACAAGCATTAAAACAAGAATTTAAAACAAAAGGACTCATCCTACAGCAATAATAAGGCCCACGGCCTAGGGCTGAAAAGGGAGGAGAAAGAGTTTGCTTTTCTTCTTACTTGCAAGTTTGGGAGGAGAGGATTCAAGTAGAAGATGGAACTTAGAAGCAAGAAGGAGTGAAGATTGGAGAGGAAATAAGCCAAAAATGATGTAGCAAGGAAGCCATGGGAGTTCCTCAAGCTTTCTCTCTCAAGAAGACAAGAAAGAAGAAGAAAATGGAATAGGTGATTTGGAGAGGGAGGTCACGCTGGTTGTTGCAAGGAGGGGAAGGAAAATGAAATGGAGAAGGCAAAAGAACAGGGGTGCTTACGGCTAGGAGCAGGGGAAAGGAAGAAGAAGTTTGGCTTTGTTCCTTTTCACCCACAATTAGCAACTTGGTGACAAAGTAAAGAAATGGTTGAATGAGAATGGGGAAGGGGGGCTTCGGCCTGAGTAAAGAATGAGGGAAAGAATAAAAAAAATATATTAAACAAGGTAATTCACTTGGCTAATATTAGTCTAGAAAAAGCATCTCTTAATAACCACAAAAACTTGACACCTATGCAATTTAAAGTAAGATTCTAATCTAATCAACAAGTCTAACATCTAACCCCTCTCTTCTCATAATTATCCTCTAATCCTAGAGTCTATAGTGTACTAAAAATACGGCATCGAGCGATCGCGTTACCGATTAATTTTTTTCCGCCGATAAAATCACGAAAATTAATTTTGCGAGAAATTAATTCATCGCGTGATAAAATATTATCATAAATAATAAAAATAATCTAAAACACTCAAAAATATTCACAACAAGTTACGATTCGATTTTCATCGAAGTCGGAGTTCATTTAAAATTTTATTCGCGGTAAAGACTACCCGGTGGTTCAAAACGCGACAAAACTTCGTTAGAGTTTTCTGACGAGATTTGAACCATGAATTAATATAAGATATTAATTCTTAAATTTAATTTCATCTTGATTTAATACAATCATTTTCTTAGTCAACAAAAATACGCGTTACCGCGTCACACCGAAAACTTATATAATGTTTAAATTGATGAATTCACATTAAAGCAAAGATACGCCTATGTCAGTTTATTAATTTGAATTGACATCATGAATAATAATTATTTATAATAAATAAATTATTTCAAATGAGTCAAAATAATTCCACGTACTCTCAGTAAATCATTGAGGTGATCAATCTCTATGACTTATTTTTCGAGTATTCAGGATTTTATCACAAAAGTCACTTTTCTTAAAAATTGGGATGTTACAATACCACCCTCTTTAAAATAGTTTCGTCCTCGAAACTACATGGATAGTAAAATACGAAAAATTACTTTACTCAAAACCGTAAAATAATTTGTACACATAAGCATTCACAATACTTATTATTGTACATAGTACTATAATATTTATAGCTACATAGTATAGCATGCAATAATAACAATCATATTCGAAGTCACTAAGAATATGTACATATAGCACACTGGAAAATAAGTGTAGTTAGTGGACGAAGAAATCCTCACGATTGTCTGACGCTTCATTCCCGAGCCACAATCTCTGCCCATTCACGGTCACGCACCTGAACTCGAGCACGAACTCGAACTCGACTACGGCTACACGCCATTACTACAAAAATAATACTAACCTATTCGCACGCAACCACGGTCACTTATATCAGAATTACAAAAATCACTTAAAACTTTGAAAAGATTAAAATTCTTTTTTTTTTCAAATCAAACATTTTTCTAAGAGAAAATATCAATTTCTTAGGTATACACCAATACAAGGAACTATTAAACGCAATTTGTTTTCTCAAGACTCAACCATTCTCATGGGCACTAAAGTTCCTTTGAGATTAGGTTCTCATTGTCTCAAATAATTACACACACTTTAGTTCAAAGGTTAAAACCAAATTAACAACTCACTTATCTTTAAAATCCCTTTAAACCAAAGCTTTTTCTAAAAAATTTCACACACCAATAGCTAAGTGCTCAAAACTCGAAATCATTTTTCTCTTCTCAGAGGACTCTATAAAAAAAATACACACTCACTCAAAAATTCCATAACTAAACTTTTAACCCTATAACACTAGAAATTCATTTTCCTTTCATAACCCAAACAATTACTGAACTTCTAGAATTTCTAATTAATAACACCAACAGAAAATCAAGGAAATTTTTAAAATTAATGCCAAGACATTAAATTCTCCCTCAGTTTCAAAAATGAAATAATATCCAAAAAAAAATTTCTTCTTTCAAAGTTTTTGCAATCATAAAAGTCACACTAAGAATTAAAATTTTTAAGACTCCACCTTGTTTAAGAACCACAGAAATTCCTTTAAACATTCGGTGTTTCATAGCCTTAAAAAGCTAGAATAACACTTTACAAAATTCTAATTCAAAATTTTTTTTTTCAAAAACTCCTAACTATGACACTAACTGAACTATGAAAGAAGCAAGTTGGAAATCACAAGCTCACGGCTTCAAGAACAAGATTAAGGGAAACACTTAATATTCTTTCAACAAAGCTTTAATAACAATATACCAAAACCACTTATAAGATTCTAAGAAATCAAGCAAGGACCTAAAGGAAATTTAAAGTTTGTCTAAAACTCTTCTCCGAGCACCTTTCTCAAAACCATTCTTACTCACACATAGACTTATCGTTCAAAAGATTAACACCAAAACTACTATCTTTACAACTTCTAAATTACCACAAATCACAAAATTATTTCCAAGCTTTCACTACAAAATCAAAACTTAACAAAATCATAATAAAAAAAACTTAAAACTATTGGCAACTAGATCATTAACAAGGATGCAAGCAATGAAAACAAAAGAACTAAGACACTCACCCTAAAATCTTCCAGGAACCCGCAGTCTGGAACCAAGAAGAGATAAAAGGATTGCTATGATCACCAACCATAAAATCACCCACAACGTCACCCAAGGGTACAGAGGATATATAAGGAACAATCCTCACTTGACATCTCTTAGAGTTTTGGCTTAACTAAGGAATGGAAGGAAACAAATTCCAATCTTTTGCACACTTCTCGCACCACACGGTTCATCTAGAGGAAGAATCGGACAAGAATGAAAATTCCTAGAGTAAAAAGAGGTGCATCACGCATAAGGGAAAGAAAAGGAAAGAGAACTAGGTTCTCTCGCCCCACCACTAAGGTTAATCATACAGCTAGCTATTCTTCATTATAGGTGAGTGGTCAACCAGGTAAGTACACGAAAGGATAAGGGTAAACTATTCCCATTTACTAGGCTTCTACTCTTAAAGGAAATTCTGTAATCTAAAATTCAGGGTATGGTCTGGTAAAAGGATTTTGGATACTACCCAATGCTAGCTAGGCAACTTGTGACGTACTAAAACTTCTACCCATAACTCTAACTAATTTTTCCAGCTCCCATTCAACTGAGTCAAATGGTTTCCACGTAATTTAAGTTGTCACATGACAATTAATCTGCGTTTACTGGAAAGTAGTCGCGTTTAATATTTTCTTTGGAGAATATTAATACGCTCACACAAATAACAACCACACAATCAATTACATACATTCACCGCAGTACTAAAGTAGACTATTGCGAACACAGATGTTAGTAGCAAACATGTAGCATTCAGAAAATCATGAAACAGTTTTCATTTTCAAATTTAGTACGTATCAAAATAATTCAAACGACAAACATTGTGGCTTATACTTAGAACCACTAATACTTCAAGGATCACATATATACAATAATGCTAATAACGTCTCCTATGAACTATCTCTATTCCAAATCTCCGCCTAAGCATAACGCCTTATTGCTGTGTTCCCTTAAATGAATTCTTCAGCTGCTAAACTCTCTCCTTTGCTTAATGGAGGGACACGTCCCTGCGTCTGGAATCTGGGTCATCCAAATCCTCTGATCCATCTCTGACTTATCTGCTAAAACAGGAACAATCATTCGTTTCGGAGATGTTGGATTTCCACGAGGTTTCTCAACCTAATAAAAATCCCACAATAGGTTTGGTGTGTCTCAGCACACGTTGTTTCAATTAAGGAACAATTTCAAACAATTACAAGCGGAATTACTCCACTTGAGGAACAAGCACACAAGCATGGTTTGACTCACCATAAGACCTAGTTTAACCTCTAACAATTGTTTTCTACAAAACCCGACAAATGACCAGCTATAGTTTCCCAACTCACAGTACGGTTAGAACCGAACTGCTCTGATACCACTATTGTAACACCCTGTCTCCGGAGTGCTACTAAGTGAACATTCTAACAAAAGCTGACATGTTTCCGAAAGGTGGAATACTCTGCTCATAGGGTTTTTGAGAAATGTGGTCCTATTTTTTTTTAAAGGTTCTTTAATGAAGCAGTCAGAGCATCACAGCGACTTTTAGAAACATGGCGGAAAATAATTTAAGACACCACATAGACCACATTTATTTATTCCGTCAAATCATATATAACAACGTGTCATGAAACATAACAGATATTTATTACAACACTGAAATAAATGACAAATATCCTATAGCTGGTCCATAAGCTATACTCTTCACTAGACTACTAGTAAATTCCACAAACATAACACAAGTAAAAAGCTGGACGACTATCCTCAGCTGCTCCTCTCTGCAGTTCCGAACCTTCGCTTGCTTCACCATCTGGGTTACATTCATCAATTGAAAGAACCACTAGCAAGGGTCAACTTCTTAAAATAAAAGAGGCAGATACACATATTCGACAACACACTCGGCAATAAAACATGTAATAGCACAACATATTACGGAAAATAATAAATCATGACAATAGGCAAACAACAGTGTATACAATTCACAAGCGCGACTCAAGACCCAAATCAAGACTCATTCTCTCAACACTTTTGCCACATACCGGAAGTAACGCGGATCCATCCACTGAATACCAGCCGTAGCCTTGGGGTCTCTCCTCACCCTAGGACATTCAGCTTAGGTTCCATTAGCATTACGACGCCTAGCTATTCCCTGTCGAACACCAGCCATAGCCTTTTAGGGGATTCTCGCACCCTAGGTGAATCGACGCAAGCTCAAAAATGTCCCGGCAAAACTAACGTCTAGCCATTCCCTACCGAACACCAACCGTAGCCTTTTAGGGGATCCTCGCACCCTAGGTGAATCGGCTCAAGCTCAAAAACGTCTCAACGACCCGACCAACTCTCGCACTCCGATGGACAATTCGCACAATTATAACAATATAATTCAGTTCAACAACATAAGCAACATAGCAATATAACTCAATTCATCAATGATAAACAACATAAGCATCCCATCTCAAATAATCACACTTAGCAGCAACAGTCGTCAATCAATATGGAATCCATCCCTCTGCAATTCGATGGAATTGACAGAGAGGAACAAACAAGTGTGGGGGGTTGGGGACAGCTGCCAACCACTTGCAGACAAGCCCACTAAATAATCAACATATATAACAAAAATAAAGCGAAGGGGTACAAGACCCTCACTTCAAACCCTTAGGTTCTCAGACTTCTTCGCATGAACACTTGAAATTAAATTCGTATCTAAAAATTACCCTTACACAAGAACATACGACAATAAAAGCCTACAAATGTCTAGAAGTGCCCTTACGCATAAATACATAACCAATAACTCTAGAATGTGAAGCGCCCTTATCGAACTCCAAGCCACGCGCCCACGTACTCCGCGATTCTATGCCGCACAGATCACTTAAGCCTATTACACAAAGCAAGCTTAGCATAATCTAAAGACTTAGTTCTATATCCTTAGGCTCTTGA
The DNA here is from genome assembly GCA_037113605.1 of Calophaca sinica. Taxonomy (NCBI): domain Eukaryota; kingdom Viridiplantae; phylum Streptophyta; class Magnoliopsida; order Fabales; family Fabaceae; genus Calophaca; species Calophaca sinica. The sequence continues at coordinate 61,220,080 of CM073733.1, forward strand.
AACCTAAGACCCTTTCCCACCCAAAACACTCACACATAGAAACATAATTTGAAATACTTGTTTTCAAAAGAATTCCATACACTTGAAAAACTACTCACAATTAAAAGACTAAAATTTCAAAGACTAAGAATCTATTCTTTCACAAAACAACAAATAATTTCCAAAACAAAGACATTATCAAATTTTAAATACACACCCAAAACTCTTTCAAAAATGCAAGGGCTTCACAAAACTTTCTCAATCCAAGTTCCAAACCAAGATTAACAATTTCAACAACCCAATAACATTTATACTAACTAAAAGGCAATAATCCTCAACCAATTAATTAATTCACCAAGCAATCATCCCCAAACCTTTTTCAAAAATGGCTTTCATCCCCAAGAAAAGACTCAACCAAATTGTTAGTTCCAAAATTACTACCCAAAACTATTCTTCAAGTTTCTCAAATACAAGGTTTTTCATAGAAATCCTCTAGCTCCTTTGATTCTAACCATTTCAACAATGACAATAACAATTATATCTACTAAGAAACAAGAATAATCAATCAATTAAATGTTTTACAAGGTAACCACAATAAATCCCTCTTTCAAGAATAGATTCTTTTCCAAAAACAATACCCAATCAAAGTTCTAATTCCAAACTATCAACTAAAACAACAATAACAACATCAATTAAGCTAAAATCATCAATTATTTTCTTGATTCACATGAGGATCACACAAATCCCTCTGTCCCTTAGGTTAGGGTTTCAAGAAATTGGGAATCAAGTGTTCATTTAATTCATGATCATAATCAAGTTACATACAAGCATTAAAACAAGAATTTAAAACAAAAGGACTCATCCTACAACAATAATAAGGCCCACGGCCTAGGGCTGAAAAGGGAGGAGAAAGAGTTTGCTTTTCTTCTTACTTGCAAGTTTGGGAGGAGAGGATTCAAGTAGAAGATGGAACTTAGAAGCAAGAAGGAGTGAAGATTGGAGAGGAAATAAGCCAAAAATGATGTAGCAAGGAAGCCATGGGAGTTCCTCAAGCTTTCTCTCTCAAGAAGACAAGAAAGAAGAAGAAAATGGAATAGGTGATTTGGAGAGGGAGGTCACGCTAGTTGTTGCAAGGAGGGGAAGGAAAATGAAATGGAGAAGGCAAAAGAACAGGGGTGCTTACGGCTAGGAGCAGGGGAAAGGAAGAAAAAGTTTGGCTTTGTCCCTTTTCACCCACAATTAGCAACTTGGTGACAAAGTAAAGAAATGGTTGAATGAGAATGGGGAAGGGGGGCTTCGGCCTGAGTAAAGAATGAGGGAAAGAATAAAAAAAATATATTAAACAAGGTAATTCACTTGGCTAATATTAGTCTAGAAAAAGCATCTCTTAATAACCACAAAAACTTGACACCTATGCAATTTAAAGTAAGATTCTAATCTAATCAACAAGTCTAACATCTAACCCCTCTCTTCTCATAATTATCCTCTAATCCTAGAGTCTATAGTGTACTAAAAATACGGCATCGAGAGATCGCGTTACCGATTAATTTTTTTCCGCCGATAAAATCACGAAAATTAATTTTGCCAGAAATTAATTCATCGCATGATAAAATATTATCATAAATAATAAAAATAATCTAAAACACTCAAAAATATTTACAACAAGTTACGATTCGATTTTCATCGAAATCGGAGTTCATTTAAAATTTTATTCGCGGTAAAGACTACCTGGTGGTTCAAAACGCGACAAAACTTCGTTAGAGTTTTCCGACGAGATTTGAACCATGAATTAATATAAGATATTAATTCTTAAATCTAATTTCATCTTGATTTAATTCAATCATTTTCTTAGTCAACAAAAATACGAGTTACCGCGTCACACCGAAAACTTATATAATGTTTAAATTGATGAATTCACATTAAAGTAGCATACGTCTACGCTGTCTATTAATTTGAATTGACATCATGAATAATAATTATTTATAATAAATAAATTATTTAAAATGAGTCAAAATAATTCCACGTACTCTCAGTAAATCATTGAGGTGATCAATCTCTATGACTTATTTTTCGAGTATTCAGGATTTTATCACAAAAATCACTTTTCTTAAAAATTGGGATGTTACAGAGAGGATCCATCACAAAAATCATCCTATGGCTCGCGGTTTGCTGGAGAAAGAAGAAGATGAAGGTTTGGTTTTCTCACACCTCTCACCACCACACGATTGGACACGAGTTAGGAGAAGGATGAAGGAAGAATGAAGGTCCTGAAGCAAAATACCTCGCGGTTCACAAGGGAAGAAAAAGAAGGAAGTTGAAGTTCTCCACCAACACCAACACGCTAGAAAATTTATTCTCCCCTCTATTATTAAAAGGAATCGGCTAAGGAGAATGTGAAAGGAAAAGTGACCCCCACCCCAAAAATTCTACTAAGCCATCTATGTGTCTAAAGACAAGATAAGGTGGAATAGGATTTTGCAAAATTGTCTAACCAATGATCATGACACCAAAAGGAAAAGAAACTTCAAAAAAATGTTCACCACAAGATCTACAACATCACTTACAAATAATTGTACACAATCACAATAACATCTATCGTAATACCAAGAGTATAATAAAAATTTGGATTTTGGAATCTAGTATAATGATAAAATACGTCACAGAGTTAAAACACTTATGTGGTCTATATTTAGAACCACACACACACAATAATATATATACCACGAATATTATAGCATCACCTACGAATAACCTCTTGTAAATCTCGGACCGCTCAGCTCCATTGTGTCGCATTTCCTGCTATGAAGTCTTCAGATGATGAGTTTTCTGCTCTACTTGGGGTGTAGACACGTCCCTTAGTGGTTGGTCTTGTAGTTTCAACATTGTTGACAATAGACTCAGCTCGTGGTACTTTGCAGTCTCTGGACAGATATCCCAATTCCTTGCAGTTAAAGCATAATATTTCCTTGGTTGGTTACTGTTAACGTTATGCTCCTTATCTTCACCGTTGAAGTAGCGTCTTCGGCTATCGATGCTTGTGATTCCCTCTTCTGTCTATCATGTAGACATATCCTCCAGTAGATGGGCACGCAACCTTCGCAGCATCTGTAGTTCATCCACATCTGGCAATTGATAGTCCTTAGAAAAATGTCGTGGCTTCTTGTAGTTACGACATAGTCGGTTCTTCGATGAGCATTCTTCAGCTAACTGTTCCTTGCTTCCACATAGATGACAGTGCCACTTCAACTAGTCATTCCCAATAGCCTACGCCACAAGATGATCCTGATTGTGGTCATTTCCCTGAGGATAGAAATAAGGTGCTCCTTGTTGATGTCTTCATCTTTGTCCTTTGCCTTGATAATCTGGCTTAACTGACCCTCCAATAGCTCGCTCCTCCGTTCGTTGTCTTAGCCAATCGTGTTGATTCTCTGCGGCAATCTGTTGTGCGACAGTAGTTGCTATCCAGACTATCACTCGAATTACGTGATTCACGTCTAAGTTACTAGCACTAGCAGAAAGACTCATTCGCCCCGAAGGCATCGAATTTCTACAAAGTAAACTAACCAAAATCCCCACAACAAATTCAATCATTTGAGATAATCGCACACAATTTCACACAATATCATACCTGTTTCAGCTAGGAAACATCACAGACAATCACAACAAAGTCCACATAACCTAGGCATAACAGACTTATACCCGACAATTCCCCACAATCAAGGCCAGCTTAACCCAAAGCGATCCGGCTAGAACCGAACTGCTCTGATACCACCAATGTAACACCCCGTTTTCGGAGCGCTACTGTGCAACCCAATCTAATGATGAAAACATTTAATGCTTGTATGCTTTCAGTTAAAGAGTACTCTTATGTATTTCGCAATGGAAAAATAGGAGTAATTTAAATTTTTTTTCTTTTTCTTTCCTTTGAAGTCTGTAAGAGCAATCAAACGCTCCGAGTGACATGACAACTCGTCTTTTGAAGTCTGTAAGACCAATCAAACACTCTGAGTGTCGATGCTCAATGGTTAGTACGCATCCAAACAAATTCATCAATATGGCATGCTCACCATAGTGAACGCCCGAGTGATATCCTAACAAATTCTACAATATGGCATGCTCACCATAGTGAATGCCCGAGTGATATCCAACAAATTCTACAATATGGCATACTCACCGTAGTGAACGCCCGAGTGATATCCAAACAAAATTCTACAATGTGGCGTGCTCACCGTAGTGAGTGCCCGACTAATGTTTTAATTAATCAATGCGGATCGATGAACCCTCACTCACTCAACTTAGTGGGTTTCCAAATCTCAATTAACTAAGAGTTCAACACAAGACACAATGTCCGGGTGCTCAATTGCGGAATGCTAGTCCCAATCTTATATTGAAACTCTAGGCACGTAATCCGGAACACTAGGCTCAATTTTTAGGTTGAGATACTAGGCACGCCATACGGAAACTAGGTCCAATCCTTAATCAAGAAAATGTGCACGCAAGTAGGACATTAAGTCCCAGCACAGGACACATGGCCGATATGCTCAATAGGAACACTAGGTTCCCTATGTTTTATTCTTTCAAAATCCCAATCTATGAAATCTCTTTCTCAGTTCTTGTATCATTCCTATGTATCTGAAAATACTTTTTAGTTCTAGGTCGTTGAAACCTTAATTGTGCTAAATAACACACTGGAAGAATTCCCAGGCGCATCATTTAACTCAACTGCTTTCGCAAATTATACTATTTATTTCAAGTTCTTTCCTCTACTATTATTCCATTGAAATTTCCTTGCATGCTTTGGCTAGTTGTACTAAAACCCTCATGCTTACTTTTAACTCAAAATGCCCTCAACAATTTGTTTACGAAATCAGAATTCGGCTTGTGGAATCGCATCAGATTTACCGATGTAAATCGTCAACCAATAGCATTCGATCAACGCATTGTTAATTATTCCATTATCAACTATAACATTTTTCATACACAGACAATTCAATGCCAAGTTCCAATGAAATCCAAGGTGATTCAAGGAAAACAATACAACTCATAATGCCACGCAGGGCCAAGAACATGCTACATATTATCATCAATTTCAAGTCCAATTAAATCAATCAAGTATGATTTAAGTCACACAATACAATTCAGTCTTGCCACACAGGGCCAAATCAATACACAGCAGTTCATGCTACAACATCTCAACAGCACATAGTAATACTACAAGTACTACCACACAATCAACCAATAATCAAATAAACAACACACAAGGCGAAAAGCCCAAACTCATTATGTAAGAATTTCCCTTACCTTGGGCGCTTTAACAATCCAAGCAAGGTAAATTCGAACTATCATCAAGTCGTTCCCCGCACGAACCTTAACAACGCAAGTTTCAATCAATTAGAACTAAAACTCAAGTCCTAATACCCCTAAGGAAGCCACAGTTTTAAGTCCTAAAAGGCCTAAAAATTACTCACTTAATCCCATTTGGTTCACACCTAGTCACATATCATGAAACAAGTTCAAACTATGCAAGTTTTCAAACTTTTACAAAAGCTACATACTTAGAAAATACTAAAACCAAAATTTACCAATTGGAATAGTGTTTTACCAAATGAATAGTGTTTTGCCAACTTTGAACCATTTTCAAAGCACTAAAACATGTCACAAAATTCTAGAATTAAAATCATTACAAGTTTAAAACAATTCTTAAGACATAACCCAAAACTTTTTCCAAAATCATGCTTCTTTGAATTGTTTTGCTAAATCAAATCATCAACCACTTTTACAACTATTTTTAGGCATAAATACAAGTCAAGAACAAGTTACAAAACACCCTTGAAGGCCACGATTTCGAAAGCTCCAAAACAACTTCAAGATTTTCAACCATTTTCAAAGTTTTAAACATACTAAACTTTATGGATTCAAGCCATAACCAAAAACCAAATTCTTTACCACTTTAATACAATTAAAAACAAGTTAGAACTCACCCAAAATTTGATCATATGCCACTGTTTTGGAAGCACCAAAACAGCCCCAAATTATTCTGTTTTCAAACAATTTTTCAAAGCTTCACACATACAAATTCACTACATCCAATTCCTTTAACAATAAACCAACTTCTTCAACACTTACAACACTTGAAAACACTTTGAAATTGTAACACCCCGAATTTCTAAGCTAAGTTGAGAATCAGTTATGAGAAGAATTGTGTGATTGTATTCAAGCTTAAATCGATTTTAAAGTGAGTGAATATGATTACACAAGGTTTTGATAAGAAGTTAATGGGTTTGAGTTGAGCAATAAGTTGGATTTAATCCTAAGATGGTTAGAGGTGTTGATTTGTAGTTATGGAAGTTAATTTGAGAAGAAAGTCTCAAGGTTTGGTGTTAGAACTGAGTTTTCCTGGTTTTTCTGCAGTGTGAATCGATTCATATAGCCCAGGAATCGATTCACAGCATTAAAAATCCATAGGCATCAAATTTCAGCAGTGGGAATCGATTCACAAAAGCCAGGAATCGATTCACATAAGACAGGCCACTGGGACTTGCAGGCAGGAATCGATTCATTCATTAAAGCTGCAATTCAGGCGTTTTTACACTGTGGGAATCGATTCACACTATGCTGTGAATCGATTCACAGCTGCAGAATTGTTTAAAAACGCTATTTCAGCGAGCAGAACGCAGAAATAGAGAAAGAGGGAAGGAAAAGAAGAGAAAGGGAAAGGAGAAAGAGGAGAGGAGAGCTAGGGTTTCACCCTTTGAGAAGGATTGAAGAGATTCATGTTGGATTTCTTCAATCACTTGCCTAAATGGAGAGTTTGAGAGTGGAGATTTGAGTATTTGGAAGATTTGGGTTTGAACCCTAGAGAGGAGAAGAAGAAGCACGAATTGGAGAAGAATAAGGGGGAGAAGACCAAGCTCCAGCAAGGATGGTTCAAGTTCTTGGATGGAGAAGGAAGATTGAAGGTTAAAGATCAAGATTTGAGAAGTATTTGGAGAAGCCCCAAGTTGAGCAAAGAGGGAAAAGCTTGAAGAGGAGCAAAGGGTCCAAGTTCAACCTTCCTAGCTCAATGTCTTGAAGAATAGAGGTGAGTTCTTCAACCCTTAGGTGATGGGCACCCATAAGTCCCACATATAGGAATTTCACTTCCTTTAGAAACATATGAACCTTAGGTTCAAGTTAGGTTTTAGGTACCTATAAGAGGTTGAGTTGTTATTGTTATGATTGTTATGATTGTTTTGATTGTTATGATTGTGTAGTGGGCTTGTTTAAAAGTGGTTGGCGACTGCCCCCAACCCCCCACAATTGAATGTATGTTTGATGTTTCTCTCTTGAGAACTCCATAGAGTTTCAAGGGATTAGTTAATGTATGTGTTGTCCATTAATTTGGCTAATTGTGAGGCTTGTCTAAGAGCCATAAGCTCAAGTCTTAGAGGTCAAAGAAAGGACCCTAGGAAAAGGATGTAATAGAAAGGATGTATGAATTAGTGTTCATGATTTGGAGTCATTAGAGATAAAGGGATGCTATTAATGTAAGCTTGATTCATTGAAATAATTGTAGTTTCCTTGAATAGTTAAGTAATGAGTATGATTGTATTTCTTTGAACATACATACAAGCATAAGCATAAGCATAAGCATAAGCTAAAGTCCATGGCAAGACTCCTCTATTTATAGGAGTAGATCGGTTTGGTTAGCCAAGTGGGACACCCTTGGAGGGTTATGACGTCTAACCACCATTCCAAAAGTGTGTAACTGGGGTCTAGGGACTGAAGCCTACGACACTACCCAATAACACAAAAGGCATTACATGCAAAGCATCATATTATATATCTCATTATGAATGGTATAATATGTGAAGTGAAGTGAAGTTTATGAATGTCAATGAATTCCTTGTATATATATATATATATATATATATATATATATGTATTCGGAATTAGCTTAGTTAGTTGTATGGGATCTTGGATAGCACATCCCTAGTCGCTCAATTATTATATAGTAATGAGCATTGTGATTAGATCACTTAAAGGATAAGCAAGCTAGGTTGATTGGGATTTGTGGTATAGAGCATAAGGCAAAGTCCAATAGCATAAGAAAAAGCAAAGATGTGTTAAGCACAAAGTGAGTAAGTAAGAACAATACGTTCTTAGTTAATAAGGTTGCAATTTATATTGTATTAAGGTTAGTCGAGCTAAACAAAGGTTAAAGAATGGACATTTGTAAGATTGATGTAGGTTTGCTATACATTTATGTGTTTAGTTAAATCACGAGTTGATAAATGGCACATTGGTCCTAGGATTACCCTATCCTATAAAATACTAAGTCTTTAACTCAAGCTAGCACCTTCTAAAGTGTCTTAGCTTAGGGAGATCAAGATGTTGCAAGTCAAGTCCTTATGGTACATAGAGAGAGTATGTCTAGGTTCGAAATGCCTAAGTTAATCTTCTTAGCCTAGAATGTTCCGAGGGGAGAATGGTGAGGAGTCCGTGAAGGGCTCACTGAGATTTTATAATCTCACCCTTTCCTTTTGTTGTTTTTCAGATAAGCAGGTACTGAAGACGATGAGTCAAAGCTCCAAACTTGGGACTCAGAGGCTAGTTTTATATTGAAGTGAAAATTTTATATTCCAAGTTATGTATAATTTGTAATCTATTCATTCGATTATGAATTAAGTTTGATTTATGACTTGGATTACTGTAATCAAGTCTGTAAGTTATTAGTAACTCCTGTGCTTTAATGTAATTTGTCGTACTTTCAATTATGTTGAGGTGCGGGTGTTACATTATGGTATCATAGCAGTTCGATCTTATCGGACTGTGAGTCACTAGTTTAGTAATGACTCAGTCTAGGAAGTGTCAGTTTAGTCCTTGTTGGACTGTAAGCAGTTAGCAGGAATTTTCCCTTGTCCGAGAACCTCTCTACATATTCTTATGCTTAGTATGGAATATTAAGCCTGATCAACTTAATACTCCATACCGTGTACGAAGAATGTAGTAGATGGAGCTGGCGGATGAGGGAGGAGACCGAATAGGAGCGTGAACTCTGATGAAGCTTGATGGATAAGGATGATGCAGACAAGGAAGGAGTGGATGCAAGAGCTCTCATTGAGTGAGAATTTTTGGAATACGGAAAAAGGGAAACAAGTTCCCACCTTTTCGGAACTAAGAGTTAAGGAATGTTTTAAGAATGGTCGGAACCATGGCGGTGAGGGTTCGGCTAGGCAAGCGTGTAATTCATGTACCATCAACCGAGATGCTATGGAAGTGATTGGAAATGACGAGCAAGTAAGGGGTATTAATTGTGAGGTTTCAAATCAACTTAGGATGGGCGTTTGTAATCGGTTAGGGTTACAACACTGATTATGCTATCAAGTTGTTTCGCCTAATCCATTATGAATGGATCCTAGAATGATTGAGATCTTATGATGATTCCCAAGTTAATTCAAGTGCCCTTCGTGGTTAACAGTAAGTGCTCTTAGTTGTAGGATTTCAATCGAGTAGGATGGTCGGTTCTAATTGGTTAGGGTCTCAACACTTGTTGTTTCAGCAGGATTGGTTAACCTAGCCAATTATAAGTGGATCCTAGGTCGATGGAAATCCTACGATGATCCCTGAGAGAACCTTAGTGTTCCGAGTGGTAGCGGTAAGGGTAAGGAACAAGATGGAGTTAGACGATATGCTACAACGCCCAAATGGTAGTATGGGTCCTCAAGGGTGATCATGCCCTAGTGAAGCAGAAAGAAAACTCTAAGTCTTCAAGGAACGGTGTCCTTAGTGGAACAATGAACTTCAGAGGATCAGATGAGATGTAGTCTTCAAACTATAGAAGTTTCAAGAAAAGCCGAGTCAACGGAAACCTAAAGTTATTGATATCTATGTTCGATCTAACTGTTCAGTGCGTCAAGTGAATTCAATTGACCAATTATAGACTTTGCCTTAACTAAGTAAGAATATTAGTTAGAATAAGACTTGATGCATGGTGGGTAATGAGATCACTTAATTCCCTGAGCAATTAGTTCCTCTATAGAGATTAATCCCTTCCAGGGTTTCTAATGATCCAGATGGGGTAAGGAGGATAAGACAGAATCAACAAGGTAGATTGTTCCCAAGAATATCAAGGAGTTATTTCTGGATACTTGTTGGTCCATTAGTTATTAAACGCGTCGATCTACATCACTATCAGATAAAGCCGTGTGGGTTCCGATTTAATTCCAGTAGCATCAAGAAAGGGAGTTACACCATCAAGCGAAGGAGAGAAGTAGTAAAGTTTATTTAAGGGTAAAGATGGTGGACATCTGAGACTATAAGTTACGGTGAGTCAAGTCGTTAGGTTGAGTCTGATGTGATTCTAATTAGCCACTTGCAAGCTAAGTCTCCAACCAAGTGAGGCTTAGACCTCGTGTGAGACAAAGTTTGCAATCAACTAATGAAAATCAAGTCAGTTAAACCAACGGATACCTCCCAAGAGCTGAGCAACCCTAGAGTTTCAAGTTCCTAGGCCAAGTCGGTTACAAGACCAAGTACAGTGAGCTAAATATGAGTAGCAACCCCGTAGTTGCGGAAGAGGTCTCTAAGAAAGGATTTCCATTGGTAACCAAAGAGTGAACGTTACGAATGGGAAAAATTGTTTAAGGTATGTATTAGTTACCTCTAGGTGACAATTCTATTTGATAGGATAGTTGCCCAACGACGGGTTGTGAAATCACCAACGGTAGTATTGGATGCTTTTTTGGGTGAACTTCCAGGGAGTATTCGAAGGAGAGTATCTTCCAAGAAGTCTAAAGAGATAGGAGGAGCAAAGATTCGCTCGCTTGACACCAAAAGCCACTTAATTATACAGAAGGATGAGGTAAGAAAGAAAGGCGTGGTTCGGGGACGAGATTCCATGGAGGTGAATCTCTGTTCGCATTCCATGCTGTCAACGCTAAGAAGTTCCTACACCCTTAACTCCACATAAGAAGTCTAGAAGTGAGAACCTATCTCATAAGGGAAAGATTTGAAGTTAGTAAGGATGTGAGTTACCACCAAATCGGAGGATACCTAGAGTCGTTCACGGTTGCAAGTACTCCATCGATTAATGCCTTGTGAGAGTTAATCATTTCTAGGTTTTCCAATGGATGGAGTGGGCTATGAAAGGAAGTTGTAGTTGAAGTTCCAATGAGAGATGCAGCAATTTTCGAGGACGAAATTTTTTAAAAGGTGGGTAGTAGTGTAACACCCCGAATTTCTAAGCTAAGTTGAGAATCAGTTATGAGAAGAATTGTGTGATTGTATTCAAGCTTAAATCGATTTTAAAGTGAGTGAATATGATTACACAAGGTTTTGATAAGAAGTTAATGGGTTTTCGATTTTAGAGGTGTTGATTTGTAGTTATGGAAGTTAATTTGAGAAGAAAGTCTCAAGGTTTGGTGTTAGAACTGAGTTTTCCTGGTTTTTCTGCAGTGTGAATCGATTCATATAGCCCAAGAATCGATTCACAGCATTAAAAATCCATAGGCATCAAATTTCAGCAGTGGGAATCGATTCAGAGAAGCCAGGAATCGATTCACATAAGACAGGCCACTGGGACTCGCAGGCAGGAATCGATTCATTCATTAAAGCTGCAATTCAGGCGTTTTTACACTGTGGGACGCCCTTGGAGGGTTATGACGTCTAACCACCATTCTGAAAGTGTGTAATTGGGGTCTAGGGACTGAAGCCTACGACACTACCCAATAACACAAAAGGCATTACATGCAAAGCATCATATTATATATCTCATTATGAATGGTATAATATGTGAAGTGAAGTGAAGTTTATGAATGTCAATGAATTCCTTGTATATATATATATATATATATATATATATATATATGTATTCGGAATTAGCTTAGTTAGTTGTATGGGATCTTGGATAGCACATCCCTAGTCGCTCAATTATTATATAGTAATGAGCATTGTGATTAGATCACTTAAAGGATAAGCAAGCTAGGTTGATTGGGATTTGTGGTATAGAGCATAAGGCAAAGTCCAATAGCATAAGAAAAAGCAAAGATGTGTTAAGCACAAAGTGAGTAAGTAAGAACAATACGTTCTTAGTTAATAAGGTTGCAATTTATATTGTATTAAGGTTAGTCGAGCTAAACAAAGGTTAAAGAATGGACATTTGTAAGATTGATGTAGGTTTGCTATACATTTATGTGTTTAGTTAAATCACGAGTTGATAAATGGCACATTGGTCCTAGGATTACCCTATCCTATAAAATACTAAGTCTTTAACTCAAGCTAGCACCTTCTAAAGTGTCTTAGCTTAGGGAGATCAAGAAGTTGCAAGTCAAGTCCTTATGGTACATAGAGAAAGTATGTCTAGGTTCGAAATGCCTAAGTTAATCTTCTTAGCCTAGAATGTTCCGAGGAGAGAATGGTGAGGAGTCCGTGAAGGGCTCACTGAGATTTTATAATCTCACCCTTTCCTTTTGTTGTTTTTCAGATAAGCAGGTACTGAAAACGATGAGTCAAAGCTCCAAACTTGGGACTCATAGGCTAGTTTTATATTGAAGTGGAAATTTTATATTCCAAGTTATGTATAATTTGTAATCTATTCATTCGATTATGAATTAAGTTTGATTTATGACTTGGATTACTGTAATCAAGTCTGTAAGTTATTAGTAACTCCTGTGCTTTAATGTAATTTGTCGTACTTTCAATTATGTTGAGGTGCGGGTGTTACAGAAATCAATTTAAAACATCCCCCTAAATCATATTATCAGTCACGGTTTTCAGCTCCCCCCTTTACAACAAATTCATTTTTCCAAAAACCTTGCAAGATGCATATATGACTAGTTTCCAAACTTAGCAAGTATAACCCATCAAGAATCAGCTCTAAAACAACAAAGACCAAGCAAAGCCAAGGCTTAGAAAAGCCCCCAGGTTTTGGCCTCAACAAAAAGTTAGGGTTCCTAAATTTTAAATATCAAGAACAAAGCTAATCTTGGAAGCAAACAAAGGGCTTTATGGCTAATCATGCAAATCTAGCCAAAACAACCACTATGACTCAAAAATAATTCCTAAAACCAACCAAACCCATATCATGAAACTCAAGAGAGAAAATAATGGGTATGAAGCTTACCAAGAAGTTTGGAGGTGATGGATCAAGGATTAAGAAGAAAGGATGGAAGATTGAAGCTTAAACATCACTTTCCTTCAAGAATCAAAACTAAAATCATGATAAACAACACGAATACCATGAAAACTCATCCATGGCAGCCATGGAGAAAGGAAAAGGGATTAGGATCCTTACCAAGAAGATTAGAGGTGATAGAACAAGGATTGAGAAGGAAGGAAGTAAAGATGAAAACTTTGATCACGAAAACATCAAAAACTCAAGCTTTCTCCTTCTAAATTTTTTTCAAGTTTTTCTCCAATGGAAGAATTGAATGGATCTGATCTTGGGCAAGGGAGAAGGCCACGAAAATAATGAGGACAAGATGGGAATAAAATTGTTCATTTAAGTTGAATCGTAACCAAATAATTAGAAACTAACTTAACAACCAAACTACCCATTACATCCTAAACCAATCAAAATGCTTCCTTCAAAATTGTAGGCTATAAGCACATGGATGGTCTCCCATTGGTCCATGTGTGGCAGCCATTTGCTCAAGATATCTCAGGGTTTCACTACGATGCGTTTTCGCTCAACCGGGTGCACCACGTTACGCGTATATTAGATTTTAATACTAAAAATTCCAAAAATAATTCTAATTATAACCCCACACCCAAAAATTACAAATGTTCCTCGCGGCATGAGAAAAGTATCCATGTTTCTCGTTTTCTCGAAATGTGAACCGAAACGTTGCGATAAGACAGTTTCTGGCCATAGAAAATACATTAAATATTTTCTGATGCCCAAAAATTCTAGAAAAATTACAATAAATCCTAAATATTGGAAAATGCTAAGTTCTCAAATTTTATAAAATTTAGATCACATTTGGGCATGTTTCAGTTAGAAACACACACAATAGCCTAGTTACGGCAGAATTCAATAGAATTCTCGCAGCGTAATAAAAACTGTAAATTAGTGAGGATCACTAATTTCAATTTCTCTTATTAACTAGATATTATTCAAACAATAAAATTATCAAGACAAAATCTTTAAAATAATAGTCATATTAAATATGACATAACACAGACAATTAATACAATAACTAAACCATGAAAATTCAAACTATGATTTGAAAATATTTATTAAATCCTGAAAATTATTTCTCTTTCAATAAAATAATTTTCCTTAATCAAACAATAATCTTTCACATTTTTTGGGATTAATTCATATTAAAAACAGTATACGTCTATACTGTCTGTTAATCTGAATTAATCGCTAAAACAGTAAATTATTTACAATAAATCTTGGTAGTTCTTCGTACTTTTAACAAACCATTGAGGTGATCAATCTCTATGATTTATTTTCATGTAGTCGGAAACTATAAAATAATTTTCATAAAAATTGGGATGTTACAGTTACCGTTGCGGTCGTTTTTGTCTCCTTTACTTTTACCGTCGTTCTCGTTTCATAGGTATGTTATTTCTGAAAAACTCTTATGGCCGATTTGTTGTTATTATTGATGAAGTTGATGAACTCGCTTCTAATTTTCATTTTTTTTTATTTCGGTTGCCAATGTTTCTTGGTTTTGTGATGAACTTGACGAAATTAGATGCTTTTTGAAGTTGTTTTCTTGTCCTTAAAAAAAAGAAGTAGTTTGTATGCATATTTGTGAATGAGTTTTGTTAGAGTCCACCGTTATTGTGCTTCTTGAAGCTTTAAGCTTAAAAATTGAATAAAAATACTAGGTACCGAAGTACTGTTGATGTCAAAACCCTTTTGATATGTGTTTTGATGACAACAAACCTTCTGAGCTAAGTGTTAGGTTTTCTGAATAGTGATCTAATGATGTTTGCACTTGAGTTTTGTTGAAAGAACAGGAATCTCAGAATTGGACAATCTAGAAGCCACTCACAACAACAAAGTGCATTATATCTACTCAACAAGAGAAGAATCAGAGTAGCATCAGAGGATTACAACTGTAGCATCATAAGCTTCATGAAGATAGTAGATGGCTACTACAGAAACATGAGAGGAGGATGAGAAAACTATCATCTAGAGTTTTTCTCATCACATCACCTGAAGGTTCAGAACAAGTATAGAAGGCTTAAGCAAGAAGAAGAAGATTCATAGCAAGTATAAAAGGTTCAAGCAAGAAGAGGAAAGTCATGATAAGAAGAAAGAAGAATTAAAACAAGAAGAAGTGGTTCACTGTGAGAAGAGGAAGTCATCATCAAGAAGAGAAGGTTCATGGAAGAAGAATCCGCATGAAGAAAGGGTTCACAAGATCTTGAGAGATGACTCACATAAGGTTCACAGAACCTATAAGTAAAGGTGGATTGTAGATAAGAAGAGTTAAGTCAGGAAAGAAGACCAAAGACTAAGTAATATGACACATGGCATAACTCTCATTAAGTTTGCATTAAGATGCTTTAAGAATTTACTATTAACAAATGTAAAGAAGATTATGTTCAAGGCTTCCAGGACAGAAGAGAAGAACAAGTCAAGCAAGAAGACAATGGAGATTAACCAATAGAATCTGAGTGAATTATAAAGGCATTAAGTGTCAGCAATTTGGCTGGTTCCATGTCACAAAGTGTAGAAGAAATGAAAAGAATGGAAGTTGCAGTGCTTAAAGCAAATGTTTGTAAACTTACTCAGGGTGAGTAAGTTCAACAAACTTAGTCTTGTTTACTGCACAGACAGATTCTACAGCAAAGGGACAAATTAAATGCATCAAATGCTTGCATTAAGTAGCACACCATGTCATTTATTGAAGAATAGACACTGATTGCAAGATGAAGTTACTGCTACTGCTGCAAATGAGGAGGTTCAACAAGAGAAGGTTTTGCTGAGATGAGTAGGTTCTGAGAAGGTTCCGAGAGTAAGTTCTGTTGCAAAGTGTGACATGATAGCCTGCAAAAAAGTACAAAAGTGCAGTAGAAAAGTGTCAAATCTAGTGGAAAACTTGCCAAATAATATAACAACGGCTATATCATCATTCAACCTTTATTTAAACACAAAGGATAGCTGAAACAACTTGAGAGATTGGGTTTTTACTGCACATAAACATATTCTGCATCATCCCCATCATCCTCCCTTCTCATGACTATCCTCCTGCGAGAGGAAGTTACTGTAGAAGCAATTTTAGCTTTGTTCTTCAAAGTTCATCCACTCTAGGAGTGTCCAACAGCTGAAATGCATTAAGAAGCAAAGAGGAAGAGAGATAAACACAAGCCTTATCAACATCAACCATTGCTTTCCTTTATTCTCCTCTTTCACACTCTTGTTCATAGGTGCTTAACATCTTGGGATATCTAAGAGAGTGTGCTTAGCTTGATTTATTGTTTAATATCCACTTATGTAAGTGATCCCAAACCCCATCAATCACTACCTTTGTACCTTATTCTTCCTACCAAGCTACCTAGGGTAGGCGAGTGTTGATAAGAAAGTATTGGGTAGATATTTTCTATCAAGCTACCTAGGATGGGTGAGTGTTGGTGAGGAAACAATGGGTAGAAATGTGTTGATGTAGAGCCCGAAGAGGCTTGAAGAAAGAATACTTGATGTAGAGCCTGAAGAGGCTTGAAAAAAGAATACTTGTGTTATTTGGGAAATAGTGGAGAAATCTCACAAGATGTGAGGAGTGGATGTAGCCCATGGTTGTTGGGTGAACCACTATAAAAATATACTGTGTAATACTCGCCTCCCTTATCTCTGCATACTTTATATTTTGCTCATACTACATCATCCACTAAACCTCACATTCATTTATGCTTAAAACAGAACCTACTCTTGTTTATATGCGCCATCCTGCACAACACTTATTCTGCATGAAACCTACTCAGCTTGAGAATGTTCACTGCATGGAACCTACTCAAGTAGATGATCTTCACTGAGTGGAACCTGCTCAAGTGGAGGAGGTTCAGTAAAATTGTGTTAAACTAACACAAGGATATTCACTAGAGGATGCTCACTCTCACGTATCTGCATATATAAAACTTATTTTGCATGGAACCTACTCATCTAAGAAGATATTTAGAAAAATGTTTTATGCTTATGGTTTCATCTCCAAGTATCAACTTGAAAGCATGTCTTCTAAGTTTCAGGTTGAAAAATTTAAAAGGGTCACAATTCAACTCCTCTTCTTGTGACTCTTTTGGCATCAGAGCATAGGCTCTTGGGGTAGAACACACTTAATCGTGTGAAGGGACAAAATTCTAGAAGAAGTGTTTACCAACCATAGAGATGAAGAACATGTTTCAAAAGGATGTTTTCCAAAGAGACAGAGATTGTACTTATGATATGCAACAAAATATGAGGAAGAAGATAACCAAAGAAGAGGAGGTAAAAAGGATAGTTACCGAGGATAGGTCATGAACTTGTTGAGGTATGTCTTTGAACTATCTTTTAAAAGAGCTTGAAATTTCTTTTGACCTTATTTTATCTAGCCCTTATAAAACAACTCATCATTTTCAACAAATCACACCTTAAGCTTTCTAAGGTGATTAAACTTATAAAAAACCAACCACTTTTTGAAAATCAAACTCATTTATGTTTTTCTTTGTGTAAACCAAAATGAAATAAAAGTTGTGGGAAGAGAAAATGAAAGTGGGAGTAAGAGGGACATAGAACTATCCATTTAGCAGTGAGATGATAAACATAAACAAATAGAGATGAAGGAAGCTGATATATCAGATATAGAAAAATGATAAAAAAAGGGGGGTGGTCTTCTTTTTTTTTTTTTTTGGTGAAATAAAAGGGGGGTTTTTGAATCTGCCGCAGCGATGTAGTTATTGTTGTTATTTTTATGAAAGATGGAAAAGTATTAAAGTTAGAAGAAAAAAGCAATAGAAAAATGAATAGTGAGAGAAATGGAAAAATGTGAAGGAAAAGTGTGATGGGATGTTTGTTTTCGGCTCTGTGAAAAGTGCACAGAGGCAAATTTTATGGGAAAGGCTCAGTATACTGTTCGACCACGTGACAATGAACAGAATATTCATGTTGATCTATCTATCTATTATTAATTGAGCAAACGAAGGAACACTTTCGCATGAGAAAGGTAATAAACCAATAAATGCTGCACGCAGTCTTACCCAACTCCTGTTCGAAGCTGTAGCTTCAAATATTTTGACCATTGTTCTATTTTCAACCATTGTTTTATTGCCTGAAAATTTGTGACTTGATTGATAAGCTTGGCTGGGAAATTTAACTTGAGTTGATTGAAGTAGCATCTCACGGTCCAATCAAGTTTTACCCAAGTGCAGTATTACTTTTGGAAAATGCTGAGTGCATGAGGTCATTAAAAGGTAGTTTAACCCAGTGTCCAAACAGTAAAAATGAGCTTAAAGTGACATCACATTTGCGGTTCACATAATTTCACGTTTCTGGGACTCTGGAGCAGCTCCATTGAATTTAATTGGGGTGAATTGATTTTATTCCAATGATCTGATTGTTGGCAATTTTGGAAGCCATTGAAAACCTATTTGTGTCGATGATTGAAGCTGCACATGAATAGATTTATTTGAGGGCAACATCATACAAATTGGTGCCAAATGATTCACAGTACATTTTGCTCTGCAAATTAAAAAGCTTCAGGATATTGGTATCTCTCATGGCATTAATCACATGCTGCACCTACGAGATGCCTCACAGACCAATCAGTGAATTATGACTCAAGGAGTTTGTTCAATTTGTGGGGCAGCAACTAAAATGGATTAAATTACGATCCAGTCAGCCTTTGGAGAATGCCAAGAAAATCTGAAATAAATGATTTACCAAAAAAAAAAATCTGAAATAAATGCTACACCCAGTGTGTAAAAGAAGTTAGTAAAGAAAGACCCATGTGCTCTATTACCTAAAGTACTGCAGCAGTCTTATCACTCTGAATGTGCTGGAAATTATTATTAAAGACAAAGTCACGGCTCAGGTTCTCTCTCTATTTTCAAATTCTTCCCAACTACATACTGTCATTATCTCAATTATAAAAAATAAAAATTTTATATTTTTTAGTCTTAAATATAAATAAATTTAACTAATTTTATACTAATATTTATAAAATACCTTTATTAATATTCATTAAATATTTTTATTAAAATCATTTTTTGGCCTCAAAAAAGAGTAAAAGTGTTATTGAACAGTGTCGAACAAAATTAAAAGAAGCTTCTTGTGGGCTCTGCATCAGTAGCTCTTAATTAGTGTGTTTTTTTTTTTTTTTTGCTAATATTAAAGACCACAGGGAGCACGTAACATCACCTTCCCCCTATTATTTTTTATATGTCAGCACTGCTTGCATGTCTGTGCGTCTCATCTCTTTTCTTTTGGCATGTTGTGTGACAGTCTATATTTTTTATTACTAACCGCGTATGTGCTTTTTTCTTTTCTTTTTATTTTATTATAATATTTGAAGTGTATATATATATATATATATTGAAGATTAACGGGGCCGAAGCCCTGTATATATTGTTTTTATGTTATGCTTATATGTGTGTTTGGTAGTCTTTGTATTTTTTCTTGGTTGACATGCCTGTGTGTGTTTGTCTTTTTCTTTCCCTCTTTCCTTCACTATTATGTGTTTGTGAGTTTTGTGTTGTGGTTTTGTCTAGTTTAGTTCACATTTGTTTCTCATCTTGTTGTTAAATATTTTTTATGTTACCTTTTATTTTTATGAACCTTGTTCAGTGTCTTTTTTTTGTATGCTTTTTTTTATTGCATTTTCTTTTATCATAGTCTTATTTTTTGTGGTTTTATTTTCGATTCTTTCATTTTTCTTTTGGTCCATAATTTCTTGTTCATGCCCAAAGGCTAAGAGGTACACTAATCCTTGAGGACCCAATAAGTTTTGGGTACCAAAATTATTTGTGTCTTCTCATGCAGGATATTAGGTTGATGTCATGAACAAATGAGCTTCTTTGGAAGATGCTTAAAGAAGTTAAAACCAAATTGTTCTGACTATGTTGAAGAGTCATGAGTCAATTAATCTGAACATACTCCCTTCTCCATCCTTACCAAATTAGACTACTCTACGAGAGGATGATCCTCTGCAGTGAACATTCAAGAGGATGCACATGTCTAACATCAAGAGGATGCAACAGAAGTTCAAATGTCTACATCAACCATCAATCAAGTATCCTCAAGCTCTCATTACATGAACCTCAGTTAAGGAGGTCATTAAAGGAGGTACACTCAATCCTAAATCATATAATAATTGCATTGTGATGAATCTGATTTCTCTTATGCAATGATATTATCTGCTTGGTCGGATGGTCTTGAAGTTAGGAATGCATGCTAGAACTATTGATGCAAAAAATACATGACTTTAAAGCTTTATTGTGTGCATCAATATTTTCTCTGGGTCTTGGATGTGCATATGCTTAATTCTTAGCCTAAATGCAATCTGTTTTGCACCCTTTGTTCCTACACTTTTCATGATGATATAATATCCATAAACAAGTGTGCAAACCTATTTTGATAATTAAAATTATTGCATGATGCTTTAGGCTTTAAGAACACCTGTTAAGAATCAATTTAAAAAATGAATTGGTGTTCTTGAAATGTTGGATGAAGGGCTGTTTTGTTAAGTATCATTCTCTGCATGATTTTGGCTTACATATTGCACAATGTTCACTTCTAGACTATCATTTTGTATGTTAAATGAATTGACATCATTTTGTGCAAGTTCACCTCTTTCTGGCTAAGTTAGCAACTCTTACAAATGTGCTTTAATTGTATTGCTATGCCAATCTCTACTATGTGTAAGTTATGTTGTGTGCTTAATGATGAATCTGCTCTTAATGTTAAAAAAAAAATCCTCTAAAGATTGGATTTAGCCTTTTAATTGTGAAGCATGGTAAATGTTGTGCAAAATATGAAGTGCAATGTGCAAGTATACACAATCGTAACAAGTAAAAAAGAGTAAGTAAAGATCGTTCCCACAGGGATTGATTACGGTTAATTCCACAAATTCTCAATTTGGCTAATCTAGTTAATGAGAGAACAAAGTAACAAGTAACATATTAATTTGAGGTGATGTTGACAGTAATTTTAAAGTGCAATTGACAGTAAAAATAACTTAAAAAGATGTTATAAAAATCTGAGAAAAATAGCTAGGATTTCAGTTCATTCATATTTTCACCAAGTTGGTTTCAGTGCCATAAGTCAGTGCCATTTGGCACTGGGCGTAGAGCACTAATGTGTGTACCTTTCAGTACTTTCACCAGGGTTAAGTAAAGAGTACCTTATGTCTAAGCCCCCATTATGTTCCCCCTTGTCTTCTAAGTGTGGCCCAGAACACCCTATGAGACAGATTTCCTATGTCTAGTTTATTCAAAATTAATTATAGTGTCCCTTAGTTAATACCCCACATATTAACTCATGAATTCAGCATGTTACCACCTTTCAGCACCTAACATACATGTACCCCAACAAAAGTTGGCCAGACTTAGGTCAAGCATATTGTAAATAAATGCGCATGAGTCAAAGGTTCAAAGGCAAAGACTGATAGACATTCACCAATAAGGATTCAATATAAAATCACATCATCCTAGCATAAAGTATTTAGCTCATAATAAACAAAAACATAGAATAGCAGAAACTGGTGCCAAAAACTGCTGTCATGGCACCAGAAATCTGCAGTGCAGAAATGTCTACAAACAGAAGCAGAAAATAGCACATGGAGGCCTTCAAATTTGTCAAGATGAGAGAACACTTCACTGCAACAATGTCTTGTTGCTGTATTTCCTTGCTATGTCTGAGATTGGTTCAGCATCCATGCTTTTCAGCATGTTTTTTTTCATAAAAATGGTGTATGGAAGGGATATGGAAATGAAGAATGATGGATGAAGGTGATGTTCAAGATGGCAGCTGCTGTCCAGAGGAATAAAAACGAATTCTAATCTAGGGCACAGCCCCTGCACTAGCCTCCTTTCCTTGATTAGGTCATTTTGTTTTAATAGTCACTCCTCAAATGGGCTGACCAATGGTAAACCCAATAAAAGTTTATTCCTTTTGGCCCATAAATACAGGCTTTTGTCCTTTAGTAGAGAGAGAAAACACTGCAGAGCAGTGGAGACCATCAGAAGTACACGCTGCAGCCTTGCACTAAAGGACAAAGTCCTTTCCTTCGGCTCTAATGAATTAAAAACGCTGCTGCATTAAGGACATGGGCTATAACTTCAGAGTGCGGTGCCATGGCACCATATTTGGCACTGAGTATTTCTCAATAAAATCCTGCACAATGTCAAAACACATCAAAATGCTCACAAAAGCACCAAAGTGCCTTAAACAGCTCCAAGCAAGGGAAATCCCATTATTTACACAATTCTAATAATTAAAGGATCTAAATTACTCTTAAACTCACATGATTCATAGCCATAAAAGCATAAATAACTCTTATTTCTAAGAGTTATCACACCCCCAAACTTGAACCATTGTTTGTCCTCAAGTAATGACACATGAACAATAGCAGAAAACAGAAAAGTTGTCACAAATGAGCAGCACTGAACAAGTGAATTCAAACAACAAAATTTTTATTGAGTGGTTTTCACATGGCTTCACATTCAGACTAACACTTTGCAAGCAATCCCTTTGTGCATCATGCTTCCTTGGTTTGCTCCACTAACCTCAAGTGTGTGTGTGCACCCCTTATGCTCAATTAGAAAGCTAGTATAGTCCTATCAATGTCATCTCAGCTTCCCCCCTAAGGTGTCCCTAATTTGCACCTCCTAATCAAATAAAAGGGAATAGGCTTACAATTTGGGTACTAGGGGCTGCATAAGATCAGAATATACAATCATAACTTGAATGATCAAGGCACAATGCACACTTATTCAATTTTTACTATTTTTTTTTTTTGCCTTTTACTAGAACTTGCCTCTTAGCCTTTTGACACGAATAACAACAATTATAATAAAGTTACCCGGTTACTCAACAAAGAGATTCATTCCATTTTCTTCTCTTTTTTTTTATATTTTTGCTTTTTCTATTTAATAGAGTGTGTGCATTGGCCGATTCTTTAGATATTTACAATGAGCATACCCCCAAACATATCTAATTGTCTATATCCCCTTATTGGTCAAATTTGGCAACAAGGTTTAGTTCATAAAAAGGGTTTAACTTCAACTAGTTAACAAGCTACTATTCTTTCATCTTAAGCTAAGGGTTTTGTGTCAAAGGTCAATTTTCCTATCAATTGACAATTAGCACAAAGTTCCAACACATTCAAACACAAATTCCTCATTAAGCTCAGCCAATGTGTCAACCGAAACCATTTTTTTTAATAGCATACAAATAGGACAACACTGCTACAAATGCAACATAATATAATCCTAAGCTATGCCCCCCCAACATAGTACCTTGCAGTGTCCCCACTGCAAAAGTTCTATGCTAGATGAAGGGTTGACATAAAAACAACAAATTAAGCAACCTATGAACAAACTAAAACAAAATTCAGCAAATAACAAAACAAACAAACATACTAAATACTTACTACAGAAAAACAGTAAAAGAGCTAGAGTGAGAACATTCCTGCTTGAAGCCGAGCACTTTTCTTTCTTAGCTGGCCTTTACCTTACCCACAAGCTAGGCAATTGGCTCCTCATCAGAATTTTCATTGATAGTGATCACCTCCTCCTCCAAAAATTGGTATAACCATATCAATGATCATCAAAGTTGGTGATGGCCTTCATCCTTGTCCAAGGCCACTTGATGATTTCCTCTTTCACTACCTCCTTTATGATTGAATTCAATCCTCTTTTACCCTCAATGATATTCTTTAGATCATTTCCCACCAAAATGTTTTTTCCTTCCTTGAATAGCTCCTTGTGTTCAAGTTGAGTCAGTGCCACAGTTTCAAATTCTCCCAAAATTTTCTTCTTGTTTAGCACATTTTTCATGAATTTCATGTAATTCGGCATATGTTGGAGAGCTTTCACTTTGGGAACATTAATATGGAGCTTTTTGGAGATTGCCATAAACTTACCAAATTGATGGTCTTGATTAGTTTTCCTCACTCTTTGTGGCAAAAAAGGTGGAGATCTTTCTGGAACTAATATGGAAAAATTATGTTTTGTAGCAGGTGCTGTGGTAGGTGCTGCAGAAAATTCTGCAGAATTTTTCTGGATAATTTTATGGATAGCAACTGAATTGCTTGGTGTTGTACTAGCTGGAATGCCTCTTTTTGGATCAGATTCTGCCCTTTGGTCTTTTATCTCATGCCGATTGGCAAATTGCTTGTCTTGGGCAGATTTCTTCAATCTTTGTGGAAAAGGAGGTGGAGGTATTTCTGGAACTAATTTGGGAAAATTCTGTTTTGTATCAGGTGCTGTGGTAGGTGCTGCAAGAAATTCTGCAGAATTTTTCTGCATAATTTTCTTGGTAGCAGCAGAATTTTCCCTCCCATTTCTAAGGTGTATAGCATGACATTGCTCCATCCCAATAGGCTTTGGTGTATCTGTGGTGCTTAGCAAAGGTCCACTTAGTTTAGCACTTAGTGCAGTAGCTATTTGCCCCAATTGGTTCTCCAAATTCCTCATAGCCACTATTTGGTTTTGATATTGGACTTGTGTCTCGTTCATAAAAGTATTAAGTGTTGCTTCAAGTGACAAGCCAACATCTTGGTTGGTTGATTGAACTTGTGGATGACTGTGACTTTGCTGCCCTGGAGGAGGGAATTTTTGTGGATGGTTGGGCCTGGCTTGATTATTGGAATCTTCATCTCCTTGCTTACTCCATGAAATGTTTGGCTTATTTCCTCCATTATAATTCCCCATGTAGTTTGCTGAGACAAGGTTGCTTGGACATTCTTCGTACAAGTGGCCTCCTCCACAATAAACACAAAAAATGGCATTCACATGGGAAAAATCTTGTACTACAATTCTTTGGTTCTATTTTTCTTTGCAAGTCTTTGAATTTCTTTCTTGACACCTAAGACTTTGACAACATTAAGTGTTTCCAACATATGAGTAATTAAAGCCAATTGAGTCGAGAGGGCAGAAACTTCATTCAATTCATTCACACCAGTCTTTTTTACAGTTGAGTTCAGACTTGCAGTGGACCATTGGTAGCTGTTTTCTGTAATACACTCAATTAAGGCATAAGCTTCATTGTAAGATTTGCTCAATAAAGCACCACCAGAGGATGCATCCAAAATTAATCTTGAGGGTGGCAGCAACCCATTATAAAATGTCTCCATCTGAATGCAAACAGGTATCCCATGATGTGGACACTTCCTCAGTAATTCTTTAAATCTTTCCCAAGCTTCAAACAATGATTCCTCCTCAAGTTGTCCAAAAGAGATTATGTCTTTCCTCATTCTAGCATTCTTGATGGATGGGAAATACTTTGTTAAAAACTTCTCAGCCATCACATTCCAAGAATCCACTGAATTTGGCTCTAGAGAATTAAGCCAAGCCTTGGCATGATCCTTCAAGGAGTAGGGAAATAACCTTAACCGAAAGGCATCATTAGTAATGCCTTGGAACTTGAAATTGCTTGCAACCTCCAAAAATTGCTTAAGGTGAAAATGAGGATCCTTTTGAGGTAAACCATTGAATTGACCCATCGTTTGTAGCATAAAAAACATCACAGGCTTGAATTCAAAATGATTAGCAGCGATTTCGGGCCTCACAATGCCCGTATTCATGATTATGGGATCAAAAATAGCATAATCATGAATTGAGTGATCCCTGTCATTGGCCAACCCAATGATATTAGGTTGGACAGCAGCTACATTATCCATTATGCATGGCTGAAGAGAAGCACCTGCTACTAAACACAAACACACAACAAAGGTTAAAAAAAAAAAAATCTCAACTAACCAAACTAACAAAATTGAAAACTTATAGAAATCAACATTTTCAATCCCCGGCAACGGCGCCAAAAACTAATTGTGCAAAATATGAAGTGCAATGTGCAAGTATACACAATCGTAACAAGTAATAAAGAGTAAGTAAAGATCGTTCCCACGGGGATTGATTACGGTTAATTCCACAAATTCTCAATTTGGCTAATCTAGTTAATGAGTGAACAAAGTAACAAGTAACACATTAATTTGAGGTGATGGTGACAGTAATTTTAAAGTGCAATTGACAGTAAAAATAACTTAAAAAGATGTTATAAAAATCTGAGAAAAATAGCTAGGATTTCAGTTCATTCATATTTTCACCAAGTTGGTTTCAGTGCCATAAGTCAGTGTCATTTGGCACTGGGCGCAGGGCACTAATGTGTGTACCTTTCAGTACTTTCACCGGGGTTAAGTAAAGGGTACCTTATGTCTAAGCCCCCATTATGTTCCCCCTTGTCTTCTAAGTGTGGCCCAGAACACCCTATGAGACAGATTTCCTATGTCTAGTTTAATCAAAATTAATTAAAGTGTCCCTTAATTAATACCCCTCATATTAACTCATGAATTCAGCATGTTACCACCTTTCAGCACCTAACATACATGTACGTACCTAACAAAAGTTGGCCAGACTTAGGTCAAGCATATTGTAAATAAATGTGCATGAGTCAAAGGTTCAAAGGCAAAGACTGATAGACATTCACCAATAAGGATTCAATACAAAATCACATCATCATAGCATAAAGTATTTAGCTCATAATAAACAAAAACATAGAATAGCAGAAACTGGTGCCAAAAACTGTTGTCATGGCACCAAAAATCTGCAGTGCAGAAATGTCTACAAACAGAAGCAGAAAACAGCACATGGAGGCCTTCAAATCTGTCAAGATGAGAGAACACTTCACTGCAACAATGTCTTGTTGCTGTATTTCCTTGCTATGTCTGAGATTGGTTCAGTATCCATATTTTTCAGCATGTTTTTCTCATAAAAATGGTGTATGGAAGGGATATGGAAATGAAGAATGATGGATGAAGGTGATGTTCAAGATGGCAGCTGCTGTCCAGAGGAATAAAAACAAATTCTAATCTAGGGCACAACCCTTGCACTAGCCTCCTTTCCTTGATTAGGTCATTTTGTTTTAATAGTCACTCCTCAAATGGGCTGACCAATGGTAAACCCAATAAAAGTTGGTTCCTTTTGGCCCATAAATACAGGCTTTTGTCCTTTAGCAGAGAGAGAAAACACTACAGAGCAGTAGGGACCATCAGAAGTACACGCTGCAGCCTTGCACTAAAGGACAAAGTCCTTTCCTTCAGCTCTAATGAATTAAAAACGCTGCTGCAATAAGGACATGGGCTATAACTTCAGAGTGTGGTGCCATGGCACCATATTTGGCATTGAATATTTCTCAATAAAATCCTGCACAATGTCAAAACACATCAAAATGCTCACAAAAGCACCAAAGTGCCTTAAACAGCTCCAAGCAAGGGAAATCCCATTATTTACACAATTCTAATAATTAAAGGATCTAAATTACTCTTAAACTCACATGATTCATAGCCATAAAAGCATAAATAGCTCTTATTTCTAAGAGTTATCAGTAGACCCAAAACTTAGAGCAAGAAAAAGAAAAAAAAACTCATATGTTTGATAACTGAATCAAAGTCAATTAATGTCCTTGCATAATCTGACTTGTAGAGCATTTTTCATGTCTTATGTGGTTTCATAAGTCTTGTGTACATGCATGTATCTCAATACAAAATTTTGAATAAATCCAACTTGGTTTGCATATCTTGATTAACCTATACTTTACTTGATGCCTAAATATAGGATTTTTGAACTTAGTTTTTCAAAAATTGAGATTCAGACATAGCTTTTGTAAAAGATCCTTCTTCAACATGTTTTAAATGGATATCCAAGTATATGATTTGTATTTGAAAGGATTTCAACAATAGTTGATAGGATTGGCATTCATGAGGATGATATGTGTGTTAATTGGCTATAAATTTCAAATCTAATCTAAGAAAAATAAAGTCTGCATATTGTGTTTCTACAGTGATATTTGACTTATACTTAGCATGAAAGTGTTATTTTGAATATGATATATAATTATCTTGTTGCATTTGCATGTTATAAAATAAAAAATGGAGATGTGAGCATCATGTGGCATATGAATGCATGTTTTTGCATAAATAGTCTTACTTACTGCATGATTATGTTGTGATATTTGAAAATTAAGTGTTTAAAATTTGTTTTAAACAATAAAACTACAAATAGCAGCAATCAACAAATTTCACGCACACACGCAAATGCACTGTTGAAAGTAAGCTTAAGCATGTGCATGAATGTTAACTTGTTTGTTTGCAGAAATTTTGTATAAAATTTTTCTATGCAATTTGCCTCTATGTTGAGGATCAAATTACCTTCTAAGATCTGAGAAAATTTTGTTAAATCACATCTGTGCCTTAGGAAGTGCTTCATAATAGAAAAAGGGTTATTAAGGAACTTTGCATGAGTTAATCTCTACAATGTGAATTGAAAGAGTTTGTCCTCCAAGATATAATGGCTTTCCATCAAAGCCTAAACAATGAGTATGGTCATGTCTTAAAGGAAAGGGTTGCCTCTATTGAAAGAGGATAAAGGGAAAAGAGTAACTATCCTCTAAAATCAAGAGGATTGATAGGTGAGAGGATGTTCCTCTCATAAAACTCAGGGGGAGTTATCTGAAATAGAAAATGTCCTTTGTCCTTTAAAACTTGCATTGCAATTGAGGACAAAACACCTTTTCCATATTGGGGAGAGTATGGAGCGAGTGTGTTAAATTTCTGAATGTCTTGAAATGCTTGCAAGTAATTCGGTTATATTGCTTTTGCTATCATTGCCTGTTTCTTGATTGCAATATTTACTGAAATAATTGATATTCTTCTTACATACAATGAGCTCTTAATGTTAAATGCAAACTTGCTAACTTTGATATGTGCATAAACCTCTCAATTATATGCTTGCCTTGTGTGATCAATAGAAGCCTATTATGCCTTGCTCTTGGCGTCTGTACTTGCACTACGTATTTCTAATCTTCCTAAGTCCTTAGGATCCTCCCCTCGCATTTTTCTTTGATTGATGCCAAAAAGGGGAGAGAATTTGAGGAGAGAAATGTAGGATGGAAATAATTAATGAAGAATGTTAAGAATTAACTCCATGCATAAGTTGAGGGGGAGTTTAATTGTATATCTATGAACATTCTTGCATTTGTTATTATAACCATCAAGAAAACTTAAGTTTTGTTCTCAAGGTTTGTCATCATAAAAAAGAGGGAGAATGTTGAGGTCAAAACCCTTTTGATATATGTTTTGATGACAATAAACCTTCAGAATTGTGTTAAGTTTTCTGACTGGTGATCTACTGATGTTTGCACTTGAGTTTTGTTGAAAAAACAGGAATCTCAGAAGTGGACAATCTAGAAGCCACTCACATCAACAAAGTTTATTATATCTACTAAACAAGAGAAGAATCAGAGTAGCATCAGAGGATTACAATAGTAGCATCACAAGCTTCATGAAGATAGTAGAAGGCTACTACAAAACCATGAAAGGAGGATAAGAAAACTATCATCTAGAGTTTTTCTCATCACATCACCTGAAGGTTCAGAACAAGTATAGAAGGCTCAAGCAAGAAAAAGAAGATTCCTAGCAAGTATAAAAGGTTCAAGCAAGAAGAGGAAGGTCATGATAAGAAGAAAGAAGAATTAAAACAAGAAGAAGATGTTCACCATAAGAAGAGGAAGTTATCATCAAGAAGAGAAGGTTCATGGAAGAAGAATCTGCATGAAGAAAGGGTTCACAAGATCATGAGAGAAGACTCATATAAGGTTCACAGAACCTATAAGTAAAGGTGGATTGTAGACAAGAAGAGTCAAGTTAGAAAAGAAGACAAAAGACTAAGTCATATGACACATAACATAACTCTCTTTGAGCTTGTGTTGAGATGCTTTAAGAATATACTATTAACAAATGCAAAGAATTCTGTTCAACGTTTCCAGGAAAGAAGAGAAGAACATGTCAAGTAAGAAGACAATGGAGATTAACCATGAGAATCTGAGTGAATTATAAAGGCATTAAGGGTCAGCACACTACTGCAAAATTAACTTTTGGAACAGGGATTTTAAATCGGTTATTTTAAACAACCGATTTAAAAAGAAATGCGGTGGCATTTTTGAAATTAAATTGAAGTTTTAACATTTTTTTAAATCGGTTGTTTATAACAACCGATTTGAAAGGTCCAAAAAAAATTAACAGCATTCTTTTAGATCGGTCGTATTAAAACACAGATTTAAAAGTCGAAATATTAAACAGAAAGAAAAAACCATACAGTCCCTCTCGTCGCGCCGTGTTCTTCATTCTTCATTTGGGAAGCTCGCCTTTCATCGCGACCAGCACAAGCCAGACGCCATTGTTTGCTGTTCTTCAAAATCGCGTAGGCCTCAAGCTCGGGTTGCTCGCTGTTCTCCAGACGCCATTATTTTGCTCGCCGTTTTTCAAGCTCAGTTTGGGAAGCGCTTCTTTCTCATATCCTCGGTTCATCGCCGTTCTTCAGACGCCATTGTTATGCTCGCCGTTCTTCAAGCTTGGATTTTCTGGTATTAGGTTTTTCGATTTTCTAGGAGGAAGAAGTTATACGGATTCTACAAGTTTGCTGCATCCACTGGGACGTTCTGGTAAGGGTTACTTTTGTGCTTCCCCTTCTTGTTGATATGAAAGAGATGATGTTTGTTTGTGTTGGTGAAAATAAACAGAGGAAATCTAACTTAAGGAATAGATAAATGTATGTATTTGGTATTACAGTTAGGTATTACAGAGGAAATATCTGGTTATTCTTGTCGGTTTATTTTTGTCTTAATTAGTCATCTTTTGCATTGAGTAGAAGATCTCCAAAGTGCAGTCAGTATTGGTTTGTTTTCATTCAACATATGGGAAATTTGATACCATTTGTGTTTGTAGCATGGTTTGTTTTCATTCAACATATGGGAAATTTGATACCATTTATGTTTGTAGCATAAATTACAGTTTGATGGTTGCAGTCCAATATATATGTAGGTTGCCTATTCCAGAATAGGTTAATTGCCTCTTCAAACTGCATTCTGTAGTCACTTTAGTATTTTGCTTATTCTCGAAAGTTTGAAATGATTTGATATTAAGGTCTGGGCTTATCTATTGCACTGATTAGTGATATGAATCAAATTATCAATGACTTTCTTTGAAGGTTCATTATAATTTATAATGCACAAATGTACCCGTTCTTGGTTTATTTTCCCTATGTAACACCCTGAAATTCCCCAAGCTTGATTTAACGTGTATATATATGCTTAATATGGCTTAATGATGAACTTAAGTGCATTCCTCATTGATTGTCAAGATTGAATATGTGAAAAATGGTGTTTGGTGAAATTTTGCTCAGTGTGAGTCGATTCCCAGGCCCTGTGAATCGATTCAGGGATGTGGGTTTGCTGGGACTCGATTAGGTTTGCAGTGAATCGCAGAAGTGAATCGATTCACAAAGGATGATCCTCTGTGAATCGCAGCGTGAATCGATTCACAAAATTCAGTTCTCTGTGAATCGAATCTGGGAACTGCAGGAATCGATTCCTGCACTTAAAGCTGCGATTCCTGTCATTTTTGCACTATGTGAATCGATTCACCTATGCTGTGAATCGATTCACACCGCAGATATCGTAAAAACTCAGAGAAAAGAACGACGCGATTGTTAGAGAGAGATTTAGAGAGAGAGGGTGCGACAGAGAGAAGAAGGAGAAGGGGTCAAAACACCTAGGGTTCACAAATTAGAGGGAAAAAACAAGGATTCATGTTAGATTCATCCTCAATCTTAGCTTGAATCCAAGTTGGGGAGTGTTGATGCTCGGATTGGGAAGTTGAAGGAAATCCCTAGGAGACAAGCTTGAAGGAGAAGAAGCAAAACGTGAAGGAGGACGAAGGAGGGGCTGAACATCAACCCTTGAGCTCAAATCTTAGGAGTTGTGGTGAGTTCTTCCTTCCCTTAGGTGATGGGCACCCATAAGTCCCACATTAGGTTTCCCTTTGAAGAAAACCCTTGAACCCTAAAGGGTTCAAGGTCAGAATTTTCCAAACTTCTTGTATTCCTAAAGTTTTAGTATCAAATTGCTATGCATGTATGATTGGGATTGATTAAGGGTAAGATGGTACCCAAAACCCCCTGGCTGTGAGAGGGATGTTTGACCATTGGGAGCTCCATGGAGCCCTAATGGAAATGTGTTCTTGCTTGATGTATTTTACTTGGTGAGCATGTTATGTGTTTCCATTTGAATATGAAATGTATATTTTTACATGAATAAGCTTAGTTCCATATGGAGCTAGAGTAGCATCTAATTGTATTCTTAATCTTGATTAAAGCATGCATTTAAGGATATAGTTGGTGAATTAAATTCCCTAAAAGACACTAAGATGCCTCTAAAAGGGGGTGATCGATATGGTTAGCCGTGTGGGACGCCCTCAGACGGTTAAGACGTCTAACCACCATATCGAAAGCGTATTTATGGGGTTGTATGGACATAAGCATATAACACTACCCATAAATGCGAACCAAAGATGAATTAGAAATTCATAGTAAGAATATGCATTGCATAAATATGTCATATTGATTTTTGACTGATAGAGAATTGTATGAGTGAATGGTGAGGAGTCGAAGGGAGGATTCACTGAGATTATTATCTCACCCCACTCCTTTACTTAATTATTTTATAGATGCACAGGTACCGAAGGGCGATTGACAGCTGCGTGCTCTCGGGATATGATTCAATGTGTTAGTTTATAGTAGCACTTGTGGGTTGTAATTCTTAGAAGTATGTATTGATGTTGTACCGATATGAACTTATGTATTTAAGTCTGGTGTTGTGGTATTTGGACGTAATGTTGGATTTAAGTTTAAATTCTATTTTGGGATTACTGTACCTAATGATAATTATCTTAGCTTTATGCGAATGAAAGTAAGGTGTTACATTATGGTATCAGAGTAGTTCGATTCTAATCGGACTGTAGGGATTGCTAGAAATAGTTTCGTGAATTTCTTGAGTCTGTTGTTGTCTTTCTACTTATTATGCTAAGAGATATTGAGCCTAATCAACTCAATGCTTGGTGCATTCTATGCAGAATTATGGCTTCAGGTTCTGGAAGGCGCGGGAGACCCAGGAGAAACGCTGAAATACCTCCGGATCCGCCAGGACAAGATAATGCTTGGCTGCAAGGGATATTGCAGGCTATCCAGAATCAGAGTATTGCCGCCAACAATCTTGCGGCTCAGTTAGCCCAACAACAGCAGTATCAAGCCCAACCTCCCCCGCAAGAGGAGGAATTGGACCGGAAATTTCTCAAATTCCTCAAGACGAGGCCGCCAACCTTCAATGGAAGAGCAGAAGCCATGGCATCCCAACACTGGCTGGAAGCCGTGGAAAAGAGTTTTAAGGTTGTCCATTGTACTGAGGAACAAAAGGTGGAGCTAGCTACTCATGTGCTCATAGAGGATGCTGAGAACTGGTGGAAAGGGGCCCGAGCCTATATGGTGGCTCAAGGGATGCCACTAACCTGGGTGAACTTTCAGAAGATTTTCTTGGAGAAGTACTTCCCCCAAACTGTGAAGGATATGATGGATAGAGAGTTGGTCCAACTGCAGCAAGGAAAATCCACGGTCTCAGAGTATGTGAACAAGTTTGAAGAGTTGGTAAGGTACTCATCTGTTGCTCAATTTGCTCCGGACGATAATTGGAAAATCAAGCAGTTCAAGTGGGGACTAAGGCCAGACATCCAAAACAGCATTTCACAAACTGAATTCACTGACTTCGCCAGAGTAGTTCATCAGAGCTACGTGGCTGAAGCAAGCTTGAAGAGGATGTATGAAGATAGGCAAACTAGGTGGCAAGATAAGAACAAAAAGAAGGATGCAGATAAGAACGCCCAACACATGAGACCGAAAGGGAACCTTTTCAAGGGAAAGCAGGCTCAAACCTCCGAGTCTGATTATCATGCATGTTCAAATTGTGGGAAGAGGCATTCGGGAGAGTGTATGAAGGGCAAGAATGTTTGCTATGTTTGTCACCAACCAGGACACCTGGCCAGGGAGTGCCCCCAATACACCAAAGGGAAAGGAGCCAAGCCTAGTGACCCTAACCAAGGGAGAGTCTTTACTCTGGATGCCCAGAAAGCAAAGGGAGCGGAAAATCTGATGAAAGGTACTTGTTTCCTTCAGGATGAACCTCTAGTTGTTTTGTTTGATTCGGGAGCAACACATTCCTTTATCTCGTGTACATGTGTTCAAAGGTTAGGGTTGTGTCTTACCTCATTGCAAATTCCGTTGCATGTGTATACACCTGCCGAAGGTAGCATTTCCACTTCCTTAGTATGTGAGAATTGTCCTCTCATAATTCAAGGGAGGATGTTTTTAGTAAACCTTGTGTGTCTACCTCTGGTAGGGATGGACATTATCTTGGGTATGGATTGGCTTTCCGCCCATCAAGTTATTTTAAATTGTTTCTGTAAAACGATTGAGTTTCCAAATGTGCACTCTATTATTGAAGAGTCAAGTCATGTCACACAGAGTAATGATCTTCTATTGAGTCACTGTCTAGTGGAAGGTCTTGCAGGATATATGATCTTACTTTCTTCAACTATAGAGGTTAGCCCCGACCTGGATACTATCCCTATAGTGAACAAATTCTTAGATGTGTTTCCTAGCGAGGTAGCAACCTTACCACCTGAGAGAGAAGTTGAGTTCTCCATAGAACTGGTTCCCGGAACGGGACCAATCTCCATAGCTCCTTATAGGATGTCACCCTTGGAGTTAAGGGAATTAAAGACACAGTTGGAAGATTTGATTGCTAAGCAGTTTATTAGACCTAGTGTGTCACTTTGGGGCGCACCTGTCCTTTTGGTGAAGAAGAAAGACGGGAGTATGAGGTTATGTATTGATTATCGGAAAATCAATAAGATCACAGTGAAGAATAAGTACCCATTGCCCAGAATAGATGACTTGTTAGATCAACTTAGGGGAGCTTCGGTTTTCTCTAAGATTGATCTAAGATCTGGTTATCACCAGATTAGAGTTAAGGTAGAGGATGTCCCAAAGACGGCATTTAGGACTAGATACGGGCACTATGAGTATTTGGTTATGCCTTTTGGCCTGACCAATGCTCCAGCCGTATTTATGGACTACATGAACCGAATTTTTAGGCCCTTCCTTGACAAGTTTGTAGTGGTCTTCATAGACGATATCCTAGTTTATTCTAAGGATCCTCGAGAGCATGAGGAACACCTTAGGATTGTTTTAAGTACCCTTAGGGAAAAGAGCCTCTTTGCTAAACCTGAGAAATGTGAGTTTTGGCTCAGTGAAGTTAAGTTTCTGGGTCATGTGATTTCTAAAGAGGGAGTGTCGGTTGATCCTAGTAAAGTAGAAGCAGTCCTTAGTTGGGAACGACCAACCACAGTCACAGAAGTTAGGAGCTTTCTAGGATTAGCTGGTTACTACCAAAGGTTTATTAAGGGATTTTCGCAGATGGTACTTCCCCTGACAAGGTTAACCCGAAAAGGGGAGCCATTTGTGTGGACTAAGAGCTGTGAGAATAGTTTCCTAGAGCTTAAAATCAGGTTGACTTCCACCCCGGTCTTGATTATCCCTGACCTAGCATTGGGATTTGAAGTTTATAGTGATGCCTCTAAGAAAGGGTTAGGATGTGTTCTCATGCAGAATCGACAAGTTGTAGCCTACGCATCTAGGCAGTTAAGGCCCCATGAGGAGAACTATCCTACTCATGACTTAGAGCTAGCAGCCATTGTCTTTGCTCTAAAGATTTGGTGACACTATCTGTATGGTGCCCAATTTGAAGTGTTTAGTGATCATAAGAGCTTGAAATACCTTTTTGATCAGAAGGAACTTAACATGAGGCAGAGAAGATGGGTTGAGTTCCTAAAAGATTATAACTTTGAGTTGAAGTACCATCCGGGCAAAGCGAATGTGGTCGCTGATGCCTTGAGTAGGAAGTCCTTGCATGTGTCTTCACTGATGATCAAAGAAATGGAGTTGCTGGAGTCCTTTAGGGACCTTAACCTTGGAATTTTTCCATCAGTGAACAGTCTCATGCTTTACCATTTAGAAATTTCCTGTGATTTTAGGGAACAGATTAGACTTGCCCAGAGCTTAGATGTAGAGCTACAGTCTAGCAAGCACCGCCCTGGTTTTTCTGAAGCCGAGGATGGCACTTTATTGTTCCATCAGAGAATCTGCATACCAAAGGATAATTCCATTAAACAGCAGGTTCTAGGAGAAGCCCACAAGAGTGGATTCTCGATACACCCTGGTTCCACCAAGATGTATCAAGACCTTAGACAGAGGTATTGGTGGCCAGGCATGAGGAATGATGTGGCAGAATTTGTAGCTCAATGCTTGGTTTGTCAGAAAACCAAGATAGAACACCAAAAGCCTTCAGGTCTTCTCCAACCCTTAGAAATTCCCGAGTGGAAGTGGGATAGTATAGCAATGGACTTCGTGGGAGGGTTACCCTACACTCAGTTAGGATATGACTCTATATGGGTCATAGTGGACAGATTAACCAAATCTTCTCATTTTCTTCCCATAAAGTCCACTTACAAAACCGCCCGGTTAGCTGAGATCTATATCAGAGAGATTGTTAGACTCCACGGAGTCCCAGCTAACATTGTCTCTGATAGGGATCCAAAGTTCACCTCTCGGTTTTGGAAGGCACTTCATCAAGCCTTAGGGACGAGGTTTAGTCTTAGCACAGCCTACCATCCCCAGACAGATGGTCAATCTGAGAGAACCATTCAAACTTTAGAGGATATGCTCAGAGCCTGTGTTTTAGAGGATGGCGGTAGTTGGAGCAAGTATTTGTCATTAATTGAATTTTCATACAACAACAGCTATCACTCTAGCATAGGAATGGCACCGTACGAGGCTCTCTACGGTCGCAAGTGTAGGACTCCTCTATGTTGGTTTGAAGTGGGGGAGAAACAACTGTTAGGCCCCGACCTTGTTCAGGAAACCACTGATAAGATTCGCATAATTAGGGAGAAGATAAAAACTGCTCAGAGTAGGCAGAAAAGTTATGCATATCGTAGGCTTAAACCCCTTGAATTTGATGAAGGAGAACATGTATTCCTGAAAGTCACTCCCACTATAGGTGTTGGTAGAGCTCTTAGGGCCAAAAAGTTGACCCCTCGGTATTTGGGTCCTTTCCAAATCCTCAGTCGCATTGGTCCTGTTGCTTACCAAATCGCCTTACCTCCTTCTTTGTCGAATCTCCACAATGTTTTTCATGTGTCTCAGCTTAAGAAGTACATTCCCGATCCATTCCACTCAATAGACCATGAGTCCATACAACTTAGGCCTGATTGCACATACCAGCCCGAACCGGCCCAAATAGTGGACCGAGCTTCCAAGGCACTCAGGAATAAGACTATCCCTTTGGTCAAGGTGATCTGGGAAGGATCCACTCCCGAAGAAGCTACTTGGGAACTTGAAGATGAGAAGCGAAGCCAACACCCGCAACTTTTCCAATAGGTATGTAAGTTACCAAATTTTGAGGACAAAATTTTTAAAAAGGTGGGTGGTAGTGTAACACCCCGAAATTCCCCAAGCTTGATTTAACGTGTATATATATGCTTAGTATGGCTTAATGATGAACTTAAGTGAATTCCTCATTGATTGTCAAGATTGAATATGTGAAAAATGGTGTTTGGTGAAATTTTGCTCAGTGTGAATCGATTCCCAGGCCCTGTGAATCGATTCAGGGATGTGGGTTTGCTGGGACTCGATTAGGTTTGCAGTGAATCGCAGAAGTGAATCGATTCACAAAGGATGATCCTCTGTGAATCGCAGCGTGAATCGATTCACAAAAGTCAGTTCTCTGTGAATCGAATCTGGGAACTGCAGGAATCGATTCCTGCACTTAAAGCTGCGATTCCTGTCATTTTTGCACTGTGTGAATCGATTCACCTATGCTGTGAATCGATTCACAGCTGCAGTATATCAGAAAAACTCAGCAGAAAAAGAACAGAACGCGATTGTTAGAGAGAGATTTAGAGAGAGAGGGTGCGACAGAGAGAAGAAGGAGAAGGGGTCAAAACACCTAGGGTTCACAAATTAGAGGGGAAAAACAAGGATTCATGTTAGATTCATCCTCAATCTTAGCTTGAATCCAAGTTGGGGAGTGTTGATGCTCGGATTGGGAAGTTGAAGGAAATCCCTAGGAGACAAGCTTGAAGGAGAAGAAGCAAAACGTGAAGGAGGACGAAGGAGGGGCTGAACATCAACGCTTGAGCTCAAATCTTAGGAGTTGTGGTGAGTTCTTCCTTCCCTTAGGTGATGGGCACCCATAAGTCCCACATTAGGTTTCCCTTTGAAGAAAACCCTTGAACCCTAAAGGGTTCAAGGTCAGAATTTTCCAAACTTCTTGTATTCCTAAAGTTTTAGTATCAAATTGCTATCCATGTATGATTGGGATTGATTAAGGGGTAAGATGGTACCCAAAACCCCCACAAACTGTGAGAGGGATGTTTGACCATTGGGAGCTCCATGGAGCCCTAATGGAAATGTGTTCTTGCTTGATGTATTTTACTTGACTGAGCATGTTATGTGTTTCCATTTGAATATGAAATGTATATTTTTACATGAATAAGCTTAGTTCCATATGGAGCTAGAGTAGCATCTAATTGTATTCTTAATCTTGATTAAAGCATGCATTTAAGGATATAGTTGGTGAATTAAATTCCCTAAAAGACACTAAGATGCCTCTAAAAGGGGGTGATCGATATGGTTAGCCGTGTGGGACGCCCTCGGACGGTTAAGACGTCTAACCACCATATCGAAAGCGTATTTATGGGGTTGTATGGACGTAAGCATATAACACTACCCATAAATGCGAACCAAAGATGAATTAGAAATTCATAGTAAGAATATGCATTGCATAAATATGTCATATTGATTTTTGACTGATAGAGAATTGTATGAGTGAATGGTGAGGAGTCGAAGGGAGGATTCACTGAGATTATTATCTCACCCCACTCCTTTACTTAATTATTTTACAAATGCACAGGTACCGAAGGGCGATTGACAGCTGCGTGCTCTCGGGATATGGTTCAATGTGTTAGTTTATAGTAACACTTATGGGTTGTAATTCTTAGAAGTATGTATTGATGTTGTACCGATATGAACTTATGTATTTAAGTCTGGTGTTGTGGTATTTGGACGTAATGTTGGATTTAAGTTTAAATTCTATTTTGGGATTACTGTACCTAATGATAATTATCTTAGCTTTATGCGAATGAAAGTAAGGTGTTACACCCTATGTCCTGCTTCTGATATTTGAGTTTACTTGATAACCTGACACCATTTCTCTCAACATTATTTATGTTTTGCTTTGTGAAGCTTTTATTTTTGCATCAACTCATTTTTACACCTCTTATTCTAAGATCCTCTAACATGCAGTTGGCATGATAGAGTAATGTTATTTGAGCAATATCATTGGAAAAGGGCAATATCACTGACATTGTCTTATGTTAATTTTGGTTGCAAACCTGGAAAAAATTGTTCATAGCTTCTACATCATTTTTCTTTTTAATTTTCTTCTGAAACAACTTTCACATTTTTATAAGCTCTATATCAGAAGTAGCCAATGTACCGTTGCTGATGTATTTTTTAAAAGAACTGAGTTTGCCAATCTTGTGTGATAGGTAAAAGAATTGTCTTGGTCAAGACATTAGTAATTCCTGCCATCATCGTACTCTCACTGGTAAGGCAGCTTGACAACATGATATGCATTATTTATATTTTGATAGCAAGTTTTTTTTTTAATTCTTTTTTTATTTTCCGTTACGATGTTTGTTTAGGTGAAAAAATCATGCGAGTTGAACATTGAATTGTTCAATTGTCTAGTGATAAAGTAGAAAACAGGGATAATGTTGTGTATTATGGATTATTTTGCTCAACTTCAATTGCTATTAGTTTAAAAGCCTTTCTTTCAATTATGTTTTAATTGTCGGAAATAATGCAAAATTCAAGATCATAATGGTTTAATCAGATAAAGTGATTTAGACCAGATTTTGCATAGTTTCTTGGAGCAGAAAATGTGTAGAAGAAAATTCAGTTTGGAAATGCCTGGCCTTGTATGTACCAGTATGTATGGCAGTGATTTATAATTTTTGCTAAATTACACTTTTCGTCCCATATTTTTCCAGTTTGATGAAAATGGTCCCCCAAATTTATTTTTTTTTTGGGAATTAAGTAGTCTGAAAATCCAAATGTTGTGAAAATAGTCCATCCGTCAGGATTCCATCCAACGCTAAGGACGTGGAAAATATGTCTCCACGAGTAAGAGACTTAACTCACAGAATATTGTGAGATGCGCGCGCATCTTTTTCAATTGAACCAACACATATTTGATTTGCCTACAGAGCTCATAGAACAGGGTTTAAAACGAAATTGGAGTCATGTGATATGCGGTAGATAAAAATTATATTGTTAGCACAAGAAAATGAATGTCCCATGTTAAAATTTGATGTGAAAATGGTTATGTGAAATTTGTATAATATTTATATATCTTTTTAGGACATTTCTTAAGGTACAGAGACAATTGCCCTTATTTTACTGTATGTTAATAGACGCTAGGCAAGGTAGAATTTTTTTTTCTTGCTTCATGGTTTCCCTTTTGATTCTAGACGCTAGGCAAGGTAGAATTTGAATAACTTAAATGACTTAAAGACTTAAAGTTTCTACTGCATGGTGTTATTTCTTAAAGTTTTGAGTAATAATCAATAATCAATAATCAATTTCTTAAGGTAGAATTTGTTCTGAATAATAATCAATAATCAATAATGACTTAAAGTTTTGACATTTAAATATTTATCATTTTGTAATCCTAATTTTATTTTGATGTTATTTCTACTGCATGGTGGTTCTATAAATAATTAGATTTGATGTTATTTCTAAAGGCATCAAGCCAACATTATCTGCTAACCTTAATATTTTGTGAGGTATGCAAATATCTTTGAACTGCGTGTACTCTTAATTAAATGCACTCTAATTAATTAAGCATGTCATTAAATGCACTCTAATTAAGCATGTCATTGTTAGAAATAGTTGTGAATTTCAACTAGGTAGACGATAACAAGTTATGGTTTACGTTCCCTGAAGTGTGTATTTTTTTTTCAAAACTTAGATATGGATCGTAGTTGGATGCAACAAAATCGATTGAGTGAAGAGTACGAGAAGGGAGTAT
The DNA here is from genome assembly GCA_037113605.1 of Calophaca sinica. Lineage (NCBI taxonomy): Eukaryota > Viridiplantae > Streptophyta > Magnoliopsida > Fabales > Fabaceae > Calophaca > Calophaca sinica. The sequence goes on from CM073733.1 coordinate 61,261,283, forward strand.
AAGAGTTTCTAAATTTTGCTCAAACGAAGCTTCCTAAAAGTAGCGGAACATTTTCTTGTCCGTGTGTTATTTGTGTGAACCAGGCACCACAAATAGTCGACAAAATACGGGAACACCTAATTGTCCATGGGATTTGCAGTAGTTATATAACATGGACATGGCATGGTGAGAAGAAGGAAATGTCAAGTGTGTCTGAAGGAAAGAAAGCTGAAGTAGAAATGGACGATCGGTTAGAAGACATGATCCGTGATATTGGACATGAGTCTTTTAAACGAGCACATGTTTATGAATCCTTGACAAAATGCAATGAAGAGGCTTTGTATAAGGGGTGCACAAAATTCGCACAGTTGTCTGCCGTGTTGAGATTGTTTAATTTGAAGGCAATAAATGGGTGGACTGACAAGAGCTTCACCGACTTGCTTGAGTTGTTGAAAGACATGCTTTCAGAGGGCAATACATTGCCGAATCGTGCGTATGATGCGAAGAAGATCTTGTGTCCGATGGGTGTGGAGTATAAGAAAATACACGCATGCCCCAAAGACTGCATATTGTACCAAAAAGAGTTTGAAAATGTTCACAAGTGCCCCACGTGTGGGCTATCCCGCTACAAGGTGAAGGACGACGTTGACAGTTGCGACGATGAGAGCACAAAGGGTGCGCCTGCAAAAGTTTTATGGTATCTTCCAATAATTCCAAGATTGAAGCGACTGTTTGCCAATGAAAAAGACGCAAAGAGTATTAGATGGCATGTGGATGAGAGGAAGTGTGACGGACAACTTCGCCATCCTGCCGATTCTTTGCAATGGAAGAAAATTGATACTCTTTTTCCAGATTTCGGCAATGAGCCAATAAACATTAGGTTTGGGCTTGCTTCTGATGGAATGAATCTGTATGGTAACTTAAGTACCAACCACAGTTTATGGCCCGTTGTCTTGGTAGTGTACAACCTTTCTCCTTGGTTGTGCATGAAACGCAAATACATGATGTTATCCATGATGATTTCGGGCCCGAAACAACTTGGAAATGACATAGATGTTTTCCTAAGTCCCCTGATTGAAGACTTGAGGAAATTGTGGGACGAGGGCGTTGATGTGTTTGATGCATATTCTAATGCAATGCTGATGCAGCAGGTATGTATAATATGTTACAATATTATGCAATGCTGATGCAGCAGTTTGAGGAGACCTTTAATAAGAGGGTAGATAAGGCGGTTGCCGAGGTATGTATAATATGTTACAATATAAAATAAGCAGTGAATTTAACTAGATTTAGGAAGATATTAATTTATAAAATTTCATTTACAGAGACTTGCAACTCAGGGTTGTGTAAGTCAGCCCGCAGCCATCAACATGCAAGAGTTACAGGAGACAATTAGTCAGAGGATAGAGAAGACAGTAGCTGAGGTATGTATAAAATGCTATAATATAAATTCAGTAGTTTAAGTAAATTTGTGAAGGTTATTCATTTATAAAATTTCATTTTGCAGAGACTTGCAAATATGGCTTGTGTAAGTCAACCCTCATCTGGCCAGCCCAACTCTATGAAGATTCCTATGCACGAAAGCGCTAAGGACAGTTGCTCACCATCCCAACCGGGGACGCCAACCCCCACTAATTGGTTGAGAGAGTTATCTGCCATGTTATATGACTTTGGAGGCAAGTCACAAGGGCTACTGATGGATTATGACCCCGTGTCTATAGAACATTACTGGATTGGTGAGAAGGAGATAACCGACATTACTATGGGTGAACTTTGGCTTGAATTATGCCACCTGGCATTATGGGGCTCGTAAGTATATGTCAATCTAAATTTATATTATAAGCATGCTTAAATCATTTGTAATATTAATTAATGTGTTTTTCAATATATTAGGTACTGTTGGCGACTATGTAAGGATAGGGGATATGATGATAGGTACGGAATTTTTTCGCCTTACCAGATTGGTTCTTTATGTCCCAAGTCTGCTCCCAAAAAATTGGAGGAAATTCAAGCATACATCCAGAACAAGATGTGGGAAGAGAAGAGGCAATGTTATTTAGCACCATACTGCTATAGGTAAGTTCATTTACGTGTGTTTATATAGTTTTCTTTTGTTTGTCTGTTTCTTCATACCATTATTGTTGTCCAATATTGCAGTGACCATTGGTAGTTGGCCGTCATTTGTCCTGAAGATCACATTGTCGTCTGGTTGTGCTCCCTGGGTTATCGGCCTAATCAAACCATTGTAGAAAGAATTAATAAGTAAGATTCAATTTAATTCTTAACATATACTTTATGATATAATTTTAGAACTTTAACTTTTCATGAATATTTTTTTTATCAGTGCAATCGATGGATATTGTGACACCCTCTACCCCAGTAAGTCATTATAACAACGTAATAATGTAAAATAAAACACGGAGAAACAAAATACTTTTTATTTATGTCAAATCATAACTTCAGTTATCGTGGAATAGATTCGTCACGCTCATTTGCGGAAAACAACAATCAAAGGAGTTACAACCCAGGTTCCCGATGTCACAATAATTCAGAGCTCTTTCCCTAATTATTACATCGGAAGAATACAAAAACTTAAATAAGTAAACACATGCAAATCTTCTATTCATCCCGACTGACTACCGAGATTACTCATTGGCATTCACATCCTCAACACCTGCAGTCTCAACATCTACGCATACCCGGTGGGATATGCATAGCCACAAAAGAGTTAGTCGTCATAACCTCAAATAGTGCAATCAGTGTAGGAAATCAATGAACAATGCGCATATACAATAATTCCAATAAAAACGTCAACTCACTAGTACCACGGCATAACATATCACAGCAACGGTCAAATACCACATGCCACAGCATTAAACGCAATGCTAAAGTACATTACCACAACATTCAAATATCACATGCCACAGCATCAATCACAACATTATGATACACCACAAAAAAAAAACTGAACAACCAAGCATGTTATCATGGAAAATGATGTGATTCGAAGAACATAATTATATGCATGTGGATCCACTTCTAACGAGGCCGGGATACCTTGCCCGTTTCGGAATACTATGTCCGAGTGCCCCAATAACAACAGGACCGGGAACCTCACCCGTCACGGGATACCTTGTCCGATTCGCCCCATTAACCGTAGGACCGGGAAACCTCGCCCGTCACGGGATACCTTGCCCGATTCGCCCTTTTTAGCCATAGGATCGGGAAACCTCTCCCGTCACGGAATACCTTGCCCGATACGCCCTACTAACAACAATAACAACAACAACAACAACAACAATGCCGACACCATGATGCATGAACATGACCAAACGCGGTGTCTAACCATAACATCCTCTATCGCAATATCTTCGACAGAGTAACAACAACAACAACAACAGAACACAAATTCATAAGCTAGCTAGTGCCTTCTACCAATAACATAAACATTTAATGTTCTTAGCAACTTTGATTAAGCACATAACATCCAAGTGAAACTTTGGAATAAAAGGACTAGTTCTCTCAGATTATCATACTAATAAATCAATAGGCATCATAAATGAACTTTAGACATCCTACTTAGGCTTTACAATATCAACCTAATTGCGGGAACTCGAGGAAACGCGACGAAACATAAGGATGCATGCTGTCACTGGGCGCCTGGCGCCTGGCGCCTGGCAGTGTGGGCGCCTGGCGCCCTGCCACTGTCACCCAATTCGAAAACAGAGGATTTATACCCGTTCGGGGATCTAATGCCTCACCATTACATCCCTCCGAACTTAGTTGGACATGGTCTAGAGTTCCTTGATCCATACTTAGTGGCTACACATTCATAGGGTCTAAAGCTTACCATTTAGCTATTTAAATTCCTGACATTATCATATGGTAGCAAACGATTTCTGCACATTAAGCATGTAAACAACTAAAGCTCAATCATCACGCCAAATTCATCAACCAATAAAATTATCACAAGTCGAGAATAATAATTTGGGGAGTTCGAATATCCCCTATCACGGTGGTGATAGTGCCCGTTTTTCGTTACCGCGCGAGGCATAGGGGTCTTTGGACACCCCTATTGTTCACACAAGTTCCATACACTCACTAGGAGAGAGCAACTATCCCTTACCTCAAGTGAATTTCGTGCTCCTAGGAGGGGATGAGGTAACACCAAGCTTTTCCTTTCCTAGTGAAGCTTTCTTCAGCAAAAACACAAGAGCAAGGGTTTAGGAATGGAAAAATCATAATTTAGAACCCTAACATTGATCTTAAAGACAAGTCTATCATTAGAAGGCTTACCTCTTCCTATTCCTCCCAATGAGGCTGCACGAATTACAGTAACTATGCTCCCGGGTCGAGTTCCGTAGCGTAGTCTTGAGTCAGAGCCCTTGACAGCACAAAATTGGGGAAAAAGGGAAGGAGGGTTTTTCTATATCTTGGTTGATCTTCTGAGCAGCTCCTAATCATGTTTATGGTTTTAGAACTGATGTTTAGAGGCTAGGTTAAGCCTAGGGGTCGTGGTTGCTCTTTCAGGTCGAGAATGGGTCGCACTGGGTCACAGGACCGGCCCAAAACGGGTTAAAACGCGAAACAGCGCACCATCACTTATCAGCAGTGGGCGCCTGGTGCCAGCATCCTCTGGGCGCCCTGCGCCAGCTCTCTGTGAGGCCTGGGCACCGAAGCCTGGCTCGCCGCCGCGCCGCCTTCTCGGTGAGGCCTGGGCGCTGCGTCTAGTCTGGCGCCTGCGCTCGAATCAGCATCCGTTGCTAGTTTTTGTGTCCCGACTCGCCTATACGCGCATCGTACCAATTTAATTGATCTTCTAACAAGTCAATAGCATATTTAACACATTCACATACCTGAAAGGCTTAATCAAACACACAAGGAATTATAAAGTTCTAGCACAAAAGTGAGGATGTTACAATCCTCCCCCCTTAGAAAAATTCCATCCTCGGTATTATTACTGACCTGTAGTGAAAAGTTGCGGATACAGTTCCCGCATCTTACTCTCCAACTCCCACGTTGCACTTTCATCACTTGCTCCACTCAAAATTACCTTCACCAGGGGAATCTCCCTTCCGTGTAGTTGTTTCCTCTTCCGTCTTCAATCCTTACCGGTGACGTCTCAAATGTGAGATTGTCCTTGAGTTGAATCGCGTCCTGTGCTATCACATGACTGGGATCATGTATGTACTTACGGAGTTGAGACACGTGAAATACATTGTGGAGGTTTCCCAACAACGGTGGCAGCGCCACCTGATAAGCTACTTCACCAATTCGCTTCAAAATTTGGTAGGGTCCGATGAACCTAGGAGTAAGCTTTTTAGCCTTTAAAACTCTACCAACTCCCTTGGTTGGGGTAACACGTAGGAAAACATGTTCTCCTTCCTTAAAAGTCAGCTCCTTGGTCCGGTTGTCGTAATAACTCTTCTGTCTGCTTTGAGCAGTCTTCATCTTCTCTTGAATCAACTTCACTTTCTCGGTTGTCTCTCTCACCACTTCTGGTCCCAACACCAGGCTTTCACCGGACTCACACCAGCAAAGGGGAGTACGGCACCTCCTCCCATAAAGCGCCTCATATGGAGCCATACCAATACTCGAGTGATAGCTATTGTTATAGGTGAACTCTACCAAGGGTAAGAACTTATCCCAACTTCCGGATTCCTCCAACACACAAGCCCACAACAGATCCTCTAATGACTGAATAGTCCGCTCCGACTGACCATCCGTTTGGGGGTGATAGGCTGAGCTCAGTCTAAGTTTGGTTCCCAACGCTTCATGCAAGCTATTCCAAAACCCAGATGTGAACCTAGGATCTCGGTCAGATATGATACTAGAGGGAACACCATGCAGTCTAACGATCTCCTTAATGTACAACTTCGTTAACTTCTCTAGAGGGAATTCCATGTTTACCGGTAAAAAGTGAGCCGTCTTGGTTAACCGGTCAACAATCACCCACACTGCATCGTAACCAGCTGAAGTCCTGGGAAGTCCGGACACAAAATCCATAGCGATACTGTCCTACTTCCATTTCGGGATGAATAGCGGCTGCAACGTCCCAGAAGGTTTCTGACGTTCAATCTTGGCCTTTTGGCAAGTCAGGCATGCGTACACAAATTCGGCTATTTGCTTCTTCATACTAGGCCACCAGAATAATCTCTTTAAGTCTTGATACATCTTAGTAGCCCCGGGATGTATGCTCAGGCTACTCCTATGACCTTCTTCCAAAATCGTCTTTTTCAATTCGGGGATGTTCGGAACACAAATTCGACCCTGGAGCCTTAAAACTCCATCCGTCCCCTCAGTAAATTCACTTGGCTTCCCTTGAGCAATCGAGATCTCCTGCTCAACTAAGAACAGATCGGTCTTCTGCCCTTCCTGGATTTGACCCAGTAGATCATTAGTCACTTTCAACATGCCAAGCTTCACGCTCACGGGGGTCCTTTCACACACTAGACTCAGATCTCTGAACTCTTCTATTAACTTCATTTCCCTAATCATCATAGTCGAGCAATGCAACGCCTTTCTACTTAGCGCATCTGCCATGACATTTGCCTTGCCTGGATGGTAGTTCAACCCAAATTCGTAGTCTTTTAGGAATTCCATCCACCTACGTTGCCTCATGTTTAACTCCTTCTGGTCAAACAGATACTTGAGGCTCTTATGGTCGCTGAAAACCTCAAACCGAGCCCCATAAAGGTAGTGCCTCCAGATCTTCAAGGCAAAGACAACTGCACCTAATTCCAAGTCATGGGTAGGATAATTCTGCTCGTGTAACTTTAATTGACGAGAAGCATACGCCACTACCTTACCATGCTGCATTAGCACACCACCTAGTCCTTGCTTTGAAGCATCACAGTAGACCACAAAAGGTTTAAGCGGGTCGGGTAGCACTAACACTGGTGCCGTAGTCAACTTCTTCTTTAGTATCTAAAAGCTTTCCTCACACTTAGCATCCCACAAGAAAACTTGCCCCTTCCTGGTAAGCCGGGTCATCGGAAGTGCTATCTTTGAAAAACCTTCGATGAACCTTCGATAGTAACTACCAGGCCCAAAAGCTTCTTATCTCGGTTGCGATTTAGGAGCTTCCCAATGCAACACGCCTTCCACCTTCATCGGGTCCACCGCTATACCGCCTTTAGAAATTACGTGGCCTAGAAATCCCACTTCTTCCAACCAAAACTCACACTTCGACATCTTGGCATACAATTGTTTTTCCTTCAACACTTGTAGTACAGTTCTCAAGTGCCCTTCATGCTCCCTTCGGGTCTTGGAGTAAATCAAGATGTCGTCTATAAAAACAACCACAAACTTATCCAAATATGGGCGAAATATTGTGTTCATGTAATCCATAAATACCGCTGGTGCGTTAGTCACACCGAATGGCATAACTTGGTACTCATAGTGACCGTAACGCGTCCGGAACGCGGTTTTCGGGATGTCCTCCTTCTTCACCCGAATCTGGTGGTACCCAGACCTCAAATCAATTTTAGAGAAAACACATGCTCCTACTAGTTGATCCATAAGGTCATCTATCCTCGGCAAAGGGTAGCGGTTCTTGACAGTAACCTTGTTAAGTTGTCGATAGTCAACACACAACCTCATCGAACCGTCTTTCTTCTTTACCAATAAAACCGGCGCTCCCCATGGGGACACACTTGGTCTAATAAACTTTTTCTCCAGCATGTCTTCCAATTGCCTCTTTAATTCTTCTAGCTCCAACGGAGACATTCATCGTAGGTGCCATAGAGATCGGTCCTGCTCCCTAACAAGGTCGATAGCAAAGTCCACATCTCGTTCCGGTGGTAAAGAGTTAACTTCTGCAAATACTTCCGGAAACTCACAAACGGTGGGTACATCTTTAGCTTCTACCTTTGTTTCTATAGCCATAGAACACAACATCACATATACTTGTGTACCTTCCTTCAAGGACGACCGAATTTCCTTGGCGGTAACCACCCGTGGATCACTAGGCTCAGGCGCCCCAAACACCACAGTTTTATCAAAGCAGTTCAAAAGTACATGATTAGCAGTCAACCAATCCATACCTAAAATAATGTCTATTCCCCGAAGAGGTAAACACACTAGGTCCACTACGAAATTCCTACTTCCAATCACGAGAGTGCACTCCTTGCACACAAGAGAAGTAACAACGGGTTCATGAGAAGGAATATCCACAGACAAATCAAAGGTTAAACGAGATGTAGGCAGTTGCAAATTTTTTACACACTCGACAGAGATGAAAGAGTGGGTCGCACCAAAATCATACAACACCACTAAAGAAATTCCTTGAATAAAGCAAGTACCTTGGATGAGATCTTCTGATTCAGCTGCCTCTGTGCCAGTGAGAGCAAACACCCTGCCAGTCGACTTCATCCTGTTAGCCTGAGATCTCGGAGTTCTGTTATTATTTGCTGGTTCGTTCTTCAATTCATCACAATCGCGGCTGATATGACCGGGCTTGTTGCACTTGAAGCAGATGACATATGTTTCCTTGCATAAATGAGTATAGTGGTCCTTGCCACACTTGCCACATCTAATCTGATTGTAGGGCCAAGAGCTTCCCCTAACTGCTTTTCCCGCGACAGGATTAGCCCCTCTAAAGCTGGTATTCTTAAATGCCTTAGTAGTAGGTGCTAAGGGTTGTCTCCCTCTTCCTTGGGTGGGTTTAGGTTTCCCACTGACGTTTCTGAAAGCAGCTACCCTCTCATTATAAGCCTCTTCAAAGTCTCTGGTCTTCTAGACAAAGTTCCCAAAGTCGGTAAGTGGCAAAACAGCCACGCCCTGCTTGAGTTCAGGTCGTAAGCCGTTCTTAAACTTAACGCACTTCGAGCGGTCGCCAGTTGCTAGTTGATAAGCAGGATAATAGCGGGATAATTCCTCAAACTTCACCGCATACTCATCTACAGACATATTCCCCTGTGTTAAAGCTAGGAACTCAGCCTCCTTTCGGTCACGAATCTCAGCGGGAAAATATTTTTCCAAGAATCTGTCTTTGAATATCTCCCAAGTCACAGCAGTTGCGGTATTCTCCAACCTCCGACTGGTGTTCTCCCACCAATACTCAGCCTCGTCGGTCAGCTTGAAAGCAGCAAAAGCCACCTTCTGTTCATCAGTGTAGCCCATCACTCTAAAAATCTTCTCCATTTCACGTATCCAGTGTTGGGCTCCATCAGGGTCAAATGCCCCCTTAAAGGTTGGAGGGTTGTTTTTCTGAAAATCGGCAATGCTTCTGAAGTTAGCAGGCCTATCAGTACGGTTCTGGTTGCGCTCCAAAGCTTCAGCAACCCGCCTTAAGGCCTCAATCACAACACGGTCAGCTCTGCCTGCCATTCCTCACTTCTGAGGCAAACAGAAAATGGTTAGCCTATAAAATGAGTCTTACCATTCATACTCCTACCTATTTTAGCATAAACAATCACACCGAGCACACAGACAAAAACATAATAGACACATACCACGGCCTGAGAATCAAGCCGAGCTCTGATACCACTAAATGTGACACCCTCCACCCCAGCAAGTCATTATAACAACGTAATAATGTAAAATAAAACACGGAGAAACAAAATACTTTTTATTTATGTCAAATCATAACTTCAGTTATCGTGGAATAGAGTCGTCACGCTCATTTGCGGAAAACAACAATCAAAGGAGTTACAACCCAGGTTCCCGATGTCACAATAATTCAGAGCTCTTTCCCTAATTATTACATCGGAAGAATACAAAAACTTAAATAAGTAAACACATGCAAATCTTCTATTCATCCCGACTGACTACCGAGATTACTCATTGGCATTCACATCCTCAACACCTGCAGTCTCAACATCTACGCATACCCGGTGGGATATGCATAACCACAAAAGAGTTAGTCGTCATAACCTCAAATAGTGCAATCAGTGTAGGAAATCAATGAACAATGCGCATATACAATAATTCCAATAAAAACGTCTACTCACTAGTACCACGGCATAACATATCACAGCAACGGTCAAATACCACATGCCACAGCATTAACCGCAATGCTAAAGTACATTACCACAACATTCAAATATCACATGCCACAGCATCAATCACAACATTATGATACACCACAAAAAAAACTGAACAACCAAGCATGTTATCATGGAAAATGATGTGATTCGAAGAACATAATTATATGCATGTGGATCCACTTCTAACGAGGCCGGGATACCTTGCCCGTTTCGGAATACCATGTCCGTAGTGCCCCAATAACAACAGGACCGGGAACCTCACCCGTCACGGGATACCTTGCCCGATTCGCCCCATTAACCGTAGGACCGGGAAACCTCGCCCGTCACGGGATACCTTGCCCGATTCGCCCTTTTTAGCCGTAGGATCGGGAAACCTCTCCCGTCACGGAATACCTTGCCCGATACGCCCTACTAACAACAACAACAACAACAACAACAATGCCGACACCATGATGCATGAACATGACCAAACGCGGTGTCTAACCATAACATCCTCTATCGCAATATCTTCGACAGAGTAACAACAACAACAACAGCAGAACACAAATTCATAAGCTAGCTAGTGCCTTCTACCAATAACATAAACATTTAATGTTCTTAGCAACTTTGATTAAGCACATAACATCCAAGTGAAGCTTTGGAATAAAAGGACTAGTTCTCTCAGATTATCATACTAATAAATCAATAGGCATCATAAATGAACTTTAGACATCCTACTTAGGCTTTACAATATCAACCTAATTGCGGGAACTCGAGGAAACGCGACGAAACATAAGGATGCATGCTGTCACTGGGCGCCTGGCGCCTGACAGCGTGGGCGCCTGGCACCCTGCCACTGTCACCCAATTCGAAAACAGAGGATTTATACCCGTTCGGGGATCTAATGCCTCACCATTACATCCCTCCGAACTTAGTTGGACATGGTCTAGAGTTCCTTGATCCATACTTAGTGGCTACACATTCATAGGGTCTAAAGCTTACCATTTAGCTATTTAAATTCCTGACATTATCATATGGTAGCAAACGATTTCTGCACATCAAGCATGTAAACAACTAAAGCTCAATCATCACGCCAAATTCATCAACCAATAAAATTATCACAAGTCGAGAATAATAATTTGGGGAGTTCGAATATCCCCTATCACGGTGGTGATAGTGCCCGTTTTTCGTTACCGCGCGAGGCATAGGGGTCTTTGGACACCCCTATTGTTCACACAAGTTCCATACACTCACTAGGAGAGAGCAACTATCCCTTACCTCAAGTGAATTTCGTGCTCCTAGGAGGGGATGAGGTAACACCAAGCTTTTCCTTTCCTAGTGAAGCTTTCTTCAGCAAAAACACAAGAGCAAGGGTTTAGGAATGGAAAAATCATAATTTAGAACCCTAACATTGATCTTAAAGACAAGGCTATCATTAGAAGGCTTACCTCTTCCTATTCCTCCCAATGAGGTTGTACGAATTACAGTAACTATGCTCCCGGGTCGAGTTTCGTAGCGTAGTCTTGAGTCAGAGCCCTTGACAGCACAAAATTGGGGAAAAAGGGAAGGAGGGTTTTTCTCTATCTTGGTTGATCTTCTGAGCAGCTCCTTGTAACACCCCAATTCCTCAAGCTTGGTTTGTTGTGTGTGCATAACCTTAGTATGGCTTAAAGATGAACTTTAATTGATATTTTCATTGATTGTCATAGTTGAATATGTGAAAAACTGTGTTTGGTGAAATTTTGCCCAGTGTGAATCGATTCCCAGGCCCTGTGAATCGATTCAGGGCTGTGGGTTTGCTGGGACTCGATTAGGTTTGCAGTGAATCGCAGAGTGAATCGATTCACAAAGGTTGATCCTCTGTGAATCGCAGCGTGAATCGATTCACGAAAGACAGTTCTCTGTGAATCGAATCTGGGAACTGCAGGAATCGATTCCTGCACTTAAAACTGCGATTCCTGTCATTTTTACACTGAGTGAATCGATTCACCTATGCTGTGAATCGATTCACAGCTGCAGTATATCAGAAAAACTCAGCAGAAAAAGAACAGAACGCGATTGTTAGAGAGAGGGTTAGAGAGAGAGGGTGCGACAGAGAGAAGAAGGAGAAGGGGTTAAAACACCTAGGGTTCACAAATTAGAGGGGAAAAACAAGGATTCATGCTAGATTCATCCTCGATCTTAGCTTGAATCCAAGTTGGGGAGTGTTTATGCTTGGATTGGAAAGTTGAAGGAAATCCCTAGAAGGCCAGCTTGAAGGAGAAGAGGAAGAACGTGAAGAAGGAAGAAGAAGAAGCTAAGCATCAACTTTGAACTTGAATCTTGGAAGTTGTTGTGAGTTCTTCCTTCTCTTAGGTGTTGGGCACCCATAAGTCCCACATTAGGGTCCCCTTGAAGAAAACCCATGAACCTTATGTTAGGAACTTCCCCAAATCCCTATTTGATGTACAGTTTTTAGTGTTAATTGCTATGCATGTATTATTGGGACTGTTTATAGGGGTTAATGTTGTACCCAAAACCCCCATAAACTGTGAGATGGATGTTTGACCATTGGGAGCTCCATGGAGCCCTAATGGAAATGTGTTTTGTCTTGATGTATTTTTCCTTGACTGAGCATGTTACATGTTTTCATTTGAATATGAAATGTATCTTTTACATGAATATGTTTAGTTCCATATGAAGCTAGAGTAGCACCTAATTGTATTCTTAATCTTGATTAAAGCATGCATCTAAGGATATAGTTGGTAACTAAATTCTCTAAAAGATACTAAGATGCCTCAATAAAGGAGGTGATCGATATGGTAAGCCATGTGGGGAAGCCCTCGGACGGTTAAGACGTCTAACCACCATATCGAAAGCGTGTTTATGGGGTTGTATGGACGTAAGCATACAACACTACCCATGAATACGAGCCAAAGATGAATTAGAAATTCATAGTAAGAATATGCATTGCATAAACGTGTCAAATAAATTCTTGACTGATGATAAATTGTATGAGTTGATGGTGAGGAGTCGGAGGGAGGATTCACTGAGATTATTATCTCACCCCACTCCTTTATTTAATTATTTTTACAGATGCACAGGTACCAAAGGAAGGCTGACAGCTGTTCACTCTAGGAACCTTGTATCTTGTAGTAGTTTTAGTAACACCTTTAAGATGTAATTTTTAGAATTATGTATTGATGTTGCACCGACATGGATTTATGTATTTAAGTTTAGTTTTATGACATTTGAACTTAATGTTGGACTTTAAGTTTAAATTTGGGATTACTGTACCTAATGTTAATTATCCTATTTTCAAGCTAATGAAAGTAAGGTGTTACATTATGGTATCAGAGCAGTTCGATTCTAATCGGACTGTGGGGGTTGCTAGGAATAGTTTCGTGAATTTCTTGAGTCTGTTGTTGTCTTTCTACTTACTATGCTAAGAGATATTGAGCCTGATCAACTCATTGCTTGGTGCATTCTATGCAGAATTATGGCTTCAGGTTCTGGAAGGCGCGGAAGGAAGGCCCAGGAGGAATGACGCAATACCTCCGAATCTGCCAGAACAAGAGAATGCTTGGCTGCAAGGGATATTGCAGGCTATTCAGAATCAGAGTATTGCAACCAACAATCTTGTAGCTCAGTTAGCCCAACAACAGCAGTACCAAGCCCAACCTCCCCCGCAAGAGGAGGAATTGGACCGAAAATTTCTCAAGTTCCTCAAGACGAAGCCACCAACCTTCAATGGAAAGGTAGAAGCCATGGCATCCCAACACTGGCTAGAGGCCGTGGAGAAGAGTTTTAGGGTGGTTCATTGTACCGAGGAGCAAAAGGTCGAGCTAGCTACTCATGTGCTCATAGAGGATGCTGAAAACTGGTGGAAAGGGGCCCGAGCTTACATGGTGGCTCAAGGGACACCACTAACTTGGGTGAACTTTCAGAGGGTCTTCTTGGAGAAGTACTTTCCACAGACTGTGAAAGATATGATGGATAGAGAATTAGTCCAGCTTCAGCAAGGGAAATCTACGGTTTCAGAATATGTGAACAAGTTTGAGGAGTTAGTAAGGTACTCATCTGTTGCTCAATTTGCTCCGAATGATAACTGGAAAATCAAGCAGTTCAAGTGGGGACTAAGGCCAGACATCCAGAACAATATTTCACAAACTGAATTCACCGAATTCGCCAGGGTGGTCCATCAGAGCTATGTGGCTGAAGCAAGCTTCAAGAGGATGTATGAAGATAGGTAAACGAGGTGGCAAGATAAGAACAAAAAGAAGGAGGAGGATAAGAGCGCTCAACGCGTGAAACCGAAAGGAAACCTATTCAAAGGAAAGCAGGCTTAAACCTCCGAGTCTGCTTATCATGCATGCTCGAACTGTGGGAAGGTGCACCAGGGAGAGTGCATGAAGGGCAAAAATGTCTGCTTTGTTTGTCACCAACCAGGGCATATGGCTAAGGAGTGCCCCCAATACACTAAGGGAAAAGGAGCCAAGTCGGGTGATCCTCACCAAGGGAGAGTCTTTACTCTGGATGCCCGTAGCAAAGGAGCGGAATATCGATGAAAGGTACTTGTTTCTTTCAGGATGAACCTCTAGTTGTTTTGTTTGATTAGGAGCAACACATTCCTTTATCTCTTGTACATGTGTTCAAAGGCTAGGGTTGTGTCTCACCTCTTTACAATTCCGTTGCATGTGTATACACCCACCGAAGATAGCATTTCTACTTCCTTGATATGTGAGAATTGCCTCTCCTAATTCAAGGGAGGATGTTTTTAGTAAGCCTTGTGTGTCTACCTCTTAAGGAATGGACATAGTGCAGGTATGGATTGGCTTTCCGCCAATCAAGTTGTTTTGAATTGTTTCTGTAAAACGATTGAGTTTCCAAATGTACATCCTGTTACTAAAGAGTCAAGTTATGTTCCACAGAGTAATGATCTCCTATTGAGTCGCTATCTAGTGGATGGTCTTGCAGGATATATGATTTTACTTTCTTCAACTATAAAGGCTAGCCTAGATCTGGACACTATCCCTATAGTGAACGAATTCTTAGATGTGTTTCCTAGCGAGGTAGCGACCTTACCCCCTGAGAGAGAAGTGGAGTTCTCAATAGAATTGGTTCCCGGAACGGGACCAATCTCCATAGCACCTTATAGGATGTCACCCTTGGAGTTGAGGGAACTAAAAACACAATTGGAAGATTTGATTGCTAAGCAGTTTATTAGATCTAGTGTGTCACCTTGGGGCGCACCTGTCCTTTTGGTAAAGAAGAAAGATGGGAGTATGAGGTTATGTATTGATTACCGAAAAATCAATAAAGTCACAGTGAAGAATAAGTACCCCTTGCCCAGAATAGATGACTTGTTAGATCAACTTAGGGGAGCTTCGGTTTTCTCTAAGATTGACCTGAGATCTGGTTATCATCAGATTAGAGTTAAGGTAGAGGATGTTCCAAAGACGACATTTAGGACTAGATACGGGCACTATGAATATTTGGTTATGCCTTTTGGTCTGACCAATGCTCCAGCCGTATTTATGGACTATATGAACCGAATTTTTAGGCCTTTCCTTGACAAGTTTGTAGTGGTCTTCAAAGACGATATCCTGGTTTATTCTAAGGATCCTCAAGAGCATGAGGAACACCTTAGGATTGTTCTAAGTACCCTTAGGGGAAAGAGCCTTTTTGCTAAGCCTGAGAAATGTGAGTTTTGGCTCAGTGAAGTTAAGTTTCTGGGTCATGTGATTTCTAAAGAGGGAGTATCGGTTGATCCTAGTAAAGTAGAAGCAGTCCTTAGTTGGGAACGACCAACCACAGTCACAGAAGTTAGGAGCTTTCTAGGATTAGCCGGTTACTACCGAAGGTTCATTAAGGGATTTTCACAGATGGTACTTCCCCTAACAAGGTTAACCCGAAAGGGGGAGCCATTTGTGTGGACTAAGAGCTGTGAGAGTAGTTTCCTAGAGCTTAGATCAGGTTGACTTCCACCCCGGTCTTGATTATCCCTGACCCAGCGTTGGGATTTGAAGTTTATAGTGATGCCTCTAAGAAAGGGTTAGGATGTGTTCTTATGCAGAACCGACAAGTTGTAGCTTATGCATCTAGGCAGTTAAGGCCCCATGAGGAGAACTACCCTACTCATGACTTAGAGCTAGCAGCCATTGTCTTTGCTCTAAAGATTTGGCGACACTATCTGTATGGTGCCCAGTTTGAAGTGTTTAGTGATCATAAGAGCTTGAAATACCTTTTTGATCAGAAGGAACTTAACATGAGGCAGAGAAGATGGGTTGAGTTCCTAAAAGATTATAACTTTGAGTTGAAGTACCATCCGGGCAAAGCGAATGTGGTCGCTGATGCCTTGAGTAGGAAATCCTTGCATGTGTCTTCACTGACGATTAAAGAAATGGAGTTGCTGGAGTCCTTTAGGAACCTTAACCTTGGAATTTTCCCATCAGTGAACAGTCTCATGCTTTACCATCTAGAAATTTCCTGCAATTTTAGGGAACAGATTAGGTCTGCTCAGAGCTTAGATGTAGAGTTGCAGTCTAGCAAGCACCGCCCCGGTTTCTCTGAAGCTGAGGATGGCACTTTAATGTTCCATCAGAGAATCTGCATACCAAAGGATAATTCCATTAAGCAGCAGGTTCTAGGAGAAGCCCACAAGAGTGGATTCTCGGTACACCCTGGCTCCACCAAGATGTACCAGGACCTTAGACAGAGGTATTGGTGGCCAGGCATGAGGAATGATGTGGCAGAATTTGTGGCTCAATGCTTAGTTTGTCAGAAAACCAAGATAGAACACCAAAAGCCTTCAGGTTTTCTCCAACCCTTAGAAATTCCCGAGAGGAAGTGGGATAGTATAGCAATGGACTTCGTGGGAGGGTTACCCTACACTCAGTTAGGATAAGACTCTATATGGGTCATAGTGGACAGATTTACCAAATCTGCTCATTTTCTTCCCATAAAGTCCACTTACAAAACCGCCCGGTTAGCTGAGATCTATATCAGAGAAATTGTTAGACTCCACGGAGTTCCAGCTAACATTGTCTCTGATAGGGATCCAAAGTTCACCTCTCGGTTTTGGAAGGCACTTCATCAAGCCTTAGGGACGAGGTTAAGTCTTAGCACAGCCTACCATCCCAGAACGGATGGTCAATCTGAGAGAACCGTTCAAACTTTAGAGGATATGCTCAGAGCCTGTGTTTTAGAGGATGGCGGTAGTTGGAGCAAGTACTTGTCATTAATTGAGTTTTCATACAACAACAGCTATCACTCTAGCATAGGAATGGCACCGTACGAGGCTCTCTACGATGCAAGTGTAGGACTCCTCTATGTTGGTTTGAAGTGGGAGAGAAACAAGCATAGGCCCTGCACCTTGTTCAGGAAACCACTGATAAGATTCGTATGATTAGGGAGAAGATAAAGACTGCTCAGAGTAGGCAGAAAAGTTATGCAGATCGTAGGCTCAAACCCCTTGAATTTGATGAGGGAGAACATGTATTCCTAAAAGTCACTCCCACTATAGGTGTTGGTAGAGCTCTTCGGGCCAAAAAGTTGACCCCTCGGTATGTGGGTCCCTTCCAAATCCTCAGTCGAATTGGTCCTGTCGCTTACCAAATTGCCTTACCTCCTTCTTTGTCAAATCTCCACAATGTTTTTCATGTGTCTCAGCTTAAGAAATACATTCCGAATCCATTCCACTCCATAGATCATGAGTCTATACAACTTAGATCAGATTGTACGTACCAGCCCGAACCGGCCCAATTAGTGGACCGAGCTTCCAAGGCACTCAGGAATAAGACTATCCCTTTGGTCAAGGTGATCTGGGAAGGATCCACTCCTGAAGAAGCCACTTGGGAACTTGAAGATGAGATGCGAAGGCAATATCCACAACTCTTTCAATAGGTATGTAAGTTTATCCAATTTTGAGGACAAATTTTTTTTTTGGTGGGTAGTAGTGTAACACCCCAATTCCTCAAGCTTGGTTTGTTGTGTGTGCATAAACTTAGTATGGCTTAAAGATGAACTTTAAGTGAAATTTTCATTGATTGTCATAGTTGAATATGTGAAAAACTGTGTTTGGTGAAATTTTGCCCAGTGTGAATCGATTCCCAGGCCCTGTGAATCGATTCAGGGCTGTGGGTTTGCTGGGACTCCATTAGGTTTGCAGTGAATCGCAGAGTGAATCGATTCACAAAGGTTGATCCTCTGTGGATCGCAGCGTGAATCGATTCACAAAAGACAGTTCTCTGTGAATCGAATCTGGGAACTGCAGGAATCGATTCCTGCACTTAAAACTGTGATTCCTGTCATTTTTACACTGAGTGAATCGATTCACCTATGCTGTGAATCGATTCATAGCTGCAGTATATCAGAAAAACTCAGCAGAAAAAGAACAGAACGCGATTGTTAGAGAGAGGGTTAGAGAGAGAGGGTGCGACAGAGAGAAGAAGGAGAAGGGGTTAAAACACCTAGGGTTCACAAATCAGAGGGGAAAAACAAGGATTCATGCTAGATTCATCCTCGATCTTAGCTTGAATCCAAGTTGGGGAGTGTTTATGCTTGGATTGGAAAGTTGAAGGAAATCCCTAGAAGGCCAGCTTGAAGGAGAAGAGGAAGAACGTGAAGAAGGAAGAAGAAGAAGCTAAGCATCAACTTTGAACTTGAATCTTGGAAGTTGTTGTGAGTTCTTCCTTCTCTTAGGTGTTGGGCACCCATAAGTCCCACATTAGGGTCCCCTTGAAGAAAACCCATGAACCCTATGTTAGGAAGTTCCCCAAATCCCTATTTGATGTACAGTTTTTAGTGTTAATTGCTATGCATGTATTATTGGGACTGTTTATAGGGGTTAATGTTGTACCCAAAACCCCCATAAACTGTGAGATGGATGTTTGACCATTGGGAGCTCCATGGAGCCCTAATGGAAATGTGTTTTGTCTTGATGTATTTTTCCTTGACTGAGCATGTTACATGTTTTCATTTGAATATGAAATGTATCTTTTTACATGAATATGTTTAGTTCCATATGAAGCTAGAGTAGCACCTAATTGTATTCTTAATCTTGATTAAAGCATGCATCTAAGGATATAGTTGGTAACTAAATTCTCTAAAAGATACTAAGATGCCTCAATAAAGGAGGTGATCGATATGGTAAGCCGTGTGGGACGCCCTCGGACGGTTAAGACGCCTAACCACCATATCGAAAGCGTGTTTATGGGGTTGTATGGACGTAAGCATACAACACTACCCATGAATACGAGCCAAAGATGAATTAGAAATTCATAGTAAGAATATGCATTGCATAAACGTGTCATATAAATTCTTGACTGATGATAAATTGTATGAGTTGATGGTGAGGAGTCGGAGGGAGGATTCACTGAGATTATTATCTCACCCCACTCCTTTATTTAATTATTTTTCTGGATGCACAGTACCAAAGGAAGGTCGACAACTGCTCACTCTAGGAACCTTGTATCTTGTAGTAGTTTTAGTAACACCTTTAAGATGTAATTTCTAGAATTATGTATTGATGTTGCACCGACATGGATTTATGTATTTAAGTTTAGTTTTATGACATTTGAACTTAATGTTGGACTTTAAGTTTAAATTTGGGATTACTGTACCTAATGCTAATTATCCTATTTTCAAGCTAATGAAAGTAAGGTGTTACACTCCTAATCATGTTTATGGTTTTAGAACTGATGTTTAGAGGCTAGGTTAAGCCTAGGGGTCGTGGTTGCTCTTTCAGGTCGAGAATGGGTCGCACTGGGTCACAGGACCGGCCCAAAACGGGTTAAAACGCGAAACAGCGCACCATCACTTATCAGCAGTGGGCGCCTGGCGCCAAAGATCCTCTGGCGCCTGCCGCTTTTGCTGAGGCCTGGGCGCCTGCGTCCTAGTCTGGCGCCTGCGCCTGAATCAGATTCTGTTGCTAGTTTTTGTGTCCCGACTCGCCTATACGCGCACCGTACCAATTTAATTGATCTTCTAACCAGTCAATAGCATATTTAACACATTCACATACATGAAAGGCTTAATCAAACACACAAGGAATTATAAAGTTCTAGCACAAAAGTGAGGGTGTTACAGATATAACAGGCTTAAAGGAGTTAGGAGAAGTAATCCGCCTGAATGGATGTTGCCCAGAGTAAGTGGTTTAAATTAAAAATATTCATTTACAAATATTAGGATATTTAATAATAACTGAGTGCACAACTTTTATATTTATTTGTAGGTGGCTCATCAAACCGACGGGTGGGCATGTGGGATATATGTCATGAGGAATATGATAACCATTATCTCGGCGGGGATAACCGGAAATTGGATGGAGGTAATATTTAAAAACTCAATAAGCTTAATTGATTTCGTACTTAATTAAGCATTATTTTGGTTATATTAACTAGTGTTTATTTTTTTTTTACAGGTATTCAAAGACACAACACCAATGTCAAATGATGAGCTTTTGACCATAAGACAACTCTGGGCAGAATTTTTTTGCAAATTTCATACCGAGTTGAAATACGAGCCAAAGAGGAAAAAGAATAGAAAAAATGGTGAAAAAAAAATAGTAAAGTTCAAGTTTAGTTCAAGTTTAATTTTAAGTTTAGGTTTGTGTTTTTGATTTAGTTAGGTTTGTATTTGAATATTAGTTTTAGTTTTAGTTTTAGTTTGTATTTGATTTGGTTTAGTTTTAGTTTGTATTTGGTTGCTGGAAACAGTTTGTTACTATGGTTGTTCTGGTTATGGTTGCTGGAAAAATTTTGTATTTGGTTTACAGGTATATATGGTTGTTGTAAAAATATTTTAAAATTTAAAAAAAAAATTACATTTTAAATCGGTTGTTTACAAACAACCGATTTAAAAAGACATTTTAAATCGGTTGTATAAAAATAACCGATTCAAAATGTCTTTTAAATCGGTTGTTTTTAAACAACCGGTTTAAAAACCCTAATTTAAAGACCAAATTCTGACCATAAACCAGACTTTTTAAATCGGTTAATATAAATAACCGATTTAAAAAACGAATTCAAATCGGTTAAATAACCGATTTAAAATCCCCAAACTTACTAAATCCGGAGCATTTAAATCGGTTGTCCAACCGATTTTAAACCCCTAAATAACTGATTTTAAATCCTGAATTTGCACTAGTGGCAATATGGCTGGTTCCATGTCAGAAAATATAGAAGAAATTAGAAGAATGGAAGTTGCAGTGCTTAAAGCAAATGTTTGTAAACTTACTCAGGGTGAGTAAGTTCAACAAACTTACTCTCGTTTACTGTACAAACAGATTCTACAACAAAGGGACAAATTAAATTCATCAAATGCTACTGCTGCAAATGAGGAGGTTCAACAAGAGAAGGTTTTGCTGAGATGAGTAGGTTCTGAGAAGGTTCCGAGAGTAAGTTCTGTTGCAAAGTGTGACATGATAGCCTGCAAAAAAGTACAAAAGTGCAGCAGAAAAGTGTCAAATCAAGTGGAAAACTTGTCAAATACTATAGCAACGACTATATCATCATTCAAACTTTCTTTAAACATAATGGATAGCTGAAACAACTTGAGAGAGTAGGTTTTTACTGCACATAAACAGATTTTGTATCATCCCCATCGTCCTCCCTTCTCATGACTGTCCTCCTGCACGAGGAAGTTACTGCAGAAGCAATTTCGTCTTTGTTCTTCAAAGTTCATCCACTCTAGGAGTGTTCAATAGTTGAAATGCATTAAGAATCAAAGAGGAAGAGTGATAAACACAAGCCTTATCAACATCAACCATTGCTCTCCTTTATTCTCCTCTTTCACACTCTTGTTCATATGTGCTTAACATCTTGGGATATCTAAGAGAGTGTGCTTAGCTTGTTTTATTGTTTTATATCCACTTATGTAAGTGTATTCAAGCTGTAACAGATCCCAAACCCCTTCAATCACTACCTTTGTACCTTGTTCCTCCTACCAAGCTACCTAGGATACGTGAGTGTTGATGAGAAAGTGTTGGGTAGATATTTTCTATTAAGCTACCTAGGATGGGTGAGTGTTGGTGAGGAAACAGTGGGTAGAAATGTGTTGATGTAGAGCTCGAAGAGGCTTGAAGAAAGAATACTTGATGTAGAGCCTGAAGAGGCTTGAAGAAAGAATACTTGTGCTATTTGGGAAATAGTGGAGAAATCTCACAAGATATGAGGAGTGGATGTAGCCCATGGTTGTTGGGTGAACCACTGTAAAAATATACTGTGTAATACTCTTCTCCCTTATCTCTGCATACTTTACATTTTGCTCATACTGCATCATCCACTAAACCTCACATTCATTTATGCTTAAAACAGAACCTACTCTCGTTTATATGCACCATCCTGCACATCACTTATTTTGCATGAAACCTACTCTGCTTGAGAATGTTCACCGCATAGAACCTAGTCAAGTAGATGATCTTCACTGAGTGGAACCTACTTAAGTAGAGGAGGTTCAGCAAAATTGTTTTAAACTAAGACAAGGATATTCACTAAAGGATGCTCACTCTCGCATATCTATATAAAACTTATTTTGCATGGAACCTTCTCATCTAAGAAGATATTTAGAAAAATGTTTTATGCTAATGGTTTCATCTCCAAGTATCAACTTGAGAGCATGTCTTCTAAGTTTCAGGTTGGAAAATTTAAAAGGCTCACAATTCAACCCCCTTCTTGTGACTCTGTTCTACTTCAAGTACAACATGGAATTGTTATCCTTAGATTTTAGGTTTTATTTACTAAGTTGTTTTTCTGTTTTGATGATACTCCTAGTGTTGAAATTGCTTCTTCTTTTCCTATTTTGACAACAAACAATGTCTTCAGAGGGAAACCATGGTGGGGGGGTGTCTTACTCGGATGGCTTCGAGGAGGTCACGTCCGTCTATTAGCAGGCCGGTGATGACTGCGAGGGAGTATCAAGCCAGCTTCCTGAAGATTAAGGACTGTGATCCTCAACTTCGACATCCTTGTCACCACAATCCTCATTGTGATTTGATGGTTGCGGTGTATGCTAATCCTCGTGTCGGTACTAATCGTTGGGGCCCGGGTCATCGTATGTGCATGGTTCAGAGAAGATCACCCTCTCCCAGGAGGCCCATAGCTACCAGGGAGGTTTGTTGAGGGCCAAACATTGTTTAGATCCCCAGCGATGAATATGAGATATCAGAGTATACTCCATCCACACCAGAGTATTCTCCCATCACACCCGAGTACACTTCATCGACTACTTCAGAGGAATCTACTGCCCAATTTTATCCTGTTTAGTGGCCACCACTAGCTTCGACACTGATTGCATTATGTAAAGAAGAAATATTAGCTTCATGAATCTTCTTCAAATAATAATGCAGGAAGTGAAGAATTATAAAGCCTATATTTCTTATTCACATAATGCATGAAGTGTAGGGTTGAAGCATTAGAAGAAAAGATACGCGAAGAGGATGCTGATGAAGTTTGTCCCCAAGATGATGGTGAAACCAATGCGTAATTCTCTTGACACCATCATAGACTCCAGAGAATAACTCATTGGTTTCACCATCATCTTAGGGACAAAATTCATCAGCTTCCTCGTCACTATATCTTTTCTTCTAGTGCTTCAGCCCTACACTTCCTACATTATGTGAAGAAGAATCATGAAGTCTATATTTCTTCTTCACATAATGCAGGAAGTGAACGAGACTATATATAACTTCACATAATGTAGATATGTCATTTCTTTTTTATATGTAAAAATTGAATACTTAAATAGTTTGAATTTTGGGCACATTTGGTGCCAATTCTGCTGCCAATTCTTGTCAAATTTGGTGCCTAGGTTTATTGTCATTTAGAGTGCATATGTGAAGGAATGGACAAAGACATACAAATTTGAAAAAAAAAATATGTACATTTTACACCAGTTATCAACAAAAACAGGTGTAACAAGTAAGTCTTTTAACACCAGGTTTAGTTGATAACCTGTGTAAAAGGCCTATTTTCTACGCTGGTTAAATATCCGGTGTAAAAATCCTCGATATAGAACACCAGGACTATCTACAACGGTATTAAAATCGGTGTAAAATGTCCATTTTAACCGGTGTCAAAATGCTTTTATGCACTAGTGCTCATTGAAGAGGTTGTGTATGGTTATAATTAAATGAATATTTATAAATTTATGATTAAATTTTTTTAGGCTTTTGAAAAACAGAGCCTTTCATTACAGATGGGGAGAAAAGGTTGAAGTCGTTTCTCCACCATGAAGAAAGATTGCAATTCATCACTGGCATGTTTCTTGAATCTTTCCAATAACAAATGTTTTTAAGAAGTTCATTTATCATGGATTGCTTATTGTTTTCAATGCATGTTACTGGGATTTAACTCTACCATGTTTACTTTCTTCTGAAAAAATGAAGATTGTTTAAGTGCTTTCTTCTTTTTTCCAGTATCTTCTTTGAGTTACTCTATAATTTTATTATGTTCTAACTAAGGTTCTTCTTCCCCTTCCATTTGTTGATAGTCAGAATGTGGTGTCAATTGAAGTAGTGAATGGGTCTTTTAATTTTCATGCTACAATGGATGGACTTCTGAAAGTGAAATGATGCTGGCAATAATAGTTGATGTTTAAAGACTTGGGACAAATCTACAATTGAAACTATCTATTTTTCAAATGCTTAAACTTTAAGGTGGCTCTTTACTCTTCCAATAAGAAATGGAAGACTAGGATATGATATCTTCTAAAATATAAGAGTAAGTAAAAGAAACAGGAAAAAGAAAACAAGTAAAATTTATAGATTAGAACACCAAAATCATATCCCCCTCCAATCTTACTGAATATTAACAAGAGAGACTTTTGCAAAACCATGGTGTGCATATAACCCTTTTATGCTTTCTTTTATAAGTAAAATTTATTATTTTTTCCTACATGTATATAATGTTGATTTTTGGTATTTCCTTTAATCACACCTGTTTTTAGCATCAAAGCATATCTCATGTTCTTGATTCTTGGTCCTCAAGATTAAACCCACAAACTTCCATATCTTCGTTGATTGGTTTTTATTGGTGTGCCTCCTTTTCAAATAAAGCCACATGAAGAGTGCCTCATAATTTGAGACCAATAAATCTGCAATGATTGAGAAATTTATGAAAAGCCACTGATTTTCCTTCTTCTCAAATAAAGCTTTTAATATGTAAACATGTTAAGATGTTAACATGTTAACATAATATATTTGTTGTAAAATTTGGTCACGAAATCGGCAAATCACGAACACTTTAAGTCACAAACTAATCACCATATCTCACAAACACAAACCCACAAAGAAGATAGCTACGAATACCTAGCATTGAACCAATGATCACATACCATGAACACAGAAACATAATCTGTGGCATGTGAAATCACACTGTCCTCAAGGATTTATTCGCCTAGGTTGATAATCCCCCAGAATTCAAGAGGCTCTTCTCAAAAGATCCTTGGAAATATAACTTCGATGAATATCTCCATTGCAAACCCAGGATAATAGAACCACCAATATGAATGAATTAAAAAATCTGATCATTAAGCATTCAAACGGTTTTGTCTTGGAATCAATTAAGTAATAATAATTCAAATTAATTAATATAAATAATTAATTCTAAAATAAATTAACTTTTAAAATACTAATATTACAACAATCCCCCACATATTTCAAAAGTTTAAATAAAATATTTTAGAAAGAATTTCAAAACAATTTTGAAAGTAATTTTACTGGGTGTACAGCATGGATGTGAATGCATCGAATCTGGTGTCTTTTGGACTATGAACCAGACCTAGATTAATAAGAATTAATACACAATGAATTGGTGAGCAAGCTCTATGAACAAAAGACACTTTGCATATGTTAGTGGTCTACCAATCACATTACACCCTAACAATTCTCGTTGTTGACGAAATGTTGCGTAAATCGACTGTGTGCGCGCCTGGTAATCATGAGTGCTCTAGAGATTATACCACAATCTCATACAAGTGACCCCACTTGACACACATATAGGTGATTTCATCAAGTATATGTTGCAATTATTACACCACCTATAAGGCATATGAAATTCATTAAAAGCTTTTAAGTTTATCTCTCATTAATGCAGCCTAGCACTTCTCACACCATCGGAAGGGACACAAAAAATTTAGTGCTAACAGAACTAACAATTTACTTGCTTTTACTCATATGAACCTTCTAATGGATCTCCAATCACAAAAGTTGGGTTACCATCACTGTTAATTTCAAAATGGCTTAAGTCTCATTCCCCTTGATGTTTAACTCACTAGCTTTTGTTTTGTGAGAAAATCGGTCAAATACATTTTTGACCTGACATTAATTACAGATTTGTAACACATAAATAAAGAAAATGCTAAATTACAAAATTGGTCCTCTATGTTTATTTTAGGTTTCAATTTGGTCCTCTATGTTTTATTTGTTTCGTTTTGGTCCCTTACGTTTTAAAAGTTACAAGAGGTTGGTCCTTTCCGTCACTAAAAGCCAATTGTCCGTAGCTAAAAACCAAATTCTAGCTACGGACAATTGACTTTTAGTGACTGAAAGGACCAAATTAAAAACTAAAATAAAACGTAGATGACCAAAACGAAACAAATAAAACGTAGAGGACCAAATTGAAACCTAAAATAAACTTAGAGGACCAATTTTGTAATTTAGCCATAAAGAAAGACACAAGTTTCTTTTATCAAGGAATATTGACTAAGACGTCTCTTAGTCAATCAATCTCAGCCTCTATAATATATTTATATCGGTCTACTTTGATGACCTCTAAGCAACAACAAATCTATCTCCAAAATAGATTTTTTACAAATCTGCTTAGATAATTACTACTAAGCGACAACAATTTCATCTCAATAATATATTTCTACAGGTCTGCTTAGATGTTTTCTAAGCGATAACACCTCTACTGAAGATAGAAATAAAATTTATTCACATATGAATCAAAGCTAATTAGCATTATTTGTAATATCATAATTCGCAATATTTTCGACTGTGCCACAAAAAAATATTTTTACAATAAATTCACTAATTAAGGCATAAGCCAACTGTCAACATTAAAAATTAAGAAACTAATATCACTTAAAAATAAATATCGATGGTAAATATTAATAGAAATCTTTCAAAACAAATGTGCCACTGACGCAAACCGATATCTTGAAATATAAAAATAACAAAATTTATTATAACATCAAAAATATGCACATCACACCCAAAGTTACTGGGCTTCAAAGCATAATTTTATCAAGCCAGCTTCCTCCTTCAAATTAGCAACATGTTCTGTATAATAGAAAACTTCCAATTGTTGCTCTATGACCGGTGACCACATTAAAAGATAAGCATATGAGTTACCCATCTCAGGAAAAAAAAAAAAATATTATCGGGCTCCAAGCAGCCGGCTTTTGATCAAAAGAATAGAAAATAATCAAACAATAATATTTTGGCTAAATCTATCGAATCTTAATCATAGCACCAATTCCATTTTTTTAATTTATAAACAAGTTCTAATATTCATCACTAGTCCAAAAATGCTATAAAAAAATTTACGTGACATTTGCATCACACATGTGAGGAAAGCATTGCAAAATTTATTTTATAAAATCGCCCCATGCTATTTTCTTCTAACCGAAAAAAACACAAACACCGTTTAATACATCAAGATCTCAAATAGCACCTGTTTTAAACCAAACTATATTCAAAATTCACATATGGCGTCTGGCCCAACGAGAAAAATTTCTCGTCTCACAAAATACTGCTTTGAAACATGTGCACCCATTCGACACTGAGAACCCCATAACAATTCAAATAGAATGCACAAATTTGGTTCTCACCAAAAGCAAATCATCTATTCTCAGATAATAAAGCTTCAATCTCTGTGGAAATCATGCGCTAAACATAATCCCTCATTTTATATATATATATATATATATACATATATATATATATATATATATATATATATATATGTATATATGTATATATTTATCTTAAGAGTTAGAATCACAAGGGATATACAATAGGTTAGCTCCAAAGTGTAAATAAATATTCTTGTGATAGTATCATGCTATAACACTTCCTTGTGATTTGAAGGCTGAAAATTGCTTTGTTTTACCCATCCTTTCATATAAATAATTTCAAAACCTCTTTAACAATAGCTCATAATCGGATACTTTCAGGAGTGCAATAAACTATAAATACTATGATAAAACGAAATTGTCCAATCACAATATCAACACAAAAAATCAAGACTTGGGGAATTTAAAGCTCAAAATATGTACCATGGATGATTTCAAGGAGAGAAAAGCTCAAATCATACTTGTTTAAACTCGTGATGTGTCCAGGTATAGGAAAAAATATTCTTTTGCTCTGCTTGGCTTCAAGATAGCGTCTAAGTGAAGTGCCTAGTAGTGACTGTTATAAATCTTTGAGATTGTTGTAAAATTTGGTCACGAACTCAGTGAATCACGAACACTTTATCTCACGAACAAGATAGCTACGAATATCCAGCATTGAACCAATGATCACATATCATAAACATAGTAACATAGCCTAAGGCGTGTGAAATCACACTATCCTCAAGGATTTATTTGTCTAAGATGATAATCTCCTAAGATTCAACAAGCTCTTTTGAGAAGGTCCCAGATAATAGAACTACGAAGAATATCTTCATTGCAAACCCAAGATATAAAAATAATGTAAAACGAGAGGAGAAGAAAAAATCCAAAACCCAAAGAGAAGGGAATTCGACAGCCTTTTATTTCATAAAAAGAATGAACAATCACACCCCAAGATGAATCTCCATGCAGCTATATAAAGACCATTTAAATATGGCCGTTTTGTGGCTATATGAAGTTAAGAATTGTCAGAGGCTAATAAATGTGAAGAAAACGTTTTTCATTGAAAGAAAACTCAATGTAACAAAACTATCTTTAAATAGTTGAATATTTATTTTTTAATCGGGTTTGCCGTAAGTGAGTAATTGCTAATAAAAACTTTGAGGGAAACGTCTCATCACAGTGAAAGAAAAATTAAAAATAAAACTATTCTTAATTACAGAAACCACCAATATGAATGAATTATAAAATTTGAAGATTAAGCATTCAAACGGTTTTGTCTTGTAATCAATTAAGTAACAAAAATTCAAATTAATTAATATAAATAATCAACTCTAAAATAAATTAACATTTGAAATACTAATATCATTACAACAATATATTTTCGTAACTTCCCACACAACTTAATAAAAGATTAAGTCTCTGGAACTTGTTAACAAGCAAGATTAAGTCCCTGGATCCTAAACATTCAGAACTGTGATAGCTGGAGCTTTACTGATGGGCTTCATATTCTTTCCACAGTAAATTATGCTTCAAATTTTATGTTAGCCAATGTATCTCCCGTGTTGGCAAACTTTATGACTTTTTTAATTTTTTTAGAAGTCTCAATTAAATGTTTTAATTGATGTTTGTAACTGATTTTGAAACGGAAGGTAAAGGGTTATCACCATGCAGTATATGAAGCAATCTATGCTGGTATATTTAAGGATTTGAACGAGTCTCCAATTTCATTTGAACATTTCAACGTGTGACCCCTAATATTTAGTTGATCATTCTAGCAACCCCCTTTTTCCTTTCTTTTAACAAAAAATTCTATCAATTATTGTTGATCCATCAACGCATAATCAAGCTCTAGATTAACAATATTGTTTAACAGCTAAATATTTTCAAATCTTCATAATTAATTTTTAAGTGAACCTTTGCAAGCACTAATTGATCGGCATAAGGATCTTTTGGAAAAATCCACCATTTTGCCTAAATTCTACTTTGACATTTTGTGTACATGGCGTGGATAGCAACTCCAGCTACGTCTACAGGTAAGAACAATTTTTTTATAGAATAGCATTCGTGGAATGCAAGATAATTATATTAAATTGAAAATATGAACTGTGAAGAAAGCAAATGAATTGGCAAAATAAATAAAATTGAGATTTGACTAAATAAATGAGAATCTCCTTTTTTTTGTATTATTATAAATAAAATGCTAGATATTATAATTTTAGGTTAATAATGCTTTTGGTCCCTGTAATTTCAGAGAAATTCAGTTTTAGTCCCTGTAAAAATATTTTTTTTTTTAAAATGATCCCTGTAATTTAAGATTCTTCCGCTTTTAGTCCCTATAAAATTTTTTGTTTAGATTTAGTCCCTGCAATTTTAAAATTATTCCACTTTTAGTCCCTGTAAAAGTGGAAAAATCTTAAAATTACAAGGACTAAAAGTGAAAGAATCTTAAAATTACAGGGACTAAATCTAAACATAAAATTTTACATGGATTAAAAGTGGAAGAATCTTAAATTACAGAGATTAAATTTAAAAAAAAATTGCAGGGCCCAAAACAGAATTTTGCTCAAATCATAGGGACCAAAAGAGGTATTAACCCTATAATTTTTGAGTTATTTAATTATTTGTTATAGATGAATGACGACTTAAGACTTTAAGCCATGTCTTCCATCTTAGAAAACCATGAATATTTCTTATACCCCCAATTATATTTCTCAGCATAATAATAGATTCCATCACATCTAACACTTCGCCAGCATTTTTTTAAACAATCCTTATCATCGGTGATAGCATTGAAAATTTCCATGCTCTTTGCCATGTTGTTCCATTTCATAGTGCACCAAAACAGAGTAGTAGCACTAAAGTTGACTTTGACAGACCATCTTTGGGCTTGCCCGTTGGATAGATTTTACTGGCCTGGATCAATAGCTTTTGATTGACAATGGATAAAGAGATTGATACCACCACCCAAATCATTTTGAACAGCCACTTGTGTCTCATAAGGGAAAGCGTCTACTTGACCTTGCACAGGAACCATAAGCATGTACGTTGTCATAATCACTAATAAATCACTTGTAACCAAATGCCTGGACTTCACGTTGCTCTCCTTTTCTTATGATTCTTAGGCGTTAAGTTTTCAATTGCTATAGTTGTTCCTAAAGGTTACGAAATCGGATGGTATTTAAGGTGAAAACCTTAGAGATGGTGGTTGACCTAATGTGGAAGACATTTTTTTATCATTATCTATATGTTTGTTGTTTAACATTGAACACCTTTTTAAAATAACATTTTTTTACTGTCTAGACTATTGTTGGTTGACTGGAGAAGTAAATGCAATAAATTAAATTATATACATGAGATGATTGTTAGTTGACTGTATTATATTCAAAAATATATGTGTGTGTGTGTGTGTGTGTGTGTGTGTGTGAGAGAGAGAGAGAGAGAGTGTGTGTATGTGTGTTCTTGAAGAATACAAAATCAGATGGTATTTATGGTGAAAACCTTAGAGATGGCGGTTGAATGAATGTGAAAGACCTCTTTAAAATAACATTTTTTTTACTATCTAGACGATTGTTTATTGATTGGATAAGTAAATGCATTAAATTAAATTATACACATGAGATGGTTATTGGTTGACTGTATTATATATATATACACACACACACACACACACACACACACATAGCAGTTCCCGAAGGTTACGAAATCGGATGGTATATAAGATGAAAACCATAAAGATGGTGGTTTATTGAATGGGAAGACCTTTTTTCATTATTATCTGGATGACTGTTGTTTGACTGTGAACACCTTTTTCAAATAATTTTTTTTCCTATCTAGATTGTTGTTGGTTATATATATATATATATATATATATATATATATATATATATATATATATATATCCAATCAAGTATTCTATAGATTTGTAATTGTCAAAATAACTAATGAACCATACCGTATATTTTTGTAAATTATTAAATAGTTAAGTTTGTATGTAAATATAATGTAAAATAAGTTCATATGTAAACATAAATATTTAAGTTATAATTAGTTTGATTAGATATTTAATTTAAATGTAAATTTTTTTTAATTTAAGTGTCCTAATGTGGACCTCATATAAAAAGGTCCAAAGATGAACCCATCTTTTTTTATCGGTTATAGCCTGTTGATGTTAAGTAGTAATCACTGCCATCCTTGATATCTGGGAAAATTTATAACAATAGCAAGGAAACTGTTTCATTTTTTAGTACAA
The DNA here is from genome assembly GCA_037113605.1 of Calophaca sinica. NCBI lineage: Eukaryota > Viridiplantae > Streptophyta > Magnoliopsida > Fabales > Fabaceae > Calophaca > Calophaca sinica. The sequence goes on from CM073733.1 coordinate 61,293,296, forward strand.
GGCAAGGAAACTACTTCAATATGTTATTGTCTTTTACCTGGGTTCTCCGTTATCAATTTAATTAGACATGGGGAGAGTTTGGTTTACTCAGTCAAAATGCCTCTTTCAATAACATAACATTGTTAACAATAGCGCAAATTCTAAGTTTATGAATGGGACGAAAAATACATAAAGAAGCATACAATGAGTAATAAAAATACTAAGTTTATAAAAACTTTTAACGAAATAGTGGTTTACATCAAATCATACTAAAGGACGTCCGTAGAATAATAAAAACATAAAACATTTGAAATACTTAGGGAAAATGAAAACCATTCAAACAGTTGGCAAACTTTAAATTTTGAAGGATAAGTTATGCAATGTATCTCCCCGTGTTGGTGAACTTTATGATTTTTTAATTTTTTTTTAAGAAGTCACTATTAAATATTTTATTTAGTGTTTATAACTAATTTTGAAAGGGAATGTAAAAGGTTATCACTATGTAGTATATGAAGCGACCTATGCAGGTATATTTAAGGTTTCGATGAGTCTCCGATTTCATTTGAACCTTTCAACATGTGACCCTAGTATTTGGTTGATCGTTGCAGCAACCCCCTTTTTCCTTTCTTTTAACAAAAAAATTCAATCAATTATTGTTGATGCATCAACACATAATCACGTTCTAGATTAACAATATTGTTTAATAGATAAATATTTTCAAATCTTCAAAATTAATTTTTAAGTGAACCTTTGCAAGCACTAATTGATCGGCATACGGATCATTTGGAAAAACCCCTCATTTTGCCTAAATTCTACCTTGACATTTTGTGTACATGGCGTGGATAGCAACTCCAGCTATGTCAACAGGTAAGAACAATTTTTTTTACAGAATAGCATTAGTGGAATGAAAGATAAATATTATTAAATTGGAAATATGAAATGGGAAGCAAGGAAATGAATTGGCAAAATAAATAAAATTGAGATTTGTCTAAATAAAGGAGAATCTTATTTATTTGTATTATTATAAATAAAATGCTACATATTATAATTTTCAAGTTATTTATCTATTTGTTATAGATAAATGACGACTTCAGGCTTTAAGCCATGTCTTCCGTCTTAGAAAACCATGAATATCTCTTATACCACGCATTATATTTCTCAACATAATAATAGATTCCATCAGGTCTAACACTTCGCCAGCATTTTTTTGAACAAGCTGTCTGATCATGTTTAGCACTGAAAATTTCCATGGTCTTTTCCACGTTGTTCCATTTCATAGTGCACCAAAACAGAGTAGTTTCACTAAAGTTGATTTTGAAAGACCATGTTTGGGCTTGCCCGTTGGCTAGATTTTGCGGGCCTAGATCATTATCTTTTGATTGACAATGGATAAAGAGATTGATACCACCACCCAAATCATTTTGAACAGCCACATGTGTTCTTTCAAAATGAATCCCATCTACTTGACCTTGCACAGGAACCATAAGCATGTATGTTGCCATAATCACCGAAAAAGCACTTGTAACTAAGGCCCTGAACTTCATGTTGCTCTCCTTTTCTAATAATTCTTAGGAGTTAATGTTTCAATCGCTATAGTTGTTTCAGAAGGTTACGAAATCAGATGGTATTTAAGGTGAAAACCATAGAGATGGTGGTTGACCTCAATAAAAAAAAAAACCACATGTACAATATCATGACACAACAAATGACACTTGAGCACCACCTCATTCCATTTGATTTTTATAAAAATACAAACAAGGAAGACTTTCTCATATAGGTACCTAATTATGAATTTAAATATGAATACTTTTTTGTGTTATCTGCCTTCATTATAACCAACATTCAAAAGCTACTTTCTTGACCAGATACATCCGAAATTATTAAGGAAATCAGTTTATGTTTTTAAATAAGGAAGGTCGTAATTATTAAAATAATTCACATTCATAACGTTAATAATTACGAAATTCACAAACGTCCATTTGATAAAAATAAAAGCAAATGACATCAAATCTAATTAACATCAAAAACTTTTTTCTCTGCTTTAAAACGGAAATAATAAAATGCTACCAATCATAACAGTAGGCTACAAAAAATAAAATGGATTTTTTATAAGATAAATTTTTTATTGTATTTAACTATATATCGTGCGGAGCACAAACCATCACACTATAGATTTAAAATTTGCTATCAGTGAATATTCCTATTAGTCATTATTTATATCTAATAGAGTATTGAATATTTTACGTGAAATAAAATTAATATTTTATCTACCATGAATAAATATTAATGGAGTGATAAGGCAGCTTCGTGGTTTGGGGAAATAGGGATTGGAATGAAAAGAGGTCACATGTTCAACTTTTCTTCTAACATAACAAAATAACAGCTAATATTTGCTGTTCAAAAATAATAATAATAAATATATTAATTTATATTTTAGTATAAAATTTGTATTTTTTTAAGTATATATATCGTAAAAATGGCCATTGTACTATAAATATATTGTAAAAAAAAGGATGAAATTTTACAAGAAAACATAATTGTTTATTTATATTTTTCTACAAAATTGTTTAAATCAAAAACTTGGAATTGATAGTAACAAATTTTTTAATGAAATACTAAAGATGAGTTTATTTCTTACGAATATTTTATTAGAAATTAGGAATTAATATAAATTTTATACGATAGAATTTTTATTTGTCAACTATATACAGTGCAGAGCACGAGCCATCATAATATAGGTGCACTTTAGATACATTCCTTATGAAATTTATCATAATCTTTCTTTACTTATATTTTTGCTAAGTATACGCCGTATGAAGCACGAACCATTTTTTATATTCAATGAACTATAAAATATTGAATACATATTATATATATATATATAAATATATTTTAATTTTGCAAACATATTCATGACCCTAACACACGAGTAAAAATACAACACACATAACTGAATCTTTTACATGAAAACATATTAATATCCAAATAAAAATCTATTAGTATGTAAATATCCAAGTAAAAATATATTATAAGCAGACTGAATAATTCACAAGAAAAAACATGAAAATATAAATTACACTAAATAAATATTTTACAATAAAATATATATATATATATCAATAATAAATAATCTATAAACTATAAGCTATAGTCTATAAACTATAATAACCTATCTATAATATAAAAAATTATAAATAATCTCATCTAACTCACTGACAAGTGTCGTATTATGGTTAAACCAACAATTAATAACTTGCCACTAGGATAACTACCTCAGCATAAAAAGGCCACATGTAAAATATCATGACACAACAAGTAACACCTGAGCACCACCTCAATCTGTTTGATTTTTTTTAAAACACAAATAAGGAAGACTTTCTAATATAGGAATGTAATTATGAACATAAATATGAATACTTTTTTGATTGTCTGCCTTTATTTTAACCAAAAATTCAAAAGCTACTTTCGTGACCAGATACATCCGAAATTATTAAGGAAACCGGTTTATATTTCTAAATAAGGAAGGTCTTAATTATTACAACAATTCACATTCATAACTTTAATAATTACAAAATTCACAAACGTCTATTTGATAAAAATAAAAGCAAATGACATCAAATCTAATTAACATCAAAAGCTTTTTGCTTTGCTTTAAAAGGGAAATAATAAAATGATACCAATCATAAAATTAGGCTACAAATAAAAAAATGAATTTTTCAGAGGAATTATAAATTAATATAAATTTTATAATACATTTTTTAGTGTTTTTAACTATATAACGTATGGAGAATGAATCATCACACTATAGATGTAAATTTTCTATTAAGGTTTATTGCTATTAGTTACTAGAATAATATATTAATATATTTTTTAGTATGAAATTTTTAATTTTATACCTGTTCCGGACTGGGCCGAGGCCCAATCCGTCGACCCACCTTCCCTCGATGCCACGTCGTCCGCATGCCTGTCCGCTTTCCCTCAACGCGGCCGACCCAACGGCTTTGTGCATTAAAGGAATTTAATGCCGACTTCCGGGTTTTACGGGACGGTTACACAACGACAGTAACCGTCCTCAACTCATATTTGAAGAAGACCGCGTCGAACGGTCGAGGGAACGATTTTTCTACCACCTCTTTACTCACCTCGACACACCACTGACTTGAGCGTCAGAGTGTTTGCAGGTACACCACCCGACGCGCCGTCGTCATCCGTCGCGAGCACAACCGCGACCGCTTCCTCCGGTCATCCTCTCAAGTTACGCTCGTAACATTCGCGCCGGCTGTGGGAATCGTTTCTGATTCCATCTTCTTTGTCGAAGTCTCCTTCTTCACTCGACGATGACTGGATCGAAGCGTCAGGTCGCGACTAGCAGTTCCACTCATGCGAACGCAGATCTTGAACCACCAAACCAGCCGATAGCTCCGACAGAACCACCTCTCCAGCATGACGCCGTTCCGATCGTTGCTGCTCAAACCGATGCCGGAACGGAGACCGCCGCCATCCTCATTCGCGAGTTCCGCGAATTCATCCGAAGCCATGCCGAAGCGATGCATGCTCAGAATCAACGCCTCGATCGAATGGAGAATCAGCAGAAGGAACTCTCCGCTCGCGTTGCCACCCAAATCGGAAACAGAAAAGATCGAGTCTCTCATTCTCCTCGGAGATCGAAGGAGTCTGAAAATCTCAGATCTGTTCATCGCCACCACCGTGGCACGACTCCACGCCGCTCTGTGCATAGAGCACTCCGCCGTGCTCATTCTGTTTCATCAACTCCTCGGAGCGATGACACGAGTGACTCGAGCGGGGCCTTTGGTCCTTTTACATCCGAGATCATGAAATTCCCGATTCCGAAGCATCTTCAGAAACCACCCGCTTTGGACTCATACGACGGCACCACCGACCCCGACGAGCATGTTGGTTGCTTTGATACTGTCATGGGCTATCGAGGCGCCCAAGGGCCGGTGAAGTGCAGAATCTTTCCCCTCACTCTGAAGAAGGCAGCGTTGTCTTGGTTCCAGACTCTTAAGAAAAATTCCATTGGTTCGTGGACTGAGCTCGTCGGCCGCTTCTCCGCGCATTTCATCGCGTCTAAAGTCCAACCTGTCGACAGCGGCCGCCGCAATTCAGCAGAAGAAATATGAGTCTATCAGAGACTACGTCGAACGCTTCAACAAAGAAGCCATTTTGGTGAAGAAATGCTCTGACGAGATGAAGTTGTACTTGCTAGAGCAAGGCCTGGTCGAAGGAAGCCTATTCAGTGTCGACATTGGTGTCGACAAACCGAGGTCCCTGACCGAGTTCCTGAAGCGAGCTCAGAAATTTATGAATTACGAAGAGAAGTTGATAGCCTCAAAAGCCAAAGACAAATCCCAGAGTAACACTGACAAGCAAAGATGAAGAAATATTATAGTTGAAACAAATGTATCCTAAACACATAAGTGTGAAGCAGTGAAGTATGATTGAAGAAATACACAATCAGCATTTATTTACTATCAAAACCTTGCACCTCTGATGGAACCTCGTGCCGAGACCGCGTGCACGAGATCGTGATAAAGCCTTGTGCCTTGCACAAGCACCTGATGAAGAGATCGAGCCTCGTGCCGAGACCGCGTGCACGAGCTCGTGATAAAGCCTTGTGCGCTTGCACAAGCACCTCTGCAACAGGTGGATACACAGTCCAGTATTCGAGCGACCTACCAGGCCCACCTCTGCAATTGCAAAATTCAGACGACCTTAAACTCGGCTACGTCATTGACCTTGATTATTTGATGACCCCGACCTTGCCGCTTGGACAGCCAGATCAACTACTCCCACAGGGAAGTATAAAACTCGACTACGAGCACTTTACTCAGCATAAAATTAACGCTAACTTAATTACATCAAGTTGTTGCAAATTGTCTATACTTTGACAGGAACAGCGTGATAAAGCCTTGTGCGTTGGCACAAGCACCTGATGAATCGACCTCGTGCCGAGACCACGTGCACGAGCTCGTGATAAAGCCTTGTGCGTTGGCACAAGCACCTGATGAATGAAGAGATCGACCTCGTGCCGAGACCGCGTGCACGAGCTCGTGATAAAGCCTTGTGCGTTGGCACAAGCACCTGATGAATCGACCTCGTGCCGAGACCGCGTGCACGAGCTCGTGATAAAGCCTTGTGCGTTGGCACAAGCACCTGATGAAGAGATCGATTTCGTGCCGAGACCGCGTGCACGAGCTCGTGATAAAGCCTTGTGCGTTGGCACAAGCACCTGATGAATCGACCTCGTGCCGAGACCGCGTGCACGAGCTCGTGATAAAGCCTTGTGCGTTGGCACAAGCACCTGATGAATCAAGAGATCGACCTCGTGCCGAGACCGCGTGCACGAGTTCGTGAATGAAGAGATCGACCTCGTGCCGAGACCGCGCGCACGAGCTCATGATAAAGCCTTGTGCGTTGGCACAAGCACCTGTGATCGACCTCGTGCCGAGACCGCGCGCACGAGCTCGTGATAAAGCCTTGTGCGTTGGCACAAGCACCTGATGAATGAAGAGATCGACCTCGTGCCGAGACCGCGTGCACGAGCTCGTGAATGAAGAGATCAACCTCGTGCCGAGACCACGCGCACGAGCTCGTGATAAAGCCTTGTGCGTTGGCACAAGCACCTGATGAAGAGATCGACCTCGTGCCGAGACCGCGTGCACGAGCTCGTGATAAAGCCTTATGCGTTGGCACAAGCACCTGATGAATCGACCTCGTGCCGAGACCGCGTGCACGAGCGTGATAAAGCATTGTGCGTTGGCACAAGCACCTGATGAAGAGATCGACCTCGTGCCGAGACCGCGTGCACGAGCTCGTGATAAAGCCTTGTGCGTTGGCACAAGCACCTGATGAATCGACCTCGTGCCGAGACCGCGCGCACGAGCTCGTGATAAAGCCTTGTGCGTTGGCACAAGCACCTGATGAATGAAGAGATCGACCTCGTGCCGAGACCGCGTGCACGAGCTCGTGAATGAAGAGATCGACCTCGTGCCGAGACCGCGCGCACGAGCTCGTGATAAAGCCTTGTGCGTTGGCACAAGCACCTGTGATCGACCTCGTGCCGAGACCGCGTGCACGAGCTCGTGATAAAGCCTTGTGCGTTGGCACAAGCACCTGATGAATGAAGAGATCGACCTCGTGCCGAGACCGCGCACGAGCCTCGTGAATGAAGAGATCAACCTCGCGTCGAGACCACGCACGCAGAGCTCGTGATAAAGCCTTGTGCGCTGGGCACAAGCACCTGATGAAGAGATCGACCTCGTCGAGACCGCGTGCACGAGCTCGTGATAAAGCCTTGTGCGTTAGCACAAGCACTGATGAATCGACCTCGTGCGAGACCGCGCACGAGCGTGATAAAGCCTTGTCGCGCTGGGCACAAGCACCTGATGAAGAGATCGACCTCGTGCCGAGACCGCGTGCACGAGCTCGTGATAAAGCCTTGTGCGTTGGCACAAGCACCTGATGAATCGACCTCGTGCCGAGACCGCGTGCACGAGCTCGTGATAAAGCCTTGTGCGTTGGCACAAGCACCTGTGATCGACCGTGCCGAAACCGCGTGCACGAGCTACCTGAAGAAGAGATCGACCTCGTGCCGAGACCGCGTGCACGAGCTACCTGATGAAGAGATCGACCTCGTGTCGAGACCGCGTGCACGAGCTCGTGATAAAGCCTTGTCGACCTCATGCCGAGACCGTGTGCACGAGCTCGTGACAAAGCCTTGTGCCTTGCACAAGCACATCAAGCCTCGTGTCGAATCGCCAGCCAGACGTGGAACACGAAGGTCCCGAACGAACTAATGAACAAGCACGACGCGTGGCGACACTTGCGGTTCCTTACGAACAAGGGCGTCGAACGCCGACATCAACGAACTCGACAACAAGTCACCACCTCGACAATCGAGCTAAGCGACTTAGGGGCAATCGTTCGATCGGGCCGAGGCCCAATCCGTCGACCCACCTTCCCTCGATGCCACGTCGTGCGCATGCCTGTCCGCTTTCCCTCAACGCGGCCGACCCAACGGCTTTGTGCATTAAAGGAATTTAATGCCGACTTCCGGGTTTTACGGGACGGTTACACATCGACAGTAACCGTCCTCAACTCATATTTGAAGAAGACCGCGTCGAACGGTCGAGGGAATGATTTTTCTACCACCTCTTTACTCACCTCGACACACCACTGACTTGAGCGTCGGAGTGTTTGCAGGTACACCACCCGACGCGCCGTCGTCATCCGTCGCGAGCACAACCGCACTGCTTCCCTCCGGTCATCCTCTGAAGTTCTGTTCAGAACAATACCTTAAGTAGCACGGACCATCGTATTATAGATATATTATAAAAAATGGGGATGAAAATTTTGCAAGAAAACATAATTTTTTATTTATATTTTGCCACATAATTTTTTAAACCATTTACGATAAATTAACAATTATATTTTTTTTAATGAAATCTTAAAAATGAGCATCTTCCTTAAGAACGTTGAATAGAAATTTTATAAGATAAATTTTTTATTGTATTTAACTATATATCATACGAAGCACAGACCAACACACTATAGATTTAAATTTTTCTATTAGTGAATATTTCGATTAGTTATTATTTATATCTAATAGAGTATTGAACATTTTACGTGAAATAAAATTATTTTTTTATCTACCATGAATAAATATATATGGAGTGATAAGGCGGCTTCGTGGTTTGGGGAAATAGGGATTGGAATGAAAAGAGGTCACATGTTCAACTTCCCTTCTAACATAAAAAAGAAATAGCAAAAATTTTTTGGTCAAAAATAATAATAATAAATACATTAATTTATATTTTAGTATATAATTTGTATTTTTTTAAGCATATACTGTAAAACTGGCCATCGTACTATAAATATATTTAAAAAAAAGGATGAAATTTTACAAGAAAACATAATTGTTTATTTATATTTTTCCACAAAATTGTTTAAATCAAAAACTTGGAATTGGCAGTTACATATTTTTTAATGAAATACTAAAGATGAGTTTATTTCTTGCAAACATGTTATTAGAAATTAGGAATTAATATAAATTTTGTACGATAGAATTTTTATTTATAAACTATATACAGTGCAGAGCACGATCCATCATAATATTGGTGTACTTTAGATACATTCCTTATGAAATTTATCATAATCTTTCTTTACTTATATTTTTCCTAGGTATACGCCGTGTACAACACGAATCATTTTTTATATTCAATGAAATATAAAATATTGAATACACATTATACATATATATATATATATATTATTTTTTTAATCTTGCAAACATTTTCATGACCCTAACACACGAGTAAAAATACAATACACATAACTGAATCTGTTGCATGAAAACATATTAATATCCAAATAGACATCTATTAGTACGTAAATATCTGAGTAAAAATATATTATAAGTAGACTGAATAGTTCATAAGAAAAAACATGTAAACAAAAATTACTCTAAATAAATATTTTACAATAAAATATATATATCAATAATAAATAATCTATAAACTATAATAATCTATCTATAATATATACAATTATAAATAATCTCATCTAACTCACTGACAAGTGCTGTATTAAGGTTAAACCAACAATTAATAACTCGCCACTAGGATAACTACCTCAGCATAAAAGGCCACATGTACGATATCAGGGCACAACAAAAGACACCTGAGCACCACCTCATTCTGTTTGATTATTTTTAAAAAACAAATAAGGAATACTTTCTAATATAGGTATGTAATTATTAACATAAATATGAATACTTTTTAGATTATCTGCCTTCATTGTAACCAAACATTCAAAAGCTACTTTTGTAACCAGATACATCCGAAAAATATTAAGGAAACCGGTTTATGTTTTTAAATAAGGAAGGTCTTAATTATTGCAATAGTTCACATTCATAACTTTAATAATTACGAAATTCACAAACGTCTATTTGATATAAATAAAAGCAAATGACATCAAATCTAATTAACATCAAAAGCTCTTTTTTTTGCTTTAAAAGGGAAATAATAAAATGCTAACAATCATAAAATTAGGCTACAAATAATAAAATGAATTTTTTAATGGGAATTATAAATTAATATAAATTTGTAAGACATTTTATTAGTGTTTTTCACTATATAACGTGCTGAGAATGAATCATCACACTACAGATGTAAATTTTTCTATTAAAGATTATTGATATTGGTTTCTAGAAAAAATACAATAATATATTTTTTAGTGTGAAAATTTTAATTTTATACAATTAAATACTGTATGTAGGACGGACCACCGTACTAAAGATATATTGTAAAAAAATGGGGGTGAAAATTTTGCAAGAAAACATAATTTTTTATTTATATTTACCACATAATTTTTTAAACAATTTACGGTAAATTAAAAATTATATTTTTTTAATGAAATCTTAAAAATGAGCATCTTCCTTAAGAACATTGAATAGAAATTTTATAAGATAAATTTTTTATTGTATTTAACTATATATCGTGCAGAGCACAGACCATCACACTATAGATTTAAATTTTGCTGTTAGTGAATATTCCGATTGGTTATTATTTATATGTAATAGAGTATTGAATATTTTTCGTGAAATAAAATTATTTTTTTGTTTACAATAAATAAATATTAATGGAATGATAAGGCGGCTTCGTGGTTTGGGGAAATAGGGATTGGAATGAAAAGAGGTCACATGTTCAACTTCCCTTCTAACATAACAAAGTAATAACTAACATTTGTTGTTCAAAAAAATCATAATAAATATATTAATTTTTATTTTAGTATAAAATTTGTATTTTTTAAGTATATACCATAAAACGGGCCATCATACTATAAATATATTGGGAAAACAAGGATGATATTTTATAAGAAAACACAAATGTTTATTTATATTTTTCCACAAAATTGTTTAAATCAAAAACTTGGAATTGATAGTTACATATGTTTTAATGAAAAACTAAAGATGAGTTTATGTCTTACGAACATTTTATTAGAAATTAGGAATTAATATAAATTTTATACGATAGAAATTTTATTTGTCAACTATATACAGTGCAGAGCACGAGCCATCTTAATATAGGTGCACTTTAGATACATTTCTTATGAAATTTATCATAATCTTTCTTTGCTTATATTTTTGCTAAGTATACGCCGTGTGCAGCACGAACCATTTTTTATATTCAATGAAATATAAAATATTATATACGTACTTTATTTATATATATATATTATTTTAATTTTGCAAACATATTCATGACCCTAACACACGAGTAAAAATACAACACACATAACTGAATCTTTTGTATGAAAACAAATTAATATCCAATAAAATTACTCTAAAATTACTCTAAATAAAATCACAAGAAAAAAACATGAAAACATAAATTACTCTAAATAAATATTTTACAATAAAATATATATATATATATATATCAATAATAAATAATCTGAACGTGAACACAAGAAGGGGGGTTGAATTGTGTTGAAAAGTTTTCGCTAACTTAATGTTAAAAACACTTAGAATAAAAGTTTCTCAAAACTGTTTGTTAATCGGATGGTGAAAATAAACCGGATGCTGAAAATCAGTTTGTGAAAACTTGTTTTTAACTCAACAAGATAGAAAAGAATAGAAAGCAATAAAGCAGGAGACACAGAAATTTATACTAGTTCACTACCCAACTGGTAGCTACGTCTAGTCCCTTCGTTCCTGAAGGATTTTCCACTATAATCAGTCTGATTACAATTTCCTCAAGAGTATTCTACTGTCACAACTTGACAATACTCTCAACTTCTCAAAACGACTCAGTACAGTCGAGCCTTTGAGGATACAGCCTAAACTAGGCCAAAACAAACTTATACAAGTGAGTTGAAAAACAGTTAAAAATAACTCTCACAGAGAGGATAAAAGATTAAGCTCAAGTAAAGAAAAACTTTCGTAAAGAAAGAGTCGGACGCTGAGTTCAGTTTCAGTTGTCCAAAGACTTAGCACAAGACTTGATTGCTCACAGAAGCAGTGCTTGTTCTCAGTAAATATTTCAGTAGAATTTCAGCAAGCTTTTTCACTGTGTGTTGCTTCTTCTTCTTTGCAATGAATACCATGAGATATATATATAGGAGTTCCAAGGATATTACCGTTATGATACACATTGCTCCTATCCGTTGAGTTAGGTAAATTCAAAAATCTGTCTCTTTCTATCTTGCAGAGAAAATCCCAGTAGTATACGTTACCGTTTCTGTACTACCTTGCTTTTCACGATTGCTTTAATGATTTTTGTCTTTTAGCCAAAAAGTCTCACCTATGATATCTCGTGCAGCTATTTTAGCGCTTAGAATCAACTTTGAGATCCGTTCCAAAGACTTTTGAGAGGAAGAGCAGCAACGTGACTAACACGTGATTGTAGATGAAGTTCAGATGCTCGCTCAGTATTTGAAGTTCGGATGCTCGTAGCAAAAATGGAAATCCAGACGCTCGTTGCAATTGTAAGCCGTTTGTCAGATGATCCAGACGCTCACAAGGATGAGCCGGATGTTGACACAAATAATGTTTCCTTCTCTTGAGAGTTACTTACTTCTTGCTTAAGTGGCTTAGAATATATGTATTATTTGTATCTGCACACTACAAGAAATGTTAGAACATAAATTGTTCTCTTTTGAATACCTTGTTATCATCAAAATTAATGAGGGTCTAAACTTCTCAATCGTTTAGGTTTCAACAATCTCCCCCTTTTTGATGATGACAAATATCTAAGGTTGATGAACAATTTATTTTCAAAAAGACATTAAGGGTCTCCCCCTGAATTTAACAGTTTAGATAAATAAGAGCAATTCAGGTTTTAAGGCAATTGTTGGTAAACAAATTTCCTTAATTGATTACGAAAGATCCGTAAATGTATCAGAGCATGTATTTAATAAAGTGAGATCGGATGCTATTTATATACCAAATAGATTGATTTAATCAAATATATTTCATTGTACCAAAAATTTATTAAATATTTTCAGAGTATTAGATCAATGAATATTAGCATACACAAATGCTATGTATGAAATGCTATGCATGATACTTTATCCATCGGACGGTGGATAATCGGATTCTCACGTGTTTGATATACCTTTCTTTCGTGTTCATCATACCTTTCTTTTACTCCCCCTTTTGTCATCAGACAAAAAGAGTGTAAAACACATCATAGTCAGAACAAGACTTAGAAAAATTTGAATAAAAGACAGATAATTAGATCAAACATATTTATATATATATAATTGTATCAACCAGATAAAACATATTTTATATCACACACAAGAAAAAAAATCAAGGGTTTTGAAGAGGTGGAGGTGGGATATTGAGACGTTCGTAGAGAAGCTTCAGTGCATTCTCAAGCTGAGTAACCTTTAAGTTTGTAGCCTTCATTTCTTCAAATTCTGCTCTTGGAATGGTGACCATCTCAATTGCAGAAGTAGAAGTAGAAGGTCCAGCTTCTGGTATAGATGCAGACTTCAGCTTCTGATGCTCTGCTAGCACCAGGTTTGTCAACTTTAGTCTCAAATCCTTCTTCTTCTGAGCTCTCAAAAAGAATGCATCATTTGGAATAACCCATTTGATGAAACTTCCGAGTCTTCTGAGCTCAGATTCAGTCTGAATTTCCCACTGACGCTTCACATCTTCAGGGTATAGCAAATTCATGAAGATAGTTTCCCTGTGAAGAAAAACATTAGCAGTGTAGGAGTCAAACTTATTTCCAGCGTCTTCTCCCCAAATATTTCTGATGAAGACACTCAACGCTTCACTGGTGAAGTAGAGAGCTTCATTTTCTGCCAGGTAGATCCTTCTTAGATTTTCGCTGTCATAATCTTCTAGCACAAGGGGGTCGAGTCGCGGTAATAATGCTTTGGCTCTTCTCGATTCAGACCATTGAGTCCACGTGAACCCAATATCAAAGAGTTTGGTCACAGCAGCCCATTGATTATCAATCTTCATGCAGTCTAGGGGCCTGATTACTGAACATCTGAACATATCATCAAAGTATACAGTTCCTAGGTTGATGTCAGTAACCTTGCTGATCTTCCCAACAGTAGGAATGGTTGCCTTTTCAGCATCACAACAGTTAGAGGAGCCAGTTCTCTGTTCATCTTTCTTCAGAGAAGACAAGTAGTACCTTCTGGCGTGATCCTCAGATATCTTTGCAATTGGAAGCTGAGGAAATTCCTTAAGATTGTACCTTGTAGGTGCTGCCTCATACTCCTTCAGCCCGATCCTGCTGAAAGGCTGCTTCCCCGGAGCGAGTTCTTTCCTTTTCCCAGGAATAGACCAAGGTAGCCACCTTTGTCTATCCGGTACTATCTTGATAGAGACAGATGATGGATCTCTGTACTGTCTGATGACTTCAAGTCTTTTATGCTCGAGACAGTGAGTCATGAAGGCAGCTTCATCATCTGTTATCCACCTTCCACATTCTTCTAAAGTAAGTGGTTCAGTCTGTGGTAGGGATAGAGGAAGATCGACAGAGAAAGGAATAGCTCTGCTTCCGGAGGCAGGTCTTATCCTTCCTTTGAAAGACATTTCAAAGTGGTCATCTCCATCCTTGAGAGTTGCATTTATTGGCTCTGCAATTTCTAATCTGGCTGCTCCTGAGGTAAAAGTTTTTAAATGCCAGGTTGAGGGACGGTTATAGATGCTGTTGTATACCTCATACTTTACAAACCGTGGTTTGTATGAGATATTTTTCTTTTTAGCAAACTTACATTGGTTTAATGGTGAGGGAAAGTAAGGTAGGAGTGGCTTTGGCGACTTTGTAGGCTTTGAATGGATTAAAGGGAGGTGTTTTGAAAAGGAGGTTGAAAGGGTGAGAATGAAGTTTGGAAATGTATGTGGTGAGTGAAGTGTTTGGGAAAATTTGTGGTAGGTTAAGATTGAATGTAGTGGATGATGGTTGGGTAGGCTGTTTAGTGACAATGGAGGTTTTCTGTGTATGGGTTTGAGGATGAGGTGGAGGTGCAATAGATATTGGCGGAGCAGGAATAGAATCAGCAGATACAACAACAGATACAGACTCATCAGGAGAATTCAGTACCTTAGGTTCAGGTTGGATTGCTCGACCGATCTTTTGAGCTTCATGCGAGGCGAGATCTTTGGAGCGGATCTTGAATGTCCTTCGTCTGTTGACCGGATGCTGAGATAGACTTCTCAGCTTCTGGTTTGCTCCTCTTCCTCGTAACTCGATGATGGGAATTTCGTCCTCATCTTCCTGCTTCGCAACAAAGAGGTGTGAGTCACCTTCTGTTTAGTCCTTCTGGTCTCTCTCAAAGGAGACTCAGCTGGTCTTTTCGCACCAGATTTTGAGCTTCTGGTGGATTTCTTTTCCACTTCCTCTTCCTGTTGCTCCACCTTCACTTTCTTCATCATGGACCCAGTAAGCAATTTCATTCTTACCAGGCTGTTGACTCCAAAAGTGTCAGGAATCACAATATTGTCAGCACCAAAATACTTTGCCTTTTCTTGATCAGATAAGGCTGTCAGTGTAACACCTGATGATGAGGTCGCGTGCCGAGGTCCTATGCCAAGCTGAGTAGGTCGTGTGCCGAGCTGAGGTCGCGTACCGAGCTGAGGAGGTCGCATGTCGAACTGAGGAGGCCACGTGCACGAACTCGTGTTAGAGCCTTGTGCGCTTGCACAAGCACCCTGATCGACCTCGTGTCGAGACTGTAACACTCGTATTTTTACGAACGTTATTTAGCGTTAATGATTATATTGTTTGTAATATTTATAAATTTATATTATCGGTTTGCAGTTCTCGTAGCTGTGTTTTTAGATCTTTAACCTATAGATTAGAGGGTAATCATGAGAGAGGAGAGATTAGATGGGTAGAATGATTGATGGGATTAGCATCTCATAACAGTAGTTATACGTCACTTATTTGTGTTTTTTTTTAAAAAGAAAAAATTCATTTAAATGGTTTTCTTTACCAGCTGTATATCACGATCAGCCCCCTCAAAACCCTCACTTTCTCTTTTCTTCTTTCTTTTTCTCTAAGTTTCATTTTCCTCTCCAGACTTCCATTGAAAGACTTTGGGTTCCTTTGAGTTTTGCATAAACCTTCTTCATCAATCTTATTTCTCTTCATCTCCTCTACCAATATCATCATCTCGATCATCATTGGAGGTATGAAAAACAGAATTTTCTCTTCCTTCATGCTACTGTTTAGCGCCACTTCTTCCCTCCATTCTAACTAGTTTTTATGCTTCCAAATCATGTCGTAATAATAGGTTTTCTTCTTCATGATATTACCTACCTTTCTAACCATTTATTTGAGCTTGAAAAACAAATTGTTTCCTCTGTTTTCTGCAGTAGGCAGCGCCCAAAACCCTCCCTACTTGACTTGTTTTGATTTCTTGTTCTATGTTGTTGTATGATGTTTCTTGTTGTTGTTTGTTGTTGATTTATTTGTTGTAGCATCACATAACCTTTTTCCTGAGCCTTTGATCAAAAACCCTAACCTTGAGTAAGAGGGAAAATATGTTTAATCTTGCTTGAATCATGCATGAGGTATGTGATTATGTGTTTAATATGATTTTAGGACTTATTAGGATTAAGTTGCATGATTAGCTTGGTGTTAGATTAATTTTTGTGCAAAAATGGATTTTTGAGGGACCAAAAGGCATGTAGGAAAATTGATCTCTTTTTATGATTTAAATTTTAACATAATTGGTTATGGTCTTATTTTAATTGTTGGACCATGATGAAAATATTTTTCAGAAAACATAAACTTAGATTTTGATTAATTTGTGCTTAATATGTTATTGATTTTAAGCTTGAGTTAGTACTTAGGAAAAATGGCTTTGTCTGATGATATGTATGAAAGAAGTTTTTAATAAAATTTTAGAGAGAAGGAGTTAATTTGTAATGCTTGAATTCTCGTTGTATTTGTTTAAGTTCTTGAGTTTTAATATTTACTTGGGTTGTAGTTAAGATTGGGGTAATGAGAGCTAAGTGCTATTAGAACCCATAGATAGAACTAAGTTATGCTTGTATTAGGAAGTCTGATTCCCGAGATCGTGTGATTTCCGAGATCGAGGTGTGCGGGAAAGCGAACTCGAGGACGTGGGAGCAGTGGGATCCAGATTGAGGACGGCACGTGTCGAGGTCGATTAAGAACCGTACGTGTCGAAGTCGTGGTCGAGCTCGTTGAGGACAGCACGTAGACGAGTAGCTTGGAGTTCGGTAAGGGCACTTCTAGACATTTAGGATTCATTTTTATGTCCCTGTGTAAGGATAACTTTGGATATGCTGGAACTCTTGCTTTGTTATTTAAATTGCTTTATTTAAATACGAAGAAGTCTGAGAACTCTACGAGTTCGAAGTTAGGGTCTTCGAACCCCTTCGTTTTGTTGTCGTGAGGTCGAACATTTATCCGAGTCTTCGTGGGCGAGCGAAAGCTGTTGCGGTTGGTCTCCTGAACCCAACCCCCCACACTTGTATGTTCCTCTCTGTTAATTCCATCGAGTTGCAGAGGGATGGATTCCTTGATTTGTGTGTCAAGTATGTGGTGATTGAGTTATGCATGTATTTAATACGAGATTGAATATATGTTGCGAATTGTGTATTGCCTGTTGAATTGCGTTTCTTCATGCAGCTGGTTTTTTATTGCTTAAATGATTGAATTGTGTTTTCTTCATGTTAAGCATGCTCTCTTTATTTGATATGCGATCAAGTAATTTTATGTGTCACTCTTTGACTGCGGTGAGCTGTTCATCGAGTGAGAGAGCTAGGCGAGTCGTTATGACATTTTTGAGCCGTGACCCGAATAACTAAGGGTGCTAGGTCCCCTTTTGTTTACGGGAGATTGACTAGGTGTCGCAGCGTAGGAACCGGGTACTGCATATCTAGGGAGAAGCGAAAGATCCCAAGGCTACGGCTGGTATGTCAGTTGATGGATCTGCGTCTGCTTTCCGGAACAATTGTCGAGTCGAGAGAAAATGAGTCGTGAGTCGAGTCGAGTCTAGAGTGAGAGAGTTGAGTCACGGTTGGTGATTGATATATATATTGTGGATTGCTTATTTCTTTACACCTGGATTATCTTGATTTGTTGAGAAGTTGACCCTTTCCCGTGGTGCCTTCAATCCATGATGGTTACCCAGGCGATGTCGAGGGCGCAGGGAACTCGACAGCAGATGATGGCGAGGAGGATCTCGACGAGGATCCGGGCGACGACCTCTACTTGTCGTGATTTGCTTTGTCTATGTTTTTGTGTATAGTGGTTGTGACCAGTTGGGCCGGTTATGTTTTGTTATTACAGGTAGATCAAGGTTTACTTTGGAGCGACCCTGCGTGGGAAGTCTGTAGGAAGTACCCCAGGGTATGATTGCTCTCTTGAAGTCGTCATACCTTAGGTGTATTTCTTTGTACATTTACTACTCTGTATTTTGTATACATTATCATTCCGAGTGGTATATATGTATATTATGCATGTATGTTTTATTAGAATTTAAGTCTTGTGTCTTAGTTGCACCATGTTTCAAAAGTCAGAATTACTCTGATGTGCACTAGCTGGATAAAGAAATAATACCGTAAATTTTTTTTAAAGGCACAAGAGTACCGTTTTAAAACGCATCGCATACAGGTTTAGTTGAGCTCGGTAGCGGTCCGGAAACGGGTCGTTACAATGTTGGTATCAGAGCAGTTCGGTTCTGACCGGGCTGTGTATAGGAATTTTGGACTGGTCACTGTGTCGGGATATGTGTGTCGGGTACATAGTTGTACTATATTGATTGCTGTTTGATTAAGTGAAGCACTTATTGCTTGAAAAATTGTTTGAACTGTTTCTTGATTGAAGCAGTGTGTTTTAACACATCCTTGTTGTGAGATTCTGACAGGTTTTGAACTTTGTGGAATCTGATGCCACCTCGTAGGGATACGACAATTTGTGCGAGAACGTCGACATGGAACGAGCAATTCAAGCTATGACCGAGATGGCGGCAACCATGGCTCAGCAATCAGCTGCTGCAACTCAACAGGCTAACGCGATGGCTCAACAGACGGCAGCGTTAACCCAGCAAAACTTGCAGCAACAACAGCGAGCAGAGCGGAGTCTTGGCGAGAGGATTAGCGGACTTTAGGAAGCATGACCCAAGTTTTACTGAGCCAAACCCAGATAAAGTCGATCTTTGGATGCAAGAGATCGAGAAGATCTTCGAGGCACTCCATTGCCCGGTTCGCGTGAAGGTAGACTCGCCACCTACTTCGCTAGGGACGCAGAGTATTGGTGGAAGGGAGTGAAGCAAGCACTGATAGCGGAACGTCGCGAAATAACTTGGGAGCTTTTTCGTGGAAGGTTCTTGGACAAATACTTCCCAGATACTGCACGAGCTGAGAAGGAGCAAGAGTTTCTTCAACTACCACAAGGCAAAGATGACAGGTTCGAGTATGCAGCCAAGTTTGAGTCATCAAGTAGGTATTTCAGTCCATTTCGTGACCGAGCTGACCAAGGATGGTTAAGTGAGAGGTTCCAACGAGGATTAAGATTTGACATTCAGAAGTCGGTGGTGTCACTGAGGATCAGGAATCTACAAGAGCTGATTGATCGCTGTGTTGAGGTAGAAGGAGTAAGAAGCCACAAGAAGAAAACTGTTGTAGGCGGACTGGTGAGACCCCAGAGTGCGGGCGTAGGTTTGCACGAAGGAAACAACTGCAGAAGAAGCCTTACAACCGACCTCAGGGGAACAACAACAGGGGACAATATCGTCCGATGACCCAGGGAGCGAGAAGCGGAGGTCAGACCGGTGCCGAGGTGATTTGTTTCCGTTGTGGGAAGTCAGGACATTATGCAAATAACTGTACTCAGAAGGAGGATGTGTGCTACAACTGTAAGAAGCCAGGGCATTTTGCTAAGGATTGTCCCACACCTAAAGCTGAACCGACAATGCTTACGGCAAAGGCCAAAGGGAAGCGTCAGGTAGCTAAAGGCAGAGTCTTCTGCATGAGCGGCGAGGAAGCAGAGCAAGCTGATGATCTTATTCAAGGTGAATGTGAGATTGAGGGTAAATCCTTATCCGTTCTCTTTGATTCGGGTGCAACCCATTCCTTTATTTCCTCTGATTGTGTGAACCATTTGAACTTGACTGTGGATCGCTTTACTGCTCAAATTGGTAGTTACAACCCAATTTGCTAAAACCTTAGTCACAAAAAGCGCATGTCTTAATTGTGTAGTGGTTATTCAGAGTAGAAAGTTTGTGGTCAATTTGGTTTGTTTGCCTCTTGGGGCTTAGATGTCATCCTCGGGATGGATTGGTTGTCACACCACCATGTCCTCTTGGACTGTGCCGTGAAACCGTAATTTTCCTGCACCTTGGAGTCTCCAATTATCTTTCTCTTTGAGCGTATTGGAGTTTCTTTGCAAGAAGGAACTAGGGAATACATGTATCCGCTAGTTCGTAAGTTTCCCAGCCGATCGAAGTGAAGAATGTACGGTGGTGTGTGACTTTGTGGACGTTTTCAAGACGTGCCAGGGTTACCACCGGTCGAGGTCGAGTTCTCCATCGAGTTGATTCCAGGAACAGGACCGATTTCCAAAGCGCCATACAAGATGTCTCCTGCCGAGATGAAAGAACTGAAGTCCCAGATCGAACACTTGGAGTCAAAGCAATTCATACGACCGAGCGTGTCACCGTGGGGAGCTCCAGTGTTGTTGGTTAAGAAGAAGGATGGACGATCAAGGCTGTGCGTGGACTACCGCGAGCTCAACAAGGTTACTGTGAAGAACCGGTATCCATTACCCCGTATTGACGACTTGATGGATCAACTTCGTGGAGCGGCGATATTTTCCAAGATAGATTTGAAGTCTGGTTATCATCAGATTCGCGTGAAGGAGGAAGATGTCCCCAAAACAGCTTTCAGGACTAGGTATGGTCACTACGAGTATTTGGTGATGCCGTTTGGAGTGACAAATGCGCCAGCTGTGTTTATGGACTATATGAACAGGATTTTCCATTCGTTCTTGGATCAGTTTCTAGTAGTGTTCATCGACGACATCCTGATCTACTCGAGGAACAGAGAAGAACATGGAGGACACCTACGCCGAGTATTACAGATATTGCGTGAGAAGCAACTTTATGCGAACTCGTTCAAATGTGAATTTTGGCTTAACGAGGTGAATTTTCTTGGACATGTGATTTCCAAAGAAGGGATAGCTGTGGATCCAACTAAGATTGAAGCTGTGCTAGCGTGGGAACAGCCGAGGACAGTCACTGATATCAGGAGTTTTGTTGGCTTAGCAGGCTATTATCGAAGATTCATTGAAGGTTTCTCGAAGATTGTCGCGCCTCTTACACGGCTTACGAGGAAGGATCAACCCTTTGCCTGGGTGAGGAGTGCGAATCCGGTTTTCAAAAGGCGAAGGACCTCTTGACAACAGCGCCTGTGTTGATTTTGCCTCAACCAGAAGAGCCTTACGAGGTTTATTGCGATGCGTCACACCAGGGATTGGGATGCGTGCTGATGCAACACCGGAAAGTGGTAGCGTATGCTTCAAGACAGCTTAAGATTCACGAGGAACTACCCTACTCACGATTTAGAGTGGCGGCGGTGGTTTTTTCTTGAAGATATGGAGGCACTACCTTTATGGGAGCACTCTTCTTGTTTCAGCGATCACAAGAGCTTGAAGTACTGCTCGATCGAGAAAGAGCTCAACATGCGTCGGCCAGATGGGCGAAATTTCTCAAGGACTACGACTTTACGTTGGAATACCATCCGGTAAGGCTAACGTAGTAGCGGATGCATTGAGCAGAAAGAGCGTTTAGCCTCAAAGAATAATGATCAAGGAGTTGGAGATGCTCGAGAAGTTCCGAGACTTGAAGTTGAGTGTGGAAGTTTCACCGGGGAAGCTGAGATTTGGTATGCTTACCATTTCTAACAGATTATTGGATGAGATCAGAGACCAGCAGGTTCATGACGAACTTCTGCAAGAGAAGATACAGTTGATAGCGCAAGGGAAAGCGACAGAGTTCAAAGTCAGAGCGGACAACATTTTAAGGTGCAATGGCCGTGTGTGTGTACCTAACGTAGCAGAGCTGAGGAAGTTAATACTT
Organism: Calophaca sinica; assembly: GCA_037113605.1. Lineage (NCBI taxonomy): Eukaryota > Viridiplantae > Streptophyta > Magnoliopsida > Fabales > Fabaceae > Calophaca > Calophaca sinica. The sequence goes on from CM073733.1 coordinate 61,315,376, forward strand.
GACGAAGCGCATAAGAGCAATTTTAGTATTCATCCAGGAGTTACGAAGATGTATCAAGACTTGAAGAAGCATTTTTGGTGGTCCAGAATGAAGAAGCAAGTGGCTGAGTACGTAGCTTTGTGTTTAACGTGTCAGAAAGCGAAGGTGGAGCACCAACGACCAGCGGGAATACTACAATCGCTTGACGTACCAGTATGAAAATGGGACAGTATCTCCATGGATTTCGTTGTAGGTTTGCCGAAGACGCAGAAGAAGAATGACTCGATTTGGGTGATCGTCGACCGATTGACCAAATCTGCTCATTTCTTGCCAGTGAGGTCGACGTACCACGTGGAAAAGCTGACCGAGATCTACATCGCGGAGATAGTGCGACTTCATGGTATACCCTCTTCAATCGTGTCGGACCGAGATCCGAAGTTCACGTCTCATTTTTGGAGGGAATTGCAAGAAGCGATGGGAACCGAGCTCAGGCTTAGCTCGGCATATCATCCCCAAACTGACGGTCAGACTGAGAGAACGATCCAATCGCTTGAAGATTTGTTGCGAGCGTGTACCTTAGATTACCGAGGAAGTTGGGACGACGTCTTACCATTGGTGGAGTTCACCTACAATAACAGTTTCCATGCGAGTATTGGAATGGCACCTTTTGAAGCACTGTATGGACGTAAATGTCAGACGCCTCTTTGTTGGTACCAGGATGGTGAGAGTTCTGTTGTGGGACCTGATATGATCCAGCAGACTACTGAGAAGATCCGTCTGATCAGAGATAGGATGCAAACGTCTCAGAGCCGACAGAAGAGTTATGCCGACCAAGGACGTCGACCGCTAGAGTTCGAAGAAGGAGAACATGTATTTCTTAGAGTCACCCCCACTACTGGAGTTGGTCGAGCGATCAAGTCCAAGAAACTTACCCCTAAATTTATTGGACCTTACCAGATTCTGCGTCGTATCGGTCCAGTGGCATATCAGATTGCCCTGCCACCCTTCTTGTCAAACATTCATGACGTCTTCAACGTCTCACAATTGCGGAGATATATTTCCGACCCCTCTCATGTCATCGAACCAGATGTGATTCAACTGAGGGACGACTTATCCTTCGAAGCATCACCAGCAAGGATCGTTGATCGGAAAGCCAAACAGTTGCGGAACAAAGAGATTCAACTTGTCAAAGTTGTGTGGGATCAGAAGACTGGAGATGCGACTTGGGAGCTGGAAGAGAAGATGAAGACTCAGTACCCTGAACTTTTCCGCGGTAAGTATCTTATTTGCAATTTCGAGGACGAAATTTTTTTTAGAGGGAGAGTATTGTAACACCCGATGATGAGGTCGCGTGCCGAGGTCCTATGCCGAGCTGAGTAGGTCGTGTGCCGAGCTGAGGTCGCGTACCGAGCTGAGGAGGTCGCATGTTGAACTGAGGAGGCCGCGTGCACGAACTCGTGTTAGAGCCTTGTGCGCTTGCACAAGCACCCTGATCGACCTCGTGTCGAGACTGTAACACTCGTATTTTTACGAACGTTATTTAGCGTTAATGATTATATTGTTTGTAATATTTATAAATTTATATTATCGGTTTGCAGTTCTCGTAGCTGTGTTTTTAGATCTTTAACCTATAGATTAGAGGGTAATCATGAGAGAGGAGAGATTAGATGGGTAGAATGATTGATGGGATTAGCATCTCATAACAGTAGTTATACGTCACTTATTTGTGTTTTTTTTAAAAAGAAAAAATTCATTTAAATGGTTTTCTTTACCACAGTGTATATCACGATCGACCCTCAAAACCCTCACTTTCTCTTTTCTTCTTTCTTTTTCTCTAAGTTTCATTTTCCTCTCCAGACTTCCATTGAAAGACTTTGGGTTCCTTTGAGTTTTGCATAAACCTTCTTCATCAATCTTATTTCTCTTCATCTCCTCTACCAATATCATCATCTCGATCATCATTGGAGGTATGAAAAACATAATTTTCTCTTCCTTCATGCTACTGTTTAGCGTCACTTCTTCCCTCCATTCTAACTAGTTTTTATGCTTCCAAATCATGTCGTAATAATAGGTTTTCTTCTTCATGATATTACCTACCTTTCTAACCATTTATTTGAGCTTGAAAAACAAATTGTTTCCTCTGTTTTCTGCAGTAGGCAGCGCCCAAAACCCTCCCTACTTGACTTGTTTTGATTTCTTGTTCTATGTTGTTGTATGATGTTTCTTGTTGTTGTTTGTTGTTGATTTATTTGTTGTAGCATCACATAACCTTTTTCCTGAGCCTTTGATCAAAAACCCTAACCTTGAGTAAGAGGGAAAATATGTTTAATCTTGCTTGAATCATGCATGAGGTATGTGATTATGTGTTTAATATGATTTTAGGACTTATTAGGATTAAGTTGCATGATTAGCTTGGTGTTAGATTAATTTTTGTGCAAAAATGGATTTTTGAGGGACCAAAAGGCATGTAGGAAAATTGATCTCTTTTTATGATTTAAATTTTAACATAATTGGTTATGGTCTTATTTTAATTGTTGGACCATGATGAAAATATTTTTCAGAAAACATAAACTTAGATTTTGATTAATTTGTGCTTAATATGTTATTGATTTTAAGCTTGAGTTAGTACTTAGGAAAAATGGCTTTGTCTGATGATATGTATGAAAGAAGTTTTTAATAAAATTTTAGAGAGAAGGAGTTAATTTGTAATGCTTGAATTCTTGTTGTATTTGTTTAAGTTCTTGAGTTTTAATATTTACTTGGGTTGTAGTTAAGATTGGGGTAATGAGAGCTAAGTGCTATTAGAACCCATAGATAAAACTAAGTTATGCTTATATTAGGAAGTCTGATTCCCGAGATCGTGTGATTTCTGAGATCGAGGTGTGCGGGAAAGCGAACTCGAGGACGTGGGAGCAGTGGGATCCAGATTGAGGACGGCACGTGTCGAGGTCGATTAAGAACCGTACGTGTCGAAGTCGTGGTCGAGCTCGTTGAGGACAGCACGTAGATGAGTAGCTTGGAGTTCGGTAAGGGCACTTCTAGACATTTAGGATTCATTTTTATGTCCTTGTGTAAGGATAACTTTGGATATGCTGGAACTCTTGCTTTGTTATTTAAATTGCTTTATTTAAATACGAAGAAGTCTGAGAACTCTACGAGTTCGAAGTTAGGGTCTTCGAACCCCTTCGTTTTGTTGTCGTGAGGTCGAACATTTATCCGAGTCTTCGTGGGCGAGCGAAAGTCATTGCGGTTGGTCTCTGAACTGACCCCCACACTTGTATGTTCCTCTCTGTTAATTCCATCGAGTTGCAGAGGGATGGATTCCTTGATTTGCGTGTCAAGCATGTGGTGATTGAGTTATGCATGTATTTAATACGAGATTGAATATATGTTGCGAATTTTGTATTGCCTGTTGAATTGCGTTTCTTCATGCAGCTGGTTTTTTATTGCTTAAATGATTGAATTGTGTTTTCTTCATGTTAAGCATGCTCTCTTTATTTGATATGCGATCAAGTAATTTTATGTGTCACTCTTTGACTGCGGCGAGCTGTTCATCGAGTGAGAGAGCTAGGCGAGTCGTTATGACGTTTTTGAGCCGTGACCCGGATAACTAAGGGTGCTAGGTCCCCTTTTGTTTACGGGAGATTGACTAGGCGTCGCAGTAGAGGAACCGGCATCGCATATCTAGGGAGAAGCGAAAGATCCCAAGGCTACGGCTGGTATGTCAGTTGATGGATCTGCGTCTGCTTTCCGGAACAATTGTCGAGTCGAGAGAAAATGAGTCATGAGTCGAGTCGAGTCTAGAGTGAGAAAGTTGAGTCACGGTTGGTGATTGATATATATATTGTGGATTGCTTATTTCTTTACACCTGGATTATCTTGATTTGTTGAGAAGTTGACCCTTTCCCATGGTGCCTTCAATCCATGATGGTTACCCAGGCGATGTCGAGGGCGCAGGGAACTCGACAGCAGATGATGGCGAGGAGGATCTCGACGAGGATCCGGGCGACGACCTCTACTTGTCGTGATTTGCTTTGTCTATGTTTTTGTGTATAGTGGTTGTGACCAGTTGGGCCGGTTATGTTTTGTTATTACAGGTAGATCGGGCGGTTTACTTTGGAGCGACCCCTGCGTGGGAGTCTGCCGGAAGTACCCCCAGGGTATGATTGCTCTCTTGAAGTCGTCATACCTTAGGTGTATTTCTTTGTACATTTACTACTCTGTATTTTGTATACATTATCATTCCGAGTGGTATATATGTATATTATGCATGTATGTTTTATTAGAATTTAAGTCTTGTGTCTTAGTTGCACCATGTTTCGAAAAGCTGTAATTACTCTGATGTGCACTAGCTGGATAAAGAAATAATACCGTAAATTTTTTTTAAAGGCACAAGAGTACCGTTTTAAAACGCATCGCATACAGGTTTAGTTGAGCTCGGTAGCGGTCCGGAAATGGGTCGTTACAGTCAGCTTGTTTATCACCATATTCTTGTCCATCATTTTGGTGAGCAAGACACCATATGGAATGAACTTGTAGGTGTTCTTCTTATCCACAACACCTTTTCTGGAGTTGACAAGTGCATTGATCAGGTTGTTGTAGATTAACCTTGGCAGGTTCACCTTGTTGCCCGCCATAAAGTGTCTCAGGATAAACTTCTGCTCGTAGTTGACAATGTCACTAGAGCCTGCCTTCAACAAGATGCTCTTGGTGATTATCTTATGAAGAACTCTGAAATGACTTTTCAGATTCTTGGCAGTGGGAGTTTCACCAGATTCCTTTAGCTGCTGGTAGTTCTCAAACAGATCATTGTTGACATTCTCAATCCCATGAAAAGCATCAGCCCACTCAGGGTAGAAGACAATACCTTCACAAAGGCAACCAGTGATTTCAGAGATGTTTTTGATGGAAAAAACAAACTTGAATCCTTTCACTGTTCCTTCAACGATACCACCTTTGTGTAGCCGAACATTACCCCAAAATTCTTTAATCGCCGTCACCAGAACTTCAACAGGGTTCCAGAAGAAATACTGTTCCCAGCCCATTGCCTTGAACCCATTGAAGAAGTCGAACCCATAAAGTTTAAAGCTTTCCAAATCAACTCGGTTTTCCATCAAGACTTTTCCTTCAGTCATGGTATTATAGATAGCCGTATATTCAGAAGTTGAGACTCCAGCCATGATAGTAGTTGAGAGATAGAGAAAGAGAGAAGGTGTACAGTTTTGCAGAAAAGCAGAGTGAAATGAAAAATGTGGAGTAGTGGGAAAGTTATTAGAAAAAGGTACAGTACTTTTTCAAAAACCGCTACGTATTTCCACAGGAAATTTAAATCAAAAAGAAAAGAAAAATAAAGATTCGCTTTTCATTAAATGCGGACGCCAAAATAAAAATAAAAGATTTTATTGAAAACATAAATAATCATGACTCAGTAGGTATGATGAGACGCTTGAGTCCATAACACGTGTGACACGTGTGGGTGTGCTCGGACGCACGCAACCGACTTACCGGATGATGAGTTATGATGCGTATGACAGATAGGATGCGGATGCACATACATGCTTACGTCATATCAGATGCTGAAATTTAGCTTATTATCAGACGCTGAGATTAATCATTCTTTTATAAGGTGAAAGTTCAAATTCCTTCTAATAAAATTGAATCTATCTTCAGCAAGGGGTTTTGTAAATATGTCAGCCCACTGATGATCAGTGTCTACAAATTTTATTTCTAAAATACCCTTCTGAACATAGTCTCTTATAAAATGATGCTTAATCTCAATATGCTTTGCTCTAGAATGCAATATTGGATTTTTAGTCAGACATATAGCAGATGTATTATCACAGAAGATAGGAATGTTACTCTCGTTTATCAAGTAGTCTTCAAGTTGATACTTCATCCACAGAAGTTGAAGCGCAACTTCTGAGAGATGTATTCAGCTTCTGCCGTTGAGAGTGCTATTGTACTTTGCCTTTTGTTTGACCAAGACACAAGATTAGCTCCAAGGAATTGGCAGCCTCCACTTGTGCTTTTTCTTTCAATTCGATCTCCAGCAAAATCAGCATCATAGAAACCTACTAATTGGTAATCTTTTGATTTCTTATAAAGTAAACCAAGATTAGTAGTTCCTTGCAAATATCTAAATATTCTTTTAACAGCACTTAAATGTGATTCTCTAGGATCAGATTGAAACCTAGCACACAGGCAGACGCTGAACATAATATCAGGTCTTGAAGCTGTAAGATAAAGTAGAGATCCAATCATACCTCTGTATAGCTTCTGATCTACCTTCTTACCAATTTCATCTTTACTGAGAGAGCAGGTAGGATGCATAGGTGTGCTCATCGGCTTGCAATCCAGCATCTTGAATTTCTTCAATAATTCTTTGATGTATTTGCTTTGATGAATATAAATACCATCATTGCATTGCTTGATTTGAATTCCAAGGAAGAACTTTAACTCTCCCATCATGCTCATTTCAAACTCAGCCTGCATAAGCTTAGAAAATTCTTTGCAAAGGCTTTCATTAGTAGCTCCAAAAATAATATCATCAACATATATTTGGACAAGTATGAAATGCTTGTTTGAGGTTTTTCTGAAAAGAGTTGTGTCAACTAAACCTCTAGTAAATCCATTTTCCATTAAAAAGGAACTTAGTCTATCATACCATGCTCTGGGAGCTTGTTTAAGACCGTATAGTGCCTTTTTAAGTTTAAAGACATGTTCTGGAAATTCAATATCTTCAAAACCAGGAGGTTGTTTGACATAAACTTCTTCAGTTATAAAACCATTTAAAAAAGCACTTTTCACATCCATTTGATATAAAGTTATCTCATGATGTGCTGCAAATGAAAGTAAAATGCGAATTGCTTCCAGTCTTGCAACTGGTGCAAAAGTTTCAGTGAAATCAATACCTTCTTCTTGTGAGTAGCCTTGAGCAACTAACCTTGCTTTGTTTCTCACAACCTTACCGTCTTCATCAAGCTTATTTCTAAATACCCATTTAGTTCCAATAGCTTGCTTATCTTCTGGTAGAGTGACTAGCTTCCAGACATCATTTCTTTGGAATTGATTCAGCTCATCTTGCATGGCTAGAATCCATCCTTCATCTTCCAAAGCTTGATCAATCGTCTTAGGTTCCATCTCAGATAGAAGTGCGAAATCAGCATGCTCCTTGAAAGAGGATCTGGTTCGTACTTTATCACCAGGTTCTCCTAAGATTTGATCTTTTGGATGATTGGTCTTGTACTTCCAGCTTTTTCTCGCTTCAGCTTCCGCTTGGGTAGAATTCTTCGTCTTGTCACCACCGGATGATGAAGATGTAAGTTCACCGTCTGGCTTGTCACCGAGGTTTAAATCTGAAAATACCTCATCTAGCTCTGACATTGCAGTGTCAGGCTTCTTATCATCAAACTTGACATGAATAGACTCTTCAACTGTCAAAGTTTCTTTGTTGTATATTCTAAAAGCTTTAGATCTTTCAGAATATCCCAAAAAGATTCCTTTGTCAGCCTTGGAATCAAACTTACCAAGCTGATTCTTAGTATTCAAGATATAGCAAAAACAACCAAAGGAATGAAAGTAAGAAATGTTTGGTTTTCTTCCTTTCCACAGTTCATAAGGAGTCTTATTCAAAATAGGTCTTATATAAATTCTATTTTGAATATAACAAGCTGTGTTTACTGCTTCTGCCCAAAAATGTTTTGCAATATCAGCTTCATTGATCATGGTCCTGGCCATTTCCTGGAGGGACCTATTTTTCCTTTCTACAACACGATTTTGTTGTGGTGTTCTAGGAGAGGAGAAATTGTGGGAGATGCCATTTTCTTCACAAAATTTTTGAAAGTTTTCATTTTCAAATTCTCCCCCATGATCACTTCTAATAGAAGAAATACAAATGCCTTTTTCATTTTGAACTGATTTGCAGAAGACAGTAAAAACCTTAAAAGACTCATTCTTGTGGGCAAGGAATTTAACCCATGTCCATCTAGTAAAATCATCAACAATGACTAAACCATATTTCTTTCCAGCTAAAGAGGCTGTCCTTGTGGGACCAAAAAGATCAAGATGTAAAAGTTCAAGTGGTCTAGAAGTTGAAACAATATTTTTTAAATGAAAGGAGGTTTTAACTTGTTTTCCTTTTTGACAAGCTTCACAAAGGGCATCAGATTTGTACTTAAGATTTGGTAAGCCTTTAACAAGATTGTGCTTGTTTAACTTTGAGATTAACCTCAAGTTGGCATGACTTAATCTTTTGTGCCAAATCCATTGCTCATCTTCAATGAGACATAAGACACTTGACATCTTGTTTTTCAAGTTCGTAAAGATAAACTTTATAAACATTTTGTTTCCTCTTTCTTTGTAAAGAATATAGATCCATCATTTTTGCTTTTTACTAAACATCCAGTTTCTGTAAAGATGACTTCATAACCATTGTCACATAATTGACTTATGCTCAATAGATTATATTTCAGTCCTTCAACATATAAAACATTATCAATAGAAGGAAGAGAGCCTTTACCTATCCGACCAATTCCAACTATTTTACCTTTCTGGTTTCCTCCGAAACCAACGAATCCAGCTTCTCTAGGTCTTAGTTCTTGGAACATATGCTTTTCTCCCGTCATGTGACGCGAGCATCCACTGTCTAAGTACCAGGACTGGTGTGTTGACTTTGTTGCTAAGCATGTCTGCAACATAGATTATTTTATCTTTAGGTACCCATATCTTTTTGGGTCCTTTCTTGTTAGTTCTTGAAGGAGACTTATCCTTCTTAGTTTTAAAAACATTACATGCACTTTTCAAATGACCAGATTTATTGCAGTAAGTACAATGTAAGCATTTACTATGGCTATGGGATTTATCAGATGCTGAATTATTTTCTAAAATGGTTTCATCTGGTATATAGCCAAGACCATGAGTTGTCGTTTTACTGACACCCCAGATCATTGAAGCTTGCTTGCTTCGAGTTACACTCTCTGCAAGAAACTTTTGAAATGCTTGTTCGTAGTCATTTGATTTGCAAATAGGATTGCCTGTAACTACAGAACTCTTAGCTTGAGAGCTCTCAGCTTCTGGTTGCTTGCTAGCTTCCAGACGCTGGTTATCCACCAGACGCTGATTTTCAGTTTTCAGCTTCTGGTTCTCTTTAATGAGTACAGAGTTTTCATTGCGTAAAGAATGGAAATCTTGTGAAAGTTTTAAAAATTTCTTTTTCAAATTCTTGTACTCAGTAGAGAGAGTGGCAGAGTCCTTAAGAAGATCATCAAAAGCAAGTTGAAGTTAAGAGTAGGAATCATATACTATTACCTCTTCAACATCTTCTTCTGACTCAATGTCAGTGTCTGCCATGAGAGCAAAGTGAGCTTCTTCTTTATCTTCCTCAGATGAGGATGAGTCAAGATCTTCCCATGTTGCCATGAGACCTTTCTTCTTTTTCTTGAAGGAATTTCTTGTGGACTTCTCTTTAAGATTAGGACACTCGGATTTGAAATGTCCAGGCTTCTTACATTCATAGCAAATGACTTGGGCTTTGTCCTTGTCTTTGCTCTCCTTCTTGTCCTTTGAATCTTTCTTCTGAAACCTCCTTCTGAAGTTTCTTTTCTTCCACATTTTCTGGATCTTCTTAGATATGAATGCTAGTTCATCATCTGATCCATCAGAGTCTCCTTCTGACGCTTCATCGTCTGATTCTTCTTCTTCAGCCTGCAAGGCTTTAGAAGTACTAGATTTATGATGATTGACTTTTAAAGCAATAGACTTACTCTTCTTGGTAGGTTCTTCTTCATTTACCTCAAGTTCATGAGCTTTCAAAGAACTCATAAGATCTTCAAGCCTAAGAACATTTAGATCTTTGGCTTCTTGAATAGCAGTGACTTTGGGTCTCCACTGCTTAGTTAGGCTCCTCAAGATCTTTCTAACATGATCAGGCGTAGTATAACTTTTTCCAAGGGCCTGCAACCCATGAACTAGTGTTTGGAATCTTCCAAACATAGTTTCAATGTTCTCTCCATCTTCCATTTTGAACAATTCGTACTGGCGAACCATCATACTGGCCTTTGTTTCTCTTACTTGGGCAGAGCCCTCATAAGACAACACAAGAGAATCCCAAATTTCTTTGGCAGTATCAAACTTGCCACATTTATCATATTCTCTTTCTGTCATAGCACAGATGAGAATGAATCTAGCCTTCTGGTTTGTTTGGTATCTCTTCTTCTGATCATCAGACCAGTTTTCCCTAGGTATTGCAACACCAAGGGCATTAGCGGGAAGAATGTATCCGCTTTCAACTATATCCCACAAATCAAGATTTTGTGCCTCAATGAATGCTTTCATCTTATCTTTCCAATAATCAAATTTTTCTCCATTGAATAGAGGAGGACGGTTCATGTGACCACCTTCAGTAGACATGTTCACAATATAGAATCTTTTCTCTTGACACTGTTAAGTGCTCAACCAAGAGTCCGAGCTCTGATACCAACTGAACGTGAACACAAGAAGGGGGGGTTGAATTGTGTTGAAAAGTTTTCGCTAACTTAATGTTAAAAACACTTAGAATAAAAGTTTCTCAAAACTGTTTGTTAATCGGATGGTGAAAATAAACCGGATGCTGAAAATCAGTTTGTGAAAACTTGTTTTTAACACAACAAGATAGAAAAGATTAGAAAGCAATAAAGCAGGAGACACAGAAATTTATACTAGTTCACTACCCAACTGGTAGCTACGTCTAGTCCCTTCGTTCCTGAAGGATTTTCCACTATAATCAGTCTGATTACAATTTCCTCAAGAGTATTCTACTGTCACAACTTGACAATACTCTCAACTTCTCAAAACGACTCAGTACAGTCGAGCCTTTGAGGATACAGCCTAAACTAGGCCAAAAAAACTTATACAAGTGAGTTGAAAAACAGTTAAAAATAACTCTCACAGAGAGGATAAAAGATTAAGCTCAAGTAAAGAAAAACTTTCGTAAAGAAAGAGTCGGACACTGAGTTCAGTTTCAGTTGTCCAAAGACTTAGCACAAGACTTGATTGCTCACAGAAGCAGTGCTTGTTCTCAGTAAATATTTCAGTAGAATTTCAGCAAGCTTTTTCACTGTGTGTTGCTTCTTCTTCTTTGCAATGAATACCATGAGATATATATATAGGAGTTCCAAGGATATTACCGTTATGATACACATTGCTCCTATCCGTTGAGTTAGGTAAATTCAAAAATCTGTCTCTTTCTATCTTGCAGAAAATCCCGATGGTATACGTTACCGTTTCTGTACTACCTTGCTTTTCACGATTGCTTTAATGATTTTTGTCTTTTAGCCAAAAAGTCTCACCTATGATATCTCGTGCAGCTATTTTAGCGCTTAGAATCAACTTTGAGATCCGTTCCAAAGACTTTTGAGAGGAAGAGCAGCAACGTGACTAACACGTGATTGTAGATGAAGTTCAGATGCTCGCTCAGTATTTGAAGTTCGGATGCTCGTAGCGAAAATGGAAATCCAGACCCTCGTTGCAATTGTAAGCCGTTTGTCAGATGATCCAGACGCTCACAAGGATGAGCCGGATGTTGACACAAAGAATGTTTCCTTCTCTTGAGAGTTACTTACTTCTTGCTTAAGTGGCTTAGAATATATGTATTATTTGTATCTGCACACTACAAGAAATGTTAGAACATAAATTGTTCTCTTTTGAATACCTTGTTATCATCAAAATTAATGAGGGTCTAAACTTCTCAATCGTTTAGGTTCCAACATAATCTATAAACTATAAGATATAGTCTATAAACTATAATAATCTATCTATAATATATACAATTATAAATAATCTCATCTAACTCACCGACAAGTGTCGTATTAAGGTTAAACCAACAATTAATAACTCGCCACTAGGATATCTACCTCAGCGTAAAAAGGCCACATGTACAATATCATGACACAACAAATGACACCTGAGCACCAGCTCATTCCGTTTGATTTTTTTGAAAACACAAATAATGAAGACTTTCTAATATAGGTATGTAATTATCAACATAAATATGAATACTTTTTGATTATCTACCTTCATTGTAACCAAACATTCAAAAGCTACTTTCGTGACCAGATACATCCGAAATTATTGAGGAAACCGTTTTGTGTTTTTAAATAAGGAAGGTCTTAATTATCACAATAATTCACATTCATACATTTAATAATTACGAAATTCAAAAACGTCTATTTGATAAAAATAAAAGCAAATGACATCAAATCTAATTGATATCAAAAGCTTTTTTCTCTACTTTAAAAAAGGGAAATAATAAAATGCTACCAATCATAAAATTAGGCTACAAATTATAAAAATGAATTTTTTAATAGGAATTATAAATTAATATAAATTTTATAAGACATTTTTTTTGTGTTTTTAACTATATAACGTGCAGAGTATGAATCATCACACTATAGATGTAAATTTTTCTATTAATGATTATTGCTATTGGTTACTAGAAATAATACATTAATATATTTTTTAGTATTAGATTTTTAATTTTAGACAATTATATACCGTATGTAGCACGGACCATCGTACTATAGATATATTGTAAAAATTGGGGGTGAAAATTTTACAAGAAAACATAATTTTTTATTTATATTTTGCCACATAATTTTTTTAAACTATTTACGATAAATTAACATTATATTTTTTTTAATAAAATCTTAAAAATGAGCATCTTCCTTAGGAATGTTGAATAAAAATTTTATACAATAATTTTTTTATTGTATTTAACTATATATCTTGCGGAGCACAGACCATCACACTGTAGATTTAAATTTTGCTATTAGTGAATATTCCTATTGGTTATTATTTATATCTAATAGAGTATTGAATATTTTATGTGAAATAAAATTATTATTTTATCTACCGTGAATAAATATTATTGGAGTGATAAGGCGGCTTCGTGGTTTGGGAAAATAGGGATTGGAATGAAAAGAGTCACATGTTCAACTTCCCTTCTAAGATAACAAACTAATAGCTAACATTTGTTGTTCATAAAAAATAATAATAAATATATTAATTTATATTTTAGTATAAAATTTGTATATTTTTTTCAAGTATATACCATAAATCGGGCCATCGTAGTGTAAATATATTGTAAAAAACAAGGACGAAATTTTACACGAAAACATAAGTGTTTATTTATATTTTTCCACAAAATTGTTTAAATTAAAAACATGGAGTCGACAGTTACATATTTTTTAATCAAATACTAAAGATGAGTTTATTTCTTAAGAACATTTTATTAGAAATTAGGAATTAATATAAATTTTATACGATAGAATTTTTATTTATTAACTATATACAGTGCAGAGCACTAGCCATCATAATATAGGTGCACTTTAGTTACATTCCTTATGAAATTTATCGTAATCTTTTTTACTTATATTTTTGCTAAGTATACGCCGTGTGCAGCATGAACCATTTTTTATATTCAATGAAATATAAAATATTGAATACGTACTTTATATATATATATATATATTATTTTAATTTTACAAACATATTCATGACCCTAACACACGAGTAAAAATACAACACACATAACTGAATCTTTTGCATGAAAACAAATTAATATCCAAATAAAAATTTATTAGTATGTAAATATCCGAGTAAAAATATATTATAAGCAGACTGAATAGTTCACAAGAAAAAAACATGAAAACATAAATTACTCTAAATAAATATTTTACAATAATATATATATATATATATATATATCAATAATAAATAATCTATAAACTATAAGCTATAGTCTATAAACTATAATAATCTATCTATAATATATACAATTATAAATAATCTCATCTAACTCACCGACAAGTGTCGTATTAAGGTTAAACCAACAATTAATAACTCGCCACTAGGATATCTACCTCAGCGTAAAAAGGCCACATGTACAATATCATGACACAACAAATGACACCTGAGCACCAGCTCATTCCGTTTGATTTTTTTTAAAACACAAATAATGAAGACTTTCTAATATAGGTATGTAATTATCAACATAAATATGAATACTTTTTTGATTATCTACCTTCATTGTAACCAAACATTCAAAAGCTACTTTCGTGACCAGATACACCCGAAATTATTGAGGAAACCGTTTTGTGTTTTTAAATAAGGAAGGTCTTAATTATTACAATAATTCACATTCATACATTTAATAATTACGAAATTCAAAAACGTCTATTTGATAAAAATAAAAGCAAATGACATCAAATCTAATTGATATCAAAAGCTTTTTTCTCTGCTTTAAAAAAGGGAAATAATAAAATGCTACCAATCATAACATTAGGCTACAAATTATAAAATGAATTTTTTAATAGGAATTATAAATTAATATAAATTTTATAAGACATTTTTTTTGTGTTTTTAACTATATAATGTGCAGAGTATGAATCATCACATTATAGATGTAAATTTTTCTATTAATGATTATTGCTATTGGTTACTAGAAATAATACATTAATATATTTTTTAGTATTAGATTTTTAATTTTATACAATTATATACCGTATGTAGCACGGACCATCGTACTATAGATATATTGTAAAAATTGGGGGTGAAAATTTTACAAGAAAACATAATTTTTTATTTATATTTTGCCACATAATTTTTTAAACTATTTACGATAAATTAACATTATATTTTTTTTAATGAAATCTTAAAAATGAGCGTCTTCCTTAGGAATGTTGAATAGAAATTTTATACAATAATTTTTTTATCGTATTTAACTATATATCTTGCGGAGCACAGACCATCACACTATAGATTTAAATTTTGCTATTAGTGAATATTCCTATTGGTTATTATTTATATCTAATAGAGTATTGAATATTTTATGTGAAATAAAATTATTATTTTATCTACCGTGAATAAATATTATTGGAGTGATAAGGCGGCTTCGTGGTTTGGGAAAATAGGGATTGGAATGAAAAGAGTCACATGTTCAACTTCCCTTCTATGATAACAAACTAATAGCTAACATTTGTTGTTCATAAAAAATAATAATAAATATATTAATTTATATTTTAGTATAAAATTTGTATATTTTTTTCAAGTATATACCATAAAACGGGCCATCGTACTGTAAATATATTGTAAAAAACAAGGACGAAATTTTACACGAAAACATAATTGTTTATTTATATTTTTCCACAAAATTGTTTAAATTAAAAACATGGAGTCGACAGTTACATATTTTTTAATGAAATACTGAAGATGAGTTTATTTCTTACGAACATTTTATTAGAAATTAGGAATTAATATAAATTTTATACGATAGAATTTTTATTTATCAACTATATACAGTGCAGAGCGCTAGCCATCATAATATAGGTGCACTTTAGTTACATTTCTTATGAAATTTATCGTAATCTTTTTTACTTATATTTTTGCTAAGTATACGCCGTGTGCACCACGAACCATTTTTTATATTCAATAAAATATAAAATATTGAATACGTATTTATATATATATATATATTATTTTTTTAATTTTGCAAATATATTCATGACCCTAACACAAGAGTAAAAATACAATACACATAACTGAATCTTTTGCATGAAAACATATTAATATCCAAATAAAAAACTATTAGTATGTAAATATCCGAGTAAAAATATATTATAAGCAGACTGAATAATTCACAAGAAAAAACATGAAAACATAAATTACTCTAAATAAATATTTTACAATAAAATATATATATCAATAATAAATAATCTATAAACTATAATCTATACTCTATAAACTATAATAATCTATCTATTATATATACAATTATAAATAATCCCATCTAACTCACTGACAAGTGCCGTATTAAGGTTAAACCAACAATTAATAACTCGCCACTAGGATAACTACCTCAGCAAAAAAAGGCCAAATGTAGAATATCATGACACAACAAATGACACCTGAGCACCGCCTGTAACACCATACATTCAAAATACTTGAAAGTAAGATAGTTAACATTAGATACAGTCATCCCAAGAGAATTTAAACTTCAGTCATACATCAAGTTAAATTATACAAGGTTCATAATCCTAATTACATAACCTTTAAGGGATTTAATACAAATACATTGTCTTTTTGCATCAAATACCTAGAGCATTACATAATAAAAAACTACAAAATAAACGTAGCCTTGGGCATTCAAGCCCCTTCGGTCTTCCTTCTCAACTTGCGGATTTGAAATAAATAAATAATGGACGGGGTGAGATAAAAATCTCCGTGAGTTCTCCCCTCGACTTCTCATCATCACTCCGTCTATTATACAATTCACAAGAAAATGGATAATAAGTGACTAAGCAATGCATCTTCTTAATTATGGACATTTAGTCTCTCTTTGCTTTGTGTCATTGGGTTGTTGTCATATGCTTTGGTCCACAGACCCCAATCACACGCTTTCGGTAAGGTGGTTAGACTTCTTAACCGTCCAAGTGGCGTCCCACGAGGCTAACTGTAACACCCTATTTCCGGAGCGCTACTAAACTAGATGTTACTCTCGGCATTTCAAATACTTTCGAAAATGGAACATGCTGCTGCTTGGTTTCCAAAAATGTGAGTCTAATTTTATTTTTCTTTTCAGCTTCTTTTAAGAAATTGGCAATCAAAGTATTGCAGCATTTTCGAAGGTAGTGAATAAATCAAATACTATGTCCAATTCACAAAACCATACAAGGAATTTATTTAAAACATACACATATGACATGTCAAGTCTTTAAACATAATACATTTATTACAACATTGTAATTAAAGCATCTGACACCCTATAGCTGGTCGGAGCACTACAATGCTTACTAGTCCTCTAGTAAGTTACAAACAACTGCAAGTAGAAGTTGGACAGGCTATCCTCAACCATGCAGGTCAGCAACCTCGAACACCTTGCAGTTTTCATGAGCTGGGTTGCAATCATTGATTGAAAGAACCACAGGCAAGGGTCAACTTCTTAAAATAGAACAAGTAGCATAGAACAGCAAATACGACAGCCATTTATATTATATAGACACAATATAATATAAAGCCACAAATCTCCAATGTATATAACAACCATATCAATAGTAACAGAACAATCAATAAGGATGCACCCAAGATCCTCTTGATGATACTATATGCCAGTACAGTTTTAATTCCGGAATTCATACGCCAGAGGCATATCGGGCTGTACGTACCAGACCGATACTTTTCCCTGCAATGGTAAAATTTAACGACGTTCCCTTTGGCCATGGGCATTTCCACTACCCAGGATAGACAGGTCGATGTTACCACAAGACACGACGCAACAATGCCTTCAACCACTCCCAATGAACATATCACCACTTTTGATATTTCAATCATGGCATAATTAATAACATCATCTATCCAATAAAAATCCACAACATATATCTTAATCATGTTTTAAGCATACACACACCACAATGCTTTTCAATTCAACCAAGCACAACAATCCATCAATACGTGACAAACCAATAACACAACAGACAACAACATCAATCAAGTTCGTCCCTTTGCAACTCGGTGGAGTTAGCAAAGAGGAAGTCAAACAAGTATGGGGGTTGGCGGCAGTCGCCAACCACTTTTCCTGCCCACGAACAATTCCATATAAAGCTTTAAGAAACTAAAAATCGAAGGGGTACGAGACCCTCACTTTGAACCCTGAGGTTCTCAGACTTCTTCGCTTTAGGAAATAAAATTAAATCCTTTACATGTCTAAAAGTTGCCTTTACCAAAAGTCACCAAGTCACGTGTTAGAGCACGTCCCGATCTCACACCGCCGAACTCGGATATTACAAGTCCTAACATCAAAGAACAGACTTAGTGCAACCTAGGCATAAACTAATTCTAATACCTTAGGCTCTCAAAAACCCAAAAACCTCTTAATTAACCAAAGCACTTACACTTGAATACAATTTTTGAAATACATATACGTTCTCAAAGAATCACATATACTAGCAAATCACCAAAAATAATAATAATAAAGCTTTGAAACTAAGTCTCATTTTTGCTTCCAACTAAGACATGAACAAAACCACAATCAAATTCTTTTTCTCAAAATGCTTAATCAAGGTTCCACTTGGTTTTTTGGGTCTCAAGGAATCCCATTCACCTTATGTGTTTCATAGCCTAAAAAATCAAAACAACTCTCAAATTTTTAATCCAATCACTTTCTAAAACTTTTCCAAAGCTCACACAATTCTTAAACATACTAAATACAACTATTATAAACCATAGCTTATCAATATCATGCCTCCAAAGCTCTAAGGAGCTCGCGGCCATACCTCCCCTTTTTCAAAAAAAATTGCAAAACTCTACTCAAATCAGCAACACCATTCAATCAATATATTTCCTTCAAAAAACAACAATTTGCTTACCAAAACAAACATTAATCAAGTCTAAGAACAATTTACAACTTCACTAAAAATCAAGAGTTTCAGCAAAATCTTTTAGAACCTTGTTTTTAATCAAAACTAACAACTACAACTACAACAACTATCACTAATAATCAATAACCCTTAACTAATTTAGTGATTCACAAGGAAAATCACACAACCCCCTAATCCTCTAGGTCTTGTACCCTATGGTTCCATAATATTGGGGATTTACATGTTCCTTTCTTCCTTGATCATGATCAAGCATAACAATCACCAAATAATCAAAGAATGAAGCAAAAGAACTACCTCCTCCACCTATGGGAAGCTCGCGGTCTTGAGGGCTGAAATGGAGGAGGAAAATTTGGCTCTCAAGCTTGCTTAAATGAGGGGATAGGTGATAGCAAGAAGAAGAAGGAACTAGGAGAAAAGAAGGTTAAGAAATGGAGGTGAAATCAAGCCAAAGGAGATGATGGAAGTGATCACCATTGTAGCACCTTAGAGCTGCTCTCTCAAGACCAAGAAAGAAGGAGGAAATGTAGAGTAAAATGAGGGGAGGGCTACGGTTAGAAAATGAAGGGGAGGGGGAGATTAAATCTTGGTTTATTCTTTATTCATCATACATGAGTAATTTTGGAGAGAAGCAACATACAAATGGAGAAGTAGAAGGGGGAAAGGCTCACTACCTGACAAAGGGGAAATAAGAGGAGAAAAAAATAAAATGGGTGAGAGAGGGAGGGAGTTACACTGCAGGGAGAGAAAAAGAGGAATAGTTCTTGCATCTTTTTATTCCCATCTCGCCAATAAGAAGTGAATGTGAGGGAGTGAAAAAGAAAGGACTCATGCTGAACACAAGAGAAAGGAGAAGAAAAATAAATTTTATTAAGAGGTAAAATGCTTGGTCAAAAATGCTTAAGAAAAAGGTTCTCTTAATTAACCATCACAATAAGGAAACCTAGCACTAAAGCAAGATGCTAATCCCATCAACAAGTCTAATCCATCTAATCTCTCATCTCTCATAATTATCCTCTAATCCTAGAGTCTATAGTGTACTAAAAATACGGCGCCGAGTAATCGCGTTACCGATTAGTTCTTTCGCCAATTAAATCACGAAAATTAATTTACTTAGAAATTAATTCATTGCATGATAATAATTTATCATAAATAGTAAAAACAATAGAAAACACTCAAACATAGTCACAACAAGTCACATTTTGATTTTTATCGAAATCGGAATTCGTTTTAAGTTTTAATGAAGATAAAAATTACTCGGCGATTCAAAATACGATAGAATTTTGTTAGAGTTTTCCGACGATTTTTGAACCTTGAATTAATATTAATTATTAATTCTTAAATTTAATTTCATCTTGATTTAATTCAATCAATTTCTTAGTCAGCAAAAATACGTGTTACCGTGTCAGGAAAAAAATTTAAAATAAGCTTCATTGATGAATTCACCTTAAAAGCAGCATACGTCTACGTTGCCTATTAATTTGAATTGACATCATAATTAATGCTTAGTTATAATAAATAACTTATTGAAAATAAGTCAAAATAACTCCACGTACTCTCCGTAAATCATTGAGGTGATCAGTCTCTACGACTTACTTTCAAGTAACTGGGATTTTATTGCTAAAGTAATTTTTTTCTTAAAAATTGGGATGTTACACTAACCAAACCGATCTTCTCCTATAAATAGAGGAGTCTTGCCATGGCCTTTAAGTGACTTTTATCACATCTTTAGTTCTTTAATGCATGTTAAAAAATGCAACTTTACTTACTAGGATTATCAACCCTCATCATTATTTAACTATTCAAGGAAATTTCTACAATAATCTAATGAATCAAATTTTACATGAGCTCAAAATCTCAACATTTACTTATCACGCTTCTTGTAACACCCTAACTCCAACTAGGGAATTACTTGCTAATATAACCTGAATTAGAATAAATCAGACTTGGAAATTTTTTTTGGCATACGGAGAATAATGAAGAATGGATCCTGTTTTATAATACCATACTATACTTTGTTTAGTGAAATCCCTGGATACTAAGGGTCATTCAAAACTATGCTACTAAAATAGTAAGCATAAACTACAGTTTGAAAGCGGAAATTAACTTTAGTTATTACAACTCTTTTTCGAAAGAATAATAAAATAACACGTTTACAATTATACATTATTCACAAATATTACTAGGACATAACCTAATAATTAGGACTCTAACTCGTGATCTGGTGGCTCGAAATCTCGCAGGAAGGCAAGACCGAGCACAACTTATGCTCTGAACTCCTCCAATCAACTTGTACCTGAAAACAACGCCCGAAAGGTGAGTCTATAAAACTCAGTAATCAACTTAAAATCATAAATATTACCGTTGTTTCCAGCCATACGTGGTGTGCGACGTATGGAAAATTCTCCCATAAGCATAATTATAATTATTCATACTACTGTAACAAATCCTCAACATGATAATGCAACTAAGTTGTCAAACCTGAATCACACAACAAACATACAACGTAATCACTAAATAAGCACATATCACAACCTCAATGAAAGTACTCGCTTATCGGTAACAGCCCGACTCACTTCAACGCCACTAAGGACGCCCGGCCCACATCAACTGCTACTCACAGGACTTCCCCAAACAAATTCAATCAAGGACATAATCAATGCAAACAAATGTTCAATATTGTTTACGTAACAAATCACACATCAAACACATAACATAGTTCCATACAAACACATATCACAAACCTCAGAGAATGTACCCATTTAGTGCCACTCAATAGCTTAAAGAAAAGAGTGTTCGTTCAATAGCCCAAAGAAAAGAGCGAGAACTGTGTTTGGTTCCACCTAGGGGTCCCCGTCAGTGGAAAAGCCCTAAAATAACCAAAGACGGGTTTGCAATTCAAATGCAAACGTTCACACACAAACAAATTCCAATCAAAGGAACACATGCACCTTTTATTATAACATCCCAACCCACCAGGCACATTGACCCAGTTACGAAAGGGCTTACAAAAGGGTATGTTACTCACAGGACTTCACACAAACAATTCCAATCAAAGGACATCAATCACAATGCAAATACTAAGAATTCACATAAGTTATCACATAGGATTAAAACCCCTTTCAACGAAGATTCAAGGCAAGGTTACCCATGCATTATTAGGAATTAATGACAAATCAAGAACCAAAGACAATTAGGGAATTTAACATGCATTTCAGTTAAAACTTGTACCAAGTTAAACTCATCCCGAGGAGATACCAAGACATCCATTTACTCAAAAAATCCATGACATCTCATAAAACAGGTGGGCTCGTGTCTCAAGCCACTTAACACTAGTTCTCACATATTTAACAACTTGGCAAACAAATCAATTATCCCGATTGGAGCTCAATAGAGCTCCCAACGGTACAAACATCACACATTGGTTTAGGGGGGTTGGGACAGAATCCAACCCTATTTCAGTCAAAACCTCATACAAGACCATAATAATCAATAAACTAATTATTGAACTAAGAATTTTAATAATAAATCCTAGCACAGCCTAAAGGAGGGTTTTAGGGGAAATCTATGTTACCTATTAGTTCTTAGAGGCTTATGGGTGAAAACCCCCAATTTCCAAATTTGAACCCGAGCCATCCTCCATGGAAATGGGTTCTCGAGCTTCAATCTCCATCTCTTGTCTTTAATCTCTTGAATTTAAGACTGGCTCTTCCTTCTCCTTCACCAAAACAGCACATGCAAACCCTCTTCATCTTTGATTTCGTCCTCCATTGAAGCTTAAAATGAAGCTTCCTCTTCCAATCCATCTTCTCCTTTGAGTCTTGGTTCATCTTTTTCCTCTCCTTCCTCCTCCATTTTTGAGTTCCCTTCTTCTTCCCTCTCTCTCGATCTCTCTCGACTTCTCTCTCTCACTCTCGACCCTCTTCTCTCTCATCCTCGCTGCCTCTTCTTCTTCTTGTGACCGGTGCGCCACCGCGCCACCACCATCAGGGTCGCCGCGCCCTTCATCCCCTTCCCTCTTCTCTCGATCGCTCGCTCTCTCTTTCTCTCCCTTTCTTTCTTCTTTCTTTTCTTTCTTTCCCTTTTCTTTTTCTGTTTCAGGAAGTCACAATGG
The DNA here is from genome assembly GCA_037113605.1 of Calophaca sinica. Taxonomy (NCBI): domain Eukaryota; kingdom Viridiplantae; phylum Streptophyta; class Magnoliopsida; order Fabales; family Fabaceae; genus Calophaca; species Calophaca sinica. The sequence continues at coordinate 61,337,873 of CM073733.1, forward strand.
GGAGGGGGTAAGAGGAAGATGAGAGAGTGCTAGGGTGAGTGAATGTTAAGTGAGATGCATGGTGGGGGTTAGGCTTAGATTTAATTAAAAATCTTGCAAACAAGCCCTTAATAAACCTCTTAATTAAACCTTAGGTTCCTAATAACATCTTGAGTAATTTTAGTTAATTAAAACTACTCCTACTTAATTAGTCCCATATACCCTAAATCATTGGAAAAATTACTATTTTACCCCTTTAGTTCCAATCTCCCTCTAATATACTAAATTAAAGGCTGTAACTTAATTTAATCCTTAGGGATTAAATCCTATTTTCACTTAGGATTTCTAATAATTAGGCTTAGGGAATTTAGAATCATTAACAATACTCAAGCCTAACCATTAATAGACTAAACTCTTCCCTTTAGAGCTCTATGGAAATATCAAAGGGGCAAACATAAACATAAACATACATTTGTGGGGGGTTGGGGGCAGCCATCCAACTTCTTTCAGTCAAACCCACTACATAATCATAATAACAAGCTTTAAATCAAAGGGGTTTACAAAACCGTAACTTTGAACCCAAAGGTTCTCAGGCTTTTTAGATAGGAAAATCCTAATGTGGGACTTATGGGTGCCCATCACCTAAGAGAAAAGAAAACTCACAAATAAATCCAATGATTTGAGCCAAAAAAGTTGAAGCTTAAGCCCTTTTCTCTTCCTCCTTCACGTTCTACTTCTTCTTCTAGGGTTTAACCCCAAATCTCCAAAATTACTCAAATCTCAACCTTATAACTTTGATTCAAGCTAGGATTTGGTAAAATCATGCAAGAATCCATCAATTTCTCATAGGATTTGAGAAACCTAAGTATTTTCCCTCTTTTCTCTTCTCTCAATCGCCCTCTCTTTTTCCTCTTCTCTTAATTCGCAATCTATTGGTTTTTTGCTGCATTTTCTACTTTTATAAGGCAGTGAATCGATTCACATGATATATGTGAGTCGATTCACACAGGCAAAAAGTGTCTGTTGCAAATTTAAGTGAATGAATCGATTCACAATTTGAGCCCCAAAGAGTTGTCTTTGCCTAAATCGATTCACTGGGTGTGTGAATCTATTCACACTTTGAGTCCCAGAGGATTAAAACTCTGTGAATCGATTCTGGGCTTGTGATAATCGATTCCCACTGCTGAAAAATCAAAAAAACTTGATTTTAACACTCAATTTTGAATTCTTCTCCTTATTCCTTCTTAATCTAACTCATAATCCATCCTTAATATCACTTTAAAGCTAATTTCAACTCATCTAACCACTTAGGATCATCAAAGACACAACACCCTCATCTCTCAATTAAAATCATCAACTTGAATTCAATTATTCATAATTAACCATACTAAGCTTATGTACATGATTTTAAAGTAAACTTGATGGATTTGGGGCGTTATATTACTACCCACCTTTTAAAAAACTTTGTCCTAAAAAATTAGATAGAATTACATACCTATTGAAAAAGATAAGGATATTGGTCTCACATTTCCTCTTCCAGTTCCCATGTGGCTTCTTCTGGTGTAGATCTTTCCCAGATAACCTTAACCAAGGGAATAGACGTATTCCTGAGTGTCTTGAAAGCACGATCCACTCTCTGGGCTGGTTCGGGCTGATATGTCAAATCTGATCTAAGTTGAACAGATTCATGATCCAAGGAGTGAAATGGATCCGAAATGTACTTCTGACGTTGAGATACATGGAAGACATTGTGGAGATTGGACAAGGACGATGGTACAACAATTTGGTAAGCCACAAAACCAATTCAACTGAGAATTTGAAAAGGACTTATGTACCGACGGGTTAACTTTTTGGCTCTAAGAGCTTTACCGACACCTGTAGTGGGAGTGACTTTCAGGAATACATGTTCACCTTCCATAAACTCAAGGGGTTTCAGCCTACGGTCTGCATAACTCTTCTGCCTACTCTGGGTAGTCTTTATCTTCTCCCTGATCATGTGAATCTTATTAGTAGTTTCTTGAACAAGGTCAAGACTTAACAACTTCCTCTCTCCTATTTCAAACCAACATAGAGGAGTTCTGCATTTGAGACCGTAGAGAGCTTCATACAGTGCCATACCTATGCTAGAGTGATAGCTGTTGTTGTATGAAAATTCAATCCATACCTCGTCCTAAATGCAATCTTTGGAACATCTCTTGCCTTAACCCTAATCTGGTGATAACCAGATCTGTAACACCCATATTTTTTGCGATGCGTTATTTAGCGTTATTATAGTATATTTTACCGTATTTATGCTATAATAAGCAGTTTCTTGTTCGCTAAGCAAGTGATTGAATTAAATCAAGATTAAATTAAAATTGATAATTAATATTTTATGTTAATTCATGGTTCGAATATCGTCGAAAAATTCTAACGAAGTTTAGTCGCATTTCGAATCACCGGACAGTTTTACTGCAAATAAAATTTTAAATGAACCCCGATTTCGATAAAAATCAAATCGTAACTTGTTGTGATTATTTTTGAGTGTTTGATATTATTTTTGTTATTTATGATAAAATATTATCAAGCGATGAATTAATTTCTCGGTAAATTAATTTTCGCGAATCAATCGGCGGGAAATTAATCGGTAACGCGATTACTCGACGCCGTGTTTTAGTACCCTAAGACTCTAGGATTAGAGGGTAATCATGAGAGATGTGAGATTAGATGGATTAGATTAATTGATGTGATTAGCATCTTTACTTTATGAGAGGTGTCACTTTTTGTGTGATTAGCATTTTACTACATTATGTAAACCATTTTTAACCAAGTGTAATTGTGTTATTAAAATTTTAATTAATCCCTTGTAACACCCCATTTCTGGAGTGCTACTGTGCAATCCAATCTAATGCTGAAAACATTTTATGCTTGTATGCTTACAGTTAAGAAGTACTCTTATGTATTTAGCAATGGAAAATAGGAGTAATTTTTTTCATTTTCTTTTTCTTTTCTTTTGAAAACCCTTTTAAAAAATGAGACATAAAGAGTACTACAATTTTCTAAATAATGCAAGTTCAGACTTTTGCAAATATCAGAGTATAACACATCAGAAAATAATACTTCACATAACATAAAACATAACACAATTGTTTCACACTGAGGCGAGGTTTTATGAAAAGAGTAATTACAAAACAATAGGTAATCACACAAATAACAACGACAAAACCCTAAGCTAAGCTGGCCAACAACTATAACTCTTACTGAGAAACAATCCAGCAAGATCAAAACACAAAGCACTTAGAGGAATCTTCTTCCATTGGCCCAATCTTCAACGCTCCTGGGAAGACAGAACAGCAGCAGCTATAGAGCTCCATCTGGAAGTGACATCCATAAGGATATCCAATCCAACAACAGTGCAAGGGTAAATTCTTTGTCCACGAGTTTATCATAGGCTATGTCGCATGTAAACAATATACATATATAATACAACAACATGCCTTTATATACATATGCATACTTAATAGACCGCATGCATCATCAAGGTATATCAAGCATTGCATGTGAACAGACAAATCAAACAACAGGTTAACAATATAGTCATCACATAACAAATTCATCAATGATCCATTGCATGTCATAAATGTGGTTAGCCATGCATGCCAATGCATTATGAACAAGTTTGTGTATACACCTGCATCCTTAAATAAGGTCAGCAGTGACGAGAAACTTTATTTCCCAACGTCTGAATCAAATTCCCCTACCAAAGGCATTAAGCTTTGCTGCCAGACTGGCAATGAAGTGACAAATCGTCCTTTTGAAGTCCTTAAGACAATCAAACGCTCCGAGTGTCGATGCTCAATGGTCAGATGCATCCAAACAAATTCTTTACTATGGCTCGCTCACCGTACAGAGCGTCCTTGATATGTTTTAATTAATCAATGCGGATCGACGAAACCTCAAATCACTCAATTTAGTGAATTTCAAATCACAATTTACTTAGAGTTCAACACGGGACACAAAGTCCAGGTGTTCAATTACGGAACGTTAGTCTCAATCTTAGATTGAAGTTCTAGGCACGTAATATGAAACACTCGGCTCAATCCTTAGGTTGAGATATTAGGCACGTCATACGGAACACTAGATCCAATCCTTGATTAAGAAAATATACACGCAAGTAGGAGGTCAAGTCCCAGCATAGGACACATGGCCCATATGCCCAATAGGAACACTAGGTTCCTAACATTTTATTCTTTGGAAATATGGGTCTTTGAAATCTTTGGAAACTCTTTCTTAGTTCTGGTTTCTCTTTTATGCACAATTGTATATGAAAATACTTTTTAGCTCTAGGTCGTTGAAACCCTAGTTGTGCTAAATAATGCATTAGGGAGAATTCCTAGGAAAGAGAGGCTATGCGAACACTCTTAATAACCAAGTCTTTCCTAGCCAGAATTTTCCAGACGCATCATTTAACTCAACCGTTTTTGTAACATCTCGCCTATTTTAATTATTCAGTGTTATTAATTTAGGACTTCACGTTTTTTTTAATTAATAATAGTTTAGGAATTAGGAGGTGTAATGGGTTAAGTTAGGGGTGTGGTTAGAAATGGCAACATGATAGTTAAATTAAAACACAAGGACATAATCGTAAAGTATTAGTGTGAGACAAGGGTCAACTCTTTTTCTCTCTTCTTCTCTCCATCTCTCGATCCCTCAGCCTCACTCTCCCTCTCTCTAAAAAGAAAATTCTGCACAAGAAAGGAAAGAGGGGAAATGAAGGAGAGCTAGGGTTGAAGATTTTGGGAAGAAAGAAAGAGAAAAGCTTCAAGATTTCTTATAATCTAAACTTAGAAAGAAGGTTGGGATTGAGATTCTAAGCCATTGTTGGAGAATAGAGTGCCCTGGTTTTGGTAAAGAGGAGAGCTCGAAATTTTTGGGAAAAAGAGCTCATCCTTCCATCTGGGTTCAACTCTTTTAAGGTGAGCTCTTCTCACTTAGGGGTGGGGCAATCCATAAGACCTACCAGGGCACACACAAATGCGTGTGCCACATTTCACAAGTGAGCGCAGGGCACACACAAATAGAATCAGCAGCGCAGAAATGCGAGTGACGCACTTCTCGACGCGCGAGGTGCGCTTTTTACAGAACGTCAACTTCGGAGATTTTATTAAAATATCAAACAAAGTCAGAATTAGGCAAATGACCACTCGTTGGAAAGCTTCGGATGTCTAGTTTTTAAATCTAATTTTTATTTTAGCAAATATTCACCCAATTAGTGCAGTTTTAAGCTACAATTTATTGGGTTCAAAAAACTGAATAATAACTATCCCCTAGCTCGTAGCTTCAAAGACTAAATGAATGCATGGATTGTTTGAGCATTGATGTTTGTCATTCTGGCTCACCGGGTGACAGACCCGTCGATCCGGCTCACCGGGCAGCGGGGATCCCCTTGGTGGTTACTCATATAAGGGGGGTACCTTAACTCAATTTCTATTGAGCCAAGGGGATACATTTCAAGACTTTTTATGAATTATGCAGCATCTTATTAAATGGCTTGTGGTTAATTTATGAAATTATGTTGTTTTAAGATAAGTGTTGGTGAGGGGTCCGTGAAGGACTCATTGGGATTTTCAAATCTCATTCCTTTCCATTTCATGTTTTTCAGACAAGCAGGTACCTAGTACTTGATCTGGGCTTGGAGCCAAGTTATCGAGAGCCAGTTTCTTGGTTACCTTGTTGTAATTACATTTTGAGGTCTTGAGCCTATGTAAATTCTAAGCTGTAGACCAGGACGAATTGTATTTTGAAGTACTTGTTGTGGGTTGTACTCTCAAGAATATGTAACTCTTCATGAATTATGACTTGCTATTACTCAAATTTTAATTTATCCGCATTTTTCTGAATCATGTTATGTAAATGACTATAATTCGATGCAAATTGAATTGCGGTGTTACATTATGGTATCAGAGCAGTTCAATCTTATCGGATTGTGGGGTAGTTAGGATTAACTTACTGTGTCTTTAGGATCTGTTGTTGTTTTCTACTTATTATGCTATAAGATATTGAGCCTGATCAACTCAATGCTTTGTGCATTCTATGCAGAATTATGGCCTCAGGTTCTGGGCGACGCAGTAGAAGGACTAGAAATACTACGACTCCTGTTGATCCTCCAGGGCAAGATAACACCCTAATGCATGGAATACTTCAAGCCATTCAAGCTCAGGCTACGGCAACGAATAATCTCGCAAATCTCATGGCCTAACAGCAGCAGCAATAACAACAAGTTCCAGTGGAACCACAACCTCCTCCTCAACCGCAGAATGACCCTGATCGGCATTTTTTCAAGTTCCTCAAATTAAAACTTTCCACATTCGATGGGGGACCAGACCGTACCAAGGCCCAATATTGGCTAGATGAGATGGCAAGGGGTTTTCAAGTTGTACAATGCATCGAAGAGCAAAAGGTAGCCAATGCCACTCATATGTTGAAAGAGGAAGCTGAGAACTGGTGGAGAGGGGAAAAAGCTCATCTCCAAGCCACTAATGTTCCACTCACTTGGGAAAATTTTGAAAAGGCATTGCTCGACAAATATATACCGAAAACCGTAAGACAGTAGAAGCACAGAGAATTCCAGGAGTGCAAGCAAGGTGATAAGACCATTAGGGAGTATGTTAGAAAATTTGAAGAGCTGGCACACTATGCCCCATGGGCCACTTATGCTCCAGATGATAAGCGGAAAATTGACCAGTTTCGATGGGGTTTAAGGGCTGAAATTCGAAACAATTTGACTCAAATCAAGTTTATTAAATATGCCACCTTCGTACACCAAAGCTATGTGGCGGAAGCAAGTTTGAAGGAAGTAATGGATGAAAGACAGGAAAAGTGGAAAAAGAAGAATGAGAAACGCAAAACCAATCATGCCCCCAAACAAAAGGGAAACTCAAGCAAGGGAAAGCAGGTTCAACAAACCGAAACTGATAAGCCCATGAAATGCTCCTTTTGTGGAAGGACCCATAAGGGGGAATGTATGGCAGGTAAGGAACAGTCTTATTATTGTAAGGAGCTCGGCCATTGTAGGAGGGATGCCCAAAGCTCAAGAGGAGGGATGCATCCAACCCTAGTGATCCTACTCAGGGACGCGTTTTCTCTCTAGACGTAAAAAGGGCAAAAGGTGCGGATGGTTTGATCAAAGATACGTGCCTCTTGCACAACAAACATGTAATTGTTCTTTACGACTCTGGGGCCACTTATTCCTTCATTTCTTGTAAGTGTGCCTTGAAGTTAGAGTTACCCCTTACTTCCTTATTTGTCCCCTTAAATGTTCACACACCTGCCGATTGCAGTATTTCTACTTCCTTGCTATGCGAGAATTGCCCTCTTGAAATACAAGGAAGAGTGTTCATGGTTAACTTGATATGTCTGCCCTTGGAAGGGATGGATATTATCCTTGGTATGGATTGGCTTTCAGCTAATCAAGTCATCTTACATTGTTATTGTAAAACCATAGAGTTTCCAGTAGTCCAATCTTTTCAAAGAGACCTTTCTCCTAATATCTTGGCTAGTGTGTTTCAGCTTAACCAATGCCTAATGTGTCAACCTGATCAAGGCCTAAGGGAGGGACCTTCGAGTTACATCTTGTTACTATCCTCATCTTCAGAGGTTGGACTAGACTTAAAAGTTGTTCCTGTGGTAAACAAATTCTTAGATGTGTTTCCCGAAGAATTGACCTCTTTACCCTTGAAAAGGGAAATTGAGTTCTCTATAGATTTGGCCCTAGGGACGGGACCAATATCTATAGCCCCTTATAGGATGTCACCCAAGGAACTTAGGGAGCTTAAACTTCAATTAGAAGACCTGATAGCTAAACAATTCATTAGGCCTAGTGCTTCTCCTTGGGGAGCCCCGGTCTTGTTGGTTAAAAAGAAGGATGGCAGTATGAGACTAAGCGTGGATTATAGACAAATCAATAAGGTCACCATCAAGAACATCTATCCGCTCCCTCGGATAGATGATCTCTTAGATCATCTTAGAGGAGCTTCAGTTTTCTCTAAGATTGATTTAAGATCAGGTTTCACCAAATTAGAATAAAAGCCAAAGACATCCCTAAAACAGCTTTCAAAACCCAGTATGGCCACTACGAGTACTTAATTATGCCTTTTGGTCTAATCAATGCTCCAGCAGTGTTCATGGACTATATGAACAGGATTTTTAGATCTTTCTTAGACAAATGCTGGTGGCATTCATAGATGACATCTTGATTTATTCTAGGAGTCATCAAGAACATGAGGAACACCTTAGAATTATCTTGAATACCCTTAGGGAGAAAAAGCTATTTGCAAAACCAGAAAAGTGTGAATTCTGGTTGGATGAGGTGAAATTTCTAGGTCATGTCATATCCCAAGCAGGAGTATTAGTCGACCCCGGTAAAGTACAAGCAGTACTGAACTGGGAAAGACCGACCACAATTACCGAGATAAGGACCTTTTTAGGACTAGCGGGTTATTATCGTCAATTCATTCAAGGATTCTCCCAATTGGTACTTCCATTGACTAGGCTAACCCGCAAGGGACAACCGTTCGTCTAGAGTAAAAGTAGTGAGAATAGTTTCATAGAGCTTAAACTTAGGTTAACCAAGACTCGATTACGGTCATCCTGCATCCAGATGTTAGGCTTTGAAGTCTTCACAGATGCATCAAATAGGGGCTTAGGTTGTGTGTTGATGCAAAACAGACAAGTGGTAGCCTATGCCTCTAGGCAACTGAAACCACATGAAGAGAACTACCCGACTCATGATTTAGAACTTGCGGCAATTGTTTTTGCTTTGAAAATTTGGAGGCACTATTTGTATGGGTCTTGGTTTGAGGTTTTTAGCAATCACAAGAGTTTGAAATATCTCTTTGATCAAAAAGAACTTAACATGAGACAAAGGAGATGGGTAGAACTCCTCAAGGGTTATGACTTTGAACTAAAATATCATCCAGGTAAGCCAAATGTAGTCGCCGATGCTCTGAGTAGGAAAACCCTCTATGTATCCTCAATGATGATTAAGGAATTAGAGTTGTTAGAATCCTTTAGGGATCTAGGCTTAAATTCCTTCTCTACGGGGGATAGTCTCATAGTCCATCATTTAGAGATAGTTTGTAATTTGAGAAAGCAGATTAGACAAGCCCAGTTTATAGATGAGGAATTACTAGCTAGGAAACATCAACCTGATTTTTCATTGAGTGATGATGGAACCATTCTTTTTCAACATAGGATTTGTGTTCCTAGGAATGAAGAACTTAGAAAGCAAATTTTAGAAGAAGCTCATAGAAGTGGATTCACTATTCATCCCGGTACAACAAGAATGTATCATGATCTTAAGCACCATTATTGTTGGCCGGGAATGCGAACTGACATAGCCGAGTTTGTAGCCCAGTGCTTAGTGTGCCAAAAGACCAAGATAGAACATCAAAAGCCTTCTGGACTATTGCAACCCTTAGAAATCCCTGAGTGGAAGTGGGAAGGAATATCCATGGATTTTGCTACGGGGTTACCTCGTACTCAGTCTGGATATGATTCTATTTGGGTAATTGTGGATAGATTGACAAAATCAGCTCACTTTATTCCTGTCAAGACCACTTACCACTTCTAAGATGGCTAAGCTTTACATTCAGGAGATAATTAAACTTCACGGGGTTCCTACGAGCATTGTCTCGGATAGAGATCCCAAATTCACCTCTAGATTTTGGAAGGTTCTCCATCAAGCTTTAGGTACTAGGTTGGACCTTAGCACCGCCTACCATCCCCAAACTGATGGGCAGACTGAAAGAACCATTCAAATGCTAGAGGACATGCTTAGAGTGTGTGTTTTGGAAGATGGTGGAAGTTGGAATGAGTATTTATCCCTGGTGGAATTTGCTTATAACAACAACTACCACTCGAGCATAGGAATGGTACCCTATGAAGCCCTTTATGGGCGAAAGTGTAGGACACCTTTGTGTTGGTACGAGGTTAGAGAAACAAAGTTACTAGGTCCTGATATTGTCCAGGAAACCACATATAAGATTCGCATGATCAGGGACAAACTCAAAACCGCTCAAAGTCGGCAAAAGAGCTACGCCGACTTGAAGTCCAGACCTCTTGAATTTGAATTTGGTGAGCACATTTTTCTCAAAGTGTCTCCTACCATAGGTGTTGGAAGGGCACTAAAGGCCAAAAAGTTGCACCCTAGGTACATTGGTCCTTTTCAAATCCTTAGTCGTGTCGGGTCAATAGCATATCAGCTTGTACTTCCTCCTTCTTTGTCGAATTTACACAATGTGTTTCATGTGTCTCAACTCCAAAAATATATTTCGGATCCTTTCCAACCCATAGCGCATGAGATCGTACAATTGAGATTAGACTTAACGTTTCGACCCATGCTGGTTCAAATCGTTGTTCGTAACATTAAGACACTAAGGAAGAAAAATATTCCCATAGTTAAGGTCATCTGGGAAGGATCTACCCCTGGAGAAGCGACTTGGGAAGCGGAGGAAGAGATGCAGAACGAGTATCCATACTTGTTTCAATAGGTATGTATATCTAATTTTTGAGGACAAAAATCCTAAAAAGGTGGGGAGTAATGTAACATCCCGCCTAATTTAATTACTCAGTGTTATTAATTTAGGACTTCGCGTTTTTTTTTAATTAATATTAGTTTAGGAATTAGGAGGTGTAATGGGTTAAGTTAAGGGTGTGGTTAGAAATGGCAACATGATAATTAAATTAAAACACAAGGACATAATGGTAAAGTATTAGTGTGAGACAAGGATCAACTCTTTTCCTCTCTTCTTCTCTCCATCTCTCGATCCCTCAGCCTCACTCTCCCTCTCTCAAAAAAGAAAATTCTGCACAAGAAAGGAAAGGGGGGAAATGAAGGAGAGCTAGGGTTGAAGATTTTGGGAAGAAAGGAAGAGAAGAGCTTCAAGATTTCTTATAATCTAAGCTTGGAAAGAAGGTTGGGATTGAGATACTAAGCCATTGTTGGAGAATAGAGTGCCCTAGTTTTGGTAAAAAGGAGAGCTCGAAATTTTGGGGAAGAAGAGCTCATCCTTCCATCTTGGTTCAATTCTTTTAAGGTGAGTTCTTCTCACTTAGGGGTGGGGCAATCCATAAGACCTACCATTTACGGTTTTTCTTTTTGGTCTCATTTGTGCATTTACTTGATTTTTAAGTTAGGAATGTTTAAAATGCATGAATGGGTTTGGGTAAAAATGAATGTGCTTAAGTTGATGCTTTGATGTTTTATGATACGATGAAGCATGATGGATTGTGTCTTGGTGTGTCATATGTTGCTCTTGATCTTGTATATCAGCTATATGTTTGATTTTGAGTCCTAATCTTGCTTGAAATTGGTTTGGATTGAGGAAAAATTGAGTTGAAAGTTGGAAATCTTCAAAAAAACTCCTGCATAATTCTGCAGGTTTGAGCATGACGCGCCTCACAAATGCGCGCGACGCGCAGCAAAACAGAACCAAAATAGAGAAATGTGCGTGATGTGCTTCACAAGTGCGCGCGAGGCGCACACAAACAGAATCAGCAACGCAGAAATGCACGTGACGCGCTCCTGGGCGCGGGCGATGCGCTTTCTGCAAAACCTCAACTTCGGGGATTTTATTAAAATATAGAACGAAGTCGGAATTAGGTAAATGATCACTCGTTGGAAAGTTTAGGATGTCTAGTTTTTAAATCTAATTTTTATTTTAGCAAATATTCACCCAATTAGTGCAGTTTTAAGCTACAAGTTATTGGGTTCAGAAAACTGAATAATAACTATCCCCTAGCTCGTAGCTTCAAAGACTAAATGAATGCATGGATTGTTTGAGCATTGATGATTGTCAATCCGGCTCTCCGGGTGACAGACCCGTCGATCCGGCTCACCGAGCGGCGGGGACCCTTGGTGGTTACTCATATAAAAGGGGTACCTAAACTCAATTTCTATTGAGCCAAGGGGATACATTTCAAGACTTGTTATGAATCATGCTGCATCTTGTGTAAAAGGGGTACCTAAACTCAATTTCTATCGATTTCCTTTTGTGAAAAGATAAGTTCATGATTTTTTGGTCAATCTTGGGTTCAAGAAGGTTTTAATCTTGTCTTGTCTGAAAAATCGAGTTTAGGTGTGTGTATTGTTGAAGAAATTTTTTGAAAGTTTGTTGTTAAATTAATGCATGAAGCCGTGACCACATATATTATGTGTGAGGTTTGATTTCAAAATTTTTCTAACTTAATTTTTGAGGGTTTTATGTCTTGCTCATGAAAAATATTTAGTTTTGTCCTCCTTGAACTTGATTTAAATTATGATTTGGAGAAGAGTTTCAGAAAAAAAATTATTTTTAAAATTCTTTCTTAATTTCTTAGAGTTTTATAAGTGGGTTTTAGTATTTTTGCTATTTGAGTTTTGTTGGAGGAAAATTAAATATTTTTCCTAACACTTTTGATGAAGCCGTGAGCTTCAAGGGGGTAAAAGGGGAAAATTTTTGTGATTTCAAACTTGTTCCTTTCATAGTTTAGTTTGTGTCATAGTTTAGGAGTTTTTGAAAAATTTGGTTGAGTTAAAATTTTGTAAAGTGTTATTTTAGTATTTTGAGACAATGAAACACCTAATGTTTAAAGGAATCTCTGTGGTTCCTAAACAAGGTGGAGTCTTAGAAAATTAAATATTTAAAATCTTGAACTTTTAGTGTGAGTTTGCTGATTACAAAAAAAAAATTGAAAGAAGAAAATTCTATGATACTACTTTACTGATTGGAAACCGAGGGAGTGTTTGATGTCTCTGTATTATCTTGAAATTTTACTTGATTGACTGTAAGTGTTTGTTAATTAGGTATTCTAGAAGTTCAATTATTGCTTGGTTTGGAAAGGAAAATGATTTTCTAGTGTTTTAAAGTTAAAAGTTTAGTTATTAAAATTTTTGAGTATGCGTATAATTTTTTTTTTAGTTCTCTAAGAAGAGAAAAATGATTTCGTGTTTTGAGCACTTAGTTAATGGTGTATGAAATTTTTTATCGAAACAGGCTTTGGTTTAAAAGGATTGTAAAGACAAGTGAGTTATCAGTTTGTTTTTAATCTTTAATCTAAGCGTGGTTGATAATTTTGAGATGATGAGGACCTAATCTCAAAGGAACATTAGTGTCCATCAGAAGGGTTGAGTCTTGAGAAAATGAAGTTGTGTTTTTATTAGTTCCTTGTGTTGGTGTTATTCCTAAGGAATTGATATTTTTTTTAGAAAAATGTTTAATCGTAGAAAAAGAATTTTAATCTTTTTGAAGTTTTAAGTGATTTTTGTATTCTTGATATGTGTAACCACAGTTGCATGTGAATAGGTTAGTATTATTCTCTTAGTAATGGCACGTAACTGAAGTCGACTCCGTGTTCGTGATCGTGATCGTGAATAAGCCGAAAGCGTGGCTCTGGAATAAAGCGTCAGTCAATCATATGGATTTCTTCGTCCACTAACTACGCTTATACGATGTGTTATATGTATATGCTTAGTGTCATCGAGTTTATTATTGCATGCTATGCTATGATTGCTATACTATGTAGCTATAAATATTATAGTACAAAGTTGTGATAATATGTATTATGAATGCCTATGTGCGCAAATTATTTTCTAGACTTGGGTAAAATAATTTCTCCATACTTTACTATTCGTATAGTTTCGAGGACGAAACTATTTTAAGAGGGGTGATATTGTAACATCCCAATTTTTAAGAAAAATTAATTTAACAATAAAATCCCAGTTACTTGAAAGTAAGTCGTAGACACTGATCACCTCAATGATTGACCGAGAGTACGAGGAATTATTTTGACTTATTTCTAATAATTTATTTATTATAAATAAGTATTATTTTTTATGTTAATTCAAATTAATAGATAGCGTAGACGTATATTGCTTTTAAGGCAAATTCATCAATTATACTTTATATAAGTTTTCTGTGTGACGCGATAACGCATATTTTTGTTGACTAAAAAGGTGATTGAATTAAATCAAGAAGAAATTAAATTTGAGAACTAATATTTTATATTAATTCATGGTTCAAAAATCGTCTAAAAACTCTATTGAAATTTCGTCGTATTTGGAATCTCTGGGTAATTTTCATCCGCATTTAAATTCAAAACGAATTCCGATTTCGATGAAAATTGAAACGTAACTTGTTGTGATGATCCTTAAGTGTTTTTAATTGTTTTTATTAATTATAATAAATTATTATCATGCGGTGAATTAATTTCTAAGTAAATTAATTTTCGCGATTTAATCGGCAAAAGAATTAATCGGTAACGCGATTATTAAACACTGTAAATTTTTTTAGTATACTTAAGACTCTAAAATTAGGGGATAATCATGAGAAGAGAGAGATTAGATGTTTAGACTTGGTGATTAGATTAACATCTTACTTTAAGTGCTAGGTGTCATTGATGTGGTGGTTAATTATGAGACATTTTTATTAAACCATCTTTAACCAAGTCTTTTTATCTTTCAATAAAATTTTTACTTCCTCTCTCTTAAGAACAACTTGGCTGCGACCTCCCCATCCTCTCATTCTGATTCCCTTAAATTTTTCTTCTCCTTCATTTTATTTCCAGTGAGAACACACCCCCTATTTCTACCCCTTTATTCTTATTTCCTTTCTCAAAAATTATTCATTGGGTTGGTGAAAAACATAACAGGCAAGCCCACTCCTCTTTCTCCTTTATACAGCCGTAGCCCCTCCCCTTTATTCTCACATCATTTTATTTTCTTCCAACTTGTTTCCATTATGGAGAAAAGGTGAGAAAGCAAGACAACTTCCATGTCCTTCTTCCTCCCACTTCCAACGTGATCCTCATTCCCATCCTCCAACACCTTTTGTTTCTAAATTTCTTCTCTAATTATCATCCTCTTCTTGGCCTAACAAGTGAGTTTAAGAGCAAGCTCTTCTCCTTTATTTATTTTTGCCAAAAATCGTGAGCATCTTTTTTTAGATGTAGGAATTGTTATTTTGCTTCCTTCTTGTTTAATTGCTTTATGTATGGCTTGAATTTGATCATGAGAGAGATGAACACCATTTCCCTTTCCTTTATACAGCCTCAGCCCCTCCCTTTTATTCTCACATCATTTTATTTTCTTCCAACTTGTTTCCATTATGGAGAAAAGGTGAGAAAGCAAGACAACTTCCATGTCCTTCTTCCTCCCACTTCCAGCGTGATCCTTATTCCCATCCTCCAACACCTTTTGTTTCTAAATTTCTTCTCTAATTATCATCCTCTTCTTGGCCTAACAAATGAGTTTAAGAGCAAGCTCTTCTCCTTTATTTTTTTAGCCAAAAATCGTGAGCCTCTTTTTTTTTAGGTGTAGGAATTGTTATTTTGCTTCCTTCTTGTTTAATTGCTTTATGTATGGCTTGAATTTGATCATGAGAGAGATGAACTCCATTTCCCCCAATTTTTACAAACCCTAGATCAATGGTCTAAGGAAAAGGGGTTAAGTGATCTCTCATGTAAATCTTTCAATTGATTTGCGGTTCTTGCTTCTTACTAATTGTTATTGCTATTGTGATTGTTAATTTTGATTTGAATCAAGGATTGAGAAGATTTTCGTGAAACCCTTGATTCTTCAGAGATGCTTGAATTGGTGTTGGACTTGAATTAGGCATTTGTTTTGTAAGAAAATTGTTGTTTTGTGAAAGAAATCAAGTATTGAATGAAGTTGTTTTGATTGATTGGAAGTATTGCAAAATTTTTGGGATGAAGGGTGTGTTGGCCGCGAGCTCCTATGAGCTTGGGGGAAAATTATTTTGTGTGTTCTTAGCTTTAATTAAGTGCATTGAATTGTGTCTAAGTTTTGGAGAATTTTGGAAATGGTTTAATTTGAGTGGAAGTGGTTTTGATGGTTAAGGCAATGAGACACTTAGGTGAATTGGATTCTTTGTGATCCTAAAACCAAGTTGAGCCTTGATTCCATATTGTTATGAAAAGGAATTGATTTATTTGTGTTGTTCCATGTTTCAAAAAAAAAAAAAAAGAATTGGAAGTTATTTGATTGTTTAAGGCAATGAAACACTTAAGGTAAATTAGGATTTTATAATCCTAAAGCCAAGTGGAGCCTAATTTTGAGTTTACGATGAAAAGTATTTAATTTTATTATTGATCCATGTCTCCCGTTTTGAAGGAAGGGAGTTTTTGTTTTAAAAGCATTTAATTTCAAATTTCTTGTCATTCAAGTGTAGGTGATTTATTTAAAAAGATTTTGGGTATTTAGAACCTAGGTTATTAGAATTGAGTCTAGGCCCCGGGAATTATTTTGAGTGGTATAGTTTTGTACTAAACCTTGTTTTGTTGATAGGATCATCTTTGAGTGTTGTTCGTGCTGAGTAAGTCGCGACGTGTTTGACACGTGAGTGGGTTATCCTTTGGTAAGGGCACTTCACATTCTCGATGTTTAAGTTTGTATAGTAAGTGTAAGGGCAACTTTTAGACATGTAAATGATTTAATTTTATTTCGTAAAGCGAAGAAGTCTGAAAACCTCAGGGTTCGAAGTGAGGGTCTCGTACCCTTCGATTTTTCATTTCTTAAAGCTTTATATTGAATTGTTCGTGGGCTGGAAAAGTGGTTGGCGACTGCCCCTAACCCCCCACACTTGTTTAACTTCCTCTTTGCTAACTCCCCGATTGCAAAGGGACGAACTTGATTGATGTTGTTGTTTGTTGTGTTGTTGGTTTATCACGTATTGATGGATTGTTGTGCGTGGTTGAATTGAAAAGCATTGTAGTGTGTATATGCTTAAAACATGATTAAGATATATGTTGTGGATTTTTGTTGGATAATTGATGTTATTCATTATGCCATGATTGAAATATCAAATGGGGTGATATGTTCATTGGAGGTGGTTAAAGGCATTGTTGCGTCGTGTCTTGTGGTAATGTCGACATGTCTATCCTGGGTAATGGAAATGCCCATGGCCAAAGGAATTCAGGAACGTTGTTAAATTTTACCATCGTAGGGAAAAGTGTCGGTCTGGTATGTACAGCCCGATATGCCTCTGGCATATGGATTCCGAAATTAAAACTGCACTAGCATATAGTTGCATCAATAGGATCTTGGGTGCATCCTTATTGATTATTCTGTTGCTATTGATATGGTTGATATATGCATTGGAGATTTGTGGCTTTATATTATATTATGTCTGTATAATATAAATGGTTGTCGTGTTTGTTGTTCTGTGCTACTTGTTCTATTTTAAGAAGTTGACCCTTGCCAGTGGTACTTTCAATTAATGAATGTAACCTAGATGACGAAGAAAGCGAAGTGTTCTGGACTGGAGAGAAGCGTTACTGAAGATAGCTGGTCCGACTTCCTACTTGTGTTTTTGTTCCAACTTACTAGAGGACTAGTAAGCATTGTAGTGCTCCGACCAGCTATAGGGTGTCAGATGCTTTAATTACAATGTTGTAATAAATGCTTTATGTTTCAAGATTTGAATGTTTTATGTGTATGTTTTAAATAAATTCCCTTGTATAGTTATGTGATTTGTACGTGGTATCTTATTGATTCACTGCCTTCGAAAATGCTGCAATACTCTGATTATCAATTTCTTAAAAGAAGCTGACAAGAAAAAAAAATTAAACTCACATTTTTGAAAACCATGTAGCAGCGTGTTTCAATTTTGAAAGTATTTGAAATGTCGTCTGTAACACCCCAAGTCTCTAAGCTAAGTTGAGAAGAAGTTATGAGGAGAATGGTGTGATTGTATCCAAGCTTAATTTGATTTCAAGGTGAGTGGATATAATTACACAAAGTTTTGATAAGAAAGTTAATGGGTTTGAGTTGAGGAACAAGTGTGGATTTAATCCTAAGATGGTTAAAGGTGTTGATTTGTAGTTATGGAAGTTAATTTGAGAAGAAAGTCTCAAGGTATGGTGTTAGAACCAAGTTTTCTGGTTTTTCTGCAGAAGGAATCGATTCATATACCCTGGGAATCGATTCACAGCATTAAGAATCCATTGGCATCAAATTTTAGCAGTGGGAATCGATTCACAGAAGCCAGGAATCGATTCACATAAAACAGGCTTCTGGGACTCGCAGGCAGGAATCGATTCACTCATTAAAGCGCAATTGAGCTTTTTACCTTTGGTGAATCGATTCACAAGCTGAGAATTGTATAAAAGCAGCGATTTCTGTGGCGAGCAGAAATAGAGAAAGAGGGAAGGAAAAGAAGAGAAAGGGAAAGGAGAAAGAGGAGAGGAGAGCTAGGGTTTCACCCTTTGAGAAGGATTGAAGAGATTCATGTTGGATTTCTTCAATCACTTGCCTAAATGGAGAGTTTAAGAGTGGAGAATTGAGTATTTGGAAGATTTGGGTTTGAACCCTAGAGAGGAGGAGAAGAAGCACGAATTTGGAGAAGAATAAGGGGAGAAGACCAAGCTCCAGCAAGGATGGTTCAAGTTCTTGGATGGGGAAAGAAGATTGAAGGTTGAAGATCAAGATTTGGGAAGTATTTGGAGGAGCCCTAAGTTGAGCAAAGAGGGAAAAGCTTGAAGAGGAGCAAAGGGTCCACGTTCAACCTTCCTAGCTCAATGTTTTGAAGAATAGTGGTGAGTTCTTCAACCCCTAGGTGATGGGCACCCATAAGTCCCACATATAGGAATTTATCTTCCTTTAGCAACATATGAACCTTAGGTTCAAGTTAGGTTTTAAATACCTATAAGAGATTCAGTTGTTATTGTTATGATTGTTTTGTGGGCTTGATTAAAAGAGGTTGGATGGCTGCCCCCAACCCCCCACAATTGAATGTATGTTTGATGTTTCTCTCTTGAGAACTCCATAGAGTTTCAAGGGATTAGTTAATGTATGTGTTGTCCATTAATTTGGCAAATCGTGAGGCTTGTCTAAGAGCCATAAGCTTAAGTCATAGAGCTCAAGAAAGGACCCTAGGAAAAGGATGTAATAGAAAGGATGTATGAATTAGTGTTCATGACTTGGAATCATTAGAGGTAAAGGGATACTATTAGTGTAAGTTTGATTCATTGAAATGATTGTAGTTTCTTTGAATAGTTAAGTAATGATGATGAATGTATTTATATGAATATGCATACAAGCATAAGCATAATCATAAGCATAAGCATAAGCTAAAGTCCATGGCAAGTCTCCTCTATTTATAGGAGTAGATCGGTTTGGTTAGCTAAGTGGGACGCCCTTGGAGGGTTATGACGTCTAACCACCATTCCGAAAGTGTGTAATTGGGGTCTAGGGACCTAATCCTACGACACTACCCAATGACACAAAGTGCATTACATGCAAAGCATCATATTATATATCTCCTATGAATGGTATAATATGTGAAGTGATGATAAGTTTATGAATGTTAATAAATTCCTTGTTTATATATATATATATATATATATATATATATATATATTCGGAATTAGTTTAGTTAAGTATATGAAATCTTGGGTAGCACATCCCTAGTCGCTTAATCATTATATAGTAATGAGCATTGTGAATAGATCACTTAAAGGATGAGCAAGCTAGGGTGATTGAGATTCATGGTATAGAGCATAAGGCAAAGTCAATTAGCATAAGGAAAAGCAAAGATGTGTTAAGCACAAAGTAAGTAAGTAAGACCAATACGTTCTTAGTTAATAAGGTTGCAATTTATATTGTATTAAGGTTAGCCGAGCTAAACAAAGGTTAGAGAATGGATATTTATAAGATTGATGTGGGATTGCTATACATTTATGTGTTTAGTTCAATCACCAGTTGATAAGTGGCATAGTGGTCCTAGGTTTGCCCTATTTTATAATGTACTAAGTTTTTAACTTAAGCTAGCACCTTCTAAAGCGTCTTAGCTTAGGGATATCGAGAAGTTGCAAGTCAAGTCCTTATGGTACATAGGGAGAGTATGTCTAGGTTTGAAATGTCTAAGTTAGTCTTCTCAGCCTAGAACGTTCCGATGAGAGAATGGTGAGGAGTCCGTGAAGGGCTCACTGAGATTTTATAATCTCACCCTTTTCCTTTTGTTGTTTTTCATATAAGCAGGTACTGAAGACGGCGAGCCGAGGCTTCAAGCTTGGGGCACATAAGCTAGTCGTAGATTGAAATGGGAATTTTATATTCCAAGTTATGTATAATTTGTAATCTATTCAGTAGATTTATGAGATAAGTTTAATTTACGACTTGGATTATTGTAATCAAGTTTGTAAATGTTTAGTAATTCCTGTGCCTTAATGTAATTTGTCGTACTTTCAATTATGTTGAGGTGCGGGTGTTACATCGTCAATAATATCTAGTTTAGTAGCGCTCTGGAAACGGGGTGTTACATACAGCTTCATATATGATTATTTTGTGGGATTGTTTGCAAGAGGTTGGCGACTGCCCCCAACCCCCAACACTTGTTTAATTGCCTCTTTGCTAGCTCCATCGAGTTTCAAAGGGATGAAATGTATTTATTGCTTATGTGGTGAATTGTGGGGATTGTGTAATGAATGAACTGTCAAATTTGCTACGTGGTGTGTTATCAAGTTTGGATTGTCGTGATCTTGACTGTGACAATGAAATGTGGTGTATGTATACTAAAATCGTGATTAAGATATATGATGGATTGTTATTGGATAATTGATGTTTATTGATTATGCCCTGAGTGATAGTATCAAATGTGGTGATATGTTCATTGGGGGTGGTTAAAGGCACCGTTGAGTCGTGTTTTGTGGTTACGTCGTCCTGTCTATCCTGGGTAGTGGAAATGCCCATGGCCAAAGGAATTCAGGAACATCGTTAAAATCTTTAACATCATAGGGAAAAGTGTCGGTCTCGTACGTACAACCCGATATGCCTCTGGCGTATGGATTTTGGAATTAAAACTACACTGGCATATAGTTGCATTGTAACGACCCGTTTCCGGACCGCTACCGAGCTCAATATACCGAGCTCGAGTTACCGAGCTCAACACACCAAGCTCAACAAAACCTATATGAGATGTGTTTTAAAAACAAAACTCTTGTGCCTTTTAAAAAAAAATGCGATATATATTTTTTTTTATAAAACCAACTCGTGCACATCAGAGTAATTACAGCTTTTCGAAACATGGTGCAACTAAGACACAAGATTTAAATTCAAATAAAACATACATGCATAACATACACATATATATATCACTCGAAATAATAATGTATACAAAATACAGAGTAGCAAATGTGCAAAGAAAATACACCTAGGTACGACGACTTCAAAAGAGCCATCATACCCTGGGGGTACTTCCGGCAGACTCCCACGCAGGGGGCTGCTCCAAAAGTAAGACCACCACTACCCTCAGAGCAACAACACAACATCGCCCAAACTGGTCACGACCTCGAACACAAAAGAAAAACAAATGCAGTCCTCGGAAAAACCAACATCCAACAAATAAACAATCACGACGGATAGAGGTCGTCACTCGGGTCCTCGTCGAGATCCTCCTCGGCATCATCTCTTTGTCGAGTTACTGCGCCCTCGACATCGCCTGGGTAACCGTCATGGATTGAAGGCACCACAGGAAAGGTCAACTTCTCAACAATTCAAGATAAGCTCGACATAAAAATATAAGCAAACAAAGCAAAGTATAACAATCACCGACGTGACTCGACCATCTCACTCTAACTCGACACAACTCACAAATCCATTTTCTCTCGACTCGACAATTTTCCTAATGCACACGCCGTCTCAGTATGTCGGAAAGTCCAGCCGAAGCCTTGGGATCCTCGCTCTCCCTAGGACAGTCAACTCAGGTCCCGTAGCGTGGCGACGTCTAGTCAATCTCCCGTAAACAAAAAGGGGACCTAGCACCCTCAGTTATCCGGGTCACGGCTCAAAAACGTCATACGACTCACCTAGCTCGCTCACTCGATGAACAATTCGCCGCATACGATATTCAAAGAGTTAAACACAAAATATTCAACCGCATGTCAAATAAGAGAGCAAGCACGACATGAAGAAACGCAATTCAACATGCAATACACAATTCACGACATATATTCAATCACATATTAAATACATGCAAAAACTCAATCATATCACAACATTTCAGCTCGACACAAATCAGGAAAATCCATACACAATAACATAACCACGTAGAATATGAAATGCCCTTACGCTAGCATACTACGAAAGTATTAATGTGAAGCGCCCTTACATAAGGACTTATAAAATAAAGCCTTAGAGATATCTAGAAGTTGCCCTTACATACTATAACAAGTATAAATGTGAAGCGCCCTTACCGAACTCCAAGTTAATGCTGCTCGACAACGACCTCGACACAGCTGTCTTCTAAGAGCTCGACAACGACTTCTCTTACTCGATCTCGACACGGCTGTCTTTAACGAACTCGACAACGACTTCAACACGTACGCTTTCAGTCGACCTCGACACGTACAATCCTCGATCTGGATTCTGCTGCTTCCGCGTCCTTGGATTCGCTTTCCCGTACACCTTGATTCGGAAATCACTCGATCTCGGGAATCAGACTTCCTAAAACAAACACAACTTAGATCGATCCATGGGTTCTAATACATCTAGCTCTCTCTTCCCCAAACTCAACCACAACCCAGAAAAATATAAAACTCAAGAACTGAAAGATATTTTTCCTCTAACACAAAGTTAGGGATTTCGATCAAAATTTCATGAAAAGTTATCTGATGCTTCAACAGATAGATCGACAACAACAATAACCAGAACAACAAATGAAAAACAAGAAATCGAAACGAACCAAAAATGGAGGTTTTAGGCACTGCCGATTGCGAGAAAAAGCGAGAGGAAGAAATTTGTTTTACAAGCCCAATTAATCGGTTAGAAAGATAGGTAATATTGTGAATAAGAAAACCCATCAATTTGATATGATTTGGAAGCATAAAAGCTGGTTAAAAATGGAAGAAGATTTAGCGCTAAACAAGAGTACGTATGAAAGAAAATATGTTCTTCATACCTCAATGGTGATGGTCGATCAGACGAGATATGGGTCGAGAAGTTGATGATGAACAAAATTGATGAAGAAAGCTTGCGAGAATCTCGATGGAACTCACGGTTTAAATCGATGGAGATTTTTAAAGAAAACAACGAAACACAGGCGAGAAGGAAGGAAGAAGAAAGAAGAAAAGAGAAATGAGTGTGAGGGAATCGGTCGTGGTATACAAATTGGCGAGAAAGGGGTATAAAGCGTAACTCCAGCTATAAGATGCCAATCCCATCAATCATCTACCCGTTAACTCGTTCCTCTCATAATTACCCTCTACTCTGTCGGTCAACGGCAAGCCGACAATGTAATAATTACAAACAATATAATAATAACGCTGAATAACGTTCGAAATAATACGAGGTATCATCTCGACACGATGTCGACAAGGGTGCTCGTGCAAACGTACAAAGTTCTAACACGAGTTCGTGAACGCGGTCTCCTCAGCTCGACTTGCGTCCTCATCAGCTCGGTACGCGACTTCATCAACTCGACACGCGACCTCCTCATTTCGGCTGACTAGTGCACGTGGTCTCATCAGCTCGACAAAAGATCTCGGCAAACGATCTAGTCACGGGATCTCGACACAAGGTCTTGGTCGAGGTCTCGATACGTCGTCCTAATACGATGTCGATCTCGTCCTCAGGTGTTACATGCATCAATAGGATCTTGGGTGCATCCTTATTGATTGTTCTATTGCTATTGATATGGTTATTATATGCATTGGAGATTTGTGGTTTTATACTATATTGTGTCTGTATAATATCAATGGCTATCGTATTTGTTGTTTTGTGCTACTTGTTCTATTTTAAGAAGTTGACATTTGCCAGTGGTTCTTTCAATTTAATGAATGTAACCCAGGTGACGAAGGAAGCAGAGTTTTTGGGACTACAGAGAAACGTAACTAAGGACAGCCCTTCGGCTTCCTACTTGTGTTTCTGTTGCAACTTACTAGAGGACTAGTAAGCATTGCAGTGCTCCGACCAGCTATAAGGTGTCAGATGCTTTGATTACAATGTTGTAATAAATGGTTCATGCTCCAAGACTTGAATTGTTTTATGTGTATGTTTTAGTTAAATTTCCTTGTATGGTTTTGTGAGTTAAACATGGTATTTTATTCATTCACCACCTTTCGGAAATGTTGCAATACTCTGATTGCTACTTCAAAAGAAGTTTGAAGAAAAAGAAAAATAATAATAGAACCACATTTTGAGAAAACCTACAAGCAGAGTATCTCGCTTTTCAAAAATATTAGTTTAGTAGCGCTTCGTAATCGGGGTGTTACACCACCTCATTCTGATTGATTTTTTTAAAAACACAAATAAGGAAGACTTTCTGATATAGGTATGTAATTATGAACATAAATACGAATACGTTTTTGTTTTATCTGCCTTCATTATAACCAAACATTCAAAAGCTACTTTCTTGACTAGATACGTCCGAAATTATTAAGGAAATCGGTTTATGTTTTTAAATAAGGAAGACCTTAATTATTATATTAATTCACATTCAGAACGTTAATAATTACGGAATTCATAAACGTCCATTTGATAAAAATGAAAGCAAATGACATCAAATCTAATTAACATTAAAAAGCTTTTTTCTCTGCTTAAAAAAGGAAAAAATAAAATGCTACCAATCGTAACAACAGGGTACAAATAATAAAATGAATATTTTAACTGGAATTATAAATTAATATAAATTTTATTAGAAATTCTTTTATTGTTTTTAACTATATAATGTGAAAAGAATGAATCATCACACTATAGATGTAAATTTTTCTAGTAATGATTATTGTTATTGGCTACTAGAAATAATACATTAATATAATTTTTAGTATGGAATTTATAACTCTATACAATTATATACTGTATGTAACACGGACCATCGTACTAAAGATATATTGTGAAAAATGAGGGTGAAAATTTTTCAAGAAAACAATTTTTTATTTATATTTTACCACATAATTTTTTAAACATATAACGAGAAATTAACAAATATATATTTTTAATGAAATCTAAAAAATGAGCATCTTCCTTATGAAAAATTGAATAGAAATTTTATAAGATAAATTTTTTGTTGTATTTAACTTTACATCGCGCATAGCATGGACCATTATACTATAGATGTAAATTTTGCTATTAGTGAATA
This sequence comes from Calophaca sinica, assembly GCA_037113605.1. Taxonomy (NCBI): domain Eukaryota; kingdom Viridiplantae; phylum Streptophyta; class Magnoliopsida; order Fabales; family Fabaceae; genus Calophaca; species Calophaca sinica. Next base: position 61,362,961 of record CM073733.1, read on the forward strand.
TTTCTATTACTTATTATTTATACCTAATAAAGTATTGAATATATTTCGTAAAATAAAATTATTATTTTATCTACCACGAATAAACATTAATGGAGTGAAAATGTGGCTTCGTGGTTCGGGAAAATAGGGATTGGAATGAAAAGAGGTCACTTGTTCAACTCCCCTACTAACATAACAAACTAATAGCTAGCATTTGTTGTTAAAAATAATTATCAAAAATATATTAATTTATATTTTAGTATAAAATTTGTATATTTTAAGTATATACTGTAACACGTGCCATTGTACCTTAAATATATTGGATAAAACAAGGATGAAAATTTTACAAGATAACATAATTGTTTATGTATATTTTGCCACAAAATTGTTTAAATAAAAAACTTGAAATTTACAATTACATATTTTTTAATGAAATACTAAAGATGAGTTTATTTCTTACAAACTTTTATTAGAAATTATGAATTAATATAAATTTTATACGATAGAATTTTTATTTGTTAAGTATATACAGTGCAAGGCACGAGCCATCATAATATAGGTGCACTTTAGACACATTCCGTATGAATTTATCATAATCTTTCTTTACTTATATTTTTCTAAGTATACACCGTGTGTAGCATGAACCATTTTTTATATTTAGTGAAATATAAAATATTGAAAAAGTATTATATATATATATTATTTACTAATTTTATATATATATATTATTTACTAATTTTACTGTAAATAATATACATTCAGCAGGTCTACCAAAGAGGCTCCCAGAGTAACTCGTGATGTCACTACAAAACATGTATCAAAGGATCCTACTGGCAACCCTGCTAATGCTCTTGACACAGGGAAGGGTGCATTACATGATCCTGACACTAGCAAGATGAATCATAACAACCAAGTCACTATTCTTTGTGAAGCTGCCTTCAATCCAAATCATGACCATGATGCTGGTGGAACTAGCAAAAATCATGACTCTTTAACAAATCCTGCTGTCATTAATGACAACAATGAAACAGTTGAGATACAAAGGATCTACAACCCAAATGCTTTCAAAGGGGTCAACAATATTACAGTTGATGAATCCATTTTGAGGCAAAATGATACCATCAATCCTTTGTTTGGATTTGTGCAACATGACCCCGAGTCTGCATAGAATGCTGCAGCAATAGGGACTGATATGCATACTCGTGCTGTAGACCTGGTGATACACAACTTGGAGACACCTGCAACCATTCAAGAACAACTCATTACCCCTGAAGCCTCTAATAATTCTTTTGTTCCTGATTCTGTTGACTCTTCTGCAGGTAATGTGGCAGTCTTTCATGATGCAGCACCTAATACTCACATTAATGAGAGCATGTTACATTCCCCAATCCACTCATCCTCAAATCCTAATATTGTTGGTAGGAATGATTTGATGGTTGTGGGAAAACTTTGGGGTGATGAGACAGATGCTGAATCTGAAGCTGACTCAGATGAAGTAACTGATGAGATTGAGTCTAGTACAGCATCAAAGTACTTACTCAAGAACCAAGATACTGCCTCGGGACAAGATGAAGGATTCACAAAGGTTTTATCCAAGTCTCAAAAGAGAAAGATTAGAAATAAAGCTAAGGCTGCTGCCAAGGTGGACTACAATACCCGTTCTCGGGCTGCTAATAAAAACATCTCTCAATGAGAGCTATCTTTTGGAATGCCAGAGGGGTAGCCAATCATGACACCTGATTGGTTATCAAGCAACTTGTCAATGATAATAAGCCTCATCTTTTGTTCATTTTCGAACCTTGGATTCCTTTAGATCAATTCCCTAAACGTTTTTGGTCTAAATTGAATTATAAGGTGTTTGAGGTGAATAATAGACAGCCTCAGATTCCCAATCTCTGGTGCATCTGTCAGGTTCAATTAAATCCCACTGTGATTTCAGTTACTAATCAGTTTGTTGCCTTCTCTTTGGAGTGGCAGAATCATCCTTTTTTCATGGCTGCTGTGTATGCTTCCACCTCTTATTTGTCTCGCAGGCAACTTTGGAAAGATTTAGCTGATATTCAAGTCTCCAATCTTGGTGCTTGGTGCTTCATTGGTGACTTCAACACTGTTTTGGGAGCCCATGAGTATAGAGGGAAGGCGGTAACCCAAACAAATGCTCGGATTTTAGAGATTGGACGAACTCTTCTAGTTTGGTTCATCTTGATACTAGAGGATCTCTTTTCACTTGGTCCAATGGTAGAAAAGGTAGGGATCTAACTGAAAAGCGGTTAGACAGAGCTGTTTGCAACCAGAATTGGCTCTCTCTTTGGAGTACCATATCTTGCTGCACCTTAATCAAATCCAAATCTGATCATCACCCGATTCTCCTTGACTTTCACATGCAGGAAGGGGCTTTTCCTTCCTCTTTTAAATTCCTCAAAATGTGGGCTGATCATGATGATTGTTATGATATTATTAATGATGCTTGGAGTAGCGATGTTACAGGTTGTCCGATGGTTGTTCTTTCGCAAAAGCTGAAATTGGTTAAAGAGAAATTAAAGCACTGGAACAAAGCTTGCTTTGGAGACATTAATCCGAAAGTCCAGGCTGCCTTGCAATCGGTTTCTAAATGCCAGGAGCAGCTTGACTTGCATGGTTATTCGGATGAGCTGGTTACCCAGGAGAAAATGGCTCAAATTAGTCTCAACCAAGCTTTGCATTTTCAAGAAACTTTCTGGAAGGAGAAATCTAGACTGGATTGGCATAGTTATGGTGACAGGTGCACTTCTTTCTTTCATACTATTACCAAAATCAGAAATTCCACAAAGAGGATGTCTATGCTGAAATCAGGTGATGCTATCCTTACAGATCCTAATGATATTGACAACCATGTCCTTGACTTCTACACTTCTCTTTTTGCTGCTGATAATAATTGTGTTGATAATGGTTTGATTGAATCTGTCATTACCCCTGAGGTCTCACAGGAGGATAATTTAATGCTGACTAATTTACCTTCTTTGGAGGAGGTAAAGAATGCTGTTTTTTCGATGAATGCAAACGGTGCCCCTGGTCCTGATGGTTTTGGTGGTTTCTTCTACCAAAAATATTGGGATTTAATAATCTGAGATGTTTTTAATGCGATCTTTGCAATTCTTTAAGCGAGGTTGGATCCTTCCTAACTACAATTCTAGCATGGTATTTCTAATTCCAAAGACTCCGGAAGCAGATTCTATTGGTAACTATCGTCCTATTGCCTTAGCCAACTTTAAATTCAAGATTATCACTAAAGTTCTGGCAGACAGGCTAGCTAAGGTGGCTTCTAAAATCATCTCTCCGAATCAAAGAGGTTTCATCCAAGGACGTCAAATCTTTGATTGTATTGGGGTGGCTTCTGAAGCGGTTAACTTGCTCCATAAGAAGTGTTTTGGGGGTAACATTGCTCTTAAAATTGATATTCGCAAAGCTTTTGATACCATTGATTGGACCTTCCTCCTCAAGACGCTTAAACAATTTGGTTTTGACTCTACTTTCTGTAATTGGGTGGACATCATTCTCAAATCTGCAAAGCTCTCAATCTCAGTCAATGGGAAAGCTGCTGGCTATTTTGCATGTAAAAGAGGAGTCAGGCAGGGTGACCCCCTATCCCCCCTTCTCTTCTGCCTTGCCAAAGAGGTTCTCAATAGAGGAATTTTAAACCTTGTTCAACAAGGGAAGTTTCTACAGATGGCTAGCCCCAGAGGTTACAGAGTTCCCAGTCATGTGCTTTACACAGATGATATCCTAATCTTTGGCAAAGGTACCAAAAAGAACATTGCTCACATAATGCATCTTTTCCAGCTTTACAGTCAGACTTCTGGTCAGCATATTAATCAGGGGAAATCTATATATTATGCTGGTGGCATTCCTTATGCTAGGCTCCAGTCTATTTCTCATACCTTGGGCTTTGGAAGAGGTCAGCTCCCTTTCACCTATCTTGGCGTTCCTTTATTTATAGGTAAGCCTAACAAGGACCATCTTCGCCCTATTGCAGATAAGATTATCCTTAAGCTTGCAAATTGGAAAGGCTCCTTGCTTTCCTTAATGGGACGAGTCCAATTAGTGAAGTCGGTGATTTTTGGTATGCTCATTTATTCTTTTCAAGTTTATGCTTGGCCTGTTTCGCTGCTCAACTTGCTTGATAAATGTATCAGAAATTTTATTTGGTCGGGTGACATTAACAAGTCAAAGGTAGTCACAGTAGCCTGGCATAAGGTGTGCACCTCCCATCATGCAGGGGGTCTGGGGATCCGTTCTTTAAAAGCCACTAACAAGGCAGCTATGTTAAAACGATGCTGGGAGCTTAAATCCTCCGATGCTCAGTGGGCTCTTCTGCTTAGAGCAAGAGTTTTGAACAATAAAGCTTCTATTAGCTATCATATTAATTCTTCCATTTGGGCTGGTCTAAAGCATTTTACTAATACCGTCGATTTTCACACCACGTGGCAACTGGGAGATGGCTCTACCATCAATTTCTAGTTGGACTGTTGGCTCTCTCAACCAATTGTTGATTTGATCAATATCCCGGAGACTATGCACAACTCTTTAAAGGCTAAGGTTAGTGACTTCATTTTCAATCATGAATGGCATATTCCTAATGTTTTGCTGTAGTGTTTTCCCATCCTTGTGACTGAGATCTGGAAAATCAGTATCCCTAAGTTTCCTATTCCTGACTCTCGAATTTGGAAAGATAGCGACTCCGGAAGCCTTTCTGTAACACCCCAATTCCTCAAGCTTGGTTTGATGTGTGTGCATAAGCTTAGTATGGCTTAATGATGAACTTTAAGTGATTTTTTCATTGATTGTTATAATTGAATATGTGAATATTGTGTTTGGTGATTTTTGCCCAGTGTGAATCGATTCCCAGGCCCTGTGAATCAATTCAGGGCTGTTGGGCTTGTTGGGACTCGATTAGGCTTGCTGTGAATCGAAGTGTGAATCGATTCAAAGAAGTTGGCTCTCTGTGAATCGAACTGTGAATCGATTCACAGAAAGTCAATTCCCTGTGAATCGAATCTGGGAGCTGCAGGAATCGATTCATTCACTTAAAACTGCGATTCCTGTCATTTTTACACTGAGTGAATCGATTCACCTAGGCTGTGAATCGATTCACAGCTGCACTAAAACAGAAAAACTCAGCAGAAAAAGGACAGAACACGATTTTGAGAGAGGGTTAGAGAGAGAATGTGATAGAGAGAAGGAGGAGAGGGGATTAAACACCTAGGGTTCACATTTTAAGGGGAAAACATGGATTCATGCTAGATTTATCATCAATCTTAGCTTGAATCCAAGTTGGGGAGTATTCACTCTTGGTTTGGAAAGTTGGAAGGAATCCCTAGAAGGAAAGCTTGAAGGAGAAGAAGAGGAAGGAGCTGAACTCTAACTTTGGGAGCTCGAAATCTTACATTGATGTGAGTTCTTCCTTCTCTTAGGTGATGGGCACCCATAAGTCCCACATTAGGGTTCTCTTGAAGAAAACCCTTGAACCCCAGGTTAGAATTTCCCAAATCCCTCTTATTTTTACAGTTTTTAGTGTTAAATAGCTATGCATGTGTTATTGGGACTGATTAAGGGGGTTAATGTTGTAGCCAAAACCCCCATAAACTGTGAGATTGATGTTTGACCATTGGGAACTCCATGGAGCTCTAATGGAAGTGTGTCTTGTCTTGATATTTTTTCCTTGACTGAGCATGATATATGTTTCCATTTGAATATGAAATGTATCTTTTTACATGAATATGTTTAGTTGCATGTGAAATTAGAGGAGCACCTAATTGTATTCCTATTTTTGAATAAGGCATGCATTTAAGGATATACTTTGTAAATTAAATTCCCTAAAAGACACTAAGATGCCTCAAAAAGGGGGTGATCGATATGGTTAGCCGTGTGGGACGCCCTCGGACGGTTAAGACGTCTAACCACCATATCGAAAGCGTATTTATGGGGTTGTATGGACGTAAGCATACAACGCTACCCATGAATACGAGCCAAAGATGAATTTGAAATTCATAGTAAGAATATGCATTGCATAAATGTGTGATATTAAGTCTTGACTGATAGTTCATTATATGAGTTGATGGTGAGGAGTCGAAGGGAGGATTCACTGAGATTATTATCTCACCCCGCTCCTTTATTTAATTATTTTTATAGATGCACAGGTTTCAAAGGAAGGCTGACAGCTGCTAGCTCTTGGAATCTTGTTTATTTTGTAGTAGCCTTAAGTAATACCTTGAATATGTAATTTCTAGAGTTATGTATTGGTGTTGTACCATCATGAAACTTATGTATTTGAGTTTTAGTCTTTTGTGGTATTTGGACTTAATGTTAGACTTTAAGTTTGAATTAATATTGGGAGGACTGTACCTAATGATAATTATCCTATTTTCAAGTTAATGAAAGTAAGGTGTTACACTTTCACTTAAGGAAGCTTATTTGGCTGAATCCCCTACTATGCAGCATCTATCTTGGTCAAAGTTGATCTGGAAAAATTCCATCCCTCCATCGAAATCTTTTCTCTTGTGGCGGCTTATTCACAATAGGTACCCAACTGATGATCAATTATGGAAGCGGGGTTGCACCATGGTTTCTATGTGTAGTCTCTGTGGTTCTCATTATGAAACTACTGAGCATTTGTTCTTTACTTGCTGTTTTGCTTCTTACATTTGGCGCTGGCTGGGTCACTATGTGGGTCTGGTTTTAGATACCTCCTCTATTTTATCTCTTTTAAAGATCTATGATCGCGACTGGAGCTCCCAGGCCAAGGACGTTCTCATTGCAGCCATTGCTAATTCTGTCTGGGCTATTTGGTACTGTAGGAATCAACTTCATTTTGAGAATAAAGGTATTCCTCTTTCTACCGTTTTAAACATGATTGTTGCTAATGTCAGGCTATCCGGTGATCTTTCTTCGGGCTCTATGACTGGGAACATTCAAGATTTTGTCTTTCTGAAGAAGTTCCTTATTAATGGGAAGCTTAGTAAAGCGCCAAAAATTATAGAAGTCATCTGGCATCCTCCTAATTGCTTTTGGATCAAAGTTAATACCGATGGCTCTGCTAGGGGTTCGCCTGGCCTTGCTGCCTGTGGTGGTATTTTTAGGGATAGTAGGGCGGCAACTCTAGGCTGTTTTACTTTTCATATTGGTATTGCCAATGCCTTATATGCTGAGTTAGTGGGAGCTATTATAGCTATTGAGTTACGGTTGGCATAAACTCTGGCTGGAGTGTGACTCTAGATTGGTGATTTTAGCCTTTTCTAATCCTCAGATTGTTCCTTGGAGGCTGCTTAATCATTGGCTTAATTGCCTCCAAATTACTAAAAGGATGACTTTCTCCTGCTCTCACATCTATAGAGAAGGTAGCACTTTGTCTTGAGACAAGCTAGCAAATAATGGTATTTACTCTCCTGGTCTTACCTGGTGGAACACTATCCCTGTCTTTGTTGTTAAAGAGTTTATTTGTAACAGAGTCGACCTTCCATGTTATCGATTCAGATAATTGCTTTTGGTTATTGGTTACTTGTTTTTTTGTTTTTATTGTTATTTATCTATTTTGGTGTGCTGCAAATGATGGTTAATGTCTTTGGTGCCAACCTCGTTGGGACGAAAGACATTATAGTGATGCATCTGCATACCACTTTGGCTTGGCCTAGGCATTATTCCTTTTCCTTGGATGTTTTTCACCCTTTGAGTATGTATTATGTTCTTGTTTATGGGTTTTGGCCTAGTCCCCCATTCTTCCTTGTTCTTTTTCTATTTTTATTAATAAAATTTAGGGGGGAGTACTATTTTTCCTTCTAGATGTTTTTTCCCTAAGGAGGGTTTTGCATCAGAAGGTTTTAACGAGGCTCCCTTCATTTCTTTAAAAAAAAAAAATTTACTGTAACATCGCAAATTCCCTAAGCCTAATTATTAGGAAATCCTAAGTGAAAACAAGATTTAATCCCTAAGGATTAAATACGGTTCATTGCCTTAATTTAGTAATTTAAAACCAATTAGGAACTAAGGGGTAAAATGGTAATTTTACCCAATGATTTAGGAATTATCGGACTTAGTAATTAGGAGTAGTTTAATTAATTATAATTACTCCAGATGATTTAGACCTAAGTCCCACCATACACTATGTTCCACTTAAATCCACCTTATCACTCCCCAAACCCTCATCTACTCCCTCCCTCACGCGACCTGTTCATCAGAAAGAAGAGAAAAAAAATCAAAAAAAGAAGAAAGAAGAAAGAGGAAGGAAGAGAAAGAAAGAAGGAAGAGAAGAAGAAGAGAGAAGAAGAAAAAGGGGAGGTGCGATCGCGATGGAGGAAGAGAGAGGAGGAGGTCGTATTTGGCTAGCCAGCCCATAGCGGCCTTGCGTGGTGGCAGGAGAAGGAGGAGGAAGGCGAGAGAGGCTGGTAGAGAGGAGGTGGCGGCGACCAGAGTGGGAGAAAAAGGGAGAGAGTTCGAGAGAGAGAGAGAGAAACCGAGAGATGGAGAGAGATAGTGAGGAGAGGAACTCGAATGGGTGAAGGAAAAGGAAGGACCAACCATAGATTCAAGGAATTGAAAAAAGAAGAAGAAGATGAAATCTTTGAACCCCCTCCCATGGAGGTTGGGACCTGCATGTGGGCTTTTTGGAGAAGAAGGAGAAGAATGGAACTCAGATTGGTGACCAATCGAGGAAAAAGAGGGTTTTGGAGCACAAATCCCTAACTTGGGATTTCTCAGGTAACATAGACTTCCCCTAAAACCTCCCTTGGGTTTGCTAGGATTTGTTATTTAGATTCTTTAGTGCAATAATTAGTCTATTAATTATTCTGAAATGGTCTTGTATGGGGTTTTGACTGAAATAGGGTTGGATTACATCCCTGACCCCCTAAACCAATGTGTGATGTTTGTACCGTTGAGAGTTTCATCGAGCTCCAATTGGTGTATATATATATATGTGTTTGGTTTGGTTTAATTGGTCACTTGATCAATATGCCTGAATTAATTTTGGAGGATTGGCGTTTGAACTAGCCTAATTTGGAGTGGTTATAATTTCCTGAAATAGGTGAAGGGCTTTATACCCCTTTTAAATAAGTTGTGGTTATATTGCTAAGTGTTTGACTTCCCAATTAGACATGTAAATTGTTTAGGATTGTGATAATTGTAATGAATTATTATTTGATGTGTTATTGAATCCTAATAATGCATGTGACACCTTGTTTTGACTCTTGTTTTGATTGAAACTTGGTTGTTTATGTTTCTGGATGTTTGCGTTTGAAATGCAAACTTGTCATATGTGTACTTCGGTCACTTTCGTTGACGGGGACCCTTTGGTAGGACCACACATAGGTCCTTGCTCATTTTGATCCTTGGGCTTTGCCAAGTGGGTACATTCATTAGTGTTTACTACATGTAATTGCATCAAGCTTGTTGTTCTCATTGATTGAAACTTATATGTTCGAAATGTTTGCGCTTGAACTGCAAACATTATCGAATTATGCTAGTGCTGTGTATTGCATTATTGATTAATGATATTGATTAAATTGCTTGTGTGAAGTCCTGTGAGTGGCATACCCTTTCGTAAGGCCTTGTGGCTCCAATGTGAGTATGGCTTGGGATGTCACAATAATAGGCATTGTTGTGTGTGGAATGTTTGCAATTCGCTCTGCAACCCATCGTAAGTGATTAGCTACCACCTGTGCTGTTGGGGGCCCCCTTGGTTTTATCCTTTTTAATAGGATTTCACTCATTTTATACTTGAGCTGGATCAAGTGGGGAACATTCATTGTGATTGTTGTGGCATATGTTTGACTCTGTAATTGGGAATTATTTCTCTCATATTGATTTCCACTTTGCTATTTCCACTTTCGTGCATAAATTAATTATATGATCGTTTGGGAATTGGAAAATTTAGAAGCAGCTGCCTAATGTTAATATGATACCTAATTTTTGGTGGTGAGTGATTTAAATGATAAGCTCCATGGGAAGTTGTAAGTTTTTCATCACTTACTACTTGTGTTAATTATTTGTCATAGGGACTTATGTGTTGTGTTTGTGTTTTAAGTCCAAGCATGAATATTGGTTAAATTCAAAACTTAAGGTAGTTGACATGAGAAATATGCATTTGGTGGTAATTCACATTCAATATGCTTTGAATCTACTATTATGAGCATGTTTGATCCTTGCTTGAATTCCTTGAGAATGTGATCTATTTGATAAGTTCATGAATTAAAATGAGTATGAGATGCATGAGTAAATACACAATCTTACTATGCATGTGTTTGATTTGATTGCATATGTTCATAAACTTAACTTTTCTGAGTTCCTTTGTTGGATGCTGTGATTTTGATGGATGACTTGGTAAACACATTTTGTGTAATTTGGTATTTGCCTTGAAAAAACCAGTTTCTATTTGATTTTACTGAGAATTATTGGGTTAATATTTTGACATGGGACTACTTGGAAATGATTTATATGTGTGTTAGGAACTTCCCTATTAAATTTTGTAATTTTTGGGTAAGTTTTGAGACTTCTAGGACATTATGAAGCTAAAACAATCCTGCTAAAGACTTTCTGTCCTAAATCAGAAAATTAAATTATTTTTCTGCACTTATTGGTAATGATTTTTACCCAAATAAAAATATGTCGATGAATATATGAATGTCAAGAACTTACATAAAAAGTTTCTTAAGAAACGGAGTTCGTTTGATATGGTAGGAAAATGGTTATTTTAAATAGCGTAAAAATTATCAAATTCTGCACCTTTTGAGTATATGTTGATTTTAATTTTTATTGGGGGCGGGAAATGTGGTTTTTAAGTTAGTAAAATAAGTTCTAGAGTCTTGACATGTATTTTGATGCCCTGTAATTTATTCATGATTTCTCTAGCCTTGGAGATGTTTTTATAAATTCGTTAAAGTTGCTGCTAAATATGTACCTCTATGCTATTGTGATAAATGTCTATATGAGCCTGGTGTATGTGTTTAATACTTTGCGTACATGATTTGAGGTATGTGAATTGTGATTGTCATGTGTAAACAATGTTGAAAATTTGTTTGCATTAATTATAATTGAGGATTACGATATGTACTTATTTTGTGATCAATTGATTCCTAGTTGTTCCTCAATAGGTAAACGCTTCTAATGGTAACCTTACTGTTAACAGTGTTAGTAAACATGACCAAATTTTCAACTATTAATCTTAGGAAGGCCAAGCTTCCAATTGAAAAAAAAAATTATTTATTGGCGATTCATTTATAAAGTGAAAATAGTGCCAATCTAACATATGTATAATATATTGTCAGTAGGTTTTGTTGTAACCTTGGTAGTTTAATGTACATTTGAATGATGACTTGAGTTTAGTGAGTGCCATGATGCATGCTTGAGTTATGCTAAGGACTAACATTGTTTACATATGAGTGATTATGCTTGTCATATTTTGATAATGCAAAGGTCTAGGATTAAGCTGCTTAAAGGACTTAATGCAAGATTTCTCTTGAGAGGAGAGAATGACCATGTGTTATGTGTGAATGCTTGGAAGTGACTAACTGATGCGTAAGATAGGCTTTGTGCGTATACATGAGATTTTCTGAACTTGACGAGCAGGTCACTTTGGGTATATTATATCGAGTGTGGTCCATAACCTTGTGAACCCTTTGTTGTGACCGTTTAGTTCTAGAACCATTAGAACCGGAAGTAAGGATTCGTAGCGGGGTATTCATAATTGTTTAGATTCCCAACGCTTGTTAACTAGTCAAGGTTGTTTGATCTAACCACTGTGAATGGATCCCACGTTGATTGATAACCACGAAACCTTCTAAAGAACCTATAGTACTTTGATTAGAAATACCTTAGTGTTTTCTAAAAAAAAAAAGGGGTAGTGATGAGCTAGACCACATAATGCATCAGTTCTAATTAGGGGACCTTAAAGTTAGTCAAGCCCTAGTTCGTTAGAAAGACTCTAAGTCTTCTAGGCATTGTAACCTGGTGGAATATCTAGCCTAAGGAAGAGTAGTAGATTATAATCCTAGGATTATAAGAGTATTAGTTTTAGCTAAATCGGCGGGCATCGAAGATATTAATGTCTATGCTAGATTCATTAGCCGGTGTATGAAGTGACCTTGTTTGACTAATTACAAATTTCGTCTTAACTTAATAAGAATCTTAGTAGGAGTAAGACATAGTTTGTAACCGGTTAACTGAATCACCAAATTTTCCGGACAATGGACATATCGTTACTATTAATTCCCTTCGAATTCCGATGATTTAGACCGATTTAGAGATGAACTTACTCATTTGAAGCAGAGTATGATTGGTATTCGCAGCGTAAGCACCGAGAGCAAATCCTATATAAGGATAAGTTTAGAAGGTAAGGCGAATTTTGGGGACAAAATTCCTAAAAGGTGGGGAGTAATGTAACATCCCAAAATTTCTAAGCCTAATTATTAGAAATCCTAAATGAACAATGGGATTTAATCCCTAAGGATTAAATATAGTTCATTGCCTTAATTTAGTAATTTAAAATCAATTTGGAACCAAAGGGGGTAAAATGATTTAGGATTTATGGGGCTAATTAATTCGGAGTAGTTTTAGTTGATTAAAATTACCTAAGTATAATTAGGGGTTTTAAATAAGACTTAGAAGTCAAATCTAGCAAAACATTGACCTAAGCCCCACTATACTCCATGTTACACTTACTTCCACCCTAGCACCCACTCAAAACCCTCTTCTCTCCCTTTTAGTCCAGCAGAAGCAGAGCAAAAGAGGGAAAAAATAGAAAGAAAGAAAGAAAGAAAGAAAGGGAGAAGAAGAGAAAGAAGGTGAAGGAAGGGGCTCGATGGAGAAGCGGGAGGAGGTAGCCGCGATGGCCACGCGACAGTAGCTCACGGTGGCTGCTGGGGACGGCACGACAACGTGGAGGGTGGCCGCGCCACTGTTCACGTGATGTGGAGAGAGAGTGGGACGAACCGAGAGAGAGAGAGAGAGAGAGAGAGAAAGGAGGGAAGAGGTCGCAAGAGAAAGAGAGTTTCAGGGAGAAGGAACTCGAAAATGAAGAGGAAATGGACCAAGGAAGAGGAGCCATGGAAGGAATAGCAAGATTGAAGCTTAAAGGGAGAAGACGGAAACTTGAAACCCCCTTCCATGGAGGTTAGGACTTGCATGTGGGCTTCTTGAAGAAGAAGGAGAAGAATGGAACTCAGAATGGTGACAAATCGAGGAAAGGGGATTTTTGGAGCTCAAATCCCTAACTTGGGATTGCTCAGGTAACATAGACTTCCCCCAAAACCTTCCTTAGGGTGTGCTAGGCTTTAAGATTAAATTTATTAGTTCAATAATTAGCTTATTAATTATACTGATGTGTGTTGTTTGTGACCATTGCGAGTTCCACTGAGCTCCAATCGGAATTATACAAATTGTTGTTATGTGTGAAAATATGCGTGATTTCAGATTTGAAGTGGCTCAGCATGTGGGCTAGCCCTTTTGCATGAGTTTGGGCTCTAAGTTACTTGAATGTGAAATTGTATGCACCATGATATATGTATGTGTTCACTTGGTGTGGTTGTGGTTCATGTATGCTAAGTTCCATGTTTGTCTTGGCTTTGGATATGTCTTGAATTCCTAGTGGTGTATGCATATAATTGCCTTGTGATCAGTGCATTTTAATGCACTATTTATAGCTTTGCATTTAGTGTTTTTAGTTGTGTTCTGTACCTAATATCTAAGTCTTAACACATTTCTAGACTTTGGGTCTTAATTGAGCAGTATAGTAATTTATTGATTAACTTTTTGTGTTTACTGCATATTGACCCCTGTCTACTTTGCAGGCCATAACTTTGGCTACAGTTATCCGATTGAGGCGTGCGAGCATGCGTTGGAAAGCTAAGGAACAGAGCTACAATTCTTCTGTTGGGCTCGAAACCCAATTCGGTTGTCTTCATTGTCAAATCTGCGAATTACGGATGCAGTAAAATGTAAAACGGGTTTTGGGCCTAATTTTAGTCGTTTATCGGGCTTTTATCTTATAACCCGTTAAGGGATTTAGGTTATTCTTTGAGCTGAGACTTAAATAGGGATTAATCAGCCGTTTTATGACATCGTACATTTTATTTTAGAAAATCGTTGTACCCTAGCCGTCATGGAAGCCTAAGCTCTTAAGTTGATTCATCGGTGAAAGGTTGTCGTTACAGATTTTGAGGTTCGGTGTTTAATGCTTAATACAATTTTGTTTTAATTTCTTTAAATCCATCCCTATCAATTTCGAATTTGGTTTGAATGTATGCAATCTATTCAGTTCGTTTTCTGCTTAGTTAATTGTTTTGTCTTTATTGCGAAATGCGATTCGGTTGTGTATGAACGCTTGATTATATGCATCTGTTTCGTAACTTTTATTATTTCGAATTAGTTGACTGCTTAAATTAATTGATTCGAGTAGAAATTGATAGAGGGTTGATTAGAATTCTGTTATGATATTGGTTGCATTTTTAGACGGCGCTTGTCCGCTCCCGTGACCGATTGAACCCGCTGTTTTGGCGCTTGCCTGAAACGGCGTGAATTCGTATAAACTGATTAATGCTTGTTTGGTTAGTTTATGTCAACTATGAATTTGAAATTGAAGGAATTGTTGTTATTTAGAACCTGTGATAAATCCAAGACGAGCATCCGGAAACCGGTGAATCAATTGTCTCTCTAATCTGATAATTCTCTCAACAGAAACTGTTTTCACAAAACCCCCCCTTTTTCGTTATTATTGATTTTTGTACTTCCTGAATTTGGTAATTTTGGTGTTAGAGGTCCTCGTGAAACGACCAAGGTCTCTTGCCTTGAATACTATAAGTAAATCTTTCAATTATTTTGACCCGCGTACGACCGCTGATCACCTTGAATCCCTTGTTGAAATTATCTTGGTTTGAATTGGAATGTGAAAAGTGATTGAGCTGAGTCACATGCTTGAATGCTATTTGTTGGTTCTAACCATATGAATGTTGTTATTGGTAATGAGTTATTGATGTGTTGTGGTTGAACTTAGAAGTGTTGAACTATAACCTTGTGACTAAGCATGTTAAGAATTCTATTGTTTTGATTCTTAAATGCGCCTTTGATTCTTAGTATGTATATGTGTGAATTTGCCTTGGATCTATTCCATTGTGATTAGGATTGGGTTGGAATGTGAAAAGGAATTTGGAAGTGTAGAAAAACACAATTATACAGATTTTTCAGCATCAGATCGCTGGGTGAACCCCCTGGGTCACTAGGCGAAGCCAGAGTGCACCAACAGGTGCAACTCTCGGCCACTGTTCGCTGGGCAAATAGATCCCTTCGCTGGGTGACCAATAGCACCATTTTTGTGTGTTTTTCTTTCCTTTCTAATGCTTTCCCAAACTCTTAAACCTTGTGTTAAGCCTCATTTTCCTATGCTTAAATGAATGGTGTGAGACTAAGAAGAATGTGTTAGAGCTATACATTATTTGATAATGAATTGTGATGTGTTGTGTGTTAATGATTTATGATGGAGTTTGGTTAAGGTTAAGGATAATATGAGACTATGACAAATGTGAAATAGCAATGCATTAATTGAAAATGTTTTGTGAATAAGTTTGATTGTGTTTGAGGGTGTTTGCGTAATATTGCAAACTCGTCTTTGGTTATTTGAGGGTTTTTTCAATTACGAGGATCCCTTGGTGGAGCGGTATATAAATGAATAGCCCTCACTCTTTTCGTGGGTTATTGAGTGGCACCAAGTGGGTACATCCATTATGATTGTAATTATGATTTGTGATTTGTCTCGTAAACAATATCGATTAATTGGTTGTTTGCATAATATGATTTGAGGTTTGAACTTGTGAATCACCTAGCAAAATAGTAATTGTCTAAGTGAATATGATTAGACTGTGTGTTTGATACATGCTCTATGTCTGAACATTCATTGGTACTGCTATGTTGAGGTTCGGTTAAGGTATATAGTTTGATTAAATATACTTATGTAATAAGCGGAGGATTTTCCCATACGTCGCACACCACGTATGGCTGGAAACAACGGTAAAAATATTTTGATTTCAAGTCTATGTTATTGAGTTTTATAAACTCACCCTTGGGGCGTTGTTTTCAGGTACTATTGATGGAAGAGGCATAATTGTCCTAGTAGTATATGTGTATGAGGCGTAATTGTAACTTGTTCTACTTAATATGATTCTTTTTTAAAGAAAGAGGTTGTAATAATTAGAGGTAACTTCAGCAATTACGAGACTCTGAATTATGTTAATGCTTTAGTAGCATATCTTTTATAATGCTTAAATATCCAGGGACTTTATTAATTAAAGCAAGGTTCATATTTTGTAAACAGGACTTGATCCTTAGTATCATTGGTATTCGAAACTTTTTATACGTCGTTTTCTAGTTAGTTCAGGTTTTATTCGTAAGTAATCCCCTAATATGGGTTTGGGTGTTACAGTAGCACTATAGTTGACTTTGAAAGACCATCTTTGCGCTTGCCCGTTGGATAGATTTTGCTGGCCTAAATCATTATCTATTGATTGACAATGGATAAAGAGATTGATACCACCACCCAAATCATTTTGAACAGCCACATGTGTCTCATAAGGCCAAACATCTACTTGAACCTTACACAGGAACCATAAAAATGTATGTTGTCATAATCACTGATAAAGAACTTGTAACCAAGGGCCTAAACTTCATGTTGCTCTCCTTTTCTAATGATTCTTAGGTGTTAAGGTTTCAATTGCAACATTTATTCCTGAAGGTTATAAAATCGGATGGTATTTAAGGAGAAAAACTTAGAGATGGTGGTTGACCGAATGTGGAAGACATTTTTTACCATTATCTATATGGTTGTTGTTTAACTGTGACCACCTTTTTAAAATAACATTTTTTTTTACTATCTAGATGATTGTTGGTTAATTGGAGAAGTAAATGCATTAAATTTAAAATCCATAATATGTACAATTATAAATAATCTCATTTAATTCACGGACATGTGTCGTATTAAGGTTAAATCAATAATTAATAACTTGCCACTAAGATAACTTCCTCAAAAAAAAAAGGCCACATGTACAATATCATGACACCACAAATGACACCTGACCACCACCTCATTCCGTTTGATCTATTTAAAAACACAAATAAGGAAGACTTTCTAATATAGGTATGTAATTATGAACATAAATATGAATGCTTTTTTGTATTATCTTCCATGACCAGATACATCCATAATTATTAAGGAAGTCAGTTTATGTTTTTAAATAAGGAAGGTATTCATTATTATAATAATTCACATTTATAACGTTAATAATTACGGAATTCACAAATGTCCATTTGATAAAAATAAAAGCAAATGACATCAAATCAAATTAACATCAAAAGATTTTTTTCTCAGCTTAAAAAGGGAAATAATAAAATGCTACCAATCATAACAGTAGCCTACAAATAATAAAATGAATATTTTCATAAGAATTATAAATTAATATAAATTTTATAAGAAATTTTATTATTGTTTTTAACCATATAACGTGCGGAGAATGAATTATCCCACAATAGATGTAAATTTTTCGATTAATGATTATTGCTATTGGTTACTAGAAAAAAATTCATTAATATATTTTTTAGAATGAATTTTATAATTTTATACAATAATATACTGTACATAGCACGGACCATCGTACTATAGATATATTGTAAAAAATGGGGTGAAAATTTAACAAGAAAAAATAATTTTTTATTTATATTTTCCCACATAATTTTTTAATGAAATCTAAAAAATGAGCATCTTCATTATGAGCATTGAATAGAAATTTTATAAGATAAACTTTTTATGGTATTTAACTATATATCATGCAAAGCACAGACCATTATACTACTGATGTAAATTTTGCTATTAGTGAATATTCCTAATGGTTATTATTTATATCTAAAAGAGTACTGAATATTTTAAGTGAAATAAATTATTATTGTATGTACCATGAATAAACATTAATAGAGGGATAAGGTGGCTTCGTGGTTCGGGAAAATAGGGATTGGAATGAAAAGAGGTCACAAGTTCAACTCCCCTACTAACATAACAAATTAATAGCTAACATTTGTTGTTAAAAAATAATGCTAAAAAAATAAATTAATTTAAATTGTAGTATAAAATTTGTATTTTTTAAGTATAAACAGTAACACAGGCCATTGTACTTTGAATATATTGTCAAAAAAGAGGATGAAAATTTTACAAGAAAACGTAATTGTTTATTTATATTTTGCCACAAATTTGTTTGAATCAAAAACCTGAAATTGACAATTAGATATTTTTTAATGAAATACTAAAGATGAGTTTATTTCTTATGAACTTTTTATTAAAAATTATGACTTAATATAAATTTTATATGATAGAATTTTTATTTGTTAACTATATACAGTGCAGAGCACGAGCCATCATAATATGGGTGCACTTTAGATACATTCCTTATGAAATTTATCATAATCTTTCTTTACTTATATTTTTCTAAGTATACACAGTGTGCAGCATGAACCATTTTTTACATTCAATGAAATATAAAATATTGAATAAGTATTACATATATATTATTTACTAATTTTACAAACATATTCATGACCCTAACACACGAGCAAAAATACAACACACATAACTGAATCTTTTGAATGAAAACATATTAATATCTAAATAAAAATCTATTATTAATAAATTTGTGAGTAAAAATATATTTTAAGCAGACTGAATAGTTCACAAGAAAGAACATGAAAACATAAATTACTCTAAATAAATATTTTAATAAAAAATATACATTAATATAATATTTTACCATAATATATATATATATACATATACATAATCTATAATTTGTAATCTATAATATATTCAATTATAAATAATCTCATTTAACTCACTGACATGTGTCGTATTAAGGTTAAACAAACAGTTAACAACTCGCCACTAGGATAACTACCTCAGCAAAAAAAGGCGACATGTACAATATCATGACACAACAAATGACACCTGATATAGGTATGTAATTATGAACATAAATATGAATATTTTTTTGTTTTATCTGCCTTCATTATAACCAAACATTCAAAAGCCATTTTCTTGACCAGATACGTCCAAAATTATCAAGGAAATCGGTTTATGTTTTAAAATAAGGAAGGCCTTAATTATTATATTAATTCACGTTCATAACGTTAATAATTACGGAATTCACAAACGTCAATTTGATAAAAATGAAAGTAAATGACATCAAATCTAATTAACATCAAAAAGCTTTTTTCTCTGCTTAAAAAAGGAAATAATAAAATGCTACCAACCATAACAGCAGGCTACAAATAATAAAATGAATATTTTAACAAAAATTTTAAATTAATATAAATTTTATAAGAAATTCTTTTATTATTTAACTATATAACGTGTGGAGAATGAATCATCACACTATAGATGTAAATTTTTCTAGTAATGATTATTGCTATTGGCTACTAGAAATAATACATTATTATATTTTTAAGTATGAAATTTATAATTCTATACAATTCTATACCGTATATAACACGGACTGTAACACCCTAACTCTAATTAGGGAATTACTTACAAAGATAACCTGACTATAAAGGAATCAGATTCGGAAGAATTTTTGAATACAGAAGAATAATAAAGAACGAATCCTGTTTTACAAGACTATACTACACTTTGTTTAGTAGAAACCCCGGATACATAGACGTCAAACTAAAATATGCCACTCAAATAGTAAACATAAATTAGAGTTTCAAAAATGCGGAAGTTACTTTAATTATTACCACTTCTTTTCAAAAGAATAATAAAATAACACAATTGCAATTATACAAGATTTACTACTATTACTTGGACACAACTTAATAACTAGTACTTCGACTCGTGATCCGGTGACTCGAAATCTCGCAGAAAGGCAAGACCAAACACGATTTGTGCTCTGAACTCTTCAATCAGCTTGTACATGAAAACAACGCCCCAGAACGTGAGTTTATAAACTCAGTAACATAGACTTAAAATCACAAATACTTTTACCGTTGTTTCCAGCCATACGTGGTGTGCGACGTATAGAAAATCCTCCCCATAAACGTAAGTATATACATTCATTCTACCATAATCAATCCTCAACATGATAATGCAACTAAGTTGTCAAACCTCAATCACACATCAGACATGCAACTTAATCACTAAATAAGCACATATCACAACCTCAATGAAAGTACCAGTGACAACCCAACCACCCCCTGGGCACTAGGCCCAGTTACGAAAGGGCTACAACGAGTGTCACTAATAGGACTTCTCCACACCCCAAAGGTGGAGTTTTTGCCCTCAGGAATGCTCGAAGCCGGGACCTGCGACCAGGTATGCATTCCGTGGACTTAGGCAGGCCAGAGTGGCTGAAATCCTTCACGACCTGAACTACTACTAGACGATCATTATAGAATCTGAAACTGTATTTAGGAGTAATTACATATATGAGAATGTCTCACGAAAGAGTACATGCCTCTAGTATTCCCTGCAAATCTTCATCCTCCTCATTCCTTTAATGAATCCTTGAGGTAGCCTGTCTCAATAATTCATAAAAAGAACTTAGAAAATTTCAGATTTACAGACACAACTGATGCTTTCCTAGACCGGAACACTTCTAGACACACTTGACTCACAGTCCGAGAGGGTCGAACTGCTCTGATACCATAATGTAACACCCTAACCCTAATTAGGGGATTACTTACTAATTTAACTTGTGTTAGCATATATACGCTGAAATGTTTTCAAATACAGACAAATACTAAAGAATGATTCCTGCTTTTCAAATACTACACTATACTTTAGTTAGTAAGACTCCTGGATACATATACGTCTTACAAAAATACGTTACTAAAATAGTAAACATAATTCAGAGTTTCTAAAGCAAGATTAACTTTAATTATTACAACTTCTGTTTCAAAAGAATAATAAAGTAAAACAATTACAATTACATCTTATTCACACATAATACTAGGACACAACCTAGGACTTAGGACATGACTTGTGATCCGGTGACTCAGGTCTCATAGAAAAGCAAGACCGAGCACATTCCAATGCTCTGAACCTCTTCTAACAGCTGTACCTGAAAACAACACCCCCAAATGTGAGTTTATAAAACTCAATAACACAGAATTAGAATAAAAATACTTTTATCGTTGTTTTCAGCCATACGTGGTGTGTGACGTATGGAAAATCCATCCCATAAGCATAGGTATAAATATTTATACTACCTTAACAAATCCTCGAGACATGATATTTCAAACATCAATTACAGAGTCAAACATATGTCACAACAATCATAATGAATGTTCCCCACTTGATCCAGCTCAAGTACAAAATGAGTAAAATCCTATTAAAAAGATAAAACCAAGGGGGGCCCCAACGGCACAAGTGGTAGCTAATAACTTACAATGGGGTTGCAGAGCGAATTGCAAACATTCCACACACACAAACAATGCCTGTTATTGTGACGTCCCAAGCCATACTCATATTGGAGCCACAAGGCCTTACGAAAGGGTATGCCACTCACAGGACTTCACACAAGCAATTTAATCAAGATCATTAATTAATAAAGCAACACACAACACTAGCATAATTCGATAATGTTTGCAGTTCAAGCGCAAACATTTCGAACATATATAAGTTTCAATCAATGAGAAACAACAAGCTCGATGCATTTACATGTAGTAAACTCTAATGAATGTACCCACTTGGCAAAGCCCAAGGATCAAAATGAGCAAGGACCTATGTGTGGTCCTACCAAAGGGTCCCCGTCAACGAAAGTGACCGAAGTACACATATGACGAGTTTGTCTTTCAAATGCAAACATCCAGACACATAAACAACCAAGTTTCAATCAAAACAAGAGTCAAAACAAGGTTTCACATGCATTATTAGGATTCAATAAAACATCAAATAATAATTCATTACAATTATCACAATCCCAATCAAATAACAATTCTAAGCAATTTACATGTCTAATTGGGAAGTCAAACACTTAGCAATATAACCACATCTTATTTAAAAGGGGCATAAAGTCCTTCACCCGTTTCAGGAAATTATAACCACTCCAAATTAGGCTAGTTCAAACGCCAATCCTTCCAAATTAATTCATGCATATTGATCAAGTAACCAATCAAACCAAACCAAACACACATATATATATACACCAATTGGAGCTCGATGGAACTCTCAACGGTACAAACATCACACATTGGTTTAGGGGGGTTGGGGACAGAATCCAACCCTATTTCAGTCAAAACCCCATACAAGACCATTTCAGAATAATTAATAGACTAATTATTGCACTAAAGAATCTAAATAACAAATCCTAGCACACCCTAAGGGAGGTTTTAGGGGAAGTCTATTTTACCTGAATAATCCCAAATTAGGGATTCAAGCTCCATTGTTCTCCTTCCTTTATTCTGAGCTTAGATTCATCTTCCCCATCAATCAGAACTCACATGAAATTCCTTCTCTTTGTAGTTCCAAGAACCCTAACCTCCATGAAAGCTTGAACTAAGCTCCAATCTTCTCTAATCTGGTTTGTTCCTTCCATGGCTCCTCTTCCTCTTTCATCTCCTCTTCATTTCGAGTTCCTTCTCCCTAAAACTCTCTCTCTCTTGCGACCTCTTCCCTTCTCTCTCTCTCTCTCTCGGTTCATCCTTCTTTCTCTCCACACCGCGTGAATAGTGGCGTGGCCGCCATGAGCGCCGTCGTGGCTGGCTGGCATGGTGGCCATCACGGTCGGCCATCCTCCTTCCCTCTCAACCGATCGCTCTCTCTTTCTCTCTTCCTCTTCCTTCTTTATTTCTTCCCTTTTCTTTTCTTCTTTCCCTTTTATCTTCTTTCCCTTTCTTCTGCAAAGGGGTCACGATGGGAGGGAGAAAAAAGAGAATGAGTGGGTGTTAGGGTGGTTGAGAGGTAAGTATGGTGTATGGTGGAGCTTATGTCTAATTGGGAAGTCAAACACTTAGCAATATAACCACATCTTATTTAAAAGGGGCATAAAGTCCTTCACCCGTTTCAGGAAATTATAACCACTCCAAATTAGGCTAGTTCAAACGCCAATCCTTCCAAATTAATTCATGCATATTGATCAAGTAACCAATCAAACCAAACCAAACACACATATATATATACACCAATTGGAGCTCGATGGAACTCTCAACGGTACAAACATCACACATTGGTTTAGGGGTTGAGGGCGATGAATCCAACCCTATTTCACCAAACCCCATACAAGACCATTTCGAATAATTAATAGACTAATTATTGCACTAAAGAATCTAAATAACAAATCCTAGCACACCCTAAGGGAGGTTTTAGGGAAGTCTATTTTACTGAATAATCCCAAATTAGGGATTCAAGCTCCATTGTTCTCCTTCCTTTATTCTCGAGCTTAGATTCATCTTCCCCATCAATCGTAACTCACATGAAATTCCTTCTCTTTGTAGTTCCAAGAACCCTAACCTCCATGAAAGCTTGAACTAAGCTCCAATCTTCTAATCTGGTTTGTTCCTTCCATGGCTCCTCTTCCTCTTTCATCTCCTCTTCATTTCGAGTTCCTTCTCCCTAAAACTCTCTCTCTCTTGCGACCTCTTCCCTTCTCTCTCTCTCTCTCTCGGTTCATCCTTCTTTCTCTCCACACCGCGTGAATAGTGGCGTGGCCGCCATGAGCGCCGTCGTGGCTGGCTGGCATGGTGGCCATCACGGTCGGCCATCCTCCTTCCCTCTCAACCGATCGCTCTCTCTTTCTCTCTTCCTCTTCCTTCTTTATTTCTTCCCTTTTCTTTTCTTCTTTCCCTTTTATCTTCTTTCCCTTTCTTCTGCAAAGGGGTCACGATGGGAGGGAGAAAAAAGAGAATGAGTGGGTGTTAGGGTGGTTGAGAGGTAAGTATGGTGTATGGTGGAGCTTATGTCTAAAATTAATTAAAAACTTGCCAATAAACCCTTATTTAGCTAGCTTAATTAACCTTAGGTCCTTAACAATAACCTAAGTAATTTTAATTAATTAAAACTACTCCTAATTAATTAGTCCCATATTTCCTAATTTATTGGGTAAAATTGCCATTTTAACCTTTAGTTCCAAATTGGTTTTAAATTACTAAATTAAGGCTATGAACTATATTTAATCCTTAGGATTAAATCCATTTTCACTTAGGATCTCTAATAATTAGGCTTAGGGAATTTGGGATGTTACATATTTTATCTACCACAAATAAACATTAATGGAGTGAAAATGTGGCTTCGTGGTTTGGGGAAATAAGGATTGGAATGAAAAGAGGTCACATATTCAAAAATACTTGTTGCCCCTTAGGGAAATAAGCAAACTCTTGTTGTTCAAAAATAATTGTAAAAAAATATTAATTTATATTTTAATATAAATTTTTGTTTCAAGTATATACCGTAACACGGGCCATCGTACATTAAATATATTCCTAAAAAAAAGGATGAAAAAATTACAAAAAAAAATAATTGTTTATTTATATTTTGCCAAAAAATTGTTTAAATCAAAAACTTGAAATTGAAAATTAGATATTTTTTAATGAAATACTAAATATGAGTTTATTTCTTACGAACCTTTTATTAGAAATTATGAATTAATATAAATTTTATACGACATAAATTTTATTTGTTATCTATATACAGTGCAGAGCACGAGCGATCTACATTCCATATGAAATTTATCATATTCTTTCTTTACTTATATTTTTCTAAGTATACGCCGTGTGCAGCACGAACCATTTTTTATATTCAATAAAATAGAAAATATTGAAAAAGTATTATATATGTATGTGTGTGTGTGTGTATATATATATATATATTATTTACTAATTTTACAAACATATTCATGACCCTAACACACGAGTAAATATGCAACACACATAACTGAATCTTTTGAATGAAAACATATTAATATCTAAATAAAATCTATTATTATATAAATTTTTGAGTAAAAATATATTTTAAGCAGACTGAATAGTACACAAGAAAGAACATGAAAACATAAATTAATCTAAATAAATATTTTAATAAATAATATACATTAATATAGTATTTTACCATAATATATATATGTATATATATATATCAATAATCAAAAATCTATAATCTGTAATCTATATTATACACAGTGATAAATAATCTCGTTTAATTCATTGACATGTGTCGTATTAAGGTTAAACAAACAGTTAAAAACTCATCACTAGGATAACTACCTCAACAAAAAAAGGCCACATGGACAATATCATGATACAACAAATGACACTTAAGCACCACCTCATTCTGATTGATTTTTTTAAAAACACAAATATGGAAGACTTTCTAATATAGGTATGTAATTATGAACATAAATATGAATACTTTTCTGTTTTATCTGCCTTCATTATAACTAAACATTCAAAAGCTACTTTCTTGACCAGATACGTCCGAAATTATTAAAGAAATTGGTTTATGTTTTTAAATAAGGAAGGCCTTAATTATTATATTAATTCACATTCATAACGTTAATAATTACGAAATTCACCAACGTCCATTTGATAAAAATGAAAGCAAACGACATCAAATCTAATAAAATTCAAAAAGCTTTTTTCTCTGCTTAAAAAAGGAAATAATAAAGTGCTACCAATCATAACAGCAAGCTACAAATAATAAAATGAATATTTTACCAGGAATTATAAATTAATATAAGTTTTATAAGAAATTCTTTTATTGTATTTAAGTATATAACGTGTGGAGAATGAATCATCACACAATAGACGTAAATTTTTCTAGTAATGATTATTGCTATTGGCTACTAGAAATAATACATTAATATATTTTTTAGTATGAAATTTATAATTCTTTACAATTATATACCGTATGTAACACGAACCATCGTACTAAATATATATTGTGAAAAATGGAGGTGAAAATTTTACAAGAAAATAATTTTTTGTTTATATTTTAACACATAATTTTTTAAACATATAATGCGAAATTAACAAATATATTTTTTTAATGAAATCTAAAAAATGAGCATCTTCCTTATGAAACATTGAATAGAAATTTTATAAGATAAATTTTTTATTGTATTTAACTTTATATCGTGCGTAGCACAAACCGTTATACTATAGATGTTAATTTTTCTATTAGTGAATATTTTTATTTTTGATTATTTATATCTAGGCTAAATTACAAAATTGGTCCTCTAAGTTTATTTTAGGTTTCAATTTGGTCCTCTACGTTTTATTTGTTTCGTTTTGGTCCTCTACGTTTTATTTTAGTTTTCAATTTGGTCCTTTCCGTCACTAAAAGTCAATTATCCGTAGCTAGAAGTCCATTTTCCAAAATATTATTTGGCTTTTAGCTACGGACAATTGGCTTTTAGTGACGGAAAGGACCAACCTGTTGTAACTTTTAAAACGTAAGGGACCAAAACGAAACAAATAAAACATAGAAGACCAAATTGAAACTTAAAATAAACATAGAGGACCAATTTTGTAATTTAGCCTTTATATTATTGAATATTTTTCGTGAAATAAAAATATTATTTTATCTACCATAAATAAACATTAATGGAATGAAAAGGTGGCTTCTTGGTTTAGGGAAATAGGGATTGGAATGAAAATAGGTCACATGTTCAACTCCCCTACTAACATAACAAACTAATAGCTAACATTTATTGTTCAAAATTAATAGTAAAAAATTTATTAATTTATATTTTAATATAAATTATTGTTTCAAGTATATACCATAACACGGGCCATCGTACCTTAAGTATATTGTAAAAAAAAGGAAGAAAATATTACAAAAAAACATAATTGTTTATTTATATTTTGCCAAAAAATTGTTTAATTCAAAAACTTGAAAATGGTAATTAGATATTTTTTAATGAAATACTAAATACGAGTTTATTTCTTACGAACCTTTTATTAGAAATTATGAATTAATATAAATTTTATACGATAGAATTTTTATTTGTTATCTATATATATTGAAGAGCACGAGCGATCATAATATAGGTGCACTATAGATACATTCCTTATGAAATTTATGATATTCTTTCTTTACTTATATTTTTATAAGTATACACCGTGTGCAGCACGAACCATTTTTTATATTCAATGAAATATAAAATACTGAAAAAGTATTATATATGTGTGTGTGTGTGTGTCTATATATATATATATATATTATTAATTTTACAAACATATTCATGACCCTAACACATGAGTAAATATACAACATACATAACTAAATCTTTTGAATGAAAACGTATTAATATCTAAATTAAAATCTATTATGATATAAATTTCTGAGTAAAAATATATTTTAAGCAAACTGAATAGTTCACTGGAAAGAACATGAAAACATAAATTACTCTAAATAAATATTTTTATAAAAAATATACATTAATATAATATTTTACCATAACATATATATATATATCAATAATCAATAATCAATAATCTATAATCTGTAATCTATAATATATACAATGATAAATAATCTCATTTAATTCACTGACATGTGTCGTACTATGGTTAAACAAACAGTTAGCAACTCGCCACTAGGAAAACTACCTCAGCAAAAAAAGGCCACATGGACAATATCAGGACACAACAAATGACACCTAGGCACCACCTCATTCCGATTGATTTTTTTTAAAAAAACACAAATAAGCAAGACTTTCTGATATAGGTAAGTAATTGTGAACATAAATATGTATACTTTTTTGTTTTATCTTCCTTCATTATAACCAAACATTCAAAAGCTACTTTCTTGACTAGATACGTCCGAAATTATTAAGGAAATCGGTTTATGTTTTTAAATAAGGAAGGCCTTAATTATTATATTAACTCACGTTTATAACGTTAATAATTACGGAATTCACAAACGTCCATTTGATAAAAATGAAAGCAAATGACATCAAATCTAATTAACATCAAAAAGCTTTTTTCTCTTCTTAAAAAAGGAAATAATAAAATGCTACCATTCATAACAGTAGGCTACAAATAATAAAATGAATATTTTAACAGGAATAATAAATTAATATAAATTTTATAAGAAATTCTTTTATTTTTTTCACTATATAATATGAGGAGAATGAATCATCACACTATAGACGTAAATTTTTCTAGTAATTATTATTGCTATTGGCTACTAGAAATAATACATTATTATATTTTTTAGTATGAAATTTATAATTCTTTACAATTATATACCGTATGTAACACGAATCATCGTACTAAATATATATTGTGAAAAATGGAGGTGAAAATTTTACAAGAAAACAATTTTTTATTTATATTTTACCACATAATTTTTTAAACATATAACGAGAAATTAACAAATATATATTTTTAATGAAATCTAAAAAATGAGCATCTTCCTTATGAAACATTGTTAGAAATTTTATAAGATAAATTTTTTATTGTATTTAACTTTATATCGTGCGCAGCACGGACCATTATACTATAGATGTAAATTTTGCTATTAGCGAATATTTCTATTGGTTATTATTTATATCTAATAGAGTATTGAATATTTTTCTGGAATAAAATTATTATTTTATCTACCACAAATAAACATTAATGGAGTGAAAAGGTGGCTTCGTGGTTTGGCGAAATAGGAATTGGAATGAAAAGTGGTCACATGTTCAAGACCCTACTAACATAACAAACTAATAGCAAACATTTGTTGTTCAACAATAATTGTAAAAAATATTTTAATTTATCTTTTAATATAAATTTTTGTTTCAAGTATATACCGTAACACGGGCCATCATACCGTAAATATATTGTAAAAAATAGGATGAAAATATTACAAAAAAAAACATAATTGTTTGTTTATATTTTGCCAAAAAATTGTTTAAATCAAAAACTTGAAATTGACAATTAGATATTTTTTAATGAAATACTAAATATGAGTTTATTTCTTTCGAACCTTTTAATAGAAATTATGAATTAATATAAATTTTATACGATAGAATCTTTATTTGTTATCTATATACAGTGCAGAGCATGAGCGATCATAATATAGGTGCACTTTAGATACGTTCTGTAACATCCCAAATTCCCTAAGCCTAATTATTAGAAATCCTAAGTGAAAAAGGGGATTTAATCCCTAAGGTTTAAATATAGTTAATAGCTTTAATTTAGTAGTTTAAAACAAATTTGGAACAAAAGGGTTAAAATAGTAATTTTAACCAATGATTTTGGAATTATGGGACTAAGTAATTAGGAGTGGTTTAATTAATTAAAATTACTCAAGTTGTTGTTAGAAACCAAAGGTTGAATTAAGGAGCTAAATAAGGGCATGTTTGCAAGTTTTTATTTAATTTTAAGCCCAAGTGTCCACCATACACAATGTTTCACTTAACTCCATGTTAGTGCTCCTCTCACCCTCACATACTCCCTCCCTCACGACCTGTTACAGCAAATAGAAAGGTGAAAGAAAATCAGAAAAAAGAAAGAAGAAAGGGAAAGAAAGAAAGGAAAGAAAGAAGAAGGAAGGGGGTGGCAATCGATGGAGGAAAAAGGGGAGGCCAGAACCACGACGGTTCCGGTATGGCCACCATCGTGGCAGCATGAAGAAGGTGGCCGTGTCACTATTCACTCATAGGAGAGAGTGGGAGAGACAAAGACGAACTGAGAGAGAGAGAGAGATCGAGAGGGATAGAGAGAGATACAGTGAGAGAGAGCTCGAAAATGAGAGAGGAGAAAGATCCATGCTTGATTTGGAAGTGATTGAAGAAGATTGGGAGCTTAGTTCAAGCTTTAATGGAGGTTAAGGTTTGGAACAACAAGAAAGAGGGCTTGCATGTGCTATATTCGTGATGATGACGAAGAATCCGAGCTCAGAACGATGGAAGAAGAGGAATGCGGGCTAAAATCAAACCCTAGGATATGCTTCCATGAAAAGGGGATTTTTGGAGCTCAAATCCCTAATTTGGGATTATTAAGGTAACATAGATTTCCCCTAAAACCTCCCTTAGGGTGTGCTTAGGTGCTCATTTAAATTATTTATTTGAATGTTATTGAGTAGAAATAGAGTATTATGGTCTTGTATGGGGTTTTGACTGAAATAGGGCTGGATCATGCCCCCAACCCCCCTAAACCAGTATGTGATGTTTGAACCATTGCGAGTTCCATTGAGCTCCAATCGGATTATTCGAATTTGTCATCTTGTTGTTAAGTATGTATGAACTTAGTCTTAAAGTAGCTCGGTATTCGAGCTAGCCCTTTTGCATAAGTTTTGGGCAATAAGTTACTTGAGCTTGAATTTGCATGCACTAAGATATATAAATTCACTTGGTGTAGTTAATATTTTGATAAGGGTATTATTCCTATATGTGGCATATTTTAATTCGTAGAATTATATTGTGATTGAGGTTCCTTTCATTAGAAATTGTTTGTGTGTGTGTGTGTATGGATGTTTGCGTTTGAACAGCAGACCCGTCAAATGTGTACCTTGAGCACTTTCGTTAACGGGGACCCTTGGTAGGACAACAATCGGTCCTTGCTCATTTTAATCCTTGAGCTTTGCCATGTGGGTACATTCATTAATGCTTATAAAAAGTGTTTGCTTGTGATTAGTGTTCCTTGATTGAAATCGCTTGTGTGACGTCCTGTGAGTAACATACCCTTTTGTAAGCCCTTTTGTAACTGGGCCAATGTGCCTAGTGGGTTGGGATGTTACAATAAAAGGCACATGTGTTCCTTTGATTGGAATTTGTTTGTGTGTGAACGTTTGCATTTGAATTGCAAACCCGTCTTTGGTTATTTTAGGGCTTTTCCACTGACAGGGACCCCTTGGTCGAAACGATTTTCGCTCTTTTCTTTGGGCTATTGAGAAGTCACTCTTTTCTTTGGGCTATTGAGTGGCACTAAGTGGGTACGTTCTCTGAGGTTTGTGATATGTGTTTGTATGGAACTATGTTATGTGTTTGATGTGTGATTTGTTACGTAAACAATATTGAACATTTGTTTGCATTGTGTCCTTGATTGAATTTGTTTGGGAAAGTTCTGTGAGTAGCAGTTGATGTGGGTCGAGCGTCCTTAGTGGCGTTGAAGTGGGTGGGGCTGTTACCAACAAGCGGGTACTTCCATCGAGGTTGTGATATGTGCTTATTTTGTGATTACGTTGTATGTCTGATGTGTGATTGAGGTTTCACAACTTAGTTGCATTATCATGTTGAGGATTTGTTATAGTAGTATGAATAATTATACTTATGCTAAAGGGGAGGATTTTCCATACGTCGCACACCACGTATGGCTGAAAACAATGGTAAAAGTTTTATTATCATAAGTCTATGATACAAAGTTTTATAAACTCACCTTTGGGGCGTTGTTTTCAGGTACAAGCTGATTGAAGAGGTTCAGAGCACGAAACGCGTTCGGTCTTGCCCTTCTGCGAGACTTCGAGTCACCGGATCACGAGTTAGAGTGCTAATTATTAGGTTGTGTCCTAGTAATATTTGTGAATAATGTATAATTGTAAATGTGTTATTTTATTATTCTTTCGAAAAAGTGTTGTAATAACTAAAGTTAATTTTCGCTTTCGAACTCTGGTTTATGCTTACTAATTTAGTAGTATAGTTTTGAATGACCTATGTATTCAGGGATTTCACTAAGCAAAGTATAGTATGGCATTATAAAATAGGATCCATTCTTCATTACTCTCCGTATGCGAAAAAATTTTACAGGACTGATTTTCTTAAATTCAGGTTATATTTGATAGTAATTCCCTAATTAGAGTTAGGGTGTTATATTATGGTATCAGAGAGTTGGACCCTCTCAGACTGTGAGACAAGTGTGTCTAGAAGTGATCTAGTTTAGGAAAAGAGTCAGCTATGTCTGTAAGTCTGAGTTTTCTAAGTTCTTTTGGTGAATTATTGACGTAGGCCACCTCAAGGATTCATCTAAGGAACGAGGAGGATGAAGATTTGCAGGGAATATTAGAGGTATGTACTCATTTTACGGGACATCCTCATTTATGTATTTACTCTTAAGTACAGGTTCAGATTCCGTAATGATCGTCCAGTAGTAGTTCAGGTCGTGAAGGATTTAAGCCATTTTGGCCTGCCTAAGTCCATGGAATGCATACCTGGCCCCATTGAGCTTAGTGGCCACGTTAAACTCTGCTGCCACTGGAAGTTCATTACAAGAGTTTTGCATGACGAGGTTGATGATCAAAGTAGTTGCGGGACAACGAGAGTATTATGGGATGCTCTTGGAGAAACCGCAACCTTTGTGAAACATAAGACGCTTGGATATTTGATGAGTACTCACAATTCGGGTATTGGAAAATCCTTTTACATGATATATATGTGTAAGTTTTGAAAACACAAAGTTTGAAAATTTGAAAGTTATAATTTAGTAAACGTGAATGAATTTTTTTCGCTTTGATTTTTTCATTTGGTTGTTTTCAATTCATTGTATAAATTAATTATATACTTGTTTGGAAATTGGAAAATTTAGAAGCATCCACCTAAAGTTGTTATAATACTTAAATTTTGTGGTGTGATTCAAATAGTGTTAAGCCTCATGTGAAGTTGTAAGTTTTTCAATACTTATTTGTGTTAATCATTTGTAATTGACTATGAAGTGCACTTGGACGTGTTTGAGACTTATAGGTATGAATTCATATACCTTAGTCTATAAAATGTTAGTAGATGTTTTCCACTCGCATGACTAAAGGACTTATGTGTTGTGCTTGGGTTTTGAGTTCAAGCATGAAAGTTGTCGTGTGCTCCATGAATTTTGAACGAGTTTTGTGGAATTTTTTTAACCACATTATTGTTTAAAAACTCATGTGTTAAGTATGTGTTTCTTTAATTGATATATATATATATTACATTGATTGAAGC
This sequence comes from Calophaca sinica, assembly GCA_037113605.1. Classification (NCBI taxonomy): domain Eukaryota; kingdom Viridiplantae; phylum Streptophyta; class Magnoliopsida; order Fabales; family Fabaceae; genus Calophaca; species Calophaca sinica. Next base: position 61,395,822 of record CM073733.1, read on the forward strand.
ATGAGATTTGTTCAGAGGTTCCAAGTATGTCTTGATCCCTAATATGTTAATTGACGTGTTCGTGTTTTGATGCATTGATGATATGGGAAATATGCATGTGGTCGTAATTCTTCCATTATGTATATGTTTAATCCTTGTTTGGATTCCATGAGTATATGATCACTTTGATTATTTTTTGATGTGTTGAATCATGTTTAATTGTGATCGTAATATGTCATGAGTTGCTCTTGAAATTGTGCATAGGTTAAATGCTAGATTCTGAGTTCTAATCTTGATTGAAATTGATTTGGATTAAGTGAAAGTTGAGTTTGAAGTTGGGATTATGTCAAAAATTCAAATTCTGCATAATTCTGCAGGCTTGCGAGTGCCGCGCTTCATAGTTGTGTGCGACGCACAGACAAACAGAGGCAAATAAGCAAAATGAGCATGGCGCGTGCTTGAACGCACGCGGCATGCTAGGAAACAGAACAAAATGCAAAAATGTGCGTGATGCCCGCTAGGGTGCGCGCGACACGCCAGTTTGAGCAAAAACGTGGATTTTCACATTTTTTTAGGACTTTTAGGATCATAAGTACATGTTTTTAAGGTCCTAAATCCTAGAGAATCGCTTAGGGATATCTTAGAATTCTCTTAGAGACGCTAAGTTGTTTGAAAGGCTCAGAGAAGCAATATTAGGACTATTGAGCTACAATGGGTCTGATAAGATAAGTTCTACAAATTAGGGTCAAGCCAATGGGCAAAACCTAATCTAACATTGTGAAGGCTTAGAAGCGTGATCTAGGTGGTCTAAACCCTTGAGAGTTAGAGTTTGATAAATGATCTAGGACTTGAGTCGACTTTGAGGAATAGGGTCTTAACCCTAGTTATGTGGTAGTCTCAAGCTACGTGAATTGCTTATGAGTTCATGTGATTGAATCGACGTATAAGTAACACATCTATTCTTGAAAATTGGAAATCACCAAGCCCTAGTGAATTAAAAAGCCCAAAGTCTTTTAGATATAGTGACCTTGGCGAAATAACTAGCCTGAGGAAGAGTAGTAGACCATAGTCTTTGGACTACAAGAGCCTTAGCTATAGCTAAATCAGTGGGAATTCAAAGAAATCAATGTCGACGCTAGATTTATTCGCTAGTGTATGAAGTGACCCTGTTGACCAATTACAAACTCCGTCTTAACTTAATAAGAATCTTATTGGGAATAAGAATTAGTTTGTAACCGGTTAGCCGAATCACCAAATTCTCCGGATAATTGATCTATGGTTGTTATTAATTCCATTTGAATTTCCAACGATTTAGAACGACCAAGGGATAGAACTCACTCATTTGGAGCAGAGTAGGGTTAGAGTTCGCAGCAGAAGCATAGAGAACAAATCCTATATAAGGATAAGGTTAGAAGGCAAGGCAAATTTTGGGGACAAAATTTCTAAAAGGTGGGGAGTAATGTAATATCCCAAATTCCCTAAGCCTAATTATTAGAAATCCTAAGTGAAAAAGGGGGATTTAATCCCTAAGGATTAAATATAGTTCATAGCCTTAATTTAGTATTTTAAAACAAATTTGGAACCAAAGCGGTAAAACAATAATTTTACCCAATGATTTAGGAATTATGGGACAAAGTAATTAGGAGTGGTTTAATTAATTAAAATTACTCAAGTTGTTGTTAGAAACCAAATGTTGAATTAAAGAGCTAAATAAGGGCTTGTTTGCAAGTTTCTAATTAAATTTAAGCCCAAGTGTCCACCACACACCATGTTTCATTTAACTCTATGTTAGCGCTCTTCTCACCCTCACATACTCCCTCCCTCACGACCTGTTATAGCAAATAGAAAGGGAAAAGCAAATCAGAAAAAAAGAAAGAAGAAGAAAGGGAAAGAAAGAAAGGAAAAAAAGAAGAAGGAAGGGGATGGCGATCGATGGAGGAAAAAGGGGAGGCCAGAACCACGACGGTTCCGGCGTGGCCACCACCGTGGCGGCGTGAAGAAGGTGGCCGTGCCACTGTTCACGCGTGGGAAAGAAGAGAGAAAGACGAACTGAGAGAGAGAGAGATCGAGAGGGAAAGAGAGAGATACAGTGAGAGAGCTCAAAAATGAGAGAGGAGAAGGATCCATGCTTGATTTGGAAGTGATTGAAGAAGATTAGAAGTTTAGTTCAAGCTTTAATGGAGGTTAGGGTTTGGAACAACAAGAAAGAGGGCTTGCATGTGCTATTTTCGTGTGAAGACGAAGAATCTAAGCTCAGAATAATGGAAGAAGAGGAACGGGGTGTAACATCCCAAATTCACCAAGCCTAATTATTAGGAAATCCTAATTGAAAACGAGATTTAATCCCTAAGGATTAAAAATAATTCATAGGCTTAATTTAGTAATTTAAAGTAAATTTGGAACTTAGGGGTAAAATGGTAATTTTACCCTAGAATTAATGAAGTGTGGGACTACTTATTCGTGAGTAGTATTTAATTAAATAATTTATTTGAGGTTCCTGTGGGGACCAAAGAATAAATTATTATAATAAAATAGGGACGTATTGGCTATTTTTAATAAATATAGGTTGAAGCCCCACCATACACCACTATCTCCTAGATTCCACCACATCTCACTCCCTCCTCCTCACTTACTCCCTCTCAGCGTGAATATTAAGCAGAAGAAGGGAGGAAATAAAAAACAGAAAGAAAAAAAGAAAGAGAAGGGAAGAAAGAGGGAGCGAACGATCGAGAGAAGAGGGAAGGGGACGAAGGGCGCGGCGGCCCTGGTGGTGGTGGCGCGGTGGCGCGCCGGTCACAGGAAGTAGAGGAGGCAGCGAGGATGAGAGAGAAGAGGGCCGAGAGTGAGAGAGAGGAACCGAGACAGAAAGAGAAGTCGAGAGAGATCGAGAGAGAGGGAAGAAGAAGGGAACTCGAAAATGGAGGAGGAAGGAGAGGAAGAAGATGAACCAAGACTCAAAGGAGGAGATGGATTGGAAGAGGAAGCTTCATTTTAAGTTTCCATGGAGGACGAAATCAAGAAGAAAAGAGGCTTGCATGTTGTAACACCCCAAATTTCTAAGCTAAGTTGAGAATAAGTTATGAGAAGAATTGTGTGATTGTATTCAAGCTTGATTTTGATTTTAAAGTGAGTGAATATAATTACACAAAGTTTTGACAAGAAAATTAATGGGTTTGAGTTGAGGAATAAGTGTGGATTTAATCCTAAGATGGTTAAAGGTGTTGATTTGTAGTTATGGAAGTTAATTTGAGAAGAAAGTCTCAAGGTTTGGTGTTAGAACTAAGTTTTCCTGGTTTTTCTGCAGTGTGAATCGATTCATATAGCTTAGGAATCGATTCACAGCATTAAAACTCCATTGGCATCAAATTCTAGCAGTGGGAATCGATTCACAGAAGCCAGGAATTTTTCATTCACATAAGACAGACCACTGGGACTCGCATGCAGGAATCGATTCACTCATTAAAACTGCAATTCAGGCGCTTTTTACACTGTGGGAATCGATTCACACTATGCTGTGAATCGATTCACAGCTGCAGAGGTGTATAAAAACGCTGTTTCAGCGAGCAGAACGCAGAAATAGCGAAAAAGGAAAGGAAAAGAAGAGAAAGGGAAAGGAGAAAGAGGAGAGGAGAGCTAGGGTTTCACCCTTTGAGAAGGATTGAAGAGATTCATGTTGGATTTCTTCAATCACTTGCCTAAATGGAGAGTTTGAGAGTGGATATTTGAGTATTTGAAGATTTGGGTTTGAACCCTAGAGAGGAGAAGAAGAAGCACGAATTTGGAGAAGAATAAGGGGGAGGAGTTCAAGCTCCAGCAAGGATGGCTCAAGTTCTTGGATGGAGAAGGAAGATTGAAGGTTGAAGATCAAGATTTGAGAAGTATTTGGAGAAGCCCTAAGTTGAGCAAAGAGGGAAAAGCTTGAAGAGGAGCAAAGAGTCCAAAGTTCAACCTTCCTAGCACAATGTCTTGAAGAATAGATGTGAGTTCTTCAACCCTTAGGTGATGGGCACCCATAAGTCCCACATATAGGAATTTCTCTTCCTTTAGTAATATGTGAACCTTAGGTTCAAGTTAGGTTTTAGATACCTATAAGATGTTGAGTTATTATTGTTATGATTGTCATGATTGTTATGATTGTTATGATTGTGTAGTGGGCTTGATTAAAAGAGGTTGGCGACTGCCCCCAACCCCCCACAGTATGCGTGATGTTTTCTCTCTTGAGAACTCCATAGAGTTTCAAGGGATTAGTTAATGTATGGGTTGGCCATTAATTTGGTGAATTGTGAGGCTTGTCAACGAGCCATAAGCTTAAGTCATAGAGGTTAAGAAAGGATCCTAGGAAAAGGATGTAATAGAAAGAATGTATGAATTAGTTTTCATGATTTGGAGTCATTAGAGATAAAGGGATGCTATTAATGTAAGCTTGATTCATTGAAATAATTGTAGTTTCCTTGAATAGTTAAGTAATGAGTATGATTGTATTTCTTTGAACATACATACAAGCATAAGCATAAGCATAAGCTAAAGTCCATGGCAAGACTCCTCTATTTATAGGAGTAGATCGGTTTGGTTAGCCAAGTGGGACGCCCTTGGAGGGTTATGACGTCTAACCACCATTCCGAAAGTGTGTATTTGGGGTCTAGGGACTGAAGCCTACGACACTACCCAATAACACAAGATGCATTACATTGCATAGCCTCATATTATATATCTCCTTATGAATGGTATAATATGTGAAGTGATGTTAAGTTGATGAATGTTGATGAATTCCTTGTATATATATATATATATATATATATATATATATATATATATATGTATTCGGAATTAGCTTAGATAGTTGTATGGAAACTTGGATAGCACATCCCTAGTCGCTTAATCATCATATAGTATTGAGCATGGTGATTAGATCACTTAAAGGATATGCAAGCTAGGTCGATTGGGATTTGTGGTATAAAGCATAAAGCAAAGTCCAATAGCATAAGGAAAAGCAAAGACGTGTTAAGCATAAGCGAGTAAGTAAGAACAATACGTTCTTAGTTAATAAGGTTGCAATTTACATTGTATTGAGGTTAGTCGAGTTAAGTATAGGTTAAAGAGTGGACATTTATAAGATTGATGTGGGTTTGCTATACATTTATGTGTTTAGTTTAATCACAAGTTGATAAGTGGCATACTGGCCCTAGGGTTACCATAATTTATAATATACTAAGTTTTTAAATTCAAGCTAGCGCTTTCTAAAGTGTCTTAGCTTAGGGAGATCAAGAAGTTCAAGTCAAGTCCTTATGGTACATAGGGAGAGTATGTATAGGTTTGAAATGCCTAAGTTAGTCTTCTCAGCCTAGAATGTTTCGAGGAGAGAACGGTGAGGAGTCCGTGAAGGGCTCACTGAGATTTTATAATCTCACCCTTTTCCTTTTGTTGTTTTTCAGATAAGCAGGTACCGAAGACGATGAGCCGAAGCTCCAAGCTCGGGACTCATAGGCTAGTTTTGGTATTGCAGTGGAAATTTTATATTCCAAGTTATGTATAATATGTAACCTTTTCATTAGGTTAGTGAATCAAGTTTAATTTATGACTTGGATTACTGTAATCAAGTCTGTAAGTTATTAGTAACTCCTGTGCTTTAATGTAATTTGTCGTACTTTCAATTATGTTGAGGTGCGGGTGTTACATTATGGTATCAGAGTAGTTCGATCTTATCGGACTATGAGTTACTGGTTTAGTAACCACTTAGTTTAGGAAGTGTCAGTTTAGTCCCTGTTGGACTTTAATCAGTTAGTAGGAATTTTCCTTTGTCCGAGAACTTCTCTACATATTCTTATGCTTAGTATGGAATATTAAGCCTGATCAACTTAATACTCCATACCGTGTACGAAGAATGTAGTAGATGGAGCTGGCGGATGAGGGAGGAGACCGAATAGGAGCGTGAACTCTGAGGAAGTTTGATGGATAAGGATGATGCAGACAAGGAAGGAGCGGATGTAAGAGCTCTCATTAAGTGAGAACTTTTGGAATACGGAAAAAAAAAGAGGAAACAAGTTCCCACCTATCTGGAACCAAGAGTTAAGAAATGTTTCAAGAGTGGTCGGAACCATAGTGGTGAGGGTTCGGCTAGGCAAGCGTGTAATTCATGTACCATCAACCGAGACGCGTTGGAGGTGATTAGAAATAACGAGCAAGTAAGGGGTCATAATTGTGAGGTTTCAATCAACTTAGGATGGGCAATTGTAATCGGTTAGGGTTACAACACTGGTTATGCTATCAAGTTGTTTCGCCTAATCCATTATGAATGGATCCTAAAATGATTGAGATCTTATGATGATTCCCAAGTTAATTCAAGTGCCCTTCGTGGTTAACAGTAAGTGCTCTTAATTGTAGGATTTCAATTGAGTAGGATGGTCGGTTCTAATCGGTTAGGGTCTCAACACTTGTTGTCTCAGCAGGATTGGTTAACCTAGCCGATTATAGGTGGATCCTAGGTCGATAGAAATCCTATGATAATCCCTGAGAGAACCTTAGCGTTCCGAGTGGTAGCAGTAAGGGTAAGGAACAAGATGGAGTTAGGCGATATGCTACAACGTCCAAATGGTAGTATGGGTCCTGAAGGGTAATCCTGCCCTACTGAAGCAGAAAGAAAACCCTAAGTCTTCAAGGAACGGTGTCCTTAGTGGAACAACCAACTTCAGAGGATCAGATGAGATGTAGTCTTCAAACTATAGAAGTTTCAAGAAAAGCTGAGTCAGCGGAGACCTAAAGTTATTGATGTCTATGTTCGATCAAATTGTTCAGTGCGTAAAGTGAATTCAATTGACCAATTATAGACTTTGCCTAAACTAAGTAAGAATATTAGTTGGAATAAGACTTAGTCTGTGATTGGGTAATGAGATCACTTAATTTCCTGAGCAATTAGTTCCTCTATAGAGATTAATCCCTTCCAGGGTTTCTAATGATCCAGATGGGGTAAGGAGGATAAGACAGAATCAACAAGGTAGATTGTTCCCAAGAATATCAAGGATTTATTTTCTGGATACTTGTTGGTCCATTGGTTATTAAACGCGTCGATCTACATCGCTATCAGATAAAGCCGTGTGGGTTCCGATTTAATTCCAGTAGCATCAAGAAAGGGAGTCAATTCATCAAGCGAAGGAGAGTAGTAGTAAAGTTCATTTAAGAGTGAATATGGTGGGCATCTGAGACTATAAGTTACTGTGAGTCAAGTCGTTAGGTTGGGTCTGATGTGATTCTAACTAGCCACTTGCAAGCTAAGTCTCCAACCAAGTGAGGCTTAGACCTCGTGTAAGACAAAGTTTGTAATCAACTAATGAAAATCAAGTCAACCTAACCAACGGATACCTCCCAAGAGTTGAGCAACCCTAGAGTTTCAAGTTTCCTAGGCTGAGTCGGTTGCAAGACCAAGTATAGTGAGCTAAATATGGGTATCAACTCCGTAGTTGCGGAAGAGGTCTCTAAGAAAGGATTTCCATTGGTAACATAAGAGTGAACGTCACGAATGGGAAAAGTTTGTTCAAGGTATGTATTAGTCACCTCTAGGTGACAATTCTATTTTGATAAGATAGTTGCCTAATGAAGGGTTACGAAACCACCAACGATGGTATTGGATGCTGTTTTGGGTGAACTTCCAAGGAGTACTCGAAGGAGAGTACCTTCCGAGGAGTCTGAAGAGATAGAAGGAGCAAAGATTCACTCGCTTGACACCAAAAAGCACGCCTGCAGGGAATTGTGTAGACAAATTCGAAGAATTCTCCACATACTTAACCTACCTTCAACATGTGTAGGATGATGAGTAAGCGACTCATCAGTTGGGTTGAAAACCCAAACCGAGTTAAGGAATGTCGTGTGGAAATTTCATGAGGATGGCTATGTGAGACTGTGGGTTAATACAGGATTACAGAGGGAGCACAGGGTATCTTATGGCAGAATGTCTAAGTGAGTAGCAGACGATGAAAAGCAAGCGTAACAATTTCCAACAGTCAAGAGCAATCGAAAGATAGAACAGCACCAGAGTTAAACTCTCAGACTGCAAGTAAAGTATTCCATCTGATGGAAATAAGACGAATGGAGTTCAATCATTTGAAAAGACGTAAGATCAGAGATCACAGCGAAAGCACCAACAACCAATTTATTATACAGAAGGATGAGGTAAGAAAGAAAGGCGTGGTTTGGGGACGAGATTCCATGGAGGTAAATCTCTGTTCGTACCCCCTGCTGCCAACGCTAAGAAGTTCCTACACCCTTAACTCCACATAGGGAGTCTGGAAGTGAGAACCTATCTCATGGGGAAAGATTTGAAGTTAGTAAGAATGTGAGTTACCACCAAATCGGAGGATACCTAGAGTCATTCACGATTACAAGTATTCTATCGATTATTGCTTTGTGAGAGTTAATCGTTTTTAGGTTTTCCAATGGATGGAATGGGCTATGAAAGGAAGTTGTAATTGAAGTTACCATGGAAGATGCAGTAATTTTCGAGGACGAAATTTTTTAAAAGGTGGGTAGTAGTGTAACACCCCAAATTTCTAAGCTAAGTTGAGAATAAGTTATGAGAAGAATTGTGTGATTGTATTCAAGCTTGATTTTGATTTTAAAGTGAGTGAATATAATTACACAAAGTTTTGACAAGAAAATTAATGGGTTTGAGTTGAGGAATAAGTGTGGATTTAATGCTAAGATGGTTAAAGGTGTTGATTTGTAGTTATGGAAGTTAATTTGAGAAGAAAGTCTCAAGGTTTGGTGTTAGAACTAAGTTTTCCTGGTTTTTCTGCAGTGTGAATCGATTCATATAGCTTAGAAATCGATTCACAGCATTAAAACTCCATTGGCATCAAATTCTAGCAGTGGGAATCGATTCACAGAAGCCAGGAATCGATTCACATAAGACAGGCCACTGGGACTCGCATGCAGGAATCGATTCACTCATTAAAACTGCAATTCAGGCGCTTTTTACACTGTGGGAATCGATTCACACTATGCTGTGAATCGATTCACAGCTGCAGAGGTGTATAAAAACGCTGTTTCAGCGAGCAGAACGCAGAAATAGAGAAAGAGGAAAGGAAAAGAAGAGAAAGGGAAAGGAGAAAGAGGAGAGGAGAGCTAGGGTTTCACCCTTTGAGAAGGATTGAAGAGATTCATGTTGGATTTCTTCAATCACTTGCCTAAATGGAGAGTTTGAGAGTGGAGATTTGAGTATTTGAAGATTTGGGTTTGAACCCTAGAGAGGAGAAGAAGAAGCACGAATTTGGAGAAGAATAAGGGGGAGGAGTTCAAGCTCCAGCAAGGATGGCTCAAGCTCTTGGATGGAAAAGGAAGATTGAAGGTTGAAGATCAAGATTTGAGAAGTATTTGGAGAAGCCCTAAGTTGAGCAAAGAGGGAAAAGCTTGAAGAGGAGCAAAGAGTCCAAAGTTCAACCTTCCTAGCACAATGTCTTGAAGAATGGATGTGAGTTCTTCAACCCTTAGGTGATGGGCACCCATAAGTCCCACATATAGGAATTTCTCTTCCTTTAGTAATATGTGAACCTTAGGTTCAAGTTAGGTTTTAGATACCTATAAGATGTTGAGTTATTATTGTTATGATTGTCATGATTGTTATGATTGTTATGATTGTGTAGTGGGCTTGATTAAAAGAGGTTGGCGACTGCCCCCAACCCCCCACAGTTGAATGTATGCGTGATGTTTTCTCTCTTGAGAACTCCATAGAGTTTCAAGGGATTAGTTAATGTATGGGTTGGCCATTAATTTGGTGAATTGTGAGGCTTGTCAACGAGCCATAAGCTTAAGTCATAGAGGTCAAGAAAGGACCCTAGGAAAAGGATGTAATAGAAAGAATGTATGAATTAGTGTTCATGATTTGGAGTCATTAGAGATAAAGGGATGCTATTAATGTAAGCTTGATTCATTGAAATAATTGTAGTTTCCTTGAATAGTTAAGTAATGAGTATGATTGTATTTCTTTGAACATACATACAAGCATAAGCATAAGCATAAGCTAAAGTCCATGGCAAGACTCCTCTATTTATAGGAGTAGATCGGTTTGGTTAGCCAAGTGGGACGCCCTTGGAGGGTTATGACGTCTAACCACCATTCCGAAAGTGTGTATTTGGGGTCTAGGGACTGAAGCCTACGACACTACCCAATAACACAAGATGCATTACATTGCATAGCCTCATATTATATATCTCCTTATGAATGGTATAATATGTGAAGTGATGTTAAGTTGATGAATGTTGATGAATTCCTTGTATATATATATATATATATGTATTTGGAATTAGCTTAGATAGTTGTATGGAAACTTGGATAGCACATCCCTAGTCGCTTAATCATCATATAGTATTGAGCATGGTGATTAGATCACTTAAAGGATATGCAAGCTAGGTCGATTGGGATTTGTGGTATAGAGCATAAAGCAAAGTCCAATAGCATAAGGAAAAGCAAAGACGTGTTAAGCATAAGCGAGTAAGTAAGAACAATATGTTCTTAGTTAATAAGGTTGCAATTTACATTGTATTGAGGTTAGTCGAGTTAAGTATAGGTTAAAGAATGGACATTTATAAGATTGATGTGGGTTTGCTATACATTTATGTGTTTAGTTTAATCACAAGTTGAAGTGGCATACTGGCCCTAGGGTTACCATAATTTATAATATACTAAGTTTTTAAATTCAAGCTAGCGCTTTCTAAAGTGTCTTAGCTTAGGGAGATGAAGAAGTTCAAGTCAAGTCCTTATGGTACATAGGGAGAGTATGTCTAGGTTTGAAATGCCTAAGTTAGTCTTCTCAACCTAGAATGTTTCGAGGAGAGAACGGTGAGGAGTCCGTGAAGGGCTCACTGAGATTTTATAATCTCACCCTTTTCCTTTTGTTGTTTTTCAGATAAGCAGGTACCGAAGACGATGAGCCGAAGCTCCAAGCTCGGGACTCATAGGCTAGTTTTGGTATTGCAGTGGAAATTTTATATTCCAAGTTATGTATAATATGTAACCTTTTCATTAGGTTAGTGAATCAAGTTTAAATTATGACTTGGATTACTGTAATCAAGTTTGTAAATGCTCAGTAATTCCTGTGCCTTAATGTAATTTGTCATACTTTCAATTATGTTGAGGTGCGGGTGTTACACATGTGGCTCCTAAGCTTCAAGGATGATGATTCTGAACACAAAGTGAAGGAAGAAGGAGAAAGAGGATTTTTGGAATTGAAATCCCTAACTTGGGGTTGCTCAGGTAACATAGACTTCCCCCAAAATCTCCCTTAGAGTGTGCTAGGTTTTATTATTAATTTTATTAGTTCGATAATTAGCTTATTAGTCATACTGAATGGTCTTGTATGGGGTTTGACTGAAATAGGGTTGGACGGCTGCCCCCAACCCCCCTTAAACCAATGTTTGATGTTTGTTCTGTTGTGAGCTCCATCGAGCCTCATTCGGATTATTTATGTGATTGCTATGTTTGCTAAAATGTATGAATTAGATTCTGAAATGGCTCGACACCCGAGCTAGCCTATTTGTATGAGTTTGGGCTCCAAGACACATATTTTAGGTGCAATGAATGACATATGATGAATTTAATCTTGTGTTGAGCAATGTTAAAGATATAGATACACTGATCTAATATATGTATATGTGTATTGCAGTAGATAACCATAAATTCAAGATCAAATAGTATGTGTTTTGTTAATGTGTAAAAACAAAGACAAGAATAAGAAATAATAGCATTATAATATTAAGCCATTATACATATATGCCAATATCACTTCTATGTTAATGTAAAATGTGTAACACTATGTTAGAATGCAATATTGTAGTGATATATATATAGCCTAAGTATTAACTTAAAACATATGTGAAAGATTATGTAATTATAATATACATATATTTGTTTACTGAGTGTATCACAAGTACAAATGTTATAGAAAAATCTATGCTGATGTGTGTGTGTAGATCACGTGATTTATATCTACTTAACTGCATATCTATATGATGTTGTGAAAAAGTGTTGTCCTAGGTGTGAGGATTATTGTTGATGTTGTTGTTGAACCTAAAAGAGTTTGATTCCTGAATTTGTGAAATAACATGTTAAAAGTTCTATTAGTTTGGTCCCTTGTTGTGCCTTTGATTCATGGTGCATTTATATGTAATTTTGTCTTGAAACTATTCCATTGGTGTTAGGATTGGTTTGGAAAAGATTTAGAATGAGGAACAAAGTTAGAAATGCAGGATTTTTGGACTAACAGGCCAGCACGGCCGTGCCTACTTCGCACATAATTTTAATTACAATTTATCCATATTCAATCTAAGTACGATTCTATCCGGAATTCAAACAGAGCTCTCGAGTTTGATTCTACATGGATTCAAGTGGTCCCAGTGGATAAAATTTAGAGAATTTTGTCTAGTTTAAGTGGCCACAAGAATCACTCAATTCCAGTAAATACATATTGAGTTATGCACATTTTAATAACAGTGGTTCAGGTGGGCTAACTTTATTCAACCTGCCACTTGTGACCCTATAGGAGTCATATCGTTTCTCAGTCAATTTGAGTGCTTATGAGTGCTTAGTTATGATGTGCTTGTCTATTCCTTGGCTTGACTTTGATTTTTCTATAGTCTTGAAATTATGATTTGATTCTCCTAACCATTTGTAAAGGGTGAAGGAATTGCTTACATTATAACATAGCATCCAAATCTTAGGATAGTCTATGTCTGGAGAAATACCATGTTTTCCGTTAAAGGCTAGCTATCATGGGCCACATATATGTGGGTGAGACCCAAACTGTTTTGGTAAGTCCTTTCTATTTGAAAGGCTAGGATACGGTATTCGCGGTTTAAAGAGACGTCTAACCGTGGTCACCGAGCCTCGACCGCCAGATCAAAATTTTTAAATCTGGTGTGGATAAGTTTATCACACTTAACTTCCTAGTGAGTTTTCTTAAAAGATTGAGGATGCCTATGCTATGATGTATGACGAATAAGGTTTGATGTCATGTATTACAAATTACGTGTTTGGAATTGTCCGATTTGCATAGGCAATCGATGGGTGATGTGGCATGGCGGGCTCACCAAATGGGGTAAGCCACCTGGTCGACAATAAAGTCCAGTAACCCGGGTGTTACGATAAAAGACTTACAAAGAGGCCCATTATGTTTGATTTGAATTATGTGATTGTATGTTATGTGTATGAATTATGTTACCTTGCAAATGAATGCTCTTGAAGCAAGTTATGTTTGAGTTTGACTGAATGAAGGAAGATGATGTTAAGATTAGGCCATAGTATTAGTATATGTTAAGTATATGTTGTCAGGGAGGATTTTCCATACGTAGCACACGCGTATGGCTGGAAACAACGGTAAAAGCATTTTTCTTCTAAGTCTATGTTATCGAAGTTTTATAAACTCACCGTTGGGGCGTTGTTTTCAGGTACACTTGATGGAGGAGGTTTAGAGCACGAAGCGTGTTCGGTCTCGCCCTCGGCAAGACTTTGAGTCACCGGATCACGAGTCAGAGTCCTTATCTCTAGGATGAGTCCTTTGCAATTAGAAAATAATGTATAGGTTATATTTGTTTTATCTTGTGGTCATTTTATAAAAAGAGATGTAAATGATAAAGTTATTCCGCTTTTGAAACTCTGATAGATATATGTGTCATATTTGGGTCTTTGAAATATTTCTTTCCAAGTCAAACAGGTCTTTTAAACAAGGTTTAATTTATATCTTAAGGTTGTTATATTTGAGAAAATTTTCCAGGTGAAGTTTTCAATCTTTAATTAGTAAGTAATCCCCTAATTAGAGTTAGGGTGTTACACGGGGGCTGAAATCAAACCCTAGGATGTGCTTCCATAAAAAGGGGATTTTTGGAGCTCAAATCCCTAATTTGGGATTATTAAGGTAACATAAATTTCCCCTAAAACCTCCCTTAGGGTGTGCTTAGGTGCTCATTTAAATTATTTATTTGAATGTTATTGAGTAGAAATAGAGTATTATGGTCTTGTATGGGGTTTTGACTGAAATAGGATTTGATCCTGTCCCCAACCCCCCTAAACTAATGTGTGATGTTTGAACCATTGCGTGTTCCATTGATCTCTAATCGGATTATTCGAATTTGTCATCTTGTTGTTAAGTATATATGAACTTAGTCTTGAAGTAGCTCGGAATTCTAGCTAGCCCTTTTGCATGAGTTTTGCGCAATAAGTTGCTTGAGCTTGAATTTGCATGCACTAAGTTATATTAATTCACTTGGTGTAGTTATTATTTTGATAAGGGTATTATTCCCATATGTGGCATATTTTAATTCATAAAATAATATTGTGACTGAGGTTCCTTCGATTGGAAATTGTTTGTGTGTGTGTATGGATGTTTGCATTTGAACTGCAAACCCGTCAAATGTGTACGCTGAGCACTTTCGTCGACGGGGACCCTTGGTAGGACCACAATCGGTCCTTGCTCATTTTGATACTTGAGCTTTTCCATGTGGGTACATTCATTAATTCTTATGAAAACTATTTGCTTGTGATTAGTGTTCCTTGATTGAAATAGCTTGTGTGAAGTCCTATGAGTAACATACCCTTTTTTCAGCCCTTTTGTAACTGGGCCAATGTGCCTGGCGGGTTGGGATGTTACAAAAAAAGGCGCATGTGTTCCTTTGATTGGAATTTGTTTGTGGGTGAACGTTTGCACTTGAATCGCAAACCCGTCTTTGGTTATTTTAGGGCTTTTCCACTGACAGGGACCCCTTAGTGGAAGTAAACACGGTTCTCGCTCTTTTCTTTGGGCTATTAAGCGGACACTCTTTTTTTTGGGCTATTGAGTGGCACTAAGTGGGTATGTTCTCTGAGGTTTGTGATATGTGTTTGTATGGAACTATGTTATGTGTTTGATGTGTGATTTGTTACGTAAACAATATTGAACATTTGCTTGCATTGATTATATCCTTGATTGAATTTGTTTGGGAAAGTCCTGTGAGTAGCAGTTGATGTGGGTCGGGCATCCTTAGTGGCGTTGAATTGGGCCGAGCTGTTACTGACAAGCGGGTACTTTCATTGAGGTTGTGATAGGTGCTTGTTTAGTGATTATATTGCACGTCTGGTGTGTGATTGAGGTTTCACAAGTTAGTTGCATTATCATGTTGAGGAGTTGTTATAGTAGTATGAATAATTATACTTATGCTTAAAGGGAGGATTTTCCATACGTCGCACACCACGTAAGGCTGGAAACAACGGTAAAAGTTTTATTATCATAAGTCTATGTTATTGAGTTTTATAAACTCACCTTTTGGGCGTTGTTTTCAGGAACAAGTTGATTGAAGAGGTTCAAAGCACGAAACGTGTTCGGTCTTGCCCTTCTGCGAGACTTCGAGTCACCGAATCACGAGTTAGAGTCCTATTTATTAGGTTGTGTCCTAGTAATATTTGTGAATAATGTATAATTGCAAATGTGTTATTTTATTATTCTTTCGAAAAAGAGTTGTAATAACTAAAGTTAATTTCCGCTTCCGAACTCTGGTTTATGCTTACTATTTTAGTAGCATAGTTTTGAATGACCCTTATGTATTCAGGGATTTCACTAAACAAAGTATAGTATGGTATTATAAAACAGGATCCATTCTTCATTATTCTCTGTATGCGAAAAAATTTTCCAGGACTGATTTTCTTAAATTCAGGTTATATTAGAAAGTAATTCCCTAATTAGAGTTAGGGTGTTACACGTTCCATATGAAATTTATCATATTCTTTCTTTACTTATATTTTTCTAAGTATACACCGTGTGCAACACGAACCATTTTTTATATTCAATGAAATATAAAATATTAAAAAGTATTATATATGTGTATATATATATATATATGTATATATATATATATATATTATATACTAATTTTATAAACATATTCATGACCGTAACACATGAGTAGATATATGTAATACCCTAACTCTAATTAGGAAATTACTTACAATTAAGCCCTAAATACTAGAATTTGGACGTAGAAAAAGTTTCGCAAACTGAATGATACAATAGACGAATCCTGTTTTACAAATATTAGCCATGCTTTAATTAACGAAAATCCCTGGATATTGACGCGCTAACAAAATATGCAGTGAAAACCTTAAACATAACTCAGAGTTTCGAAAATGCGAAAGTTACTTAAATTATTACAATTTATTTTCGAAAGAATAATAAATTATAACAATTACAAATATACTTTATTTTAAAAGAAATACTAGGACACAACCTAAGATTTAGGACGCGACTAGTGATCCGGTGACTCGGGTCTTGTAGATAAGCGAGACCGAGCACAATCCAATGCTTTGAACCTCATCAACAGTTGTACCTGAAAACAACGCCCCAAAGGTGAGTTTATTAAACCCAATAACATAGACTTAGAATAAAAACACTTCTACCATTATTCTCAGCCATACGTGGTGTGCGATGTAACATCCCAATTTTTAAGAAAAATGATTTTAGCGATAAAATCCCGAAAACTTGAAAAATAAGTCATAGAGATTGATCACCTCAATGATTTACTGAGAGTACGGGAAATTATTTTGAGTTATTTTGAATAATTTATTTATTATAAATAATTATTTATGATGTCAATTCAAATTAATAGACAGCGTAGACGTATGCTGCATTTAATGTGAATTCATTAATTAAATTCTATATAAGTTTTTTGTGTGACGCAGTAACGCATATTTTTGTTGACTAAGAAATTGATTGAATTAAATCAAGATGAAATTTAATTTAAGAATTAATATTTAGTGTTTATTCATGGTTCAAAAATCGTCGAAATATTCTAACGAAGTTTCGCAGTATTTTGAATCGCCGGGTAATTTTATCCGCATTAAAATTTTAAATGAAACCAATTTCGATGAAAATCAAATCGTAACCTGTTTTGATTATTTTTGAGTGATTTATATTGTTTTTATTATTTATGAGATAATATTATCACGCGAAGAATTAATTTCTCGTTAAATTAATTTTCGTGATTTTATCGGTGAGAAATAAATCGGTAACGCGGTTTCTCGACGCCGTGTTTTAGTACTCTTAGACTCTAGAATTAGAGGGTAATTATGAGTGAGGTGAGATTAGATGAGATAGATGGGTTGATTTGATTAGCATCTTTTAAAATTGTTAGGTGTCATGCTTTGAGTGATCAAATTTTATTACTTTTCCTAAACTATTAGTAACCAAGTATTTATTTTTCTTTTTGAGAAAGAAATTAATCTGTCCCCTTTTTCCTTCATGCTGGCCGCAGCACCCCCTTGTATTTTTACCTCCCATTTTCATTTTCTCTCTTTTACTAAGTGGAGAAAAAAAAACTATTAAAGCCAATTCCTTTATGTGAAGCAACAACATCTCCCTTTTATTCTTCCCCCTCCCTGTTTTTTTTGAGCAGCGTGACCCCCACCCTATTTCCATCTTTCCTATCTTTGAGAGAGAAGCTCCAAAACCCATCCATGGAGTCCACCATCTCCCTTAGTTTTTGAGAAAGGTTTCATCTCCATTCTTCCACCCTTCTTGATACTAACTTCTTCTTCTCTTCAACATCATCTACCTCATCATTTATGCAAGTTGAGAGCAACATTTCTCCTTCCCTAGACAGCTTGAAACCGTGAGTACACAAAGAGGAGGAGGTGGTGACTTTTGTTGCTTCTAGCTTCTTCTTCTCTTGAGCCTTTCTTCCACACCTTGCAAGCAAGTTGTGAATCTATTTTCCTCCCCCCTTTCCAGCCCAAAGAGCTGTGAGTTTCTTGATTAGAGTAGGTAGTAGTTCTTTCATTTTGGTTTGTTTGTATATATGTTTAATTCTTGCTTATTTATGTTCATAATTTGCTTGATAATGATCTTAGAGCAAGATGACCAATGACCCCCAAATTTTGGAACCCTAGGTTCCATGGAAGAGGGGAAAATGTGATTGCCAATGTGAATCATCCAATTAGTTTGTGATTTCAACTATTAGTTGTTGTTTCATGCTTATGAGGTGCTTTTGTTGCTAGTTTAATTGTTAGTTTGTGAATTGGGACTTGGGTTGAGTAATTTTATTGAAACCATTGATTCTTGAATTTAGGATTAGCCATGAATTATGTTTTAATTGTTGTTTGATGAAGGAAAGGAATTGATTAAATGATGTTGAAGCATGTATCTAGGTGTTAAGTTATATGTCTTGGTTAATTTTAAGGTTGTTGGAATGAATATGCATGAAGTAGCATAGGTGTTAGTTGATGTTTATGCAAAATTTGGTTCTTGAGGGACTAGAAGGACATGTAGGAATTGATCAAGAGGTTCTTTAAATTTCTAACATGATTATGACATGATTTAGGTTATAGTTTTGTGTAAGTATGTGTAACATGTTGTTTTGGAATTTTTCCTATCCTTGAAACATGAGAAGCATGAGGTCTTGATGTTAAATTATGTGCTTAGGTATTAGATAATATGCTTAGAATAATATTAAGGCTAGTAAGATAGATATGCATGAGTTAGTATGATTGTGGTTTATGTTTTATGCAAATGTAGTTTTAGGAGGACTAGAATGTTATATAAAAATTGGTGGGATGATTCTTTAATTTTTGGCAATGATTATGGTTATAATTCTAGTGTTCTGGAAATGATTGCTTTGAAAAGAATTCTCAAAACCCTTGTTTTTGGAAAACATTAAATCTATGTTGGACTATGTGTTGGTTATGGTGTTTTGCTTTGTTGCCTTGAAATGTTTTGAAAACAAGTTGTGAAAATTTAGTTGAGTTAGTTGATTTGTGAACTAGTTCTGAAAATGATTTGTTTTAAAAGGAAAGAGGCTATGGAAATGACACTAAAATGTTGTGAAAAAATGTTTTAGAAACATATCTTTGAAGGTGCTTAAGTTAGGTTTGGTGTTGTCTTGATAGTTGATGCTTTGAAATATATTTGAAAAATATCTTGGAACCTATTTGATTGAAATTTCCTTATGTATTTTAATTGTTATATGAAGTTGTTGAAACTTGATGTCTTGATGCTTTGTCATGCAATTAGATGGTTATGGGAATAGGTGTGGCCGAGAGGCCTAAAAAGGGAGTAGGAAAGGAAATAGTGGTTTGTTAATTGTGAAAATGCTTGTATGAATATGTGTCTAGGTTTTAAAATTTCTGATTTCTTGCATGATATTTACCTTGAGGTTCAAGGAAGCTTTTTGGTTTCAAAAACTTTACTTTTCAAATAAGTTAAGGTTTATAAATTGTTATGTGCTAAGTTATCTTTCAAAAAGTATTTTGATTTTAAAACCTTATTTATTTTCAAGTAACTAGGAATTAAATGTTTGAATGAATATTTGGTTAGGAAAAGGGTTAGGCTTGAGAGCTTAAGTTAGCTAAGAATTGTGCTAAGTTATTTATTTTGTTAGGCTTTGAGTAAATCCGAGATCGTGCGGCGTAGGATCGAGGAACACGTGGACGTGCAGCTTGGGGTTTGGTAAGGGCGCTTCACATTAATACTTTCATAGTATGCTAGCGTAAGGGCACTTCTAGACATTCTAGGATTTTGTTTTTAGTCCCTGTGTAAGGACAATTTTTAGAGATGCTTAAATTCTTGTTTGACTATTTAAATGCTTATTTAAATACGAAGAAGTCTGAGAACTCTACGAGTTCGAAGTTAGGGTTTTCGAACCCCTTCGTTTATTGTTGTCGTGCGGTCAAACATACACCGAGTCATTCGTGGGTGAAAACTTTGTGGTTGGTCTCCTGAACCCAACCCCCCACATTTGTGTACCTCTCTGTCAACTCCATCGAGCTGCAAAGGGATGGATTCCTTGATTTGCGTGTCAAGCGTGTAATGTGATGATATGTTTGAGTTATGCATTATTTGATATGAGATTGAATATATGCCACGAATTGTGTGTTGTTGTTGAATTGTGTTTCTTCATGCAGAGTGTTTTTATTGCTTAAAATGTCGAATTGCGTTTTCTTCATGTTAAGCATGCTCTCTTTATTTGATATGCGGTCAAGTAATCCGTGAGTCACTCCTTGACTATCGTAAGCGGTGAGCTGTTCATCGAGTGAGAGAGCTAGGCGAGTCGTCGTGACGTTTTTGAGCCGTGACCCGGATAACTGAGGGTGATAGGTCCCCTTTTGTTTACGGGAGATTGACTAGGCGTCGCAGCGTAGGGACCGGGGCCGCTTACCTAGGGAGAAGCAAAAGATCCCAAGGCTACGGCTGGTATGTCAGTTGATGGATCTGCGTCTGCTTTCCGGAATAATTGTCGAGTCGAGAGAAAATGAGTAGTGAGTCGAGTCGAGTCTAGAGTGAGAGAGTTGAGTCACGTTCTGTGAATGATATACATTGTTGTTTGCTTACTGCTTTATGTAATGGTTTATCATGATCTGTTAAGAAGTTGACCCTTGCCAGTGGTTCTGTCAATAAATGATTGTAACCCAGATAATGAAGACTGCAGAGTGTTCGAGACTGCTGACAAGCATAGTTGACGATAGCTCTATCCGACTATCCGCTTTGTGTATTGGGTTGTAAATTACTAGAGTTCTAGTAAGTGTTGTAGCATGTCGACCAGCTATAGGATGCTTGCTGTACTAATTGCAGTGTTGTAATAAGTATATTATGTTTTCAAGACTTGAATTGTCATGTGTGTTTGTTTAAATAAATCAACGTGTATGGTTATTATGAGTTAAACATGGTGTTTTATTTATTCACCACCTTTCGAAAATGCTGCAATGCTCTGATTGCAATTTCAAAAGAAGTTTGAAGAAAAAAAATATGTCCACATTTTTGAAAACCATGCAAACAACGTATTCCATTTTCGAAAGATATTGAACTGGCAAGAGAAATAGTTAGTTAGTAGCGCTCCAGGAACGGGGTGTTACAAAAGTGGTATCAGAGCGAGGTTGGTTCTAACCGGACTGTGAGTTGGGAAAACTATAGTTGGTCAAGTGTCAGGTTTTGTAGAGAACAGACTGTGAGGGGTCCAATTGTGTTTTGTGTTTTGCTTGTTCCTCAAGTGGAGTAACTCTACTTGAAATTGTTTGAAAATTTTTCTTATTTGAAACAATGTGTGCTGAGACACAATATTGTTATGGGGTTCTAATGAGACTGTAAATGTGCGAGTCCAATACCTCAGAGATAAACGATTTTTTTTTTGTTAAAGTTGATAGTTCAAGAGATGAGATTCTGGGATTGCTTGCTGGAGACGCTGTTATTATTACTATTATTATTTAATATGATCTTTGGCGTATTAATGGTTCTAGATATAAACCACAATGTTTGATTAGAAAAGAATTTTAATCCTTTGGAAGTTTAATTGGCCTTTTATACTCTTCCTATGTGTAACCACGATTGCATGCGAATAGGCTAGTGTTATTATCCGTAGAATGACGCGAAGCAGTAAGTTGTACCCGTGATCGTGATCGTGAGCGTGACCGTGATCATGGACGAGCAGATGTCGTGATCGAGGAAGAAGCATCAGTCAACCACAAAGAGTTCTTCGCTCATTAACTACGCCTATTATGCAATTTGCTATATGTTTATGTTTTGTGATAGCTAGTGTTGCATGTTATATTATGTAATTACGAATATTATAGTACTATGTACAATAACAAGTATTGTGAATGCTCTTGTGTGCAAAATATTTTACGGTTTGGAGTAAAGTAATTTTTCCGTATTTTACGATCCTTATAGTTTCGAGGACGAAACTATTTTAAAGGGGGTAGTATTGTAACATCCCAATTTTTAAGAAAAATGATTTTAGCGATAAAATCCCGAAAACTCGAAAAATATGTCATAGAGATTGATCACCTCAATGATTTACTGAGAGTACGGGAAATTATTTTGAGTTATTTTGAATAATTTATTTATTATAAATAATTATTTATGATGTCAATTCGAATTAATAGACAACATAGACGTATGCTGCATTTAATGTGAATTCATTAATTAAATTCTATATAAGTTTTCTGTGTGACACGGTAACGCGTATTTTTGTTGATTAAGAAATTGATTGAATTAAATCAAGATGAAATTTAATTTAAGAATTAATATTTAGTGTTTATTCATGGTTCAAAAATCGTCAAAATATTCTAACGAAGTTTCGCAGTATTTTGAATCGCCAGGTAATTTTATCCGCATTAAAATTTTAAATGAAACCGATTTCGATGAAAATCAAATCGTAACCTATTTTGATTATTTTTGAGTGATTCATATTGTCTTTATTATTTATGAGATAATATTATCACGCGAAGAATTAATTTCTCGTTAAATTAATTTTCGTGATTTTATCGGCGAGAAATAAATCGGTAACGCGGTTTCTCGACGCCGTGTTTTAGTACTCTTAGACTCTAGAATTAGAGGGTAATTATGAGTGAGGTGAGATTAGATGAGATAGATGGGTTGATTTGATTAGCATCTTTTAAAATTATTAGGTGTCATGCTTTGAGTGATCAAATTTTATTACTTTTCCTAAACTATTAGTAACCAAGTATTTTTTTTTTTTTTGAGAAAGAAATTAATCTCTCCCCTTTTTCCTTCATGCTGGCCGCAGCACCCCCTTGTATTTTTACCTCCCATTTTCATTTTCTCTATTTTACTAAGTGGAGAAAAAAAAACTATTAAAGCCAATTCCTTTATGTGAAGCAACAGCATCTCCCTTTTATTCTTCCCCCTCCCTGTTTTTTTTGAGCAGCGTGACCCCCACCCTATTTCCATCTTTCCTATCTTTGAGAGAGAAGCTCCAAAACCCATCCATGGAGTCCACCTTCTCCCTTAGTTTTTGAGAAAGGT
Organism: Calophaca sinica; assembly: GCA_037113605.1. Lineage (NCBI taxonomy): Eukaryota > Viridiplantae > Streptophyta > Magnoliopsida > Fabales > Fabaceae > Calophaca > Calophaca sinica. Next base: position 61,418,563 of record CM073733.1, read on the forward strand.
TTCATCTCCATTCTTCCACCCTTCTTGATACTAACTTCTTCTTCTCTTCAACATCATCTACCTCATCATTTATGCAAGTTGAGAGCAACATTTCTCCTTCCCTAGACAGCTTGAAACCGTGAGCACACAAAGAGGAGGAGGTGGTGACTTTTGTTGCTTCTAGCTTCTTCTTCTCTTGAGCCTTTCTTCCACACCTTGCAAGCAAGTTGTGAATCTATTTTCCTCCCCCCTTTCCAGCCCAAAGAGCTGTGAGTTTCTTGATTAGAGTAGGTAGTAGTTCTTTCATTTTGGTTTGTTTGTATATATGTTTAATTCTTGCTTATTTATGTTCATAATTTGCTTGATAATGATCTTAGAGCAAGATGACCAATGACCCCCAAATTTTGGAACCGTAGGTTCCATGGAAGAGGGGAAAATGTGATTGTCAATGTGAATCATCCAATTAGTTTGTGATTTGAACTATTAGTTGTTGTTTCATGCTTGTGAGGTGCTTTTATTGCTAGTTTAATTGTTAGTTTTTGAGTTGGGACTTGGGTTGAGTAATTTTATTGAAACCATTGATTCTTGAATTTAGGATTAGCCATGAATTATGTTTTAATTGTTGTTTGATGAAGGAAAGGAATTGATTAAATGATGTTGAAGCATGTATCTAGGTGTTAAGTTATATGTCTTGGTTAATTTTAAGGTTGTTGGAATGAATATGCATGAAGTAGCATAGGTGTTAGTTGATGTTTATGCAAAATTTGGTTCTTGAGGGACTAGAAGTACATGTAGGAATTGATCAAGAGGTTCTTTAAATTTCTAACATGATTATGACATGATTTAGGTTATAGTTTTGTGTAAGTATGTGTAACATGTTGTTTTGGAATTTTTCCTATCCTTGAAACATGAGAAGCATGAGGTCTTGATGTTAAATTATGTGCTTAGGTATTAGATAATATGCTTAGAATAATATTAAGGCTAGTAAGATAGATATGCATGAGTTAGTATGATTGTGGTTTATGTTTTATGCAAATGTAGTTTTAGGAGGACTAGAATGTTATATAAACATTGGTGGGATGATTCTTTAATTTTTGGCAATGATTATGGTTATAATTCTAGTGTTCTGGAAATGATTGCTTTGAAAAGAATTCTCAAAACCCTTGTTTTTGGAAAACATTAAATCTATGTTGGACTATGTGTTGGTTATGGTGTTTTGCTTTGTTGCCTTGAAATGTTTTGAAAACAAGTTGTGAAAATTTAGTTGAATTAGTTGATTTGTGAACTAGTTTTGAAAATGATTTGTTTTAAAAGGAAAGAGGCTATGGAAATGACACTAGAATGTTGTGAAAAAATGTTTTAGAAACATATCTTTGAAGGTGCTTAAGTTAGGTTTGGTGTTGTCTTGATAGTTGATGCTTTGAAATATATTTGAAAAATATCTTGGAACCTATTTGATTTAAATTTCCTTATGTATTTTAATTGTTATATGAAGTTGTTGAAACTTGATGTCTTGATGCATTGTCATGCAATTAGATGGTTATGGGAATAGGTGTGGCCGAGAGGCCTAAAAAGGGAGTAGGAAAGGAAATAGTGGTTTGTTAATTGTGAAAATGCTTGTATGAATATGTGTCTAGGTTTTAAAATTTATGATTTCTTGCATGATCTTTACCTTGAGGTTCAAGGAAGCTTTTTGGTTTCAAAAACTTTACTTTTCAAATAAGTTAAGGTTTATAAATTGTTATGTGATAAGTTATCTTTCAAAAAGTATTTTGATTTTAAAACCTTATTTATTTTCAAGTAACTAGGAATTAAATGTTTGAATGAATTTTTGGTTAGGAAAATGGTTAGGCTTGAGAGCTTAAGTTAGCTAAGAATTGTGCTAAGTTATTTATTTTGTTAGGCTTTGAGTAAATCCGAGATCGTGCGGCGTAGGATCGAGGAACACGTGGAGGTGCAGCTTGGGGTTCGGTAAGGGCGCTTCATGTAACGACCCGTTTCCGGACCGCTACCGAGCTCAATATACCGAGCTCGAGTTACCGAGCTCAACACACCGAGCTCAACAAAACCTGTATGAGATGTGTTTTAAAACGAAACTCTTGTGCCTTTTAAAAAGTACGGTCTATTTTTTTTTTTTTTTAAAACCAGCTCGTGCACATCAGAGTAATTACAGCTTTTCGAAACATGGTGCAAATAAGACACAAGACTTAAATTCTAATAAAACATACATGCATAACATACATATATATATCACTCGAAATAATAATGTATACAAAATACAGAGTAGTAAATGTACAAAGAAAATACACCTAAGGTACGACGACTTCAAAAGAGCAATCATACCCTGGGGTTACTTCCGGCAGACTCCCATGCAGGGGGCTGCTCCAAAAGTAAGACCACCAGTCTACCCTGTAACGACAAAACATAACCGGCCCAAACTGGTCACGACCTCGAACACAAAGAAAAACAAAGTACAGTCATCAGAAAAACAAACATCCAACAACATAATCAATCACGACAAGTAGAGGTCGTCACTCGGGTCCTCGTCGAGCTCCTCCTCGGCATCATCTGGCCGCCGAGTTCCTCGCGCCTCGACATCGCCTGGGTAACCGTCATGGATTGAAGGCACCACGGGAAAGGGTCAACTTCTCAACAATACAAGATAAGCACGGCATAAAGAAATAAGCAACACAATAATGTATCTCAATCACCACACGTGACTCGACCATCTCACTCTAGACTCGACTCGACTCTTATTCCGGAATATCGTCAGCAGGGCCATCCCCAAACTGACGTAATAGGTAAACGGCACGTCCATCCCCAACCCGAATCCCATACATTAATCAGCAGGTCCATCCCCAAACTGATAATGCTACACCGCCTAGCCAATCCACCATAAACAAAAGGGGACCTAGCACCCTCAGTTATCTGGGTCCGGCTCAAAAACGTCATACGACTCCCTAGCTCTCTCACTCGATGATTAGCTCGCCGCATGTCAAAGAGTAACACAACTTACTTGATCACATATCAAATAAAGAGAGCATGCTTAACATGAAGAAAACGCAATTCGACATTTAAGCAATAAAACATTCTGCATGAAGAAACGCAATTCGACAGCAATACACCATTCACAACATATATTCAATCACATATCAAATACATGCAAAAACCCAATCATATCACAACATTCCAATCTCGACACCAATCAAGGAGTCCATACATAAATATAACAATAAAAATAAAGTCTTAATAATGTCTAAGAGTTGCCCTTACCGAACTCCAAGCTAATGCTGCTCGATAACGACCTCGACACAGCTGTCTTCAAATGAGCTCGACAACGACTTCTCTTACTCGATCTCGACACGGCTGTCTTCAAATGAGCTCGACAACGACTTCTCTTACTCGATCTCGACACGGCTGTCTTCAACGAGCTCGACAACGACTTCGACACGTACCGTCCTCAATCGACCTCGACACGTACACTTCTCAGTCGACCTCGATACGTACAGTTCTCGATCTGGATCCCACTGCTTTCACGTCCTCGGGTTCGCTCTCCCGTACACCTCGAATCGGGAATCACACGATCTCGGGAATCAGACTTCCTAAAACAAGCACAACTCAGTTCGATCTATGGGTTCTAATACACTTAGCTCTCATCCCAAACTTAACCACAACCCAGAAAATATAAAAACTCAAGAACTTAAATATATTTTTCCTCTAACACAAAGTTAGGGTTTTCGATCAAAAGTTCATGAAAAAGGATATCTGATGCTACAACAGATAGATCGACAACAACAACAACCAGAAGCAACAAACGAAAAACAAGAAATCGAAACAAACCAAAAATGAAGGGTTTCTGGGCACTGCCGATTGCAGAAAAACAGAGGAAGAAATTTTGTTTTACAAGCCCAATTAATCGGTTAGAAAGGGAGGTAATATCATGAAGAAGAAAACCCATCAGTTTGACATGATTTGGAAGCATAAAACTGGCTAAAAATGGAAGGAAGAAACGGCGCTAAACAGTAACATGAAGAAGAGAAAAATCTGTTTTTCCTTACCTCAGATGGTGGTCGAGATGGTGAGATATAGGTCGAGAAGATGATGATGAACAAGATTGATGAAGAAAATTTGTGCAGAATCTCGATGGAACTCAAGGTTTCTTCGATGGAAATTTTGGAGAAAAACAAGGAACTCAGAGCAGAAGGAAGGAAGAAGAAAGAAGAAAAGAGAAATGAGTATCTGAAGGAATCGGTCGTGGTATACAGCTGGTGAGAGAAGGGGTATAATCGTAACTCCAGCTATAAGATGCCAATCCCATCAATCAATCTACCCGTCTAATCGTTCCTCTCATAATTACCCTCTACTCTGTCGGTCAACGATCTAGACACGCGACTAGAACGGCAAGCCGACAATATAATTATTACAACCAATATAATAATAACGCTGAATAACGTTCGAAAGAATACGAGTTATCATCTCGACACGATGTCGACAAGGGTGCTCGTGCAAGCGCACAAGGCTCTAACACGAGTTCGTGCACGCGGCCTCCTCAGTTCGACATGCGACCTCCTCAGCTCGGTAAATGACCTCGACAAACGATCTTGGCACGGGATCTCGACACAAGGTCTTGGTCGAGGTCTCGATCCGACGTCCTAATACGATGTCGATCTCGTCCTCAGGTGTTACACTTCACATTAATACTTTCATAGTATGCTAGCGTAAGGGCACTTCTAGACATTCTAGGATTTTATTTTTATGTCCCTGTGTAAGGACAATTTTTAGAGATGCTTAAATTCTTGTTTGACTATTTAAATGCTTATTTAAATACGAAGAAGTCTGAGAACTCTACGAGTTCAAAGTTAGGGTTTTCGAACCCCTTCGTTTATTGTTGTCGTGCGGTCAAACAAATTCCGAGTCATTCGTGGGTGAAAACTTTGTGGTTGGTCTCCTGAACCCAACCCCCCACATTTGTGTACCTCTCTGTCAACTCCATCGAGCTGCAGAGGGATGGATTCCTTGATTTACGTGTCAAGCGTGTAATGTGATGATATGTTTGAGTTATGCATTATTTGATATGAGACTGAATATATGCCACGAATTGCGTGTTGCTGTTGAATTGCGTTTCTTCATGCAGAGTGTTTTTATTGCTTAAAATGTCGAATTCCGTTTTCTTCATGTTAAGCATGCTCTCTTTATTTGATATGCGGTCAAGTAATCTGTGAGTCACTCCTTGACTATCGTAAGCGGCGAGCTGTTCATCGAGTGAGAGAGCTAGGCGAGTCGTCGTGACGTTTTTGAGTCGTGACCCGGATAACTGAGGGTGCTAGGTCCCCTTTTGTTTACGGGAGATTGACTAGGCGTCGCAGCGTAGGGACCGGGGCTGCTTACCTAGGGAGAAGCGAAAGATCCCAAGGCTACGGCTGGTATGTCAGTTGATGGATCTGCGTCTGCTTTCCGGAATAATTGTCGAGTCGAGAGAAAATTAGTAGTGAGTCGAGTCGAGTCTAGAGTGAGAGAGTTAAGTCACGTTCTGTGAATGATATACATTGTTGTTTGCTTACTGCTTTATGTAATGGTTTATCATGATCTGTTGAGAAGTTGACCATTGCCAGTGGTTCTGTCAATAAATGATTGTAACCCAGATAATGAAGACTGCAGAGTGTTCGAGACTGCTGACAAGCGTAGTTGAGGATAGCTCTATCCGACTATCCGCTTTGTGTATTGGGTTGTAAATTACTAGAGTTCTAGTAAGTGTTGTAGCGTGTCGACCAGCTATAGGATGCTTGCTGTACTAATTGCAGTGTTGTAATAAGTATATTATGTTTTCAAGACTTGAATTGTCATGTGTGTTTGTTTAAATAAATCAACGTGTATGGTTATTGTGAGTTGAACTTGGTGTTTTATTTATTCACCACCTTTCGAAAATACTGCAATGCTCTGATTGCAATTTCAAAAGAAGTTTGAAGAAAAAAAATATGTCCACATTTTTGAAAACCATGCAAACAACGTATTCTATTTTCGAAAGATATTGAACTGGCAAGAGAAATAGTTAGTTAGCAGCGCTCCAGGAACGGGGTGTAACATGCGACATATGGAAAATCCTCCCATAAATATATACATATTTATTTGTTCACTATCCTTAATCAAACCTCAAACATGATGGTGCAACTAAGTTTCCAACTCCCAAACACACATTAACACATAACCTAAACATAACACGATCACTTTTTACCAACCTCAATTCATAATCATTGCACACATGTGTTCAATAATGTTTACAAGCAAATCGCAATTCATAGTAATGCAGTTGACATCTTTAAAGAGAGAAGCAATTGCAAACAAATGTCCAAAGGACCACAATGAATGTCCCCACTTGACCCAGCCTAATTGCAAAATGAGTAAAATCCCGTATGCAAGGATAAAGCCAAAGGCCCAGCTCAAATGCAGAATGGATAAAATCCTATACATAGAAGGATAAAGTCAAGGGGCCCCCAATGGCAAAGGTGGTAGCTAATCACTTATGATGGGGTTGCAAAGCAAATTGCAAACATTCCAAACAATTCCTATCAGAGGAATACAAGCGCCTTATATTGTAACAACCCAGCCCCCACCCACATTGGAGTGTTACAAAAGGGTTTCCGAAAGGTATGTTACTCACAGGACTTCACACAATTTCAATCAAGAACATAATTAAGGAATGCACATCAAAGCCATTCATCACAATACAAATCAGTCCCAAGTCATCACCGATCAAGGCATTGCAGTTCCAGTTCAATCAATTCAAGAATCAATGCGACAACTCACATGCATGACCAAGAATCAAAACACACATCCTCACAAACAACACCCATGATAATCCAATACAATGAACAACCATCCCATGCTAGATTAACAAAAGTCCTTCCATGCATATAACATAAGCTCAAGTATTATATAGCTCGAACTCGTAGAAAGGGCTAGCTCGGGTGTCGAGCCACATCAAAATTGAATTCAATCATAGTAGCAAACATAGCAATCCCATAAATAATCCGAGTGAAGTTTGATGGAACTCACAACAGAACAAACATCAATATCAAACATTGGTTTAGGAGGGTTGGGGGCAGTCGCCAACCCTATTTCAGCCAGACCCCATACAAGACCATTTCAGATTAATTCAAAAACTAATTATAAAGCTAAATAATTTAAATGAAAAATCCTAGCACACCTTGAGGGAGGTTTTGGGGGAAGTCTATGTTACCTAAATAATCCTAAATTAGGGATTTAAGCTCCAAAAATCCCCTTTCCTCTTTTTCCATCATTCTGAGCCCAGATTCTTCATCTCCATCAGTTAGAACCAACATGCAACCCTCTTCCTTAGTTGTTCCAAGCCCTAACCTCCATTGAAGCTTTGAACCATGCTCCCAATACTCTTCAATCAATTCCAAATCAAACTTGAATCCTTTCCCCCCTTCATTTTCGAACTCATTCCCTCTGAATCTGTCTCTATCTCTCTCGATCTCTCTGTCTTGGTTCCTCTCTCTCTCTCTCTCTCTTTCTCTCTCTCTCTCTCGGCCTTGAGCAAGGTGCACGGTGGTGCACCGCCGCGAGCTGTGGCCGTCGCGGCCACCACCCTCCTCCTCTCCATTGATCGCGAGCTTCTTCTTATTCTCTTCTCTTCTCTCTTCTCCTCTTTCCTTTCTTTCTTTCCCTTTCTGCAGAGGGGTCACGATGGGAGGGAGAGAAAAAGAGAATGAGTGGGTATTAGGGTGGTTGAGATGTAAGTGTGGTGTATGGTGGGTCTAGGCTTAGATTTAATTAAAAATCTTGCAAACAAGCCCTTAATAAACCTCTAATTCAACCTTCGGTTTCTAACAACAACTTGAGTAATTTTAGTTAATTAAAACTACTCCTAATTAATTAGTCTCACAATTCCTAAATCATTGGGTAAAATTACTATTTTACCCTTTAGCTCCTAATTGGTTTTAAATTGCGAAATTATGGCTTCGAACTATTTTTTAATACTGAGGGATTAAATCTTATATCTGTAACATCCCCCCAAATTAGCCTAATTAGCTTAAATTGCATAAATTATTTGATTTGAGTATCTAAGTCCCTACAATTATGATTTGAATGTGATGTGATTAGGATTAATAAACTTTGGGGTGCAACTCATGAGAATAAGGGGTGTATCTAGAAAGTATAGTTGTTAAATTAGAACACATGTGAGGGTAGAATGGTAAAAACCAATCCCAATCAGCTTCTTTTCCCTTTAGGGCTCGACCTAGCCCTCATTCTTCTCCTCTCTCATGAAAATTCTGAGCAAGAGAGCAAGGGAGAGAAGCCATAAGCTAGGGTTTGGAGTTTTGGTGAAGAAGAAGGTGGAAACTTGAAGGAGTTCACTCATATATTGCCTAGGAAGAAGTTTGGTGCTGCTCTTTGTTGATCTTGAGGAAGATTAGAGTGACATTTGGTGGAGAAGAAGGGAAGCTCAAATTTCCTGAGGGAAAAACCAAGAACTTCAAAGCATCTACCCCCATTTATTTTGATTGGTGAGTTCTTCTCCTTTTGGAGTGTTGGGCAACCTATAAGATCCACTTTAGGATTCATTTTGTCTTCCTTGCATGCCTCATTTCTGATATGTGGGTAGCTAAGAATGGATTTGAAGTCTAACTAAGTTCATGCATGTTGAATCTAGTATTTGGCATATGAATCATGAAAGTTGTTGAGATTAGTTGGTTACATGAGCTAATAATGTGATTATGTTGCTTGAAACCTTTGATTTACCACCTTAGTTATCTTGGTTTTGATTGGGATTGCGTAGAAATGAGATTGGAGAAGTGGAGTAGCTGAAGTAGGGTAATCTGCACAATTCTACAGACCTATGAGCGCGACGCGCCATCTGGTGTGCGCGGCGCGCATTGGAAACGGAACCAAATTTTAGAAATGCGCATGATGCGCTTCTGGTGCGCGCAACGCGCATTCTGCAGAGCGCCAACTTCAAGGATTTTATTAAAATACCAAACGAAGTCGGAATTAAGCATATGACCACTCGTTGGAAAGCTTAGGATGTCTAATTTCTAGATCTAATTTCTAATTTAGGAAATATCTAACCAATTAGTGCAGATTTAAGCTACAAGCTACAGGGTTTAGAAAACTAAACAATAATTATTCCCCATTTTGTAGCCTAAGTTGTTCCATCAATGCTTAATGACAAAATACCATTGTGTGCATGACTTTGAGACCCTTTTTATCATAATCTATGATGATTAAGGGAATACTTAGTATTTCATTATTCTTCAATGCCTTATAATTGATTTGATTGTGTTTGGAATGTTTGTAAATTCATTTGCACCCTCTCGTAAGTGACTAGCTATCACCTGTGTCGATGAAGACCCCCTTGATCTTATCCTTTCCTCTATAGGATTTTACTCATTGTGTGCTTGAGCTGGATCAAGAGGGGAACATTCATTGTGGTCTTATGACCTTTGTTTGCATTTGTTTGAATCATTAATGATTGAAATGCATTGATATGAATTGAGAATATGACTAATTATTGTCATGCATTTGACATTGAGCCTTGTTTATATTGTATGGATTGAGGTAAGTGATGGTAAGGGGGTCCGTGAAGGGCTCACTGGGAATTTTCTTGAATCTCACCCCTTCCGTTTTGTTGTTTCAGATAAACAGGTGCAAAAGGATTAATCCTTTATAGAGACACTTATTAGCTAGTTTTTTTGTAACTTGGACCCTTGGTGGTATATGGGTCTATGAACCCTACTTTTTGTAACCTTAAGACTTAGCTTCTGTATTTACTAAGCTGAACAATATGATGTATGGATTATGACTTGTGGATAATCAAGTTTTAATTTATTTGCAAGTATGATATCCTGTGATGTTAAACACAATGATTCGATGTAATAATTGAATTAGGGCGTTACATTATGGTATCAGAGCGGTTCGATTCTTATCGGACTGTAAGGTAGTTAGTTTTGGGCTTAGCGTGTCATTGTGAACTGGTTACATTTTTCTACTTATTATGCTATGAGATATTGAGCCTGATCAACTCAATTCTTTGTGTATTGTATGCAGAGTAATGACATCTGGTTCAAGAAGAGGTGGTAGGCCACCAATACGTGGCGGGAGGAACGATTCAAGAAACACTGAAATTCCGCAAGAGGCCGAGCCGTGGAATGTTATGGCTGAAGCTTTGAGGGTACAAACTGAGGTGACAAATGTGCAAGCACAAGCAACAAATGCACTACTTCAACAAATCCTTCAAGGAGGTGGAGCTCCAATTAACAATGCGGCTCAGCCGGAACATCATAACCGAGCTTATTCCGATTTCAGAAAGAATGACCCTCCATCCTTCAGAGGTGGTTCTGACCCATCTGAAGCAAAATCTTGGCTACGTGAAATGGAGAAAATATTTGAGGTAGTGAACTGCAGTGAGCAACAAAAGGTAACATTTGCGGTGCACTACTTGAAGGGAGAGGCCGAAATCTGGTGGAGAGGAGCGAGAGCTCACATGATCACTCTTGTAACACCTTTGGATTGGGAGAATTTTCAGAGGGTGTTCTTAGAGAAATATTTCCCCAAGAGCTTAAGGAGACTAAAGGAGCAAGATTTTGCCCGTCTAAGCCAAGGAGATATGACGGTAGCGGAGTATATCGCCAAATTTGAAGATTTGGCTAAGCATTCTACTTATCTACAAAGCAGAGAAGATGATAATTCGAAGGCTCATCAATTTGAGCAAGGCCTTCGACCAGAATTGAGAAACACCGTGTGTGGATTTGAGGAGACGGTTTATGCCAAGTTAGTGGGAAAGTGTCTTATTGCTGAAGAGGCACAGGGTGCTTTGAGAATGGACCGCCAAGAAAAGTGGAAGAAAAAGAACAAAGATCGCAAGCCTAATCAACCCACTAAGCCGAAGGGGAGCTCCAAAAAAGGGAAACAAACTCACCTTTCGGACACCGAAAAATCAAAGCTGTGTGCCACTTGTGGTAGGTATCATTCAGGAGTATGTCTGGGGAGAGACTATTGTTTTTACTGCAAGGAGAAAGGTCACTCCACCGACAATTGCTCCATACTCAAAGGAAGAATGAAAGACAAGGGATAGCCAAAGCTGATGGTCCTAACCAAGGGCTTGTGTTTGCCTTAGATGCCAAGAGGGAAAAGGATACGGACAGTCTGATGAAAAGTACGCATCTCTTGAATGAGCAGCCAGTTATTGTTCTTTATGATTCTGGTACTACCCATTCTTTTGTTTCCTGCAAATGTGTTGGAAGGTTAGAGTTGCCACATACTTCATTAACAATTCCCTTGAATGTCTTGACCCCCGCTAAGGGCAGCATCCCTACTTCCCTTATATGCGAGAATTGTTCTCTCGAAATACAGAGAAGAGTATTTAAAGTCAATCTAGTGTGTCTACCTTTGGAAGGTATGGATATTATTTTGGGGATGGATTGGCTTGCGGCTAATTAGGTCGTTTTGAATTGTTATTGTAAAACCATAGAATTTGCTGATTTACAATCTCCCCAAAAGAATACTCATCCTTATGTGCTGGCCAGTGTTGCCCGACTAAACCAATGCTTAGGAGAGGAGTATTTCGGCTATGATATGCTACTCTCTTCTTTAGAGGTTGAACTAGATTTGATCACTGTCCCGGTCGTAAACGAATACTTAGATGTGTTTCCTGAAGAGGTAATGTCCCTACCTCCTGAGAGGGAGATTGAATTTTCAATAGATTTAATCCAAGGGACGGGACCAATATCAACAGCTCCGTATAGGATGTCACCAGTAGAACTTAAAGAGCTCAAATCCCAATTGGAGGAACTGATATCCAAGCAGTTCTTCAGACCTAGTGCCTCCCCTTGGGGAGCACCTGTGTTGTTAGTCAAGAAGAAGGATGGTAGTATGAGACTGTTGTGGACTATAGGCAGATTAATAAGGTGACCATCAAATATAAGTACCCGCTTCCCCGGATAGATGATCTCATAGATCAGCTTAGGGGAGCTTCATACTTTTCCAAGATTGGCCTAAGGTCTGGCTACCACCAAATTTGGGTTAAGGCCAAAGATGTTCCCAAAACCGCTTTTAGAACCTGGTAAGACCACTATGAGTATTTGGTTATGCCCTTCAGGTTAACCAATGCTTCAGCCGTGTTCATGAGCTATGTAACACCCGCACCTCAACATAATTGAAAGTACGACAATTTACATTAAGGTACATGAATTACTAAGCATTTACAAACTTGATTACAGTAATCCAAGTCGTAAATTAAACTTAATTCATTAATCTAATGAATAGATTACATATTATTCATAACTTGGAATATAAAATTTCCACTCTGATATACATCTAGCTTATGTGTCCCAAGCTTGAAGCTTCGGCTCACCGTCTTCAGTACCTGCTTATCTGAAACAAAGAAAAAGAATAGGATGAGATTATAAAATCTCAGTGAGCCCTTCACGGACTCCTCACCATTCTCTCCTCGGAGCATTCTAGGCTGAGAAGACTAACTTAGGCATTTCAAACCTAGACATACTCTCCCTATGTACCATAAGGACTTGACTTGCAACTTCTCGATATCCCTAAGCTAAGATGCTTTAGAAGGCGCTAGCTTGATTTAAAAACTTAGCATATAATCAAATAGGGTGATCCTAGGGCCAATATGCCACTTATCAACTTGTGATTAAACTAAACACATAAATGTATAGCAACCCACATCAATCCTACAAATGTCCATTCTTTCACCTTTGTTTAGCTCGACTAACCTTAATACAATATAAATTGCAACCTTGTTAACTAAGAACGTATTGTTCTTACTTACTCCCTTTGTGCTTAACACATCTTTGCTTTTTCTTATGCTATTGGACTTTGCCTTATGCTCTATACCACAAATCCCAATCAACCTAGCTTGCTTATCCTTTAAGTGATCTAATCACAATGCTCATTACTATACAATAATTAAGCGACTAGGGATGTGCTATCCAAGATTCCATACAACTAACTAAGCTAATTCCGAATACATATATATATATATATATATATATATATATATATATATATATATATATATATATATATATATACATATACAAGGAATTCATCAACATTCATCAACTTAACATCACTTCACATATTATACCATTCATAAGGAGATATATAATATGAGGCTATGCAATGTAATGCATTTTGTGTTATTGGGTAGTGTCGTAGGCTTCAGTCCCTAGACCCCAATTACACACTTTCGGAATGGTGGTTAGACGTCATAACCCTCCAAGGGCGTCCCACTTGGCTAACCAAACCGATCTACTCCTATAAATAGAGGAGTCTTGCCATGGACTTTAGCTTATGCATATGCTTATGCTTATGATTGTATGCATGTTCATAGAAATACAATCATTCTCATTACTTAACTATTCAAGGAAACTACAACTATTTCTATGAATCAAGCTTATATTAATAGCATCCCTTTTTATCTAATGACTCCAAATCAGGAACACTAATTCATACATTCTTTCTATTACATCCTTTTCCTAGGGTCCTTTCTTTGACCTCTAAGACTTAAGCTTATGGCTCTTAGACAAGCCTCACAATTTGCCAAATTAATGGACAACACATACATTAACTAATTCCTTGAAACTCTATGGAGTTCTCAAGAGAGAAAACATCAAGCATACATTCAACTGTGGGGGGTTGGGGGCAGTCGCCAACCTCTTTTAATCAAGCCCACTACACAATCATAACAATCATAACAATCATGACAATCATAACAATAATAACTCAACCTCTTATAGGTATCTAAAACCTAACTTGAACCTAGGGTTCACATATTACTAAAGGAAGAGAAATTCCTATATGTGGGACTTATGGGTGCCCATCACCTAAGGGTTGAAGAGCTCACCTCTATTCTTCAAAACATTGAGCTAGGAAGGTTGAACTTTGGACTCTTTGCTCCTCTTCAAGCTTTTCCCTCTTTGCCCAACTTGGGGCTCCTCCAAATACTTCCCAAATCTTGATCTTCAACCTTCAATCTCCCTTCTCCATCCAAGAACTTGAACCATCCTTGCTGGAGCTTGGTCTTCTCCCTCTTATTCTTCCCCAAATTCGTGCTTCTTCTTCTCCTCTCTAGGGTTCAAACCCAAATCTTCCAAATACTCAAATCTCCACTCTCAAACTCTCCATTTAGGCAAGTGATTGAAGAAATCCAACATGAATCTCTTCAATCCTTCTCAAAGGGTGAAACCCTAGCTCTCCTCTCCTCTTTCTCCTTTCCACTTTCTTCTTTTCCTTCCCTCTTTCTCTATTTCTGCGTTACGCTCATTTGAAGCAGCGTTTTTAAACAATTACTGCGGTGTGAATCGATTCACAAAGATAGTGTGAATCGATTCCCACAGTGTAAAAACGCCTGAATTGCAGCTTTAATGAATGAATCGATTCCTACCTGCGAGTCCCAGTGGCCTGTCTTATGTGAATCGATTCCTGGCTTCTGTGAATCGATTCCCACTGCTAAAATTTGATGCCAATGGATCTTTAATGCTGTGAATCGATTCCCAGGATATATGAATCGATTCCCACTGCAGAAAAACCAGAAAACTTGGTTCTAACACAAACCTTGAGACTTTCTTCTCAAATTAACTTCCATAACTACAAATCAACACCTTTAACCATCTTAGGGTTAAATCCAACTTATTCCTCAACTCAAACCCATTAACTTTCTTATCAAAACTTTGTGTAATTATATCCACTCACTTTGAAATCAAATTAAGCTTGGATGCAATCACACAATTCTTCTCATAACTTACTCTCAACTTAGCTTAGAAATTTGGGGTGTTACACTACTACCCACCTTTTAAAAAATTTTCGTCCTCGAAAATTACTGCATCTTTCATTGGAACTTCAACTACAACTTCCTTTTATAGCCCATTCCATCCACTGGAAAACCTAGAAACGATTAACTCTCACAAAGCAGTAATCGGTAGAATACTTGCAATCGTGAATGACTCTAGGTATCCTATGATTTGGGGTAACTCACATCCTTACTAACTTCAAATCCTTCCCCCATGAGATAGGCTCTCACTTCCAGACTCCCTATGTGGGGTTAAGGGTGTAGGAACTCCTTAGCGTTGACAGCAGGGGTGCGAACAGAGATTTACCTCCATGGAATCTCATCTCCAAACCACGCCTTTCTTTCTTACCTCATCCTTCTGTATAATAAATTGCCTTTTGGGGCTTACGCTGCGTTCTCTGATCTCACGTCTTTTCAAATGAATGAACTCCTTTCGTCTTATTTCCATCAGATGGAATACTTTACTTGCAGTCTGAGAGTTTAACTCTGGTGCTATTCTATCTTTCGGTTGCTCTTGATTGTTGGAAATCGTTATGCTTGCTTATCATCCTATACTTGTTGAAGGTAGGTTAAGCATGTGGAGAATTCTTTGAATTCATCTACACAATCCCCTGCAGACGTGCCTTTTGGTGTCAAGCGAGTGAATCTTTGCTCCTTCTATCTCTTCAGGCTCCTTGGAAGGTGCTCTCCCAAAACAGCATCCAATACTATCGTTGGTGGTTTCATAACCCTTGATTGTGCAACTATCTTATCAACATAGAATTGTCACCTAGAGGTAACTAATATATACCTTGAACAAACTTTTCCCATTCGTGACGTTCACTCTTATGTTACCAATGGAAATCTTTTCTTAGAGGCCTTTTCCGCAACTACGGAGTTGATACTCATATTTAGCTCGCTATACTTGGTCTTGCAACCGACTTGGCCTAGAAAACTTGAAACTCTAGGGTTGTTCAACTCTTGGGAGGTATCCGTTGGTTAAACTGACTTGATTTTCATTAGTTGATTACAAACTTTGTCTCACACGAGGTCTAAGCCTCACTTGGTTAGAGACTTAGCTTGCAAGTGGCTAATTAGAATCACATCAGACCCAACTTAACGACTTAACTCGCAGTAACTTATAGTCTCAGATGCCCACCATATGCACTCTTAAATGAACTTTACTACTACTCTCCTTCGCTTGATGAATTGACTCCCTTTCTTGCTGCTACTGGAATTAAATCGGAACCCACACGGCTTTATCTGACAGCGGTGTAGACCGACGCGTTTAATAATCAATGGACCAACAAGTATCCAAAATAAATCCTTGATATTCTTGGGAACAATCTACCTTATTGATCATGTATTATCATCCTTACCCAATCTGAATCATTAGAAACCCTGGAAGGGATTAATCTCTATAGAGGAACTAATTGCTCAGGAAATCAAGTGATCTCATTACCCAATCACAGACTAAGTCTTATTCCAACTAATATTCTTACTTGGCTAAGGCAAAGTCTATAATTGGTCAATTGAATTCACTTTATGCACTGAACAATTTGATCGAACATAGACATCAATAACTTTAGGTCTCCGCTGACTCAACTTTTCTTGAAACTTCTATAGTTTGAAGACTACATCTCATCTGATCCTCTGGAGTTTGTTGTTCCACTAAGGACACCGTTCCTTGAAGACTTAGAGCTTTCTTTCTGCTTCACTAGGGCAGGATCACCCTTATGGACTCATACTACCATTTGGGCGTTGTAGCATATCGCCTAACTCCATCTTGTTCCTTACCCTTACCATTACTACTCGGAACGCTAAGGTTCTCTCAGGGATTAACATAGGATTTCTATCGACCTAGGATCCACCTACAATCGGCTAGGTTAACCAATCCTGCTGAAACAACAAGTGTTGAGACCCTAACCGATTATAACCGACCATCCTACTCGATTGAAAACCTACAATTAAGAGTACTTACTGTTAACCACGAAGGGCACTTGAATTAACTTGGGAATCATCATAAGATCTCAATCATTCTAGGATCCATTCATAATGGACTAGGCGAAACAACTTGATAGCATAACCAGTGTTGTAACCCTAACCGATTACAAATGCCCATCCTAAGTGGATTTGAAACCTCACAATTAAGACCCCTTACTTGCTTGTCATTTCTAATCACTTCCAAAACGTCTCGATTGACGGTACAAGAATTACACGCTTGCCTAGCCGAACCCTCACCACTATGGTTCCGACCACTCTTGAAACATTTCTTAACTCTTGATTCCGGAAAGGTGGGAACTTGTTTCCCTTTTTCCGTATTCTGAAGGTTCTCACTTAATGAGAGCTCTTGCATCCGCTCCTTCCTTGTCTGCATCATTCTTATCCATCAAACTTCCTCAGAGTTCACGCTCCTATTCGGTCTCCTCCCTCATCTGCCAGCTCCATCTACTACATTCTTCGTACACGGTATGGAGTATTAAGTTGATCAGGCTTAATATTCCATACTAAGCATAAGAATATGTAGAGAAGTTCTCGGACCAGGAAAATTCACGCTAGCGCTACAGTCCAACAAGGACTAAACTGACACTTCCTAAACTGAGTCATTACTAAACTAGTGACTCACAGTCCGATAAGATCGAACTGCTCTGATACCATAATGTAACACCCGCACCTCAACATAATTGAAAGTACGACAATTTACATTAAGGTACAGGAATTACTAAGCATTTACAAACTTGATTACAGTAATCCAAGTCGTAAATTAAACTTAATTCATTAATCTAATGAATAGATTACATATTATTCATAACTTGGAATATAAAATTTCCACTCTGATATACATCTAGCTTATGTGTCCCAAGCTTGAAGCTTTGGCTCACCGTCTTCAGTACCTGCTTATCTAAAACAAAGAAAAAGAATAGGATGAGATTATAAAATCTCAGTGAGCCCTTCACGGACTCCTCACCATTCTCTCCTCGGAGCATTCTAGGCTGAGAAGACTAACTTAGGCATTTCAAACCTAGACATACTCTCCCTATGTACCATAAGGACTTGACTTGCAACTTCTCGATATCCCTAAGCTAAGACGCTTTAGAAGGCGCTAGCTTGAGTTAAAAACTTAGCATATAATCAAATAGGGTGATCCTAGGGCCAATATGCCACTTATCAACTTGTGATTAAACTAAACACATAAATGTATAGCAACCCACATCAATCCTACAAATGTCCATTCTTTCACCTTTGTTTAGCTCGACTAACCTTAATACAATATAAATTGCAACCTTGTTAACTAAGAACGTATTGTTCTTACTTACTCCCTTTGTGCTTAACACATCTTTGCTTTTTCTTATGCTATTGGACTTTGCCTTATGCTCTATACCACAAATCCCAATCAACCTAGCTTGCTTATCCTTTAAGTGATCTAATCACAATGCTCATTACTATACAATAATTAAGCGACTAGGGATGTGCTATCCAAGATTCCATACAACTAACTAAGCTAATTCCGAATACATATATATATATATATATATATATACATATACAAGGAATTCATCAACATTCATCAACTTAACATCACTTCACATATTATACCATTCATAAGGAGATATATAATATGAGGCTATGCAATGTAATGCATTTTGTGTTATTGGGTAGTGTCGTAGGCTTCAGTCCCTAGACCCCAATTACACACTTTCGGAATGGTGGTTAGACGTCATAACCCTCCAAGGGCGTCCCACTTGGCTAACCAAACCGATCTACTCCTATAAATAGAGGAGTCTTGCCATGGACTTTAGCTTATGCATATGCTTATGCTTATGATTGTATGCATGTTCATAGAAATACAATCATTCTCATTACTTAACTATTCAAGGAAACTACAACTATTTCTATGAATCAAGCTTATATTAATAGCATCCCTTTTTATCTAATGACTCCAAATTAGGAACACTAATTCATACATTCTTTCTATTACATCCTTTTCCTAGGGTCCTTTCTTTGACCTCTAAGACTTAAGCTTATGGCTCTTAGACAAGCCTCACAATTTGCCAAATTAATGGACAACACATACATTAACTAATTCCTTGAAACTCTATGGAGTTCTCAAGAGAGAAAACATCAAGCATACATTCAACTGTGGGGGGTTGGGGGCAGTCGCCAACCTCTTTTAATCAAGCCCACTACACAATCATAACAATCATAACAATCATGACAATCATAACAATAATAACTCAACCTCTTATAGGTATCTAAAACCTAACTTGAACCTAGGGTTCACATATTACTAAAGGAAGAGAAATTCCTATATGTGGGACTTATGGGTGCCCATCACCTAAGGGTTGAAGAGCTCACCTCTATTCTTCAAAACATTGAGCTAGGAAGGTTGAACTTTGGACTCTTTGCTCCTCTTCAAGCTTTTCCCTCTTTGCTCAACTTGGGGCTCCTCTAAATACTTCCCAAATCTTGATCTTCAACCTTCAATCTTCCTTCTCCATCCAAGAACTTGAACCATCCTTGCTGGAGCTTGGTCTTCTCCCCCTTATTCTTCTCCAAATTCGTGCTTCTTCTTCTCCTCTCTAGGGTTCAAACCCAAATCTTCCAAATACTCAAATCTCCACTCTCAAACTCTCCATTTAGGCAAGTGATTGAAGAAATCCAACATGAATCTCTTCAATCCTTCTCAAAGGGTGAAACCCTAGCTCTCCTCTCCTCTTTCTCCTTTCCCTTTCTCTTCTTTTCCTTCCCTCTTTCTCTATTTCTGCGTTCTGCTCGCTGAAACAGCGTTTTTAAACAATTCTGCAGCTGTGAATCGATTCACAGCATAGTGTGAATCGATTCCCACAGTGTAAAAACGCCTGAATTGCAGCTTTAATGAATGAATCGATTCCTGCCTGCGAGTCCCAGTGGCCTGTCTTATGTGAATCGATTCCTGGCTTCTGTGAATCGATTCCCACTGCTAAAATTTGATGCCAATGGATCTTTAATGCTGTGAATCGATTCCCAGGATATATGAATCGATTCCCACTGCAGAAAAACCAGAAAACTTGGTTCTAACACCAAACCTTGAGACTTTCTTCTCAAATTAACTTCCATAACTACAAATCAACACCTTTAACCATCTTAGGGTTAAATCCAACTTATTCCTCAACTCAAACCCATTAACTTTCTTATCAAAACTTTGTGTAATTATATCCACTCACTTTGAAATCAAATTAAGCTTGGATGCAATCACACAATTCTTCTCATAACTTATTCTCAACTTAGCTTAGAAATTTGGGGTGTTACAAGCTACATGAATCAAATTCTAGGGCCTTTTCTTGATAAATTTGTGGTGGTGTTTATTAATGATATTTTGATTTATTCTAAAAGCTCCCAGGAGCATGCGGAACATCTTAGGATAGTGCTAGATACTCTTAGGCAAAAGAGATTGTTTGCAAAACCTTCCAAGTGTGAGTTTTGGTTAGAAGAAGTAAAGTTTCTAGGACATGTGATCTCACACTTGAGGCGTCGGTTGACCAGATAAAAATGCAGCAGTGTTGGGTTGGGAAAGGCCGACCACTATTACTGAAATTCGAAGCTTTTTGGGTCTAGCTGGGTATTATAGGAGATTCATCAAAGGGTTCTCTCAGCTAGCACTTCCGCTAACGAGGCTAACCTGTAAGGGGCAACCATTTGTATGGAGTAAGAGTTGTGAGAATAGCTTCTTAGAGCTCAAGTTTAGACTGACCACTGCTCCGGTACTGATTATTCCGGATCCATCATTAGGGTTTGAAATGTGTAGTGATGCTTTGATTAAGGGATTAGGATGTGTGCTTATGCAAGGTGGGCAAGTGGTAGCTTATGCTTCAAGGCAATTGAAACCTCATGAAGAGAACTACCCAACTCATGGTTTGGAACTAGCAGCCTTAAAGATTTGGAGGCACTATTTATATGGTGCCCGTTTTGAGGTCTTTAGTGATCATAAGAGTTTGAAATATCTCTTTGATCAAAAGGAACTCAACATGAGATAAAGAAGATGGGTAAAACTCCTCAAGGATTATGATTTTGAGCTAAAATATCACCCAGGCAAGGCGAATGTGGTCGCCGATGCTTTGAGTAGGAAGTCCCTTCAAGTATCCTCCTTGATGATTAAGGAATTAGAGTTGTTGGAGTCCTTTACAGATTTAACCTTAGAATCCTTCTCTACTGGTTATAGTCTTCTAGTGCATCAATTGCAAATCAGTTGTGACCTCAAGTCTCAGAT
The DNA here is from genome assembly GCA_037113605.1 of Calophaca sinica. Classification (NCBI taxonomy): domain Eukaryota; kingdom Viridiplantae; phylum Streptophyta; class Magnoliopsida; order Fabales; family Fabaceae; genus Calophaca; species Calophaca sinica. Next base: position 61,439,598 of record CM073733.1, read on the forward strand.
AAGGCAAGCTCAACTCTTGGATGAAGAATTGCAATCTAGGAAGAATCAGCCCGACTTCTCCATAGACAATGGGAGAACTATCCTATTTCAACATAGAATCTGTGTCCCTAAGAATTCAGAACTTAAGTGGCAAATTTTAGAAGAAGCTCATAGGAGCGGATTCATAGTCCATCCCCGTACAACCAAAATGTACCATGACCTCAGACACCGATATTGGTGGCTGGGGATGAAAACGGATGTAGCTAAGTTTGCAGCCTGATGTTTAGTGTGTCAAAAAACTAAAATTGAACATCAGAAACCTTCTGGCATGCTCCAACCCCTAGAAATACCTGAGTGGAAGTAGGAAGGTATATCCATGTACTTCATTGCAGGATTACCCCGTACCCAAGCCGGTCATGACTCAATTTGGGTGATTGTAGACCGATTGACAAAATCAGCTCACTTCATACCCGTTAAGACTACGTACTCCACCTCTAAGCTAGCAAAAGTCTACATCCAGGAAATAGTCAAGCTCCACGAGGTCCCTACGAGCATCGTCTCGGATAGAGATCCCAAATTCACCTCTAGATTTTGGAAGGTTTTTCAACAAGCTTTGGGAACTAGGTTGAACCTTAGCACCGCATACCACCCCCAGACCGATGGTCAGACTGAGAGGACCATCCAAACCTTAGAGGGCATGCTTAGAGCATGTGTCTTAGAGGATGGAGGAAGTTGGATTGATTATCCACCTTTGGCTGAATTCATTTATAATAATGGCTATCATTCGAGCATAGAGATGGCTCCTTATGAAGCCCTTTATGGGCGGAAGTGTAGGACACCTTTGTGCTGGTATGAAGTCGGGGAAAGGAAATTAATAGGTCCCGACCTAGTTCAGGAGACAACGGATAAGATTTGGATGATCAGGGATAAACTTAAGACCGCTCAAAGTCGACAAAAGAGTTATGCGGACTTAAAATCTAGACCACTTGAATTCAGAGAGGACGGACATGTGTTTTTGAAAGTGTATCCTACATTAGGTGTTGGTAGAGCACTAAAGGCCAAAAAGTTGCATCCTCGTTACATCGGTCCTTTTCAAATCCTGAGTCGAGTTAGTTCTGTTGCGTATGAACTCGCGCTTCCACCCTCCTTGTCCAATTTGCACAACGTGTTTCATATGTCATAACTCCGAAGATACATTCCCGATCCTTTCCAACCCTTGGCTCATGAGTCTGTACAAATAAGATCGGACCTAACGTACCAACCTATGCCGGTCCAAATCGTAGATCGGGACACTAAGGCACTAAGGAACAAACGCATTCCTAGGTTAAAGTCATTTGGAAATGATCCACTCCGGGGGAAGCTACTTGGGAGATGGAAGAAGAGATGCGAAACGCATATCCATATCTGTTTCAATAGGTATGCATGTTTTATTTTTTAGGGGCAAAAACCCTAAAAGGTGGGGAGTAATGTAACATCCCCCCAAATTAGCCTAATTAGCTTAAATTGCATAACTCGTATAACTTGCTTAAATTGCATAAATTATTTGATTTGAGTATCTAAGTACCTACAATTATGATTTGAATGTGATGTGATTAGGATTAATAAACTTCAAGGTGCAACTCATGAGAATAAGGGGTGTATCTAGCAAGTATAGTTGTTAAATTAGAACACAAGTGAGGGTAGAATGGTAAAAACCACTCCCAATCAGCTACTTTTCCTTTTAGGGCTCGACCAAGCCCTCATTCTTCTCCTCTCTCACGAAAATTCTGAGCAAGAGAGCAAGGGAGAGAAGCCATGAGCTAGGGTTTGGAGTTTTGGTTAAGAAGAAGGTGGAAACATGAAGGAGTTCACTCATATATTGCCTAGGAGGAAGTTTGGTGCTGTTCTTTGTTGACCTTGAGGAAGATTAGAGTGACATTTGGTGGAGAAGAAGGGAAGCTCGAATTTCCTGAGGGAAAAACCAAAAACTTCCAAGCATCTACCCCATTTATTTTGATTAGTGAGTTCTTCTCCTCTTGGAGTGTTGGGCAACCTATAAGACCCACTTTAGGATTCATTTTGTCTTCCTTGCATGCCTCATTTCTGATATGTGGGTAGCTAAGAATGGATTTGAAGTCTAACTAAGTTCATGCATGTTGAATCTAGTATTTGGCATGTGAATCATGAAAGTTGTTGAGATTACTTGGTTACATGAGCTAATAATGTGATTATGTTGCTTGAAACCTTTGATTTACCACCTTAGTTGTCTTGGTTTTGATTGGGATTGAGTAGAAATGAGATTGGAGAAGTGGAGTAGCTGAAATAGGGTAATATGCACAATTCTGCAGACCTGTGCGTACGACGCGCCATCTGGTGCGCGCGACACGCATTGGAAATAGAACCAAATTTCAGAAATGCGCATGACACGCTTCTGGTGCTCGTGATGCGCATTCTGCAGAGCGCCAACTTCGAGGATTTTATTAAAATATCAAACGAAGTCGGAATTAAGCGTATGACCACTCGTTGGAAAGCTTAGGATGTCTAGTTTCTAAATCTAATTTCTAATTTAGGAAATATCCAATCAATTAGTGCAGATTGAAGCTACAAGCTACAGAATTCAGAAAACTGAACAATAATTATTCCCCATTTTGTAGCCTAAGTTGTTCCATCAATGCTTAATAACAAAATACCATTGTGTGCATGACTTTGAGACCCTTTTTATCATAATCTATGATGATTAATGTAACATCCCTAGTTCGTAGTCGACCATACAAACTAGAATCATTACCTTTTAGTAAAATCAGAGGTGCACAAAACGGAATGGATAATCTCATAAGAGAATTACATAAAGTTTCACAACCAGTGATGTCTCAGTCATACAAAATAACATGAAGTTTTTTTTTTTTTAAATACACATCACTTAGCCGAGAAGATACAAATATCCATAAGCGCACAGACCCCTAAAACATAAAGCGGTTCAAGACCGATACATGACACCAAATAAGACTAAATATAGTCTCCCTGATACAAAACACTGGAACATGAATCGTCATGATCGATAACCTCAAAGCGGGACTCTTGCCCTTACTTGAATTACCTGAATCCTTCACCTGTGAATCTGAAAAATCAACAACAATGAGGAATGAGATTACTTAATCTCAGTGAGTTCTCGCGACCCCTTACCATAATATTCTCAGTTGATAAATTTTAAACTTAGCCTAGGGTGCATCCCTCCTAACGTGATAGACTTACATAATATAAAAGCTATCGCGTACACTGTGAGGAATCCGACACTCGTAAATAACGAGTAGCTGAACCATGAAGACCCCGGGAGCAGTTCATGACACCGACCCCGAGTACACCCTCCATTCTTTAATCAGTTTATTTTCCCTTATGTATAGGATACATAGTCATCTCACACGGTTAACCAAAATCATGCATAAACATTATGCAGAAACTTTCAGCACAGCAACATAAACTTCGACAATTTATTTACCCTATCAAACGATATCGGAATCTAACAAACGACCCACCTACTGAAAGCTAATGAGGTCTATTTTCTAACCATGTATTTAGAATTTTGGAATGATGTACCAAAAAGTGCAGTTTTTCGAAACAAAACAGTAAGTTTACAGAATGGGACAGCAACTGTGTCCTAAGTTGGGAGCCTTCTAGAATGACCAAGACAAACTCAAATAACACGAAACTTGAGCCTAAATGGTAGCAAAATTTGTCTACTTTTCAAAGGAATTGGATTCATAAAAAAATAAGTTCATTTGACAACATAATAACCGAAATACTGAACCTATGCACAGTTTGGCTTCAGAAATTTGACCGAACTTGGGACACTCATAACCGGAGGTATACTACTTCGAATTAAACCAAACCAGTGCCAAAATGACCGTAATTAAGTCTATTTACGAACAAGATAAGCCCCAAAATTTTTAGATAAGCAGAATGGTCCCAGTTTCAAAAGAACCGAACCTACCTGCAGACAGCCTCCACAATTTCACCCTCACTTGTGGGGTCTATAACTTGAGCTATACTACTCCAAATGAGACCAAACCAAAGCCAAAATGACCATCATTTAATCTATTTTCAAGAATGCTAAACTATAAAATTTTAGGACTAACATATGTCCCCAGCCTACACGAAACAGAACTGGTATCAGACTGGTTCCAATTTCAAACTTCCACACAAAATTTGCACAATACATCATCAAAATTCAACAAAACATAACCAGAGAAGTCCAATACAATCAGCCCAGAACATTCATGCAATTTATTCAGAGACAAACACAATCAAAACCCTAGAACTCACTTAGTTGCCGTGTAACTCGAAAACCGATTTCTTGGACCAACGAAAACAAAGGAGCTCAAAGCTTCAGCTCTCCCTCTAATTCATGGAGATAGAGGAGATGGAGTTTTTCATCCAGCTTGTTTTGCTTGTTAAATCTAGTATCAATGGAAGGGAAATTGAAAATGGAGGAGAATGGTGAAGTTTCTAGCAACATGCAATGAAAGAAACTCAAGTTCTCTCTTCTTCTCTCCTAGCGCCTCACCCTCTCTTCCATGGAACCCATTTCAGTTTTTTTTTCAGCCTTTCCACCTGAGTTGGTCGAGCGCAATCTCCCTAGGTTGCTGTTTGTGTTGTGCTCAAGTGTGGGTTTAGGAAAAGACAGTTCTACCCTTACTAATCCTCTCATCTATTACCTCTTTATCCTACCTTGGCTTTCTCTTATTTTCTAACATATTCCATACTCAACATACTTATTTCTATGTTAATTAGTATTATTGTAAAACAATTAGATAATTAAATTAACCACAAATTTATTCCCAGCACAACCCCACATATTAAAATTAAGTCTAGCTATTTCAAATTAACTTGTTGATTTGTAACATGAAATTAAATTAAACAAGCAATTCACACAATTCATGTAACTCACAAATGTTCATGAACTTGGGCATACACTTGGGTGTTACATTACACCCCAACTTGAAAAAATTTCGTCCTCGAAATTGCTTAAATCGTACCTCATGAAAACAAATACGGATAACGAGAGCGCATCTCCTCCTCAAGCTCCCAAGTAGCTTCTTCGGGTGAATCTACGTCCCAAAGGACTTTTACCATCGGAATGGTCCTCGATCTAAGCTTCTTTCTCTCAAAATCTAAAACTCTAACTGGATACGGTTGGAATGTAAGGTCTGAATGCATATCAACCGTTTCAAAAACTAACGGTTGTGTAGGGTCATGGATATACTTTCTCAGCTGGGATACGTGAAACACATCATGAAGGTTTGATAAAGATGGAGGTAAAGCAATTCTATAGGCAACAGGTCCAATCCGCTCCAGGATTTGGAATGGACCGATAAAGCGGGGGCTGAGCTTCTTTGTACGTAGTGCACGACTAATACCTAGGGATGGTGTAACCCTGAGGAACACATGATCACCGACCTCGAACTCTAATGGTTTCCTCCTCTTATCTGCATAATTCTTTTGCCGACTCTGAGCGGTTTTGATTCTTTCTCTAATCTGTCTGATTTTATCGGTAGTCTCTCTGGCCAAGTCTGGCCCAATCAACCTGTTCTCCCCAATGTCCCACCAACATAAAGGAGTTCGGCATTTGCGTCCATATAGGGCTTCATACAGAGCCATGCCGATACTCGAATGGTAACTGTTGTTATAAGCAAATTCCACCAGTGGAAGATGATCCTCCCATCTACCACCACTATCCAGAACACACGCCCGTAGCATATCTTCCAATGTCTGAATGGTTCTCTCTGTCTGACCGTCGGTCTGAGGATGATAAGCTGAACTGATGTTGAGCTGGGAACCCAAGGCCATGTGCAAAGCTCTCCAAAATCGAGATGTGAACTTTGGATCTCGATCTGACACAATACTAACTGGTACCCCGTGAAGTCGAACTATATCCTTCAGGTACAGTTCTGCTAACTTTGATGTTTTGTAGTTGGAACGGACAGGAATGAAATGAGCAGATTTCGTTAATCTGTCGACTACAACCCAGATGGAGTCATGGCCATTTCGTGAGAGGGGTAAGCCCATCACAAAATCCATTGAAATACTTTCCCATTTCCACTCGGGAATGTCCAATGGTTGTAATTGACCTGATGGCTTTTGGTGCTCGATCTTAACCTTCTGACAGGTTAAACATCGAGAATCAAACTCCGCGATATCTGATTTCATCCCCGGCCACTAATACATTTCCTTAAGATCTCGATACATCTTGGTGTTGCCAGGATGCACTGAGAATTTACTCTTATGAGCCTCTTCCAAAACTTTTCTTTTAATTTCCTCATTAGCTGGAACATAGATCCGATTTCTGAAACAAACAATCCCATCACTATCCTCTGTGAAGTCTGGCTGGTGACGTGTGGACTGTAACTCTTCATCATAGTCCTGTGCTTGTCTGATTGCCCTTCTCAATGCACTAGTAATCTGGACTTGGTTCAACGTCAGTTGTCCTTTTTTCGCCTTAACTTGAAGATTAAGATCTCGAAATGATTCTAATAGTGCCATCTCACGCATCATAATGGAAGACATGTGTAGTGACTTTCTGCTCAAGGCGTCAGCTACTACATTAGCCTTACCTGGATGATACTTCAATTCGAAATCATAATCCTTTAGGAATTCAACCCATCTGCGCTGTCTCATATTCAGCTCCTTCTGATCGAAAAGATACTTTAAACTCTTGTGGTCACTGAATACTTCAAACTGTGAGCCGTAGAGGTAGTGCCGCCAAATCTTTAAAGCAAACACAATAGCTGCCAACTCTAAATCATGAGTGGGGTAATTCTCCTCATGGGCCTTTAACTGTCTAGAAGCATAAGCAACAACTTGACCTCTCTGCATCAACACACATCCTAAACCCTTACCGGATGCATCAGTGAAAATCTGGAATCCTTCGGCTGGGTCAGGAATGATAAGGATTGGGGCCGATGTTAGTCGAGCTTTAAGTTCCAAAAAGCATTTTTCGCAGCTAGTGTCGCACACAAACGGTTGTCCTTTACGAGTTAAACGAGTGAGTGGAATCATTAATTGCGAAAATCCCTGAATGAATCGTCGGTAATATCTAGCCAATCCAAGAAAACTCCTAATCTCCGAAACTGTTGTTGGGCGTTCCCAATTCAAAACTGCTTCAACTTTACTTGGGTCAACCGCAACACCTTCCCGAGAGATAACATGTCCTAAAAATTTAATCTCTGGCAGCCAAAACTCACATTTTTCCGGTTTAGCATACAGACGCTTTACCCGGAGAGTATCCAATACAATTCTCAAATGTTCTGCATGATCCTCTTCATTCTGTGAGTAAACCAGGATATCATCGATGAATACAACCACAAATTTATCAAGATATGGCCTGAAAATCCTGTTCATATAGTCCATGAAGATTGCCGGAGCATTAGTCAATCCAAAAGGCATCACTACGAACTCGTAATGACCATAACGGGTTCGGAATGCTGTCTTCGGGATATCCAATGCCCGAACCTTAATTTGGTGGTAACCTGACCTTAAATCAATCTTGGAAAACACTGATGCACTTCTCAACTGATCTAGTAAATCATCAATTCTAGGCAATGGATACTTGTTCTTCACCGTTACCTTGTTCAACTGTCTGTAGTCAATACATAACCGCATAGTGCCATCCTTCTTCTTTACTAGCAGAACAGGTGCACCCCAAGGTGATGCGCTCGGGCGAATGAATTTCTTAGCAATCAAATCCTCAAGCTGAACCTTCAACTCCTTCAACTCTAATGGAGACATACGATACGGAGCAATCGAGATAGGTCCGGCACCCGGAACTAGCTCAATAGAGAACTCTACCTCACGATCAGGAGGTAGTGAAGATACTTCATCCGGAAACACATCCAGATACTCATTAACCACAGGAATGGAAGGTAGATGAACACCGTGACCGGAAATCGATGACATGTAGAGGAAACAACCCTCAAACCCGGGAGACGTACAAAGATTTAGAAATACTGATGAAAGTGATGATTCAATACTGACCTTGGAAAGTGCCACTGTCTCAGACGCAAAACTAATTATTCGGCCAGACAATCAAGCGTGACATGGTGTTTAGTGAGCCAATCCATACCAAGAATGATGTCCATGCCTTTAAGGGGCAAACACACTAAGCTGATAAGGAACGATTTATCACCGACGTTTACAACACAATCCTCACAGAGCGACTGGGTGGAAACACTGCCCTCGGCGGGTGTGTGAATTTCAATGGGGTGTGGTAAGGTTGTTAAGGCCAGATGGAGCCTCTCAACACAATCTTGAGCAATAAAAGAATGAGATGCACCAGAATCAAATAGAATAACTATGGGACTCTGAAAAAGAAAACCCGTACCCTGAAGAATGTTGGCAGTGGCTGCAACTCTGCTGGAATTCAAAGCAAATGCTCTCCCCTGAGTGGTTGGAACGGAAGTCTTCCCCTGAGGCTTCTTAGGACAATCTTTAGCATAATGACCTGGCTCCTTGCAATAAAAGCATTCTGTACTCCCAGTGCGGCATTCCCCTTTGTGAAATCTTCCACAACGATTACATGCATTAAACCTAGGACCCCCTGATTGCTGAACTGACTTTCCTTTGTTGATATCACCTTTAGGTTTCAAGTTAGAGGTTGAAGTTCCAGATCCCTTCTTTTTGCCTTGCCAAAACTCTCGGCGTTCATCATACATTTTCTTCAAATCTTCTTCTGCAATGTAAGACTGTTCAACTAACGCTGCAAAGCTGGTGGCAGAGAAGGAACTTAAACCTTGGGCAATATCTGCACGTAAACCTATTAATCTTCCATTCTTCATCCACAGTATGCCTAGCCAACTGGTAGAATTGTGACAACTCCTCAAAATTAGAGGCATATTCACTAACTGACATGTTGCCCTGCTTCAAAGCGATAAATTCCTCTTCTTTCTTCAATCTCATATTTCTTGGAAAGAACTGGTCCAAAAACATCTTCTTAAAATTCTCCCAAGTGATGGGAGTCCCTTGACTAGTCATGAACTCGTAGGCATTTTGCCACCAAGTCTCCGCTTTGCCATTCATCACATCTGAAGCAAATAAAACCTTTTGCTCATCAGAACACTGCAAGGTCCTGAATTTCTTCTCTAAAGCATCCACCCAATACCGTGCCTGCATCGGACCTTCAGTACCATAGAAACTCGGAGGATTTGATTTCTGAAATAGGAAGTACATCTTATTAGGGTCCTCAGGTGGCTGCGGTACAACCGGAGGAGGAGGAGGAGGTTGGTTTTATTGTGCCTGAATCATTTGCTGAATCATTGCCTGTTGGTTATTAAGCATCTGTTGGTTCATCTGTTGATTCATCTGGTTTTGTGCTTGCATATTCAGCATGAATTGCTGCATCCATTCAGGAATAGGAGCCTCAGGAGCCGGTGCTCTAGGTCCAGTGTTGCGTCTCGGGCGTCCAGCCATAATTCTGCATAAAATGCACCAAGCATTGAGTTGATCAGTCTCAATATCTCTTAGCATAATAAGAAGAAGTATAACTGAACACTTAAAACACAAACACAAATACATACTAATCTAAGCCCGACAAGGTCGAACTGCTCTGATACCAAATGTAACATCCCTAGTTCGTAGTCGACCATACAAACTAGAATCATTACCTTTTAGTAAAATCAGAGGTGCACAAAACGGAATGGATAATCTCATAAGAGAATTACATAAAGTTTCACAACCAGTGATGTCTCAGTCATACAAAATAACATGAAGTTTTTTTTTTTTTAAATACACATCACTTGGCCGAGAAGATACAAATATCCATAAGCGCACAGACCCCTAAAACATAAAGCGGTTCAAGACCGATACATGACACCAAATAAGACTAAATATAGTCTCCATGATACAAAACACTGGAACATGAACTGGTCATGATCTGATAACCTCAGCCGGCAGGACTCTTGCCCTTACTTGAATTACCTGAATCCTTCACCTGTGAATCTGAAAAATCAACAACAATGAGGAATGAGATTACTTAATCTCAGTGAGTTCTCGCGACCCCTTACCATAATATTCTCAGTTGATAAATTTTAAACTTAGCCTAGGGTGCATCCCTCCTAACGTGATAGACTTACATAATATAAAAGCTACCGCGTACACTGTGAGGGAATCCGACACTCGTAAATAACGAGTAACTGAACCATGAAGACCCCGGGAGCAGTTCATGACACCGACCCCGAGTACACCCTCCATTCTTTAATCAGTTTATTTTCCCTTATGTATAGGATACATAGTCATCTCACACGGTTAACCAAAATCATGCATAAACATTATGCAGAAACTTTCAGCACAGCAACATAAACTTCGACAATTTATTTACCCTATCAAACGATATCGGAATCTAACAAACGACCCACCTACAGAAAGCTAATGAGGTCTATTTTCTAACCATGTATTTAGAATTTTGGAATGATGTACCAAAAAGTGCAGTTTTTCGAAACAAAACAGTAAGTTTACAGAATGGGACAGCAACTGTGTCCTAAGTTGGGAGCCTTCTAGAATGACCAAGACAAACTCAAATAACACGAAACTTGAGCCTAAATGGTAGCAAAATTTGTCTACTTTTCAAAGGAATTGGATTCATAAAAAAATAAGTTCATTTGACAACATAATAACCGAAATACTGAACCTATGCACAGTTTGGCTTCAGAAATTTGACCTAACTTGGGACACTCATAACCGGAGGTATACTACTTCGAATTAAACCAAACCAGTGCCAAAATGACCGTAATTAAGTCTATTTACGAACAAGATAAGCCCCAAAATTTTTAGATAAGCAGAATGGTCCCAGTTTCAAATGAACCGAACCTACCTGCAGACAGCCTCCACAATTTCACCCTCACTTGTGGGGTCTATAACTTGAGCTATACTACTCCAAATGAGACCAAACCAAAGCCAAAATTACCATCATTTAATCTATTTTCAAGAATGCTAAACTATAAAATTTTAGGACTAACATATGTCCCCAGCCTACACGAAACAGAACTGGTATCAGACTGGTTCCAATTTCAAACTTCCACACAAAATTTGCACAATACATCATCAAAATTCAACAAAACATAACCAGAGAAGTCCAATACAATCAGCCCAGAACATTCATGCAATTTATTCAGAGGCAAACACAATCAAAACCCTAGAACTCACTTAGTTGCCGTGTAACTCGAAAACCGATTTCTTGGACCAACGAAAACAAAGGAGCTCAAAGCTTCAGCTCTCCCTCTAATTCATGGAGATAGAGGAGATGGAGTTTTTCATCCAGCTTGTTTTGCTTGTTAAATCTAGTATCAATGGAAGGGAAATTGAAAATGGAGGAGAATGGTGAAGTTTCTAGCAACATGCAATGAAAGAAACTCAAGTTCTCTCCTCTTCTCTCCTAGCGCCTCACCCTCTCTTCCATGGAACCCATTTCAGTTTTTTTTCCAGCCTTTCCAGCTGAGTTGCTCGACTGCAATCTCCCTAGGTTGCTGGTTGTGTTGTGCTCAAGTGTGGGTTTAGGAAAAGACAGTTCTACCCTTACTAATCCTCTCATCTATTACCTCTTTATCCTACCTTGGCTTTCTCTTATTTTCTAACATATTCCATACTCAACATACTTATTTCTATGTTAATTAGTATTATCAGAAACAATTAGATAATTAAATTAACCACAAATTTATTCCCAAAGACAACCCCACATATTAAAAATTAAGCCTAGCTATTTCAAATTAACTTGTTGATTTGTAACATGAAATTAAATTAAACAAGCAATTCACACAATTCATGTAACTCACAAATGTTCATGAACTTGGGCATACACTTGGGTGTTACATTACACCCCAACTTGAAAAAATTTCGTCCTCGAAATTGCTTAAATCGTACCTCATGAAAACAAATACGGATAACGAGCGCATCTCCTCCTCAAGCTCCCAAGTAGCTTCTTGGGTGAATCTACGTCCCAAAGGACTTTTACCATCGGAATGGTCCTCGATCTAAGCTTCTTTCTCTCAAAATCTAAAACTCTAACTGGATAGGGTTGGAATGTAAGGTCTGAATGCATATCAACCGTTTCAAAAACTAACGGTTGTGTAGGGTCATGGATATACTTTCTCAGCTGGGATACGTGAAACACATCATGAAGGTTTGATAAAGATGGAGGTAAAGCAATTCTATAGGCAACAGGTCCAATCCGCTCCAGGATTTGGAATGGACCGATAAAGCGGGGGCTGAGCTTCTTTGTACGCAGTGCACGACTAATACCTAGGGATGGTGTAACCCTGAGGAACACATGATCACCGACCTCGAACTCTAATGGTTTCCTCCTCTTATCTGCATAATTCTTTTGCCGACTCTGAGCGGTTTTGATTCTTTCTCTAATCTGTCTGATTTTATCGGTAGTCTCTCTGGCCAAGTCTGGCCCAATCAACCTGTTCTCCCCAATGTCCCACCAACATAAAGGAGTTCGGCATTTGCGTCCATATAGGGCTTCATACGGACGCAGGACGAACCATATTCTTTACATTCGGCATTTATCATATTCTTTCTTTACTTATAATTTTCTCAGTATACACCGTGTGCAGGACGAACCATTTTTTATATTCACTGAAATATAAAATATTTAAAAAGTATTATATATGTGTGTGTGTGTGTGTGTATATATATATATATATATATTATTTAATAATTTTACAAACATATTCATGACCCTAACACACGAGTAAATATACAACACACATAACTGAATCTTTTGAATGAAAACATATTAATATCTAAATAAAAATCTATTATTATACAAATTTCTGAGAAAAAATATATTTTAAGCAGACTGAATAGTTCATAAGAAAGAACATAAAAACATAAATTACTATAAATAAATATTTTAATAAAAAATATACATTAATATAATATTTTACCATAATATATATATATATAAAATCAATAATCTATAATCTATAATATACACAGTGATAAATAATCTCATTTAATTCACTTACATGTGTCGTATTAAGGTTAAACAAATAGCTAACAACTCGCCACTAGGATAACTACCTCAGCAAAAAAAGGCCACATGGACAATATCATGACACGGCATATGACACCTGAGCACCACCTCATTCCGATTGATTTTTTTAAAAACACAAATAAGGAAGACTTTCTGATATAGGTATGTAATTATGAACATAAATATGAATACTTTTTTTGTTTAATCTGCCTTCAATGTAACCAAACATTCAAAAGCTACTTTCTTGACCAGATACATCCGAAATTAATAAGGAAATCGGTTTATGTTTTTAAATAAGGAAGGTCTTAATTATTATATTAATTCATATTCAAAACGTTAGTAATTACAGAATTCACAAATGTTCATTTGATAAAAATGAATACAAATGACATCAAATCTAATTAACATCAAAAAGCTTTTTTATGTGCTTAGAAAAGGAAATAATAAAATGCTACCAATCATAACAGAAGGCTACAAATAATAAAATGAATATTTTAACAGGAAATATAAATTAGTATAAATTTTATAAGAAATTATTTTATTGTTTTTAACTATACAACGTGCAGAGAATGAATCATCACACTATAGACGTAAATTTTTCTAGTTTTGATTATTGCTATTGGCTACTAGAAATAATACATCAATATATTTTTTAGTATGAAATTTATAATTCTATACAATTATATACCGTATGTAACAAAGACCATCGTACTAAAGATATATTGTGAAAAATAGGGGTGAAAATTTTTCAAGAAAACAATTTTTTATTTATATTTTGCCACATAATTTTTTAAACATATAACGAGAAATTAACAAATATATTTTTTTAATGAAATCTAAAAAATGGGCATCTTCCTTATGAAACATTGAATAGAAATTTATAAGATAAATTTTTTATTGTATTTAACTCTATATTATGCGCAGCACGGACCATTATACTATAAATGTAAATTTCGCTGTTAGTGAATATTTCTATTAGTTATTATTTATATCTAATAGAGTATTGAATATTTTTCGTGAAATAAAATTATTATTTTATCTACTACAAATAAACAATAATGGAGTGAAAATGTGGCTTCGGGGTTTTGGCAAATAGGGATTGGAATGAAAAGAAGTCACATGTTCAACTCCCCTACTGACATAACAAACTAATAGCAAACATTTGTTGTTCAAAAATAATTGTAAAAAATGTATTAATTTATATTTTAATATAAATTTATGTTTCAAGTATATACCGTAACACGGGCCATCGTAACTTAAATATTTTTGTTTATTTATCTTTTCCCAAAAAATTGTTTAAATCAAAAACTTGAAATTGACAATTAGATATTTTTTAATGAAATACTAAATATGTGTTTAATTCTTACAAATCTTTTATTAGAAATTATGAATTAATATAAATTTTATATGAAAGAATTTTTATTTGTTGTCTATATACAGTATAGAGCACGAGCAATCATAATATAGGTGCACTTTAGATACATTCCATATGAAATTTATCATATTCTTTCTTTACTTATATTTTTCTAAGTATACACCGTGTGCAGCACGACCCATTTTTTATATTCAATGAAATATAAAATATTGAAAAAGTAATATATATGTATGTATATATATATATATATTATTTACTAATTTTACAAACATATTCGTGACCCTAACACACGGGTAAATATACAACACACATAACTGAATCTGTTGAATGAAAACATATTAATATCTAAATAAAAATCTATTATTACATAAATTTCTTAGTAAAAATATATTTTAAGCAGACTGAATAGTTCCCAAGAAAAAACATGAAAACATAAATTACTCTAAATAAATATTTTAATAAAAAATATATATTAATATAATATTTTGCTTTAATATACATATACATATATATATATATATCAATAATCAATAACCTATAATATGTAATCTATAATATACACAATGATAAATAATCTCATTTAATTCACTGACATGTGTCTTATTAAGGTTAAACAAACAGTTAACAACTCGTCACTAAGATAACTACCTCAGCAAAAAAAGGCTACATGGACAATATCATGACACAACAAATGACACTTGAGCACCACCTCATTCCGATTGATTTTTTTTTTTTTGATTGATTTTTTAAAAAACACAAATAAGGAAGACTTTCCGATATAGGAATGTAATTATGAACATAAATATGAATACTTTTTTGTTTTATCTACCTAGATTATAACCAAATATTCAAAAGTTACTTTCTTGACCAGATATGTCCGAAATTATTAAAGAAATCGGTTTATGTTTTTAAATAAGGAAGGCCTTAATTATTATATTAATTCACATTCATAACGTTAATAATTACGGAATTCAAAAACGTCCATTTGATTAAAAAATGAAAGCAAATGACATCAAATCTAATTAACATCAAAAAGCTTTTTTCTCTGCTTAAAAAAGGAAATGATAAAATGCTACCAATATAAATTAATATAAATTTTATAAGAAATTTTTTTATTGTTTTTAACTATATAACGTGCGGAGAATGAATCAACACACTATAGATGTAAATTTTTCTAGTAATGATTATTGCTATTGGCTACTAGAAATAATTCCTCAATATATTTTTTAGTATGAAATTTATAATACTATACAATTATATACTGTATGTAACACAAACCATCGTACTAAAGATATATTGTGAAAAATGGGGGGTGAAAATTTTACAAGAAAACAATTTTTTATTTATATTTTACCACATAATTTTTTTA
Source organism: Calophaca sinica (assembly GCA_037113605.1). Classification (NCBI taxonomy): domain Eukaryota; kingdom Viridiplantae; phylum Streptophyta; class Magnoliopsida; order Fabales; family Fabaceae; genus Calophaca; species Calophaca sinica. The sequence continues at coordinate 61,455,324 of CM073733.1, forward strand.
ACATATAACGAGAAATTAACAAATATATATTTTTAATGAAATCTAAAAAATTAGCATCTTCCTTATAAAACATTGAATAGAAATCTATAATATAAATTTTTTATTGTATTTAACTCTATATCGTGCGCAGCATGGACCATTATACTATAGATGTAAATTCCGCTATTAGTGAATATTTCTATTGGATATTATTTATATCTAATAGAGTATTGAATATTTTTCGTGAAATAAAATTATTATTTTATCTAGCACAAATAAACATTAATGGAGTGAAAATGTGGCTTTGTGGTTTGGGGAAATAGGGATTGGAATGAAAAGAGGTCACATGTTCAACTCCCCTACTTTAACACCATAACTCTAATTAGGAAATTACTTACTAATTTAACTTGGATTTGAAGATAAATGCAGAAAATTTTTCTCATACAAACAGATAATAAAGAATGATTCCTGTTTTTCAAATACTACACTATACTTTAGTTAGTAAGATTCTTGGATACATAGGCGTCGTACAAAAATACGTACTAAATTAGTAAACATAATTCAGAGTTTCGAAACAGAATTATCTTTAATTATTAAAACTTCTTTTCAAAATAATAATAAGGTAAAACAATTACAATTACACGTTATACTAGGACACGAGCTAAGACTTAGGACATGACTTGTGATCCGGTGACTCGGGTCTCGCAGAAAAGCAAGACTGAGCACATTCCAATGCTCTGAACCTCTTCAAACAGCTGTACTTGAAAACAACGCCCCAAAGGTGAGTTTATAAAACTTAACAACATAGACTTAGAATAAAAATACTTTTATCATTGTTTTCAGCCATACGTGGTGTGCGACGTATGGAATATCCACCGCATAAGCATAGGTATAAATATTCATACTACCTTAACAAATCCTCAAGACATGATATTTCAAACATCAATTACAGAGGCAAACATATGTCACAACAACAACAATGAATGTTCCCCACTTGATCCAGCTCAAGTACAAAATGAGTAAAATCCTATTAAAAAGGATAAAACCAAGGGGGCCCCCGACGCCACAAGTGGTAGCTAATCACATACGAAGGGGTTGAAAACGAATTGCAAACATTCCACACATAAACAATGCTTGTTATTGTGACATCCCAAGCCATACTCACATTGGAGCCACAAGGCCTTACGAAAGGATATGCCACTCACAGGACTTCACACAAAAAATTCAATCAAGATCATTAATTAATAATGCAATACACAGCACCAACATAATTCGATAATGTTTGCAGTTCAGGCGCCAACATTCCGAACATATATAAGTTTCAACCAATGAGAAACAACAAGCTCGATGCAATTACATGTAATAAACACTAATGAATGTATCCACTTGGCAAAGCCCAAGTATCAAAATGAGCAAGGACCCATTCGTGGTCCAACAAAGGGGTCCTCATCAACGAAAGTGACCGAAGTACACATATGACGAGTTTGCATTTCAAGCGCAAACATCCACACACATAAACAATTCCAATCACAAGTCATTAATCAAGTAATGCAACACTAGGAATCAAATACATATTAAGAAGCCATGATCACTAGGAAACTTAACACGTACAAATAGGGAATTAACGCACCTATCAAAATAACAACTACACCAAGTGAATATATATCTCTTAATGTATGCAAATTCAAACTCAAATATCTTATAGCCCAAAACTCATACAAAAGGGCTAGCTCGAACGCCGAGCCACTTTAAGACTAAGTCCATACATACTTAACAAACAAGATGACAAATTCGAATAATCCGATTGGAGTTCAATGGGACACGCCACGGTACAAACATCACACGTTGGTTTAGGGGGTTGGGGGGCAGTATCCAACCCTATTTCAGCAAACCCCATACAGGACCATTTTAGAATAATTAATAAACTAATTATGGTACTAACAAATTTAATATTAAAGCCTAGCACACCCTAAGGGAGGTTTTAGGGGAAGTCTATGTTACCTTAATAATCCCAAATTTGGGATTTGAGCTCCAAAAGTCCCCTTTCCTCTTCTTCCATCGTTCTGAGCTCAGATTCATCTTCTCCATCAATTAAGTCCACATGCATGTAAAACATTCATTCATAAATAATTTAAGCTCATTTGCATTACAATCTAACTAGGATTGCAACCCTATAGGTTAAGGACCAAGACCATAACCCAAACTTACCAAAACAAGGTAGAAATTGGTGAATAAACAGCATGAAACACGGCCTAGCCGTGCTGTGCAAAATGGCCGTGTCAGGCCTCTACAGAATTTCTGCAGACGAGCGTCAAATTCGCAGATTTTATTAACATATCAAACGGAGTCGGAATTGGGCAAACGACCACTTGTTGGAAAGCTTAGGATGTATAGTTTATGAATATAAATTTTATTTTAGAGGATGTCCTCCCAATTAGTGCAGTTTTAACAAAAAAGCCACTAATGTCAGAAAACTGGACAGCATTCATTCCTTAACTTGTAAATTCCATATCTAATTCAATTCTTAACATTTTCAAGTGATTCTTGGGCCAAAAATGAAGCCCTTCCTGTCTAGTTTTTATAGCAACAAGAAGCATTTCAATCCAGGTTCTATAGAGAGAGCTATACTCGAAATACCAGAGGAAGTCTTAACATGCATGTTCACTAGGTTGTAACCCAAACATCTACAATGTCCAACATCAAATTCCCACTCCACAGTCTGAACCTTAGACTAACTAAATCACATGCAAAAGGAAATAAAAACCCTAATGGGGGTCTTATTAGTTGCCCACCGCCTAATGGAGAAGAACTCATCTCAAGAAGAAGAAATGGAGTTGAATAGCTTAAGTTCTCCTTCCTTCTCCCTCTTATAATTTTGAGCTCCTCCTTCTTGCTTCCTTGAACCAGTTCTTGAAGCTTCAACAATGGAGGATGTTCAGCCCAAACTCCTCCTTTGACAAGGATTGAATGGAGTCTTCAAAGCTTTACCCTCTTCTAGCCCCAAAACCCTAAATCATTGAGTAAAATTACCATTTTACCCTTTGATTCCAAATTGGTTTTAAACTACTAAATTAAGGCTAGGAACTATATTTAATCCTTAGGGATTAAATCCCATTTTTTCACTTAGAATATCTAATAATTAGGCTTAGGGAATTTGGAATGTTACAGTATTCCCCACCTTTTAGGAATTTTGTCCCAAAATTTACCGTACCTTCTAACCTTATCCTTACACAGGTTCTGCTCTCTGAGCTTCCGCTGCGAGCTCTAATCCTACTCTTCTTCGAATGAGTAAGTTCCTTTCTAGCTCGTCCTAAATTATCAGAATTTCGAAAAGAATTAATAACTACCCTATGTCAACTATCAGGAGGATTTGTGATTTGGCTAACCGGTTACAAACTAAGTCTTATCTCCAATAAAATGCTTATTAAGTCAAGATAAAGTTTGTAATTGGTCAAACAACGTCACTTCATACCTTGGCTATTGAATCTAGCGTAGACATTAATTTCTCTGAATTCCCGCTGATTTAGCTATACTAAGACACTTGTAGTCCCAAGACTATGGTCTAACACTCTTCCTCAGGTTAGTTATTCCACCAAAGTAACTATGCCTAGAAAGCTTAGGGCTTGAATACCATTCCAGGTTCCCTAATTACAACTTAGGTATTAGGAAGTCTACCTCATCACTACCCCTTTTTGATTTTAGGTAACACTAAGGTATTTCTAATCAAGGTCCAATAGGTGCTTTAGAGGGCTTCGTGGTTATCAATCAACTTGGGATCCATTCACAATGGTTAGATCAAACAAGCTTGACTAGTTAACAAGTGTTGAGAGCCTAATCGATTATGAATGCCCATCCTAAATTGATCAAGGCTGTACCGCTAGAAACCCTTACTTATCAATTCTAAATGCTATTGAAGTAAGCGATCACGACAAAGGTTTAACAAAGTTATGAACCCACTCGATATATTATATCCACAACGACCTTCTTAAAATTAATAGTTGAAAATTGATCATGTTTAGTAACACTGTTAACAGTAAGGTCACCATTAGGAGCACTTACCTATTGAGGAACAACTATGGGATCAATTGATCACAAAATAAGCACATATCATAATCCTCAATCATAATTAATGCAACAAGGTTCAACATTGTTACATAACCAATCACATGTTACACACTCCAAGCCATAGTTAATGCAAACAAAGAATCAATATTGTTTACATAGCAATTCACATGTCACATACCTCAAATCATATCAATGCAAACAAATATTCAACATTGTTTACACGTCAAATCACAAATCATAAACCTCAATGGATGTACCCACTTGGGGCCACTCAATAGCCCAAAGAAAAGAGTGAGAACCGTATTTGGTTCCACCAAGGGGTCCCCGTCAGTGGGAAAAACCCTAAAATAACCAAAGACAGGTTTGCAGTACAGCCACAAACATCCTCAAACACAAACACATTCAATTAAGAGACATTTATCAATAATGCATTCAAGGTTAATGTTCAATCAATCATTATCATAAGGTGATTAAAAGAACTCAAAAGTCATGCATCTTTAGCCCTTAAAGCATTGAAAGCAAGAAAAGAAACAAGAAAATAAAACTAGAGTAGAAGCGCGTCGTGCGTGCTCGGAAGCGTGTCGCGCGCATCACCTGGGTTGTGCGCTGTCGAAGTGCGTATCGTGCGCGGCTAAGGGCTTGTCACGCGTATTTTTGCATTTTGGTTCTGTTTCCTAGCACGGCGCGCGTCCAAGCTCGCGTCACGTGCATTTTGCTTAATCGCCTCTGTTTGTCTGCGCATCGTGCCCGCCTATGAAGCTCGTCATGCGCAGACCTGCAGAATTTGAATTTTTGACACAATCCCAACTTCAAACTCAATTTTCACTCAATTGAAATCAATTTCAATCAAGATTGGGACTCAAAATCTAGCATTCAACTTATGCACAATTCCAAGAGCAACTCATGACATATCACAATCACAATTATACATGATTCAACATATCACCAAAATCATCAAAGTGATCATATACTCATGAAGTCCAAACAAGGATCAAACTTACACATAATGGAAGAATTACAACCACATGCATTTTTTCCATATCATTAATGCATCAAAACATGAACACATTCATCAATATGTCATGAATCATTACATACTTGAAACCACTCAAAAATCTCATGCTTCAATCAATGTAATATATATCAAATGAAGAAACAACATACTTAACATGTGAATTTAAACAATAATGTGGTTCAAAAATCCACAAAACTCATTCGAAGTTCACGGAACACGTGACAATATTCATGCTTGAAGTCAAAACCCAACACAACATGTAAGTCCCTTAGTCATGCAAGTGGAAAAACATCTACTAACATTTTATAGACTAGTGTATATGAATTCATACCTATAAGCATCAAACATGTCCCAAGTGCAATAAATAACCAATAACAGATGATTAACACAAGTAATAAGCATTGAAAAAACTTATAACTTCACATGAGGCTTAACACCATTTGATCCACACCACAAAATTTAAGTATTATATCAACTTTAGATGGATGTTTCTAAATTTTCCAATTTCCACACAAGTACAGAATAAATTTATGCAAGGAATTGAAAACAACCAAATGAAAAATCAAAGCGGAAGAAATTCGTTCATGTTTACTAAGTTATGCCTTTCTAACCTTCAAACCTTGGGTTTTCAAAGCTTAAACTTTCACATTATATAAAAAGATTTTTCCAAAACTTGAACCATGAGTATGCATCGAATATCAAAACATCTTATGTTTCACGAAGGTCGCGGTTTCTCCAAGAGCATCCCATAATACTCTCATTGTCCTGCATCTACTTTGATCATCAACCTCGTCATACCAAAACTTTTGTAATGATCTTCCAGTGGTAGCAGAGTTTAACATGGCCACTAAGCTCAACTGCGGCCAAGTATGCATTCCGTGGACTTAGGCAGGCCAGAGTGGCTGAAATCCTTCACGACCTGAACTACTACTAGACGATCATTACGGAATCTGAAACTTTTTTTTTTCAAAAGAAAGGAAGGGGCCTCGTTAAAACCTTCTGATACAAAACCCTCCTTAGGGAAAAAACATCAAGAAGGAAAAAGAGTACCCCCCCTAAAATTTATTGATAAAAAAGATAAAAAAGAGAACAAGAAGAATGGGGGGACTAGGCCAAAACCCATTAAGAAAGATAACAACCAGAGCAATAGGCGTGGAATGAGAACCTATACAAAGACAAAAAACAAGGCAAACAATAATGGTATGCAAAGGCATCACTATAAGGTCTTCCATCCCAACGGAATCTGAAACTGCATTTAGGAGTAATTATATATATGAGAATATCTCACGAAAGAGTACATGCCTCTAGTATTCCCTGCAAATCCTCATCCTCCTCATTCCTTAGATGAATCTTTGAAATGGCCTACCTCAATAATTCACCAAAAGAACTCAGAAAATTCAAACTTACAGACACAAATGACTCTTTCCTAGACGGGATCACTTCTAGACACACTTGATTCACAGTCCGAAAGGGTCGAACTGCTCTGATACCATAATGTAGCACCCTAACTCTAATTAGGGATTTACTTACTAATTTAACTTGGATTAGAAGATAAATGCAGAAAAATTTTCGCATACAAACGGATAATAAAGAATGATTCCTGTTTTTCAAATACTACACTATACTTTAGTTAGTAAGATTCTTGGATACACAGGCGTCGTACAAAAATACGTACTAAATTAATAAACATAATTCAGAGTTTCGAAACGGAATTATCCTTAATTATTACAACTTCTTTTCAAAATAATAATAAGGTAAAACAATTACAATTACACATTATACTAGGACACGACCTAAGACTTAGGACATGACTTGTGATCCGGTGACTCGGGTCTCGCAGAAAAGCAAGACTGAGCACATTCCAATGCTCTGAACCTCTTCAAACAGTTGTACCTAAAAACAACGCCCCAAAGGTGAGTTTATAAAACTCAATAACATAGACTTAGAATAAAAATACTTTTATCGTTATTTCCAGCCATACTTGGTGTGCGACGTATGGAAAATCCACTGCATAAGCATAGGTATAAATATTTATACTACCTTAACAAATCCTCAAGACATGATATTTCAAACATCAATTACAGAGGCAAACATATGTCACAACAATCACAATGAATGTTCCCCACTTGATCCAGCTCAAGTACAAAATGAGTAAAATCCTATTAAAAAGGATAAAACCAAGGGGGCCCCTGACGCTACAAGTGGTAGTAATCACATACGAAGGGGTTGCAAGCGAATTGCAAACATTCCACACACAAACAATGCCTGTTATTGTGACATCCCAAGCCATACTCACATTGAAGCCACAAGGCCTTACGAAAGGATATGCCACTCACAGGACCTCACACAAAAAATTCAATCAAGATCATTAATTAATAATGTAATACACAGCACTCGCATAATTCGATAATGTTTGTAGTTCAAGCGGAAACATTCCGAACATATATCAGTTTCAATCAATGAGAAACAACAAGCTCGATGCAATTACATGTAATAAACACTAATGAATGTACCCACTTGGCAAAGCCCAAGGATCAAAATGAGCAAGGACCCATTTGTGGTCCAACCAAGGGGTCCTCGTCAACGAAAGTGACCGAAGTACACATATGACAAGTTTGCATTTCAAGCGCAAACATCCACACACATAAACAATTCCAATCACAAGTCATTAATCGAGTAATGCAACACTAGGAATCAAATATATATTAAGAAGCCATGATCACTAGGAAACTTAACATGTACAAATAGGGAATTAACACACCTATCAAAATAACAACTACACCAAGTGAATATATATCTCTTAGTGTATGCAAATTCAAACTCAAATATTTTATAGCCCAAAACTCATACAAAAGGGCTAGCTCGAACGCCGAGCCACTTCAAGACTAAGTCCATACATACTTAACAAACGAGATGACAAATTCGAATAATCCGATTTGAGCTCAATGGGACACACCACAGTACAAACATCACACATTGGTTTAGGGAGGTTGGGAGGCAGTATGCAACCCTATTTTAGCAAACCCCATATAGGACCATTTCAGAATAATTAATAAAGTAATTATGGTACTAACAAATTTAATATTAAAGCCTTGCAAACCCTAAGGGAGGTTTTGGGGGAAGTCTATGTTACCTTAATAATTCCAAATTAGGGATTTGAGCTCCAAAAATTCCCTTTCCTCTTCTTCCATCGTTTTGAGCTCAGATTCATCTTCTCCATCAATTAAGTCCACATGCAAGTAAAAACATTCATTCATAAATAATTTAAGCTCATTTGCATTACAATCTAACTAGGATTGAAACCCTATAGGTTAAGGACCAAAACCATAACCCAAACCTACCAAAACAAGGTAGAAATTAGTGAAGAAATAGCATGAAACACGGCCTGGCCGTGCTGTGCAAAACGGCCGTGTCAGGCCTCTGCAGAATTTCTGCAGACGAGTATCAACTTCATGGATTTTATTAACATATCAAACGGAGTCGGAATTGGGCAAACGACCACACATTGGAAAGCGTAGGATGTCTAGTTTATGAATATAATTTTTATTTTAGAGGATGTCCTCCCAATTAGTGCAGTTTTAACAAACAAGCCACTGATGTCAGAAAACCGGACAGCATTCATTCCTTAACTTGTAAATTCTATATCTAATTCAATTCTTAACATTTTCAAGTGATTATTTTGCCTAAAATGAAGCCCTTCGTGTCTATTTTACATAGCAACAAGAAGCATTCCAATCCAAGTTCTATAGAGAGAGCTATGCTCGAAATGCCAGGGGAAGTCTTAACATGCATGTTCACTAGGTTGTAACCCAAACTTCTACCAAGTCCAACATCAAATTCCCACTCCACAATCTGAACCTTAAACTAACTAAACCACATGCAAAAGGAAATAAAAACCCTAATGGGGGTCTCATTGGTTGCCTACCACCTAAAGGAGAAGAACTCACCTCAAGAAGAAGAAATGGAGTTGAATAGCTTGAGTACTCCTTCCTTCTCCCTCTTATAATTTCGAGCTCCTCCTTCTTGCTTCCTTGAACCAGCTCTTAAAGCTTCAACAATGGAGGATGTTCAGCCCAAACTCCTCCTTTGACAAGGATTGAATGGAGTCTTCAAAGCATCACCCTCTTCTAGCCCCAAAACCCTAGTTTTCTTCTTCTTTTCCACTTTTTCCTCTTCTTCCTTCTCTCTACATTTCTAATTTTCTGATTTTGGGGCTGAGGTTCACGATGGGAGGGGGTGTCAGGGCTTGTGAGAGTGTTCTAAGGTGAACTTAAGTGAAATATGGTGTATGGTGGTCACTTGGGCTTTTAAGTTAATTAAAAACTTGCCAATAAACCCTTATTAATCTTCTTGATTAAATCTTAGGTTCCTAATAATAACTTAAGTAATTTTAATCAATTAAAACTACTCCTAATTAATCAGTCCGACAATTCCTAAATCAATGGGTAAAATTACCATTTTACCCTTTGATTCCAAATTGGTTTTTAACTACTAAATTACGGCTAGGAACTATATTTAATCCTTAGGGATTAAATCCCCTTTTTTTTCACTTAGAATCTCTAATGATTATGCTTAGGGAATTTGGGATGTTACATGTAACATCCCACCTAATTTAATTATATAGCCTTTTAAATTTAGGATTTGTGTGTTTTGAATTGCTTATTGTTATAAACATAAAGGGGTGTAAATAAATAAGATAGTGGTGTAATAATTAAGGGCAGTGTGTAATATTAGAACCAAGGAAGGGCAATATAGTAAAAGACTAGTATCCTCACTCTCCATTCCCTCTCATTCATGACATCAGCCCCCCATTTCCTCCCTCCATCAAAAATTCCTGAAAAGAAAAAAAAAGAAGAAGGAGAAATGGAGAAAGGGGGAAGGCTATGGTGTTAGGGTTTGGAGAGAAAGAAGGGGAAACCTTGGATAATCCATTCAACCCTTGCCATAGAAGAAGGTTGCACTGATCCTTGCCATTATTGAAGGTTTGAGAGCTGCCATAAGATAGCAAGAAGGAGGAGCTCGAATTTGGGTAGGAGAAATCAGAAAAAATTCCACAAGCTTCTACCTCCATTTTCTTGATTTTGGTGAGTTCTTCTCCTTTAGGTGGGGGGGCAACCAAATAAGACCCCCATTAGGGTTTTTATTTCCCTTTGCATGTGGCTTAGCTGGTCTAAGATGGAGATTTTTGAGTGAGGGTTTAATGTTAAACTTAGTAGAAGTTTGGATTACAACCTAGTGAACATGCAAGTTAAGACTGTCTCTGTTATTTCGAGTATATCTCTCTCTATAGACCTTGGATTGAAATGATTTTTGTTTCTGTGTAAACTAGACATGAGGGGATTCATTTTAGGCACAAGATTCACTTGAAAATGTTAAGAATTGAATTAGATATAGAATTTACAAGTTCAGGTATGAATGCTGTCCTGTTTTCTGACACCAGTGGATTTTTTGTTAAAACTGCACTAATATGATGGTTATCTTCCAAAATAAAAATTATATTAACAAACTAGACATCTTAAGCTTTCCAACGAGTGGTCGTTTGCCTAATTCTGACTCCGTTTTGTTTGTCAATAAAATCACGCAAGTCGACGTGGAACTGCAGAAATTCGACTTTGCTTCTGGCTGAAATTCGCTCAGCGAATTTCTCTGAGCTACCGAATTTGACAGAGAACTTTAGGTAGATTTTGTAAATTCCTTCACTTCCAAGTGCTTCTAGGGTTAAGAATGTATGATATTTTGGTGTTCTAAGCCCTATAGAATTAAAGTTGGCCTATGTATACTTAGGTACTTATGTATCTTTTATATAACTAATTGAGTAAAGAATGATTCTTGAATATGATGATTGTGATATAGCAATGCATTATTTCCTATTGTTTTGTGATTGATTTGATTGTGATTGGAATGTTTGCAAATTCATTTGCACCCTCATTGTAAGTGATTAGCTATCACCTGTACCGTTGGGGGCCCCCTTGGTTTTATCCTTTTAATCGGATTTTACTCATTTGTACTTGAGCTGGATCAAGTGGGGAACATTCATTGTTGTCTTTATGACATTTGTTTGCATTTGTATTATCTTTCAAGATTTCAAATGCAGTATTGTGAATTGAGCTTTTGACTTGTGAACTGTCATGTAAATGCTATTTGACCCTTGTCGATACTGATTAGTATTGAGGTATGTGATGGTGAGGGGTCCGCGAAGGACTCACTGAGATTTCTTAAATCTCACCCCTTTCGTTTAATTGTTTCAGATAAGCAGGTGCGAGAGGATTGACCCTAGCGGGAGTTGCTTAGCAGCTAGTCTTTGTTGTTTGAACTAAGTGTTGTATATGGGTCATTGGACCCTATATTTTGTAATCCTCATGACTTTGGGGTTATATTTTGAGACTTAAGTTATGTACTTAAACCGTTAGACAAGTACCTTGTATGAATTATGACTTGTAACTGTCAAGTTTTAATTTATACAGTCATGATATTTAATAATGTTTTAAATGCAATAATTCGATTTAAAAATTGAATTAGGGTGTTGCATTATGGTATCAGAGCCGTTCGATTCTTATCGGACTGTGAGGTAGATAGTTTTGGCTTAGTGTGTCATTGTGGACTGTTTACATCTTTCTACTTATTATGCTAAGAGACATTGAGCCTGATCAACTCAATTCTTTGTGCATTGTATGCAGAATCATGGCATCCGGTTCAGGACGACGTGGTAGTCCACCAATACATGGTGAAAGGAACCCCAGGAATGCCACCAGAAACCTCGGGACTTCGCAAGAACCCGAACCTTGGAATGTAATAGCAGAAGCACTGAGGGTGCAAACTGAAGCTGCAAATGTTCAAGCTGAAGCGACTAACGCACTACTCCAACAGATCCTTCAGGGAGGAGTAGCCCCAGGTAACAATGTAACCCAGCCAGATAATCCTAATCGGGCGTACTCTGACTTTAGGAAGAATGATCCTCCTTCTTTCAAGGGTGGAGCTGACCCATTTGCAGCAAAGTATTGGTTGCAGGAAATGGATAAGATATTTGAAGTAGTGAACTGCACTGAAGAGCAAAAATTGACATTTGCCGCTCACTACCTGAAGGAAGAGGCTGAGGTTTGGTGGAGAGGAGCAAGAGCTCATATGGTAAATCTTGAAACACCTTTGAACTGGGAGAACTTTCAAAGAGTGTTCTTGGAGAAATATTTTCCTAAGAGCTTAAGACGGCTAAAGGAGCAAGAGTTTGCTCACCTAACTCAAGGGAGCATGACGGTAGCAGAGTACATCGCCAAATTTGAAGAATTGGCTAAGTACTCTACTTATCTACAAAGTAGGGAAGATAGTGAGTGGAAGGCTCATCAATTTGAGCAGGGTCTTCGACCAGAATTGAGAAATGCCGTGTGCGGATTTGAGGAGACTGACTATGCCAAGTTGGTAGGGAAGTGTATTATTGCTGAAGAGGCACAAAATGCCTTGAGAGTGGATCACCAAGAAAAGTGGAAGAAAAGGAACGAAGAACGCAAGCCTAATCAATCCCCCAAGCCGAAGGGGAACCCCAACAAAGGAAAGCAAGGTCATCCTTTGGACATCGAAAAAGCAAGGACATGTACCACTTGTGGCAGGTATCATCAAGGAGAGTGTATGGGTAGAGACTTTTGTTTTTACTGTAAAGAGAAAGGTCACGTTACAAACAATTGCCCCGCACTCAGGAGGAAGAATGATAGAAAGGAAGCAGCAAAAACCAATGATCCTAATCAAGGGCGTGTTTTTGCCTTAGACGCCAAGAGGGCAAAAGGTGCGGACGGTCTGATGAAAGGTACGTGTCTCTTGAGTGATCAGCCTGTTATTGTTCTTTATGATTCTGGTGCCACTCATTCTTTCATCTCCTACAAATGTGTAACAAGGTTAAAGTTACCACTTACTTCGTTGTCAGTTCCTTTGAATGTTCAGACACCTGCTGATGGCAGCATCTCTACTTCCTTCCTATCCGAGAATTGTCCTCTCGAGATACAAGGAAGGGTATTCCTAGTCAATCTAGTTTGTTTACCCTTGGAAGGTATGGATATTATTTTGGGGATGGATTGGCTTGCGGCTAATCAAGTCGTTCTGAATTGTTATTGTAAAACCATAGAATTTGCAAATTTACAACCTCCCCAAAAGAATATTCATCCTGATGTGTTGGCCAGTAATGCTCTATTAAACCAATGCCTAGGAGAGGGATATTTCGGCTATGTTCTGTTACTCTCTTCATCTTCAGAGGTTGAGCTAGATCTGACTGCTATCCCGGTTGTGAATGAATACTTAGATGTGTTTCCTGAAGAGGTGATGTCCCTACCTCCCGAACGGGAAATTGAATTTTCAATAGATTTAGTTCCAAGGACGGGACCAATATCAATGGCTCCGTATAGGATGTCACCAACAGAACTCAAGGAGCTTAAGTGCCAATTGGAGGACCTTATCTCCAAACAGTTTATTAGGCCTAGTGCTTCTCCTTGGGGAGCACCGGTGTTATTAGTCAAGAAGAAGGATGGTAGCATGAGACTGTGTGTGGACTATAGGCAGATTAATAAGGTTACCGTCAAAAATAAGTATTTGCTTCCCCGGATAGACGATCTTATAGATCAGCTTAGGGGGGCTTCATACTTTTCCAAAATTGACCTAAGGTCAGGTTATCACCAGATTAGGGTCAAGGCTAGTGATGTTCCAAAGACCGCTTTTAGAACCCGGTACGGTCACTATGAGTATTTGGTTATGCCTTTCGGGCTGACCAATGCTCCAGCCGTGTTCATGAGCTACATGAATCAAATCCTAGAGCCTTATCTTGATAAATTTGTGGTGGTATTTATTGATGATATTCTAATTTATTCCCAGAGCTCTCAAGAGCACGCGGAACATCTTAGGATCGTGCTAGGTACCCTTAGGCAAAAGAGACTGTTTGCAAAACCCTCAAAGTGTGAATTTTGGTTATAAGAAGTGAAATTCTTAGGACACGTGATCTCTCACGATGGAGTGTCGGTTGACCCTGATAAAGTACGAGCAGTGCTGGATTGGGAAAGACCGACCACCATTACTGAAATTCAAAGCTTCTTGGGCCTAGCTGGGTATTATAGGAGATTCATCAAAGGATTTTCTCAGTTAGCACTTCCGTTAACAAGGCTAACCCGAAAAGGGCAGCCGTTTGTGTGGAGCAAGAGTTGTGAGAGTAGCTTCATAGAGCTTAAGATTAGATTGACCACTGCTCCGGTTCTGATTATTCCGGATCCATCCTTAGGGTTTGAAGTGTATAGTGATGCTTTGATTAAGGGATTAGGTTGTGTGCTTATGCAAGGTGGTCAGGTAGTAGCTTATGCATCAAGACAATTGAAACCCCATGAAGAGAACTATCCAACTCATGATTTGGAACTTGCAGCAATTGTCTTTGCCTTGAAGATTTGGAGGCACTATTTATATGGTGCTCGGTTTGAGGTCTTTAGTGACCATAAGAGTTTAAAATATCTCTTTGATCAAAAAGAACTTAACATGAGGCAAAGAAGGTGGGTAGAACTCCTCAAGGATTATGATTTTGAGCTGAAATATCACCCAGGCAAGGCGAATGTGGTCGCCGATGCTTTGAGTAGGAAGTCCCTTCAAGTATCATCCTTAATGATTAAGGAATTAGAGTTATTAGAGTCCTTTAAAGACTTAACCTTAGAATCCTTCTCTACTGGTTATAGTCTTCTAGTGCATCAATTGCAAATCAGTTGTGACCTCAAGTCCCAGATTAGGCAAGCTCAACTCTTGGATGAAGAATTGCAATCTAGGAAGAATCAGCCCGACTTCTCCATAGACAATGAGGGAACTATCTTATTTCAACATAGAATTTGTGTCCCTAAAAATTCAGAACTTAAGTGGCAAATTTTAGAAGAAGCTCATAGGAGCGGATTCACAGTCCATCCCAGACAACCAAAATGTATCATGACCTCGCATAATCGATATTGGTGGTAGGATGAAAACGGATGTAGCCGAGTTTGTAGCCCGATGTTTAGTGTGTCAAAAACCAAAATTGAACATCGAAAACCGGGCATGCTCCAACCCCTAGAAATACCTGAGTGGAAGTGGGAAGGTATATCCATGGACTTCGTTGCTGGATTACCCCGTACCCAAGCCGGCCATGACTCAATTTGGGTGATTGTGGACCGATTGACAAAATCAGCTCACTTCATACCTGTTAAGACTACGTACTCCACCTCTAAGCTAGCAAAAGTCTACATCCAGGAAATAGTCAAGCTCCACGGGGTCCCTACGAGCATCGTCTCGGATAGAGATCCCAAATTCACCTCTAGATTTTGGAAGGTTTTTCAGCAAGCTTTGGGAACTAGGTTGAACCTTAGCACCGCATACCACCCCCAGACCGATGGTCAGACTGAGAGGACCATCCAAACCTTAGAGGACATGCTTAGAGCATGTGTCTTAGAGGATGGAGGGAGTTGGATTGATTATCTACCTTTGGCAGAGTTTGCTTACAACAATAGCTACCATTCGAGCATAGGGATGGCTCCTTATGAAGCCCTTTATGGGCGGAAGTGTAGGACACCTTTGTGTTGGTATGAAGTTGGGGAAAGGAAATTGATAGGTCCCGACCTAGTTCAGGAGACAACAGATAAGATTCGGATGATTAGGGATAAGCTTAAGACCGCCCAAAGTCGGCAAAAGAGCTATGCGGACTTAAAATCTAGACCACTTGAATTTGAAGAGGGTGAACATGTGTTTTGAAAGTGTCTCCTACAATAGGTGTTGGTAGGGCACTAAAGGCCAAAAAGTTACATCCTTGTTACATCGGTCCTTTTCAGATCTTGAGTCGAGTCGGTTCTATTGCTTACGCACTTGCACTTCCTCCCTCTTTATCCAACTTGCACAATGTGTTTCATGTGTCGCTACTCCGAAGGTATATTCCCGATCCTTTTCAACCCTTAGCTCATGAGTCTGTGCAACTAAGATCGGACCTAACGTACCAACCTATGCCAGTCCAAATCGTAGATTGGGACATAAAGGTGCTGAGGAAGGATCTACACCGGGGGAAGCTACTTGGGAGGTGGAAGAAGAGATACGAGAAGCATATCCATATCTGTTTCAATAGGTATGTGTATTTAATTTTTGAGGGCAAAAATCCTAAAAAGGTGGGGAGTAATGTAACATCCCACCTAATTTAATTATATAGCCTTTTAAATTTAGGATTTGTGTGTTTTGAATTTCTTATTGTTATAAACATAAAAGGGTGTAAATAAATAAGATAGTGGTGTAATAAGTAAGGGTAGTGTGTAATATTAGAACCAAGGAAGGGCAATAAAGTAAAAGACCAGTATCCTCACTCTCCATTCCCTCTCATTCACGCCATCAGCCCCCCATTTCCTCCCTCCATCAAAAATTCCTGAAAAGAAAAAAAAAGAAGAAGGAGAAATGGAGAAAGGGGGAAGGCTATGGTGTTAGGGTTTGGAGAGAAAGAAGGGGAAACCTTGGATAATCCATTCAACCCTTGCCATAGAAGAAGGTCGCACTGATCCTTGCCATTATTGAAGGTTTGAGAGCTGCCATAAGATACCAAGAAGGAGGAGCTCGAATTTGGGTAGGAGAAATCAGAAAAAATTCCACAAGCTTCTACCTCCATTTTCTTGATTTTGGTGAGTTCTTCTCCTTTAGGTGGGGGGGCAACCAAATAAGACCCCCATTAGGGTTTTTATTTCCCTTTGCATGTGGCTTAGCTGGTCTAAGATGGAGATTTTTGAATGAGGGTTTAATGTTAAACTTAGTAGAAGTTTGGATTACAACCTAGTGAACATGCAAGTTAAGACTGTCTCTGTTATTTCGAGTATACCTCTCTCTATAGACCTTGGATTGAAATGATTTTTCTTTCTGTGTAAACTAGACATGAGGGGCTTCATTTTAGGCACAAGAATCACTTGAAAATGTTAAGAATTGAATTAGATATAGAATTTACAAGTTCAGGTATGAATGCTGTCCTGTTTTCTGACACCAGTGGATTTTTTGTTAAAACTGCACTAATCTGATGGTTATCTTCCAAAATAAAAATTATATTCACAAACTAGACATCTTAAGCTTTCCAACGAGTGGTCGTTTGCCTAATTCCGACTCCGTTTTGTTTGTCAATAAAATCACGCAAGTCGACGTGGAACTGCAGAAATTCGACTTTGCTTCTGGCTGAAATTCGCTCGGCGAATTTCTCTGAGCTGAGCGAATTTGACAGAGAACTTTAGGTAGATTTTGTAAATTCCTTCACTTCCAAGTGCTTCTAGGGTTAAGAATGTATGATATTTTGGTGTTCTAAGCCCTATAGAATTAAAGTTGGCCTATGTATACTTAGGTACTTATGTATCTTTTATATAACTAATTGAGTAAAGAATGATTCTTGAATATGATGATTGTGATATAGCAATGCATTATTTCCTATTGTTTTGTGATTGATTTGATTGTGATTGGAATGTTTGCAAATTCATTTGCACCCTCATTGTAAGTGATTAGCTATCACCTGTGCCGTTGGGCCCCCTTGGTTTTATCCTTTTAATCGGATTTTACTCATTTGTACTTGAGCTGGATCAAGTGGGGAACATTCATTGTGATCTTTATGACATTTGTTTGCATTTGTATTATCTTTCAAGATTTCAAATGCAGTATTGTGAATTGAGCTTTTGACTTGTGAACTGTCATGTAAATGCTATTTGACCCTTGTCGATACTGATTAGTATTGAGGTATGTGATGGTGAGGGGTCCGCGAAGGACTCACTGAGATTTCTTAAATCTCACCCCTTTCGTTTAATTGTTTCAGATAAGCAGATGCGAGAGGATTGACCCTAGCGGGAGTTGCTTAGCAGCTAGTTTTTGTTGTTTGAACTAAGTGTTGTATATGGGTCATTGGACCCTATATTTTGTAATCCTCATGACTTTGGGGTTATATTTTGAGACTTAAGTTATGTACTTAAACCGTTAGACAAGTACCTTGTATGAATTATGACTTGTAACTGTCAAGTTTTAATTTATTCAGTCATGATATTTAATAATGTTTTAAATGCAATAATTCGATTTAAAAATTGAATTAGGGTGTTACATTACACCTACTAACATAACAAACTAATAGCAAACATTTGTTGTTAAAAAATAATTGTAAAAAATATATAATTTATATTTTAATATAAATTTATGTTTCAAGTATATACCATAACACGAGCCATCGTACCTTAAATATTTTTATTTATTTATATTTTCCCAAAAAATTGTTTAAATCAAAAACTTGAAATTGACAATTAGATATTTTTTAATGAAATACTAAATATGAGTTTATTTCTTACAAACCTTTTATTAGAAATTATGAATTAATATAAATTTTATATGACAGAATTTTTATTTGTTGTCTATATATAGTGCAGAGCACGAGCGATCGTAATATAGGTGCACTTTAGATACATTCCATATGAAATTTATCATATTCTTTCTTTACTTATATTTTTCTAAGTATACACCATGTGCAGCACGACCCATTTTTTATATTCAATGAAATATAAAATATTGAAAAAGTATTATATATATATATATATATTATTTACTAATTTTACAAACATATTCATGACCCTAACACACGAGTAAATATACAACACACATAACTGAATCTTTTGAATGAAAACATATTAATATCTAAATAAAAATTTATTATTATATAAATTTCTTAGTAAAAATATATTTTAAGCCGGCTGAATAGTTCACAAGAAAGAACATGAAAACATAAATTACTCCAAATAAATATTGTAATAAAAACTATACATTAATATAATATTTTACTATAATATACATATATATATATATCAATAATCAATAACCTATAATCTGTAATCTATAATCTATAATATACCCAATGATAAATAATCTCATTTAATTCACTGATATGTGTCGTATTAAGGTTAAACAAACAGTTGACAACTCGCCACTAGGATAACTACCTCAGCAAAAAAAGGCCACTTGGACAATATCATGACACAACAAATGACACCTGAGCACCATCTCATTCCGATTGATTTTTTTAAAAACACAAATAAGAAAGACTTTCTGATATAGGTATGTAATTATGAACATAAATATGAATACTTTTTGTTTTATCTGCCTACATTATAACCTGTAACATCCCAACCCACCAGGAACTAGTCCCAGCTACGAAAGGGCTTACTAAAGGGTATGTTACTCACATGACTTTATTCCCCCCTTAATTAATAATTTTGCCCTCGCGGGGATTTGATACCACGCCCAAAGGGATAAAGGCTAACGGAAAGCACCCACCACTATCACTAGATCAACTGGTAGTGGTCATAGTGGGTGCTTTCTGTTAGCTTTTATCCCTTTGGGCGCGGTATCGAATCCCCGCGAGGGCAAAAATATTCCTTAAGAGGGGAATAAATTTATGTGAGTAACATACCCTTTCGTAGCTGGGCCTAGTGCCTGGTGGGTTGGGATGTTACAATAAAAGGCGCCTTTTATTGTGACAGCCCACCTCTCCACCAGGTGCTTGGCCCAGTTAAAAAGGAGAGGGATATGAAAGGGTGTCACTTACAGGACTTTTGAGATCCCTTAATTCCCAATTTTTGCCCTCGTGGGGATTCGATACCTCGTCCAAAGGGATAAAGGCTAATGGAAAGCACCCACCTCTACCACTAGACCAATTGGTCAAGTGGTAGTGGTGGGTGCGCCTTTTATTGTAACATCCCATCCCACCAGGCACTAGGCCCAGTTACGAAAGGGCTTACGAAAGGGTATGTTACTCACAGGACTTTATCCCCCCTTAAGGAATATTTTTGCCCTTGTGGGGAATCGATACCGCGCCCAAAGGGATAAAGGCTAAGAGAATGGCTAGTGGTAGTGATGGGTGCTTTCTCTTAGCCTTTATCCCTTTGGGCGCGGTATCGAATCCCCACGAGGACAAAAATATTCCTTAAGGGGAGATAAAGTCCTGTGAGTAACATACCCTTTCGTAAGCCTTTTTGTAACTGGGCCTAGTTTCTGGTGGGTTGGGATGTTACGTAACCAAACATACAAAAGCTACTTTCTTGAACAGATACGTCCGAAATTATTAAGTAAATCGGTTTACGTTTTTAAATAAGGAAGGCCTTATTTATTATATTAATTCACATTCATAACGTTAATAATTACGGAATTCATAAACGTCCATTTGATAAAAATGAAAGCAAATGACATCAAATCTAATTAACATCAGAAAATATTTTTTCTCTGCTTAAAAAAGGAAATAATAAAATGCTACCAATCATAACAGCAGGCTACAAACAATAAAATGAATATTTTAACAGGAAATATAAATTAATATAAATTTTATAAGAAATTCTTTTATTGTTTTTAACTATATAACGTGCGGAGAATGAAACATCACACTGTAGATGTAAATTTTTCTAGTAATGATTATTTCTATTGGCTACTAGAAATAATACATTAAAATATTTTTTAGTATGAAATTTATAATTCTATACAATTATATAGCATATGTAACACAGACCATCGTACAAAAGATATATTGTGAAAAATAGGGGTGAAAATTTTACAAGAAAACAATTTTTTATTTATATTTTACCACATAATTTTTTAAACATATAACGAGAAATTAACAAATATATAATTTTAATGAAATCTAAAAAATTAGCATCTTCCTTATGAAACATTAAATAGAAATTTATAAGATAAATTTTTTATTGTAATTAACTTAATATCGTGCGCAGCACGGACCATTATACTATAGATGTAAATTTTGCTATTAATGAATATTTCTATTGGATATTATCTATATCTAATAGAGTATTGAATATTTTTTGTGAAATAAAATTATTATTTTATCTAACACAAATAAACATTAATGGAGTGAAAAGGTGGCTTCGTGGTTTGGGGAAATAGGGATTAGAATGAAAAGAGGTCACATATTCAACTCCCCTTCTAACATAACAAACTAATTGCAAACATTTGTTGTTCAAAATTAATTGTAAAAAATATATTAATTTATATTTTAACATAAACTTTTGTTTCAAGTGTATACCGTACACGGGCCATCGTACCTTAAATATATTGTAAAAAAAAAGGATGAAAATATTACAAAAAAACATAATTGTTTATTTATATTTTGCCAAAAAATTGTTTAAATCAAAAACATGAAATTGACAATTAGATATTTTTTAATCAAATAATAAATGAGTTTATTTCTTACGAACCTTTTATTAGAAATTATGAATTAATATAAATTTTATACAAAAGAATTTTTATTTGTTATCTATATATAGTGCAGAGCATGAGCAATCATAATATAGGTGCACTTTAGATACATTCCATACGAAATTTATCATATTCTTTCTTTACTTATATTTTTCTAAGTATACACCGTATACAACATGAACCATTTTTTATATTCAATGAAATATAAAATATTGAAAAAGTATTATATATGTGCGTGTGTGTGTATATATATGTATATATATATATTATTTACTAATTTTACAAACATATTCATGACCCTAACACACGAGTAAATATACAACACACATAACTGAATCTTTTGAATGAAAACATATTAATATATAAATAAAAATCTATTATTATATAAATTTTCGGGTAAAAATATATTTTAAGCAGACTGAATAGTTCACAAGAAAGAACATGAAAACATAAATTACTCTAAATAAATATTTTAATAAAAAATATACGTTAATATAATATTTTACCATAATATATATATATATATATCAATAATCAATAATCTATAATTTGTAATTTATAATATACACAATGATAAATAATCTCATTTAATTCACTGACATGTGTCGTATTAAGGTTAAACAAACAGTTAACAACTCGCCACTAGGATAACTACCTCAGCAAAAAATGGCCACTTGCACAATATCATGACACAACAAATGACACCTGAGCACCACCTCATTCCGATTGATTTTTTTAAAAACACAAATAAGGAAGACTTTCTGATATAGGCATGTAATTATGAGCATAAATATGAATACTTTTCTGTTTTATCTGCCTTCGTTATAGCCAAACATTCAAAAGCTACTTTCTTGACCAGATACGTACGAAATTATTAAGAAAATCGGTTTATGTTTTAAAATAAGGAAGGCCTTAATTATTATATTAATTCACATTCATAACATTATTAATTACGGGATTCACTAACGTCCAATTGATAAAAATGAAAGCAAAAGACATCAAATCTAATTAACATCAAAAAGCTTTTTTCTCTGCTTAAAAAAGGAAATAATAAAATGCTACCAATCATAACAGCTGGCTACAAACAATAAAATGAATATTTTAACAGGAAATATAAATTAATATAAATTTTATAAGAAATTCTTTTAATGTTTTTAACTATATAATGTG
Organism: Calophaca sinica; assembly: GCA_037113605.1. NCBI lineage: Eukaryota > Viridiplantae > Streptophyta > Magnoliopsida > Fabales > Fabaceae > Calophaca > Calophaca sinica. Next base: position 61,477,780 of record CM073733.1, read on the forward strand.
CGGAGAATGAATCATCACACTATAGATGTAAATTTTTCTAGCAATGATTATTGCAATTGGCTACTAGAAATAATACATTAATATATTTTTTAGTATGAAATTTATAATTCTATACAATTATATACTATATGTAACACAGACCATCGTACTAAAGATATATTGTGAAAATGGGGGTGAAAATTTTACAAGAAAACTGTGACACCACGTTCTCGTAGCACTATTAAACTAGGACGAACTCTAAACTCTAAATGTAATGAAGTTTTTTATTTTTCTTTTCTAAACGATACTTTTCTTGTCTTTTGGAAATTGCGGTAATTTTTTTTTCTTTTTATAAACAGAAGTCTCTCGCAAAACCCGATAAGAGTATCCACAGCCTTTTCGAAAACATGATGGAATTCTAAGTGCAAAAGATCATTACAACTAAATATAACATATACACAACTTTCCAAAAGATATGCACTGACAAGTTCGGCATACAGAAAACAATAAATAAATAGACAAATAACCATAAGAAGGGATACATCCAAAGTATGAGGACCCTGACTAGAGAATTCATACTTCTGAGGTACTTCCAACAGTTACCCAATCAAGGGCTGCTCCGAAAGATAACCCTCAACACCTATCCAACAATTATCACAAAGGGACTAAAAAATCCGACTGACTGGTCACTACTGAAACAACTATATGTATAAAAATAGACAGAAGTCACCAACAACCAACTCTATATGTCACTACCCAGGTCCCCTGACGGGCCCTCCTCAGTCTTCTCCATTAGGTCATCTGCATCCTCGTCAGTCCACCAAAACGAAGGTCTCTAACATGCCTCCAGTATATACATCTCGGCCGGAAGTGGGCTGAACTCCAAGCCAAGGGAATCTCCATGCTTGAAAAGCCAAAGACCACCTTTGACGATGTCGTCATCGCTGAAATCTTCACCACGTCCGTCCTCGTCTGGGTTACCATCATCAATTGAAGGAACCATGGGCAAGGGTTAACTTCTTAAAATAAACCAGATAACATAAAAGTAGCAGATACACCAGCCTATCTTTATGCATACGTCACATAACATGAAACCACATACTCTAGCGCATATAAGCAATCATGTCAACAACATTCAATTTTAAGCAATTAGGATGCACTCAAATCCTGTTGACTCAACTATATGCCAGTACAATTTAAATTCCGAAATCCAAACGCCAGAGGCATATCGGGCTGTACGTACCAGATTGACGCTTTTCCCTGCGATGGTAAATTTTAATGACGTTCCTGAATTCCTTTGGCCATGGGCATTTCCACTACCCAGGATAGACAGGTTGACGTTACCATAAGACACAACGCAACAATGCCTTTGACCACCCCCAATGAACATATCACCATATTTGATATTTCAATCATGGCATAATCAATAATTTCAATTATCCAATAAAAATCCACAGCATATATCTTAATCATGTTTTAAGCATACACACACCACAATGCTTTTCAATTCAACCATGCACAACAATCCATCAATATGTGACTAACCAAAAACACAACAAACAACAACATCAATCAAGTTCGTCCCTTTGCAACTCGGTGGAGTTGACAAAAGGGAAGTCAAACAAGTGTAGGGGGTTGGGGGCAGTCACCAACCACTTTTCCAGCCCATGAACAATTCAACATAAAGCTTTAAGAAACTAAAAATGAAAGGGGTATGAGATCCTCACTTTGAACCTTGAGGTTCTCAGACTTCTTCGCTTTACGAAATAAAATTAAATCCTTTACATGTCTAAAAGTTGCCTTTACCGAAGGTTGCTAAGTCGCGTGTAAACGAACATCTCGATTTCACGCCGCACGAACTCGGATGTTAAAAATCCTAACATCACCAAATAACTTTAGCACAAACCTAGGCATAAACTAATGTTAATTCCTTAGGCTCTCAAAACCCAAACCCTCTTACTAACTAAATCACTTACACCTAGAAACATAATTTGAAATACTTGTTTTTAAAGAATTACATACTCTTGAAAATTAATAACTAATTAAAAGAATAACATTCTAAAGACTACGAATTATTTTTCTTGAAAGCTTAAGACATGAAACAACATCATTTTTCAACTCTTTTTCTCACACACTTAAGTCAAGGCTCCACTTGGTTTCTTTTGTCTCAAGGAACCCAATTTACCTAATGTGCTTCATAGCCTCAAAATCCCAAAATAAGTCCAAATTCCATCAAATCGTTACCAAAATTTTCAAAGCCTAAACACAATTCTTAACTCACCAAATACAACTATTATAAACCACAATTAGCAAAATTCATGCCTCCAAAGCTCAATTGAGCTTGCGGCCACACCTCCCCTTTTTCAAAAAATTGCAAACTTCCACTTAAATTGCCAAACCATTTTATATACTAATTCTTTCACCAAAACAACAACCATTTCCCCAAAACAAGGCCTATTGAAAAGCCAATCCTGTTTTCAAGTCCTTCAAGAACAAGATTTTCAACAAAAACTACTCATTCAAAGTTCCAACTCAAAACTAATAACTAAAACAACAACAACATCATCAAATAAGCTAGAAACACTAATTAATTTCTTTGATTCACTTGAGGATCACGCCATCCCTCTTTTTCCCCTTAGGGTTTCACTTAGGGTTCCAAGGATTGGGGATTTTGGTGCTCACTTCCATCATTGATCATGATCAAGCATTTATTAAGACATAAAAACAAGAACAAAAACAAGAGTCCACCTAGAGGAGCTCGCGGCCAAGGGCTGTTTTGGGGGAGAAAATTTGTGGCTCTCAACTCGTTTGAATGATGGAATAGATGATAGTGAAGGGAAGAAGAATCAAGTTACAAGAAGCATGGAATAATGGAGGTGAAATGGTTCAAGAATGGTGAGACATGGAAGCCATGGATGGAGCTCTCAAGCTTTCTCTCACTAGAAGGATGAAGATGAAAATAAAATGAGGGTAGAGAGTAGGAGGGGTCGTTGTTCAGCCCTTTAAAAAGGGGTGGAATTGAATTTAATAAAACAAACAAAAATAAAAGAATACTTAATAGGCTTTTACTTACTTAAGAATTAATAGTCAAATAGAGATGAAAATGAGAAAATAGTAGGGAGGGGGGAGTCACGGCCTGAAAGGCACAAGGAGAGGAAGGAAAAATTTAATTAAAACAATCTAAATCACTCACAAATAATCACAACAAGTTACGATTCGATTTTCATCGAAATTGGGATTCATTTAAAATTTTGTATGCGGCAAAACAGCCCGATGATTCGAAACGCGCCGAAACTTCGTTAGAATTTTTCGATGATATTCAAACCATGAGTTAATATAAAATATTAATTCTTAAATTTAATTTTATCTTGATTTTATTCAATCATTTTCTTAGTCGGCACAAATACGCATTACCGCGTCAAACAAAAAACTTACATAATAAGTACAATTGATGAATTCACCTTAAAAGCAACATACATCTACGCTGTCTATTAATTTGAATTGACATCATAAATGATATTTATTTATAATAAATAAATTACTAAAAATAAGTCAAAATAATTCCTCGTACTCTCGATAAATCATTGAGGTGATCAGTCTCTACGACTTACTTTCAAGTAACTGGGATTTTATTGCTAAAGTAATTTTTCTTAAAAATTGGAATGTTACAATACCACCCCTCTTAAAATAGTTTCGTCCTCGAAACTACACGGATAGTAAAATACGGAAAAAAGTTTTATACGCAAGTCCATAAAATAATTTGTACACATAAGCATTCACAATACATATTATTATATGTAGTACTACAATATTTATAGCTACATAGTTTAGCATGCAATAATAACAATCACACTCGATGACACTAAGTAGATACCTATAGCACACTGTAAAGTAAGCGTAGTTAGTGGATGAAAAATTCCTTAATATTGGCCGTTGCTTTATTCCAGAGCCACGCATTCCACTTTTTCACGATCTCGATAACATTCACGAACATGAACACGGATTCGACTACAGTTAAGCGCCATTACTAAGAAAATAATACTATTCTATTTGCATGCAACCATGGTTCAACATATCGGGGATACCCAAAATCACTTAAAACTTCCAAAAGATTAATATTCTTTTCTCGAATCAAATGTTTTTCCTAAAAAAACAATTTCTTCATCTCTTGAAAATCACTAGAACAGAGAACTAATGAAACAAAATTTTACTTAAGACTCAACCATTCTCGTGGACCACAAAGTTTCTTTGAGTATAGGTTCTCATTGTCTCAAAATCACTACACACACTTACAGTTCCAAGATTAAAACAAAATTAATAACCTTTTATTACCTTTAAAATCCTTTTAAACCAAAGCTTTTTTCTAACCAAAATTTTTGTACACCAATGATTAAGTGGTCAAAACTCGAAAACATTTTTCTCTTCTCCGAGAACTATAAAAATCACGCACTTACTCAGAATTTCATAATTATACATTTAACTTTAAAACACTAGAAAATCATTTTCCTTACGCAACCAAGGCAATTACTAACTTCTAAAATGCCTAATTAACAAACACTATCAGTTAATCGAGTAAAATTTTAAAATACTACTAAGATATCAAGTACTCCCTCGGTTTTTGAAAGACAAAATAGTACCCAAGAATATTTTTTTCTTTTTCAAAAGAAAATAAGAACAAAGACATTTCCCAACAAAACAAGATAAAAAAAATAAAATAGAAAACATCCTTGAACCCAAGATTGACTAGAGATTCATGAAATTATCTTTTACAACAAAGAAAATGAAGCCATTTTCAAACTTTTATTACTAAATCATGACTCAACAGAATCATCTAAAACTTAGAACCATTCTCAGCAAAATCATTAATAGACAATACAAGGATTAAAAACTAGAATTAAAATGCTCACCTCGAGCTCCTCTAGGAACTCACGGTGTTAATACAACAAAAGTAGAGAGAATCCCTACAACCACTAACCACACAATCACAAATAACATCACTCACAACTGCCAAGGATAGGGTGAATTTTCATATAACCTCATCTCAAACTTATGGTTTGATCTAGGGAAATGGTAGGGAAAGTAACTCTCCAGGTTTCTTAAGGTTTCTCACACACTCAAATCACCACACGATTTAGTATCACCTAACGAAGGTATGGAAGAAGAATGGGGTCACTTAAGCAGAACTTGTCCATGGCGTGTAATAGGAGGAAAAAGGAAGGGAACTAGGTTCTCTCAACACTAACACCAATAATACACTATTCTTCCCACCTTCTTTCTTCTTGAAGTGACCGGCCATGGAGGATAAAAGGAAGGGTAATGTCCCTTCAAGTTTGTCTGCTTAGTCTTAATTCAAGGGAAGTTATTTCTTAAGGTAAGGTGAAGTTAAGACTTGGTACAAATTGTAGGTACTACCCCCAAAACTAATTCAGTATCTAGTCAAGCACTAACCACACCATACCCCCTGCTAACAACTCTCACTAACTTTCTAGCTTCCATTCAACTGAGTCAAATGGTTCTCGCGTAAATTAAGTTGTCACAAGACATTTAATCGGCGCTTACTAGAAAATAATCGCGTTCAATATTTTTGTTGGGAAATAAGAGTATGCTCACACAGATAACAAACACACAATCAATCACATATATTCACAACAGTACTAAAGTAGACTATTGCGAAACACAGATGTTTGATGATTGAAGTATTTTGGTATGTAGTACATTTAAAGACTAAAATTAAGTGATCTATACCTAGGATCACTAATACTCCAAATATCATACTAAATATTAAATATAACAACGTCTCCTACAGACACTCCTTCTTCCAAATTTCTGTCCATGCATAGCTCCTAATTGTTGCGTTCCCCAAGATGACGTCCTCGGATGATGAGCTCTTTCTTCTGCTCAAGGAATAGACACGTCCTTCCGTAGTTGAAGGTGTAACCTCCACAGCATTTGCAATTGCTTCCATCTCTAATTCTTGACAATTCTTGGCATAATGCCCAAGCTTCTTGCAATTAAAACACAATACTATCTTGAGTGGGCACTTATTGGCATAGTGTCCCAGACCTCCACAGTGAAAACAGAGTATTCCTGCTTTAGCCTGTTTCCCTTTTGCTCCACTTCCATCGTTTTGAACCATAAGAGGGTGGTTACCTCGGTTGTCCTCCTGCGAACGATGGTATGGCTTCTTCTGCTGTCGTTTCCCACGTCCGTGATCCTGGTGATTATGCCTGATTGGCCCTACAATCCCAACATTGTTGCCAGCAGACTCAGGCTTAGGTAGCTGGCAGTCCTTAGCAATATGTCCTAGTTCATAACAGTTGAAGCATAACATATAACTCCTTGTAGGACAATTGACAACAATATGCCCTGACTTCCCACAACGGTAGCAGACTAGTGCTCCATTAACTTTCCCTGAGAACTTAAGAGTCCCATGGTGGCAAGGGCCAGTCACTCCCTTGGTCCCTGTAGTTTGCTCCTCTCCCTGCTGTCCGAGCAGCTCACATTGATCCTTTGTAGTAACCTCTTGACCTGCGGCAACTATCGTCCCTACGACATATTGGGCGATATGAATCTCCCGATCCATCTCTGACTTATCTGACTTAATAGAATTAATGATTCGTCACGGAGGTATTGGATTCTCACGGGGTCTTGTAACCTAGTCAGAACCCCATAACAGTTTTGGTGTGTCAGCATACATTGCTCCAGCTCCAATTAAGAAACAATTTCAAGCAAGTACAAGTAGAGCTACTCCACTTGAGGGACAACTAACACACAAACACAACTTGACTCACGATAAGACACAGTTTGACCCCTAACTATCGTTTTTTACAAAACCTAACACTTGACTTGCCATAATTTCCCAACTCACAATCCGGTTAGAATCGAACCGCTTTAATACCACTATTGTAACACCCCGTTTCCAGAGCACTACTAAACTAGGACGAACTCTAAATGTAATGAAGTTTTTTATTTTTCTTTTCATAATGATACTCTTCTTGTCTTTTAGAAATTGTGGTAATTTTTTTTTCTTTTTATAAACAAAAGTCTTTCGCAAAACACGATCAGAGTATCCACAGCCTTTCTGAAAACATGATGGAATTCTAACTGCAAAAGATCATTACAGCTAAATATAACATATACACAATTTTCAAAAGATATGCACTGACAAGTTTGGCATACAGAAAACAATAAATAAATAGACAAATAACCATAAGAAGGGATACATCCAAAGTATGAGGACCCTAACTAGAGAGTTCATACTTCTGAGGTACTTCCGGCAGTTACCCAAGCAGGGGTTGCTATGAAAGATAACCCTCAACACCTCTCCAATAATTATCACAAAGGGACTAACAAATCCGACTGACTGGTCACTACTAAAACAATTATATGTATAAAAACAGACAGAAGTCACCAACAACCAACTCTGCACGTCACTACCCTGGTCCCCTGACGGGCCCTCCTCAGTCTTCCCCATCAGGTCATCCGCATCCTCGTCAGTCCACCAAAACAAAGGTCTCTAACACGCCTCCTGTATATACATCTCGGCCGGAAGTGGGTTAAACTCCAAGCCGAGGGAATCTCCATGTTCGAAAAGCCAAAGACCACCTCTGACGATGTCGTCATCACCGAAATCTTTACCACGTCCATCCTCGTCTGGGTTACCATCATCAATTAAAGGAACTATGGGCAAGGGTCAACTTCTTAAAATAAACCAGATAACACAAAAGTAGTAAATACACTGTTGGGCAAAATCGCAAGTGTACGATTCGTCGTCAAGTAATAAAAAGATCGAATCCACAGGGATTGTAACTAATTATTTAACTTAACAAACTTGTAATAATGTGAACTATTGAACTAAGTGATGTTTTTGAAATATTTATGACTTATATCAAAAGACAAAAACAGTAAACAACTAAACAAAAATTTGGATTTTAAGGAGAATTAAAAGCGACTAGGGATCGAATCCTCTTGCTTCCACTCTTATGCAATCAATTTACAACCAACGCAAGTTATTCCATATAATTGAAGTTCGAATCAACAAAATTAGTTTAAGGACAATTCCTTCCCTTTTAACTAAAATCCCCTAATCCCTTAGGTGAATTAAAGCTAGATTAAGCAATAAGACTAATGATTCATAAGAACACATGCTCATAAGGTTATATTCCTATAATCCTCCTAAACATGACCAACAATTCAGTTCAAGTTCATAACCCCAATTTCCCAATCGTGAGTATAACCCAAAATCGATTCGGTAGTGATCAGTTACCAAAAAGCATTAATAATAGAATTGAAGGCTCAATCATAATTGAAATAAACTTGCATTGATATAAGTAAAACAACTACATAAGAGTGTTCACAAGGTTCATCTTCCCTAGCCTAAGGAATTTAGCTACTCATAGAAAAGGAAAAACCAAACCAGAAATTCATGAGAATTGATGAAGAGATCGTTCCCAATCCTCCACCGTGCCTCCAAATAACGAAGTTCGAACCCTAAACACGTCTCTAAAGTGTCTATTTATAGTCTAGGGTGAAAAGGAGTAAAAAACAAGTCCAAAACATGTAAAAACATAAAATTCTGGTCCAGGGTGCTATCGTAGCACGGCAATGGTGTGAGGCACGGCCAGGCCGTGCTTCATTCTGTTTCTCGCATAGTTTAGGTGCTGTCGCAACACGGCCGTGCTTCCTGACACGGCCAGGCCGTGCTTCATGTTGTTTTGTAATTTTTACCTCTTTAACGTCCGAATTAGCTCAAGGTGTCTTCATAAAGGTTGAAGCTATGGATCTTAGCTTTCCAATGGCACCGGTTTCATCTCATTTGGACATCTAAAACTCCAGATATTATTAAAACATTGAACACGTGTCAGGCTGAGACAGCATTACATTATCAACTTGTAGCACAAATTACCCCAACTTATTCCAAGTGATTTTTCTCCTTTTTCCTAGGACAAATACCTTCCTTTAAGCACAATTGAACCAAAACCAAGTGCATTATTCAAATCAAGCCAAATGCATAAATAACATGGAAAAAAATGACTAAAATGATTAAGATGCGATGCAAAGCTAACACTAAACTATATGCTATTTCGAACGCATCATACACCAGCCTATCTTTATACAGACATCACATAACATGAAACCACATACTCTAGCACATATAAGCAATCATGTCAACAACATTCAAAACAAATCAATAAGGATGCACCCAAATCCTATTGACTCAACTATATGCCAGTGCAGTTTTAATTCTGAAATCTATACGCCAGAGGCATATCGGGATGTACGTATCAGACTGACACTTTTCCCTGCGATGGTAAAATTTAACGATGTTCCTGAATTACTTTGGCCATGGGCATTTCCACTACCCAGGATAGACAGGTCGACGTTACCACAAGACACGACGCAACAATGCCTTTGACCACCCGCAATGAACATATCACCACATTTGATATTTCAATCATGGCATAGTCAATAACATCAATTATCCAATAAAAATCCACAGCATATATCTTAATCATGTTTTAAGCATACACACACCACAATGCTTTTCAATTCAACCACGCACAACAATCCATCAATACGTGACAAACCAGCAACACAACAAACAACAACATCAATCAAGTTCGTCCCTTTGCAACTCGGTGGAGTTAGCAAAGCGGAAGTCAAACAAGTGTGGGGGGTTAGGAGCAGTCGCCAACCACTTTTCCAGCCCACAAACAATTCAACATAAAGCTTTAAGAAACTAAAAATCAAAGGGGTATGAGACCCTCACTCCGAACTCTGAGGTTCTCAGACTTCTTCGCTTTATGAAATAAAGTTAAATCCTTTACATGTCTAAAAATTGCCCTTACCGAAGGTTACTAAGTCGCATGTCAACGAACTTCTTGATCTCACGCCGCACAAACTTGGATGTTACAAATCCTAACATCACCAAATAAATTTAGCACAAACCTAGGCATAAACAAATGTTAATTCCTTAGGCTCTCAAAACCCAAACCCTATTACTAACCAAATCACTTACACCTAAAAACATAATTTGAAATACTTGTTTTTAAAGAATTACATACTCTTAAAAATTAATAACTAATTAAAAAATAACATTCTAAAGACTACGAATCATTTTTCTTGAAAGCTTAAGACATGAAACAACATCATTTTTCAACTTTTTTTCTCATACACTTAAGTCAAGGCTCGACTTGGTTTTTTGGGTCTCAAGGAACCCAATTTACCTAATGTGCTTCATAGCCTCAAAATCCCAAAACAAGTCCAAATTCCATCAAATCTAATTCTTTCACCATTTTAAACACCATTTTATATACTAATTCTTTCACCAAAACAACAACCATTTCCCCAAAACAAAGCCTATTCAAAAGCCAATCCTATTTTCAAGTCCTTTAAGAACAAGGTTTTCAACAAAAACTACTCAATCAAAGTTCCAACTCAAAATTAATAACTAAAACAACAACAACAACATCATCAAATAAGCTAGAAACACTAATTAATTTCTTTGATTAACTTGAGGATCACACCATCCCACTTTTTCCCCCTGAGGGTTTCGCCTAGGGTTCCAAGCATTGGGGAATTTGTTGCTCACTTTCGTTATTGATCATGATCAAGCATTTATCAAGACATAAAAACAAGGTTAGAGAGTGGGAGGGGGTCGCTGTTCAGCCCTCTAAAAAGGGGTGGAATTGAATTTAATAAAACAAAAAAAATAAGAGAATACTTAATAGGCTTTTACTTACTTAAGAATTAATAGTCAAATAGAGATGAAAATGAGAAAATAGTAGGGAGGGGGATGTAACACCCCAATTCCGGAGCGCTACTGTGCAACCCAATCTAAAGCTGAAAACATTTAATGCTTGTATGCTTTCAGTTAGAGAGTACTCTTATGTATTTCGCAATGGAAAAATAGGAGTAAATTTTTTTCTTTTCATATTCTTTCCTTTGAAACCCTTTTCAAAATGAGACATAGAGTACTACAGTTTTCTAAATGATGCCAATTCATACTTTTGCAATTATCAGAGTATAATGCATCACAAACTAATATTTAACATAACATAATCATTTCGCACTAAGGCGAGGCTTTCTGAAAAGAGAGTGATTACAAAACAACAAATGCAAAACCCTAAGCTAAGCTGGCCAACAACTACAACCCTTACTGAGAAATAGCTCAGTAAGATCAAGCATGAGGTACTTAGAGGAATCTTCCTCCACTGGCTCAATCTTCAATGCTCCTGAAAGACGAAGCTGTAACAACTACTGAACTCCATTTGGAAGTGACATCCATAAGGACATCCAATCCAACAATAGTGCAAGGGTAAATCCTTTGTCCATGAGTTTATCATAGGCTATGTCGCATGCAAATAATATACACATATATGATACAATAACATGCTTTTATATACATATACATACTTAATAGACCGCACGCATCATCATGGTATGTCAAGCATTGCATGTGAGCAACCAAAACAACCAACAAATCAACAATCAAGTCACTGCAATATCAAACTATTGCATGTGAGCAACCAAAACAACCAACAGATCAACAATCAAGTCACTACAATATCAAACTATTGCATGTGAGCAACCAAAACAACCAACAGATCAACAATCAAGTCACTACAATATCAAACTATTGCATGTGAGCAGGAAAATTTATCAACAGATAAGTGATCAAGTCATCACAATATCCAATTCATTAAACAATTCATCACATATCATTAATGCGGTTAGCTATGCATGTCAACGCAGTATGCAAAGTTATGTATACACCTGCAGCCTTAATAGGTCAGTAGTATGATGGGGAATACTTTCCTAACGTCCGAACAAAATAGCCTCTGCTTAGGCTTGCCACTACTTTGGCTGGCCACTACTTTGGCGTGCCTCTACTTAGGCAATGCAGTGTCAACTCGCCTTTTGAAGTTTGTACGACCAATCAAATGCTACGAGTGACATGACAACTCGTCTTTTGAAGTCTTTAAGACCAATCAAACGCTCCGAGTGTCGATGCTCAATGGTTAGTATGCATCTAAACAAATTCAACAATAAGGCATACTCACCGTAGTGAACACCCGAATGATATCCAACAAATTCAACAATATGGCCTGTTCACCGTAGTGAACGCCCGAGTAATATCCAAACAAATTCAACAATGTGGCATGTTCACTGTAGTGAATGCCCAAGTGATATCCAACAAATTCAACAATATGGCCTGTTCACCGTAGTGAACGCCCGAGTGATATCCAAACAAATTCAACAATATGGCATGTTCACAGTAGTGAACACCCAAGTAATGCTTTAATTAATCAATGCGGATCGACGAACCCTCACTCACTCAACTTAGTGGGTGTCCAAATCTCAATTAACTAAGAGTTCAACACAGGACATAAAGTTCGGGTGTTCAATTGCGGAACGGTAGTCCCAATCTTAAATCAGAACTCTAGGCACGTAATGCGAAACACTAGGCTCAATTTTTAGGTTGAGATACTAGGCACGCCATACGGAACACTAGGTCCAATCCTTAATCAAGAAAATGTGCATGCAAGCAGGACATTAAGTCTCAGCACAGGACACATGGCCCATATGCTCAATAGGAACACTAGGTTCCCTATGTTTTATTCTTTCGAAATCCCGAATCATGAAATCTCTTTCTCAGTTCTTGTATTCTAACATCCCAAAATCCCTAAGCCTAATTATTAGAGAACCTAAGTGGATAAGGGATTTAATCCCTCAGTATTAGAATATAGTTCGTAGCCTTAATTTAGTAGTATAAAACCAATTTGGAATCAAAAGGAAAAATGGTAATTTTCTTAAGGATTAAGCTAGACTAATGTTGTTTAATTTAGTATTAAAGATGCTAATTTTAGAAGACCCAAAAGAATAGACCCAAACCCTTATACACTTATGTTGTGTGAAATAATATAGGAGGGGGTGTATTATTTAGAAGGTGGGGTGTAAGGAGTAAATAGTGTTCAAAAAAAAACAAAAGGGGGGTTCTGATCGTGAAACAGAGGAAAGGAAAAAAAAGGAAAAAAAAGAAAGAAGAAGAAAGACGAAAGGGAAAGAAGAGAGGAGAAGGGCCGCGGTGGTTGCCCGGTTGTGGTGCCACGGCGGTGCGCCTCCATGCTCCGGGAAGAGAAGCAGAACACGGCCAGAAGAAGAAGAAGAAGAAGGAAGAAGGGCCGCAGCGAGGAAGAAGAAGGAAGAAGGGCCGCGGTGGTTGCCCGGTTGTGGCGCCACGGCGGTGTGCCTCCATGCTCCGGGAAGAGAAGCAGAACACGGCCAGAACGAGGGAGAGAGGTGGAGGCCGAGAATGAGATAGATGGAGGCCGAGAGAGAGAGAGAGTTGCGATGACGAAGGGAAGAAGAAGGGTGAGGGCGCGATGGCCCTGGAGCGACGGCGCTGCACCACGCCGAAGAAGGAGGAGGAGGGGCGAGGCTTGGTCGAGAGAGAGATCGAGAGAGATGGAGAGAGAAAGAAACAGCAGAATCAGACGTGGCTGAGGGAGGGAAGGACGAGACTGAAGAAGAAGCTGAGCTAAAGATGATGGATGGATGAAGATGAACAGCATGATTGAAGAAGAAGAAGATGGATTTGAAGAACTTGGATGGAGCTTCAATGGAGGATGCGTAGGATTTGGGGATTTTTTGAATTTAAAATCCCTAACTTGGGATTGCTCAGGTAATATAGACTTCCCCTAAAACCACCCCTAGGGTGTGCTAGGATTTGTTATTTAGATTCTTTAGTGCAATAATTAGTCTATTAATTATTCTGAAATGGTCTTGTATGGGGTTTTGACTGAAATAGGGTTGGATTCTGTCCCCAACCCCCCTAAACCAATGTGTGATGTTTGTACCGTTGAGAGTTCCATCGAGCTCCAATTGGTGTATACATATATATGTGTTTGGTTTGGTTTGATTGGTCACTTGATCAATATGCCTGAATTAATTTGGGAGGATTGGCGTTTGAACTAGCCTAATTTGGAGTGGTTATAATTTCCTGAAACGGGTGAAGGGCTTTATGCCCCTTTTAAATAAATTGTGGTTATATTGCTAAGTGTTTGACTTCCCAATTAGACATGTAAATTGTTTAGAATTGTTATTTGATTGGGATTGTGATAATTGTAATGAATTATTATTTGATGTGTTATTGAATCCTAATAATGCATGTGACACCTTGTTTTGACTCTTGTTTTGATTGAAACTTGGTTGTTTATGTGTCTGGATGTTTGCGTTTGAAATGCAAACTCGTCATATGTGTACTTCGGTCACTTTCGTTGACGGGGACCCTTTGGTAGGACCACACATAGGTCCTTGCTCATTTTGATCCTTAGGCTTTGCCAACTGGGTACATTCATTAGTGTCTACTACATGTAATTGCATCAAGCTTATTGTTTCTCATTGATTGAAACTTATATATTCGAAATGTTTACGCTTGAACTGCAAACACTATCGAATTATGCTAGTGCTGTGTATTGGATTATTGATTAATGATATTGATTGAATTGCTTGTGTGAAGTCCTGTGAGTGGCATACCCTTTCGTAAGGCCTTGTGGCTCCAATGTGAGTATGGCTTGGGAGGTCACAATAACAGGCATTATTGTGTGTGGAATGTTTACAATTTGCTCTGCAACCCCATCGTAAGTGATTAGTTACCACCTGTGCCGTTGGGCGCCCCCTTGGTTTTATCCTTTTTAATAGGATTTTACTCATTTTGTACTTGAGCTGGATCAAGTGGGGAACATTCATTGTGATTGTTGTGACATATGTTTGACTCTGTAATTGATGTTTGAAATATCATGTCTTGAGGATTTGTTAAGGTAGTATAAATATTTATACCTATGCTTATGGGATGGATTTTCCATACGTCACACACCACGTATGGCTGAAGACAACGATAAAAGTATTTTTATTCTATGTCTATGTTATTGAGTTTTATGAACTCACCTTTGGGGTGTTGTTTTCAGGTACGACTGTTGAAGAGGTTCAGAGCAAGTACTGTTCTCGGTCTTGCTTTTCTGTGAGACTTGAGTCACCGAATCACAAGTCATGTCCTAAGTCCTAGGTTGTGTCCTAGTATTATATGTGAATAAGATGTAATTGTAATTGTTTTACTTTATTATTCTTTTGAAATAGAAGTTGTAATAATTAAAGTTAATCCTGCTTTAGAAACTCTGAATTATGTTTACTATTTTAGTAACGTATTTTTTTTACGACACGTATGTATCCAGGAGTTTTACTAACTAAAGTATAGTGTAGTATTTGAAAAACAGGAATCATTCTTTAGTATTCGTCTGTATTCAAAAAATTTCCTGTGTATATATGTTAACTCAAGTTAAATTGGTAAGTAATCCCCCTAATTGAGTTAGGGTGTAACATTATGGTATCAGAGCAGTTCGACCCTTTTGGATTGTGAGTCAGTGTGTCTAGATGTGATCCGGTCTACGAAAGCATCAGTTGTGTCTGTAAATCTGAAATTTTCTAAGTTCTTTTTATGAATTATTGAGGCACGCCACCTCAAGGATTCATTAAAGGAATGAGGAGGATGAAGATTTGCAGAGAATACTAGAGGCATGTACTCTTTCCTGAGACATTCTCATATATGTAATTACTCCTAAATACAGTTTCAGATTTCATAATGATCGTCTAGTAGTAGTTCAGGTCGTGAAGGATTTCAGCCTCTCTGGCTTGCCTAAGTCCACGGAATGCATACCTGGCCGCAGTTGAGCTTAGTGGCCACGTTAAACTCTGCTACCACTGGAAGATCATTACAAAATTTTTGTTATGACGAGGTTGATGATCAAAGTAGCTGCGGGACAACGAGAGTATTATGGGATACTCTTGGAGAAACCGCGACCTTTGTGAAACATAAAATGTTTTGATATTCGATGAAAACTCATGGTTCAAGTTTTGGAAAAATCTTCTTACATAATGTGAAAGCTAAGTTTTGAAAGCACAAAGTTTGGAAATTGGAAAGTTATAATTTAGTAACATGAACAAATTTCTCTCGCTTTGATTTTTCCATTTGGTTGTTTTCAATTCCTTGCCTGAATATTGATTATGTCTAAACTTGAGGAATTGATGACTTGAGTTAAGATTCGCATTTCCTTTATGTTCAATTTAGATAGTTATGCTTGGATGTGTTGGCTTTATAACCGTATGTGAGAATTTGACTTTCCTTGATGTTTCAATCTTCTTATTGCATGAGGGAAATTTGGTTGCTTGTTAAGAATGCATTAGCCTAATTGTGCGTGCTAATTTTAGATTGGCTTGCCTCCAATATGGAGAACGCATTTACTTTCAACATTTTGATCCTAAGTCTTTGCAAGTCTCGTGACATTATATGACGATAAATTTGGAATCCTGAGGGGCTATTGCATGAATGACCCCTAATTGTGATGTTGTGAACTTGCATAAATTCTAGTTAGGAACTATAAACAGACTACATGTCCCTTAACTACCTTATGAGTATATATGTTATGTTCAAAGATTTGAAGCATTTATGATAAGCAAAATATGCCTTTGGATGTAATTCACATTCAATATGCTTTGATGCTACCATTATGTGTATGATAGATCCTTGTTTAAAATCTTTGAGAGTATGATCTATTTGACGAGTTTATGAAATAGTTGAATTGCTTAAAGCATGAATATTGTCATGTGTTCCGTGAACTTTGAATGAGATTTGCGGATTTTTAACCACATTATTGTTTGAAACCTATGTGTTAAGTATGTTGTTTCTTTATTTGATATATATTACATTAATTGAAACATGAGATTTTTGAGAGGATTCAATTATGTCTTGATTTATGATGTATTGTTTGATGTGCTCATGTTTTGATGCAATGATGTTTGTGGCCACTGTGAATTCTTCTCACATTAGGTGTGGGCAACCAATAAGTCCCACCATAGGGTTATCTTGCCTTCCTTGCATGTTCATTTAGTTGAGGTGTTGGGTGAATTCTGGTTATCTAAGCTTAAAGGAATGAGTTTAGAAGCCTTGAGCATGGCTAAGTGAAGTTTGAGTAGATTTCGGAATTTGAGATATGGTTTGGCTTTGCATGTGTGCAAAGTGTTTGATTCATCATTTGAACTTGTTTGATCACTGATATTGATTTCTATTTGGTTGGATTTGATCTTGAATGGCTTGAATCAAGTTTTGGGAAGCTGGGTACTCTAAAAAAAAAAACCCATTTTTCTGCTGAATTCTGCAGGAGTGCTCTTGAGCTGCGCCCCAGGTGCTCTTGAGCGCACTCCCTGTCTCTTTTATTTATTTATTTTTTTGTTTCAATGGCTTAAAAGCTGAGAGGGCATGACTTTTGAGACTTTTTTAACTCTCATTATTTGTTTGCATTAACTATGATTGAGGATTATGCTATGTGTTTATTTTGTGATCAATGATTCCATAGTTGTTCCTCAATAGGTATTGCTCCTAATGGTGATCTTACTGTTAACAGTGTTAGTAAACATGACAAATTTTCAACTATTAACTTTGAGAAGGTCACTTTGGATATATTGTACCTAGAATGGTTCAACACTGTGTTAATCCTTTTGTCGTGACCACTTGGTTCTACGACAATTAGAATTGGTAAGTAAGGATTTTTAGCGGGCGGTTTGGATCAGTTTAGGATGGCCATTCATAATCGCTTAGGTATCCAACGCTTGTTAATTAATCAGGTTTGTGGGGCCTAACTATGATGAATGGATCTTAAATTGAATGGTAACCCCAAGGCCTTCTAAAGAACCTATAGTACTTTTGGTTCGAAATACCTTAGTGTTTTCTAGAATCAAAAGGGATGGTGATGAACCAAACTTCCAATACCTCAGTTGTATGTAGAGAACCTTGAAGGTAATCGAGCCCTGAGTTTCCTAATCATAGTGACCTTGGTGAATTAACTAGCCTAAGGAAGAGTGTAGACCATAGTCTTGGGACTACAAGGGTATTGGTTATAGCTAAATCAGCCGGAATTCAAAGACATTAATACCTACGCTAAGCTCAATAGCCCGAGTATGAAGTGATGATGTTTGACCAATTATAAACTTTGTCTTGACTTAATAAGAATTTTATTGGCGATAAGACTTAGTTTGTAACCGGTTAGCTAAATCACAAATCCTCCGGATAGTTGACCTAGGGTAGCTATTAACTCTTTTCGAAATTCCGATGATTTAGGACAATCTAGAAAGGAACTTACTCATTCAAAGCAGAGTAGAATTAGAGTTCGTAGCGGAAGCACGGAGAGCGAATCTTATATAAGGATAAGGATAGAAAGTAAGACGAATTTTGGGGACAAAATTCCTAAAAGGTGGGGAGTAATGTAACATCCCAAAATCCCTAAGCCTAATTATTAGAGAACCTAAGTGGATAAGGGATTTAATCCCTCAGTATTAGAATATAGTTCCTAGCCTTAATTTAGTAGTTTAAAACTAATTGGAATCAAATGGTAAAATGGTAATTTTCTTAAGGATTAAGCTAGACTAATGTTGTTTAATTTAGTATTAAAGAGGCTAATTTTAGAATACCCAAAAGAATAGACCCAAACCCTTATACACTTATGTTGTGTGAAATAATATAGGAGGGGGTGTATTATTTAGAAGGTGGGGTGTAAGGAGTAAATAGTGTTTAAAAAAAAAGAAACAAAAGGGGGGTTCTGATTGTGAAACAGAGGAAAGAAAAAAAAAAGGAAAAGAAAGAAAGAAGAAGAAAGAAGAAAAGGAAAGAAGAGAGGAGAAGGGGATCACGCGATTGAGGAAGAAGGGCCGCGATGGTGGCCCGGTTGTGACGCCACGGCGGTGCGCCTCCATGCTCCGGAAAGAGAAGCAGAACGCGGCCAGAACGAGGGAGAGAGGTGGAGGCCGAGAATGAGAGAGAGATGGAGGCCGAGAGAAAGAGAGTTGCGACGATGAAGGGAAGAAGAAGGGTGAGGGCACGATGGCCCTGGAGCGACGGCGTGCCACCACGCCGGAGAAGGAGGAGGAGGGGCGAGGCTTGGTCGAGAGAGAGATCGAGAGAGATCGAGAGAGAAAGAAGCAGCAGAATCAGACGTGACAGAGGGAGGGAAGGACGAGACTGAAGAAGAAGCTGAGCTCAAGATGATGGATGGATGAAGATGAACAGCAAGATTGAAGAAGAAGAAGAAGATGGATTTGAAGAACTTGGATGGAGCTTCAATGGAGGATGCCTAGGATTTGGGGATTTTTTGAATTTAAAATCCCTAACTTGGGATTGCTCAGGTAACATAGACTTTCCCTAAAACCTCCCCTAGGGTGTGCTAGGATTTGTTATTTAGATTCTTTAGTGCAATAATTAGTCTATTAATTATTCTAAAATGGTCTTGTATGGGGTTTTGACTGAAATAGGGTTGGATTACGTCTGACCCCCTAAACCAATGTGTGATGTTTGTACCGTTGAGAGTTCCATCGAGCTCCAATTGGTGTATACATATATATGTGTTTGGTTTGGTTTGATTGGTCACTTGATCAATATGCCTGAATTAATTTAGGAGGATTGGTGTTTGAACTAGCCTAATTTGGAGTGGTTATAATTTCCTGAAATGGGTGAAGGGCTTTATGCCCCTTTTAAATAAGTTATGGTTATATTGCTAAGTGTTTGACTTCCCAATTAGACATGTAAATTGTTTAGAATTGTTATTTGATTGGGATTGTGATAATTGTAATGAATTATTATTTGATGTGTTATTGAATCTTAATAATGCATGTGACACCTTGTTTTGACTCTTGTTTTGATTGAAACTTGGTTGTTTATGCGTCTGGATGTTTGCGTTTGAAATGCAAACGCATCATATGTGTACTTCGGTCACTTTCGTTGACGGGGACCCTTTAGTAGGACCACACATAGGTCCTTGCTCATTTTGATCCTTGGGCTTTGCCAAGTTGGTACATTCATTAGTGTTTACTATATGTAATTGCATCAAGCTTGTTATTTCTCATTGATTGAAACTTATATATTCGAAATGTTTGCGCTTGAACTGCAAACACTATCGAATTATGCTAGTGCTGTGTATTGCATTATTGATTAATGATATTGATTGAATTGCTTGTGTGAAGTCCTATGAGTGGCATACCCTTTCGTAAGGCCTTGTGGCTCCAATGTGAGTATGGCTTGGGAGGTCACAATAACAGGCATTGTTGTGTGTGGAATGTTTGCAATTCGCTCTGCAACCCCATCGTAAGTGATTAGCTACCACCTGTGCCGTTGGGGGCCCCTTGGTTTTATCCTTTTTAATAGGATTTTACTCATTTTGTACTTGAGCTGGATTAAGTGGGGAACATTCATTGTGATTGTTATGACATATGTTTGACTCTGTAATTGATGTTTGAAATATCATGTCTTGAGGATTTGTTAAGGTAGTATAAATATTTATACCTATGCTTATGGGATGGATTTTCCATACGTCGCACACCACGTATGGCTGAAGACAACGATAAAAGTATTTTTATTCTAAGTCTATGATATTGAGTTTTATAAACTCACCTTTGGGGTGTTGTTTTCAGGTACGACTGTTGAAGAGGTTCAGAGCAAGTACTGTGCTCGGTCTTGCTTTTCTGTGAGACTTGAGTCACCGGATCACAAGTCATATCCTAAGTCCTAGGTTGTGTCCTAGTATTATATGTGAATAAGATGTAATTGTAATTGTTTTACTTTATTATTCTTTTGAAACAGAAGTTGTAATAATTAAAGTTAATCCTGCTTTAGAAACTCTGAATTATGTTTACTATTTTAGTAATGTATTTTTTGTACGATGCGTATGTATCCAGGAGTTTTACTAACTAAAGTATAGTGTAGTATTTGAAAATCAGGAATCATTCTTTAGTATTCATCTGTATTCGAAAAATTTCCAATGTATATATGCTAACTCAAGTTAAATTGGTAAGTAATCCCCTAATTAGAGTTAGGATGTTACATGTATCACCCCTATGTATCTGAAAATACTTTTTAGTTCTAGGTCGTTAAAACCCTAGTTTTGCTAAATAACACGCTGGAAGAATTCCCAGGAAAGAGAGGTGGTGCGAACACTCTTAATTACCAAGTCTTTCCTAGCCAGAATTTTCCCATGCTCATTATTTAACACAACCATTTTTGCAAATTGGACTATTTATTTCAAGTTCTTTTCTCTACTATTATTACATTAAAGTTTCCTTGCAAGCTTTGGCTAGTTGTACTAAAACCCTCACGCTTACTTTTAAATCAAAATGCCCTTAATAATTTGTTTACGAAATCAAAATTCGGCTTGTGGAATCGCATCAGGTTTACCGATGTAAATCGTCAATCAATAGCAGTCGATCAACGCATTATTAATTAATCCATTATCAACAATAATATTTTTCATATTCCAATTCAATACCAAGTTCCAATGAAATCCAAGGTGATTCAAGGAAAATAATACAACTCATAATGCCACGCAGGGCCAAGAACATGCTACATATTATCATCAATTTCAAGTCCAATTAAATCTATCAAGTATGATTTAAGCAACACAATACAATTCAGTCTTGCCACATAGGGCCAAATCAATACACAGCAGTTTCATGCTACAACATCTCAACATCACATCGTAATACTACAAGTACTACCACACAATCAATCAACAATCAAGCAAACAACACACAAGGCGAAAAGCCCAAACTCATTATGTAAGAATTTCCATTACCTTGGGCGCTTTAACAATCCAAGCAAGGTAAATTCAAAACCATCGTCAAGTCGCACCTCGCACGTACCCTAAGCACGAACCTTAACAACACAAACTTAACAAAATTAGAACCAAAAACCCAAGTCTTATGACTCTAGGGCAGCCACGGTTTTAAGTCCTAAAAGGGCCTAAAATCTTTCCAACTTAACCTATTTGGATCACACCTAATCATATGTGATGGAACAATTTCAAACCATGCAAGTTTTCAAGCTTTTACAAAAGCTACACACTTAGAAAATACCAAAACCCAAAACTTACCAATTGGAATAGTGTTTTACCAAATGAATAGTGTTTTGCCAACTTTGAACCATTTTTCAAAGCACTAAAACATGTCACAAAATTTTAGAAACAATTCTATTACAAGTTCAAAACAATTCTTGAAACATAAACTCAAACTTTTCCAAAAATCATACTTCTTTGAATTGTTTTGCTAAACCAAATCAACAACCACTTTTTACAACATATTTAAGCATAAAACAAGTCAAGAACAAGTTAGAAATCTCCCTTGAAGGCCACGATTTCAAAGCTTCCAATACAACTCCAAATTCTGAAACCTTTTAACATCAAAATCTTACAAACTTCATTCAATCAAAACTTATTATCAAAACCAAACTTATTTACCACTTTAATACACTTAAAAACAAGTTAGAACTCACCCAAAATTTAATCATAAGCCACTGTTTTGGAAGCCCTAAAACAGCCCCAAATTCATTTTGTTTCAAACAATTTTTCAAAGCTTTAAACTTACAAATCTTTATAGATTTAAAGTCCTAATCAAAAACCAACTTCCAAATCACTTTGATACACTTAAGAACAAATAAAAACATCATCAAAACTATATCAATGGGCCATGGTTCCAGCCCCCCAACAATCCAAATTTATTTTTTTCAAAACTTTGTAAACATGCATATATGACTAGTTTCCAAACTTAGCAAGTATAACCCATCAAGAATCAATTCTAAAACACTAAAAACCAAACAAAACCAAAGCTTAAAACAGCCCCTAGGTTCGGCCATGTCTCAAGGTTAGGGTTCCCAAATTTTCAAATACTCTAATCATGCTTAATCATGGAGGAAAACAAAGGGCTTCAAGACTAATCATGCATATCTAGCAAAATCTAACACTTTTGCCCAAAAATAATTCCTAAAACCAACCAAACCTATATCATGAAAATCAAGAGAGAAAATAATGGGTATGAACCTTACCAAGAAGTTTGGAGGTGATGGATCAAGGATTAAGAAGAAAGGATGGAAGGTTGAAGCTTAAACATCAAATTCCTTCAAGAATAAAACTAAAATCATGAGAAACAACTCTAGAACCATGAAATCTCATCCATGGCAGCCATGGAGAAAGGAAAATAAGATTACCACAAGGATGGAGATGATTGAACAAGAAGGAAGGAGAAAGGATTAGGATTTAACTTCCAAAATCACAAGATTAAGCACCTAAATCAACTTTCTCTTTCTAGAATTTTTTTTTAAGCTTTCCAAAAATGAAAGGAAACTGAAATGGACCAGCCAAATGGAGAAGAAGCCACGAAATTTTAGGGACAAGGATGGAAGAAATTTGGTCATTTAGTTGGAAACTAACCAAACTAGTTACAAACTAACTAAACTAACTTAACAAACTAACTACCCATTACTTCCTAAACCAATCAAAATGCTTCCTTCAAAATTGTAGGCTACAAGCACATGGCTGGCCTCCCATTGGTCCATGTGTGGTATCCATTTGCTCAAAATATCTCAGGGTTTCGTTACGACGCGTTTTCGCTCAACCGGTTGCACGGCGTTTCGCGTATATTAGGTTTTTAATACTTAAAACTCCAAAAAATAATTATAATTATAACCCCACACCCAAAAATTACAAACGTTCCTCGCGGCATGAGAAAAGTACCCATGTTTCTTGTTTTCTCGAAATGCGAACCGAAACATTGCGATAAGACAGTTTCTGGCCATAGAAAATACACTAAATATTTTCTGATGCCCAAAACTTCTAGAAAAATTACAATAAATCCTAAATATTGGAAAATACTAAGATCTCAAATTTTATAAAATTTGGATCATGTTTGGGCATGTTTCAGTTAGAAACACACATAATAGCCTAGTTACGGCAGAATTCGATTGAATTCTCGCAGCGTAATAAAAACTGTAAATTAGTGAGGATCACTAATTTCAATTTCTCTTATCATATAGATATTATTCAAACAATAAAATTATCAAGAAAAAATCTTCAAAATAATAGTCATATTAAATATGACATAAAACAGACAATTAATACAATAACTAAACCATGAAAATTCAAACTATGACTTGAAAATATTTATTAAATCCTGAAAATTATTTCTCTTTCAATAAAATAATTTTCTTTAATCAAACAACAATCTTTCACATTTTTCGGGATTAATTCATATTAAAAACAGTATACGTCTACACTATCTGTTAATCTGAATTAATTACTAAAACAGTAAGTTGTTTACAATAAATCTTTGTTGTTCTTCGTACTTTTAACAAACCATTGAGGTGATCAATCTCCATGATTTATTTTCAAGTAGTCGGAAACTATAAAATAATTTTCATAAAAATTGGGATGTTACAAGGGGAATCACGGCCTGAAAGGCACAAGGAGAGGAAGGAAAAATTTAATTAAAATAGTGTGTTATACTTGGTTAGGAATGAATTAGAAAAAAACACAAAATAATTAACCACCAAAAGTGTGACACCTAAACCCATAAAGCAAGATTCTATTCCCATCAACAAGTCTAACCATCTAATCTTTCATCTCTCCTGATTACCCTCTAATCCTAGAGTTTTAAGGATACAAAAAACAAGGCGTCGAGTAATCGTGTTACAGATTAATTCTTTGTCGATAAATTCGTGAAAATTAATTTACTGAGAAATTAATTCACCACGAGATAATATACTCTCATAAATAATAAAAACAATCTAAATCACTCACAAATAATCACAACAAGTTGCGATTCGATTTTCATTGAAATCGGGATTCATTTAAAATTTTATCTGCAGTAAAACTGCCCGATGATTCGAAACGCGCTGAAACTTCGTTAGAATTTTTTGATGATATTCAAACCAAGAATTAATATAAAATATTAATTCTTAAATTTAATTTTATTTTGATTTAATTCAATCATTTTCTTAGTCAGCACAAATAAGCATTACCGCATCAAACAGAAAACTTATATAATAAGTACAATTGATGAATTCACCTTAAAAACAGCATACGTCTGCGCTGTCTATTAAATTGAATTGACATCATAAATGATATTTATTTATAATAAATAAATTATTGAAAATAAGTCAAAATAATTCCTCGTGCTCTCGACAAATCATTGAGGTGATAGTCTCTACGACTTACTTTCAAGTAACTCGGATTTTATTACTAAAGTAATTTTTCTTAAAAATTGGGATGTTACAAAAACAATTTTTTATTTATATTTTACAACATAATTTTTTAAACATATAACGAGAAATTAACAAATATATATTTTTATTGAAATCTAACAAATGAGCATCTTCCTTGTGAAACATTGAATAGAAATTTATAAGATAAATTTTTTATTGTATTTAACTTTATATCATGTGCAGCATAGACCATTACACTATAGATTTAAATTTTTCTATTTGTGAATATTTCTATTTGTTATTATTTATATCTAATAGAGTATTGAATATTTTTTGTGAAATAAAATTATTATTTTATTTACCACTAATAAACATTAAAGGAGTGAAAAGGTGGCTTCGTGGTTTGGGGAAATAGGGATTGGAATGAAAAGAGGTCACATGTTCAACTCCCCTACTAACATAACAAACTAATAGCAAACATTTGTTGTTCAAAAATAATTGTAAAAAATATATTAATTTATATTTTAACATAAATTTTTGTTTCAAGTATATACCATAACCCGGGACGTCGTACCTTAAATATATTTGCAAAAAACAGGATGAAAATATTACAAAAAAAAAACATAATTCTTTATTTATATTTTGCCAAAAAATTGTTTAAATCAAAAACTTGAAATTGACAATTAGATATTTTTAATGAAATACTAAATGTGAGTTTATTTCTTACGAACCTTTTATTAGAAATTATGAATTAATATAAATTTTATATGATAGAATTTTTATTTGTTATCTATATACAGTACAGAGCACGAGCGATCATAATATAGGGGCACTTTAGATACATTCCATATGAAATTTATCAGATTCTTTCTTTACTTATATTTTTCTAAGTATACACCGCGTGCAGCACGAACCATTTTTTATATTCGAGGAAATATAAAATATTGAAAAAGTATTATATATGTGTATATGTGTGTGTGTGTGTGTATATATATATATTATTTACTAATTTTAAAAACATATTCATGACCCTAACACACGAGTAAATATACAACGCGCATAACTGAATCTTTTGAATGAAAACATATTAATATCTAAATAAAAATCTATTATTATATAAATTTCTGAATAAAAATATATTTTAAGCAGACCGAATAGTTCACAAGAAAGAACATGAAAACATAAATTACTCTAACTAAATATTTTAATAAAAAATATACATTATTATAATATTTTACCATAATATATATATATATATCAATAATCAATAATCTATAATCTGTAATCTATAATATACACAATGATAAATAATCTCATTTAATTCACTGATATGTGTCGTGTTAAGGTTAAACAAATAGTTAACAACTCGCCACTAGGATAACTACCTCAGCAAAAAAAGGCCACATGGACAATATCATGACACAACAAATGACACCTGAGCACAATATCATGACACAACAAATGACACCTGAGCACTATGTCATTCCGGTTGATTTTTTTAAAAACACAAATAAGGAAGACTTTCTAATATAGGTATGTAATTATAAACATAAATTTGAATACTTTTTTGTTTTATCTGCCTTCATTTTAACCAAACATTCAAAAGCAACTTTCTTGACCAGATAAGTCTGAAATTATTAAGGAAATCGCTTTATGTTTTTAAATGAGGAAGGCCTTAATTATTCTATTAATTCACATTCATAACATTAATAATTATGAAATTTACAAAAGTTCATTTGATAAAAATGAATCCAAATGGCATCAAATCTAATTAACATCAAAGAGATTTGTTCTCTGCTTAAAAAAGGAAATAATAAAATGCTTCAAATCATAACAGCAGGCTACAAATAATAAAATGAATATTTTAACTACAAATATAAATTAATATAAATTTTATAAGAAATTCTTTTATTGTTTTTAACTACATAACGTGCGGAGAATGAATCATCACGCTATAGATGTAAATTTTTCTAGTAATGATTATTGGTATTGTCTACTAGAAATAGTACATTAATATATTTTTAGTATGAAATTTATAATTCTATACAAATATATATTGTATGTAACGCAGACCATCATACTAAAGATATATTGTGAAAAATGGGGGGTGAAAATTTTACAAGAAAACAATTTTTTATTTATATTTTACCACATAATTTTTTAAACATATAACTAGAAATTAACAAATATATATTTTTAATGAAATCTAAAAAATGATCATCTTCCTTATGAAACGTTGAATAGAAATTTATAAAATAAATTTTTTATTGTATTTAACTTTATATCGTGCGCAACACGGACCATTATACTATAGATGTAAATTTTGCTATTAGTGAATATTCTATTGGTTATTATTTATATCTAATAGAGTATTAAATATTTTTCGTGAAATAAAATTATTATTTTATCTGTAACATCCCCCCAAATTAGCCTAATTAGCTTAAATTGCATAATTCGTATAACTTGCTTAAATTACATAAATTATTTGATTTGAGTATCTAAGTCCCTACAATTATGATTTGAATGTGATGTGATTAGGATTAATAAACTTTGGGGTGCAACTCATGAGAATAAGGGGTGTATCTAGCAAGTATAGTTATTAAATTAGAACACAAGTGAGGGCAGAATGGTAAAAACTACTCCCAATCAGCTCCTTTTCCCCTTTAGGGCTCGACCAAGCCCTCATTCTTCTCCTCTCTCACGAAAATTCTGGGCAAGAGAGCAAGGGGGAGAAGCCATGAGCTAGGGTTTGGAGTTTTGGTGAAGAAGAAGTTGGAAACTTAAAGGAGTTCACTCATATATTGCCTAGGAGGAAGTTTGGTGCTGCTCTTTGTTGATCTTGAGGAAGATTAGAGTGACATTTGGTGGAGAAGAAGGGAAGCTCGAATTTCCTGAGGGAAAAACCAAAAATTTCCAAGCATCTATCCCCATTTATTTTGATTGGTGAGTTCTTCTCCTCTTGGAGTGTTGGGCAACCAATAAGACCCACATTAGGATTCATTTAGTCTTCCTTACATGCCTCATTTATGATATGTGGGTAGTTAAGAATGGGTTTGAAGTCTAGCAAAGTTCATGCATGTTGAATCTAGTATTTGGCATGTGAATCATGAAAGTTGTTGAGATTAGTTAGTTACATGAGTTAATAATGTGATTATGTTGCTTGAAACCTTTGATTTACCATCTTAGTTGTCTTGGTTTTGATTGGGATTGAGTAGAAATGAGATTGGAGAAGTGGAGTAGCTGAAATAGGGTAATCTGCACAATTCTGCAGACCTGTGCGCGCGGCGCGCAGTCTGGTGCGCGCGACGCACATTAGAAACAGAACCAAATTGCAGAAATGCGCATGGCGCGCGACGCGCATTCTGCAGAGCACCAACTTCGAGAATTTTATTAAAATATCAAACGAAGTCGGAATTAAGCATATGACCACTCGTTGGATAGCTTAGGATGTCTAGTTTCTAAATCTAATTTTTAATTTAGGAAATATCCAACCAATTAGTGCAGATTAAGCTACAAGCTACAGGGTTCAGAAAACTGAACAATAATTATTCCCCATTTTGTAGCCTAAGTTGTTCCATCAATGCTTAATGACAAAATACCGTTGTGCGCATGACTTTGAGACCCTTTTTATCATAATCTATGATGATTAAGGGAATACTTAGTATTTCATTATTGTTCAATGTCTTATGATTGATTTGATTGTGTTTGGAATGTTTGTAAATTCATTTGCATCCTCTCGTAAGTGACTAGCTATCACCTGTGCCGATGAGGGCCCACTTGATCTTAACCTTCCTCTATAGGATTTTACTCATTGTGTGCTTGAAATGGATCAAGAGGGGAACATTCATTGTGGTCTTATGACCTTTGTTTGCATTTGTTTAAATCATTAATGATTTAAATGCATTGATATGAATTGAGAATATGACTAATTATTGTCATGCATTTGACATTCAGCCTTGTTTATATTGTGTGGATTGAGGTAAGTGATGGTAAGGGGGTCCGTGAAGGGCTCACTGGGATTTTCATAAATCTCACCCCGTTCGTTTTGTTGTTTCAGATAAACAGGTGCAAGAGGATTAATCCTTTATGGAGACACTTATTAGCTAGTTTTCTTTTTTTTTTGTAACTTGGACCCTTGGTGGTATATGGGTCTATGAACCCTACTTTTTGTAACCTTGAGACTTAGCTTCTGTATTTACTAAGTAGAACAATATGTTGTATGGATTATGCCTTGTGGAAAAATCAAGTTTTAATTTATTTGCAAGTATGATATCGTGTGATGTTAAACACAATGATTCGACGTAATAATTGAATTAGGGTGTTACATTATCTACCACAAATAAACATTGTGTGAAAAGGTGGCTTTGTGGTTTGGGGAAATAAGGATTAGAATGAAAAGAGGTCACATGTTCAACTCCCCTGCTAACATAACAAACTAATGGCAAACATTTGTTGTTCAAAATAATTGTAAAAAATATATTAATTTATATTTTAATATAAATTTTTGTTTCAAGTATATACCGTAACACGGGCCATCATACCTTAAATATTTTTGTTTATTTATATTTTGCCAAAATATTGTTTAAATCAAAAACTTGAAATTGACAATAATGAAAAACTAAATAGGAGTTTATTTCTTACGAACCTTTTATTAGAAATTAAGAATTAAAATAAATTTTATACGATAGAATTTTTATTTGTTATCTATATACAGTGTAGAGCACGAGCGATCATAATATAGGTGCACGAACCATTTTTTATATTCAACGTAATATAAAATATTGAAAAAGTATTATATATGTATATATATGTGTGTGTATATATATGTATTATTTACTAATTTTACAAACATATTCATGACCCTAACACACGAGTAAATATACAACACACATAACTGAATCTTTTGAATGAAAACATATTAATACCTAAATAAAAATCTATTATTATATAAATTTCTGAGTGAAAATATATTTCAAGTAGACTGAATAGTTCACAAGAAAGAACATGAAAACATAAATTACTCTAACTAAATATTTTAATAAAAAATATAAATTAATATAATATTTTACCATAATATATATATATATATATATATATCAATAATCAATAATCTATAATATGTAATCTATAAAATACACAATGATAAATAATCTCATTTAATTCACTGACATGTGTCGTATTAAGGTTAAACAAATATTTAACAACTCGCCCCTAGGATAACTACCTGAGCAAAAAAGGCCACATGGACAATATCATGACACAACAAATGACACTTGAGCACCACATCATTCCGGTTGATTTTTTTAAAAACACAAATAAGGAAGACTTTCTGATATAGTTATGTAATTGTGAACATAAAGATGAATACTTTTTTGTTTTATTTTCCTTCATTATAACAAAACATTCAAACGCTACTTTCTTGACCAGATAAGTCTGAAATTATTAAGGAAATCGGTTTATGTTTTTAAATAAGGAAAGCCTTACTTATTCTATTAATTGACATTCAAAAAATTAATAATTACGAAATTTACAAACGTCCATTTGATAAAAATGAAAGCAAATGACACAAATCTAATTAACATCAAAAAGCTTTTTTCTCTGCTTAAAAAAGGAAATAATAAAATGCTACCAATCATAACAGCAAGCTACAAATTATAAAATAAATATTTTAATAGGAAATATAAATTAATATAAATTTTATAAGAAATTCTTTTACTGTTTTTAACTATATAACGTGCGAAGAATGAATCATCACACTATAGATGTAAATTTTTCTAGTAATGATTATTGCTATTGTCTACTAGAAATAATACATTAATATATTTTTTAGTATGAAATTTATAATTTTATACAATTATATACCGTATATAACACAGACTGTCATACTAAAGATATATTGTGAAAAATGGGGAATTTTACAAGAAAACAATTTTTTATTTATATTTTACCACATCATTTTTTAAACATATAATGAGAAATTGACAAATATATATTTTTAATGAAATCTAAAAAATGAGTATCTTCCTTATGAAACATTGAATAGAAATTTATAAGATAAATTTTTTATAGTATTTAACTTTATATCGTGCACAGCACGGACCATTATACTATAGAAGTAAATTTTGCTATTAGTGAATATTTTAGTGGTTATTATTTATATCTAATAGAGTATTGAATATTTTTCGTGAATATTTTATCTACCACAAATAAACATTAATAGAGTGAAAATGTGGCTTCGTGGTTTGGGGAAATAGGGATTGGAAGGAAAAGAGGTCACATGTTTAACACCCTACTAACATAACAAACTAATAGCAAACATTTGTTGTTCAAAAATAATTGTAAAAAATATATTAATTTATGTTTTAATATAAATTTTTGTTTTATGTATATACCGTAACACGAGCCATCGTACCTTAAATATATTGTAAAAAAAGGATGAAAATATTACAAAAAAAACATAATTGTTTATTTATATTTTGCCAAAAAATTGTTTAAATCAAAAACTTGAAATTGACAATTAGATATTTTTTTAATGAAATGCTAAATATGAGTTTATTTCATACGAACCTTTTATTACAAATTATGAATTAATATAAATTTTATACGATAGAATTTTTATTTGTTATCAATATACAGTGCAGAGCACGAGCGATCATAATATAGGTGCACTTTAAATACATTCCATATGAAATTTATCATATTCTTTCTTTACTTAAATTTTTCTAAGTATACAGCGTGTGCAGTACGAACCATTTTTTATATTCAGCGAAATATAAAATATTGAAAAAGTATTATATATGTGTATATATATATATATATATATATATATATATATATATATTATTTACTGATTTTACAATCATATTCATGACCCTAACACACGAGTAAATATACAACACACATAACTGAATCTTTTGAATGAAAATATATTAATATCTAAATAAAAATCTATTATTATATAAATTTTTGAGTAAAAATATATTTTAAGCAGACATAATAGTTCACAAGAAAGAACATGAAAACATAAATTACTCAAAATATATATTTTAATAAAAAATATACATTAATATAATATTTTACCATAATGTATATATATATATATATATATATCAATAATCAATAATCTATAATCTGTAATCAATAATATACACAATAAGAAATAATCTCATTTAATTCACTTACATGTGTCGTATTACGGTTAAACAAACAGTTAACTATTCGCCACTAGGATAACTATCGCAGTAAAAAAAGGCCACATGGACAATATCATGACGCAGCAAATGACACCTAAGCACCACCTCATTCCGATCGATTTTTTTAAAAACACAAATAAGGAAGACTTTCTGATATAGGTATGTAATTATGAACATAAATATGAATACTTTTTTGTTTTATCTGCTTTTATTATAACCAAACATTCAAAAGCTCCTTTCTTGACCAGATACGTCCGAAATTATTAAGGAAATCGGTTTATCTTTTTAAATAAGGTAGGCCTTAATTATTATATCAATTCACATTCATAATGTTTATAATTACGGAATCCACAGACGTCCATTTGATAAAAATGAAAGCAAATGGCATAAAATCTATTTAACATCGAAAAGCTTTTTTCTCTGCTTAAAAAAGGAAATAATAAAATGAATATTTTAACAGGAATTAGAAACTAACATAAATTTTATAAGAAATGTTTTATTGTTTTTAACTTTATAATGTGCGGAGAATGAATCATCACACTATAGATATAAATTATTCTAGTAATGATTATTGCTATTGGCGACTAGAAATAATACATTAATATATTTTTAAGTATGAAATTTATAATTCAGTACGATTATATACCGTATGTAACACGAACCATCGTACTAAAGATATATTGTGAAAAATGGGGGTGAAAATTTTACAAGAACACAATTTTTTATTTATATTTTACCACATAATTTTATAAACATATAACGAGAAATTAACCAATATATATTTTTAATGAAATCTAAAAAATGTGCATCTTCCTTATGAAACATTGAATAGAAATTTCATAAGTTAAATTTTTTATTGTATTTAACTTTATATCGTGCGCAGGATGGACCATTATACTATAGATGTAAATTTTGCTATTAGTGAATATTTCTATTATTTATTATTTATATCTAATAGAGTATTGAATATTTTTCGTGAAATAAAATTGTTATTTTATCTTCCACAAATAAACATTAATGGAGTGAAAAAGTGGCTTCGTGGTTTGGGGAAATAGGGATTGGAATGAAAAGAGGTCACATGTAAAAAATATATTAATTTATATTTTAATATAAATTTTTCTTTCAAGTATATACCGTAACACGGGCCATCTTACCTTAAATTTATTGTAAAAAAAGAGGATGAAAATATTACAAAAAAAACATAAATGTTTATTTATATTTTCCCAAAAAATTATTTAAATCAAAAACTTGAAATTTACAATTAGATATCTTTTAATGAAATACTAAATATGAGTTTATTTCTTACGAACCTTTTATTAAAAATTATGAATTAATACAAATTTTATACGATAGAATTTTTATTTTTCATCTATATACAGCGCAGAGCACGAGCGATCATAATATAGATGCACTTTAGATACATTCCATATGAAATTTATCATATTCTTTCTTTACTTATATTTTTCTAAGTATACAGCATGTGCAGTACGAAAAATTTTTATATTCAATGAAATATAAAATATTGAGAAAGTATTATATATATATATATATATATATATTATTTACTGAGTTTACAAAAATATTCATGACCCTAACACATGAGTAAATATCCAACACACATAACTGAATCTTTTGAATGAAAACATATTAATATCTAAATAAAAATCTATTATTATATAAATTTATAAGTAAAAATATATTTTAAGCATACTGAATAGTTCACAAGAAAAAACATCTAACTAAATATTTTAATAAAAAATATACATTAATATAATATTTTACCATAATATATATATATATATATAAATATATATCAATAGTCAATAATCTATAATTTGTAATCTATAATATACACAATGATAAATAATCTCATTTAATTCACTGACATGTGTCGTATTAAGGTTAAACAAACAGTTAACAACTCACCACTAGGATAACTACTTCAGCAAAAAAAGGCAGCACTTCACTACAACAATATCTTGTTGCTGTATTTCCTTGCTACGTCTGAGATTGGTTCAGCATCCATGTTTTTCAGCTTGTTTTTCTCATAAAAATGATGTATGGAAGAGGTATGGAAATGGAGAATAAGGGATGAAGGTGAAGTGAGGATGGCAGCTGCTGACCAGAGGGATAAAAACGAATTCTCCTTTAGGGCACAACCCTTGCACCAACCTGCTCTTCTTTAGGGTTATTCCCCTTTTTATTCTTTCTCTTTATGGGCCCAAAAAATGAAATACTGTGAAAGAGAGAGTGTCCTTGGCTCATACCTAATAAAGACAAGTTGTCCTAGCTAAAAATATATGCACAAACAGGCTGGGACCACACATGGAGGGCAAGAATTCAGTATGCCAGCCCAGCAAAATGCAATGTCTTCAACTTGATTCATTTTCCTGCTCCTCTACTCAACAGCGATTTAGTACCATAGCACTGCCATTTGGCACTGGCCATTATCTTAAAAATTCTGCACAGCTCCAAAACACATTAAAATGTTTACAAAAATACCAAAGTGCTTCAATACGGCTCCAAACCTAGGAAAACACATATATACATATTTCTACCAACTAAATACTCTAAATTACTATTGGACTGACATGATTTAATGCCAAAAGAGCATAGATAACTCTTATTTCTAAGAGTTATCAACATACGTTCAGCTTTCCTTCTCCGTCTATAGCCGCAACTGAACATCCCGAGAACACCAAATCACAACCACAGACAAGTACTACACACATCTAAATTCGTTCTAATAATCAAATTGTAACATCCCAAAATCCCTAAGCCTAATTATTAGAGAGTTTAAGGGGATAAGAGGTTTAATCCCTAAGGATTAGATACACTTCCTAGCCTTAATTTTATAACCTAATACAAATTTGGAACCAAAGGGTAAACTAGTAATTTTACCTAATAAATTAAGAAATATGGGACCAATTAATTAGGAGTAGTTTTAATTAACTAAAATTATTCAAGAATAGTATTAGGGACTAAGGGTTTAATTAAGACGCCACATAAGGGTGTAATAGCAAGATTTTTAATTAAAATTAGACCGAAGGCACACCATACTCCACATTTCATTTAATTCCACCCTGGAACTCCCTCCAAACCCTATTTCCCCTTCCTTCTATCGTGACTCCAGCAGCCACCAACAAAGAAAGAAGCAAAAATCTGAAATAGAAAAAAAAGGGAAAAAGAAGAAGAAAGCTAGGGTTTTGGGGCTAGAAGAGGGTGAAGCTTTGAAGACTCCATTCAATCCTTGTCAAAGGAGGAGTTTGGGTTGAACATCCTCCATTGTTGAAGCTTCAAGAGCTGGTTCAAGGAAGCAAGAAGGAGGAGCTCGAAATTATAAGAGGGAGAAGGAAGGAGAACTCAAGCTATTCAACTCCATTTCTTCTTCTTGAGGTGAGTTCTTCTCCTTTAAGTGGTAGGCAACCAATGAGACCCCCATTAGGGTTTTTATTTCCTTTTGCATGTGGTTTAGTTAGTCTAAGGTTCAGATTGTGGAGTGGGAATTTGATGTTGGACTTAGTAGAAGTTTGGGTTACAACCTAGTGAACATGCATGTTAAGACTTCCTCTGGTATTTCGAGTATAGCTCTCTCTATAAAACTTGGATTGAAATTCTTCTTGTTGCTATGTAAACTAGAAAGCAAGGGCTTCATTTTAGGCCCAGGAATCACTTGAAAATGTTAAGAATTGAATTAGATATAGAATTTACAAGTTAAGGAATGAATGCTGTTTTGTTTTCTGACATCAGTGGCTTGTTTGTTAAAACTGCACTAATTGGGAGGGTATCCTCTAAAATAAAAATTATATTCATAAACTAGACATCCTAAGCTTTCCAACGAGTGGTCGTTTTCCCAATTTCGACTCCGTTTGATATGTTAATAAAATCCACGAAGTTGACGCTCGTCTGCAGAAATTCTGCAGAGGCCTGACACGGCCGTTTTGCACAGCACGGCCAGGCCGTGTTTCATGCTGTTTCTTCACAAATTTCTACCTTGTTTTGGTAGGTTTGGGTTATGGTTTTGGTCCTTAACCCTTAGGGTTTCAATCCTAGTTAGATTGTAATGCAAATGAGCTTAAATTATTTATGAATGAATGTTTTTACTTGCATGTGGACTTAACTGATGGAGAAGATGAATCTGAGCTCAGAACGATGGAAGAAGAGGAAAGGGGATTTTTGGAGCTCAAATCCCTAATTTGGGATTATTAAGGTAACATAGACTTCCCCCAAAACCTCCCTTAGGGTGTGCTATGTAACACCCCAAATTTTTAAGCCAAGTTGAGGAATAAGTTGGAATTAGTCTCAAGATGGTTAAAGGTGTTGATTTGTAGTTATGGAGGTTGATTTGAGAAGAAAGTCTCAAGGTTTGGTGTTAGAACTAAGTTTTCCTGGTTTTTCTGCAGTGTGAATCGATTCATATAGTTTAGGAATCGATTCACAGCATTAAAAATCCATAGGCATCAAATTTTAGCAGTGGGAATCGATTCACAGAAGTCAGGAATCGATTCACATAAGACAGGCCACTGGGACTCGCATGCAGGAATCGATTCACTCATTAAAACTGCAATTCAGGCACTTTTTACACTGTGGGAATCGATTCACACTATGCTGTGAATCGATTCACAGCTGCAGAAGTGTATAAAAACGCAGTTTCAGCGAGCAGAACGTGAGAAAAAGAGAAAGGGAAAGGAGAAAAGGAAGGGAGAGCTAGGGTTTCACCCTTTAAGAAGGATTGAAGAGATTCATGTTGGATTTCTTCAATCACTTGCCTAAATGGAGAGTTTGAGAGTGGAGATTTGAGTATTTGAAGATTTGGGTTTGAACCCTAGAGAGGAGAAGAAGAAGCACGAATTGGAGAAGAATAAGGGGGAGAAGACCAAGCTCCAGCAAGGATGGCTCAAGTTCTTGGATTGAGAAGGAAGATTGAAGGTTGAAGATCAAGATTTGAGAAGTATTTGGAGAAGCCCCAAGTTGAGCAAAGAGGGAAAAGCTTGAAGAAGAGCAAAGAGTCCAAAGTTCAACCTTCCTAGCTCAATGTCTTGAAGAATAGAGGTGAGTTCTTCAACCCTTAGGTGATGGGCACCCATAAGTCCCACATATAGGAATTTCTCTTCCCTTAGTAACATATGAACCTTAGGTTCAAGTTAGGTTTTAAATACCTATAAGAGGTTGAGTTGTTATTGTTGTGTTTGTTATGATTGTGTAGTGGGCTTGATTAAAAGAGGTTGGCGACTGCCCCCAACCCCCACAGTTGAATGTATGCGTGATGTTTTCTCTCTTGAGAACTCCATAGAGTTTCAAGGGATTAGTTAATGTATGTGTTGGCCATTAATTTGGTGAATTGTGAGGCTTGTCAACGAGCCATAAGCTTAAGTCATAGAGGTCAAGAAAGGACCCTAGGAAAAGGATGTGATAGGATGAATGTGTGAATTAGTGTCCATGATTTGGAGTAATTAGGTGAAAAGGGATACTATTAGTGTAAGCTTGATTCATTGAAATGATTGTAGTTTCCTTGAATAGTTAAGTAATGAGGACGATTGTATTTCTATGAACATGCATACAAGCATAAGCATACGCATAAGCATAAGCTAAAGTCTATGGCAAGACTCCTCTATTTATAGGAGTAGATCGGTTTGGTTAGCCAAGTGGGACGCCCTTGGATGGTTATGACGTCTAACCACCATACCGAAAGTGTGTAATTGGGGTCTAGGGACGGAAGCCTACGACACTACCCAATAACACAAAATGCATTACATTGCATAGTTCGATATTTTCGGACTGTGAGTTGTTGGTTTAGTAATTTAGGAAGTGTCAGTTTAGTCCTTGTTGGACTGTAATCAGTTAGCAGGAACTTTCCTTTGTCCGAGAACTCCTCTACATATTCTTATGCTTAGTATGGAATATTAAGCCTG
This sequence comes from Calophaca sinica, assembly GCA_037113605.1. Lineage (NCBI taxonomy): Eukaryota > Viridiplantae > Streptophyta > Magnoliopsida > Fabales > Fabaceae > Calophaca > Calophaca sinica. The sequence goes on from CM073733.1 coordinate 61,515,933, forward strand.
ATCAACTTAATACTCCATACTGTGTACGAAGAATGTAGTAGCTGGAGCTGGCGGATGAGGGAGGAGACCGAATAGGAGCGTGAACTCTGAGGAAGTTTGATGGATAAGGATGATGCAGACAAGGAAGGAGCGGATGTAAGAGCTCTCATTAAGTGAGAACTTTCGGAATACGGAAAAAGGGAAACAATTTCCCACCTTTCCGGAACTAAGAGTTAAGGAATGTTTTAAGAATGGTCGGAACCATGGCGGTGAGGGTTCGGCTAGACAAAGCGTGTAATTCATGTACCGTCACTCGAGACGCTCTGGAAGTGATTAGAAATGACAAGCAAGTAAAGGGTCTTAGTTGTGAGGTTTCAAATCCACTTAGGATGGGCATTCGTAATCGGTTATGGTTACAACACTGGTTATGCTATCAAGTTGTTTCGCCTAAACCATTATGAATGGATCCTAGAATGATTGAGATCTTATGATGATTCCCAAGTTAATTCAAGTGCCCTTCGTGGTTAACAGTAAGTACTCTTAATTGTAGGTTTTCAATCGAGTAGGATGGTCGGTTATAATCGGTTAGGGTCTCAACACTTGTTGTCTCAGTAGGATTGGTTAACTTAGCCGATTATAGGTGGATCCTAGGTCGATAGAAATCCTATGATAATCCCTGAGAGAACCTTAGCGTTCCGAGTAGTAATGGTAAGGGTAAGGAACAAGATGGAGTTAGGCGATATGCTACAACGCCCAAATGGTAGTATGAGTCCTTAAGGGTGATCCTGCCCTAGTGAAGCAGAAAGAAAACTCTAAGTCTTCAAGGAACGGTGTCCTTAGTGGAACAACAAACTCCAGAGGATCAGATGAGATGTAGTCTTCAAACTATAGAAGTTTCAAGAAAAGCTGAGTCAGCGGAGACCTAAAGTTATTGATGTCTATGTTCGATCAAATTGTTCAGTGCGTAAAGTGAATTCAATTGACCAATTATAGACTTTGCCTTAACTAAGTAAGAATATTAGTTGGAATAAGACTTAGTCTGTGATTGGGTAATGAGATCACTTAATTTCCTGAGCAATTAGTTCCTCTATAGAGATTAATCCCTTCCAGGGTTTCTAATGATCCAGATGGGGTAAGGAGGATAAGACAGAATCAACAAGGTATATTGTTCCCAAGAATATCAAGGATTTATTTTCTGGATACTTGTTGGTCCATTGGTTATTAAACGCGTCGATCTACATCGCTATCAGATAAAGCCGTGTGGGTTCCGATTTAATTCCAGTAGCATCAAGAAAGGGAGTCAATTCATCAAGCGAAGGAGAGTAGTAGTAAAGTTCATTTAAGAGTGAATATGGTGGGCATCTGAGACTATAAGTTACTGCGAGTCAAGTCGTTAAGTTGGGTCTGATGTGATTCTAATTAGCCACTTGCAAGCTAAGTCTCCAACCAAGTGAGGCTTAGACCTCGTGTGAGACAAAGTTTGTAATCAACTAATGAAAATCAAGTCAGTTTAACCAACGGATACCTCCCAAGAGTTGAACAACCCTAGAGTTTCAAGTTTTCTAGGCCAAGTCGGTTGCAAGACCAAGTATAGCAAGCTAAATATGAGTATTAACTCCGTAGTTGCGGAAAAGGCCTCTAAGAAAAGATTTCCATTGGTAACATAAGAGTGAACGTCACGAATGGAAAAAGTTTGTTCAAGGTATGTATTAGTCACCTCTAGGTGACAATTCTATTTTGATAAGATAGTTGCCCAATGAAGGGTTACGAAACCACCAACGATGGTATTGGATGCTGTTTTGGGTGAACTTCCAAGGAGCATTCGAAGGAGAGTACCTCCCAAGGAGTCTGAAGAGATAGAAGGAGCAAAGATTCACTCGCTTAACACCAAAAGGCACGTCTGCAGGGAATTGTGTAGATGAATTCAAAGAATTCTCCACATGCTTAACCTACCTTCAACAAGTATAGGATGATAAGCAAGCATAACAATTTCCAACAGTCAAGAGCAACCGGAAGATAGAACAGCACCAGAGTTAAATTCTCAGACTACAAGTAAAGTATTCCATCTGATGGAAATAAGACGAAAGGAGTTCATTCATTTGAAAAGACGTAAGATCAGAGCTCACAGCGGAAGCACAAAAAAAAAACTAATTTATGATACGGAAGGATTAGGTAAGAAAGAAAGGCGTGATTTGGGGACGAGATTCCATGGAGGTAAATCTCTGTTCGCATCCCATGTTACCAATGCTAAGAAGTTCCTACACCCTTAACTCCACATAGAGAGTTTGGGGGTGAGAACCTATCTCATGGGGGAAAGATTTGAAGTTAGTAAGGATGTGAGTTACCACCAAACCGGAGGATACCTAGAGTCATTCACGATTGCAAGTATTCTATCGATTAATGCTTAGAGTGATTTCACTTAACCAGTCACACACACCGTTCCGACCGATTGAATTATATTCATCAGTTAGAGCTTAGTCTGTGACTGGTTAATGCTATCGTAACTAATCTAATCGATTAATGCTTTGTGAGAGTTAATCGTTTCTAGGTTTTCCAGTGGATGGAATGGGCTATAAAAGGAAGTTGTAGTTGAAGTTCCAATGAAAGATGCAGTAATTTTCGAGGACGAAAATTTTTAAAAGGTGGGTAGTAGTGTAACACCCCAAATTTTTAAGCCAAGTTGAGGAATAAGTTGGAATTAGTCTCAAGATGGTTAAAGGTGTTGATTTGTAGTTATGGAGGTTGATTTGAGAAGAAAGTCTCAAGGTTTGGTGTTAGAACTAAGTTTTCCTGGTTTTTCTGCAGTGTGAATCGATTCATATAGTTTAGGAATCGATTCAGAGCATTAAAAATCCATAGGCATCAAATTTTAGCAGTGGGAATCGATTCACAGAAGTCAGGAATCGATTCACATAAGACAAAGCCATCGACTCGCATGCAGGAATCGATTCACTCATTAAAACTGCAATTCAGGCACTTTTTACACTGTGGGAATCGATTCACACTATGCTGTGAATCGATTCACAGCTACAGAAGTGTATAAAAACGCAGTTTCAGCGAGCAGAACGCGAGAAGAAGAGAAAGGGAAAGGAGAAAAGGAAGGGAGAGCTAGGGTTTCACCCTTTAAGAAGGATTGAAGAGATTGATGTTGGATTTCTTCAATAACTTGCCTAAATGGAGAGTTTGAGAGTGGAGGTTTGAGTATTTGAAGATTTGGGTTTGAACCCTAGAGAGGAGAAGAAGAAGCACGAATTGGAGAAGAATAAGGGGGAGAAGACCAAGCTCCAGCAAGGATGGCTCAAGTTCTTGGATTGAGAAGGAAGATTGAAGGTTGAAGATCAAGATTTGAGAAGTATTTGGAGAAGCCCCAAGTTGAGCAAAGAGGGAAAAGCTTGAAGAAGAGCAAAGAGTCCAAAGTTCAACCTTCCTAGCTCAATGTCTTGAAGAATAGAGGTGAGTTCTTCAACCCTTAGGTGATGGGCACCCATAAGTCCCACATATAGGAATTTCTCTTCCCTTAGTAACATATGAACCTTAGGTTCAAGTTAGGTTTTAAATACCTATAAGAGGTTGAGTTGTTATTGTTGTGTTTGTTATGATTGTGTAGTGGGCTTGATTAAAAGAGGTTGGCGACTGCCCCCAACCCCCCACAGTTGAATGTATGCGTGATGTTTTCTCTCTTGAGAACTCCATAGAGTTTCAAGGGATTAGTTAATGTATGTGTTGGCCATTAATTTGGTGAATTGTGAGGCTTGTCAACGAGCCATAAGCTTAAGTCATAGAGGTCAAGAAAGGACCCTAGGGAAAGGATATGATAGGATGAATGTGTGAATTAGTGTCCATGATTTGGAGTAATTAGGTGAAAAGGGATACTATTAGTGTAAGCTTGATTCATTGAAATGATTGTAGTTTCCTTGAATAGTTAAGTAATGAGGATGATTGTATTTCTATGAACATGCATACAAGCATAAGCATACGCATAAGCATAAGCTAAAGTCCATGGCAAGACTCCTCTATTTATAGGAGTAGATCGGTTTGGTTAGCCAAGTGGGACGCCCTTGGATGGTTATGACGTCTAACCACCATACCGAAAGTGTGTAATTGGGGTCTAGGGACGGAAGCCTACGACACTACCCAATAACACAAAATGCATTACATTGCATAGCCTCATATTATATATCTCCTTATGAATGGTATAATCTGTGAAGTGATGTTAAGTTTATGAATGTTGATGAATTCCTTGTATATGAATATATATATATATATATATATATATGTATTAGGAATTAGCTTAGTTAGTTGTATGGAATCTTGGATAGCACATCCCTAGTCGCTTAATTATTATATAGTAATGAGCATTGTGATTAGATCACTTAAAGGATAAGCAAGCTAGGTTGATTGGGATTTGTGGTATAGAGCATAAGGCAAAGTCCAATAGCATAAGAAAAAGCAAAGATGTGTTAAGCACAAAGTGAGTAAGTAAGAACAATACGTTCTTAGTTAATAAGGTTACAATTTATATTGTATTAAGGTTAGTCTAGCTAAACAAAGGTTAAAAAATGGACATTTGTAGGATTGATGTGGGTTGCTATACATTTATGTGTTTAGTTTAATCACAAGTTGATAAGTGGCATATTGGCCCTAGGATTACCCTATTTGATTATATGCTAAGTTTTTAACTCAAGCTAGCGCCTTCTAAAGCGTCTTAGCTTAGGGATATCGAGAAGTTGCAAGTCAAGTCCTTATGGTACATAGGGAGAGTATGTCTAGGTTTGAAATGCCTAAGCTAGTCTTTTCAGCCTAGAATATTCCGAGGAGAGAATGGTGAGGAGTCCGTGAAGGGCTCACTGAGATTTATAATCTCACCCTTTTCCTTTTATTTGTTTTCAGATATGCAGGTACCGAAGACGATGAGGCGAAGCTCCAAGCTTGGGACTCATAGGCTAGTTTTGTATTGAAGTGGAAAATTATATTCCAAGTTATGTATAATATGTAATCTTTTATTAGATTAATGAATTAAGTTTAATTTACGACTTGGATTACTGTAATCAAGTTTGTAAATTATTAGAAATTCCTGTGCCTTAATGTAATTTGTCGTACTTTCAATTATGTTGAGGTGCGGGTGTTACATTATGGTATCAGAGCCTAGTTCGATATTTTCGGACTGTGAGTTGTTGGTTTAGTAATTTAGGAAGTGTCAGTTTAGTCCTTGTTGGACTGTAATCAGTTAGCAGGAACTTTCCTTTGTCCGAGAACTCCTCTACATATTCTTATGCTTAGTATGGAATATTAAGCCTGATCAACTTAATACTCCATCGTATGCGAAGAATGTAGTAAAGGAGTTGGCGGATGAGGGAGGAGACCGAATAGGAGCGTGAACTCTGAGGAAGTTTGATGGATAAGGATGATGCAGACAAGGAAGGAGCGGATGTAAGAGCTCTCATTAAGTGAGAACTTTCGGAATACGGAAAAAGGGAAACAAGTTCCCACCTTTCCGGAACTAAGAGTTAAGGAATGTTTTAAGAATGGTCGGAACCATGGCGGTGAGGGTTCGGCTAGACAAAGCGTGTAATTCATGTACCGTCACTCGAGACGCTCTGGAAGTGATTAGAAATGACAAGCAAGTAAGGGGTCTTAATTGTGAGGTTTCAAATCCACTTAGGATGGGCATTCGTAATCGGTTAGGGTTACAACACTGGTTATGCTATCAAGTTGTTTCACCTAATCCATTATGAATGGATCCTAGAATGATTGAGATCTTATGATGATTCCCAAGTTAATTCAAGTGCCCTTCGTGGTTAACAGTAAGTACTCTTAATTGTAGGTTTTCAATCGAGTAGGATGGTCGGTTATAATCGGTTAGGGTCTCAACACTTGTTGTCTCAGTAGGATTGGTTAACTTAGCCGATTATAGGTGGATCCTAGGTCGATAGAAATCCTATGATAATCCCTGAGAGAACCTTAGCGTTCCGAGTAGTAATTGTAACATCCCAATTTTAAGAAAAGTGATTTTAACAATAAAATCCCGAATACTTGAAAAATAAGTCAGAGAGATTGATCACCTCGATGATTTACTGAGAGTATGGGAAATTATTTTGAGCTAGTTTGAATAATTTATTTATTATAAATAAATATTATTCAAGATATCAATTCAAATTAATAGACAGCGTAGACGTATGCTGCATTAATGTGAATTCATCAATTAAAAACCTTATTGTAAGTTTTTCTGACGCGTGTATACGCCGTATATTGTCTTTGACTAAAAAGTTGATTGAATTAAGTCAAGATGAAATTAAAATTAAGAATTAATATTTAATATTAATTCCTGATTCAAAATCGCCGAAAAATTCTAACTAAGTTTAAATCGCGTTTCGAATCGCCGGGAAAGTTTTATCCGCAATAAAATTTCAAAACGAACTCCGATTTCGATGAAAATCGAATCGTAACTTCTCGTGGTTATTTTTTTACTGTCTGATATTGTTTTAATATTTATAATGATATTCTATCACGCGGTGAATTAATTTATCAACAAATTAATTTCCGTGAATTTATCGGCGAAAGAATTAATCGGTAATGCGGTTATTTGACGCCGTGTTTTTGGCACACTTTAGACTCTAGGATTAGAGAGTAAGGATGAGAGGTGTGAGATTAGATGGGTTAGTCTAATTAGTGTGATTAGAATCTTGTTTTATTGATAGGTGTCACACCTTGAGGGACTAGTTTTTGACACCTTATTAGATTAATTAATAACCTAGTATTTATTTAAAGACACCCATTTTCAGACTATGGTACGCCACATTTTTATTTACACGCCCCAATTAATATCCAATCTGACTTTTCCCATTTCCCGCTTTCTAATCCACGTTTTTAATCTCTACCAAAAACTACTCACTTTTGTTCTTGTCCTTTGTGCATCTCGCTGGAAACAAGCACCAGTACCCCGGATTTTTTATTTTATTATCCTCATTTTAATAATTATTAACCGATATATCCTAGTTTTTTCAATATTTCCCTAATTGTCCTAGTTTTTGGCTAGTTGAGAAATCGGGTTTAGCAACCCCGATTTCTCAACTGTGTTGATTTTTTTTTTTTGACTTACGTTGAGAAATCGGGATTTGTATCCCCGATTTCCCAACTGCTATATGTTTTTTTTTTTTAATATTTTCAGTTAAGAAATCGGGATTTGTATCCCCGATTTCTCACCTCTTTTTTTTTTTTATTATGTTTTGAGAAATCGGGTTTGGGGTCTTTCTTCACTTCTCACCTTCTTCACCTTCTTCACTTCTCAGATAAATGTATAATTGGATCTTAATAATATTGCAAGGTAAAAGATGTTTCTTTTGGTATAATGAGGGTTCATATTTTGAATCAGCTCCATATAAAGCTCAGCCTGTCGAGATCACGCTGGATCTCGACAGGATTTGGACCAACAGCTTGAGCTTGATCTCGACCTTTTTGCATAGCCGTCGAGATCATCAGTTTCATGTCAAGCTCAACCTCAAGCTGTCGAAATCAAGCTTGATCGAATGCACTGCTCGCTTCTTCTTCTACATTTCGAGACTACTCCATATGACAAGCAACTCACACTTTTCCATCGAGGCGAGGAGCATTCATCTCGACAGATTGAGATTGATCTCAATCTGTCGAGATCAAGCTCAACCTGTTGGTCCTCAACCCGTCGAGATCAAGCAGTTCACAACCTCCATCTTCCTCGAATCCTTGGAGAATATAAAGACATGCATATTCTCCCTCCAGCTTCGTCACCATATGAGAAGCAACTCACACTTTTCCATCTGAGAACTGAGGAGCGTTAATCTCGACAGGTAAAGCTTGATTTCAATCTGTCGAGATCAACCTCAATCTGTTGGTCAAAATCTGTCGAAATCCAGTGGAGGTCGAGATGCGGTGCTTGATCTCTACAGGTTGAGCTTGACATGAAGCTGTTGATCTCGACAGCTATTCACACTTGTCGATATCAAGCTCAAGCTGTTGGTCCTCAACCTGTCGACAGACTGCTCAAGCTGTTGGTCCTCAACGGGTCGAGATCAAGCTTGATATCGACAGGTTGAGCTTGATCTCGACAGGTCGAGGTCGACATCAAGCTGTCGGGTTCTCAGGCTATCGAAATCATGCTTGATCTCTACCCGTTGAGCTTGATCTCGACAGGTTGATCTTGACATTGAGCTGTTGATCTCGACGGCTATGCACACCTGGCGAGCTCAAGCTCAGGTTGTTGGTCCTCAAGCTGTCGAAATCAAGCTAGATCGAACAGACCGGTTCTGCTTCTTCTTCTACATTTCTGAGACTACTCCATATGACAAGCAACTCACACTTTTCCATCTGAGAACTGAGGAGCATTCATCTCGACAGGTTGAGCTTGATCTAAATCTGTCGAGATCAAGCTCAAGCTGTTGGTCCTCAATCCGTCGAGAACAAGCAGTTCCCAACTTCCATCTTCCTCGAATCCTTGGAGAAGATAAAGACATGCATCTTCTCCCTCCAGCTTCGTCACCATATGAGAAGCAACTCACACTTTTCCATCTGAGAACTGAGGATCATTGATCTCCACAGGTAGAGCTTCATCTCAATCTGTCGCGATCAAGCTCAAGCTGTTGGTCCAAATCTGTCGAAATCCAGATTGATCTCGAGACGCGGTGCTTGGTCTCGACAGGTAGAGCTTGACATGAAGTTGTTGCTCTCGACAGCTATTCACACCTGTCGAGATCAAGCTCAAGCTGTTGGCCCTCAACCTGTCGAGATCAAGCTCAAGCTGTTGGTCCTCAAGGGGTCGAGTCTTATCTTTGCAGTTTATGTGGATGCCATATGTAGGTCTTCGAAACAACCTACCAAAACGTGCATTTCGACATGAGGAATATTGGAATGGTTGTACCGTCTTGATCTGCTTCGCTATAATAGAGTAGCATCAAACAGACAGGGTGAAACTGCAGTTTGGGCTACGACAAGAAATACCAGGACCACCTATAAACCTGGAACAAGTCCATGACATCGACATGCGGGGAAATCACACCACTAATTGGGTCGAGAAGCACGCAGACTGGCTTTTAATTTGGAAGGAACGTCGAGGTCAGCAATTAGAGGGGCAACCACTTGGGGATGATATAATTTCTCCAACTAGTGAATATATTACTTGGTTTTATCAAAATGGTATGCCCTATTTATCTGTTCAGCAGCAGTTGCGAGACCCGTGACGTGAACATGACCCGGATGTTAGGTGAGAAATCGGGGACCCCAAACCCGATTTCTCAAAACATAATAAAAAAAAAAAGAGGTGAGAAATCGGGGATACAAATCCCGATTTCTTAACTGAAAATATTAAAAAAAAAATATATAGCAGTTGGGAAATCGGGGATACAAATCCCGATTTCTCAACGTAAGTCACAAAAAAAATAAATCAACACAGTTGAGAAATCGGGGTTGCTAAACCCGATTTCTCAACTAGCCAAAAACTAGGACAATTAGGAAAATATTGAAAAAACTAGGATATATCGGTTAATAATTATTAAAATGAGGATAATAAAATAAAAAATCCCCAGTACCCCCTCCATCTATTTATTCTACTTCTTTATTATTTTAAAAGTCATCTTTTTGAGTGTGTGGTTCAAAACACACCATCATATTCCTTTTCCCCTTCTACTTGCCAAACTACACGGTGATAACAATCCACTCTCACCTTTACAATTTTATTTTATCTCACATAAAACAAAACTTTGCTTTTGTATTCACACCGTGCGGTATTGAAAAAAAAAAAGGGAGAACACCTTCTTTTCGTTCGGTCCAGCAACAGCACCACTGTCCATCTCTCTAAGACCGCCACATTCTCTCTAAATTTCCGACCACCATGAGCCTTGAATGGGAAAACTAAGACTACATTCTTACTCCTCTCTTCATCCTCTTTCTATCTATATGAACAGAATTTTAATTGGAGCAAGTTGGAAAAATGGGTTTTTATTTCATGGAGTTTTCCAGCCAACTCCGGCCGTGTTTCGTCAAGCCAGCACCACCATTCTCTTCCTCTCATCATTCTCTACAAAGAAGTCCCCATCTTTTTGTAAAAAGAGCAAGAACTGGTAGATCTGAAAACCCCAAAACCGCCACCTTTTCGGCAAGATTCCGGCCGCCACGAACCTCCGTTCAAGAAACTAAGTAGATATTTGGAATCGTCTCCTCATCGGCAACAGAACGCACAAATAAATTTCATGATCGGAGCACCTCCGTCCGGCGACCACCGCGCCGGAAAATTCAGAGACGCGCCGCTCATCCTCTTCGCGTAGTTGAGTTGATTTCCTGCTCTTATTCGATTTTCCGTAAATCCCTTTCTTGAGATCAATTATGATATGTGTGTATTGATATGATTAATGATTAAACCCGGTTGTGTAAAGGTTGCATACTTATACAAACTATCGATAAAAATGATTTGGTTTGGGATTTAAATTGTTATTGTAATTATTGAAATTGTTAAATTAAGAGAATTAGTAAGATTTTATTAAAAACCCTTGATTGTTGAAGTTGGGACTGAACTTGAATTTGGCTTGGGCTTGTATAATTTAATTGGGAGTTGTAACTGTTTTTGGAAATAGGGGTGTGTTAGTCGAGAACCCTCAAGGGTTTGTAATAGGAAAATTGTTTTGGAAACTTGTCTATAAAGATTGATTGATGTTGTTGAGCTTTGAAAATTTAGGAAAAATGATTTGAATAGAAAATTTGGACTTGCTCAATTAATTGGAATTGTTCTTGTTTTAAAGCTTTCAAGAAAAATAATGATACTTTGTGTTCTAATTTTCAAAAGGAAGATTTTCGAGCTCCTAAGATTTAAGTTCTTTAATTAGTGAATTATTTTCTAATGTGTTATATTTTAGTCTCAAGAAATGATTTTTAGTCCTAGAAACTTATCTTTTAATTAGTTAGTTATTATGTCTCTAAGTGGAAAAGCTTCTTCAAAACAAGTATTCCAAGTATGTAATTTATTTAAAACTAGTATTTTAAATTAAATTTCTAAGTGAAAGTGGGTTGGTTAGGAAAAGGGTTAAGTTTGAGAGCCTAAGATTGTAGAACTAAGTTTTTTAGAATTTCTCTAAGTTTGCCTTGTATAATAGGCTCAAGTGGTCTAAGACCGTGCGGCGTAGAAGCGAGGAGTACGTGGATGCGTGGCTTGGAGTTCGGTAAGGGCACTTCTAGACATTTATAGGCTTTATTTTTGTATGTCCTTGTGTAAGGGCAACCTTGGATATTGTTAGAATTAAATTTCAAGCATTTATGCGAAGAAGACTGAGAACCTAAGGGTTCGAAGTGAGGGTCTTGTACCCCTTCGCTTTATTTTTATATATGTTGATTATTTAGTGGGCCTGTCTGCAAGTGGTTGGTAGCTGTCCACAACCCCCCACACTTGTTGTTCCTCTCTGTGAACTCCATAGAGTTGCAGAGAGATGAATTCTATGAGTTGGTTGTTGTCGGTTGTTATTGAGCTGTGAATTGTTTGTGCTGTTTGTATCGTTGAATCGCGTTTCTTCATGCAAACTGCTTTTATTGCTTAATTTGTTGAATTGCGTTTCTTCATATTAAGCATGCTCTTATTATTTGATATGCGGTCGAATTATCTTGCGTATAACTTTTTGAATTATCGTGTGCGGTGAATTATTCGTTGAAGTGTGAGAGCTTAGTCGTGTCGTTTAGAGCTGTCGCGTTTGTAGTAACTCTGACCTGAATAGTGCCGGAATGGAGATTCAGTGTCATCAGAGTTTTAGACCTGAATAGTGCTGGAATGGAGATTCAGTGTCGCCTGAGTGTTCTCGATCTGAATAGTACCGGAATGAGGATTCAGTATCGTTGTTAGCCTGTAGTGGGACGTTTTTGAGTCTGAGCCGATTCACCTAGGGTGTTAGAATCCCCTAAAAGGCTACGGCTGGTGTTCGGTAGGGAATGGCTAGACGTTAGTTTTGCCGGGACGTTTTTGAGCTTGAGTCGATTCACCTAGGGTGCTAGAATCCCCTAAAAGGCTACGGCTGGTGTTCGATAGGGAATAGCTAGGCGTCGTAATGCTAATGGAACCTGAGCTGAATGTCCTAGGGTGAGGGGAGAGCCCAAGGCTACGGCTGGTATTCAGTGGATGGATCCGCGTTACTTCCGGTATGTGGTGAAAGTGTTGAGAGAATGAGTTTTGTTTTGGTCTTGAGTCACGCTTGTGAATGATATACATTGTTGTTTGCTTATTGCTTGTGAATTGTATAAACTGTGGTTGCGTATTGCGTTATGCTTTGGTTATCATGATCTGTTGAGAAGTTGGCCCTTGCCAGTGGTTCTGTCAATTAATGATTGTAACCCAGATGGCGGAGCAAGCAGAGGATTTGGGATTGCAAGGAGGAGCAGCTGTAGATGGTTAACTAGCTTGACTGTATGTAGAGTCTACTGGTAGTCTAGTAGGGAACGTATTGTGTCGACCAGTTATAGAATAATCGTCGTTGTTCAGTATTGTAATAAATATTTGTTACGTTTCAAGATATGTATTGTTAGACATGAATTGATGTAAAAATTGAATGTGGTTATGTGGTGTTTCTAAATAATTCCGCCATGTTTCTGGAGTCGCTGCAATACTCTGATATAGCTATTTTGAAAAAGAAGTTTTAAAAAAAAAATAAAAATAGAACTACATTTTTGGAAAAAGTGCAAGGCAGAGTATTTCGCCTTTCGAAAATATGTAAATTTTTGTCAAAATATTCACTTAGTAGCACTCTGGAAACAGGGTGTTACAGTAATGGTAAGGGTAAGGAACAAGATGGAGTTAGGCGATATGCTACAACGCCCAAATGGTAGTATGAGTCCTTAAGGGTGATCCTGCCCTAGTGAAGCAGAAAGAAAACTCTAAGTCTTCAAGGAACGGTGTCCTTAGTGGAACAACAAACTCCAGAGGATCAGATGAGATGTAGTCTTCAAACTATAGAAGTTTCAAGAAAAGCTGAGTCAGCGGAGACCTAAAGTTATTGATGTCTATGTTCGATCAAATTGTTCAGTGCGTAAAGTGAATTCAATTGACCAATTATAGACTTTGCCTTAACTAAGTAAGAATATTAGTTGGAATAAGACTTAGTCTGTGATTGGGTAATGAGATCACTTAATTTCCTGAGCAATTAGTTCCTCTATAGAGATTAATCCCTTCCAGGGTTTCTAATGATCCAGATGGGGTAAGGAGGATAAGACAGAATCAACAAGGTATATTGTTCCCAAGAATATCAAGGATTTATTTTCTGGATACTTGTTGGTCCATTGGTTATTAAACGCGTCGATCTACATCGCTATCAGAAAAAGCCGTGTGGGTTCCGATTTAATTCCAGTAGCATCAAGAAAGGGAGTCAATTCATCAAGCGAAGGAGAGTAGTAGTAAAGTTCATTTAGGAGTGAATATGGTGGGCATCTGAGACTATAAGTTACTGCGAGTCAAGTCGTTAAGTTGGGTCTGATGTGATTCTAATTAGCCACTTGCAAGCTAAGTCTCCAACCAAGTGAGGCTTAGACCTCGTGTGAGACAAAGTTTGTAATCAACTAATGAAAATCAAGTCAGTTTAACCAACGGATACCTCCCAAGAGGTGAACAACCCTAGAGTTTCAAGTTTTCTAGGCCAAGTCGGTTGCAAGACCAAGTATAGCGAGCTAAATATGAGTATCAACTCCGTAGTTGCGGAAAAGGCCTCTAAGAAAAGATTTCCATTGGTAACATAAGAGTGAACGTCACGAATGGGAAAAGTTTGTTCAAGGTATGTATTAGTCACCTCTAGGTGACAATTCTATTTTGATAAGATAGTTGCCCAATGAAGGGTTACGAAACCACCAACGATGGTATTGGATGCTGTTTTGGGTGAACTTCCAAGGAGCATTCGAAGAAGAGTACCTCCCAAGGAGTCTGAAGAGATAGAAGGAGCAAAGATTCACTCGCTTAACACCAAAAGGCACGTCTGCAGGGAATTGTGTAGATGAATTCAAAGAATTCTCCACATGCTTAACCTACCTTCAACAAGTATAGGATGATAAGCAAGCATAACAATTTCCAACAGTCAAGAGCAACCGGAAGATAGAACAGCACCAGAGTTAAACTCTCAGACTACAAGTAAAGTATTCCATCTGATGGAAATAAGACGAAAGGAGTTCATTCATTTGAAAAGACGTAAGATCAGAGCTCACAGCGGAAGCACCAAAAAAAAACTAATTTATGATACGGAAGGATGAGGTAAGAAAGAAAGGCGTGATTTGGGGACGAGATTCCATGGAGGTAAATCTCTGTTCGCATCCCATGTTACCAATGCTAAGAAGTTCCTACACCCTTAACTCCACATAGAGAGTTTGGGGTGAGAACCTATCTCATGGGGGAAAGATTTGAAGTTAGTAAGGATGTGAGTTACCACCAAACCGGAGGATACCTAGAGTCATTCACGATTGCAAGTATTCTATCGATTAATGCTTAGAGTGATTTCACTTAACCAGTCACACACACCGTTCCAACCGATTGAATTATATTCATCAGTTAGAGCTTAGTCTGTGACCGGTTAACGCTATCGCAACTAATCTAATCGATTAATGCTTTATGAGAGTTAATCGTTTCTAGGTTTTCCAGTGGATGGAATGGGCTATAAAAGGAAGTTGTAGTTGAAGTTCCAATGAAAGATGCAGTAATTTTCGAGGACGGAAATTTTTAAAAGGTGGGTAGTAGTGTAACACCCCAAATTTTTAAGCCAAGTTGAGGAATAAGTTGGAATTAGTCTCAAGATGGTTAAAGGTGTTGATTTGTAGTTATGGAGGTTGATTTGAGAAGAAAGTCTCAAGGTTTGGTGTTAGAACTAAGTTTTCCTGGTTTTTCTGCAGTGTGAATCGATTCATATAGTTTAGGAATCGATTCACAGCATTAAAAATCCATAGGCATCAAATTTTAGCAGTGGGAATCGATTCACAGAAGTCAGGAATCGATTCACATAAGACAAAGCATCGACTGCAGATGCAGGAATCGATTCACTCATTAAAACTGCAATTCAGGCACTTTTTACACTGTGGGAATCGATTCACACTATGCTGTGAATCGATTCACAGCTGCAGAAGTGTATAAAAACGCAGTTTCAGCGAGCAGAACGCGAGAAGAAGAGAAAGGGAAAGGAGAAAAGGAAGGGAGAGCTAGGGTTTCACCCTTTAAGAAGGATTGAAGAGATTCATGTTGGATTTCTTCAATCACTTGCCTAAATGGAGAGTTTGAGAGTGGAGATTTGAGTATTTGAAGATTTGGGTTTGAACCCTAGAGAGGAGAAGAAGAAGCACGAATTGGAGAAGAATAAGGGGGAGAAGACCAAGCTCCAGTAAGGATGGCTCAAGTTCTTGGATTGAGAAGGAAGATTGAAGGTTGAAGATCAAGATTTGAGAAGTATTTAGAGAAGCCCCAAGTTGAGCAAAGAGGGAAAAGCTTGAAGAAGAGCAAAGAGTCCAAAGTTCAACCTTCCTAGCTCAATGTCTTGAAGAATAAAGGTGAGTTCTTCAACCCTTAGGTGATGGGCACCCATAAGTCCCACATATAGGAATTTCTCTTCCCTTAGTAACATATGAACCTTAGGTTCAAGTTAGGTTTTAAATACCTATAAGAGGTTGAGTTGTTATTGTTGTGTTTGTTATGATTGTGTAGTGGGCTTGATTAAAAGAGGTTGGCGACTGCCCCCAACCCCCCATAGTTGAATGTATGCGTGATGTTTTCTCTCTTGAGAACTCCACAGAGTTTCAAGGGATTAGTTAATGTATGTGTTGACCATTAATTTGGTGAATTGTGAGGCTTGTCAACGAGCCATAAGCTTAAGTCATAGAGGTCAAGAAAGGACCCTAGGAAAAGGATGTGATAGGATGAATGTGTGAATTAGTGTCCATGATTTGGAGTAATTAGGTGAAAAGGGATACTATTAGTGTAAGCTTGATTCATTGAAATGATTGTATTTTCCTTGAATAGTTAAGTAATGAGGACGATTGTATTTCTATGAACATGCATACAAGCATAAGCATACGCATAAGCATAAGCATAAGCTAAAGTCCATGGCAAGACTCCTCTATTTATAGGAGTAGATCGGTTTGGTTAGCCAAGTGGGACCTCCTTGGATGGTTATGACATCTAACCACCATACCGAAAGTGTGTAATTGGGGTCTAGGGACGGAAGCCTACGACACTACCCAATAACACAAAATGCATTACATTGCATAGCCTCATATTATATATCTCCTTATGAATGGTATAATATGTGAAGTGATGTCAAGTTTATGAATGTTGATGAATTCCTTGTATTTGAATATATATATATATATGTATTAGGAATTAGCTTAGTTAGTTGTATGGAATCTTGGATAGCACGTCCCTAGTCGCTTAATTATTATATAGTAATGAGCATTGTGATTAGATCACTTAAAGGATAAGCAAGCTAGGTTGATTGGGATTTGTGGTATAGAGTGTAACACCTTACTTTCATTCGCTTAAAGTTAAGATAATTATCATTAGGTACAGTAATCCCAAAATAGAATTTAAACTTAAATCCAACATTAAGTCCAAATACCACAAAACCAGACTTAAATACATAAGTTCATATCGGTACAACATCAATACATACTTCTAAGAATTACAACTCCCAAGTGCTACTATAAACTAATACATTGAACCATATCCCGAGAGCACGCAGCTGTCAATCGCTCTTCTGCACTGTGCATCTCAGAAATAATTAAGTAAAGGAGTGGGGTGAGATAATAATCTCAGTGAATCCTCCCTTCGACTCCTCACCATTCACTTATACAATTTTCTATCAGTCAAAAATCAATATGACATATTTATGCAATGCATATTCTTACTATGAATTTCTAATTCATCTTTGGTTCGCATTTATGGGTAGTGTTATATGCTTACGTCCATACAACCCCATAAATACGCTTTCGATATGGTGGTTAGACGTCTTAACCGTCCGAGGGCGTCCCACACGGCTAACCATATCGATCACCCCCTTTAGAGGTATCTTAGTGTCTTTTAGGGAATTTAATTCACCACTATATCTTGAAATGCATGCTTTGATCAAGATTAAGAATACAGTTAGGTGCTACTCTAGCTTCATATGAAACTAATCATATTCGTGTAAAAAGATACATTTCACATTTAAATAAAAACATGTAACATGCTCAGTCAAGGAAAAATACTTCAAGACAAAACACATTTCCATTAGGGCTCCATGGAGCTCCCAATGGTCAAACATCCATTTCATAGTTTATGGGGGTTTTGGTTACAACATTAACCCCTATAAACAGTCCCAATAATACATGCATAGCAATTAACACTAAAAACTATACATCAAATAGGGGTTTGGCGAATTTCCTAACTTAGGGTTCATGGGTTTTCTTCAAGGGGACCCTAACGTGGGACTTATGGGTGCCCATCACCTAAGGGAAGGAAGAACTCACCACAACTTCCAAGATTCAAGTTCAAGGCTGATGCTTAGCTTCTTCTTCTTCCTCCTTTACGTTCTTCCTCTTCTCCTCCAAGCTGGCCTTCTAGGGATTGTCTCCAACCTTCCAATCCAAGCCTAAACACTCCCCAACTTGGATTCAAGCTAAGATTGAGGATGAATCTAGCATGAATCCTTGTTTTTCCCCTTTAATTTGTGAACCCTAAGTGTTTTCTTCACTTCTCCTTTTTCTCTCCGTCGCACTCTCTCTCTCTAACCCTCTCTCTAACAATCGCGTTCTGTTCTTTTTCACGAAGTTTTTCGATATATCAGAAATGTGAATCGATTCACAAAGATAGGTGAATCCATTCACACAGTGCAAAAATGACAGGAATCGCAGCTTTAAGTGCAGGAATCGATTCCTGCAGTTCCCAGATTCGATTCACAGAGGACTGACTTTTGTGAATCGATTCACGCTGCGATTCACAGAGGATCATCCTTTGTGAATCGATTCACTTCTGCGATTCACTGCAAACCTAATCGAGTCCCAGTAAACCCACATCCCTGAATCGATTCACAGGGCCTGGGAATCGATTCACACTGAGCAAAATCTCACCAAACACCATTTTTCACATATTCAATCTTGACAATCAATGAGGAATTCACTTAAATTCATCATTAAACCATACTAAGCATATATGTACACGTTAAATCAAGCTTGGGGAATTTCGGGGTGTTACACTACTACCAACCTTTTAAAAATTTTGTCCTCAAAATTGGATAAACTTACATACCTATTGAAAAAGTTGCGGATATTGGCTTCGCATCTCATCTTCGAGTTCCCAGGTAGCTTCTTCGGGAGTGGATCCATCCCAGATCACCTTGACCAAAGGGATAGTCTTATTCCTGAGTGCCTTGGAAGCTCGGTCCACTATTTGGGCCGGTTCGGGCTGGTATGTGCAATCAGGCCTAAGTTGTATGGACTCATGGTCTATAGAGTGGAATGGATCTGGAATGTACTTCTTAAGCTGAGACACATGAAAAACATTGTGGAGATTTGACAAAGAAGGAGGTAAGGCGATTTGGTAAGCAACATGACCAATTCGACTGGGGATTTGGAGAGGACTTACATACCGAGGGGTCAACTTTTTAGCCCGAAGAGCTCTACCAACGCCTATAGTGGGAGTGACTTTTAGGAATACGTGTTCCCCTTCTTCAAATTCAAGGGGTTTGAGCCTACGAACTGCATAACTCTTCTGCCTACTCTGAGCAGTCTTTATCTTCTCCCTAATCATACGAATCTTATCAGTGGTTTCCTGAACAAGGTCGGGGCCTAACAATTGTTTCTCCCCCACTTCAAACCAACATAGAGGAGTCCTACACTTGCGACTGTAGAGAGCCTCGTACGGTGCCATTCCTATGCTAGAGTGATAGCTGTTGTTGTATGAAAATTCAATTAATGACAAATACTTGCTCCAACTACCGCCATCCTCTAAAACACAGGCTCTGAGCATATCCTCTAAAGTTTGAATGGTCCTCTCAGATTGACCATCTGTCTGGGGATGGTAGGCTGTGCTAAGACTTAACCTCGTCCCTAAGGCTTGGTGAAGTGCCTTCCAAAACCGAGAGGTGAACTTTGGATCCCTATCAGAGACAATGTTAGCTGGAACTCCGTGGAGTCTAACAATCTCTCTGATATAGATCTCAGCTAACCCCAAGGTTTTGTAAGTGGACTTTATGGGAAGAAAATGAGCAGATTTGGTTAATCATGGCCCACTATGACCCATATAGAGTCATATCCTAATCGAGTGTAGGGTAACCCTCCCACGAAGTCCATTGCTATACTATCCCACTTCCACTCTGAATTTCTAAGGGTTGGAGAAGACCTGAGGGCTTTTGGTGTTCTATCTTGGTTTTCTGACAAACCAAGCATTGAGCTACAAATTCTGCCACATCATTCCTCATGCCTGGCCACCAATACCTCTGTCTAAGGTCTTGATACATCTTGGTGGAACCAGGGTGTATCGAGAATCCACTCTTGTGGGCTTCTCCTAGAACCTGCTGTTTAATGGAATTATCCTTTGGTATGCAGATTCTCTGATGGAACAATAAAGTGCCATCCTCGGCTTCAGAAAAACCGGGGCGGTGCTTGCTAGACTGCAGCTCTACATCTAAGCTCTGGGCAAGTCTAATTTGTTCCCTAAAATTACAGGAAATTTCTAAATGGTAAAGCATGAGACTGTTCACTGAGGGGAAAATTCCAAGGTTAAGGTCCCTAAAGGACTCCATCAACTCCATTTCTTTGATCATCAGTGAAGACACATGCAAGGACTTCCTACTCAAGGCATCAGCGACCACATTCGCTTTGCCCGGATGGTACTTCAACTCAAAGTTATAATCTTTTAGGAACTCAACCCATCTTCTCTGCCTCATGTTAAGTTCCTTCTGATCAAAAAGGTATTTCAAGCTCTTATGATCACTAAACACTTCAAATTGGGCACCATACAGATAGTGTCGCCAAATCTTTAGAGCAAAGACAATGGCTGCTAGCTCTAAGTCATGAGTAGGATAGTTCTCCTCATGGGGCCTTAACTGCCTAGATGCGTAGGCTACAACTTGTCGATTCTGCATGAGAACACATCCTAACCCTTTCTTAGAGGCATCACTATAAACTTCAAATCCCAATGCTAGATCAGGGATAATCAAGACCGGGGTGGAAGTCAACCTGAGTTTAAGCTCTAGGAAACTATTCTCACAACTCTTAGTCCACACAAATGGCTCCCCTTTTCGGGTTAACCTTGTCAGGGGAAGTACCATTTGCGAAAATCCCTTAATAAACCTTCGGTAGTAACCGGCTAATCCTAGAAAACTCCTAACTTCTGTGACTGTGGTTGGTCGTTCCCAACTAAGGACTGCTTCTACTTTACTAGGATCAACCGACACTCCCTCTTTAGAAATCACATGACCCAGAAACTTAACTTCACTGAGCCAAAACTCACATTTCTCAGGTTTAGCAGAGAGGCTCTTTTCCCTAAGGGTACTTAAAACAATCCTAAGGTGTTCCTCATGCTCTCGAGGATCCTTAGAATAAACTAGGATGTCGTCTATGAAGACCACTACAAACTTATCAAGGAAGGGTCTAAAAATTCGGTTCATGTAGTCCATAAATACGGCTGGAGCATTGGTCAGACCAAAAGGCATAACCAAATACTCAGTGCCTGTATCTAGTCCAAAATGCCGTCTTTGGGACATCCTCTACCTTAACTCTAATCTGGTGATAACCAGATCTTAGATCAATCTTAGAGAAAACCGAAGCTCCTCTAAGTTGATCTAACAAGTCATCTATTCTGGGCAAGGGGTACTTATTCTTCACTGTGATCTTATTGATTTTCTGGTAATCAATACATAACCTCATACTCCCGAATCAAACAAAACAACTAGAGGTTCATCCTGAAGGAAACAAGTACCTTTCATCAGATTTTCTGCTCCCTTTGCTTTCTGGGCATCCAGAGTAAAGACTCTCCCTTGGTTAGGATCACTAGGCTTGGCTCCTTTCCCTTTAGTGTATTGGGGGCACTCCCTGGCCAGGTGTCCTGGTTGGTGACAAACATAGCAAACATTCTTGCCCTTCATACACTCTCCCGGATGCCTCTTCCCACAGTTTGAAGATGCATGATAATCAGACTCGGAGGTTTGAACCTGCTTTCCTTTGAAATGGTTTCCTTTCGGTCTCATGTGTTGGGCGTTCTTATCTGCATCCTTCTTTTTGTTCTTATCTTGCCACCTAGTTTGTCTATCCTCATACATCCTCTTCAAGCTTGCTTCAGCCACGTAGTTCTGATGGACTACCTTGGCGAACTTGGTGAATTCAGTCTGTGAGATGCTGTTCTGGATGTCTGGCCTCAGTCCCCACATGAACTGCTTGATTTTCCAGTTATCATCCGGAGCAAATTGAGCAATAGATGAGTACCTTACTAACTCCTCAAACTTGTTCACATATTCTGAAACCGTAGATTTCCCTTGCTGAAGCTGGACTAATTCTCTATCCATCATATCCTTCACGGTCTGTGGAAATTACTTCTCCAAGAAGATTCTCTGGAAGTTCACCCAAGTTAGTGGTGTCCCTTGAGCCACCATGTAAGCTCGGGCCCCTTTCCACCAGTTTTCAGCATCCTCTATGAGCACATGAGTAGCTAGCTCGACCTTTTGCTCCTCGGTACAATGAACCACCCTAAAACTCTTCTCCACGGCCTCTAGGCAGTGTTGGGATGCCATGGCTTCTACCTTTCCATTGAAGGTTGGTGGCTTCGTCTTGAGGAATTTGAGAAATTTTCGGTCCAATTCCTCCTCTTGCGGGGGAGGTTGGGCTTGATACTGCTGTTGTTGGGCTAACTGAGCCGCAAGATTGTTGGTTGCAATACTCTGATTCTGGATAGCCTGCAATATCCCTTGCAGCCAAGTATTATCTTGTCCTGGCGGATCCAGAGGTATTTCAGCGTTCCTCCTGGGTCTCCCACGCCTTCCAGAACCTGAAGCCATAATTCTGCATAGAATGCACCAACCATTGAGTTGATCAGGCTCAATATCTCTTAGCATAATAAGTAGAAAGGCAACAACAGACTCAAGAAATTCACGAAACTATTTCTAGCAATCCCTACAGTCCGATTAGAATCGAACCGCTCTGATACCATAATGTAACACCTTACTTTCATTCGCATAAAGTTAAGATAATTATCATTAGGTACAGTAATCCCAAAATAGAATTTAATCTTAAATCCAACATTAAGTCCAAATACCACAAAACCAGACTTAAATACATAAGTTCATATCGGTACAACATCAATACATACTTCTAAGAATTACAACTCCCAAGTGCTACTATAAACTAATACATTGAACCATATCCCGAGAGCACGCAAATTGTCAATCGCCTCTTCTGCACTGTGCATCCAGAAATAATTAAGTAAAGGAGTGGGGTGAGATAATAATCTCAAGAATCCTCCCTTCGACTCCTCACCATTCACTCATACAATTTTCTATCACCAAAAATCAATATGACATATTTATGCAATGCATATTCTTACTATGAATTTCTAATTCATCTTTGGTTCGCATTTATGGGTAGTGTTATATGCTTACGTCCATACAACCCCATAAATACGCTTTCGATATGGTGGTTAGACGTCTTAACCGTCCGAGGGCGTCCCACACGGCTAACCATATCGATCACCCCCTTTAGAGGTATCTTAGTGTCTTTTAGGGAATTTAATTCACCACTATATCTTGAAATGCATGCTTTGATCAAGATTAAGAATACAGTTAGGTGCTACTCTAGCTTCATATGAAACTAATCATATTCGTGTAAAAAGATACATTTCACATTTAAATAAAAACATGTAACATGCTCAGTCAAGGAAAAATACTTCAAGACAAAACACATTTCCATTAGGGCTCCATGGAGCTCCCAATGGTCAAACATCAATTTCATAGTTTATGGGGGTTTTGGTTACAACATTAACCCCTATAAACAGTCCCAATAATACATGCATAACAATTAACACTAAAAACTATACATCAAATAGGGGTTTGGCGAATTTCCTAACTTAGGGTTCATGGGTTTTCTTCAAGGGGACCCTAACGTGGGACTTATGGGTGCCCATCACCTAAGGGAAGGAAGAACTCACCACAACTTCCAAGATTCAAGTTCAAGGCTGATGCTTAGCTTCTTCTTCTTCCTCCTTTACATTCTTCCTCTTCTCCTCCAAGCTGGCCTTCTAGGGATTGTCTCCAACCTTCCAATCCAAGCCTAAACACTCCCCAACTTGGATTCAAGCTAAGATTGAGGATGAATCTAGCATGAATCCTTGTTTTTCCCCTTTAATTTGTGAACCCTAAGTATTTTCTTCCCTTCTCCTTTTTCTCTCCGTCGCACTCTCTCTCTCTAACCCTCTCTCTAACAATCGCGTTACGTTTCTTTTCTCACGAAGTTTTTACGATATATCTGCGGTGTGAATCGATTCACAGCATAGGTGAATCGATTCACACAGTGCAAAAATGACAGGAATCGCAGCTTTAAGTGCAGGAATCGATTCCTGCAGTTCCCAGATTCGATTCACAGAGGACTGACTTTTGTGAATCGATTCACGCTGCGATTCACAGAGGATCATCCTTTGTGAATCGATTCACTTCTGCGGTTCACTGCAAACCTAATCGAGTCCCAGTAAATCCATATCCCTGAATCGATTCACAGGGCCTGGGAATCGATTCACACTGAGCAAAATCTCACCAAACACCATTTTTCACATATTCAATCTTGACAATCAATGAGGAATTCACTTAAATTCATCATTAAACCATACTAAGCATATATGTACACGTTAAATCAAGCTTGGGGAATTTCGGGGTGTTACATAGAGCATAAGGCAAAGTCCAATAGCATAAGAAAAAGCAAAGATGTGTTAAGCACAAAGTGAGTAAGTAAGAACAATACGTTCTTAGTTAATAAGGTTGCAATTTATATTGTATTAAGGTTAGTCGAGCTAAACAAAGGTTAAAGAATGGACATTTGTAGGATTGATGTGGGTTGCTATACATTTATGTGTTTAGTTTAATCACAAGTTGATAAGTGGCATATTGGCCCTAGGATTACCCTATTTGATTATATGCTAAGTTTTTAACTCAAGCTAGCGCCTTCTAAAGCGTCTTAGCTTAGGAATATCGAGAAGTTGCAAGTCAAATCCTTATGGTACATAGGGAGAATATGTCTAGGTTTGAAATGCCTAAGCTAGTCTTTTCAGCCTAGAATATTCCGAGGAGAGAATGGTGAGGAGTCCTTGAAGGGCTCACTGAGATTTATAATCTCACCCTTTTCCTTTTATTTGTTTTCAGATAAGCAGGTACCGAAGACGATGAGGCGAAGCTCCAAGCTTGGGACTCATAGGCTAGTTTTGTATTGAAGTGGAAAATTATATTCCAAGTTATGTATAGTATGTAATCTTTTATTAGATTAATGAATTAAGTTTAATTTACGACTTGGATTACTGTAATCAAGTTTGTAAATTATTAGAAATTCCTGTGCCTTAATGTAATTTGTCGTACTTTCAATTATGTTGAGGTGCGGGTGTTACATGCTAGGCTTTACTATTAAATTTATTAGTTCCATAATTAGTTTATTAGTCATACTGAATGGTCTTGTATGGGGTTTGAATGAAATAGGGTTGCATGGTTGCCCTCAACCCCCCTAAACCAATGTGTGATGTTTGTACTGTTGTGAGTTCCATTGAGCTCTAATCGGAATATTTAATATAGTTATCTTGTATGTTAAATATGTATGATTTCGGTCTTGTTGAGGCTCGGCATTCGAGCTAGCCCATTTGTATGATTTTGGGGCAATAAGTTATTTGAGATTGTATGTATTCGCTTAGTGTAGATGATACTTTGATTAGGGTATTAATCCTCTATACACATTTTAAGTTACCTAATGATCTTGGGTTCTTAATATGTTTTGGATTCCTAGTAATACATGTGTATGTGGCTTTGAAATCCTTGTTGAAATCATCTTGGATTGGATTGAAAATTGTTTATGTGTGAGGATGTTTGCGTTTTAACTGCAAACCCATCATATAAGTACTTCGGTCACTTTCGATGGCGGGGACCCCTTGGTAGGACTTCTATAGGTCCTTGCTCATTTGATCTTTGGGCTTTGCCAAGTGGGTACATTCTATGATTCTTGTGATATGTATTGCATTATTAATTAGTGCTCCTTGATTGAATTGTGTGTGAAGTCCTGTGAGTAACATATCCTTGATTAATCCGAGCCAGTCACCCCATATAGGCGGAGGCTGGGGGAGTATACCTGGGTTGTTACAATATAAGGCGCTTGTATTCCTCTGATAGGAATTGTTTGGAATGTTTGCATCCTTCTATATATAGGATTTTACCCATTCTGCGTTTGAGCTGGGCCTTTGGCTTTATCCTTGTATACATGATTTTTTTCATTTTGTAATTGGGCTGGGTCAAGTGGGGACATTCATTGTGGTCCTTTGGACATTTGTTTGCAATTGCTTCTCTCTTTAAAGATGTCAACTGCATTACTATGAATTGTGATTTGCTTGTAAATATTATTGAACATGTGTGCACAATGATTATGAATTGTGCTTGGTGAAAAGTGATCGTGTTATGTTTAGGTTATGTGTTGATGTGTGTTTGGGAGTTGGAAACTTAGTTGCACTATCATGTTTGAGGTTTGATTAAGGATAGTGAACAAATAAATATGTATATATTTATGGGGAGGATTTTCCATATGTCGCACACCACATATGGCTGAGAATAATGGTAGAAGTGTTTTTATTCTAAGTCTATGTTATTGAGTTTTATAAACTCACCTTTGGGGCGTTGTTTTCAAGTACAACTGTTGATGAGGTTCAAAGCATTGGATTGTGCTCGGTCTCGCTTATCCAGGAGACCCGAGTCACCGGATCACCAGTCGCGCCCTAAGTCTTAGGTTGTGTCCTAGTATTATGTGTATTTGTAATTGTTTTACTTTATTATTCTTTTAAAAAAGAAGTTGTAATACTTAAAGTTAATTCCGCTTTTGAAATCCTGAATTATATCGACTATATTATTAACGTATTTTTGTACGTGTATGTATCCAGGAGTTTTACTAACTAAAGTATAGTGTAGTATTTGAAAAACAGGAATCATTCTTTATTATTCGTTTGTATGCGAAACATTTCTAGCGTATATATTCTAACTCAAGTTAAATTAGTAAGTAATCCCCTAATTAGAGTTAGGGTGTTACACAAATACTGTTAACCGTACTCTCGGTTTAAAACCTTTCATTCCTTATACTTATTTTTCAAATCATAGAGTATATCATGCGGTTAAAATAAATCTATTTGTTTTTAAATAGAATATTGTTTTAAAGACTTAGCGAAAAAGTACAATTTAAAAACAACAACAACAACAACAACAACAACAACAACAACAATAATAATAATAATAATAATAGCAATTCCGAAGATATTCCACATATTAGAAATTGGGTTTTCTGAAACATCATTCTCTTTGCAAATACATTTTGAAGAAGTACATCAAATCTTAGAAAATAACATTAGTCATTACCTACGCTCCAAACTAACTAAATCTATTTACATTCCAAGCTTACCTCTAAATTCTAGTCACTTAGGATCAAACCCATCGTAATCTCACAACCATATTAATTTCTTATCTGAATCAACTTAGCCTTAATCTAAAACCAACTAAAATCTCACTTAAAACTCATAAACCTTTATAAAAGGATGCAACACTGAAATCTAACTTACCTAATCTAACTTGTAACTCTTTTGCACTTATCTTTAATCTCATTATCATCAACCCTTGTTTCCAAAAAAGGTACTTCAAAGCTTGGTGAGAATAGTCTTTCCCATTTATTCTTTATTCTTAATCTCTTTTCATCCATCGTCTAACAACTTAAAAGTATATTTCTTAAACTTACTTTAGTAGTTCCCAATTAAACTTCTTAGCACAATTAGAATCCACACTTAATCTACCTTTTAAATCATCTCCCATCTATTCCTTAGCTTAACTTGGAGATTTACTTAATTAGTAACCAAATCATAACTTCAAGTCTTCAACCATAAAGAACATGCTGAATACAACTAGAACTAATCCATGTCTCTTAAGGCACTGATTAGATGCTCTAGCTCACCATTTTATCATGAATAACATACCTAAACACGATCTTCATTCCCAAATACGAATATATTCATTGATTCATAAACACAATTTTATTCGAAATACAAGTAGAAAATAAAATACTCTCTAGAATGATATTTAGACTCTAACTTCTTCCACAAACACTTTAATTGTCTATCTACTTTT
Source organism: Calophaca sinica (assembly GCA_037113605.1). Taxonomy (NCBI): domain Eukaryota; kingdom Viridiplantae; phylum Streptophyta; class Magnoliopsida; order Fabales; family Fabaceae; genus Calophaca; species Calophaca sinica. The sequence continues at coordinate 61,543,247 of CM073733.1, forward strand.
ATACCATAACCTCAAACCTCTTCTAAACTCATATCAAATACTTGAGATACAAGGTAAGTCCGAATTTAACTTCAACTTAAATCGAATTCATTACTCAAGTCCATCATTCTCCACTTAATTTAGACTTATTCTTATCTCTATTTTTAAAGTATCAAACCCTAAATTAAGAGTCACTAATTTTCATCGCTATGTCAAACACCTAAACCTTACTACTTTACCATAAAAAGTAATACCCTAACTCTAATTAGGGGATTACTTACTAATTTAACTTGAGTTAGAATATATACGCTAGAAACTTTTCGCATACAAACGAATAATAAAGAATGATTCCTGTTTTTCAAATACTACACTATACTTTTGTTAGTAAAACTCCTGGATACATACACGTACAAAAATACGTTAATAATATAGTCGACATAATTCAGAATTTCGAAAGCGGAATTAACTTTAAGTACTACAACTTCTTTTTTAAAAGAATAATAAAGTAAAACAATTACAAATACACTTAATATTAGGACACAACCTAAGACTTAGGACATGACTGGTGATCTGGTGACTCGGGTATCGTAGATAAGCGAGACCGAGCACAATCCAATGCTCTGAACCTCTTTAACAGTTGTACCTGAAAACAATGCCCCAAAGGTGAGTTTATAAAACTCAATAACATAGACTTGAAATCATAAATATTTTTACCGTTGTTTCCAGCCATACGGGGTGTATGACATATGGAAAATCCTCCCCATAAATATATACATATTTCTGTGTTCACTATCCTTAATCAAACCTCAAACATGATAGTGCAACTAAGTTTCCAACTCCTAAACACACATCAACACATAACCTAAACATAACACGATCACTTTTCACTAACCTCAATTCATAATCATTGCACACACGTGTTCAATAATGCTTACAAGCAAATCACAATTCATAGTAATGCAGTTGACATCTTTAAAGAGAGAAGCAATTGCAAACAAATGTCCAAAGGACCACAATGAATGTCCCCCACTTGACCCAGCCTAATTGCAAAATGAGTAAAATCCTGTATACAAGGATAAAGCCAAAGGCCTAGCTAAAACGCAGAATGGGTAAAATCCTATATATAGAAGGATAAAGTCAAGGGGCCCCCGACGGCAAAGGTGGTAGCTAATCACTTACGATGGGGTTACAGAGGAAATTGCAAACATTCCAAACAATTCCTATCAGAGGAATACAAGCGCCTTATATTATAACAACCCAGGCCCCACCCACATTGGAGTGTTACAAAAGGGTTTCCGAAAGGTATGTTACTCACAGGACTTCACACAATTTCAATCAAGAACATAATCAATGACTGTAATCCAGGGTCATTCATCACAATGCAAATCCTATGAACTTTCACAAGGAATCATGTGGGATTAAATCCCTTTCATTTAAGGTTCCAAACACAAGCTATCTCCAATCAAGACATTGCAATCCAAATTCAATCAATTCAAGATTCAATGCAAGAACTCACATGCATGACTAAGAATCAAAACCACATCTTCACAATTCCCAAACTCCTGCAATGGGCTAGCTCGAATGCCGAGCCACTCCAAGATTATAACCAGACCTATTTAACAAACGTGAGAACCACATAAAAATATTTCGATTGGAGCTCACCCTAAAGGAGGTTTTGGGGGAAGTCTATGTTACCTGAGCAATCCCAAGTTAGGGATTTCAATTCCAAAAATCCTCTTTCCCCTTCTTCCTTCACTTTGAGTTCAGAATCATCATCCTTGGCGCTTTGGAGCCACATGCAAGCCTCTTTTCTTCTTGATTTCGTCCTCCATGGAAGCTTAAAATGAAGCTTCCTCTTCCAATCCATCTTCTCCTTTGAGTCTTGGTTCATCTTCTTCCTCTCCTTCCTCCTCCATTTTCGAGTTCCCTTCTTTTTCCCTCTCTCTCGATCTCTCTCGACTTTTCTCTCTCTGCCTTGGTTCCTCTCTCTCACTCTCGCCTCTTCTCTCTCCTCGCCGCTTTTCTACTTCCTCGTGATCCACCACCACGCCACCACCACTAGTGGCCGACGCGCCTTCGTCCCTTCCCTCTTCTCTCGATCGCCGCTCCTCTTTCTTCCCTTCTCTTTCTTTCTTTTCTTCCTTCTCTTCTCTTCTTCTTTCTTTCCTTTTCTCTTTTTCTGCTTCTTCTTTCTCTGTTGGCAGCGAGAAGAGGGTGTAAAAGGGTGAGATGAGGGGGACTAGGGTGGATTTAAGTGGAATGCGGTGCACGGTGAGACGTAGGCTTAGATTTATTAAAATAAACCAATCAAGACCATAATTTTAACCTCCTTAATCCAACTTTTGGTTTCTAACAACAACTTGAGTAATTTTAGTCAATTAAAACTACTCCTAATTAATTGGTCCCATATTTCCTAATTTATGACGTAAAATTATTATTTTACCCTTTGGTTCCAAATTGGTTTTAAATTGCGAAATTATGGCTTCGAACTATTTTTAATACTGAGAGATAAATCCCTTATCCACTTAGGTCCTCTAATAATTAGGCTTAGGGAATTTGAGATGTTTCTTTTCTTTTCTCTTTTTCTGCTTCTTCTTTCTCTGTTGGCAGCGAGAAGAAGGTGTAAAAGGGTGAGATGAGGGGGACTAGGGTGGATTTAAGTGGAATGCGGTGCACGGTGAGACGTAGGCTTAGATTTATTAAAATAAACCAATCAAGACCATAATTTTAACCTCCTTAATCCAACTTTTGGTTTCTAATAACAACTTGAGTAATTTTAGTCAATTAAAACTATTCCTAATTAATTGGTTCCATATTTCCTAATTTATTAGGTAAAATTACTATTTTACCCTTTGGTTCCAAATTGGTTTTAAATTGCGAAATTATGGCTTCGAACTATTTTTAATACTGAGGGATTAAATCCCTTATCCACTTAGGTCCTCTAATAATTAGGCTTAGGGAATTTGGGATGTTACAAGATTCTCACCTTTTAGGAATTTTGTCCCCAAAATTCGCCTTACCTTCTAACCTTATCCTTACACAGGTTCTGCTCTCTGAGCTTCCGCTGCGAACTCTAATCGTACTCTTCTTCGAATGAGTAAGTTCCTTTCTAGCTCGTTCTAAATCATCGGAATTTCAAAAAAAAGAATTAATAGCTACCCTAGGTCAACTATCCGGAGTACTTGTGATTTAGCTAACCCGTTATAAACTAAGTCCTAATCCCAATAAGATGCTTATTAAGTCAAGACAAAGTTTGTAATTGGTCAAACAATGCCACTTCATACACCGACCGTTGAATCTAGTGCAGACATTAGTTTCCTTGAATTCCCACCGATTTAGCTATACTATGACTCTAGTAGTCCAAAGACTATGGTCTAACACTCTTCCTCAGGCTAGTTATTCCACCAAAGTAACTACGCCTAGAAAGCTTAGGGCTTGAGTACCATTCCAGGTTCCCTAATTACAACTTAGGTATTAGGAAGTCTAGCTCATCACTACCTCTTTTTGATTTTAGAAAACACTAAGGTATTTCTAATCAAGGTCCAATAGGTGCTTTAGAGGGCTTCGTGGTGATCAATCAACATGGGATCCATTCACAATGGTTAGATCAAACAAGCTTGACTAGTTAACAAGTGTTGAGAGCCTAATCGACTATGAATGCCCATCCTAAATTGACAAGGTCGTACCGCTAGAAACCCTTACTTATCAATTCTAAATGCTATTGAAGTAAGCGATCACGATAAAGGTTTAACAAAGTTATGAACCCACTCTAGGTACAATATATCCAAAGTGACCTTCTCAAAATTAATAGTTGAAAATTGGTCATGCTTACTAACACTGTTAACAATAAGGTCACCATTAGGAGCACTTACCTATTGAGGAATAACTATGGAATCAATTGATCACAAATAAGCGTATAACATAATCCTCAATCATAAGTAATGCAACAATGTTCAACATTGTTACATAATCAATCACAGGTTACATACTTCAAGCCAGAGTTAATGCAAACAAATAATCAACAGTGTTCACATAGCAATTCACATGTCACATACCTCATATCATATCAATGCCAACAATTATTCAATATTGTTTACACAACATTCACAATTCATAAAGGATGGACCCTCTTGGTGCCACTCAATAACCCAAAGAAAAGAGTGTCCACTTAATAACCCAAGAAAAGAGTGAGGACCTTAATTGGCTCCACCAGGGAGTCCCCGTCAGTTGAAAAACCCTAAAATAACCAAAGACGGGTTTGCAATATTTATGCAAACATCCTCAATCTCAATCACATTCAATGCCTTTTGTCGTAACACCCCGGCTTGGTCCTCAGGTAGTCCATATTGGGTCCCTTCGGTTGCCAAAGCCCACATCAAGTGTTACTCATAGGACTTCACACATAAATTCAATCAAGGACATAATCAAATCAATCACAAGGCATTGAACAATAATACAATACTAAATAATCATTTAAATCCTCACTTAGGGTTGAAACCCAATTTAGATAAGGGCACTATAGATCATTGATCCACAACACTCCAAAGTACCTACTTCATAGTCCTCAAACACAAACAATTTCAATCAAATGCATCACTCATATCAATGCCAAAGTATCAGGTTATGCATGCATATAACCTTAAGATTAAGCCCTATTGCTCAAGGTTACTAGCCCAATTAACCATCAACATATTAGGATTAAAAAGGGTCTTAAAGGTCATGCCCTCTCAGCCTCTAAGCCATTGAAACAGACAAAAATTAAATAAAAGAAACAGGGAGTGCGCTCAAGAGCACCTGGGGCGCAGCTCAAGAGCACTCCTGCAGCTGCTTCTGTTTTCCAAACGACAGGGAGTGCGCTCAAGAGCATCCGAAGAGCAACTCAAGAGCACTCTTGCAGAATTTAGCAGAAAAATGGGTTTTTAGAGTCCCTAACTTCCCAAAACTTGATTCAAGCCATTCAAGATCAAATCCAACCAAATAGAAATCAATATCAGTGATCAAGCAAGTTCAAATGATGAATCAAACACTTTGCACACACTTATAACTACATGCAAAGCCAAACCATATCTCAAATTCCAAAATTCTACTCAAACCTCACTTAGCCATGCTCAAGACTTCTAAACTCATTCCTTTAATCTTACATAACCAGAATTCACCCAACACCTCAACTATATGAACATGCAAGCAAGGCAAGATAACCCTATGATGAGATTTATTAGTTGCCCACACCTAATGTGAGAAGAACTCACATTCAACTTATGAACTTCAAATAATCACATAATCATTTAAAGGAGCATGAATTCATTGAACCCATATCCTATTTGTCGTCACCAATTTTATTAACAATATTCAGTTCTTACGTTTTCCTAACCCTTGCATGATTTTAAACAACACACAACTAAGTCAGGAATTCAGGCATATAATCCTGTAATGCTTTGTGGGGTTGAAAGAAAGAGATGGTACCAAATTAAAGCTCAACTTAAAACACCAAGCCTTTTAACCAAATTCAAGACAAAATCACTATCAAGCAGAATTTATAACATCAATACTTATAATTTCTTTCCAATTCAGCACCCATATATTCACTAATTGTGCAGAGTTTTAGCATCATATACCACACACTTTCAACCTAATCATGCAATTCATTTAAGTATCCACAATGCAGAATTATCAGCATGTTAGTCCCATCTCAAATCAACAATTCTCAACCAATACATAGTGCATCATTTTAATCACTTGATTTACATGAAAATTATACTCTTAAGCAAGTATACATCAAGCCCTAATAGTGCAGGATTTTCTATCTCAATTGGGCATGCATATTAACTCTAAATCAAGTATCCTAACAAACTACTCAGGTGCAGGATTTTTTACACAATCATACATGTATTTCATTCCAATTCAAAGATGCTAAATATATACACATGTGCAGATTTTTTTTTTTTGGGACAGCTTTTCACATGCAAAATCTATTCCAATTCAAAGCATTCCAACAAACAATGATAGTGCATAATTTTAACTCATAAAGACATGCAATTTAAACCTCAATTCAAGCAATCCAACAAAGGATACAAGTGCAGAATTTTATTCCTAAAGCCTTGTTCAAGATCTACTCAACCAAGTACCAACCACATACTTAATCATACACTCGTAATTCTAAGTTAAGTATCATAATCAATCGATATAAATGCATCATCTCTTCCTCAAACCTCCACAATTGACATACATTTCAATACAATCAAACCATCCAATCATATAGCTAAAGTGCAAGATTTATAATGCTACTTTTATGCCCCTAACTAACCAAGTCAAGAGTGGAGAAATGCATATATGGGCAGAATTTACAAAGGGTCACATCATACATCACACACTTATATAAAGATATCTCACAAAGCGAGCATGTAAGACAATATTCTGGTCGTCTTCAATTCCCTTGTACTTATAATAAATCCTTGAGGTGGCCTACCTCAATAATTTATTGAAAGTACTTAGAAACCTTAGACTTACAGACACAACTGACTCTTTCCTAAACCGGATCACGTCTAGACACACTTGAATTACAGTCCGAGAGGGTCGAACTTCTCTGATACCATAATGTAACACCCTAACTCTAATTAGGGGATTACTTACTAATTTAACTTGAGTTAGAATATATACGCTAGAAATTTTTCACATACAAATGAATAATAAAGAATGATTCCTGTTTTTCAAATACTACACTATACTTTAGTTAGTAAAACTCTTGGATACATAGGATACATACACGTACAAAAATACGTTAATAATATAGTCGACATAATTCAGAATTTCGAAAGCGGAATTAACTTTAAGTGTTACAACTTCTTTTTCAAAAGAATAATAAAGTAAAACAATTACAAATACACTTAATACTAGGACACAACCTAAGACTTAGGACATGACTGGTGATCCGGTGACTAGGGTATTGTAGATAAGCGAGACCGAGCACAATCCAATGCTCTAAACCTCTTCAACAGTTGTACCTGAAAACAACCCCCCAAATGTGAGCTTATAAACTCAATAACATAGACTTGAAATCATAAATATTTTTACCGTTGTTTCCAGCCATACGGGGTGTATGACATATGGAAAATCCTCCCCATAAATATATACATATTTCTGTGTTCACTATCCTTAATCAAACCTCAAACATGATAGTGCAACTAAGTTTCCAACTCCTAAACACACATCAACACATAACCTAAACATAACACGATCACTTTTCACTAACCTCAATTCATAATCATTGCACACACATGTTCAATAATGCTTACAAGCAAATCACAATTCATAGTAATGCAGTTGACATCTTTAAAGAGAGAAGCAATTGCAAACAAATGTCCAAAGGACCACAATGAATGTCCCCACTTGACTCAGCCCAATTGCAAAATGAGTAAAATCATATATACAAGGATAAAGCCAAAGGCCCAGCTCAAACACAGAATGGGTAAAATCCTATATATAGAAGGATAAAGTCAAGGGGCCCCCGACGGCAAAGGTGGTAGCTAATCACTTACGATGGTGTTGCATAGTAAATTGCAAACATTCCAAACAATTCTTATCATAGGAATACAAGCGCCTTATATTGTAACAACCCAGCCCCCACCCACATTGGAGTGTTACAAAAGGGTTTCCGAAAAGTATGTTACTCACAGGACTTCACAAAATTTCAATCAAGAACATAATCAATGACTGTAATCCAGGGTCATTCATCACAATGCAATTCCTAAGAACTTTCACAAGGAATCATGTGGGATTAAATCCCTTTCATTTAAGGTTCCAAACACAAGCTATCACCAATCAAGACATTGCAATCCAAATTCAATCAATTCAAGATTCAATGCAAGAACTCACATGCATGACTAAGAATCAAAACCACATCTTCACAATTCCTAAACTCCTGTAATGGGCTAGCTCGAATGGACATGAGAACCACATAAAAATATTTCGATTGGAGCTCAATGGAGCTCTCAACAGTACAAACATCACACATTGGTTTAGGGGGGTTGGGGGCAGTATCCAACCCTATTTCAGTCAAACCCCATACAAGACCATTTCAGAACAATTAATAAACTGATAATTAATCTAAGTAATTTAATTAACAATTCCTAGCACGCCCTAAATGAGGTTTTGGGGGAAGTCTATGTTGCCTGAGCAATCCCAAGTTAGGGATTTCAATTCCAAAAATCCTCTTTCCCATTCTTCCTTCACTTTGAGCTCAGAATCATCATCCTTGACGCTTCGGAGCCACATGCAAGCCTCTTTTGTTCTTGATTTCGTCCTCCATGGAAGCTTAAAATGAAGCTTCCTCTTCCAATCCATCTTCTCCTTTGAGTCTTGGTTCATCTTCTTCCTCTCCTTCCTCCTCTATTTTTGAGTTCCCTTCTTCTTCCCTCTCTCTCGATCTCTCTCGATTTCTCTCTCTGTCTCGGTTCCTCTATCTCACTCTCGGCTCTCTTCTCTCTCATCCTCACTGCCTCTTCTACTTCCTCGTGGATCAAGGCGCCACCACCACCACCACCACTGTACGCCGCCTCTTCGTCCCCTTTCCTCTTCTCTCGGTCGCTCGCTCCCTCTTTCTTCCCTTCTCTTTCTTTCTTTTCTTCCTTCTCTTCTCTTCTTCTTTCTTTCCTTTTCTCTTTTTCTGCTTCTTCTTTCTCTGTTGGCAGCAAGAGGAGGGAGTAAAAGGGTGAGATGAGGGGGACTAGCGTGGATTTAAGTGGAATATGGTGCACGGTGAGACGTAGGCTTAGATTTATTAAAATAAACCAATCAAGACCATAATTTTAACCTCCTTAATCCAAGTTTTGGTTTCTAACAACAACTTGAGTAATTTTAGTCAATTAAAACTACTCCTAATTAATTGGTCCCATATTTCCTAATTTATTAGGTAAAATTATTATTTTACCCTTTGGTTCCAAATTGGTTTTAAATTGCGAAATTATGGCTTCGAACTATTTTTAATACTGAGGGATTAAATCCCTTATCCACTTAGGTCCTCTAATAATTAGGCTTAAAAAATTTGGGATGTTACATAAAACACCCTAAAATCCATTCAAACTAGCCTAGAATATTCGTGTCTCACTATAATCATCCTAGATCCTTAGTGTTCTTACGGAATCCGAAATAAAATGTTTATAAGTCTAAGTTCCAACTTCTCACCTCTTTTTCATATCTCTCACAACCACAATAATTAATAACTTAGATTAATACAAGTTAATCCCAAAGGACGCTCTGAACTTAACCTATACCACCCAAGTATTCTTGAACTTGATCCATATAAACTAAAACTCCAATTTTCACATTAGGGACAAAATGCAAAACAAACCTTATAAGCTTACAATATTAACTATTATCATTCCCAAACTCAACTAAACTAGATCTTTACAACTATACAAAAATCCAAATTTTCTTCCCTTAACGTGGTTTCAATTACTTCACAACAATAAATCCATAAACAACAACTCCCAATTTAAAACCACAACCCATCACAGATCTACATGTGCTCTTAGTAATCTCAAATCCATATTAAAATCAACCAAAATCAATCATTCACAAAGATTTCACTTTAAAAGAATCACACGCGTTAGTAGTTGGAAAATATACTCTTGTTTTTGTCTCTCACTCAAAACCGAATTTGAACATAACAATTTAAAGAAAATATTAACAACAAGTGACTGCAAACAAACAACAATCCCAAAGTCTTTTGCATTACATTTTCCAAAATCTTTTATAAAACAATTTTCATCTTCAAAACTACAACTAAGTACAACCACAAATTTAATTGCAAGATTATGAAATCTTGCCCTTGAAGCTTTTGTCCTCCGTCTTCAATTTGAATATGCTCCCGTTGTTAAGACTTGGACAAAATTTTCCAGAACAGTCCCTCCTTTTCCATGAGTTAGCTTCGGTCAAGAGGGGAAAATAGGGTCTCACACATAAATTTAGCCAACCATCCAGAAACAAAGAAAGTTCAATAAATATGAGATAGAATTGAGTGTAGATTTCAGATTGGATAAAATCAGTGGTAGGATTTGAGATTAAAATTAAATCTGAGTTAGGGTTTGAATGAAAATTGGGGAAAATCAAAATCTGAGAAAGAAGAGAAAAATGCTCACCATGGAAGTGGAAGGAGAAGGAGTGGCCACTGGTTCAAACTCCAGTGCGGCTGAGGCGATTTTCGGCGTAGAGGAGCTCCAGCGAGTTGTTCCGTTTGCGGTTCTTCATTGTGGGTTATGTTGCAGACGTCATGGGGATCCCAAAAATTAAGGTAGTTTTCTGGTTGAAGGTCTCAGGTGGCTAGAAAAGGAAGGGATGGTGGCAGTTCGGGGTTTTCAGATCTACTTCATTTTGCGCGAAGCTTGGGCGGGTTTGGTAAAGAACGACGAGAGGAGGAGAATGGTGGTGGTGGCTCGTTGAGACACGGTCGGAGTTGGCCAAAAAATGCCATTAGAGGTCACGGTTAAAGTTTCGATTTGGCCCCTGCTTCGTAAAATCTTGATACGAATTTTGTAGGGGAGGAAAAGAGAAGAAGAATGGTGGTGGTTTCGTGGCCAACGGAGGCCGGACAATGGCAGAGCGGTAGCTGGAAGTGGGGCGACGACAGTGGAATTAGAGAGAGGAAGAAGGAGAAGCTTTCTTTCTGTTTCTTCTTGTGTTTTTCAGCGAAAAAATGAGAAGGAGAGAGAAGTGGGCTGCAAGCTTAAAAGGAAAAATAGGGGATCTGCACATGAAACAAAGGGGTGCAAGTAGTAATCTGGTTAAAATGGGCCTTAGACGCATAATAATACCCCAAACTAAATTTTAAATAGTATCCCTACTATTTTGAAAAAAAAATACTCCCATCACAAAAACCCTTTACTAAAATATTTAAATGAGAAAATATATTTCTTTCAAAAATATTTAAAACCCATAAGAATAGTGTTTTAGAATTATAGAATGAAATAATATGAAATTCATTTTATTTCCCAAAAATGTGTGAACACTATTTATTTCGCAGTGTCATTGCATCTGATACTCCAAACACACTGAATTCACCAAGAAATTATCATTCAATAATAAAATGACACCAAATATACAGGGTAAAATATAACAATGAATCATATTGATCATTAAAATAAACATATTGAAATAAATGAAGTGAATTATAATTAAATAAATCACTGTATTTACCAAGCTCAAATCATCCAAAAATATAATTGTACAATTTTTTTTTTGGATGTTACAAAAGACACTAAATTTAGCCTCGTATAAGTAATGCCTCCATATCTTCGGGGCAAACACTATAGCTACTAGTTCCAAGTCATGGGTAGGGTAATTCCTTTTGTGAATCCCTAACTGAGCTACTACCCTCCTTTCTTGCATTAGCGCACATCCCAACCCTTGGTGGGAGGCGTCACAATAGACTACAAACACTTTAAAAAGATCAGGAAAAACTAACATGGGCAAGGTGGTTAATCGGTTCTTGAGTTCTTGAAAACTCCTTTCACACTTACCTATCCATTCAAAGGAGGATCCTTTTCTAGTTATTTGAGTTATAAGTAAGGCAATTTTTTAAAATACTTCAATAAACCTTCGGTAATATCTTGCTAATCCAAGAAAACTCCTTACCTCACTAACAATAGTAGGTCTTTCCCACTGTAACACGGCTTCTACTTTTGTAGGATCTACTATAATCCCATCTCTATTTATAATATGTCCTAAGAATTAAACTTCTTCTAATCAGAGCTCACATTTGATAATTTCACATAGAGTTGTCTATCTTTGAGAATTTGTATTACCTCATGTAGATGTTGTTGCGGCTCAGGCAAGTGCACCTGATCGTAACTCGTAATAATAGTGGAGTATAATTAGGACTCCAAATGTCGAACCCACAGGGAATGCGCAAGTACAAGTGTAATAAAGATCTTTAATTCTTTAAGCTAACGAGATATTTGGATTGGGATTGAATGGAAAATTAAGGGAGACTAGAATAAAACTTTGAGTTAAAATAATAAGAGCAAGATCGAATAGGAGAAACCTAGGGGAACCGGGTTCACTATTACTGGATCCTGAATCTACTTCCTTGCTATTATGAATTGTATTACCTTATTGAATGCCAATCACTCACTCTAAATTACTAAGGGCTACCTAGCTTGCAATAGCCTTCCTCCTAACTAATTACTCCGTTTTGATCCTAGAAGGTAACTAAAGGAAAGGGCATTAGGAACAGACAAGTTTGTTAATCTAATAACTGATTGGAAACAAGCAATAACCTATCTGGCGTATAAAGCGAGCTCTACGATCCTAGAGCTCCACTAGTTAACTATGATCCTGTTACCATAATTATTATATTTTATAAGGGTTAGCTACTCCCTATGAAATTAAGCATGCTAAGATCAAACATTCATAAGGATAATAAGGAATTCAAAATAGTAATTAAATAGATATCAAGGACATTGTAAAAGATCCCCCATCACCCCTAGTGATGGAATTAGCTACTCATAATGTTGTGCAACAAAAGAAAGTAAGATAAATCCAATCTCCTAATAGACGTGAGTTAATAGAACCAGGACACCCTTTCGATAAGATGGTGATCCTCTCGTTTGTTCCTCACTTCTCCACGAACTTCGGCAGTAATTCAGTTTTGATGGGAAGCTCCAATGATCCAAGACTCACTCCAATCATACGGTGTTTGTGAATAACTCTCAATAAGGAGCTCTTGGCTTAGGAATTCGTCAAAAGATCTTTAGTAAAGGTTAAGAGCCCCTATTTATAGATTTGCTTGCGAACTAGGTCATGTGGCTTTCAAATCTACAATTTCTGAGATGGGGTACGGTCGTACCGCATGTATACACGGCCATATCGAGCTTCGGTGATGACGCTGGACCATACCCATGCGAGCTGCAGCATTGACATCACTTGTGTACCACCGTACTGCCTTTGGCACACCGTACTGGACTATTTCATTGGCGCCAGGTGGTACAGACTGAGGGGTACGCCCTTACTAAAGTGTTGCTCTAGGTACGGCTGTACCGGGTATAGGTCAGGCCGTACCGCTTGTCCAGTAGTGCTAAAACTCTCCAAAACTAGCCAGTTTTTGGTCCTTTTTCGCATCTTTTGCTCCGAGTGATGTCTTCATGATATTTCTGCATAATAGGACATAAATGAGTACCTTTGTGCTTTAATTAGTGCAAAATGGTATATTTAGATACTAAAAATGCCCTATAAAAGTAGACCAATTGGTATGTTAACACATCCCATACTTGAGCCTTGCTTGCCCTCAAGCAAACTACTTAGGTAATTATAGTAAGAAAACCTATTTTCACTTAATAGGGGCAAAACTATAAGTAAGACAGCAACATGATATCATAAACGTGTTAATAAATAGAATGCCCAATTAGAGGTGTAAGTTCAAATAAGCCAACAGCCTAATACTTTCAAGTCACAATCTCACAAATCTCAAAGTGTTTGTAGGTATAATCATTAACACTCAGATTTTTCAAATGAAGTGACATTACCATAGACTTGTACATTGACCAAAAGCTCTACTATTAGAATCTATAAGACATGCAAAAGAGGAATGAGAGTCTTTCATTGGTTGTAATGGGGCCAAGGTAATAATGTTTGGTGCGATAAAAGAAAGAAAAGGTCATGCAAAGGGTCAGAAATAAATCAACCAAAACAAGCAACCTAATTCTTTTTCTCTTTAAAGAGCAGGCATGAATCCCAACTTTTTCAATCAGTTTTTTCTTTTTGCAATTTATGAAGGCATGAGCATGATGAATAATTTTTTTTATATGATGCTCTTTCTTTTCTTTTCCTCTCCTCCCTTCATGCATTTATGCAGTAGTCAATCATTTTTAAGAATTAGGAGGGAAATAAATTGCTAAGCCTTCTTTTTGTAAATATATAAGAAGGATTCAAAACATTATTCTTTTGATTTTGCCACTAATTGCTCTCAAATAAAATTTTCCAAGGTTGCCTTCATAGAAAGTAATCAAAAGTAACAAGAAGGGTACCAAGAAATTAAATAAAGAACTTTTAGGCACAAAAGTGGGCAACTAGTGGTATAACGTATTCAAAATGGTAGTGGCCTGAAGAATTCCTAAAAATTGCCCTTTCCAAATTCACATTAAAATAAATTCAGATTCGCTTCGCAATGGTCTCAGCACAAGTTCTAGAATGTACATTCACAGAAAAATAAAAGAGACAAAAGCATGATGAGGCCTCTTATTTAAGGCTCAAAACTCACATTTAAAAGCTTACACAGAAAGTCAAAACTTACAGAACTTCAATGCTAATTTTCAGCAGATTCCAATTACTAGCAACAAATTGATTCAATCATATGTTATCATAAAGGAAAAAAAAATTTGTAGCCCTTAAATCAGCAAAAATTCAAAGTTCTTCTATAATTATAAGCAGTTATAGGCACAACCAAGTAGTAAGCATAATATAAAATTTCCTCCCCACACATATTTCTAGCAGTGTCCCCACTGCGACTAAGTTAAAGCAAGCACAAAAGAGAAAATAAAAGAAAATAAGTACTATAAATAAATGTGAAAAGAGACTCCCCCCTGAAAAATATCACGAGCAAGTTTCAGGGGAAATTGATGCTTCTATGTCATCATCTTCAGCTACATTGAGTGTCTTGGAGACTGATAATCCAATTGGAAAAGCAAAAAGAATTAAAATTATTAAAAATAAACGGCAAATACTAAGTAAAAGTCTACTGGTTGCCTCCTGTAAAGCAATTGTTTAACGTCACGAGTCTGGCGTGTTGCTTTAAGTGGTTGGTAGTTGCAGGGAGACGGTGAATGTGTCCCTGGGTGTTCTTGCAACAAAGATTTATGCTCGCTGTCCGTTCACCTTGAAGGTTGACCCATCTTTAGCAACTACTTCTATTGTTCCATATGGAAAGACCTGTATTATTTCATAGGGACCTGACCAACGTGACTTGAGTTTTTCTGGAAACATTCGAAGTCAAGAGTTATAGACTAATACTTTGTCTCCAATTTTGAAAGCTTCTTGTAACACCCGTATTTTTACGGTACGTTATTTAGCATTATTATAGTGTATTTTGGTCGTATTTATGCTATAATAAACAATTTCTTGTTCACTAAGTAAGTGATTTAAATAAATCAAGATCAAATTGAATTTGAGAATTAATATTCCATATTAATTCATGGTTCTAATATCGTCGAAAAATTCTAACGAAGTTTCGTCGCATTTCGAGTCGTCGGGCAGTTTTGCCGCAGATAAAATTTTAAATGAACCCCGATTTCGATGAAAATCGAATCGTAACTTGTCGTGATTATTTTTGAATATTTGATAGTGTTTTTATTATTTATAATAAAATAATATCACGTGGTGAATTAATTTCTCGCTAAATTAATTTTCGCGATTTTATCGGCAGGTAATTAATCGGTAACGCGGTTATTTGACGCCGTGTTTTAGCAACCCTTAGACTCTAAAATTAGAGGGTAATCATGAGATATGTGAGATTAGATGGGTAGGTGTAACGACCCGTTTCCGGACCGCTACCCAGCTCGAGTTATCGAGCTCAAGAAAACCTGTATGCTATGCTTTTTAAAACGATACTCTTGTGCCCTTTAGAAAAGTACGGTCAATTATTATTATTATTATTTTTTTTTATAAGACCAGCTCGTGCACATCAGAGTAATTACAGCTTTTCGAAACATGGTGCAACTAAGACACAAGACTTAAGTCCTAAATAACAACACGCAGGTAACAAGTACATACTCATATATATACAAGATATAAAAAGTGCATACAAAAAGACAGCAATAATGTCCAAAGAAAATACACCTAAGGTATGACGACTTCAAGAGAGCAATCATACCCTGGGGATACTTCACAGCACCCACGCAGGGCTGCTCCAAAAGTGAAACCACCAGTCTACCTCAGTGCTCAAAATAACAAAACATCACCCGTCCCAAATCGGTCACAACATCAGTACACAAAAGTCATATTACAGCTACCCCAACAACATAACATAAACAAAGCCAATCACGACAAATAGAGGGCGTCGCCCTGCTCCTCGTCGAGCTCCTCCTCGCCATCATCTGCCGCCGAGTTCCTCGCACTCGACATCGCCTGGGTAACCATCATGGATTGAAGGTACCACGGGAAAGGGTCAACTTCTCAACAATTCAAGATAAACACGACATAACGAAATAAGTAAATAGCAAAGTATAACATTCACCAAACGTGACTCAACCATCTCACTCTAAACTCGACTCTTATTCCGGAATATCGCCAGCAGGTCCATCCCCAAACTGACGCAATAGGTAAGCGGCCGGTCCAACCCCAAACCGATACCATGCATTAATCAGCAGGTCCAACCCCAAACTGATAATGCGACGCCTAGTCAATCTCCCGTAAACAAAAGGGGACCTAGCACCCTTAGTTATCCGGGTCACGGCTCAAAAACGTCATACGACTCGCCTAGCTCTCTCACTCGATGATTAGCTCGCCGCAGTCAAGGAGTGGCACATAAAATTACTTGATCACATATCAAATAAAGAGAGCATGCTTAACATGAAGAAAACGCAATTCAATCATTTAAGCAATAAAACAATCCTTACACCATAACATAAAAACAGAGTCCTAGAATGTTTAGAAGTGCCCTTACGCATAAACATATAAAATAAAGTCTTAATAATGTCTAAGAGTTGCCCTTACCGAACTCCAAGCTAACGCTGCTCGACAACGACCTCAACACGGCTGTCTTCAAACGAGCTCGACAACGACTTCTCTCACTCGATCTCGACACGTACGGCTCTTAGTCGACCTCGGTTTCGTGATCTCGTACACCCTGATTTCCTTGCCGCACGATCTCGGAAATCACACTGCCTAATACGAGCACAACTTAGTTCTATCTATGGGTTCTAATAACACTTATCTCTCATTATCCCAATCTTAACCACAACTCAAGTAAACATTAAAACTTAAGAATTTTAAACAAATACAACCAGAATTCAAACATTACAAAATAACTCCTTTTCTCTAAAATTTTATTAAAAACTTCTTTCAAACATCATCAGACAAAGCCATTTTTTTCCTAAGTACTAATTCAAGCTTAAAATCAAGTAATACCTTAAGCACAACTTAATCAAAATCTAAGTTTATATTTCTTAAAAATATTTTCGTCATGGTCCAGCAACTGAAATAAGACCATAACCAATTTTGTTAAAATTTTAAAACTCAAAAAGAAATCGATTTCATAATCCCTCAAAAATCCATTTTTGCACAAAAACTATTCTAACACCAAACTAAAACAAGAAATCAAACAAACCAAATAGGGAGGGTTTTGGGCGCTACTTACTTGCAGAAAACAGAGGAAACAATTTGTTTTTCAAGCTCAAATAAATGGTTAGAAAGGTAGGTAATGTCATGAAGAAGAAAACCTATCAATATGATATGAGTTGAAAGCATAAAAACTAGCTAAAATAGAGAGAAGAAGTGGCGCTAGCAGTAACATGAAAGGAAATAAAATCATGTTTTTCATACCTCCACAGATGGTCGAGATGGTGATATAGGTCGAGAAGATGATAAGAAACAAGGTTGATGAGGAAGGTCTGCTCAAAAACTCTTTGAAACTCAAGTTTCTTCAATAGATGTTTGGAGAAGAGGAAATCTAGAGAAGAAGAAAAAGAAGAAACTGGAAAGTGATTGTTTAAGGCGGCTAAGCGTGATATTTATGTAGGTGGAGGAAACTAATCATGATACTTATCTACAGCTGGTGGAAAAAGAAAAAGTTTGGTCTTATCTCCCTTAAACAAAAGTTAATTACAAGAAAACCATTTTAAATGAATTTATCTTTCATAAAACCACAAATAAGCGACACCTGGATTTTAAAGTAAGATATTAATCCAAACAACAAGTCTAACCCATCTAATCTGTTCTCTCTCCTAATCACAACAAAATATACTAATTAACGTTAAATAATATTCGTAAAAATACGAGTGTTATCATCTCGACACGATGTCGACCAGGGTGCTCGTAAGCGCACAAGGCTCTAACACGAGTTCGTGCACGCGCCTCCTCGCTCGACATGCGACCTCCTCAACTCCTTGCAGACGCGACCTCATCACTCGACATATGACCTCGGCACGCGATCTTGGCACGGGATCTCGTCACGAGGTCTCGGTACGAGGTCCTAGTACGAGGTCGATCTCGTCCTCAGGTGTTACAATCTCTCCCTCTAAAAAAAATTTCGTCCTCGAAATTGCAAATAAGTTACTTACCATGAAAAAGTTCTGGGTACTGAGTCTTCATCTTCCCTTCCAGCTCCCAAGTCGCATCTCCGGTCTTCTGATCCCACACAACTTTGACAAGTTGGATCTCTTTGTTCCGCGTTATTCTGACTTTCCGATCGACAATTCTTGCTGGTGATGCTTCGAAAGATAGGTCGTCCTTCAGTTGAATCATATCCGGTTCGATAACATGAGAAGGGTCAAAAATATACTTTCGTAACTGGGAGACATGAAAGACATCATGTATGTTCGACAAGAAGGGTGGCAAGGCAATCTGATATGCCACTGGACCAATACGACGAAGAATCTGGTAAGGTCCAATAAATTTAGGGGTAAGTTTCTTGGATTTGATCGCTCGACCAACTCCAAAGAAGGGGGTAACTCTAAGAAATACATGCTCTCCTTCCTCGAACTCGAGTGGTCGACGCCTTTGGTCCGCATAACTCTTACGCCGACTTTGAGACGCTCGTGATCTGTCTCTCGATCAAACGGATCTTCTCCGTAGTCCGTTGGATCATATCCGTCCCACAATGTAACTCTCGCCATCCTGGTTCCAATAAAGAGGCGTCGACACTTCCGCCCATACAAGCTTCAAAAGGTGCCATTCCAATACTTGCATGGAAATCATATTATAGGTGAACTCCACCAATGGTAAGACGTCGTCCCAACTTCCTCGGTGATCTAAGGTACACGCCGCAACAAATCTTCAAGCGATTGGATCGTTTCTCGGTTTGACCGATGCAGGGATGATATGCCGAGTTAAGCTTCGAGCTCTGTTCTCGTCGTTTCTTGCATTTCCCTCCAAAAATGAGACGTGAACTTTGGATCTGGGTCCGACACGATCGAAGAGGGTATACCATGTAGTCGTACTATCTCCATGACGTAGATCTCGGTCAGCTTTTCCACGTTGTATGTCGACATCACCGCAAGAAATGGCAGATTTGGTCAATCGGTCGACGATCACCCAAATCGAATCATTCTTCTTCGCCTTCTTGAAACCTAAACGAAATCCATGGAAATACTATCCCATTTCCATCCGCACGCCGATTATCAGAGCATTCCCGCAGTCGCCGTGCTCCACCTTCGCTTTACGACACGTTAAACACGGTTACGTGCTCACCACTTGCTTCTTCATTCCTGACCACCAAAAATGCTTCTTCAAGTCTTGATACATCTTCGTAACTCCTGGGTGAATACTAAAATTGCTCTTATGCGCTGGTCAAGTATTAACTTTCTCACTCCGCCACATTAGGTACACACACTCGGCCATTGCACCTTAAAATGTTGTCCGCTCCGACTTGGAATTCTGCCGCTTCTTGCGCTTATCAATCGACCTTTTCTTGCGTGAGCTCGTCATGAACCTGCTGGTCTCGGATCTCGTCCAACAATCTGTTAGAAATGGTAAGCATACCAAATCTCAGCTTCCCTGGTGAAACTTCCACATTCAACCTCAAGTCTCGGAACTTCTCGAGCATCTCCAACTCCTTGATCATCATTGCTGAGGCTAAAACGCTCTTTCTGCTCAATGCATCTGCTACTACATTAGCCTTACCGGGATGGTATTCCAACGTAAAGTCGTAGTCCTTGAGAAATTCTGTCCATCTTTGTTGACGCATGTTGAGCTCCTTCTGATCGAACAGGTACTTCAAGCTCTTGTGATCGCTGAAAACAGTAAGAGTGCTCCCATAAAGATAGTGCCTCCATATCTTCAGCGCGAAAACCACCGCTGCCAGCTCCAAATCGTGAGTAGGGTAGTTTCTCTCGTGGATCTTAAGCTGTCTTGAAGCATATGCTACCACTTTCCGATGTTGCATCAGCACGCATCCCAAACCCTGGTGTGACGCATCACAATAAACCTCGTAAGGCTCTTCTGCCGAGGCAAAATCAACACAGCGCCGTCACAAGAGCTCCTTCAGTCTTTGAAAACCGGATTCACACTCCTCGGCCCAGGCAAAGGTTGATCTTTCCTCGTAAGTCGTAAAGAGGCGCGACAATCTTCGAAAAACCTTCAATGAATCTTCGATAATAGCCTCGCCAAGCCAACAAAACTTCGATCTCGTAATCGCCTTCTACTGCTCCCACGCTAACACAAATTTCAATCTTAGTTGGATCCACAACTATCCCTTCTTTGGAAATCACGTGTCCAAGAAAATTCACCTCTTCAAGCCAAAATTCACACTTGGGCGAAGTTCGCATAAAGTCGCTTCTCACGCAATATCCGTAGTACTCGACGTAAGTGTTCTTCGTGCTCTTCTCGGTTCTTCGAATAGATCAATATGTCGCCGATGAACACTACAACGAATCGATCCAAAACGAATGGAAAATCCTATTCATATAGTCCATAAACACACCGCGCATTTGTCACTCCAAACGGCATCACTAAGTACTCATAATGCCCATACCTAGTCCTCAACGCTGTTTTGGAGACATCTTCCGCCTTCACGCGAATCTGATGGTAGCCCGACTTCAAGTCTATCTTTGAAAACATCGCCGCTCCACGACGTTGATCCATCAAGTCGCCAATACGTGGTAACGGATACCGGTTCTTCACGTAGCCTTGTTGAGTTGGCGATAGTCTACGCACGCCTGGATCGCCCATCCTTCTTCTTGACCAACAACACCGGAGCTCCCCACGGTGACACGCTCGGTCGTATGAATTGCTTTGACTCCAAATGTTCAATCTGGGACTTTAGTTCCTTCATCTCGGCAGAGACATCCCGTAGGCGCTATTGAAATAGGTCCTGTCCTCGAATCGTGTCGATGGAGAACTTCGACCTCTGACCGGTGGTAACCCCGCACGCCTTCTGAAAACGTCCTCAAAGTCACACACCACTGGTACATTCTTCACTTCAATCTGCTGGGAAACTTCTGAACTAGCCAGATACATGTATTCCCTAGTTCCTTCTTTCAAAGAAACTCCAATACGTTCAGCAGAAAGATAATTGGAAACTCCAAGGTCTGGAAAAATTACAGTTTTACGGGCACAGTCCAAGAGGACATGGTGGTATGACAACCAATCTATCCCGAGGATGACATCTAAGCCCTTAAGAGGCAAACAAACCAAATTGACCACAAACTTTCTACTCTGAATAACCAATACACAATTAAGACATGCAGTGTTGGTAACTAAGGTTTTAGCAGCTGGGGTCGTAACTACCAATTTGAACTGTAAAGCAGTCACAGTCAGATTCAAATGGTTCACACAATCAGAAGAAATAAAGGAATTGGTTGCACCCGAATCAAAGAGAACGGATAAGGGTTTACCCTCTATCTCACATTCGCCTTAGATAAGATCATCAGCTTGCTCTGCTTCCTCGCCGCTCATGCAGAAGACTCTGCCTTTAGCTACCTGACGCTTCTCTTTTGCCTTCGCCGCATGCATTGCCGGTTCAGCTTTAGGTGTGGGACAATCCTTGGCAAAATGCCCTGGCTTCCTACAGTTGTAGCACACATCCTCCTTCTGAGTACAGTTATTCGCATAATGTCCCGTCTTTCCACAACGGAAACAAGTCACCTCGACACCAGTCTGACTTCCACTCCTCGCTCCCTGGGTCATCGGACGATACTGTCCTCTATTATTGTCGTTCCCCTGAGGTCGGCTGTAAGGCTTCTTAAGTTGCTTTCCTTCAGCAAATCTACGTCCCAGGCCCCGAGGTCTCATTGGTCCACTGGGCGCCTTCTTCTTGTGGTTTACTCCTTCTACCTCGACACAACGATCTATCGACTCTTGGAGGTTTGAATCATCAATGATACCATCGACTTACGGATATCAAATCTCGCACCTCGTTGGAACCTCTCACTTAACCATCTTTGGTCACTTCGGTCACTAAATGGATCAAGTACCTTGCGGTGACTCGAACTTGGTCGCATACTCGGACAACTGTCGAGCTGCCTTGTTGCAATTGAAGAAACTCTTGCTCTTTTTCAGCTCGTGCAGTATCTGGGGAGTACTTGTCCAAGAACCTTCCACGAAAAAGCTCCCATGTCATCTCACAACGTTCTGCTATAAATGTTTGCTTCACTCCTTTCCACCAATACTCTGCATCTCCCAGTAGCAGATAGGTGGCGTAGTCTACCTTTACATTATTCGGGCAATGGAGTGCCTCAAGATCTTCTCGATCTCTTGCATCCAAAGATCGCCTTTATCTGGATTTGGCTCACCGTAGAACTTCTGTGGATCATGCTTCCTAAAGTCGGCCAATCCTCTCGCTTCAAAGATTTCGCTCGCTGTTGGCCGCTGCAAATTGGGTCAACGCCGCTGTCCGTTGAGCCATCGCGTTAGGCTGTTGAGTTGCGGTGATTCTTTGAGCCATGGCCGCAGCCTATCTCGGCCATAGCTTGAATAGCTCGTTCCATGTCGACGCTCGTGTACAGCCGTCAGATCCCTACGAGGTGGCATTAGATTCCACAAAGTTCAAAACCCTGTCAGAATCTCACAACAAGGATGTGTTAAAACACACTGCTTCAATCAAGAAACAGTTCAAACAATTTTTCAAGCAATAAGTGCTTCACTTAATCAAATAGCAATCAACATAGTACAATTAGGTACCCAACACATATATATATATCCCGACACAGTGACCAGTCCAAAATTCCTATGCACATCGGTCAAACTCAATCAAGCTCTGATACCAACATTGTAACGACCCGTTTCCGGACCGCTACCGAGCTCGAGTTACCGAGCTCAAGAAAACCTGTATGCTATGCTTTTTAAAACGATACTCTTGTGCCCTTTAGAAAAGTACGGTCAATTATTATTATTATTATTTTTTTATAAGACCAGCTCTTGCACATCAGAGTAATTACAGCTTTTCGAAACATGGTGCAACTAAGACACAAGACTTAAGTCCTAAATAACAACACACAGGTAACAAGTACATACTCATATATATACAAGATATAAAAAGTGCATACAAAAAGACAGCAATAATGTCCAAAGAAAATACACCTAAGGTATGACGACTTCAAGAGAGCAATCATACCCTGGGGATACTTCCGGCAGGCACCCACGCAGGGGGCTGCTCCAAAAGTGAAACCACCAGTCTACCCTGTGCTCAAAATAACAAAACATCACCCGTCCCAAACTGGTCACAAATGATCAGACACAAAAGTCATATTACAATACCCCAACAACATAACATAAACAAAGCCAATCACGACAAATAGAGGTCGCCGCTCGATCCTCGCCGAGCTCCTCCTCGCCATCATCTGCCGCCGAGTTCCTCGCACTCGACATCGCCTGGGTAACCATCATGGATTGAAGGTACCACTGAAAGCGGTCAACTTCTCAACAATTCAAGATAAACACGGCATAACAAAATAAGTAAATAGCAAAGTATAACATTCACCAAACGTGACTCAACCATCTCACTCTAAACTCGACTCTTATTCCGGAATATCGCCAGCAGGTCCATCCCCAAACTGACGCAATAGGTAAGCGGCCGGTCCAACCCCAAACCGATACCATGCATTAATCAGCAGGTCCAACCCCAAACTGATAATGCGACGCCTAGTCAATCTCCCGTAAACAAAAGGGGACCTAGCACCCTTAGTTATCCAGGTCACGGCTCAAAAACGTCATACGACTCGCCTAGCTCTCTCACTCGATGATTAGCTCGCCGCAGTCAAGGAGTGGCACATAAAATTACTTGATCACATATCAAATAAAGAGAGCATGCTTAACATGAAGAAAACGCAATTCAATCATTTAAGCAACAAAACAATCCTTACACCATAACATAAAAACAGAGTCCTAGAATGTTTAGAAGTGCCCTTACGCATAAACATATAAAATAAAGTCTTAATAATGTCTAAGAGTTGCCCTTACCGAACTCCAAGCTAACGCTGCTCAACAACGACCTCAACACGGCTGTCTTCAAACGAGCTCGACAACGACTTCTCTCACTCGATCTCGACACGTACGGCTCTTAGTCGACCTCGGTTTCGTGATCTCGTACACCCTGATTTCCTTGCCGCACGATCTCTAAAATCACACCGCCTATCTGAGCACAAGTTAGTTCTATCTATGGGTTCTAATAACACTTATCTCTCATTATCCCAATCTTAACCACAACTCAAGTAAACATTAAAACTTAAGAATTTTAAACAAATACAACCAGAATTCAAACATTACAAAATAACTCCTTTTCTCTAAAATTTTATTAAAAACTTCTTTCAAACATCATCAGACAAAGTCATTTTTTTCCTAAGTACTAATTCAAGCTTAAAATCAAGTAATACCTTAAGCACAACTTAATCAAAATCTAAGTTTATATTTCTTAAAAATATTTTCACATGGTCCAAAGAACTAAAATAAGACCATAACCAATTTTGTTAAAATTTTAAAACTCAAAAAGAAATCGATTTCATAATCCCTCAAAATCCATTTTTGCACACAAACTATTCTAACACCAAACTAAAACAAGAAATCAAACAAACCAAATAGGGAGGGTTTTGGGCGCTACTTACTTGCAGAAAACAGAGGAAACAATTTGTTTTTCAAGCTCAAATAAATGGTTAGAAAGGTAGGTAATGTCATGAAGAAGAAAACCTATCAATATGATATGAGTTGAAAGCATAAAAACTAGCTAAAATAGAGAGAAGAAGTGGCGCTAGCAGTAACATGAAAGGAAATAAAATCATGTTTTTCATACCTCCACAGATGGTCGAGATGGTGATATAGGTCGAGAAGATGATAAGAAACAAGGTTGATGAGGAAGGTCTGTTCAAAAACTCTTTGAAACTCAAGTTTCTTCAATGGAAGTTTGGAGAAGAGGAAATCTAGAGAAGAAGAAAAAGAAGAAACTGGAAAGTGATTGTTTAAGGCGGCTAAGCGTGATATTTATGTAGGTGGAGGAAACTAATCATGATACTTATCTACAGCTGGAGGAAAAAGAAAAAGTTTGGTCTTATCTCCCTTAAACAAAAGTTAATTACAAGAAAACCATTTTAAATGAATTTATCTTTCATAAAACCACAAATAAGCGACACCTGGATTTTAAAGTAAGATATTAATCCAAACAACAAGTCTAACCCATCTAATCTGTTCTCTCTCCTAATCACAACAAAATATACTAATTAACGTTAAATAATATTCGTAAAAATACGAGTGTTATCATCTCGACACGATGTCGACCAGGGTGCTCGTGCAAGCGCACAAGGCTCTAACACGAGTTCGTGCACGCGGCCTCCTCAGTTCGACATGCGACCTCCTCAGCTCGGTACGCGACCTCATCAGCTCGACATATGACCTCGGCACGCGATCTTGGCACGGGATCTCGTCACGAGGTCTCGGTACGAGGTCCTAGTACGAGGTCGATCTCGTCCTCAGGTGTTACAATCTCTCCCTCTAAAAAAAATTTCGTCCTCGAAATTGCAAATAAGTTACTTACCATGAAAAAGTTCTGGGTACTGAGTCTTCATCTTCCCTTCCAGCTCCCAAGTTGCATCTCCGGTCTTCTGATCCCACACAACTTTGACAAGTTGGATCTCTTTGTTCCGCGTTATTCTGACTTTCCAATCGACAATTCTTGCTGGTGATGCTTCGAAAGATAGGTCGTCCTTCAGTTGAATCATATCCGGTTCGATAACATGAGAAGGGTCAAAAATATACTTTCGTAACTGGGAGACGTGAAAGACATCATGTATGTTCAACAAGAAGGGTGGCAAGGCAATCTGATATGCCACTGGACCAATACGACGAAGAATCTGGTAAGGTCCAATAAATTTAGGGGTAAGTTTCTTGGATTTGATCGCTCGACCAACTCCAGTAGTGGGGGTAACTCTAAGAAATACATGCTCTCCTTCCTCGAACTCGAGTGGTCGATGTCTTTGGTCTGCATAACTCTTCTGTCGACTTTGAGACGTTCACATCCTGTCTCTGATCAAACGGATCTTCTCCGTAGTCTGCTGGATCATATCTGGTCCCACAACAGAACTCTCGTCATCCTGGTACCAACAAAGAGGCGTCTGACACTTCCGTCCATACAGTGCTTCAAAAGGTGCCATTCCAATACTTGCATGGAAACTGTTATTATAGGTGAACTCCACCAATGGTAAGACGTCGTCCCAACTTCCTCGGTGATCTAAGGTACACGCTCGTAACAAATCCTCAAGCGATTGGATCGTTCTCTCAGTTTGACCGTCAGTCTGGGGATGATATGCCGAGCTAAGCTTGAGCTCGGTTCCCATCGCTTCTTGCAATTCCCTCCAAAAATGAGACGTGAACTTCGGATCTCGGTCCGACACGATCGAAGAGGGTATACCATGTAGTCGTACTATCTCCGCGACGTAGATCTCGGTCAGCTTTTCCACGTTGTATGTCGACCTCACTGGCAAGAAATGGCGATTTGGTCAATCGGTCGACGATCACCCAAATCGAATCATTCTTCTTCTGCGTCTTCGGTAAACCTACAACGAAATCCATGGAAATACTATCCCATTTCCATCTTTCGTACGTCAGCGATTGTAGCATTCCGCAGTCGTTGGTGCTCCACCTTCGCTCGACACGTTAAACCACGGCTACGTGCTCGACCACTTGCTTCTTCATTCCGGACCACCAAAAATGCTTCTTCAAGTCTTGATACATCTTCGTAACTCCCTGGTGAATACTAAAATTGTTCTTATGCGCGCTTCGTCAAGTATTAACTTTCTCGGCTCCGCCACATTAGGTACACACACTCGGCCATTGCACCTTAAAATGTTGTCCGCTCCGACTTGGAATTCTGCCGCTTCCTTGCGCTATCAATCGACCTTTTCTTGCAGGAGCTGCGTCATGAACCTGGCCGTCTCGGATCTCGCCCAACAATCTGTTAGAAATGGTAAGCATACCAAATCTCGGCTTCCTGGTGAAACATCCACATTCAACCTCAAGACTCGTAACTTCTCGAGCATCTCTAACTCCTTGATCATCATTGCTGAGGATAAAACGCTCTTTCTGCTCAGTGCATCTGCTACCACATTAGCCTTACCGGATGGTATTCCAACGTAAAGTCGTAGTCCTTGAGAAATTTCGCCCATCTTCGCCGACGCATGTTGATCTCCTTCGATCGAACAGTACTTCAAGCTCTTGTGATCGCTGAAAACAAAGAAGAGTGCTCCCATAAAGATAGTGCCTCTATATCTTCAATAAAACCACCGCCGGCTCCAAATCGTGAGTAGGGTAGTTTCTCTCGTGGATCTTAAGCTGTCTTGAAGCATAAGCTACCACTTTCCGATGTTGCATTAGCACGCATCCCAAACCCTGGTGTGACGCATCACAATACACCTCGTAAGGCTCTTCGGGTTGAGGCAAAATCAACACAGGCGCTGTCGTCAAGAGCTCCTTCAGTCTTTGAAAACTGGATTCACACTCCTCGGTCCAGGCAAAAGGTTGATCTTTCCTCGTAAGTCATGTAAGAGGCGCGACAATCTTCGAAAAACCTTCAATGAATCTTCGATAATAGCCTGCCAAGCCAACAAAACTTCTGATCTCAGAATCGCCTTCTACTGTTCCCACGCTAACACAAATTTCAATCTTGGTTGGATCCCCAACTATCCCTTCTTTGGAAATCACGTGTCCAAGAAAATTCACCTCTTCAAGCCAAAATTCACACTTGGACGAGTTCGCATAAAGTTGCTTCTCACGCAATATCTGTAGTACTCGACGTAAGTGTTCTTCGTGCTCTTCTCGGTTCTTGAATAGATCAATATGTCGTCGATGAACACTACAACGAATCGATCCAAAACGAATGGAAAATCCTATTCATATAGTCCATAAACACACCGCGGCGCATTTGTCACTCCAAACGGCATCACTAAGTACTCATAATGCCCATACCTAGTCCTGAACGCCGTTTGGAGACATCTTCCGCCTTCACGCGAATCGATGGTAGCCCGACTTCAAGTCTATCTTTGAAAACATCGCCGCTCCACGGTTGATCCATCAAGTCGTCAATACGTGGTAACGGATACCGGTTCTTCACAGTAGCCTTGTTGAGTTGACGATAGTCTACGCACAGTCTGGATCGTCCATCCTTCTTCTTGACCAACAACACTGGAGCTCCCCACGGTGACACGCTCGGTCGTATGAATTGCTTTGACTCCAAATGTTCAATCTGGGACTTTAGTTCTTTCATCTCGGCAGGAGACATCCTGTAGGCGCTATTGAAATAGGTCCTGTCCCTGGAATCGGTCGATGGAGAACTTCGACCTCTCCACCGGTGGTAACCCTGGCACGTCTTCGGGAAAAACGTCCTCAAAGTCACACACCACTGATACATTCTTCACTTCGATCTGCTGGGAAACTTCTGAACTAGCCAGATACATGTATTCCCTAGTTCCTTCTTTCAAAGAAACTCCAATACGTTCAGTAGAAAGATAATTGGAAACTCCAAGGTCTGGAAAAATTACAGTTTTACGGCACAGTCCAAGAGGACATGGTGGTATGACAACCAATCCATCCCGAGGATGACATCTAAGCCCTTAAGAGGCAAACAAACCAAATTGACCACAAACTTTCTACTCTGAATAACCAATACACAATTAAGACATGCAGTGTTGGTAACTAAGGTTTTAGCAGCTGGGGTCGTAACTACCAATTTGAACGGTAAAGCAGTCACAGTCAGATTCAAATGGTTCACACAATCAGAAGAAATAAAGGAATGGGTTGCACCCGAATCAAAGAGAACGGATAAGGGTTTACCCTCTATCTCACATTCGCCTTGGATAAGATCATCAGCTTGCTCTGCTTCCTCGCCGCTCATGCAGAAGACTCTGCCTTTAGCTACCTGACGCTTCTCTTTTGCCTTCGCCGCATGCATTGCCGGTTCAGCTTTAGGTGTGGGACAATCCTTGGCAAAATGCCCTGGCTTCCTACAGTTGTAGCACACATCCTCCTTTTGAGTACAGTTATTCGCATAATGTCCCGTCTTTCCACAACGGAAACAAGTCACCTCGACACCAGTCTGACTTCCACTCCTCGCTCCCTGGGTCATCGGACGATACTGTCCTCTATTATTGTTGTTTCCCTGAGGTCGGCTGTAAGGCTTCTTAAGTTGCTTTCCTTTCTGTGCAAATCTCTGTCCCAGGCCCTGAGGTCTCATTGGTCCACTGGGCGGTCTTCTTGTGGCTTCTTCCTCCTTCTCCCTCGACACAGCGATCTATCAGCTCTTGGAGGTTTCGAATCCTCAATGATACCACTGACTTCTGGATATCAAATCTCAGACCTCGTTGGAACCTCTCACTTAACCATCTTTGGTCAGCTCGGTCACTAAATGGACTGAAGTACCTTGCCAGTGACTCGAACTTGGCTGCATACTCGGACACTGTCGAGCTGCCTTGTTGCAATTGAAGAAACTCTTGCTCTTTTTCAGCTCGTGCAGTATCTGGGAAGTACTTGTCCAAGAACCTTCCACGAAAAAGCTCCCATGTCATCTCACGACGTTCTGCTATAAATGTTTGCTTCACTCCTTTCCACCAATACTCTGCGTCTCCCAGTAGCAGATAGGTGGCGTAGTCTACCTTTACATTATTCGGGCAATGGAGTGCCTCGAAGATCTTCTCGATCTCTTGCATCCAAAGATCAGCTTTATCTGGATTTGGCTCACCGTAGAACTTCGGTGGATCATGCTTCCTAAAGTCGGCCAATCCTCTCGCTTCAGCATTTCGCTCTGCTCGTTCTTTATTCTTTGCAAATTCTATTTGGGTCAACGCTGTCAGTTGGGCCATCGCGTTCGACTGTTGAGTTGCCGCAACTGATTGTTGAGCCATGGCCGCAGCCATCTCGGTCATAGCTTGAATAGCTCGTTCCATGTCGGCGTTCGTGTACAGCGGTAGTCGTATCCTACGAGGTGGCATTAGATTCCACAAAGTTCAAAACCTGTCGAATCTCACAACAAGGATGTGTTAAAACACACTGCTTCAATCAAGAAACAGTTCAAACAATTTTTCAAGCAATAAGTGCTTCACTTAATCAAACAGCAATCAACATAGTACAATTAGGTACCCAACACATATATATATATCCCGACACAGTGACCAGTCCAAATTTCCTATGCACAGCTCGGTCAGAACCGAACTGCTCTGATACCAACATTGTAACGACCCATTTCCGGACCGCTACCGAGCTCGAGTTACCGAGCTCAAGAAAACCTGTATGCTATGCTTTTTAAAACGATACTCTTGTGCCCTTTAGAAAAGTACGGTCAATTATTATTATTATTTTATTTTTTTATAAGACCAGCTCGTGCACATCAGAGTAATTACAGCTTTTCGAAACATGGTGCAACTAAGACACAAGACTTAAGTCCTAAATAACAACACGCAGGTAACAAGTACATACTCATATATATACAAGATATAAAAAGTGCATACAAAAAGACAGCAATAATGTACAAAGAAAATACACCTAAGGTATGACGACTTCAAGAGAGCAATCATACCCTGGGGATACTTCCGCGAGCACCCACGCAGTGTCGCTCCAAAAGTGAAACCACCAGTCTACCACTGTGCTCAAAATAACAAAACATCACCCGTCCCAATCGGTCACGACCATCAGTACACAAAAGTCATATTACAGCTACCCCAACAACATAACATAAACAAAGCCAATCACGACAAATAGAGGTCGTCGCCCTGATCCTCGTCGAGCTCCTCCTCGCCATCATCTGCTGTCGAGTTCCCTGCACCCTCGACATCGCCTGGGTAACCATCATGGATTGAAGGTACCACGGGAAAGGGTCAACTTCTCAACAATTCAAGATAAACACGGCATAACAAAATAAGTAAATAGCAAAGTATAACATTCACCAAACGTGACTCAACCATCTCACTCTAAACTCGACTCTTATTCCGGAATATCGCCAGCAGGTCCATCCCCAAACTGACGCAATAGGTAAGCGGCCGGTCCAACCCCAAACCGATACCATGCATTAATCGGCGAGTCCAACCCCAAACCGATAATGCGGCGCTAGTCAATCTCCCAGTAAACAAAAGGGGACCTAGCACCCTTAGTTAACCAGGTCACGGCTCAAAACGTCATACGACTCGCCTAGCTCTCTCACTCGATGATTAGCTACTTGCGATCAAGGAGTGGCACATAAAATTACTTGATCACATATCAAATAAAGAGAGCATGCTTAACATGAAGAAAACGCAATTCAATCATTTAAGCAACAAAACAATCCTTACACCATAACATAAAAACAGAGTCCTAGAATGTTTAGAAGTGCCCTTACGCATAAACATATAAAATAAAGTCTTAATAATGTCTAAGAGTTGCCCTTACCGAACTCCAAGCTAACGCTGCTCAACAACGACCTCAACACGGCTGTCTTCAAACGAGCTCGACAACGACTTCTCTCACTCGATCTTGACACGTACGGCTCTTAGTCGACCTCGGTTTAGTGATCTCGTACACCCGATTTCCTTGCACGATCTCTGAAATCACCGCCTATCTGAGCACAACTTAGTTCTATCTATGGGTTCTAATAACACTTATCTCTCATTATCCCAATCTTAACCACAACTCAAGTAAACATTAAAACTTAAGAATTTTAAACAAATACAACCAGAATTCAAACATTACAAAATAACTCCTTTTCTCTAAAATTTTATTAAAAACTTCTTTCAAACATCATCAGACAAAGCCATTTTTTTCCTAAGTACTAATTCAAGCTTAAAATCAAGTAATACCTTAAGCACAACTTAATCAAAATCTAAGTTTATATTTCTTAAAAATATTTTCGTCATGGTCCAGCAACTAAAATAAGACCATAACCAATTTTGTTAAAATTTTAAAACTCAAAAAGAAATCGATTTCATAATCCCTCAAAAATCCATTTTTGCACAAAAACTATTCTAACACCAAACTAAAACAAGAAATCAAACAAACCAAATAGGGAGGGTTTTGGGCGCTACTTACTTGCAGAAAACAGAGGAAACAATTTGTTTTTCAAGCTCAAATAAATGGTTAGAAAGGTAGGTAATGTCATGAAGAAGAAAACCTATCAATATGATATGAGTTGAAAGCATAAAAACTAGCTAAAATAGAGAGAAGAAGTGGCGCTAGCAGTAACATGAAAGGAAATAAAATCATGTTTTTCATACCTCCACAGATGGTCGAGATGGTGATATAGGTCGAGAAGATGATAAGAAACAAGGTTGATGAGGAAGGTCTGTTCAAAAACTCTTTGAAACTCAAGTTTCTTCAATGGAAGTTTGGAGAAGAGGAAATCTAGAGAAGAAGAAAAAGAAGAAACTGGAAAGTGATTGTTTAAGGCGGCTAAGCGTGATATTTATGTAGGTGGAGGAAACTAATCATGATACTTATCTACAGCTGGTGGAAAAAGAAAAAGTTTGGTCTTATCTCCCTTAAACAAAAGTTAATTTCAAGAAAACCATTTTAAATGAATTTATCTTTCATAAAACCACAAATAAGCGACACCTGGATTTTAAAGTAAGATATTAATCCAAACAACAAGTCTAACCCATCTAATCTGTTCTCTCTCCTAATCACAACAAAATATACTAGACGTTAAATAATATTCGTAAAAATACGAGTGTTATCATCTCGACACGATGTCGACCAGGGTGCTCGTGCAAGCGCACAAGGCTCTAACACGAGTTCATGCACGCGGCCTCCTCAGTTCGACATGCGACCTCCTCAGCTCGGTACGCGACCTCATCAGCTCGACATATGACCTCGGCACGCGATCTTGGCACGGGATCTCGTCACGAGGTCTCGGTACGAGGTCCTAGTACGAGGTCGATCTCATCCTCAGGTGTTACAGTAGGATTAGATGATGTGATTAGACTATTTGCTTTATTGCTAGGTGTCATTATTTGTGTGATTAAAACTAGTATTACCTTTTTACTACATTATCTTATTTTAAACTATGTTTAAATTATTTTTAAGTTAATAAAAAGAAATGGAACCCCTCCTATCAGCCCCATTTTTCGTGACCCCCTTCTCTCTACCCTCACATAATCTTCATCTTCAACTTTTAGTGAGAGAAGCTCTCCACCTCCATAGCTTCCAAGCTTCTCCATTCTTGAACTACTTCACCTTTCTTCTTCATTTTTCTTGCTACCAACTTCTTCTTCCCTTCATCCTCATCTAGTTCATCATCAAGCTTTGGAGAAGCATTTCCTCCTCCAAAACAGCCCCCCTTGGCCGCGAGCATCTAGGGGGGAGGAGGTGGTGCTCTTTTCTTTTCCCTTCTTGATTTTTCTGCTTGTTTTGGTGGTGTTGTGTTGTTTGATCATGATTAAATGATGGAGATGAGCACATTGGTCCCTAATCTTAGAACCCTAGGCACAAGCAAAAAGGGGAAAACAAGGGTAGTGTGATCTTGATAAGCAATCAAGAAATTAATTGTTGTTTCTATTTTGCTAGGTGTTGTTCTTGTTGTTGTCGTATATAGTTTTATGTTAGAACCAAGATTAGGCAATTTATTGAAAATTTGGGACTCTCGAAATGTTGTAGGGTATTCTTAGACTTGATGATGATTGGTTTTGGGTGTTAAATTGTGGTTTGATGAAGGACAAGAATTGATCAAAATGGTGTTGTTAATGTTGGAAGAAGATTTGCAATTTTTTTTTATATATAAAGGGTGGTGGCCAAGAGGCCATGGAGAAGATGGAAGGAAGAGTTTGTAAACTTGGACATAATGCTTGAATGAGTATGGTTTTAGACTTTAGAATTTATGAAAAAGAAAAAGTTAATTGAAGTTGTGATCACTTTAAAGTTTTCAAGAAATTAAAGGTGTGTTATGTGGACCATTCAAGAAGTGTTTTAATTCCAAAACCTTATTCCTTTCAAGTTGTTAGTAAGTAAATGGTTGAATGAAAATGCTTGGTTAGGAAAGGGTTAGGTTTTGAGAGCCAAAGTTTTAAGATAGTTCATAGAATTGTGCTAAGTTTACTTGTGGTGATAGGAGTTACGAATTTGGAGATCGTGCGACGTGGACTCGAGGCATGCGGTACCACGCTAGCAACCAACTGTGGTAAGGGCACTTCACATTCCATACTTGTATAGTATGTTAGCGTAAGGGCAACTCTTTGACATAGATAAGCGTTATTATTTAATTTCAAGTCTTAAAGCGAAGAAATCTGAGAACCTCAGGGTTCGAAGTGACGGTCTTGTACCCCTTCAACTTTTTAATTCTTAAAATTTTATTTATGATCATTTAGTGGGCTTGTCTGCAAGTGATTGGTAGCTGTCCCTAACCCCCCAAACTTGTATGATTTCCTCTCTGCCAACTTCACTGAGTTACAGAGGGATGAACTGAGTTGTCGGTGTCGGTGCTTGATATGATGTGAATGATTATACTAGTTATACTGTTGACCTGAGTGCATTGTGTTAAGCTTGGCATGAATATTATTGACATGTGGTTAATTAATTATTTGATTGCTTCTTGATTGATTATATGCGGTGATTGTTTCATTGGGATGGTGAAAAGTTTCGACGTGATGTGCATGAACTATTTCCCGGATATCCTAGGGTGGTCGCGGAACCCAAAGCCAATGGGTGGAGTTCGACAGTTTAGTTATGCGTCGTGTCGTTTGGAGTTGTCGTGTCATTTATGAACTATATCTTGAATAACCTAGGGTGCTAGGATCCCCTAAAAGGCTACGGCTGGTTTTCGACAGCTTAGTTAGACGTCGTAGAGTTAAGGAACATATCCTAAAATTCCTAGGGTGGTCGTGAGGGAATGAGTCTTAAGCTGAGTCCTGAGTTGCATTATGAGAACTATCTATATTGTTGTGTTGCCTCTTGTTTATGAATTGTTATGTCCTGATTTTCCAGACATCGAGATGCCCACGACGATGGAGTTCAACCCCATCTCTCGTCGTGTTGTTTATACTGAGGATGTTGTACAAATCTTCCGAGAGGGTGGTATGGTAGTGAGACAGGAGACTTCGTGGCATACAGTGAGCTTCCCGATTCGGATGATGCAGGTGGTGGACACATGGCGAGCTATTTAGGGAGAGAGGACTATGCCAGGATCATGTTCCTCGCTAGACGGACCACTCAAGATCCTGAGACGCACTGCTTCCCGACTTGCTTCTAAAGGACGAGGACGAGGACCGAGGGTTTAATGGACCGCTCGTAAGAGCGTGATTAGGCGTGGGACTGCAGGAGCATCTACTTCCAGGGCAGTTGCTATTCAAAGTTCTCTAGCAGGATATGAGCTCGAGGCGGAGCCAGTGTCTCCCATGTTATTCAGGACCCCTACCCCACCAAGACATATCTCACCTGTCTGCAGAGAATGTGGTGAGGTTAGGTGTAGTGGTGCGGGATTCTTGGAGGAGGCGGTGATAGCAAAGGGCATGCTGGAGGGTGTGCCTGTGACGACACCTTTTATCGATTTTACTGGAGAGGACCCGATGGATGATGAGGAGGAGGAGGATCTGTGACACCGTCATTTTTTTCACTGTCAGTAAATTCGTCTGCCTTCTGTAACATGCGTATTACGCTACTAATACGTATTTTTGTTATTAATCAAGTGAGTGAATTTCACAAAAATAAAATCATAATTGGGACTTAATATATTTATTAAGCCATGGTAAAAATTTTCAGTTAAAAATTCCACCGTTTTTCGGTCAAGTTTTAGACTGCCCTGACAAGATTTTACCCGACATAAGACTTTAATTCGACCCGAAAAATTTGGGATTTGAGTGTTATATATTATTTTAGATTTATTGGTGATGGTTTGATAATTTTTGGATGAAATTTTGTATTACCGTATTTTCTGCGCGGGTAAAACACGAGCCGTGTAAAAAACCGAACGCGCGATGAAACGGGGATGAAAAACCCCTAAATTTCATGAGGGATAGCTGTTGGGATAGGTTAGGATTAATTTTAATTGGGCACAAGGGGAGGTGGGAAGATTTGGCTTCCAAAATGATTGGATTTTGGCTACAGAGGTGGTTTTTGGTGTGTAGCCCTTCCTAGGTTAGGATCTAATGATCCAAGTGAGATCTTTTCTCCACCCACCTGGTCATGACCACCCCTAATACCCAATGAGAGGGTTAGCTTAATTCAGAATTTGGTTGCTCAAGGGGGCAAAAGGAAGGGAAATGATTACTAAGACTAGTCTAGGTTTCTAGGAGATGTGTGGCCAATGGGTGAACCTGCAACACTTCCTTCCTCTTGGAGTATACTTGGTCGAAACTTAGGGATAGAGAGGGAGCCTCATTCAGTTCATTTTTCCTTCTTGG
Source organism: Calophaca sinica (assembly GCA_037113605.1). NCBI lineage: Eukaryota > Viridiplantae > Streptophyta > Magnoliopsida > Fabales > Fabaceae > Calophaca > Calophaca sinica. Next base: position 61,579,702 of record CM073733.1, read on the forward strand.
AGTGGTGTGGTTTAGTGGAGAGAAAGAAAGGTTTAGTGAGGGAAACTTGAGAAGAACAAACAAACACCATTTTGGCTAGCCAAGGCAAGAACTTTTGGAGCTCCTCCTTCCTCTTCCTAAAATCACCACTGTTCAGCCCTAAATAGAGGGTAATATACTCATCTCATCTTAACCTCTATCATGCTTATGCATGTGTTCTTGTACCCTTTTGAATCAAGTAAGAAAACTTTCATTTTTCTACACTTTTTCTCAACTTGTTTTCCTTCCTAGTTTCTTCCTTTGAACTTTCTTTTGGTAAGAGTTTTTGTGAGCCATTCATGAGGTGGGGGAAAGCCTCCATCCTCTACTCTTCCTTGTTGAAGAGGTGAGGGACTCAAAACCACAAAAGAAAGGTCCATTTCATCTCCTAAGTACTAATAGTTTTAAGTAGGTTGTTTCAAAGAAATTTCTGCACTGACACGTGTTTAGTATTTCGATCATAAAGTTTTCCATAGATGTCCTTTTTCGTTGATTCTTGATTTTCTGGAAACTAGACTCATTTGTCTACATTTTACACCCACGTTTTACTGGATTTGGTTGTTTATTGATAATTTAAAATGCATTTCAAGTTAGGAAACAGAATCTGTCACTCCCTGTACACCCGAAAATGTTTTTGTAAAAATGTACCAAATGGCCCGTGATTTGTGAAATTAAAATTCATTTTCAGAAACTAGACACTCCAAGCTTTCCAGGGAGTGGTCATTTGCTCAAATCCGACATCATTTGCTATGTTAATAAAATCGGTAAAGTTAGGGTACAGATTTGTGTTTTCACAAGTTTCGAAACATTGCCAAAGTTTTGATCAAAATGTTTGTGTTGGACCTTAGTGATGAGGAATGAGCATGAAGCTTAAAATCCTTAGAAAGGTAGATGAGGGTGTGTCTTCAAAAATATTTTAGTGTCTAAAGTTGAAAACTTTCTAAAAGAGTTGTGTTTTGACCACTTGATCTTGTCTAAAAATTTCAAGGATTTTGGAAGTGAACTAAGGATGTTACTTAGTGATCCTTTGTGTTGCATCTTTGCTTAAAATGAACTTTAAACAAGGTTGAATAAAAATAACTATTTTTCCCTAAAAATGAAGCATATGGCCGAGAGCTAGGGGAGGGTTTTAAGACCCCAAAATGTGTTCTAAGTTTATGTTATGTTGATTGAAGGTGGTTAGGTACTAGTGGACTTAGAGTAAGAGCTTTAACTTGGAAGAAAAGCACCTAAGGTAAGGGAAATCTTCTCCAATGAGTTTTAGCATCCTTGAGATGGTGTGTTGATTGAAATGTTTGTTTAAAATGATGTTGTTGTAATATTAAGTAGTATGTGTTGTGTGATGTTATATTGGATGTCTCTAGTATGTTAAATGTTGCGAATGAGATTGCATGTATGCACGTAGAGATTACGAGTAATTTGAATGATGTAAATGATGTATGGATGACGCAATATGCATGTAGAGATTATGCGCAAATTTAAATGATGTATGGACGACACAATACCTCGACGCGTTATTTTGGAAACAAAACGAATGCGAATTTTCAAGTACGTGGGTATGTAGACTTTAAATGCGATAATTAAAAAGAGGAAACAAAAAGTGTAAGAGCTCTCCAACGGAGCCTAGAAGCAAGAATGGACCCTTAGGCTTAGAAGGGCTAAGTTTTCGATTCAAGCATTTTTCTAAAAAAAAAAAAAAAAAAAAAAGAGATTTTCGAAAATAAACTAATGAGTGGATAAATAACTAAGGGTAAATACAATCAACCAAGAAAGAAAAAGAGATGACACTAGGCTTCTAGCAAGGATTGGTTCGAGTGGAAGAGGAAAAAAGGAGAGAATGGTATTTCTAAGTAATTCCGCGAAAAGTTTAAAGAAAAGAGGTTAGGGAAGAAGCGGTCGTCACTACATCAATTATGATCATATAGCATTGTGACATTAAATCACAGAAACTTCTTGCAAGTGCATCCGAGGATAGTTGAAATTTTTGTAAGCATACAAATATAGGATCTCGTCTACCCCAAAACTAGATGGTTGTTTCCTAGTATTAAGGTATTCGCGCGTTAGCCCTGGCCTAAAGGACGGTTACGAACTTAAGGTCTGTTGTAGAGGGCAGTGGATACTGGGAGGCGTTGGTCGGCCCGGTGTCACATATCCATTGGTATGGGTATACAAAAGTTGTTGTGGCAGGTTGCCTGTTGTCCTATTGGTATAGGAATTAAGCTGTAATAATATCACGCTGACTGCATCCACATACTGACTGGATGCATTATGATATTGTTGAATTATTGTACGTCTGCCTTGCATGCCCTATGTTATACTTGAACTCGTGTGGATACTTACAGTATGACTATATTGCATGTTGTTGTACTACATAGTATTTTATTTACTCATGTGAAGCTTATGATGAACTCGTGTATGAGAGATTTACCTTTGCACTTTCTTTTATATGGTTACGTTGGACATTGTTGTACTAGATGGTGTAACGACCCATTTCCGGACCGCTACCGAGCTCAACTTACCGAGCTCAACTAAACCTGTATGCGATGCGTTTTAAAACGGTACTCTTGTGCCTTTTAAAAAATTACGGTATTTTTTTTTTCTCCAGCTAGTGCACATCAGAGTAATTACAACTTTTCGAAACATGGTGCAACCAAGACACAAGACTTAAATTCTAATAAAACATACATGCATAATATACATATATACCACTCGGAATGATAATGTATACAAAATACAGAGTAGTGAATGTACAAAGAAATACACCTAAGGTATGACGACTTCAAGAGAGCAATCATATCCTGGGGTACTTAAGCGAACTCCCACCTTGTTTGCTCCAAAGTAAACCGCCACTCTACCCTGTAATAACAAAACAAAACCGGCCCAACTGGTCACAACCACTATACACAAAAACATAGTACAATCATCCCAAGAAACATAACATAGACAAAGCAAATCACGACAAGTAGAGGTCGTCGCCCGGATCCTCGCCGAGATCCTCCTCGCCATCATCATTGTCGAGTTCCCTGCGCCCTCGACATCGCCTGGGTAACCATCATGGATTGAAGGCACCACGGGAAAGGGTCAACTTCTCAACAAATCAAGATAATCAAGGCATAAAGAAATAAGTAAACAACAAAGTATAACATTCACCAAACGTGACTCAACCATCTCACTCTAGACTCGACTCAACTCGCTATCCATTTCCTCTCGACTCGACACTTTTTCCCGAATGCACACGCCGCATCAGATATCTTTGGAAAGTCGGTAAAGCCTTGGGATCTTCGCTCTCCCTAGGACAGTCAACTCAGGTCCCATAGCGTGGCAACGCTTAGAAGTCCCCATAAACGGAAAAAGGGGACCTAGCACCCTCTCCGCTATCCGGGTCGCAACTTCAAACGCCAACGACTCGCTAAGCTCTCTCACTCAATGAACAATTCGCCGCATACGATATTCAAAGAGTTATACGCAAGATATTCAACCGCATGTCAAATAAAAAGAGCAGGCTCAACATGAAGAAACGCAATTCAACAGCAATACACAATTCGTGGCATATATTCAATCATATCACAACACTTCATGCTCGACACAAATCAAGGAATCCATACATAGGAATATAACAATAAAAATCCTAGAATGTCTAGAAGTGCCCTTACACAAGGACATACAACAATAAATATAAATGTGAAGCGCCCTTACCGATTTCCACTGCTAACACTGCTCGACAACGACCTCGACACGGCTGTCTTCAATCGAGCTCGACAACGACCGCTCTCAATCGACCTCGGTTTCTTGTTCTCGTACAGTTCTCACTCTGGATCCCACTGCTCCCACGTCCTTGGGTTCGCTTTCCCGCACACCTCGATCTCGAAAATCACACGATCTCGGGAATCAGACTTCCTAATACAAGCACAACTTAGTTCTATCTATGGGTTCTAATAGCACTTAGCTCTCATTACCCTAATCTTAACTACAACCCAAGTAAATATTAAAACTCAAGAACTTAAACAAATACAACAAGAATTCAAGCATTACAAATTAACTCCTTTTCTCTAAAATTTTTTTATTAAAAACTTCTTTCATACATATCATCAGACAAAGCCATTTTTCCTAAGTACTAACTCAAGCTTAAAATCAATAACATATTAAGCACAAATTAATCAAAATCTAAGTTTATGTTTCTTAAAAATATTTTCATCAGGGTCCAACAATTAAAATAAGACCATAACCAATTATGTTAAAATTTAAATCATAAAAAAGAGATCAATTTCCTACATACCTTTATGATCCCTCAAAAATCCATTTTTGCACAAAAATTAATTTAACACCAAACTAATCATGCAACTTAATCCTAATTAGTCCTAAAATCATATTAAACACATAATCACATACCTCATGCATGATTCAAGCAAGATTAAACATATTTTCCCTCTTACTCAAGGTTAGGGTTTTTGATCAAAGGCTCAGGAAAAAGAGGTTATATGATGCTACAACAATTAATCAACAACAAACAACAACAAGAAGCAACACACAACAACACAGAACAAGAAATCAAAACAAGCCAAGTAGGGAGGGTTTTGGGCGCTGCCTACTGCAGAAAACAGAGGAAAACAATTTGTTTTTCAAGCTCAAATAAACGGTTAGAAAGGTAGGTACTATCATGAAGAAGAAAACCTATCAATATGACATGATTTGGAAATATAAAAACTAGCTAAAAAGGAGGGAAGAAGTGGCGCTAAACAGTAACATGAATGGAGAAGAAATTCTGTTTTTCATACCTCAAATGATGATCAAGATGATGATATAGGTAGAGGAGATGATGAGGAACAAGATTGATGAAGAAGGTTTGTGCAAAGACTCAATAAAATCCAAGGTTCTTCAATGGAAGTTTGGAGAGGAAGAGGAAACTTGGAGAAGAAGAAAGAAGAAAATAGAAAGTGAGGATTTGAGGCGGCTGATCGTGATCTTTATCTGGTGGGAAATCGTGATATATATATATGGCGGTTGAGGGAAGGGCATTAGGGTCCTTTCTCCTTAATTAACACTTAAACAGTAGTTAATTAAAAGAAAATCATTTTAAATGAATTTTTTTTTTATAAAACCACAAATAAATAACACATAAATACTATTATGAGATGCTAATCTCATCACTCATTCTACCCATCTAATCTCAAGGTTTAAGATCTAAAAACACGACGAAAAACCATAAAACCGATTAATTTCTCGTCGGAACATCCCGGAAAATTAATTTACGAAAAATTAATTCTCCGCGTGATAATATCAATTTATAAATATTAGAAACAATACAATTCACTTAAAAATATTATAAACAGGTTACGACTCGATTTTCATCGAAATCGGGGCTCATTTTAAATCTTATTCGCGGATAAAAACTACCCGGTGATTCGAAACGTGACGAAATTTCAATAGAACATTTCGACAACATTCAAACCATGAATTAATATTAAAATATTAATTTTCAATTTATTTTAGCTCTTGATTCAATTAAATCACTTTCTTAGGAAACAAGTAATTACTTTATTAAAGCATAATTACAACAAAATATACTAATTAACGCTAATTAACGACCGTAAAAATACAAGTGTTACAGTCTCGGCACGAGGTCGATCAGGGTGCTTGTGCACGCGGTCTCCTCACCGACATACGACGCCCTCATTTCGATGCAGCGACCTCATCGGCTCGACATATGACCTCGACACGAGATCTCGGCACGGGATCTCGACACGAGGTCTTGGTACGAGGTCTCGACACGAGGTCGATCTCGTCATCAGGTGTTACAATCTCTCCCTCTAAAAAAAATTTCGTCCTCGAAATTGCAAATAAGATTCTTACCATGAAAAAGTTCAGGGTACTGAGTCTTCATCTTCTCTTCCAGCTCCCAAGTCGCATCTCCGGTCTTCTGATCCCACACAACTTTGACAAGTTGGATCTCTTTATTCCGCGACAATCTGGCTTTCCGATCAACGATCCTTGCTGGTGATGCTTCAAAAGATAGATCGTCCTTCAGTTGAATTATATCCGGTTCGATAACATGAGAAGGGTCGGAAATATACTTTCGCTACTGTGAGACGTGGAAGACGTCATGAATGTTTGACAAGAAGGGTGGCAGGGCAATCTGATATGCCATCGACCGATCTGACGAAGAATCGATAAGGTCCAATAAATTTAGGGTAAGTTTCTTGGACTTGATCGCTCGACCAACTCGATGGTGGGGTGACTCTAAGAAATACATGCTCTCCTTCTTCGAACTCTAGCGGTCGACGTCCTTGGTCGGCATAACTCTTCTGTCGGCTCTGCGACGTTCGCATCCTATCTCTGATCAAACGGATCTTCTCCGTAGTCTGCTGGATCATATCTGGTCCCACAACAGAACGCTCGCCATCCTGGTACCAACAAAGAGGCGTCTGACATTTACGTCCATACAGTGCTTCAAAAGGTGCCATTCCAATACTCGCATGGAAACTATTATTATAGGTGAACTCCACCAATGGTAAGACGTCGTCCCAACTTCCTCGGTGATCTAAGGTACATGCTCGCAACAAATCTTCAAGCGATTGAATCGTTCTCTCAGTCTGACCGTCAGTTTGAGGATGATATGCCGAGCTAAGCTTGAGCTCGGTTCCCATCGCTTCTTGCAATTCCCTCCAAAAATGAGACGTGAACTTCGGATCTCGGTCCGACACGATCGAAGAGGGTATACCATGAAGTCGCACTATCTCCACGATGTAGATCTCGGTCAGCTTTTCCACGTTGTACGTCGACCTCACTGGCAAGAAATGAGCAGATTTGGTCAATCGGTCGACGATCACCCAAATCGAATCATTCTTCTTCTGCGTCTTCGGTAGACCTACAACGAAATCCATGGAAATACTGTCCCATTTCCATCTTTGATGCGTCAAGTGATTGTAGCATTCCCGCTGGTCGTTGGTGCTCCACCTTCGCTTTCTGACACGTTAAACACGAAGCTACGTACTCAGCCACTTGCTTTTTCATTCCGGACCACCAAAAATGCTTCTTCAAGTCTTGATACATCTTCGTAACTCCGGGATGAATACTAAAATTGCTCTTATGCGCTTCGTCAAGTATTAACTTTCTCAGCTCGGCTACGTTAGGTACACACACTCGGCCATTGCACCTTAATATGTTGTCCGTTCCAACTTGGAATTCTGTCGCTTTCCCTTGCGCTATCAACTGTACCTTCTCTTGTAGAAGCTTGTCATGAACCTGCTGGTCTCGGATCTCGTCCAACAATCTGTTAGAAATGGTAAGCATACCAAATCTCAGCTTCCCCGGTGAAACTTCCACATTCAACTTCAAATCTCGGAACTTCTCGAGCATCTCCAACTCCTTGATCATCATTGCTGAAGCTAGAACGCTCTTCCTACTCAACGCATCTGCTACTATATTAGCTTTTCCTAGATGATATTCCAACGTAAAGTCGTAGTCCTTGAGAAATTCTGTCCATCTTCGCTGACGCATGTTGAGCTCCTTTTGATCGAACAGGTACTTCAAGCTCTTGTGATCGAAAAGCGATGAAGTGCTCCCATAAAGGTAGTGCCTCCATATCTTCAGCGCAAAAACCACCGCTGCCAGCTCCAAATCGTGAGTAGGGTAGTTCCTCTCGTGAATCTTAAGTTGTCTTGAAGCATACGCTACCACTTTTCGGTGTTGCATCAACACGCATCCCAATCCATGGTGTGACGCATCGCAGTAAACCTCATAAGGTTCTTCTGGTTGAGGCAAAATCAACACAGGCGCTGTTGTCAAAAGCTCCTTCAGTCTTTGAAAACTGGATTCACACTCCTCAGTCCAGGCAAAAGGTTGATCCTTCCTCGTAAGTCGTGTAAGAGGCGCGACAATCTTCGAAAAACCTTCAATGAATCTTCGATAATAGCCTGCTAAGCCAACAAAACTCCTGATGTCGGTAACAGTCTTCGGCTGTTCCCACGCTAGCACAGCTTCAATCTTAGTTGGATCCACAGCTATCCCTTCTTTGGAAATCACATGTCCAAGAAAATTCACCTCGTCAAGCCAAAATTCACATTTGGACGAGTTCGCATAAAGTTGCTTCTCACGCAATATCTGTAATACTCGGCGTAGGTGTCCTTCGTGCTCTTCTCGGCTCTTCGAGTAGATCAATATGTCGTCGATGAACACTACAACAAACTGATCCAAAAACGAATGGAAAATCCTATTCATGTAGTCCATAAACACAGCTGGCGCATTCGTCACTCCAAACGGCATCACTAAGTATTCGTAATGACCGTACCTAGTCCTGAAAGCTGTTTTGGAGACATCTTCCTCCTTCACGCGAATCTGATGATAACCAGACTTCAAATCTATCTTGGAAAATATCGTAGCTCCACGTAATTGATCCATCAGGTCGTCAATACGCGGTAATGGATACCGGTTCTTCACAGTAACCTTGTTGAGCTCGCGGTAGTCCATGCACAGTCTTGATCGTCCATCCTTCTTCTTAACCAACAACACTGGAGCTCCCCACGGTGACACGCTCGGTCGTATGAACTGTTTTGACTCCAAATGCTCAATCTGAGATTTCAGCTCCTTCATCTCGGCTGGAGATATCCTGTATGGCGCTTTGGAGATCGGTCCTGTTCCTGGAATCAAATCGATGGAGAACTCGACCTCTCGCACTGGTGGTAACCTTGGCACGTCTTCGGGAAAAACGTCCACAAAGTCACACACCACTGGTACATTCTTCACTTCGATTTGTTGGGAAACTTCTGAACTAGCCAGATACATGTATTCCCTAGTTCCTTCTTTCAAAGAAACTCCTATACGTTCAGTAGAAAGATAATTGGAGACTCCAAGGTCTGGGAAAATTACAATTTTACGGGCACAGTCCAAAAGGACATGGTGGTGTGACAACCAATCCATCCCGAGGATGACATCTAAGCCCTTAAGAGGCAAACAAACTAAATTGACCACAAACCTTCTACTCTGAATAATCACTACACAATTAAGACATGCAGTGTTTGTAACCAAGGTTTTAGCAGCTGGGGTTGTAACTACCAATTTGAACGGTAAAGCAGTCACAGTCAAATTCAAATGGTCCACACAATCAGAAGAAATAAAGGAATGGGTTGCACCCGAATCAAAGAGGACGGATAAGGATTTACCCTCAATCTCACATTCGCCTTGAATAAGATCATCAGCTTGCTCGGCTTCCTCGCCACTCATGCAGAAGACTCTGCCTTTTGCTGTTTGGCGCTTCCCTTTGGCCTTTGCCGCATGCATAGCCGGTTCAACTTTAGGTGTAGGACAATCCTTGGCAAAATGTCCTGGCTTCTTGCAGTTGAAACATATATTCTCCTTCTGAGTGCAGTCACTCGCATAATGTCCTGGCCTTCCACAACGATAGCAAATCACCTCGACACCGGTCTGACCTCCGCTTCTCGCTTCCTGGGTCATCGGACGATACTGTCCTCTATTGGTATTCCCCTGAGGTCGGTTGTAAGGCTTCCTCTGCAGTTGTTTCCCCTTCTGTGCAAACCTCTGCCCCGTACTCTGGGGTCTCACCGGTCCGCCTACAACAGTCTTCTTCTTGTGGCTTCTTACACCCTCTACCTCAATACAACGATCTATCAACTCCTGTAGATTCCTGATCCTCAGTGATACTACCGACTTCTGAATGTCAAACCTTAATCCTCGTTGGAACCTCTCACTTAACCATCTTTGGTCAGCTCGGTCACTAAACGGACTGAAATACCTCGCCAGTGACTCAAACTTGGCTGCATACTCGGACACCGTCGTGCTGCCTTGCTGCAGTTGAAGAAACTCTTGCTCCTTCTCGGCTCGTGCAGTATCAGGAAAATACTTGTCCAAGAACCTTTCACGGAAAAGCTCCCAAGTCATCTCTCGACGTTCTGCTGTCAATGATTGCTTCACTCCCTTCCACCAATACTCTGCGTCTCCTAGCAGTAAGTAGGTGGCGTAGTCCACCTTCACGTTGTTCGGGCAATGGAGTGCCTCGAAGATCTTCTCGATCTCTTGCATCCAAAGATCAGCTTTATCTGGATTTGGCTCACCGTAGAACTTCGGTGGATCATGCTTCCTAAAGTCGGCCAATCCTCTCGCTTCAGCATTTCGCTCTGCTCGTTCTTTGTTCTTTGTAAATTCTATTTGGGCCAATCTTTGCCGTCTGTTGGGCCATCGCATTCGACCGTTGAGTTGCAGCGGTGATTCTTTGAGCCATGGCCGCCGCCATCTCGGCCATAGCTTGAATCGCTCGTTCCATGTCGGCGTTCTCGTGTACAGCCGTCGTATCCCCTACGAGGTGGCATTAGATTCCACAAAGTTCAAAACATCGTCAATCTCACAACAAGGATGTGTTAAAACACACCGCTTCAATCAAGAAACAGTTCAAACAATTTTTCAAGCAATAAGTGCTTCACTTAATCAAACAAAGAATCAATATAGTACAACTATGTACCCGGCACATATCCCGACCACGGTGACGGTCCAAAATTCCTATACGGCCCGGTCGAACCGAATCAGCTCGATACCAACATTGTAACGACCCGTTTCCGGACCGCTACCGAGCTCAACTAAACCTGTATGCGATGCGTTTTAAAATGGTACTCTTGTGCCTTTTAAAAAATTACGGTATTTTTTTTTTCTCCAGCTAGTGCACATCAGAGTAATTACAACTTTTCGAAACATGGTGCAACTAAGACACAAGACTTAAATTCTAATAAAACATACATGCATAATATACATATATACCACTCGGAATGATAATGTATACAAAATACAGAGTAGTGAATGTACAAAGAAATACACCTAAGGTATGACGACTTCAAGAGAGCAATCATATCCTGGGGGTACTTCCGGCAGACTCCCACGCAGGGGGCTGCTCCAAAAGTAAACCGCCAGTCTACCCTATAATAACAAAACATAACCGGCCCAACTGGTCACAACCACTATACACAAAAACATAGTACAATCATCCCAAGAAACATAACATAGACAAAGCAAATCACGACAAGTAGAGGTCGTCGCCCGGATCCTCGTCGAGATCCTCCTCGCCATCATCTGCTGTCGAGTTCCCTGCGCCCTCGACATCGCCTGGGTAACCATCATGGATTGAAGGCACCACGGGAAAGGGTCAACTTCTCAACAAATCAAGATAATCAAGGCATAAAGAAATAAGTAAACAACAAAGTATAACATTCACCAAACGTGACTCAACCATCTCACTCTAGACTCGACTCAACTCGCTATCCATTTCCTCTCGACTCGACACTTTTTCCGGAATATACAAGCCGTACCGTATGCTGGAAAGTCCAGCCGAAGCCTTGGGATCTTCGCTCTCCCTAGGACAGTCAACTCAGGTCCCATAGTGTGGCAACGCTTAGAAGTCCCCATAAACGGAAAAAGGGGACCTAGCACCCTCTCCGCTATCCGGGTCGCAACTTCAAAGGCCAATGACTCGCTAAGCTCTCTCACTCAATGAACAATTCGCCGCATACGATATTCAAAGAGTTATACGCAAGATATTCAACCGCATGTCAAATAAAAAGAGCAGGCTCAACATGAAGAAACGCAATTCAACAGCAATACACAATTCGTGGCATATATTCAATCATATCACAACACTTCATGCTCGACACAAATCAAGGAATCCATACATAGGAATATAACAATAAAAATCCTAGAATGTCTAGAAGTGCCCTTACACAAGGACATACAACAATAAATATAAATGTGAAGCGCCCTTACCGATTTCCATCGCTAACATCGCCGACAACGACCTCGACACGGCTGTCTTCAATCGAGCTCGACAACGACCGCTCTCAATCGACCTCGGTTTCGTGTTCTCGTACAGTTCTCACTCTGGATCCCACTGCTCCCACGTCCTCGGGTTCGCTTTCCCGCACACCTCGATCTCGGAAATCACACGATCTCGGGAATCAGACTTCCTAATACAAGCACAACTTAGTTCTATCTATGGGTTCTAATAGCACTTAGCTCTCATTACCCCAATCTTAACTACAACCCAAGTAAATATTAAAACTCAAGAACTTAAACAAATACAACAAGAATTCAAGCATTACAAATTAACTCCTTTTCTCTAAAAAATTTTTACTAAAAACTTCTTTCATACATATCATCAGACAAAGCCATTTTTCCTAAGTACTAACTCAAGCTTAAAATCAATAACATATTAAGCACAAATTAATCAAAATCTAAGTTTATGTTTCTTAAAAATATTTTCATCAGGGTCCAACAATTAAAATAAGACCATAACCAATTATGTTAAAATTTAAATCATAAAAAAGAGATCAATTTCCTACATACCTTTATGATCCCTCAAAAATCCATTTTTGCACAAAAATTAATTTAACACCAAACTAATCATGCAACTTAATCCTAATTAGTCCTAAAATCATATTAAACACATAATCACATACCTCATGCATGATTCAAGCAAGATTAAACATATTTTCCCTCTTACTCAAGGTTAGGGTTTTTGATCAAAGGCTCAGGAAAAAGAGGTTATATGATGCTACAACAATTAATCAACAACAAACAACAACAAGAAGCAACACACAACAACACAGAACAAGAAATCAAAACAAGCCAAGTAGGGAGGGTTTTGGGCGCTGCCTACTGCAGAAAACAGAGGAAAACAATTTGTTTTTCAAGCTCAAATAAACGGTTAGAAAGGTAGGTACTATCATGAAGAAGAAAACCTATCAATATGACATGATTTGGAAATATAAAAACTAGCTAAAAAGGAGGGAAGAAGTGGCGCTAAACAGTAACATGAATGGAGAAGAAATTCTGTTTTTCATACCTCAAATGATGATCAAGATGATGATATAGGTAGAGGAGATGATGAGGAACAAGATTGATGAAGAAGGTTTGTGCAAAGACTCAATAAAATCCAAGGTTCTTCAATGGAAGTTTGGAAAGGAAGAGGAAACTTGGAGAAGAAGAAAGAAGAAAATAGAAAGTGAGGATTTGAGGCGGCTGATCGTGATCTTTATCTGGTGGGAAATCGTGATATATATATGGCGGTTGAGGGAAGGGCATTAGGGTCCTTTCTCCTTAATTAACACTTAAACAGTAGTTAATTAAAAGAAAACCATTTTAAATGAATTTTTTTTTTATAAAACCACAAATAAATAACACATAAATACTATTATGAGATGCTAATCTCATCACTCATTCTACCCATCTAATCTCAAGGTTTAAGATCTAAAAACACGGCGACGAAAAACCGCAAAACCGATTAATTTCTCGTCGGAACATCCCGGAAAATTAATTTACGAAAAATTAATTCTCCGCGTGATAATATCAATTTATAAATATTAGAAACAATACAATTCACTTAAAAATATTATAAACAGGTTACGACTCGATTTTCATCGAAATCGGGGCTCATTTTAAATCTTATTCGCGATAAAAACTACCCGGTGATTCGAAACGTGACGAAATTTCAATAGAACATTCCGACAACATTCAAACCATGAATTAATATTAAAATATTAATTCTCAATTTATTTTAGCTCTTGATTCAATTAAATCACTTTCTTAGGAAACAAGTAATTACTTTATTAAAGCATAATTACAACAAAATATACTAATTAACGCTAATTAACGACCGTAAAAATACAAGTGTTACAGTCTCGGCACGAGGTCGATCAGGGTGCTTGTGCACGCGGTCTCCTCAGCTCGACATACGACGTCCCTCATTTCTGCAGACGCGACCTCATCAGCTCGACATATGACCTCGACACGCGATCTCGGCACGGGATCTCGACACGAGGTCTTGGTACGAGGTCTCGACACGAGGTCGATCTCGTCATCAGGTGTTACAGATGGTTCACCCCGAGCTTCGACACATGGGTCTCACGACCTTTGAGTTCCCCGAGGGGAACCACGAGGACGCCTGGGAGATAGACCACGACTCTGGGCGGGTGGCGCACACAGGACTAGTGGTCGAGACTACGTTCGACGGAGGGATGGCAACCAGTACCCAGCTTAGCAGGAGGACCGTACACTTCTTCATACCACCGTCCATGGTTACGTTGACCCATCCGCATGGTGCACCTCTAGTGGCGGACATTCCATACATACCTCAGCCGGTCACAGCGGACCCAGTTTCTGAGGAGCCCGTACTGACGAGCGGAGTTGTTACCGATGCTGCAGCCCAGGCAGTGCCTGTGGGTATGCCGAAGGAGGCTTCTCTCCCTACTCATCCTTCTCCCTTTGTAACTTCTACTTCGTCAGGACCACAGTCTGACCTCCCTCACAGGACTAGGCGGATATGGTCATATGTTGACGTGGTGGACCTCGGGAATGATGAGGAGGAGGACCCTTCGGAGTGCTCTACGGGTATTGACTCTGAGTCTGTCATGGGACGTGTTGGGCTTCCGCCTAGCAAGCGTTTTAGAGGAGTTTGACCAGCTTAGGATGTGGTGTGAGTTGGAGTTCTATTGTTGTTTTGGTATGGGTATTTTGGTTGGACGTTCTTTTGGTGATATGTAGAACTATGTTTCTTTTCGTTCTGTTCTGTTGTTTTGTTTTGGATGCACCAGACTTGGTTTTGCACCTGCGAGCGTACTTGGTGTATTTACTTATCTATGTGACTATTGCACTATGCTTTCGTATCATTATGTTTTGTACGCATCATTTCGAAACGTCTTTTGAAAAGAAAAAAAAACCTCTGATTTTACTCTTAAAGTGATTTGATCTCGAAAGAAAACCGGCATGAAATACTTTTCCACATTGTTTTGGGTAGAACACGTGGCACCCAAAGTTGGGGTGTTACAGGATCCATCTGAGGATTTGGATAGCTATCTATAGTCGTCATCTTGCCTGACTGTCTGTTTATGTTGTTTTGGATTACTGTAGTATTTACTTTGGGTGTACAGTTTGTCTGGTGACCAGTCGGGCTTTATGGATGTTTGTTTTGGAATTACAGGGTAGACTGGTGGTTTACTTTTGGAGCAGCCCCCTGCGTGGGTGTCTGCTGGGAGTACCCCCGATGTATGATTGCTCTCATGAGGGTCTTATACCATAGGTGTATTCTTTTGGGACCTCTTTATGCACTGTCTTTATTTTGTACGTATTGTCTTCGCTGACGTGTTTATATATATATATATGTATGTATCTCTAGTGCATGTATCTTGTGTCTTAGATTGTACCATGTTTCTAAATGTTGTGGCAACTCTGTGTGTACTATGAGTACTATGCGGATATGATTATTTTTTTTTAAAAAAAAATTGACCGCATTTTCCAAATGACACAAGAGTACTATTTTAAAAACGCGTCGCATATAGGTTTATTTCTAGTTTAGTAGCGGTCCAGAAACGGGTCGTTACAATAGTGGTATCAGAGCACTTCGGTTCTAATCGGACTGTGCATAGGAAATTTGGAGCTGGTCACCGTGTTGGGTTATGTTTGTTGGGTAATTAGTCGTGTTGTATTGTTATTGTTTGTTGAGTGAAGCAAATTGTTGCTTAAAAATTGTTTGAATTGTTTCTTGATTGAAGCAGTGTTTGTTAACACATTCTTGATTTTGAGGTTCTGACAGGTTTTTGGACCTTGGAGGAATCTCATGCCACCTCGCAGAGACCCTACGACTGGATCTGATAGTCCCAATATGGAAAGGGCGATTCAAGCAATGATAGAGATAGCGGCGGCTATGGCTCAGCAATCGGCTGCTACAACTCAACAATCCAATGTTGTGGCTCAACAGACTGCAGCTTTGACCCAACAAAATCTGCATCAACAGCAGAGAGTGGAACAGAATGCGGAAGCTAGAGGACTAGCAGATTTCTGTAAGCACGACCCAACGAAGTTCTACGACGAGCCGAATCCAGACAAGGCAGACCTTTGGCTGTAGGAGACAGAGAAAATCTTTGAGGCACTCCATTGTCCAGGGAATGTTAAGATAGACTATGCAACCTACTTGCTGCTAGGAGATGCCGAGTACTGGTGGAAGGGAGTGAAGCAGACTTTGACGACAGAGCGTCGTGAGATTACTAGGGAAGTTTTCCACAGAAAATTTATGGACAAATATTTTCCTGATACTGCACGGGCAGAGAAAGAGCATGAGTTCCTTCGACTACAGCAAGGTAGCATGACGGTGTCGGACTATGCCGCTAAGTTCGAATCACTTGCAAAGTACTTTAGTCTGTTTTGTGACCGCGTTGATAGGGATGGTTGAGCGAGAGATTTCAGCAGGGATTGAGGTTCGACTTCCAGAAATCCGTGACGTCTCTAAGAATCAGGAATCTTCAAGAACTGATTGACAGGTGTGTTGAGGTGGAAGTTATGAGAAGCGCCAAGAAGAGGAGTGGTATAGGGGGACCAGTGAGGCCCCAGAGTGTAAGACTCTGTTTCTGGAGTGCTACTAAGTGAACATTCTGACAAAAGTTGACATGTTTCTAAAAGGTGGAATACTCTTCTCGTAGGGTTTTCGAGAAATGTCGTCCTATATTTTTTTTTAAATTCTTTAAAGAAGCAGTCAGAGCATCACAGCGACTTTTAGAAACATGGCGGAAAATAATTTAAGACATTACATGACCACATACAAATGTTTCATCAATTCACGTCTAACAATACATATCTTGAAACATGGCAGACATTTATTACAATACTGAACAACGACAATTATTCTATAGCTGGTCGGCACAATATGTTCCTTACTAGACTGCTAGTAGACTCTTCAACATAGTACAAGTCAAGCTAGATGACCATCTATAGCTGCTCCTCCTTGCAGTTCCAATCCTCTGCTTGCTCCGCCATCTGGGTTACAATCATTAATTGACAGAACCACTGGCAAGGGTCAACTTCTTAAAAATAAAGAGCAGATACGCCTATTCGACAACAAAGTATGTAATAACACAACATATTACAGGAAATAACAAATCGTGATAATAGGCAAACAACAGTATGCACAGTTCTCAAGATGCAACTCAAGACTCTCTCATGACTCATCTCACGACTCATTTTCTCTCGACTCGACAATTTTTCCGGAAAGCAGACGCAGATCCATCAACTGACATACCAACCGTAGCCTTGGGATCTTTCGCTTCTCCCTAGGTAAGCAGCCCCGGTTCCTACGCTGCGACGCCTAGCTAATCCACCATGAACAAAGGGGACCTAGCACCCTCAGTTGTCCGGCTTACAGCTCAAAAACGTCTCGACGACTCGATAATGCTCTCAGACTCGATGAACAATTCGCCGCATACGATATTCAAAGAGTTATACGCAAGATTATTCGACCGCATATCAAATAATAAGAGCATGCTTAATATGAAGAAATGCAATTCGACAACTTAAGCAATAGGAGCAGTTTGCACGGAGAAACGCAATTCAACAATACAAGCAGCATAAGCAATTCACAGCATTATTCAACCGCATCTTAAATAATTGCACAACTCAACAACAACAGTCGACAATCAAATCATAGAATCCATCCCTCTGCAACTCGATGGAGTTCACAGAGAGGAACAAACAAGTGTGGGGGGTTGGGGACAGTTGCCAACCACTTACAGACAAGTCCCACTAAATAATCAGCATATAAAAAAAATAAAGCGTAGGGGTACAAGACCCTCACTTCGAACCCTTAGGTTCTCAGACTTCTTCGCATGAACACTTGAAATTAAATTTTAGCAATATCCAAGTTGCCATTACACAGGGACATACAAAAATAAAATCCTAAAAATGTCTAGAAGTGCCCTTACGCTAGCATACTATGAAAGTATTAATGTGAAGCGCCCTTACTGAACTCCAAGCTGCGCGTATTCCCGTATTCCACACCGCACAGTCTCGAATTTACTCAAAGCCTAACACAACAAACAAACTTAGCACAATTCTAAAAGCCTAATTCTATAATCCCTAGTCTCTCCACCTTAACCCTTTCCTAACCAAGTATTCATTCAAGCATTTAAATACTAGCTACTAGAAAAGAAATAATGTTTTTGAACTAAAACACTTCTTAAAAAAATAACACATAACACTTACTTTAGAAAATGCTAACTTATTTGAAAAGAGTGAAGTTTTGAAACTAAAATCTTTTCTGGAAACTTCAAAATAAACAATCATGCAATTAGCCACTTTCATAAATTTTAAAGCCTAAGCACATACTCATGCAAACATTTAGACAAGTTCATAAACAAAAATTTCCCTTCCAATACCCCCTGGACCTCTCGGCCTCAATCCCTTTTCTTTCAAGAAAATTTGCCAAAAACCTCTTTTTCACAACAACAAACCATTTCCAATTCATTTTCAACTACGTTTCAAAGCAACAAACATCAAGTTTTAACCAAGGCATAGCTCAAGCATTTTTCAAGATATGTTCTCAAACATATTCCAAACATGCGAATTTATTTACCACTTTTCAAAATCATGCTTTAAAGGATAGGCTTTAACAAAACTAATAACTCAAGTTCCAATTAAACATGCATATATGTCAAGACAAGTTTTGCAAGAAATCTTCCTTTCTTTTATCCAAGGGGCTCACGGCTAAGGGCCTAAATTAAATGGCCAATTTGCAAATTCTTCAACAATAAGGTAGTGCCATTTCACTAAACATTTTCCTTTCAAATAACAAGCCACATATCTTTCTTTTTTTTTTAATAAAAGGGGGGGAAGGGGCCTCATTAAAACCTTCTGATGTAAAACCCTCCTTAGGGAAAAAACATCAAGAAGGAAAAAGAGTACCCCCCTCTAAATTTATTAACAAAATGAAAAAAGAAGAAACAAAGACACATGGGGGGACTAGGCCAAAACCCATGAAAGAAATTACAAAAAACACCAAAAAGAATGAAAATCCAGCCAAAAGTGGCGATTCTAAAGGTAGGAAAAACAGAAATGGCATGCAAAAGCATCACTATAATACCTTTCATCCCAACTATGTTGGCACCAAAGGTATTAACCATCATTTGCAGCACACCAAAATTAAAAACAAAGAAAAGGAAGAAGGAATCCAACATGAGATTAGCAGAACCTGTAAGCAGGGAGGCCCAACCTATTACGGAAAAAGTCCTCCTTTATAAAATCAGGAACCAAATCCCACCACATAAAACTCGTAATAGAAGCACCGAAGTTAGCAAATCTATCAGCACAAGCATTACCCTCTCTATAAATATGAGAGTAAACAAAAATCATACTCCTAGTGAGATGCAAGCAATTTAGCCACCTATTTTTAAGATGCCAAGGAACTATCTTTAAATCCGTGAAAGCATTTACAACCAACATTGAGTCACATTCCAACCAGAGCTTAAGCCAACCCTTTTGATAAGCAAGCTCGATTGCCATCATGGCACCAATTAACTCAGCATGAAGTGCCATAGCCTCTCCAATGCGAAAAGCGAAGCAACCTAGAACAACGGCGCTTTTATCACGGAAAATTTCACCACAAGAAGCTAAACCAGGAGTACCTCTCGCTGCACCATCAGTATTCACCTTTGTCCAGTAGCAAATAGGAGGACTCCAAGACACCTCTTTAATAACAGGGGCTTTTGGAGGTTTAATATTGATATTGAATTTCTTTAGAATGATCAAGTCCGCACAACTGGAGTTCATATGACCTTTCGAAAAATTCCCTGTCATGGAAATGTTAGCAGAAACCATGTTTATAAGACTACCAAAGGGAATAGCTAAATTATCAAAACGACATTTATTCCTGGCTAGCCAAATGCCCCAAATAATGTTGCAAACACCAGCAAGGACCACATCAGCAGTTTGAGAACTCCAATTGTGCTTACAAATCTCCAAGACAGAATGAATAGAAGTGGTATCAATCAATAAGTCCAAACAGTTACCTAACCAACCCCAAAGACGAGAAGCAAAGGAGCAAGAGAAGAACAAATGGTTAGTAGTTTCATAATGATTCCCACAGAGGTCGCAGTGCACACAATATTGCATCCCCGCTTCCAAAGTCGGGTCATCTGCTGGAAATTTATCATGAATAAGCCGCCAGATCAAGAAGGATTTAGAAGGGGAATGGAATTTCTCCAGAGAAGTTTACCCCAAGAACAAAGGTGAAGAGATTGCCTAGTAAATCGATAAGCTTCTTTTAAAGTAAGATCACCGTAATCAACAGATTCCCAAACAAGATAATCAATAAGTTACAATAGGAATGGTAACCTTTTTAATTTCCGCAACCATGGCAGGGAAACGCCTACACAAGTCATCCGAATTTGCCATTGTGACCTTGGAAAAAATCATTAATCAGAGCATATAATCGTGAATGGAGATTAGGTGGAATATTCACAAATCAACAATGGGTTTGGAAAGCCATTTATCCCGCCAAAAATTAATTGTAGTACCATCTCCAAGATGCCATCTAGAGTTTTCCAACACAAGATTAACATGCTCTTTCAATCCGCACCAAATTGAGGAACTCACATGATAGCTAATAGGCAAATTATTCCTGTACTCTTGCCCTCAACAATAATGCCTATTCTTTGTCAAAGGAAAATAACTCCCAAAGAAAGTTTGGTCATAGCAATTGTTAATAGCTTTTAAAGGCCTTAAATCAAGACCCCCTTCATTATAAAAATTACAAACCTTATGCCAGGCTACCGTCACAATTTTCCTAGTCTCGGTGTCTCCAGACCAAATAAAATTCCTCACCCAAGTGTCAATTTTATTCAATAAAGAAATAGGCCAAGCATAGACATGAAAAGAGTAGATAAGCATACCATAAATTACGGATTTGACTAGCTGAATCCTCCCCATGATGGATAATAAGTCGCTTTCCAAGCTGCAAGCTTGGCTTTGATTCTGTCTGCAATAGGAAGAAGATGGCATTTCTTGGGCTTCCCTTTAAAGAGAGGGACTCCAAGATAAATGAAAGGAAGCCTACCAACACGAAAACCCAAATTATTAGTAATCCTAGCAAGCCTATTACTAGGAATTGCTCCTGCATAGTACTTGGATTTATCACTGCTAATAATCCGCCAGGTCGCACTATACTCCCGAAAAAGAGCCTTCAAATTATCCAAGTTCTTTTTAGTGCCCCTGCAAAAAATAAGAATATCATCTGCATAAAGAACATGACTCGGCACAGAGTAACCCCGAGGGCTAGACATAGGAAGAAGCTTCTTCTGGGAGACAAGATGAGATATTCCCCTACTTAACACATCTTCAGCCAAGCAAAACAAAAGCGGGGAAAGTGGGTCACCTTGTCTGACCCCTCTCTGACAAGCAAAGTAACCACAAGCTTTGCCATTCACAGAAATAGAAAGCCTGGCAGATTCTAGGATGACCTTGACCCACTTACAAAAAGTAGGGTCAAAACCAAACTTGGATAGAACTTTGAGCAAAAATCCCCAATCCATGGTATCAAAGGCCTTTTTAATATCAATCTTGAGGGCTATATTCCCCCCAAAAGACCTTTTATCTAATAGATTCACCGCTTCAGAGGCTACACCAATACAATCACTTATCTGCCTACCTTTAATAAACCCCCTTTGTTGTTGGGAAATAATCTTTGGAGCAATTAAAGCTAGTCTGTCTGCTAGAACTTTAGTAATAATCTTGAACTTATAATTTGCCAGGGCAATAGGCCGGAAATTACCTATAGTATCAGCTCCAGGAAACTTTGGAATCAGCACCACCAAATTGGAATTCATATTAGGCAGCAACCAACCTTGCTTGAAAAATTGAATCACCGCATTAGACACATCCGCACCAACGATATCCCAGTAGGTCTGAAAAAAAAATCCCCCAAAACCATCAGGACCAGGAGCGCCATTAGCATTCATAGAGAAAACTGCATTTTTTATCTCCTCCAGAGAAGGAAGATTAGTAAGCATTAAATTGTCCTCTCTACTAACAGAATTGGCAATGACAGTGTCGATTAAATCATTGTCAGTACAAGCATTTTTTGAGGCAAATAAAGAGGAGTAGAAATCCACCACATGAGATTCAATGTCAGCCGAGTTAGAAATAATCGAGCCATTCTCCATTCTTAACATGTGAAGAGAATTCATGGAATTTCTAATCTTAGTAATCTTGTTAAAGAAGGCAGTGTTACGATCACCAGAAGTATGCCAATCAATTCTGGATTTTTCTTTCCAGAATTCTTCTTGGAATAACAAAGCTTGATTCAAGGTAAGTTGAGCATGCTTCTCTTGAGCAAGAAGATCATCATTGTAGCCTAGATCGTTGATTTGCTTCTGAATACTGTCCAAGGACTGAGCAGCAAGATCTACTTTGTGATGAACATTACCAAATTGTTGCTTATTCCAATTTTTCAAATTCCCTTTCAGCAACTTTAATTTTTGAGAAAGAATGAACATTGGATAGCCCAATACATCCTGCTGCCAAGTATCAACAATTATCTGATAGCAACCATCATGACTTGCCCACATTCGAAAAAATTTGAAAGAGGATGCATAAGATTCACCATCATGTTGCACAGTTAGAAGGAGAGGGAAGTGATCCGATCTGTCCCTAGTCAGGGTGCAGCAAGTGATTTTAGACCAGTGATCTAACCAAGTATCATTGCAACAAGCCCTATCTAACCTCTTCTCAGTTAAGGCAGCTCCCCTATGACCATTAGACCAAGTGTAAGAGGCACCTCTAGTCTCTATATGAGTAATAGTACAGCTATCAGTCCAAGCATTGAAGTCTCTACAAGCAGTCTGGGAAGAAGAACCATGCCCTCTTTGCTCATGAGCCCCTAACACCGAATTGAAGTCACCTATGAAGCACCAAGGCCCAATATTATTATCCTGCAGCAGCTGCAGCTCTTGACATAAAGCCCTCCTATTTAAATAACTTGTAGTTTCATACTCGGAAGATGAATTCCCCCTGGTTTTAATCCTTTACTGGGATTTGTTAAGGATGTGGATTTAGCTAATACTAGTGGTGAGCACAATTCTAACAATGTTGATCATTCGGTTCCTGATAATGGTGTGCACATTTTTCCTAATGATAGTCCTTCTAATGCTAATGATGCTCCTAGTGCTGCTCCAAATACCATAGCAGCTGAGCAATTTGTTCCTGATCATGAAGTGGCATTGGTTAATTCTAATGCAAATGTTGGTCAGAGTTCTAACATATCTGATAATTGCAAATCACCATCAGTTGAGCATAGTTCTGCCAACTCAGAACACTCAACTCCAGTTCACCAATCAGCAGTGGCTGATTCACAACCTGAGGCAGCAGTAACTATTGCAGTGCAGGTTTTGGATTCAGTTTGCAGAGTCAATCCTACAGTTTTCAATTCTGATTATGAGCAGCATAGTAACCCGAATGTGGTGCACGACATGGCCATTGTGGGGCGATTGTGGAGTAACCAGGCTGAGAGTGAAGAGGAAGAGGAGGATGAGGCTACTCAGTTCATCCCAGCCCTATCCAAGTCTCAAAAAAAGAAGCTTAAGAAAAAGCCAAAATCTGTCACCACCAATAAGTATAGAACCCGATCAAAGGCTGCTTCCTCCTCCCCTTCTCAATGAGGATTCTGTACTGGAATGCCAGAGGAGTAGCGAATCCGGCTACTAGATTAGTCATCAAGAGATTGGTGATTGCTAATAATCCAGATTTCTTTTTTCTAGCTGAACCGTGGATCAAAATTACTCAATTCCCTAACAGATTTTGGAGTAATTTGGGTTACAAAACCTTTGCTATGACAGACAGGAACAATAGGATTCCTGAGTTGTGGTGTTTGTGTAAGTCTTCTATCAATCCTAATATTATTCTTGCCTCTAACCAGCATGTCTCTTTTTCAGTGGCTTGGCAAAATCAAACCAGTTCAACTAAGTTTCAAAACTTCATTTAAAAGAATATTGCAAAGGTAAGATTTTTCTCACAGGTTAACTACTGATACACAATTCCCTTTTAATGATAAATCATGTTCAAGACCAAATTACAAGACTCCATAGTTCATTTACCAAAACAATTTAAAAAGAATACAAGTTTCAAGAGACTTTTCAACTTCTTTTGCTTTACAAAACATTTTCAAATATACTACAAGGCAGACAATCATCAAGACAACACCAAACATGATTTAAGCACATTTAAGGACTTGTTCTAGACATTTTCCAAATCAATTTCATTTTAAAACATTACTTCAAAACTCAAATAACATCATGTAGTAATTAATACACCTAAGAGAATTTAACCAAACATCTTCCAAAACATTTTTCCAAAACTTCAAGAACCATGTTTCCACAAACCTTTCAAGTTTTTCCTTTGATTTCAAACCACAATCAAAACTAAGTTTCAACTAAGCTCCAATCAATTAAATCATGGTCAAAACAACATTAATTACTAGAAAACAACTAATCAAATTTTACATGCCATATTAGTCCTTCAAGAATCATTTTCTCACAATTAACATACACTATCTTTACTAATAACTCATGCATAATCAATCCAATAGCCATTAAACTACCTAACACATATCATTCAACAATTTGATACATGATTCAACTAATAAATCCTACATTTTCCCTTCTCCAAGAATAGGTCCAAGTCACAAAATAACCCATTTAACATGCTAGAGCCAATCTATTACTCAAAACAACAATCAACAACCTCAAATAGCTCAATAACACAACTAATAGCATGATTAACCTTCAAGATCCCACTACCTCTCTTTTCCCCTTTGGTTTTCACTTAGGGTTTCAAGATTGGGGTTTTATGTGTTCATCTCTTTCATCAAGTCATGATCAAACAACACAACAACATTAAACAACATAAATCAAGACTAGGAGACAAAGAAAATACAACCTAGTGGGAGGAGGACGAGGGCGCTGTTTTTGACAGAAAATGGGGGAGGAAATTTCAGTTTTTCTCCTTGCTTGGTTCATTGGAAGATGATGAATCAAGTAGAAGTTGAGTTTAGGTGAAATAATGGTGGAGATTGGGGGTCAAAAATGCAAGAAAGTGGTGATGTTTGAAGGTTATGGAGCTTGAACCCATTTCTCACACTAAGAAGGAAAGAAGAAGAAGAAGAAATAAAATAGAAGTGAGAATGAGGGGAGGAGGCGTGGCTGCAGGTCCAACAAAAGGAAGGATAAAAAAAACTTACTAATTCCTTGCCTTTATTCTCACTTAAATGAACTAATATGAAATCAAATAAATAAGAATAACTAAAAGAAATGAGTGAAGGTGGGGGTGGGGTGTGCGCTGCCAGCAGCCCCAAAAAGTTGTGATCAAATTTTTTTTTTATTAAAATAAAAAATACATGGTTAAGAATGAAGATAGAAATAAGTGAAAAATACTAATCACCAAAAAAGTGACACCTCCCATCTAAAAGCTAGATCCTAATCCCATCAACAAGTCTAACCCAATAAATCTCTCTTCTCTCATGATTACCCTCTAATCCTAGAGTCTAGGGCGTACTAAAAACACGGCGTCGAGTAATCGCGTTACCGATTAATTCCTCCGCCTATTAATTTGCGAAAATTAATTTGTCGAGAAATTAATTCATCGCGTGATAAAATATTATCATAAATAATAAAAACAATCTAAAACACTCAAAAATATTCACAACAAGTTACGATTCGATTTTCATCGAAATCGGAGTTCATTTAAAATTTTATTCGCGGGTAAAGACTACCCGGTGGTTCAAAACGCGACGAAACTTTGTTAGAGTTTTTTGACGATTTTCGAACCATGAATTAATATTAAATATTAATTCCTAAATTTAATTTCATCTTGTATTCACAACAAGTTACGATTCGATTTTCATCGAAATCGGAGTTCATTTAAAATTTTATTCGCGGGTAAAGACTACCCGGTGGTTCAAAACGCGACGAAACTTTGTTATAGTTTTTTGACGATTTTCGAACCATGAATTAATATTAAATATTAATTCCTAAATTTAATTTCATCTTGATTTAATTCAATCAATTTTCAAGTCAACAAAAATACGCGTTACCGCGTCATAGAGAAAACTTATAGAATTTATTTGAAGAATTCACATTAAAGCAGCATACGTCTATGCTGTCTAATAATTTGAATTGACCTCATGAATAATGTTTATTTATAATAAATAAATTATTCCAAATAGCTCAAAATAATTTCCCGTACTCTCAGTAAATCATCGAGGTGATCAATCTCTCTGACTTATTTATCGAGTATTCCGGATTTTATTGTTAAAATCACTTTTCTTAAAAATTTGGGATGTTACACAGAGCGTAGGACAGAGGTTTGCTCAGAAGGGAAAGCAGTAGAAGAAGTCGTACAGTCGACCTCAAGGGAACAACAGCAAAGGCCAGTACTGTCCAATAGCTCAGAATACGAGAGGTGGGAGTCAGACTAGCAAGATGTGACTTGTTACCATTGCGGTAAGCCAGGGCACTATGCGAGCAGCTGTACTGAGAATGATGGTATGTGCTTCAACTGCAAGAAGCCTGGACACATTGCTAGGGATTGTCAAGCACCTAAGGCTGAACCGGCAATGCACATAGCAAATGCAAAAGGGAAGCATCCGATGGCCAAAAGCAGAGTCTTCTGCATGAGTGGTGAAAAGGCAGAGCAGACTGATGATCTCATTCAGGGAGATTGTGAGATTGAGGGTAAATCCTTATCCGTCCTTTTTGATTCCGGTGCAACCCACTCTTTTATGTCCTCGGATTGCATAGATCATTTAAAATTGACTGTGACTATCTTACCTTTCAAACTAGTAGTTACTACCCCAGCTGCTAAAAACTTGGTTACCAACACTACATGCCTTAATTGTGTTATGGTCATCCAGGGTAGAAAATTTGTGGTTAATTTGGTTTGTTTGCCACTTAAGGGTCTAGATGTCATTCTCAGGATGAATTGGTTATCTCACCACCATGTCCTTTTGGACTCTGCCCGAAAAACAGTGGTTTTTCCTGATCTTGGAATTTCCAACTACCTATCTATTAATCATATTGGTGTTTCATTGAAAGAGGGAACTCAGGAATACATGTATTTGGCTAGTTCAGAAGTTTCTCAAGAACTCGAGTTAAACAATGCTATTATGGTTTACGACTTCTCAGATGTTTTTCCCGAAGATGTGTCGGGATTACCGCCAACGAGGGAAATCGAATTCTCCATCAATTTGCTTCCAGGAATAGGACCGATTTCAATAGCGCCCTATCGGATGTCTCTAACCGAGATGAAGGAGTTAAAGTCTCATATTGAGCATATGGAGTCGAAGCAATTCATACGACCGAGCGTGTTACCTTGGGGAGCTCCAATGTTGCTTGTGAAGAAGAAGGATGGACGGTCAATATTATGCGTGGATTATCGTCAACTCAATAAGTTACTGTCAAGAATCGGTATCCGTTACCGCGTATCGATGATTTGATGGATCAACTACGAGGAGCTGCGATATTTTCCAAGATTGACTTGAAGCTAGGTTACTATCAGATTCGAGTGAAGGAAGAGGATATTCCCAAGACGGCATTCAGGACAAGATATGGTCACTACGAGTACCTAGTGATGCCATTCGGAGTGATGAACTCGCCCATAGTATTCTTGGACTACATGAACAGGATCTTTCACCCATTCTTGGATCAGTTTGTGGTGGTACTCATAGACGATATTTTGATTTATTCGAAGAGCAGAAAAGAACATGAAGAGCATTTACATCAAGTACTACAGATACTACAAGAGAAGCAACTTTATGCTAATCTTTCTAAGTGTGAGTTCTGGCTCGAAAAGGTGAATTTTCTTGGACATGTGATAACCAAGGACGGGATAGCTGTGGATCCAGGCACGATTGAAGCTGTGTTAGCATGGGAACATCCGAAGACTATAACAGATATCAAAAGCTTTGTTGGTTTAGCGGGCTACTACCGGAGGTTTATTAAAGGTTTTTTGAAGATCGTAGTACTGCTTACACGACTTATGAGGAAAGATCAACCGTTCGTTTGGACCGAAGAGTGTGAATTCAGTTTCCAGAGGTTGAAGGAGCTTTTGATGACAGTGCTTGTGTTGATTTTGCCTCAACTGGAAGAGCCTTACGAGGTTTACTGCGATGCGTCACACTAAGGATTAGGATGCGTGCTGATGCAACATAGGAAAGTTGTGGCTTATGCCTTGAGACAGCTCAAGATTCACAAGAAGAACTATCCTACGCATGATTTGGAGCTTGTTGCAGTGGTTTTCACATTGAAGATTTGGAGGCACTATCTTTATGGGAGTACATTCACTATTCACAGCGATCACAAGAGCCTGAAATACTTGTTCAATCAGAAGGAGCTTAACATGCGACAGTGAAGATGGATAGAATTTTTGAAAGATTACGACTTCACTTTGGAATACCATCCAGGAAAGGCGAACGTGGTAGCTGTTGCACTAAGTAGGAAGAGCGTTTTAGCTTCAACAATGATGATCAAGGAGTTGGAGATGCTAGAGAAGTTTCGAGACTTGAAGTTGAACGTGGAAGTGTCACCGGGGAAGCTGAAGTTTGGAATGCTCACCATTTCTAATGGATTATTGGACAAGATTAGGAACCATCAAATTGACGATAAGCTACTACAAGAGAAGGTTGAACTGGTAGCACAAGGAAAAGCGACAGAATTCAAGATTGGAGCAGACAACATCTTAAGGTGCAACGGACGGGCTTGTGTGCCTGATGTGGCGGAACTGAGGAAGTTGATTCTTGATGAGGCACATAAGAGTAGATTAAGTATTCATCCGAGAGTTACGAAGATGTACCAGGACGTGAAGAAGCATTTTTGGTGTCCTGGAATGAAGAAACAAGTGACAAAGTATGTGGCTTCCTGTCTTACTTGCCAGAAAGCGAAGGTAGAACATCAGCGACCAGCAGGGATGTTACAGTCACTTGATGTACCTGTGTGGAAGTGGGATAGCATTTCTATGGATTTCGTCATGGGATTGCCAAGAACACAAAAGAAGAATGACTCGATTTGGGTAATCGTTGACCGATTGACCAAATCTGCTCATTTCTTGCCGGTGAGATCGACTTACAATGTGGAGAAGCTGACAGAGATCTACATCGCGAAGATTGTGCAACTGCATAGCGTACCTTCTTTTATTGTTTCTGGCCGAGATTCGAAGTTTACATGTCACTTTTGGAGGGAATTGTAAGAAGCAATGGGAACCAAGCTCAAGCTTAGTTCAGCATATCACCCCCAGATCGATGGTCAGACTGAGCGGACGATTCAATCACTCGAAGACTTGTTGAGAGCGTGCACGTTGGATCACAAAGGAAGTTGGGGCGATGTCTTACCGTTAGTGGAGTTCACCTACAACAACAGTTATCACGCGAGCATTGGCATGACACCTTACGAAGCGCTGTATGGACGTAAGTGTCAAACGCCTCTTTATTGGTATCAGGATGATGGGAGCTCTACTGGACATGATTCAGTAGACAATCGAGAAGATCCAATTAATCAGAGATAGGATACGGACGTCTCAGAGTCGACAAAAGAGTTATGCAGACCAGGGTCGCCGACCGTTAGAGTTTGAAGAAGGAGAGCATGTGTTCCTCCAAGTTACACCTATTACTGGAGTTGGTCGAGCGATCAAATCCAAGAAACTTACACCTATGTTCATTGGACCTTACCAGATTCTCCGTCGTATTGGTCCAGTGGCATATCAGATTGCTTTGTCACCTTTCTTGTCAAACATTCATGACGTCTTTCACGTCTCACAGTTGCAGAAGTATGTTTTCGACCCTTCTCATGTTATTGTACCGAATGTGATTCAATTGAAGGATGACCTATCATTTGAAGCATCACCTGCAAGGATTGTCGATCGAAAAACTAAGCAGTTAAGGAACAAAGAAATCTAACTTGTCAAGGTCGTGTGGGATCAGAAGATCGGAGATGCAACATGGAATTTAAATAAATCAAGATCAAATTGAATTTGAGAATTAATATTCCATATTAATTCATGGTTCGAATATCGTCGAAAAATTCTAACGAAGTTTCGTCGCATTTCGAATTGCCGGGAGGTTTTGCCGTAGATAAAATTTTAAATGAACCCCGATTTCGATGAAAATCAAATCGTAACTTGTCGTGATTATTTTTGAATGTTTAATAGTGTTTTTATTATTTATAATAAAATAATATTACACGGTGAATTAATTTCTCGCTAAATTAATTTTCGCGATTCTATCGGCGAGTAATTAATCGGTAGCGCTGTTATTCGACGCCATGTTTTAGCAACCCTTAGACTCTAGAATTAGAGGGTAATCATGAGATATGTGAGATTAGATGGGTAGGATTAGATGATGTGATTAGCATATTTGTTTATTGCTAGGTGTCATTATTTGTGTGATTAAAACTAGTATTACTTTTTTACTACATTATCTTATTTTAAACTATGTTTAAATTATTTTTAAGCTAATAAAAAGAAACGGAACCCCTCCCATCAGCCACATTTTTTGTGACCCCGTTCTCTCTACCCTCACATCATCTTCATCTTCAACTTTTAGTGAGAGGAGCTCTCCACCTCCATGGCTTCCAAGTTTCTCCATTCTTGAACTACTTCACCTTTCTTCTTAATTTTTCTTGCTACCAACTTCTTATTCCCTTCATCCTCATCTAGTTCATCATCAAGCTTTGGAAAAACATTTCATCCTCCAAAACAGCCCCCCTTGGTCGTGAGCATCTAGTAGAGAGGAGGTGGTGCTCTTTTCTTTTCCATTCTTGATTTTTATGCTTGTTTTGGTGTTGTTGTGTTATTTGATCATAATTAAATGATGGAGATGAGCACATAAGTCCCTAATCTTAGAACCCTAGGCGCAAGTAAAAAGGGGAAAAGAAGGATAGTGTGATCTTGATGAGTAATCATGAAATTAATTGTTGTTTCTATCTTGCTAGGTGTTGTTCTTGTTGTTGTAGCATATAGTTTTGTGTTAGAACCAAGATTAGGCAATTTATTGAAAATTTGGGACTCTTGAAATGTTGTAGGGTATTCTTAGACTTGATGATGATTGGTTTTGGGTGTTAAATTGTGGTTTGATGAAGGAAAAGAATTGATCAAAATGGTGTTGTTAATGTTGGAAGAAGATTTACAATTTTTTTTATATATATAAAGGGTGGTGGCCGAGAGGCCATAGGAGAAGATGGAAGGAAGAGTTTGTTTGTAAACTTGGACATAATGCTTGAATGAGTATGTTTTTAGACTTTAGAATTTATGAAAGAAAAAAAAAGTTAATTGAAGTTGTGATCACTTTAAAGTTTTCAAGAAATTAAAGGTGTGTTATGTGAACCTTTCAAGAAGTGTTTTTATTCCCAATCCTTATTCCTTTCACGTTTGTTAGTAAGTAAATGGTTGAATGAAAATGCTTGGTTAGGAAAGGGTTAGGTTTTGAGAGCCTAAGTTTTAAGTTAGTCCATAGAATTATGCTATGTTTACTTGTGGTAATAGGAGTTACGAATTCGGAGATCGTGCGACGTGGACTAGAGGCGTGCAGTACCGCGCTAGCAACCAACTGTGGTAAGGGCACTTCACATTTCATACTTGTATAGCATGTTCGCATAGGGGCAACTCTTAGACATAGATAAGCGTTATTATTTAATTTCAAGTCTTAAAGCGAAGAAGTCTGAGAACCTCAGGGTTCGAATGAGGGTCTCGTGCCCCTTCGAATTTTTAATTCTTAAAATTTTATTTATGACCATTTAGTGGGATTGTCTGCAAGTGGTTGGTAGCTGTCCCTAACCCCCCACACTTGTATGATTGCCTCTCTGCCAACTCCACTGAGTTACAGAGGGATGAACTGAGTTGTCGGTGTCGGTGCTTGATATGATGTGAATGATTATACTACTTATACTGTTGACCTGAGTACATTGTGTTAAGCTTGGCATGAATATTATTGACATGTGGTTAATTAATTATTCGATTGCTTCTTGATTGATTATAAGCAGTGATTGTTTCAGTGGGATGGTGAAAAATGTCAACGTGACGTGCATGAACTATATCCTGGATATCCTAGGGTGGTCGCAGAACCCAAAGCCAATAGCTGGAGTTCGGCAGTTTAGTTAGGTGTCGTGTCGTTTGGAGTTATCGTGTCGTTTATGAACTATGTCCCGAATAACCTAGGGTGCTAGGATCCCCTAAAAGGCTACAGCTGGTTTTCGGCAGCTTAGTTAGCCATTGTAGCGTCAAGGAACATATCCTGAAATTCCTAGGGTGGTCATGGAGCCCAAGGCTAATGGCTTGAATTCAGCAGCTTGTTCGGTGTTACCTTCCGGAAGATTGTTGAAAGTGTCGTAAGGGAATAAGTCTTAAGTTGAGTCCTGAGTTGCGTCTTGAGAACTGTGCATATTATTGTGTTGCCTCTTATTTATGAATTGTCATGTCCTGATTTATTGAGAAGTTGACTCTTTCCCGTGGTGCCTTCAACCAATGATGGTTACCCAGGTGATGACGAAGAGCGTACTGATACCGATAATGTCCTATGAGGACATCACGGGAGATCATCTTTGATTTTCCAGACATCGAGATGCCCGCGGCGATGGAGTTCGACCGCATCTCCCGTCGCATTGTTTATACTGGGGATGTTGTACAGAGCTTCCGAGAGGGTGGTATGGTAGTGAGATAGGAGACTTCACGACGCATAGTGAGCTGCCCGAATCAGATGATGCAGGTGGTGGACGCTAGGCGAGCTATTCAGGGAGAGAGGACTATGCCAGCATCATCTTCCTCGCCAAAGGGACCCCTCGAGATCCCGAGGAGCACTTCTTCCCAACTTGCTTCTCGAGGATGAGGACGAGGACCGAGGGTTCGATGAGCGTGATTAGGCCCGGGACTGCAGGAGCATCTACTTCCAGGGCAGTTGCTATTCAGAGTTCTCCAGCCGGATTTGAGCCCGAGGCGTAGCCAGTTTCTCCCATGTTATTCAGGACCCCTACCCCACCAGGACACATCTCACCTATCTGTAGAGAGTGTGGTGAGGCTGGGTGTAGTGGCGCGGGATTCTTGGAGGAGGCAGTGATAGCAGAGGACGTGCCAGAGGGTGTGCCTGCGACGGCACCTTTTATCATTTGACTGGAAAGGACCCGATGGATGATGAGGAGGAGGAGGATCCATCTAAGGATTCGAATAGCTATCTGTAGTTGTCGTGTTGCCTGACTGTCTGTTTATGTTGTTTTGGATGAATGTAGTATTTACTTTTGGTGTACAGTTTGTCTGGTGACCAGTCGGGCTTGATGGATACTTTTTTTTTGTATTACAAGGTAGACTGGTGGTTTACTTTTGGAGTGTCCCCCTGCATGGGTGTCTGCCGGGAGTACTCCCGAGGTATGATTGCTCTTATGAGGGTTTTCATACCATAGGTGTATTCTTTTGGGACATCTTTATGCGATGTCTTTATTTTGTATGTACTGTCTTCGCTGACGTGTTTATATATATATATATATGTATGTATGTATTTCTAGTGCATGTATCTTGTGTCTTAGATTGCACTATGTTTCTAAATGCTATGGCAACTCTGTGTGTACTATGAGTACTATGCGGATATGAATGTTTTAAAAAAAAAAAAATAGACCGCATTTTCCAAAGGACACAAGAGTACCGTTTTAAAAACGCGTCGTATATAGGTTTATTTCTAGTTTAGTAGCGGTTCGGAAATGGGTCATTACACTTCTCTTTTGGATGTGTTGGTCGTGCAACTTCTTAGTACGCTCCTTGTACAATTTTGCATTTTCATAAGCTTCCAGTCGAAATTCGTCCATTTCGTTGATCTGTAATAATCGATGCTCACCTGCCATCTGCATATCAAAATTTAGAAATTTGGTAGCCGAGTAAGCTTTGTGCTCTAATTTGACAGGGAGGTGACAAGCTTTTCCAATTACTAGCCTGTATGGTGACATTCCTATAAGGTTTTGAAAGCAGTTCTATATGCCCACAAAGCATCATCAAGTTTGAAAGACCAGTCATTTCTTGACGCACTAACACACTTTTCTAGGATTTTCTTAAGTTCCCTGTTAGATATTTCTACTTGGCCACTAGTTTAGGGATGGTAAGGTGTGGCCACTCTATGGTTGACTCCATTTTTGGCTAAGAGGTTGTCAAATTTTTTATTATAAAAATGACTGCCGCCATCATTAATTATTGCTCTGGGAGTTCAAAATTTTGTAAAAATATTCTTTTTCAAAAACCTTACTACCGTTCGAGCGTCGTTAGTTGGTAACACTGCTACTTCTACCCATTTGGAGACATAATCTACTACCACTAAAATATACATGTTGTTATTAGACTTAGGAAATGGTCCCATGAAGTTTATGCCCCATACATCAAAAAGTTCACAATATAGAATATTGTTTAGAGGTATTTCTTGTTTTCTAGAGATATTTCCACTTCTTTGACAGGGGTCACAAGCCTTGACAAATTTATAAGCATCTTTAAACAAGGTAGGCCAGAAAAAACTGCATTTTAAGATTTTATGAGTTGTTCGTGTGGGTCCATAATAGCCCCGTACTTCTCTAGAGTGACAGTGCTCTAATATAGATTGATATTCTGTTTCTGGGATGCATCTTCTAATTATTCTGTCGGAACAAGTCTTAAATAAGTAAGGTTCATCCCAGAAATAGTGTTTAACATCAGAAAAGAATTTCTTATGCTGTGTATATGTTAAATTGGGTGGGAGTCCCTTACCAGCTAAATAGTTAACATAATCAGCATACCACG
Source organism: Calophaca sinica (assembly GCA_037113605.1). Classification (NCBI taxonomy): domain Eukaryota; kingdom Viridiplantae; phylum Streptophyta; class Magnoliopsida; order Fabales; family Fabaceae; genus Calophaca; species Calophaca sinica. The sequence goes on from CM073733.1 coordinate 61,614,316, forward strand.
GTGCCGTAGAAATAGCATATAGATGTTCTTCTGGAAAGGTCTTTTGAATTTTCTCTTTCTCAGGTGGTCTTACTGCTGCATCTATTCTTGAAAGGTGATCTGCAATGACATTGTCTACGCCCCGCATATCTTTGATTTCAATGTCAAATTCTTGAAGTAGTAGAATCCACCTAATTACTCTTGGTTTTGCAACCTGTTCGGCAAGTAAATGTCTAATAACAGAGTGGTCAGTATAAATTATGATTTTAAACATGACTAAGTAGGAACGAAATTTATCAACTGCAAATATAACTGCTAGTAGTTCCTTTTCAGTAGTAGTGTAGTTTCGTTGTGCTTCGTCCAAAGTCCTACTAGCATAACAGATAGTATAATTTTGTCTTTCCTTTGTCCCAACACCGCACCAACTGCGACATCACTAGCATCACACATTAGCTCAAATGGAATAGACCAATCAGGCGCTATCACAACAGGAGCATTTATTAATATAGACTTTAAAGTTTCAAAAGCCTTTAGGCATGCTTCAGAGAATTCAAAGGGCACATCTTTCACCAAAAGATTAGAGAGCGGTTTTACAATTTGTGAAAAATCTTATATAAATCTTCTATAAAAACCAGCTTATCCTAAAAAGCTTCCAATAGCTCTAATAGAGTTCGGAGGTGGCAGTTTCGAAATGACTTCAATTTCTACCGGATCAACTTCAATGCCTTTTTGAGAAATTTTGTGTCCTAAGACTATGCATTCCGAAATCATAAACTGACAGTTTTCCCAAATTAGAGCTAAATTTGTTTCTTTGCATCTTTTAAGTACAAGTTCTAAATTATGCAAACAGATATCAAATGTGGATCCATACACTGAAAAATCATCCATAAATATTTCAATGCAATTTTCTAAAATATCAGAAAAGATAGCCATCATGCATCTTTGAAATGTTGCAGGGCATTACATAAACCAAATGGCATTTTTCTATATGCAAATGTCCCATAAGGGCATGTAAAAGTAGTATTTTCTTGATCTTCCTTAGCTACAGGAATTTGCATATAGCCAGAATTACCGTCTAGACAGCAGTAAAATTCATGGCCAGATAATTTTTCAAGTATTTGATCAATAAAAGGGAGAGGGAAGTGATCTTTCCTTGTGGCCTCATTTAGTTTTCTGTAATCGATGCACATATGCCAGCCAGTCACTTTTCTAACTGCAATTAACTCCATTTGCTCATTTTCCATAACTGTGGTTCCTCTCTTTTTAGGAACTACCTGCACAGGACTCACCCAAGGGCTGTCAGAAATAGGATAAATAATGTTAGCATCAAGTAATTTAATAACTTCCTGCTTGACAACTTCCTTCAAATTTGGGTTGGGTCTTCGTTGAGGTTGCACTTTAGGTTTGTGATCCGTCTCCATATAAATCCTATGGGAACAAATTATGGGACTTATTCCTTTTATATCATGAATGCTCCATCCAAATGCTGCTTTGTTCTCCCGCAAAACCCTTAAAAGCCTTTCCTACATCGAACCTGTTAACGAAGATGAAATTATAACTGGTAAGGATGATGGTGGGTGTAAAAATTATATTTAAGATTAGCAGGTAACGGTTTTAATTCTAGTTCCAGTGGTTCTTCTAAAGATAATTTGACTGCAGTTTTTTTTGGGTTTATCTAATCCCTTAAACCGCTGCACCTCGTTCCATGGCCTTGGTTCCATGCCTAATTCTAGTGCCAGAACTTTCTCCTTAATTTCCTCGTCATCTGCGATGACTTCTTTACTGTGTAACATCCCAACCACCCCCCAGGCACTAGACCCAGTTACGAAAGGGCTGCAAACAGGTATGTTACTCATAGGACTTCTCCACACCCCAATAGTGGAGTTTTAAGCCCTCCCAGGAATCGAGCCATGTACCTGGGGCTTGAGTACAATGGTTTTTAATTCCTGGTACCACCAACTCATCTAGATGGGTTGGCGGTACCAGGAATCAAAAACCATTGTACTTAAGCCCCAGGTACATGGCTCGATTCCTGGGAGGGCTTAAAACTCCACTATTGGGGTGTGGAGAAGTCCTGTGAGTAACATACCCGTTTGCAGCCCTTTTGTAACTGGGCCTAGTGCATGGGGGGTGGTTATGGGTTGGCGGTACCAGGAATCAAAAACCATTGTACTTAAGCCCCAGGTACATGGCTCGATTCCTGTGAGGGCTTAAAACTCCACTATTGGAGTATGGAGAAGTCTTGTGAGTAACATACCCGTTTGCAGCCCTTTCGTAACTGGGCCTAGTGCCTGGGGGTGGTTGGGATGTTACAATAAGGTTGGCGGTACCAGGAATCAAAAACCATTGTACTTAAGCCCCAGGTACATGGCTCGATTCCTAGGAGGGCTTAAAACTCCACTATTGGGGTGTGGAGAAGTCCTGTGAGTAACATACCCGTTTGCAGCCCTTTCGTAACTGGGCCTAGTGCCTGGGGGGTGGTTGGGATGTTACATACTGCAAGTTAAATATTTTTTCTAGAGGGTCTGTAAGTAAGTGTACCTGCGACTCATGAGGCATTAGAAAAGTTTATATTAAAGTGTCTATAAAATTACAAGAGTGAGAACTAGGTGTTTTTAACGAGTCGAACACGCTGAAGACAAATTCTTCATCTTCAAGATGTAATGTAAGCTTTCCCTAGTGAACATCAATGATTGCTTTTTCTATCGCTAAGAACGGTCTTCCCAAAAGAAGGGGTACTTCCTTATCTTCGTCCATGTCTAGAACTACGAAGTCAGCCGGAAAAATAAATTTTTTTTTCTACCTTTACCAAGACATCGTCAATTATCCCCTTTGGGTGCACTACAGACCTGTCTGCTACCTATAATTGAAGTCTTGTGGTTTTGACTTCTTTTAAACTTAGCCGCTAAAAAATAGATAAAGGCATTAAATTTATGCTAGATCCTAAATCACAAAGGTAACTTTTTTAGAATTGTGGCTGAACATTCCTTGCTTAACCGAATAATGGATAATTCTTCTAAATTTTTCTTGTTAGCCAGGATATCCTTCAAGAATTTAGCATATTTAGGCATCTGAGAGATAGCTTCCACGAATGGTATGTTGATAGTTAGCTGTTTCAGGACTTCTAAAATTTTTGCAAATTGGGGTCCTGCAAGTCGTTCTTCAATCTCTGCAGGAATGGCACAATAGGAGTTGTGTCAGGTGGATTGATAGGTACTGTTAACAGTTTTCTCTCAGGCTCATTGTTCCTTGTCTCTCTTTCTTCGGTCGAAGCAGGTGATTTGTCTTGGGGTTGAGTTTATGTAGCCTTTTCTTTGCTCTTCTCAGATGGCCCCACGAGTACTGTTCCTCCCTTTGTAGTTATTAAATTAGATTGCACCTCTTGGGTAGGTGTCTTCTCCTTTGTCTTGGACAAATAGTTTATCAAGAGGGATAATTGCTCTACTAATTGTTTCTGGCTTTCCGCACTTGCCAACACCAATTTTTCTAGATGCTTAAACCTTTCGTCAAGTTCTTCCATGCATCCATGAATTACTACAGGATGGCCTGGGTATCCTTTCCTTCGAGCTTGAACCTGCAAAAGCAAGCCTTAGTTTCTCCACATCGGATTATTGTTGTAACACCCCACAATCTGGAGCGCTACTGTGCAACCCAATCTAATGCTGAAAACATTTAATGCTTGTATGCTTTCAGTCAAAGAGTACTTTTATGTATTTCGCAATGGAAAAATAGGAGTAATTTTTCTTTTCATTTTCTTTCCTTTGAAACCCTTTTCAAAATGAGACATAGAGTACTACGGTTTTCTAAATGATACCAATTCAGACTTTTGCAAGTATCAGAGTATAATGCATCACAAAATAATACTTCACGTAACATATACATTTCGCACAAGGCGAGGTTCTCTGAAAAGAGTAATTACAAAACAACAAAATACAAAACCCTAAGCTAAGCTGGCCAACAACTATAACTCTTACTGAGAAACAGCTCAGCAAGACCAAACACGAAGTACTCAGAGGAATCTTCCTCCACTGGCTCAATCTTCAATACTCCTGAAAGGCGAGGCTGCAATAGCTACCGAACTCCATCTGGAAGTGACATCCATAAGGACATCCAATCCAACAACAGTGCAAGGGTAAATCCTTTGTCCACGAGTTTATCATTGGCTATGTAGCATGCACACAATATATACATATATAATACAACAACATGCTTTTATATACGTATACATACTTAATAGACCGCACGCATCATCATGGTATATCAAGCATTGCATGTGAGCAACCAAAACAACCAACATATCAACAATCAAGTCACTACAATATCAAACTATAGCATGTGAGCAGGCAAATCTATCAACAGATAAGTGATCAAGTCATCACAATATCCAATTATTGCATGTGAGCAGGCAAATCTATTAACAGATAAGTGATCAAGTCATCACAATATCTAATTCATCAAACAATTCATCACATATCATAAATGCGGTTAGCTATGCATGTCAATGCAGTATGACAAGTTGTGTATACACCTACAGCCTTAATAGGTCAGCAGTATGATGGGGACTACTTTCCCAACGTCCGAACAAAATAGCCTATGCTTAGGCTTGCCACTACTTTGGCTGGCCACTACTTTGGCGTGCCTCTACTTAGGCAATGCAGTGTCAACTCGCCTTTTGAAGTTTGTACGACCAATCAAACGCTACGAGTGACATGACAACTCGTCTTTTGAAGTCTTTAAGACCAATCAAACGCTCCGAGTGTCAATGCTCAATGGTTGGCACGCATCCAAACAAATTCAACAATATGGCATGCTCACCGTAGTGAACGCCCGAGTGATATCCAACAAATTCAACAATATGGCATGCTCACCGTAGTGAACGCCCGAATGATATCCAAAAAATTCAACAATATGGCATGTTCACCGTAGTGAATGCCCAAGTGATATCCAATCAAATTCTACAATGTGGCATGCTCACCATAGTGAATGCCCGAGTAAGGTTTTAATTAATCAATGCGGATCAACAAACCCTCACTCACTCAACTTAGTGGTTTTCCAAATCTCAATTAACTAAGAGTTCAACACAGGACACAACGTGCGGGTGTTCAATTGCGGAACGCTAGTCTCAATCTTAGATCAGAACTCTAGGCATGTAATGCGGAACACAAGGCTCAACTTTTAGGTTAAGATACTAGGCATGCCATACGAAACACTAGGTCCAATCCTTAATCAAGAAAAAGCACACGCAAGCAGGACATTAAGTCCCAGCATAGGACACATGGCCCATATGCTTAATAGGAACACTAGGTTCCCTATTTTTTGTTCTTTCGAAATCCCGAATCATGAAATCTCTTTCTCAGTTCTTGTATCACTCCTATGTATCTGAAAATACTGTTTAACACTTAGGTCATTGAAACCCTAGTTGTGCTAAATAACACACTGGAAGAATTCCCAGGAAAGAGAGGTGGTGCGAACACTCTTAATTACCAAATCTTTCCTAGCCAAAATATTCCCAGGCGCATTATTTAACGCAACCATTTTCGCAAATTGGACTATTTATTTCAAGTTCTTTTCTCCACCATTATTCTATTGAAATTTCTTTGCAAGCTTTGACTAGTTGTACTAAAACCCTCACGCTTACTTTTAAATCAAAATGCCCTTAACAATTTGTTTACGAAATCAGAATTCGGCTTATGGAATCGCATCAGATTTACCGATGTAAATCGTCAACCAATAACAGTCGATCAACGCATTCTTAATTAATCCATTATCAACAATAATATTTTTTTCATATTCCAATTCAATACCGAGTTCCAATGAAATCCAAGGTGATTCAAGGAACACAATACAAATCATAATGCCACACAGAGCCAAGAACATGCTACATCATTTCATACAACACATAACAATGCAGTAAGCTACAACATGCTACATACTTTCATCAATTTCAAGTCCAATTAAATCAATCAAGTATGATTTAAGTCACACAATACAATTCAGTCTTGCCACATAAGGCCAAATCAAAACACAGCAACTCATGCTACAACATCTCAACACCACATAGTAATACTACAAGTACTACCACACAATCAATCAAATATCAAACAAACAACACACAAGGCGAAAAGCCCAAACTCATTATGTAAGAATTTCCCTTACCTTGGGCGCTTTAACAATCCAAGCAAGGTAGATTCGAACTATCGTTAAGTTGTTCCCTGCACGAGCCTTAGGCACGAACCTTAACAACGCAAGTTTCAATTAATTAGAACTAAAACTCAAGTCCTAATACCCCTAGGGCAGCCACGGTTCTAAGGTTCCTAAGGCCTAAGAATTACTCACTTAATCCCATTTGGTTCACACCTAGTCACCTATCATGAAACAAGTTCAAACTATGCAAGTTTTCAAGCTTTTACAAAAGCTACACACTTAAAAAAATAGCTAAACTAAAATTTACCAATTGGAATAGTGTTTTACCAAATGAATAGTGTTTTGCCAACTTTGAATCACTTTTTAAAACACTAAAACATGTCACAAAATTCTAGAATTAAATTCATTACAAGTTTAAAACAATTCTTAAGACATAACCCAAAACTTTTTCCAAAATCATGCTTCTTTGAATTGTTTTGCTAAATCAAATCATCAACCACTTTTACTGTAACACCCATATTTTCGCGATGCGTTAAGTAGCGTTATTTAGTGTAATTTGTCGTATTTACGCTGTAATAAAGCAATTTCTTATTCTCTGAGTAAGTGTATGAATTAAATCAAGATCAAATTAAATTTGAGAATTAATATTTTATATTAATCCACGGTTTGAAAATCGTCGAAAAATTCTAACGAAGTTTTGACGCGTTTCGGATCGCCGGGCGGTTTCACCGCAGATAAAATTATAAATGAACTCCGATTCCGATGAAAATCGAATCGTAACTTGTTGAGACCATTTTTGAATATTTTTCATGATTTTTATTATTTATAATTAAATATTTTCACGCGATGAATTAATTTCTCGTTAAATTAATTTTCGCGAGTTTATCGGTAACACGGCATTTCGTCGCCGTGTTTTAAACAACCCCTAGACTCTAGAATTAGTGGGTAACCATGAGAAATGTGAGATTAGGTGGGTAAGATTAGGTGATATATTTAACATCTAATATTATTGCTAGGTGTCTTTGGTTGTGTGTTTTTTTAAAAAAAGAAAATCTTTATTTCAACAACTTCTACTAACTATGCCTATTTTATTATTATAAAAGCAAGGAGGTGAAGGCTTGTGCAGCCATTCCAGCCTCATTCACGCCATCTTCCTCCCAAACCCTCTTCTCCATCTTTTCTTTTCTTCTCCAAGCTTCCACCACTTCCATTGATGATTCCATCCATTCCTTTGATCCTTTGAGCAAGGTTCCTTCATCAATATTGTTCTATACCATCTCCTCTACCTAGATCATCCTCTTGATCATCATTTGAGGTAAAGGAATCTGATTTTCCTCCCCCCTTCTTGCTGCTACTGTCGCGGCTTTCCCCCTCCCATTTTAGCTAGTTCTTTGCTTCCAAACTTTGATTAATTGCTAGGTTTTCTTCCTCATCCTACTACCTATCTTTCTAACCACTTGTATGAGCTTAAAAACAACTCTTCCCCCTCTGTTTTTCTGCAGTAAATCAGCACCACCCTCCCCCATTTTTAGTGTTTTGATCTTTGCTTGTTTTATGTCTTAATATGTTGCTTGTTTGTTGTTGGTTGTTGTTGATTCATGGTTGAAGCATCATAGAACTTTTCCCTTGAGCTTTGATCGAAAAACCCTAGGCATGACCAAGAGGGAAATTGTGCAATCTTGCTTAAATCATGTAATTAATGATTTATATGTGTTGTAGGAATTGATTAGATGCTAATTGCATGTGTAGTTTAATTTAATTAGAAGTAACATGTTAGTTTGCAATTTTTTTTCTATTCTTGAGTCTTGAGAAACATGTTATTTAATTGTCTAAATATGTGTTTAAGTAGGTGATGATGTGTTTAATATGATCTTAGGACTATTTGGGATTAAATTGCATGATTAGTTTAGTGTTAGATAAGTTTTGGTATAAAATTGAGTTTAGAGGGATTAAAAAGGGCATGTAGGAAATTGATTTTCTTTTTATGCTTTAAATTCTAGCATGATTGTTTATGGTCTTATTTTAATTGTTGAAGCATGATGAAAAACATTTTTAAGAAACATAAACTTGGTTTTGATTAAATTGTGCTTAGTATGTGTTACTTGAAATAAGGCTTGAAATTGTATTTGAGCTTGATTTAGTACTTAGAATGCTTGCATGTATGAAATAAGCTTTTCATAAAAATTTTTGAAGAAAAACAAGCTAGAAACCGAGAGGCCTAGAGGGTTTTTAGTGAAAAACATTATTTATGCCTTAGTTGTGTAAATGTGTGTTTATGTGAAAGTTTTTCAAACTAGTTAAAAGAGTTATCTTGAGTTACTTGTTATGCAAGAAACCTTTGTTTTTAAATGTTATTTTCTTTGGATTCTTGAGTGTTGGGTTAAGTAAGGGATAAGTGAGAACTAAGTGTTATTAGAATTCCTAGTTTGTACTAAGTTGTACATGTAATAGGAATCGAAGTTCCGAGATCGTGCGGCACAGAAATCGAGGTGCACGTGGAAGCGGACCCGAGGACGTAGAAGCAGTGTTAGCAGTGACAAGCAGTAAGGGCGCTTCATATTTATAATTATTGTTATATGTCCTTGGTGTAAGGGCAAATTTAGATACGAATTTAATTTCAAGATTTTACGCGAAGAAGTCTGAGAACCTAAGGGTTTGAAGTGAGGGTCTTGTACCCCTTCGCTTTATTTTTATATATGTTGATTATTTAGTGGGCCTGTCTGCAAGTGGTTGGTAGTTGTCCCCAACCCCCCACACTTGTTTGTTCCTCTCTGTGAACTCCATAGAGTTGCAGAGGGATAAATTCTATGAGTTGGTTGTTGTCGGTTGTTATTGAGTTGTGAATTATTTCTGCTGTTGTATCGTTGAATTGCGTTTCTTTATGCAAACTGCTTTTATTGCTTGAATGGTTGAATTGCGTTTCTTCATATTAAGCATGCTCTTATTATTTGATATGCGGTCGAATAATCTTGCGTATAGCTCTTGAATTATCGTGTGCGGTGAATTGTTCGTTGAAGTGTGAGAGCTTAGTCGTGTCGTTGGGAGTTGTCGCATTTTGTGGTAACTCTGATCTGGATAGTGCCGGAATGGGGATTCAGTATCGTTGTTAGCCTGTAGTGGGACGATCCCGGACCTGAATAGTGCCGAATGGAGATTCAGTGTCATCAGAGTTTTAGACCTGAATAGTACGGAATGGAGATTCGGTCGCCTGAGTGTTTCTCGATCCGAATAGTGCGGGAATGGAGATTGATGTCGTCGGGACAATTCTCGATCTGAATAGTGCCGGAATGGAGATTCAGCATCGTTGATAAGCCGAAAGTTGTGGAGTTTCGTGGCGTCAGGGAACCTGAGCTGAATGTCCTAGGGTGAGTGGAGAGCCCAAAGCCACGGCTGGCGTTCAGTGGATGGATCGGTGTTATTTCTGGAATTGTCGAGAGTGTCTTGCGGGTGTGTTTGAGTTGCGTTTTGAGAGATTGTGCATCTTGTGGCTTGCTTTATGAATTGCTATTTTTATGATTATTTGAGAAGTTGACCCTTTCCCGTGGTGCCTTCAACCAATGATGGTTACCCAGGCGATGGAGTGGACACGAGGAACCCGATGGTGGACAATGACGAGAAGGACTTCTTCGAGGACCCGGGTGATGTCTTTTATTTGTCATGATGGACCGATGCGCGTTTGTGATTATCTGACTGTGTATGTTACTTTTGGATGACTGTAGCTTATGTCTTTTGTGTACAGTGAGTTGGTGACCAGTTGGGCCAGGTGATGTTTTGTTGTCACAGGGTAGACTGGTGGTTTCACTTTTGGAGCAGCCCCTGCGTGGGTGTCTGCCGAGAGTACCCCCAGGGTATGGTTTCTCTCGAGAGAGTCTTCATACCATAGGTGTATTTCTTTGCACATTTTCTACTCTGTTATTTTGCACATACTGTATATATATATGACTTATGTATTGATGCATGTACGCTTTATCAGCATTTAAGTCTTGTGTCCTAGTTACACCATGTTTCGAAACGCTGTAAGTACTCTGTGTGTGCTATACGGGCACTATTGTTTTTTTAAAAAAAAAAAAATTATATCCGCAATTTTCTAAAGGGCACTAGAGTACCGTTTTAAAAAAAAACACGTCACATATAGGCTTCTTTTGGTTTCATAGCGATCTGGAAACGGGTCGTTGCATTTACAACTATTTTTAAGCATAAATGCAAGTCAAGAACAAATCACAAAACATCCTTGAAGGCCACGATTTCCAAAGCTCCAAAACAACTTCAAGATTTTCAACCATTAACTCCTAAATCATGCAAGATTTGCTTAATCAAAACATCTTATCAAAACCAAACTTCTTTACCACTTTAATACAATTAAAAACAATTTAAAACTCACCCAAAATTTAATCATAAGCCACTGTTTTGGAAGCCCCAAAAAAGCCCCAAATTATTTTGTTTTCAAACAATTTTTCAAAGCTTCACACATACAAATTCATTACATTCAATTCCTTTAACAAGAAACCAACTTCTTCTACACTTAAAACACTTTGAAATCAATTTAAAACATCCCCCTAAATCATACTAGCAGCCACAGTTTCATCCCCCCCTTTACAACAAATTCATTTTTCCAAAAACCTTGTAAGATGCATATATGACTAGTTTCCAAACTTAGCAAGTATAACCCATCAAGAATCAACTCTAAAACAACAAAATCAAGCCAAGAACAAGCCCTAGACAGCCCCTAAGATTTGGCCATGGCTCAAGGTTAGGGTTCCCAAATTTTAAAAATAAAAAACAAGCTAATACATGGAAGGGAATAAGGGGTTATGAAGCTAATCATACAATACTAGCTAAAACAAGCGTCATAACTCCAAAATAACTCCTAAAACCTTCAAAACCCATATCATGAAACCCAAGAGAGATGAGGAAAGGTTTATGGAGCTTACCAAGAGTATAGATGATGATTGAACAAGGGTGGAGATGAAAGGAAATAAGGGTGCACACTTTGATCTCCAAAAACTTCAAAAATCAAAGCTTTCCTCTTCCAAAATTTTTTTCAAGCTTTCCAACAATGGAAGAAATGAAAGGATGGAGTATAGATCAGCTAGGGAGCCATGAAAATAATGAGGACAAGGTGGGAATAAAATTGTTCACTTAAGTTGGAATTTAACTAGTTACTTACAAACTAACCAAACTAACTTAACAAACTAACTACCGATTACTTCCTAAACCAATCAAAATGCTTCCTTTCCAAATGGTGTGCTACAATCATGTGGCTTGCTTCCTATTGGTCCAGCTGCAGCCGCCATACATTCCCCTTAGCTCATGGCTTCGTTTCGTCGCGTTCTCAATGAACCGGGTGCGCGGCGTTATGCGTATATTAGGTTTTAATACTAAAAACTCCCAAAAATAATTCTAATTATAACCCCACACCAAAAAAATCACAAAGGTTCCTTGCGGCATAAGAAAAGTACCCATGTATCTCATTTTCTCGAAATACGAACCGAAACGTCGCAATTAGGTAGTCTCTGGCCATAGAAAATACACTAAATATTTTCTGATGCCCAAAAATTCTAGACAAATTACAATAAATCCTAAATATTGGAAAATGCTAAGATCTAAAATTTTATAAAATTTGGATCACGTTTAGGCATGTTTCAGTTAGAAACACACACAATAGCCTAGCTATGGCAGAATTCGATAGAATTCTTGCAGCGTAATAAAAACTGTAAATTAGTGAGGATCACTAATTTCAATTTCTCTTATCATATAGATATTATTCAAATAATAAAATTGTAACACCTTACTTTCATTAGCTTGAAAATAGGATAATTAACATTAGGTACAGTAATCCCAAATTTAAACTTAAAGTCCAACATTAAGTTCAAATGTCATAAAACTAAACTTTAATACATAAATCCATGTCAGTACCACACCAATACATAATTTTAGAGATTACATCTTAAAGGTGCTACTTAAACTACTACAAGAAACAAGGTTCCTAGAGCAAGCAGCTGTCAGCCTTCCTTTGGTACCTGTGCATCTGTAAAACAATTAAATAAGGAGTGGGGTGAGATAATAATCTCAGTGAATCCTCCCTCCGACTCCTCACCATCAACTCATACCATTTATCATCAGTCAAGAATTTATATGACATGTTTATGCAATGCATATTCTTACTATGAATTTATAATTCATCTTTGGCTCGTATTCATGGGTAGTGTTGTATGCTTACGTCCATACAACCCCATAAACACGCTGTCGATATGGTGGTTAGACATCTTAACCGTCCGAGGGCGTCCCACACGGCTTACCATACCGATCACCTCCTTTATTAAGGCATCTTAGTATCTTTTAGAGAATTTAGTTACCAACTATATCCTTAGATGCATGCTTTAATCAAGATTAAGAATACCATTAGGTACTACTCTAGATTCATATGGAACTAAACATATTCATGTAGAAAGATACATTTCATATTCAAATGAAAACATGTAACATGCTCAGTCAAGGAAAAATACATCAAGACAAAACACATTTCCATTAGGGCTCCATGGAGCTCCCAATGGTCAAACATCCATCTCACAGTTTATGGGGGTTTTGGGTACAACATTAACCCCTACAAACTGTTCCAATAATACATGCATAGCAATTAACACTAAAAACTATACATCAAATAGGGATTTGGGGAACTCCCTAACATAGGGTTCATGGGTTTTCTTCAGGGGGAACCTAATGTGGGACTTATGGGTGCCCAACACCAAAAAGAAGGAAGAACTCACCACAACTTCCAAGATTCAAGTTCAAAGTTGACGCTTAGCTTCCTCTTCTTCCCTCTTCACGTTCTTCCTCTTCTCCTTCAAGCTGGCCTTCTAGGGATTTCCTTCAACTTTCCAATCCAAGCATAAACACTCCCCAACTTGGATTCAAGCTAAGATTGAGGATGAATCTAGCATGAATCCTTGTTTTTTCCCTCTAATTTGTGAACCCTAGGTATTTTAACCCCTTCTCCTTCTTCTCTCTGTCGCACCCTCTCTCTCTAACCCTCTCTCTAACAATCGCGTTCTGTTCTTTTTCTGCTGAGTTTTTTCTGATATACTGCAGCTGTGAATCGATTCACAGCATAGGTGAATCGATTCACTCAGTGTAAAAATGACAGGAATCGCAGTTTTAAGTGCAGGAATCGATTCCTGCAGTTCCCAGATTCGATTCACAGAGAACTGTCTTTTGTGAATCGATTCACGCTGCGATTCACAAAGGATCACCCTTTGTGAATCGATTCACTCTGGGATTCACTGCAACCCGAATCGAGTCCCAACAAACTCACATCCCTGAATCGATTCACAGGGGCCTGGGAATCGATTCACACTGGGCGAAAATCATCCAAACACAAAATTCACACATTCAATTTGACAATCAATGAGAAAATCACTTAAAATTCATCATTAAGCCACACTAAACATATGTACACACGTTAAATCAAGCTTGAGGAAATTTGGGGTGTTACACTACTACCCACCTTTTAAAAATTTTGTCCTCAAAATTGGATAACTTACACACCTATTGGAATAGTTGTGGGTATTGACTTCGCATCTCATCTTCGAGTTCCCAGGTAGCTTCTTCGGGAGTGGATCCGTCCCAGATCACCTTGACCAAAGGGATAGTCTTATTCCTGAGTGCCTTGGAAGCTCGGTCCACTATTTGGGCCGGTTCGGGCTGGTACGTGCAATCTGATCTAAGTTGTATAGACTCGTGGTCCATGGAGTGGAATGGATCTGGAATATATTTCTTAAGCTGAGACACATGCAAAACATTGTGGAGATTTGACAAAGAAGGAGGTAAGGCAATTTGGTATGCTACCGGACCAACTCGACTGAGGATTTGGAAAGGACCTACATACCGAGGGGTCAACTTTTTGGCCCGAAGAGCTCTACCAACTCCTATAGTGGGAGTGACTTTCAAGAATACATGTTCTCCTTCATCAAATTCAAGGGGTTTAAGCCTACGATCTGCATAACTTTTCTGCCTACTCTGAGCAGTTTTTATCTTCTCCCTAATCATATGAATCTTATCAGTGGTTTCTTGAACAAGGTCTGGGCCTAACAATTGTTTCTCTCCCACTTCAAACCAACATAGAGGAGTCCTACACTTGCGACCGTAGAGAACCTCATACGGTGCCATTCCTATGCTAGAGTGATAGCTGTTGTTGTATGAAAACTCAATTAATGACAAGTACTTACTCCAACTACCGCCATCCTCTAAAACACAGGCTCTGAGCATATCCTCTAAAGTTTGAATGGTTCTCTCAGATTGACCATCCGTGCAGGGATGGTAGGCAGTGCTAAGACTTAACCTCGTCCTAAGGCTTGATGAAGTGCCTTCCAAAACCGAGAGGTGAACTTTGGATCCCTATCGAGAGACAATGTTAGTGGAACTCCGTGGAGTCTAACAATTTCTCGATATAGATCTCATAGCAAGGCGGTTTTGTAAGTGGACTTTATGGGAAGAAAATGAGCAGATTTGGTTAATCATCACTATGACCCATATAGAGTCATATCCTAACCGAGTGTAGGGTAACCCTCCCACGAAGTCCATTGCTATACTATCCCACTTCCACTCGGAATTTCTAAGGGTTGGAGAAAACCTGAAGGCTTTGGTGTTCTATCTTGGTTTTCGACAAACCAAGCATTGAGCCACAAATTCGCCACATCATTCCTCATGCCTGGCCACCAATACCTCTGTCTAAGGTCTGGTACATCTTGGTGGAGCAGTGGTGTACCGAGAATCCACTCTTGTGGGCTTCTCCTAGAACCTGCTGCTTAATGGAATTATCCTTTGGTATGCAGATTCTCTGATGGAACATTAAAGTGCCATCCTCAGCTTCAGAGAAACCGGGGCGGTGCTTGCTAGACTGCAATTCTACATCTAAGCTATGAGCAGACCTAATCTGTTCCCTAAAATTGCAGGAAATTTCTAGATGGTAAAGCATGAGACTGTTCACTGATGGGAAAATTCCAAGGTTAAGGTCCCTAAAGGACTCCAGTAACTCCATTTCTTTAATCATCAGTGAAGACACATGCAAGGATTTCCTACTCAAGGCATCAGCGACCACATTCGCTTTGCCCGGATGGTACTTCAACTCAAAGTTATAATCTTTTAGGAACTCAACCCATCTTCTTTGTCTCATATTAAGTTCCTTCTGATCAAAAATGTATTTCAAGCTCTTATGATCACTAAACACTTCAAACTGAGCACCATACAGATAGTGTCGCCAAATCTTTAGAGCAAAGACAATGGCTGCGAGCTCTAAGTCATGAGTAGGGTAGTTCTCCTCATGGGGCCTTAACTGCCTAGATGCATAGGCTACAACTTGTCGGTTCTGCATGAGAACACATCCTAACCCTTTCTTAGAGGCATCACTATAAACTTCAAATCCCAATGCTGGGTCAGGGATAATCAAGACCGGGGTGGAAGTCAACCTGATCTTAAGCTCTAAGATACTACTCTCACAGCTCTTAGTCCATACAAATGGCTCCCCCTTTCGGGTTAACCTTGTTAGGGGGAGTACCATCTGTGAAAATCCCTTAATGAACCTCCGGTAGTAACCGGCTAATCCTAGAAAGCTCCAAACTTCGGTGACTGTGGTTGGTCGTTCCCAACTAAGGACTGCTTCTACTTTACTAGGATCAACCGACACTCCCGCTTTAGAAATCACATGACCAAGAAACTTAACTTCACTGAGCCAAAACTCACATTTCTCAGGTTTAGCAAAGAGGCTCTTTTCCCTAAGGGTACTGAGAACAATCCTAAGGTGCTCCTCATGCTCTCGAGGATCCTTAGAATAAACTAAGATATCGTCTATGAAGACCACTACAAACTTGTCAAGAAAAGGCCTAAAAATTCGGTTCATATAGTCCATAAATACGGCTGGAGCATTGGTCAGACCAAAAGGCATAACTAAATACTCATAGTGCCCGTATCTAGTCCTAAATGCCGTCTTTGGAACATCCTCTACCTTAACTCTAATCTGGTAATAACCAGATCTCAGGTCAATCTTAGAGAAAACCGAAGCTCCCCTAAGTTGATCTAACAAGTCATCTATTCTGGGCAAGGGGTACTTATTCTTCACTGTGACTTTATTGATTTTTCGGTAATCAATACATAACCTCATACTCCCATCTTTCTTCTTTACCAAAAGGACAGGTGCGCCCCAAGGGGACACACTAGGTCTAATAAACTGCTTAGAAATCAAATCCTCCAACTGTACTTTTAGTTCCCTCAACTCCAGGGGTGACATCCTATAAGATGCTATGGAGATTGGTCCCGTTCCGGGAACCAATTCTATTGAGAACTCCACTTCTCTCTCAGGGGGTAAGGTCGCTACCTCGCTAGGAAACACATCTAAGAATTCGTTCACTATAGGGATAGTGGTCAGATCCAGGCTAACCTCTACAGTTGAAGAAAGTAAGATCATATATCCCACAAGACCTTCCACTAGACAGCGACTCAATAAAAGATCATTACTCTGTGCAACATAACTGGACTCTACAATAGTAGAATGCACATTTGGAAACTCAATCGTTTTACAGAAACAGTTCAAAACAACTTGGTTGGCGGAAAGCCAATCCATACCCAGGATAATGTCCATTCCCTTAAGAGGTAGACACACAAGGCTTACTAAAAACATTCTTCCTTGAATTATGAGAGGGCAATTCTCACATATCAAGGAAGTAGAAATGCTATCTTCGGTGGGTGTATACACATGCAACGGGAATTGTAAAGAGGTAAGACACAACCCTAGCCTTTGAACACATGCACAAAAGATAAAGGAATGTGTTGCTCCCGAATCAAACAAGACAACTAAAGGCTCATCCTGAAAGAAACAAGTACCTTTCATCAGATTTTCCGCTCCCTTTGCTTTCTGGGCATCCAGAGTAAAGACTCTCCCTTGGTTAGGATCACCCGACTTGGCTCCTTTTCCCTTAGTGTATTGGGGGCACTCCTTAGCCATATGCCCTGGTTGGTGACAAACAAAGCAGACATTTTTGCCCTTCATGCACTCTCCCTGATGCACCTTCCCACAGTTCGAGCATGCATGATAAGCAGACTCGGAGGTTTGAGCCTGCTTTCCTTTGAATAGGTTTCCTTTCGGTTTCACGCGTTGAGCGCTCTTATCCTCCTCCTTCTTTTTGTTCCTATCTTGCCACCTCATTTGCCTATCTTCATACATCCTCTTCAAGCTTGCTTCAGCCACATAGCTCTGATGGACCACCTTGGCGAATTCGGTGAATTCAGTTTGTGAAATGCTATTCTGGATGTCTGGCCTTAGTCCCCACCTGAACTGCTTGATTTTCCAATTATCATCCGGAGCAAATTGAGCAACAGATGAGTACCTTACCAACTCTTCGAACTTGTTCACATACTCTGAAACCATAGATTTCCCTTGCTGAGGCTGGACTAATTCTCTATCCATCATATCTTTAACAGTCTGTGGAAAGTACTTCTCCAAGAAGACCCTCTAAAAGTTCACCCAAGTTAGTGGTGTCCCTTGAGCCACCATATAAGCTCGGGTCCCTTTCCACCAATTTTCGGCATCCTCTATGAGCACATGGGTGGCTAGCTCGACCTTTTGTTCCTCGGTACAATGAACAACCTTAAAACTCTTCTCCACGGCTTCTAGCCAGTGTTGGGATGCCATAGGTTCTACCTTTCCATTGAAGGTTGGTGGCTTCGTCTTGTGGAACTTGAGAAATTTCCGGTCCAATTCCTCCTCTTGCGGGGGAGGTTGGGCTTGGTATTGCTGTTATTGGGCTAACTGAGCTGCAAGATTGTTGGTTGCAATACTCTGATTCTGAATAGCCTGCAATATCCCTTGCAGCCAAGCATTCTCTTGCCCTGGTGGATTCTGAGGCATTGTAGCATTCGTTCTGGGTCTTCCGCGCCTTCCCGAACCTGAAGCCATAATTCTGCATAGAATGCACTAAGCATTGAGTTGATCAGGCTCAATATCTCTTAGCATAATAAGTAGAAAAACAACAACAGACTCAAGAAATTCACGAAACTATCCCTAACAACCCCCACAGTCCGAGTAGAATCGAACTGCTCTGATACCATAATGTAACACCTTACTTTCATTAGCTTGAAAATAGGATAATTAACATTAGGTACAGTAATCCCAAATTTAAACTTAAAGTCCAACATTAAGTTCAAATGTCATAAAACTAAACTTTAATACATAAATCCATGTCAGTACCACACCAATACATAATTTTAGAGATTACATCTTAAAGGTGCTACTTAAACTACTACAAGAAACAAGGTTCCTAGAGCAAGCAGCTGTCAGCCTTCCTTTGGTACCTGTGCATCTGTAAAACAATTAAATAAGGAGTGGGGTGAGATAATAATCTCAGTGAAACCTCCCTCCGACTCCTCACCATCAACTCATACCATTTATCATCAGTCAAGAATTTATATGACATGTTTATGCAATGCATATTCTTACTATGAATTTATAATTCATCTTTGGCTCGTATTCATGGGTAGTGTTGTATGCTTACGTCCATACAACCCCATAAACACGCTTTCGATATGGTGGTTAGACGTCTTAACCGTCCGAGGGCGTCCCACACGGCTTACCATACCGATCACCTCCTTTATTGAGGCATCTTAGTATCTTTTAGAGAATTTAGTTACCAACTATATCCTTAGATGCATGCTTTAATCAAGATTAAGAATACCATTAGGTACTACTCTAGATTCATATGGAACTAAACATATTCATGTAGAAAGATACATTTCATATTCAAATGAAAACATGTAACATGCTCAGTCAAGGAAAAATACATCAAGACAAAACACATTTCCATTAGGGCTCCATGGAGCTCCCAATGGTCAAACATCCATCTCACAGTTTATGGGGGTTTTGGGTACAACATTAACCCCTACAAACTGTCCCAATAATACATGCATAACAATTAACACTAAAAACTATACATCAAATAGGGATTTGGGGAACTCCCTAACATAGGGTTCATGGGTTTTCTTCAGGGGGAACCTAATGTGGGAATTATGGGTGCCCAACACCTAAAAGAAGGAAGAACTCACCACAACTTCCAAGATTCAAGTTCAAAGTTGATGCTTAGCTTCCTCTTCTTCCCTCTTCACGTTCTTCCTCTTCTCCTTCAAGCTGGCCTTCTAGGGATTTCCTTCAACTTTCCAATCCAAGCATAAACACTCCCCAACTTGGATTCAAGCTAAGATTGAGGATGAATCTAGCATGAATCCTTGTTTTTCCCCTCTAATTTGGGAACCCTAGGTATTTTAACCCCTTCTCCTTCTTCTCTCTGTCGCACCCTCTCTCTCTATCCCTCTCTCTAACAATCGCGTTCTTTTTCTCACGAAGTTTTTTCGATATATCAGAATTGTGAATCGATTCACAGCATAGGTGAATCGATTCACTCAGTGTAAAAATGACAGGAATCGCAGTTTTAAGTGCAGGAATCGATTCCTGCAGTTCCCAGATTCGATTCACAGAGGACTGTCTTTTGTGAATCGATTCACGTTGCGATTCACAGAGGATCACCCTTTGTGAATCGATTCACTCTGCGATTCACTGCAACCCGAATCGAGTCCTAGCAAACTCACATCCCTGAATCGATTCACAGGGGCCTGGGAATCGATTCACACTGGGCGAAAATCATCCAAACACAAAATTCACACATTCAATTTGACAATCAATGAGAAAATCACTTAAAATTCATCATTAAGCCACACTAAACATATGTACACACGTTAAATCAAGCTTGAGGAAATTTGGGGTGTTACAAAAATTATCAAGACAAAATCTTTAAAATAATAGTCATATTAAATATGACATAAAACAGACAATTAATACAATAACTAAACCATGAAAAATCAAACTATGACTTAAAAATATTTATTAAATCCTAAAAATTATTTCTCTTTCAATAAAATAATTTTCTTTAATCAAATAACAATCTTTCACATTTTTCGGGATTAATTCATATTAAAAACAGTATACGTCTACACTGTCTGTTAATCTGAATTAATTACTAAAACAGTAAATTGTTTACAATAAATCTTTGTTGTTCTTTGTACTTTTAACAAACCATTGAGGTGATCAATCTCCATGATTTATTTTCAAGTAGCTGAAACTATAAAATAATTTTCATAAAAATTGGGATGTTACAATTATTATTCGAGCAGGAACTACCATGGTTCTCGATGCCTATAAAGTTAACCTTTGCAATTGCATCCTCATTTGTTGTAGGCTTCCTTGAAGTTTTGGTACGTGCGTGAGATGCTGACAAGGCTTTGAATTTTTCAGTAAATGCATCCAGCTTCGCTTCCAGAGATAAGTGAGTGTGCAACCCATGGTCTTCAATTTCCGGATCAACTTGTTTCTCTTTTGATGACCATTGAGCATTGTTTTGAGCCATCCCTTCAATGATTTCTAAAGTCTCAAATGGTGTTCTTATTCCCAGAGATCCCCCACATGCAGCGTCTATTGCAGCCCTGCTTTGTGCATTTAACCTATTATAGACAATGTGAACTAGTTGCCATGTAGCAAATTCCTTGTATGGAAAACCTCTAAGTAGTTCATGAAAGCGCTCCCAAGCTTCGTGCATTTGTTCTAACTCAGACTGTTTGAAGCTAGTTATTTTTACTCTTATCTCGGCAGATTTAGCTAAAGATAGATATTTCTGGAGAAATTTGCTCTTCATATCTTCCCAAGTGATGATTGAGTTTGGTGCCGAAGAGTCTAGCCGAACTTGAGCTTTTCCCTGTAATGAGAATGGAAACTCTGTTAGTTTAATAGCTTCTGCTGGGACTCCACTATACTTAACAGTGCTAAGTATTCTTCGAAAACTCTTGAGATGGGCATGTGGGTCTTTCGAAGGTAGCCCCGAAAATTGTATTATAGACACTAGCTTGATTAAGGTAGGATTAAATTCAAAGTTATGCAGCCTGATTGCTAGGCGATTTATGCTGTCCTGAATATCGATAGAAGCAGAAAAGTACTTCGAAAGTAAGCTTTTGCCCTTCTTCCATTATGGTACCTGAGTACAAAGATGATAATTAATATAAGTAAAATAATTATAAAATAATAAAATAGAAATTAAAATAAAAATGCTTAAAGTGATTAAGATCTCGTTGAATTAATATGTCAAAAACAATCTCCAGCAACGACGCCAAAAACTTGTTCCGACTCATGCAAGTGCACCTGATCGTAACTCGTAATAATAGTGGAATATAATTAGGACTCCAAATGTTGAACCCACAGGGAATGTGCAAGTACCAGCGTAATAAAGATCTTTAATTCTTTAAGCTAACGAGATATTTGGATTGGGATTGAATGGAAAATTAAGGGAGATTAGAATAAAACTTCGAATTAAAATAATTAGAGCAAGATCGAATAGGAGAAACCTAGGGGAACCGGGTTCACTAATACTGGATCCTAAATCTACTTCCTTACTATTATGAATTGCATTACCTTATTGAATGCCAATCACTCACTCTAAATTACTAAGGGCTACCTAGCTTGCAATAGCCTTCCACCTAACTAATTACTCTGTTTGGTCCTAGAAGGTAACTAAAGGAAAGGGCATTACGAACAGGCAAGTTTGTTAATCTAATAACTGATTAGAAACAAGCAATAACCTATTCGGTGTATAAAGTGATCTCTGTGATCCTAGAGTTCCACTAGTTATCTATGATCCTATTAACGTAATTAACTAATTTTATAAGGGTTAGCTACTCCCGATGAAATTAAGCATGCCAAGATCAACAAATTTATAAGGATAATAAGGAATTCAAAATAGCAATTAAATAGATATCAAGGTCATTGTAAGAGATCCCCCATCATCCCTAGTGATGGAATTAAGTACTCATAATGTTGTGCAACAAAATAAAGTAAAATAAATCCAAACTCCTAAAAGACACGAGTTAATAGAATCGAGACACCCTTTCGGTAAAACGGTGATCCTCTCGTGTGTTCCTCAAGTCTCCACGAACTCCGGTAGTAATTCAGAATTAATGGGAAGCTCCAATGATCCAAAACTCACTCTAATCATACGATGTTTGTGAATAGCTCTCAATATGGGCCACTTGACTTAGGAATTCGTCAAAAGGTCTTTAGAAAAAGGTTAAGAGCCCCTATTTATAGATTAGGCTACGAACTAGGACATCTGGCTTTTAAATTTGCACTTTACGAGGCGAGAATGCAGTAGTGTCGAGCTTCTGATGATCTTTGGATTGTAACCTGCGAGTCAAACCTTGACATTACTTGTATACGGCCGTACTGCCTTTGGCACGGCCGTACTAGACTATTTCATCAGCACCAGGTGGTACAGACTGAGGGGGTACGCCCTTACTAAAGTTCTGCTCTAGGTATGGCCATACTGGGTATAGGTCAGGCCGTAATGCTTGTTCAGTAGTGCTAAAACTCTCTAAAACTAGCCAGTTTTTGGTCCTTTTTTTGCATCTTTTGCTTCGAGTGATGTCTTCATGATATTTCTGGATAATAGGACATAAATTAGTTCCATTGTGCTTTAATTAGTGTAAAATGGTATATTTAGATACTAAAAATGCCCTATAAAAGTAGATAAATTGGTGTGTTAACAAATGTCACACATGTTTTTCTTTGGTACGTGAATAGATTAGAATATCGTCAAGAAAGACAACAAAAAATTTGTCCAGATATGGACGAAATATCCTATTCATGTAATCTATGAACACAGCTGGGGCATTAGTCACTCCAAATGGCATGACTAGATATTCGTAGTGCCCATACCGGGTTTGAAAAGTCGTCTTAGGGATATCTTCTTTATTAACCATATATTGATGGTATCCAGATCGTAAATCTATCTTAGAGAATATAGAGGCTCCTTTTGTAACACCCTAACTCTAATCAGGGGATTACTTGCAAAAATAATCAACATTTAAAGGTAATTACAGAACTTTGACTAATTAAAAACTTAGAATACCTGAGGAATCATAAACTAGAGTTTCAAAAAACGAAAATTATTTCGAATATACATACAACACTTTGATCAATAAGAATGAACAAAAGCTAACCAAACTTATAAATTTCTTAACTAACATTACTTTAAACAAAACCTAATAAGATTTACAAAGACTCGTAATACAAGGACTCGTACGTAGCACTTAAGATATTAAAGAGGGACTTGTGATCCGGTATAGACTATTGACGAACATCCTCTGTTATTGGTGTCCCTGTCATCTGAAACAAATAAAGGAAAGCGGTAAGATATAAAAATCTCAGTGAGTCCCCTTAACTCCATCCCCTTACATACCATTCATGAATGACAGTCATACTACATAATCAATTACATCAAATATTCAGCATTTAATTATAACAATCCAATCTCAAATACAACCAATGAGGAGTCTAAAACATTGTTCAACATGCAATTTAGAGTATCAAGACATTTATCATTTCCAACTTACAATGCATGACCAATCAACCCAATATCAATCAAATATGAACTCTAAACATGATTTAACATGTGTATTTGGAGAATCAAGACACTTGTTAAGAAAACACCAAAACTCTAACATGTAGATTTAACCCACAACTCAAAGTCATCATGCTCGAAAGTTAACAAACCATTAACACTAATTCTTGATTTTTATCATGAATTGACGGTGATGTACACATCAATCAACAAGAACACTAATAACAATTACAACTTACTTAAGTTTAGACATTCTTGAAGATTCTAACCAACTCCATGAGCCTTGGAATTGGCTCACGGTTTCTGTTTCCAAATTTATAAGAGAACTCTTTGAGGACATATCTCAAACACCTCCTATGCATATTAACACACCCTTTATGAGAGTTCTCCTCAACAAACCACAAATTTGTACATGCTGATCAAGATCATGAAACAAACAATCAAGATATGCAATCAAGGTAATCAACCTAAGAATGGGTTTTTAAAGGTTCCCAACCTCTATATGAGATAACCCCCAAAGGTGATTCGCTTTGTTTGTTTGGAGAACAAAACCCTAACTTTGGGTGTTGATGGAGATGAAGAAGATGCAGTTCTACTCTTGGATCCTCCTTTAGGTAGCTTGATCTTCTCCATTTTTCTTTCTTCCTTCTCTGCCCAAGCTCTCTCTCAGTCTCGTTGGAGAACAAAACCCTAACTTTGGGTGTTGATGGTGATGAAGAAGCTGAAGTTCTACTCTTGGTTCCTCCTTTAGGTAGCTTGATCTTCTCCATTTTTCTTTCTTCCTTCTCTGCCCGAGCCTCTCAGTCTCGTGCTCGATCTCTCTCATGTTCTCTCCTCTTCAGGTTTGCGATGGTGCACCACCACCGTCGGCCTTGTTACCGCTGCGACCACGCCGGAACCACCGCGGTTCCGGTTCCTTCCTTCTTTCCCAATCGCTTCTCCTCTCTCTCTTTCTTCTCGTTCTTTCTCTTTTCTTCTCTTTTTCTACTTTCTGTTTCCTCTTAATTTTTCCTTTCTCAGGTCACGATGAGGGAAATATAAGAAGGAGTGTGAGGGTGTTAAGGTGGAGAGGGCATAAGTGTGGTATATGGTGGGTCGCTTCTGTGTATTTTTCTAAAATTGAACTTATATGTCTTTTTCTAAATTCCATAATTTATTCTTAGGTCCCTAATTAAACCTTGGGTAATTTTTATCAATTAAAATTACACAGGAATAATTAGTCCCACATTTCCTAAATCCTTATATAAAATTACCATTTTACCCCTAGGTTCCAACTTAGCTTTAATTTACTAAGTTAAGGGCTATAAACTCTATTTAACCCGTAGGGATTAAATCCTTTCCAACATAAGGTCTCTAATAATTAGGCTTAGGAGAATTGGGATGTTACACCTTTCAACTGATCCATCAAACCATCTATTCTGGGTAACTGGTATCTATTCTTTATGGTGACCTTATTGAGTTATTAGTAATCCACACATAGTCTAGATGTACCGTCCTTCTTCTTAATGAATAGTATCGTTGCATCCCATAGTGACATTATATTCTATAGGGAGCTATTGAGATAGATCCTATTCCGGGTATTAGGTCAATGGTGGATTCTATTTCTCTTTCGGGTGGCAATCCTGGAACATCATCAAGGAAAACATCGGGAAATTCATTTCATTTAATATTGGTATATTACCTAAGTTCGGAGGGTCTTTCCCTTCTAGTGAACACAACATCATGCATATCTGAGAATTTTTCTTATCTTTCCTAGTCTCAGCACTGGCAGATTCATTTTTAGGTGTTTTCGAAAAAGTTAGGGCTTTTTAGGACAGTCTTAGATTACATGGTTAGCCGAGAGCCAATCCATGCCTAGAATAATATCTTATTGGTGTAAAGGTAGACAAACTAGATCAACAAGAAATTGACGGTTTTCAAATTCTATGGGGCATTGACGACAAACAGAGGTAGTAGGAAATGAGTCATTCGTAGGGGTTGAAACTATTAAAGTTCGTAGTAAAGACGACACAGGAAGTTTCAAATGATCCACACAGTCATTTGAGATAAAAGAATGAGTAGCACCTGAGTTAAAAAATATAGACAGGGGATAACCAGAAACGAGGCACATACCTTGAATCATATTAGGCGACTGAGAGGACTTGGCTTCTCGTGCAGTGAATACTCTGCCAGTAGCTGCAGGTTTATTGGACTACTTGTTCGAAGGTTTAAATCCTCCTATCCTATTATTCGCTGCCTCATATCCTCTGCCAGTTATAGGTCTTTCCTGGCTTTGGGTCATCCCTTTACAATTTCTTGTTTCATTTATCATTCCTCAAGGAAGTGAGAAGGGGTTCATTCAACATTCTCTAATAATATGTTTGGGTTTTCCATATCTATAGCAAACCCATTGGTCTGCCTGTGGGCAATCTCGTATGAGATGGTTGCCTCCACATCTGAAACAGGGTGGAATTCCTTCTGGGCATTACTGAGTGTAACCCTTGAATTCTCCTTGGGGTCGTCCAGGTCGTGCATATGGGTTTCCTCTATGTCCAATAATCTCTCATCCTTTTTGTGTGGTCCTTGATTCCTGAGAGGTCCTCCACTTCTAGGTGGTTCCCTTTTGGGTTCCACATTTTATAATTCCATGCACCGTTTAACCATATCCGAAAAGTTGGTTAGCCTCAATGATAAGATCGATCTCTGGAGTTTGACTCAAAGTCCATCGATAAATCGACGACACATCCATTCTTCACTTGGGTTGAGTTAGTAGCAATCAAAGTACTTAAATAAGGCTTCAAACTCGTAACGTATTCTCCCACTGTCATGCTTCCTTGTACCAACGAACTAAATTCTCGTTCTTTTTTGTTGTCGAGCTGTGCTAGGGAAATATTTTTCTAGAAAGCATTCTCGAAACACTTTCCAATTAATTGCCCTACCTTCTACTTCTAACACTCTCCTCTTTCCACGCCACCAATTCTCAGCTTCTCTTATCAATAAGAATGTGACATAGTCTTCCTTTCGTTCTTCTCTATTACCACAAAAATATTTTCCATCTCCTAAATCCAATTCTCTACACCTTTAGGATCATAGTCTCCCTTAAATTGAGGTGGATTCCCTTTGAAAGTCACCAATCCCTGATCTCTTGTATCATTTTCTCGTTGCGGCCTAGTTGCAATTGGGATAAGTTCTGCGTTTTATGGCAACACAGCTGTGGCCAAGTCTTGAAGAGCTATATTATCCGGGTTTTCTTGGCTCCTTCTTAAGTTTCTTATTAAAGATACTCTAGCTCTGGAACTATCCCTGTTCTCATTAGGGTCGATAGTTTCTCCGTTTCTATTTCTGCTTCAAACCATCATTTTGCTGCAATCTAAAAGTCGTTATTCATAAGACATGCTACATTTTATGAATAATTGTAGCAATCATCTATAACTATCCCACTCAGACAAGATAATTGCTAATAGGATTCTCTACCCTTCTAAATATATTCAGTGTTCGGTGGGAAACCAACTAGGAAATTGGCTAGATTTTAACATCCAGAGAACTCACAGTCTGGTTAGGATCGAACTGCTCTGATACCACCCAAATGAGACGACCCCGTCCCATTTATAATAACAATAATCCAAATGCATAGTAAAATGATTAATTATATATATCATGGTGTAACAGAAAGAAAATGAACATAAACATCTATGTATATATAGATATCTATCAAAGTTTATATACAATCAGGGTTCCCTCCAAGGAACCAACAAAAAAATAATATACAAAGCATCTGGTACATATACACATGAACCCATCCGGGTATAAAAAAAAATACAAGATATGTCAAAAATATATCCTCCTTTCCTATGAGAGTCCACTATACTTGCCCTGTCTATGTAGACTGATGCGTGATCGTGGCGATAAGCGGGAATCACTGATAGAAGGGTGTCCCTGGAGTCTAGAAGGATAGATCCTTAGAGGCTCTACCATAGGTATCACTAGAAATGTGGGAACAGAAGACTCATACCTACGACGAAGCTCCCATCTCCCTACGCTATCTTTACCCATACTAAAGGATCCAAAAGAGGATGGGGTAGCAGAATAGCGGTCGCGATACCTAGTCCTAGGCTCTCGCCACGTGTGGCGAAAGAGTAACTGCTGTGCAATCCTAAAATCTCCTATAAAGGAGGCTCTCAGTGATCCCAATAAATGATAGAAAATATAAAAAAGCCCTGTGTAGATCACGACATGATGCCCATAATCGATCACCTAATAGTCACTATCCATATCGTAGTAGTATACCTCGAAGTCACCCCATACCAGGATGCTCTGCTCCTAAAGCATCGACGGGTGGAAGTAGTGTGTCATCTTCAATGTCAGTGTCTAGGGGCTCCTCTGGATCTATCACACAGAAGGAGAACAAGTAAAACAATCACAAAAAGGGAGATAAGAACAAATAATGCACTATATGGACAGGAAGCAGGAAGACAATATATGTGTATGAATCGATACTCAGGTCACACGAATCTCTAACTGACTGTTGGATCATAGCCTAACTACCCATGTCACTCCTGTAGCCTAGTATTACATGTATAGGTGGCCACACAACAGTAGACGGCAGCAACGGCCCCACCTTAACCATATAGTAGATATCAGCAACCTCCCACCCGCTTGTGAAAGGCAGGTCAAGTCAGTTGTTTATCCGCATATCCCGCTCATCATACCCCTAAGAGTTCATCCCTGTTCCTTAACTTCACCAATGAGAACATGTGTCAGGGAGGCACTCAGAATCGTCGCTATGGACAATGAATACAATAGTACCCCATCAGGATGAGCAGATACTCCGACGTCCCGACACAATGGCATCCAGACCTTTGGTCACCTATAGACTTTATCAGACTCAGACTATTCCCAAGGACCGGTGTGTCCTGTACTGATTGTACTCATACCCGCACTCTGGCACCTGACCTCGTACGACAGCTCATTATTTATCACACTCCCCCATATTACAACAAATATCAATAAACATAAAATAACCATCAGCACGTATGTAAATCAATCCTATTATTGCTAAGGGCGACCGTTATGTATACACGCAATCAACACAACCATTAACAAACATCACATACAATCCATACAACACCCAGTGTTCCTATTGGTCGATAGACTAACGACAACTATCCTTAGTAATTGCAGTCACAACACCTCTCCTGAGGTGTTGTGGCATCTGAAGTGTTTTGATGTCACAGAGAAAGGGGGTTGAACTGTGACTGTTTAAAATTTAACTTCCTGAAACAAGCTAACTATCTCTCAAGAAGTTTCATGGAGTACAAAGGGTTAATGAATCAGCAATGACTAAACTTTCTAATGTATGGACAGTTGATAAAATGATCTTTTGTGAATGTAGAAGGAAGCTTGAAAATATGTTTCAATATTTAAGTTCAATAGAAATTCTTAATAAGAGATGTGTACTACGATGAACTTGTTAATATTGAGTTTTTAAATGATCTAAACTTTCTAATGCGAGCAGTGCAGAAATATAAATGAGATAAGAGATAGAAAGTTTACACACAAGAGTTATAGTGATTCACCCAACTTAGGCTACTTCCACTCCTCACTTCCAGTGAGTATTTCCATTATTTTCTCAAATAGTTACACTGCTTTTCAAGTCCCTCCAAGACCCAAAAGCTTACAAGATAGTTTACTTTACAGCCCTATCAACTGTCTCAACTTTAGAAACTTCAACAAGTTTAGAAAGTTCCACTTGCTAAACCTTCTTGCCAACACTCACCACCTTGGTAGCTTGGTAGAAGAGAGAAACAAGATTACAAATACAATAAAATGTTTGTGGGAAAAGAATAGCTTTGAATATTCTAAGTTTACATAAGATGAAGTGTAAGCTACTAGAACACTTAGTAAGTTGTATCCCAAAAAGATTTAGCGCTGAATCTGAATGTAGATGAGAGAAAGTTTAAGACTGGCTAGGATTTGCTTTCAGTGTTTTCCAGTAAGTTCTCTAACTCTGAATGAAGCTTTTCAAATGTTATTTATAGGCTTCCCTTCGTTATGTCCATTGGAAAAGGCTCCACATAGCTTCTGACTTGTAGCCTTGTCCTAGTGTCAGTAGAGTCAACTCTGTTGCAGTCCTACAAGCTAGTCATGTCAGTCTTCAACGGGTGGATTTTGTTTCTTTCATTGCAAACCTTTTCAAACATAACTCAGAGGCAATCGGTCTTTAATCTTCCTCGTACTGAATCTTAATAGTGTCTTCACTTGATTGCTGTACAATAGTACTTTGATTCGATGCTTTGTACATTCAATTATGAGTGAAGATTTTCTAATTTATCTTTCCTTGAAGTAGCAAAGACAAGGAAGATGTCTTTAATCCTTTTCTTGTGTTGAAAGACCTTTCTCAAGACATATTAATGAACATTCTTGATACTCAAACTTTTTGTCTGACTGCCTTTAACTTTCTTCATGCATAATGTCTCTTGGTCCTGTTTTATATCGTAAGGCTCAAGTAGAGACATTAGATAACAATGATTAGAAAATATTTCACTCTTTGTCAAAGGTTTGATCATCACTCAGAACTCAAGATTTTAGGAATTGTCGCAACATTCTCCCCCTTTTTGATGATGACAAACTTTTGAGAAAGTGTTAAGTTTTCTAATGTTTAACCAAACTCAATATAAAGATCATTGGAAATATTTGAGCCCCCCCTGAATCTATGCATACAAATATTCAACATTTAAAATGATTTTCATTCAACAAAAAATAGCATATAGCTCATATGAACTTTACATACTATTCAGGTACTGAAAAAAAAATGTACTAGTTTACAAGTTTGATAGCCAGCAACAAAACGAATCATAGGATCGATGGCCAAACAAAACATACTTTAAGCATTGCCTAGTACATCCAATAAACATATATTAGAAAATACTTAATAATCTAATAACTCCCCTTTTTGTCATTATTAAAAGGAAAGGGGTCATCAGAGATACACAATAGCTACTTAGAGGGAGAAGAATCTCCAGAGGAAGATAATGGAGTAGGAGCAGGCACATCTGGAAAGACTTGTGGTGGAGCAAGAGCAGGAAGTTGAAGTGTGGGGACAAGGTGAGGTACCACATGCTGAATGAGTAAGGCTTGATACATTTCAGACCTAGCAGCATAGTAATGAACCTCCTGCTAAATCACACGCTAAGATTCAATGATGTGTTTTTGGTTGTCCCTTGATTTTTTCATGTGTTTCTCCAACCTGCTGATGCGATCCTCAAGAGAGAATTCCTTGGCTTCGGGTGTCGCAGTCTCCGTAGCTTGTGGAGGTGGCATGGAGAATGAAGGAGGTTTGATTGGAGATTGGTCAAAGCGAAGCATTTCTAATGTGGGGTCAGGAAAAAATGAAACAGACCGGGCTTGTTTGAGTGAAGTATCAAAAGCTGGGGGAGAAGGATATAGGAATTTTTCCATATCTTTAGAGTTGAATGTGTTGCCAGATTTGATGGGTGATTGAAAAATGCCAGGAATGAAACGGGGGCAGATACCTCTACAAGGGTGCTGGCCTCTTGAGTAATTTGGAAACTCGGAGGATCATCAGTGATGTCTTTCATAGAAGGAGATTGCTCCCCCTGAGTTTCAGCACCAGGAATTGCACTCTGCATCTCTTCTTGAGAGAGTTCAGGAACTCTCTTTTTAGTAACTTCTGCATGTTCAAGTTGAGGTTGGGGTTGAATTGGTGGAGAAGAAGGAGGTAGCTCAACGACAGGATCCTTTTGTTGTCGAGCAAGTTTTACCATTTTCCTATGTTTTCGTGCTTCCTTTTCTTCTTTGGTGCGTTTGCGCTTGGCACCAACTGGAATATGTGGTACATCAGAAAGTTCTTGTGTTAGAACTTCAGCTACAGGAATCGATTCTGCTATGGGGTGAACTTCCTCAGTAACCTCCTCTTCTTCAGCAACATCAACTTCCTTTACAGCAGTACCTTCTTGAACTATCTCTTCTTTCTTTCCTTCAATCATAAGAGGAGGGAGCATTGGTGATGATGGAATTTGGATTTCCTCAGTTAGTTTTCCTCTTCAAGAGAGATTTTTTCGAATAACCCTTTTTGATACTGACTTCTTTTTTCTTTTGGGAACCTTAGTTTCCGTAGGCCTTACAGAAGTTGGACCAGTTTCTTGTGGACCAACACTTTGAGTCACTTCAGGTGGCAGATCAGTAAGGCCCATTTGTCTAAGATTCTTTGAGTAAAATGATGGTCTCTCATAGAGCTTCTTCTTCCTCAATTTCTCTTCCATGAAATTTGAAAATCTTGGACAAAAACATACCATAGGGCAAGGCGATGGTAACTCTGGACGAAGCCGCCATTTGAAGCATGTAACGAAGTATGATGTAAGGAAGACATAGGGGAGTTTTGGTGATGTGATGGTAGATAATAATGAGATCAACATTTGAAACCTTGTGAGAACTTCCTCCTCTGGCCGCAAGGTGATGAATGCTCATGCTGTGAAAGATCTTGGCTAATCCAACTAGATTTTGATGGCTGATATCAGTGGTAGGATCTGTGACAACGCTTTCTTTGACGCATTCTTCTGAAAGGTGGAGGAAATCTAACCAATCATCGTCATATACTCTGTTTCCATCGTGAGGAATTTCCAAGGCTTCTCCAACATTTTCAGGAGTGTGTTCCATACGTTTGCCTCAAACAAAGCTTGTGATTTTGGCCATGTCCTTGGTACAGTGAAGATTAGAGTAGAAAACCTTGACCATGGAAGGACAAGAACTTTCAGTGATTTGAAGAAGATCTGACCATTTTTGTGCTTCAGTGTAGGGAAAGAAATTCCATCCTTTTGTTTGAAGTTCAAACAGTAGATAGATCCTTCCAGAAAGAACAGATTTGTTAACCCATTTATCTGCAACGTTTTCCAAAGGCCTCTTCTTATTTTTCTTTTCTTTCTTCTCAGATTTGCATTCAACAGATTTAGGAACAACTTCCTCTTCTCGAACAACTATGATTGCCTGCTCTGTAGAAGGTGCAAAAATCTTAGTGGAGGGAGAAATGGAAGAGATGCGAGAGGATCTACGAGGTGTGGAGGATGTTCTGGGTTTCTTGGAAGTTACTGGTGAAGCTTGAGTTTGATCAGGATAACCAGGGATGAGGTGAGGAGGTTTCTCCTGCGATGATAAGGTGTAAGTGGTTTTCTTTAGATAAACCATGTTGAGAAATTCAGAAAGAGAAGGTTTGAGTGGACCGAGTCCACTTATATAAATGGTGAGGCGGTGGTGGGAGTAACCGTTGGGTGATAATGGTTATAGGGAGAGAGAAAGGAAGGCGCAATCAATGCCACGCGTCATATAACCGATGTGGCGCCTAAATTCAAATAATTTTGAATGAGATATTTCATATAATTTCACCTTTCTCAACTACCTTATATTTGTAGTTGACGAGAGTCCAAGAGGGAGTTCGTACACGTACATTTCAGAGAAGGTTTAAACTACATTAATATATTTTTCAATTATGGAGATTTAATAATATGCAATTTGCTCTTGATAAAAGTGAAACTTTCTTCAACAAGAGGTTTTGTAAATATATCACCTAGTTGATTTTCGGTATCCACAAAAATCATTTCAACTTCCTTTTTCTGAACATGATCACTAATAAAATGATGTTTGATATCAATGTGTTTAGCTCTAGAATGTTGAATAGGATTTTTTGTGAGATTAATAGCACTTATGTTATCACAATAGATTGAGATGCAATGATACCTTATAGAATAATCCTCAAGTTGATTTCTAATCCAAATGAGTTGAGAGCAACATGCTGAAGCTGAGATGTACTCGGCTTTGGTTATAGAAAGTGCAATGGTTCCTTGCTTCTTGCATGACCAAGATACTAAGGATTCTCCCAAGAGTTGGCAAGATCCACTTGTACTCTTCCTCTCAACTTTATCACCCGCAAAGTCAACATCACAATATCCAACTAGCTCGAAGTGAGTTTTCTTTCTGTACCAAATTCCCAGATCAGTTATGCCCACAAGGTATCTGAAGATTCTTTTCACGGCTACTAAATGTGATTCTTTTGGGGAGGTTTGAAATCTGGCACATAAACCTACAGAAAACACTATATCTGGCCTGCTGGCAGTTAGATATAACAATGAACCAATCATGCCTCTATATTCTTTCTCAGATACAGATTTACCTTCCTCATCTTTATCAATACTTGAGGATGGATGCATAGGGGTAACCATTTGTTTGGCTTCATTCATTTTATATTTTTTGAGAAGAACTTTAATATATTTTTCTCGAAAAATAAGTACACCTTTCTTAAGTGGTCTAATTTGTAAGCCAAGAAAAAATCTTAACTCACCCAAGTTTTCATCTCAAACTCACTTTTCATAAGTCTACTAAAATCTTTGCACAAGTTTTCATTTGTTGCTCCAAAGATAATGTCATCTACATAGATTTGAATTAAGAGAAGATCATTTTTATGGATTTTTCTAAAAAGTGTAACATCAATCTTGCCTCTTGAAAAACCATTTTTGATTAGAAAGTTACTCAACCTTTCATACCAAGCTCTTGGAGCTTGTTTCAATCCGTATAAAGCTTTAGAAAGTTAAAAAACATGATTTGGTTTCTGTTGATTAATAAATCCAGGAGGTTGATGTACATAAACTTCTTCATTTAAATATCCATTTAAAAAGGCACTTTTAACATCCATTTGAAAAAGTTTAATATTCTTGTGAGCAGCATAGGCAAGAAGAATTTTAATTGCTTCCAAACGAGCAATAGGAGCATAGGTTTCATCATAGTCTATACCTTCCTCTTGATTGTATCCTTGGGCAATAAGTTTGGCTTTATTCCTTGTGACTTTGCCATTTTCATCTAGCTTGTTTCTGAAGACCCATTTTGTTCCAATCACTGATTGATAAGCAGGTGCTGGAACGAGTTTCCATACTTCATTTTTCTTAAATTGAGAAAGTTTCTCTTCCATGGCTTCTATCAATGAATCATCTTGAAGAGCATCATTGATGTTTTTAGGCTCAATTTTAGATATGAAGGCCATACTTGATGATTCTTTCCTAAAAGACATTCTGGTTCTGATTGGTTCTGAAGTTTATCCAATGATTTGATCTTGAGGATGATGAACTACCATCTTCCAACTTCGAGGCATGTCTTGATTCTGAGAGTTCTCATTATCATTTGATTGCTTTGAGGAAGTTCCAAGTTCAGGAGTTGACTTGCTTTGATCTTCCTTATCATTGAACTTTTCGGAGCTAACTTGCTCTTCCTCTGACTCATCATCCTTTCTTTTATTAACAAAGTTATCAATTTCATCAAAAATCACATGCTATTTTGGTTCTCAAATTATAAACTCTATATGCTTTAGATGAAGTAGAATAACCAAGAAAAATGCCTTTGTCAGATTTTGAATCAAATTTGCTAAGGTTGTCCTTGTTATTCAACACATAACAATTACAACCAAAGATGTGAAAATAAGAGATATCTGGCTTTCTGTTTTTCCAAAGTTCATAGGGAGTTTTGTTCAAGCCTTTTCGAATGGTGACTCTATTCAGAATGTAGCAAGCAGTGTTTATGGCCTCAGCCCAAAAATATTTCTCAATGTTTGAATCATTTAACATGGTTCTTGCCATTTCCTGCAAGGTTCTATTCTTCCTTTCAACAACTCCATTTTCTTATGGAGTTCTTGGGCAGGAGAAATTATGTGACACTCCATGTTTGTCAAAGAAGGTTTGGAAAAAACAGTTTTCGAACTCTCCCCCATGATCACTTCTTACAGTAATCACTTTGGAATTTTGTTCATTCTGAAATTTCTTGAAGAAGACTTTGAAAGCTTGAAATGAGTCATCTTTGTTTTTCAAAAATAACACCCAAGTGTATCTTGAGTAATCATCAACTATTACAAAACCATATCTTTTTCCACTTAAACTTGCAGTTTTAATAGGTCCAAACAAATCCATGTGCAACAATTCCAAAGGTTTATGAGTGGAAATCAGATTTGTAGAATGGAAGCTGGATTTGACTTGTTTCCCTTGAGTACAAGCTTCACAAACTTTATCTTTCTCAAATTTTATTTTAGGTAGACCTCTAACAAGTTCAAGTTTAGAGAGTTTGGAAATGGTTTTCATACTAGTGCGACCAACTTTCCTATACCAGATGCACTTATCATCATTTACTGATACAAAGTAGGTTTCGCTTGGTAATTCATCTAGATCCAAATAATATAGATTTTTACTTCTAAATCCTGTAAACAAGACTTTTCCAGAAGATTCTTCAGTAATCAAACATAATTTGTTTTTAAAATTGACATTGTGTCCATTTTCACAAAGTTGACTAATACTGATCAAGTTATATTTCAATCCTTCAACATATTGAACTTTCTTAATAGAAGCATAATTTTGTTTACCTATTGTACCTATACCTTTTATCCAGGCTTTATCATTGTTACCAAAGGTAACAAAGCCTCCCTGTACTTTCTCTAAAGAGAGAAAACTTATCTTTTTCGCCTGTCTTGTGCCTTGAACATCCACTGTCTAACAGCCATAGCCTTTTCTTGGATGCTAAGAGGCA
Source organism: Calophaca sinica (assembly GCA_037113605.1). Taxonomy (NCBI): domain Eukaryota; kingdom Viridiplantae; phylum Streptophyta; class Magnoliopsida; order Fabales; family Fabaceae; genus Calophaca; species Calophaca sinica. The sequence continues at coordinate 61,650,474 of CM073733.1, forward strand.
CTCCATCATTTTTCATTAAAAGAGACTTAGGTACCTGTAGATCTTTGGGTCCTTGAGGGTTAGTAAACCTTTTATAGTTAACCTTTTCTCTTTTCAAGCAATTTGAGAAATGATGGCCAAATTTTTTACAATATGAACATTGTACACTATGTTTTTTGCCATGATAAGAATATCTATAAGCATGATTGTGATGTTTATGATCCTGTCTTTCTTTGTGGTCAAAACCATTTTGATGTAAGAATTCTCTGTAAGATCTTTTGGGTTTTTCAAATGCTTTTTGAATTTGCACAAAGCTATCTAGATCAGTTGTCAGCACTTTGATCTTTTATTTTAAAGACTCGTTTTCCTTTTCAAGATCTGCCATGAGAAGGTTTGGCTTTTCAGCATCTTTCTCATTTAGCAGCTTATGTTGTTTAGAAAGTTTAAAGTGTGAGTTTTGCAAGGTTTTGACTGAGGCTACAAGATATTCATTTTGCTTCCTCAGTTCTTCATTTTCATTTTTGGATTCACATAACTGATTTTTGAACAACATGCATTTTTGAGATAAGATATTTGAGTCGTTTAAAAGATTGTTAAACATGCTTTCCCATTTTAGACATTTTGAACATGAACTACATTCAGAAGGTTTAGTGTCACTTACTTCCTCTTGGTCAGAATCTACCATAAGACATAAGATAGTTGATTCTTCTTTCGGTTTAGATGATGACTCATCTGAATCATCCCACGTAGCCATCAATGCCTTTTTCTTCTGGGGTTGTTTCTTGAAGCTCCTTTTATTTAAGTTCGGGCAGTCTTGCTTTATATGTCCTGGCTTGTTACACTCGTAGTAAACAATGGGTGACTTGCTACTTTCTCCTCTTAGGAAGTTTCTTCTGGATGGTGGAAACCTTCTATTGTCTCTTTTTTTGCTCAACATTTTCTGAATTTTTTTTTATATAAGAGCAAGTTCATCTTCTTGGTCAGAAAGTTCCTCTTCTGAATCTTGATACTCATCTCCAGATTCTTGTGCTGCTTTCAGTGCTGCAGCTTTGGATTTTCGAGATGGACTTCGTGTTGCCTTTTGGGAAGTTTTGAGTGCTATATTTTTTGATTTCTTTGGGTGAAGTTCCTTCATTATTTCTTGCTCATGGACTTTTAGTGAGCCTAAAAGTTCTTCAATCCTCAGAGTGGCAAGATCCTTTGCTTCCTAAATGGCTGTTACATTAGGCCTCTGAACTTTTGGTAAGCTCCTAAGCAACTTCCTTACTTTGTCTTGATTTGAGTAAGTTTTTCCCAGAGACTTCATTCCATTCTTAATTATGGTAAACATACTATGGACTCATCTTCATTCATTTTGAACATTTCATACTGTTGGACCAGTATGTTTATTTTAGCCTCTTTCACTTGATCCGTTCCTTCATGTGTTGTTTGTAATGTGTCCTATATTTCCTTTGCAGTGTCTTTTCCAACTAGCTTGTCGTATTCAGACTTGCCAAGTGCATATGATAGAAAATATTTAGCTTTAGAGCTTAGTAGTACCATCTTTTTATCCTCTATTATCCATGCTGCCTTAGGTTTAGGTACTGTTGATCCATCATCATATGTAGTTATAGGCACATATGGTCCATTTTCAACAATGTCCCATAAGTCAGTATCTTGTGATTCAAGGAACATTCTCATTTGATCTTTCCAGTAGTAGTGTTCACCATTGAAGCCAGGGGGCCTGTTTGATGAAGCTCCTTCAGGAAGAAATGCAACTGAATTTGTATGACTCATCACTTCTTCCAGGATCTTTCCTCCTACACTGTGAAGTGTGCTCAACCCTTAGAGGTAGAGCTTTCATGCCAATTGAAGTGTTTTGATGTCACAGAGAAGGGGGGTTGAACTGTGACTGTTTAAAATTTAACTTCCTGAAACAAGCTAACTATCTTTCAAGAAGTTTCTTGGAGTACAAAGGGTTAATGAATCAGTAATGACCAAACTTTCTAATGTATGGACAGTTGATAAAATGATCTTTTGTGAATGTAGAAAGAAGCTTGAAAATATGTTTCAATATTTAAGTTCAATAGAAATTCTTAATAAAAGATGTGTGCTACGATGAACTTGTTAATATTGAGTTTTTAAATGATCTAAACTTTCTAATGCGAGCAGTGCAGAAATATAAATGAGATAAGAGATAGAAAGTCTACACACAAGAGTTATAGTGGTTCACCCAACTTAGGCAACTTCCACTCCTCACTTCCAGTGAGTATTTTCACTATTTTCTCAAATAGTTACACTGCTTTTCAAGTCCCTCCAAGACCCAAAACCTTACAAGATAGTTTACTCTATAGCCTTATCAACTATCTCAACTTTAGAAACTTCAACAAGTTTAGAAAGTTCCACTTGCTAAACCTTCTTGCCAACACTCACCACCTTGGTAGCTTGGTAGAAGAGAGAAACAAGATTACAAATACAATAAAATGTTTGTGGGAAAAAAATAGCTTTGAATATTCTAAGTTTACATAAGATGAAGTGTAAGCTACTAGAACACTCAGTAAGTTATATCCCAAAAAGATTTAGTGCTGAATCTGAGTGTAGATGAGAGAAAGTTTAAGACTGGCTAGGATTTGCTTTCAGTGTTTTCCAGTAAGTTCTCTAACTCTGAATAAAGCTTTTCAAATGGTATTTATAGGCATCCCTTCATTATGTCCGTTGGAAAAGGCTCCATGTAGCTTCTGACTTGTAGCCTTGTCCTAGTGTCAGTAGAGTCAACTCTGTTGCAGTCCTGCAGGCTAGTCATGTCAGTCTTCAACAGGTGGATTTGTTTCTTTCATTGCGAACCTTCTCAAGCATAACTCAGAGGCAATCAGTCTTTAATCTTCCTCGTATTGAATCTTAATAGTGTCTTCACTTGATTGTTGTACAATAGTACTTTGATTCGATGCTTTTGTACATTCAATTATGAGTGAAGATTTTCTAATTTATCTTTCCTTGAAGTAGCAAAGACAAGGAAGATGTCTTTAATCCTTTTCTTGTGTTGAAAGATCTTTCTCAAGACAGATTAATAAACTTTCTTGATACTCAAACTTTTTGTCTAACTGCCTTTAACTTTCTTCTTGCATAATGTCTCTTGGTCCTGTCTTATATCATAAGGCTCAAGTAGAGACATTAGATAACAATGATTAGAAAACATTTCACTCTTTGTCAAATGTTTGATCATCACTTAAAAATCAAGATTTTAGGAATTGCCGCAACAGTATCAACCCCTAGTAGGGATAGGGCTACCCTATTTCCCGATTATACATCTATCTTATTTCTACTATCCCTAGTGAATAGGGTTCAAATCTCCCCATATCTAACTAGAAGACTACTGTCGCTCGTGCCCCTGCCTCGCCTCCAGAGCTGCTCCTCGCGTCCCTGAAAGAAAGTGGGAGAGTAGAAAGGTGATTTTTGGGGAGGGTAGGGGCACTATTTATAGTTGTGGTTTAGGACCATTACGTCACGATGGTACCACTTATATGTACCGTTGTGTTGCGATCGTACCTTTCTCTTTACACGTGTCGGTGGACTAACAGTGGTGTTGGTAGGGATCATCACGTCGCGATGGTACTCCCTCACAGTTCCATCGCGTTGCGATGCGACGAATATGAAAAATATCTAATTTCCCATTTTCTAGAAACTTCTAAAGGTTTCGATGCTTCCTTAAGGCTATTTTTGTCCTTCTCAAGTAATTTTTACTCAACTTAGGTTTCCTCAAGAACCTCCTAGTTTATTTTCACTTTTAAAATTGCAGTTTTATGTTTTTGAGTCATTACATATGATTGATTTATTAGTGATGAGAAATTGATTAATTATGAACTACTGGTTAATAAGTGATCCTCTGTTGGCGGAATTGTTGGCCATCCTCTAGAGGCTGCGGTTGGCCACTAGTCGGGAATTCACTCTGTGTTGTGTGAAACTGACTCCCGTGATGCAATCACAGCTATTGAAGAGAGGGATTATCAGCAGTTCCACCCCTCACTAGTGCAAAAACCACCTTTAATCGCGGTTTTTTTGGACTTTTAACATCGGTTTTCAATCCGGCGTCTTTTCTTCCGAAGTTGTAAGTATAAATATTTAACGCCGGTTTATAAACCGCGGTTAAAAGTAAGTTTTAATCGCGATTTTTAATAAAACCGGGGTTAAATCATGATGTAAAGGACAAAAAATTTTGAAAAAAAAAAGTTTTAACCGCGGTTTAAAATAAAACCGGCGCTAGATCCTATAGTAATGGGACAAAAAATTTTGGAAAAAAAGTTTTAACCACGGTTTTTATGGAAAACCGGCGCCGTATGTTACCTTTAACCGCGGTTTTCAGAAAACCGGCGCCATATATCACCTTTAATTGCAGTTTTAAGGAAAATCGGTGCCATATATCACTTTTAACCGCGGTTTTAAGGAAAACCGGCGCCATAGATGTATCAATTTTTTTTAATACTACCTTTTTGAAATTTCCATTTCCAGAACTGCCAACAGAACTGCCAATACAGACAACAATCATCATGAACTGGCAATATATACAACAACAGAACTGCCAATACATTTCACAAACCACTATACATAATTCACAAACCACTACATACAAATCCAGTCATGCAACAATCATCATGAACTCCAAAACTCACACACAAGAAGAAAACACATCCTACATTATTCTTGGGAGTGGTAACGAATCTTATGATGTCTCTGACCTGATAACTTTGTTCTGGTAGTTGTCCTAATTCACTCAACAAAATAACTGTTACAACTTCAATTATACTCTATCGTCAAAAAACAAAACTTCAATTATCCTCTAATTAACATTCAAACAACTCCTAAATGCTACGAATTATTAGTTACACAATTCTGTTATCCCTTTTTTTTCTTCTCTTCAAACCTTCTCATTTTTGTTGTGTTGCTTTTCTTGCTCGGCGTCTTGGCGGTTCTAGGTTTAGATTTTGCTCTTCAATCTTAGTCACAAAAAAATGTGCTCATGTTTTCCGAATCTCGACAATTTCTTCATGATTGTATGAGTTTGTGCCACGACCATCAAATAACTACAAGTTCAATTCAAAACATATGTAATTAACTAACTACAAATAGTGTAAGGTATCAAAAAGATCGAATAACAAGTTATGATATATTTTACTACCAAATCCCATCCAGAGGTAATCCTCATCGTGACAATGGATAACATGGTTTTCATGACATAATAACCACACGCCCATGAGTTGTCTTGGTAAGGCCCCTACAAATGACAATATAAATTAGTACAAATTATATAACACATAACTAATACGGCTTTCAATATGTAAATATCATATAAAGACAAACTACTTACCGCAAGTATGTTCCAATTAGGCCTCTTTCCTTTTCCCAGACCTTTCTTTCTATTATAGTCCATCATAGCTCTGATAAAATAATATAAGTTATAGATATAAGATAAATACATATATGACATCACAAGTATGACAAATAAATTAAAAGTTTACCCCTCAAGTACACGCTTAATCTGTAGGTTTGGCCTTTGATGAAGTGAGCATATCCAGACTATGAGATTATGCTTAGGACAAATGACAATCAACTGCCAATGATTACTAGGTAACAACAATAAAGGTATATTAGAAACACAAAGAGAAAAACGTATGCTATGTCATTTCCGAACTATATTTCCCGGTTGTTTTGGACCAGAAATCATCATAGATAACATAATGTACTTGCGCTTCATGCACAACCAAGGAGACAGATTGTAAATTACTAAGAGAACAGGCCATGAACTATAGATGCTATTTAAGTTACCATATGGATTCATTCCATCTGTAGCAAGTCCAAGCCTAAGGTTTCTTGGCACATTGCCGAACTCCGGAAACAATGAATCAATTCTCTTCCATTGCAAATAATCGGCCAGATGGCGAAGCTTTCCATCACATTTCCTATCATCTGCATGCCATCTAAGGTTCTTTGCATCATTTACATTGGTAAACAGTCGCTTAAACCTGGGAATAATTGGAAGATACCATAACACCTTCGCAGGAAGACCTTTTTTGCTCACATCACCACAACTATCATCACCGTCCTTCTTTTTGTAGCGTGGTGTATTACACTCGGGACACTCTTCTTTGTCTTCATGCTCTTTCCAGTACAATATGCAATCCTTCGGGCATGCATGTATTTTCTTATACTCCACACCCATCGGACATAATATCTTCTTCGCTTCATAATTACTGTTTGGCAATGTGTTACCTTTCGGAAGCATGTCATTCAACAGTTTAAGCAATTCAGTGAAGCTCTTATCAGTCCACCCATTTATCGCCTTCAGATTGAACAATTTCAACACCGCTGACAACCGTGTGAAATTTTTGCAACCCGGATACAAAGGTTTTTCCTTGTCGCTGTATAGAGTTTCATACACATGTGCCTGCTGGAAAGACTCTTGTCCAATATCACGAATCATGTCTTCTAGTCGATCGTCCATATCTACATCAACTTCCTCTCTTGTGGACACACTTGGCTTGTTTAACACTTCACCATGTCAGGTCCATGTCGTATATCTTTGCCAAATCCCAAAAACACGAAGATGATTCCGTATCTCCTCAAATTTTAGTGTTGGCCCATTCAAACACTTAACACAAGGACAATAGAAAGTTGTTTGATTAGGAAGTTTTGCTTGGGAAAATTGTAAGAAGTCTTCGACTCCGTTCTTATACTCATCACCTAAGCGATGTTTTTGCATCCAACTACGATCCATAACTGTGTTCTGAAATAATATACACATACTTTTATGCTTAGATATTTAACTAACATTGACATGTTGTTAGAACAATTAATAGAAAGATGTATACACGCCTCAAAATTAGGCAATTAAAAAGGGATCAAATTGAGATCTTATTTGGCAACACTATGTACACAAAAGCAGAAACCTTAGCGAGGAAGCGTGATAGAGAAAAACAGGAAAAAGTAAAAATAAAAAAGGAGTTTATGTGAAAGAAAAGAACGAAAACAGTTTCATAGAATCTAAAATACCAGATATATGAACGAACAAAGGGTTACAAGAAGCATTTACCTGAATAAAATGAAAAATTCGAGAACAAAATTACTGGAAAACCAGAATCGAAAGCAGACGCTGCGTCACCACAGGATTAACCAGCAAGCCAAGCGGCACTCTCATTGTTCAATACATTAGACTACACACAATCAAAACCATCACTTACAAAGAACAAAAACCAATCCATCCCACAAACCCAACCCACATCACAAAAACAAAATTTCCAATTGAAATAATTTCTCATTGATCAGTTCATCAGAGCAAAAGCAACACTTCCCACATCATAATTCACAATACACAACAAGGGTATTAAAAAATTGAACTTAAAAAACATTAAAAAAAATTAAGTTGCATATCATCAACAACACAAAACCCCAATAATAGAGACATGTTCACACATACACACTGTTTACCGCTTCCCACGAGGCACTCGAGTCCTTATCTCGGATTCCATCATTTATAAAACTTCCAAAAAGAAGCGCTATCGTTAGGAGCTATTACAAAAGCAATTCAGTTTAGGTGACCTTTTTACTTACTATCGTTGGTCTGAAGAATGATACCAATAGCAGCACAAATTCGAATCATGAAAACTAAAAGTCAAGTGAATAAGTTAAGAGAAGCAAAACAAAATATTTTCTATGAAAAAGAAGCAAAAGGTATAGTATATGATCATGACAGAATCTTCACTATCATTTAGACAATTACGTGACTATAATAAGAAACCAAAGTTCAGGGAATATAAACGATAGCTTCAAATAAATTACAAAGTCCACTTTGAGTTTCCATGAAAAGCATTCTAAGAGGAATGTCAAATGCGAAAGAACAAACATACTTTATAAGTATAAACTCAATCACCAAGCTATTAATGCTTGACCTCAGACCTGTAGACAATCTTATAACTCGTAGACCACCCTACCAAAGAGATGAATCATGAGACAAAACCATTCAATAAGAATTAAAAAATTTAGTCTGGCAAACACAGAAGAATTATATGCAAAATAATGTGAAATTTTCCAAATCATGAAACAGAACAAACAAAAGACACCAATGTCTATTTTCTTTGAAAACGTTAGTGACATAAACAATTGAACACGTCTTCTTCTTGGCTCACCTCCTCTTCAACACTAAACCCTTCAACACTAAACCCTTCAACAACACTAAACCCTTCACGTACCCCTCTCCTTTTTTCCTGAAAACCAAATTCCTTTTCTCCTAACATTATTCATATCTCAATAGCTAGAAATGTAACCCAAAAAGAGAGAGAGGGAAGAAACTTACAGATTCTCTGGTTTAGAGAGAATGGCGTCCGCGTGGAGAGGGACGGCGCAAGGAGAGTGGAGGTGCGAGGAGAGAGGGACGAAGCAGAGGGAGAGGGACGGTACGAGGAGAGTGGGACGATGCGAGGGAGAGGGACAGTGCGGTGGTGAGGGATGGCGTGAGGGAGAGAGTTACGGCGCGAAGGAGAGGAGATGAAGCTTGAGTTCTCAGGTTAAGCTTGAGTTCGCAAATGAGAGACCAAGCTGCTGGTGATGTTATTTGAGAGAAAATTTATTTTCGTTTTTAATCGTGGTTTAAAGTTAAAAACCGGCGTTATAGGTTTAGTGTTTAGTGTTTATAAGTTTTAAATTGATTTTGGTTTTTAATTGTGGTTTGGAGACAAAACCGGCGTTATAGGTTTTTCTTTTTAAGTTTTAATCGCGGTTTTGAGAAAAATCGGCGTTATAAGTTTTAGTTTTTTTAGTTTTAATCGCGGTTTTTAGAGAAAACCGGCGTTATAAGTTTCAGCTTTTTTTAAGTTTTGCCCCAATTTTATCTGTTCACTTATAACGCCGATTTTTAAAATAACCGACGTTAAAAGTGACGCGTTAATTTCAAAAATACCACCGCGTCACTTTTAATGTCGGTTATAGCCAAAACCGACGTTAAAAGTCTATTCTTTATGTGTATTTTGCACTAGTGGCTATGCTTCTATTTTGATTCAGATTGTGGCTATCCTCAATGAGAAAGGCTGCTTTGTCATCTCCCATGTGTTTCGTGAGGACAGTGATTATGCGGATTATCTTGCAAAAGCAGGTGCTCGGAATAGAAACCAATGGCAAATTTGGGACACCCCTCCAGCTGGGTTGGGGGCTTTCCTGTTGACTGACTCCTTAGGAGTGTTATGTTAGCTGTTTTTTCTTTTTGTTCTTACGTCATTCACCCCAAAAAAATACATGCATATTCTAAAATTTTGAAGAAGAAAACTAAGTTGACTCCGCAAATGTGGTAAACGTATTTGCATGCGCGTTGTAGGCCGGAAGATCAAAATCAAGATAAACAGATTGGGCTTTCATTGCTAGGCTTAATATGAAATATAAATATCAAGCCTAACAGTGCACCAATGTTCCTAAAAAAAAAAAAAAAAAAAAACAGTGCCCCAATGGCGTCAATAGCTGTGAAACATTATATGCACGACTAGTAGTTAGATTCTATAAGACAAATGTCTTTGTTTAATTGATCGATTATTGAAGACCATTGTTCTTCCCCATTCCATAATTAATTATCCCTTTTTAAGAACATCTACTCAAAGGGGTCATGTTTCCCCCATTGATTTGCATTAAATTGATGCCACAATATATAAGAAACACAAGTCAAAAAGTCTAAATTAAGTCTCCTCCTCCTTCGCTCCAACTCATGCCATGCATGCATCCATTTGACCTCAAACTCCCAAGGCCACCTTTATCTCTTTCTCATCTTCCACCACAATTTCTCCTAACTTCTCTTACATCCCCAAACTTATAAATGCCCCTCCCCCATGCAAACCCATTTTTCACATTGATTCTTTTGTTAGCCGCAAGTAATAATTAATTTCTCTAATATCCATTAGAGAATTAAAGGGCTAACAACACAAACACAACGACTCAAGAAAATATGGCACGTCAGGTATTTGTTCTTGCCCTCCTTTTTGTAGCCATTGTTGGTGTGGCCATGGCCAGTGAAGCTCCATCTTCATCACCAAAGTCATCACCAGCTCCATCTTCATCACCAAAAGCGCCTGCAACATCCCCAAAAAGCTCACCTCCTCCCACCTCATCTGAGTCTTCTCCTGTCTCTTCTCCACCACCAGCTAACGAGGAGGAGTCTTCATCTCCACCAGCACCAGCACCAGCACCAGCCAGCGAAGCCATTGAACTCGGTGCTCCTGCACCCGCCCCCGTTAACAATGTCGCTGCTGAGGAGCCTGCAGCTGCTGATCAAGAAACCACCAGTGGCGCTTCTGCCCTTCGTGTCTCTGCTCTTGTGGCCGCCATGGCTGGATTCTTCGCCTTCTAAGTTGAGAAAGAAAAAAACATGCATGTGTTGTTGTTATGATGCTGCACCTTGTGCTGCATATGTTGTGTTTGTGAAACGTGCATGATTATATTCACTTAAAAACACTAGCTATTTTTCATAATAATGAATTTTATTTCGATGTTAAAATAGTTGCGCTTAACCCTATGCAGGGGCTTGGGAGGTTATATGGGTGTTTTATTCATATTAAGAGTTTCAAATTATTTATCTCCGTTATTTTCTTAAAAAAGGAAGAAGTTCAAAGGGATTAGAGGTGATGGTCCTCCTAGCTAAATTGAAAACCAAGATTCTAAACTTTTTTTTTTTTTGGATGAAATAAATTTACACGTATCAAGTGAATAGATTGCTTTGAAGTTAATTAATACTCCCTCGGTCCTAATTATTATAAAAAACAAAACTCTTCATCACAAGGTATGGCATAAACTAATCCCATCAAAAGTGACTATTTTTGTTTGGAGACTACTCCAAAACAGAATACCCACCAAATCTAATCTCCTTAAAAAAGGGATCACTAGTGTAGAAAAGACATTTTACGCCGGTTAAATAGAGTATTTTACGCCGATTTTCTAATCGGCGTCTATAGTCCCGACGTTGAGTATCAGGACATTTAACGCCGATTAACAACCGGCATTGAATGTGAGTTTTTACACCAGTTATACAATCAACCGGTGTAAAAAGTTATACGAAAATGGGGTAAAAAAATATTTTACAAAAAATATATAGTTTTAACGTCGGTTATTAGGAAAATCGGCGTTAAGTGTCTTTTTTTATGCCGGTAGTTAGCAAAACTGGCATTAAATGTAGCTTTTAACATCAGTTTTACATATAACCGGAGTTAAAAGCAACATTTAATGACGGTTTTCCTAAAAAATCGATGTTAAAAGTATTTTTTTTTTAATTTTATTCCTAAATTCTTTTTATTTCGATGTTAAAATTTTATTTTTAAATTCTTCGTAAGGCAGGTCTAGCCCCCAACAATAATAAAAGAGATTTAGTGCAACCAGTCACAAATAATATAAGATTTCTTGACTCCTCTAGAAATACAAAGTCACTAACAGTAGCCTCATTAATTTAACATATTCATAATGTAAAGAAAATTTACTGATGACTAATAGTCATACCCTACAATAGACAAAATATGATATGATCATTTAACATAATTTGAGACCTCAATTCCAAGAATTACAAGACTTTTTCAATGTAAGATCCTCGTTTCCTTCTCTTGCTAGTTGTTTAAGCCTTTGAGCTCTCAGGTTTGTGAGGTTCTGTGTATTGACATAAAACAAAAAACAAAAACCCTCAAGACAATTGACATAGAAGTCCAGTAATTATAAAATTATAAAATAAAAAATAAATAAAATCCATGTTACCTCAATGACAAATAGCAAAGAGAGGCGTTTATTCCTTTTTGCAACAAGTTGACACTTTAATCATCAAAATGATAAAGACCATCAAGAAAATAAATTCGATGAGCTATAGTTAAAAGCCATGTACGAAAAAATCAATTAAGCACAATTGTAGTATAAAAGTACATTTCATAAATCAACTATAAAAGAAAAGAAAAATAAAGTAAATTTCCTATCCTATGCACAAGAAAAAAACTATTAACCACTACAAGCAAATGTTGGGATGATTAGATGATTAAAGGGTCAAATCAAGGCTGCTGCTGCAAAATTCTGAACAAGGAGCAGCTATCTCCACTTGGGACCAAAACCATTTGAAAGAAGACACATTAGGATACATCTTTCATGAAGAACACTCATCCAAATAATCCAGTATTGGTGGTGTTTGTCATGCATGCCCTGAAAAAGAAGTCACGGATCCTTGAGTAAATTGGCCCTAACTCTCTCAGTTGTGGCCCAAATGGAGCAAACTTTGTGTCTATTTGCAGCTGGTCCAAAGGGACACGTTTTCAATTAATGAAAATCATAATCGCTGAGTTTTAGGCTGGAAAAAAATAGGATAGTAGAGACACATTTATCTGTGACACCTAAGTTAATAAATTCTAGCACCTAGGCATGTTCAATTTGCAGCTCCTAAGTATTTAAATCTAGCACTTGAGCTATTAAATTCATACAGAAATATCTACAAAACGTGCTTAATTTGTAGCTCCAAACCATACCTCCTTCAGAAGTTGCAATTTACATAGACAAAGCATTAGCTTGAAATTGAGTTTCAACCTTTTTGATTTCTTTTTAACATCTCCAGAACAGCCGATGTGCTAACAAATAGCACGAATTTGTAGAATAAAGCATGAAAAAGAGCAAAAAAAAAAAAATGAAAAAGAGCAAAATCAGTTTCATATGTAATTTGACCAAAAAAGACATTTGATAGCAAAGCTCAATGATGAGGGTATTTGATAGCAATTTAAGTAAATCATCAATTCACAGTCTAAAACACACAAATCATTCGCATGATACATGAATAATTAATAGTTACTTGGATGAGTAAATAACTGGTAAAAGGATTTTCCCCTTAATGCGCAACTGAAATTTTTTTTAAAACCATCAACCCCTCAATTTTTTTTCCTTGTGCCCAAGGATACATTTGATAGTCATATGTTCAGTGTAGGAGCTCCCCAAATATAACAATCAAATGATTATAATCAGTGTTCTTCAATCGAATAGTATTGGTGAAATAAAAATAAAAAATAGCATTGAGAAATAGGAATAAAAACATATCCCTTATTAAACCATTTCACCCTTTATATTCAAGTTTATTTGGGGATTTCAGACTAATGAGGAATGACTTGAGTGGAAAATTCATTTAGATTTTGTTCATAGTCTCACTCTTAGCCTCCTAATTTCCCTTAAGGCTTAAACTTTCAATGTTGACTCACGTGTCTAAATTGAGTTCCTAATGTCCTATCTCCCCAAATGTTTGCCTACAAAGTTCTTTTAACCAGTTAAGGTGGTGTACCAAATCTTAGGTTCGAATTATGACTCTATGTCTGACTCCTACAAGTCACCCCCAGTTGGCTTATTTACGTGTTCTGATTAAGACATCTGCATCTTTTGTATCTTGATCGCAAGCTGTTCTGGGCCTTGTCTTGAAATTTTTACATATTAATTACTTAGGGGACCTAAAGAAAACCTTTGAACATCAGTGATTAAAAAGTACTGCATTCAGTCACTTATTTCCAAATCCCCACTAGTGAACATAAAGTACTTTCCATCCAGTTGTTGTTTTGACAAAAAAAAAATAAGAATGAAATTACATAAGCAATATATAACTAAAGCATCAATAAAACTAATTAGAACCTAATATCCCTTTCAAACACATACACAAAGGCACCTTACAAAAAAAAAGGGTTGAGAAAGGAACCAACAATGACACTATCGGGTATCTTAATCGACATGACAATATTCACTTTTAAATTGACCAAGTAGAAATATAACTGTAGAAACCAAATATTCTTAAAAAGAAAGAGGCAAAAATTCCAAGTTAAGCAATAACCCTTATTCGAAAAAAAGAATGAAAAGAGAATGCCAATGTGAAAGAACCCAAACGTTGAATCTGTGGTTAGGAGCACAATATTGAGCCTTTACCTCGGACTTTGTTCAACTTCGGAGGGGTGCTGTTGATCGACTACAACAGAGAGAGAAGGGCGAGAGCACTGCAACGAAGATGGGTTCAACAGAGAACGACGGGGGTAGCATCACCTGGGTGGAGCGGCTGGCCGTCAGTGACCAACGCAAAAAGATGCAGTGCGGTGGTCGACCTTTGGTGCAAGAGAGATGATATGTTTTGTTGCGGGAGTGACGATACAGACGGAGCGAGGACGAAACGACAAGATGGTGGGATAAAGGACGGCAACGATGAACGGCGAGATGGTGGGAGAGGAAGCGTGAAACGGCGAGAGGAAGACAGAAGGAGATAAGGGTTTTGTTGAACAGAAGGGTACAGTCCGCGAACGAAGAGAGAACGCATGTAAGAAGTAAAGTTTTTACGTCGGTTATTGTTATAGCTAGCGTAAAATGTTCTCTATACGCTTTTAATGCCAGTTTCTGAAATAACTGGAATAAAAGGTTGTTTTTTTTTTTTTTAATAAAAACGATTTTATCCTGGTTATGTAGAAAACCAGCGTTAAAAAAGGAGATTTTTTTAATGAAGAAGGATTTTACGTTGGTTATTGTTAACAGTGATTTTTGGTAAAAATCCACTCTGACAACAAACAATTAAGATCAAATAAAAATGGAATTCCTCGGTAAATAAATAACTCTGATCACGGATTTAAAGCAATAAAAGAACTCAAATGGTCTAAAAGACCACTTGATTTAGAGAGGGAGATGAATGCAGAAATGTAAATAATAACATTTAAAGAATATGAATTTAAAAGAATATTTGTAAATGCATAAAGATAAATGACAGAAAAGATAAATTGCTGGAAAGTAAAGACAATGGAATAAAATGCTGGAATTGAAATGGTTGGGAACATTGCCGTGACCCGTCAATCCGTGAATGTCGGAGACTTAGGATATGTAGGGTGCTTACAAGTTCCAACCCAGAATACATTGATTTTGCCCATATTTATAGGCAAAAGAAAATAACTTCCTAATGACGAGTGTCTTTATTTAGTAACTGCTATATTCTAAGACTGACACATGTCTTATTTAAAATAAAAATAACAAACTAACTTCCAGTGGCTTGTCTAATAACTTCCACGTCAGAACTTGCTCTTTGGTTGACGTCTTCACTGTCGAATGTGTTCATTTTATCAAATACAACGTCACACTTAAGCAATATTTATTCCGATATTAACAAATGCCAACTTTTCCTTTAGCCAATGTCTTATTTTAGACAATGGTAATGAACCCGTCGAGCCCATTGTAACACCTTGGGTTTTAATTGGTAATAGCGAGGCGCTCCCCAGGTACTTAAGTCCTCCAGGTCCTGGGATCGAGCCAAGCGAAAGGCAAAAACACCCCGGGGGGAGGGTGAAGTCATATGAGTAATGGTGCGGGATGGCAAAGAGCTAAGCGAAGGCCAAATCCCGGCTGTTACAATAAAAAGCGCATTTTATTGTAACACCCTGGGTTTTAATTCCCAAGCGTGCCACTCATAGGACTTCATTCCCCCCGCTAGGAATGTTTTTGCCTCACGCAGGACTCGAGCCGCGTCCCTTTTTGTGGGCTTAAGGGGACGGGAAGCACCCTGCTGCTACCAACTGAGCTGTAACACCTTGGGTTTTAATTCCCAAGCGTGCCACTCATAGGACTTCATTCCCCCCACTAGGAATGTTTTTGCCTCACGCAGGACTCGAGCCGCGTCCCTTTTTGTGGGCTTAAGGGGACTGAAGCATCCTGTCGCATTAATCAAGCTCGGTGGTAGCGGGATGCTTCCTTCTTGCTCACAGGATGCTGAGTCTGCGTGAGGCAAAACATTCTAGCGGGAATGAAGTCCTATGAGTGGCACGCTTGGGAATTAAAACCCAGGGTGTTACAATAAAATGCGCCTTTTATTGTAACACCTGGGTTTTAATTCCCAAGCGTGCCACTCATAGGACTTCATTCCCCCACTAGGAATGTTTTTGCCTCACGCAGGACTCGAGCCGCGTCCCTATTTGTGGGCTTAAGGGGACGGGAAGCACCCTGCTGCTACCAACTGAGCTGCTAGCTCAACTGGTAATAGCGAGGTGCTCCCCAGGTACTTAAGTCCTCCAGGTCTTGGGATCGAGCCAAGCGAAAGGCAAAAACACCCCGGGGGAAGGGTGAAGTCCTATGAGTAATGGTGCGGGATGGCAAAGAGCTAAGCGAAGGCCAAATCCCGACTGTTACAATAAAAGTCGCCTTTTATTGTAACACCGTGGGTTTTAATTCCCAAGCGTGCTACTCATAGGACTTCTCCCCCCCTCTAAGGGAGTTTTTTGCCTTTCGTTTGGCTCGAACCCGGGACCAGAGGGCTTAAGTACCACGGGAGCACCTTGCTATTACCAACTGAGCTACCACTTATCGAAGAGATTTCATGATGAGGTTTAAGCAATTTACTGCCTTTTATCTGTTTCTATACCTCCACTTTTAGTCTAGCGCAAGTACTCATTGGCATCAAGCAAATAATTGCTATAATTAATAATTAATTATATGTCAACTTATTCATCATGGTTAATGGTCACGTTTATTCCTATTTTTCTTTTGGCCATTTTTATCAAACACCCTTCTTAATTTTTTCCTTTGGCACCAAAGCCATTCATTTCTTTTATTACGTGGCATCAAAGTAACAGTTGAATTCTACTTTCATGCCTTGTTTTGCCATGTATCCAAATGGATCCTTCCATTGCAACACATGTTCTTCCATTCTCATCAATTGACGACACCTTTTGTTTTCAAAACACATTCCTCCATAAACACATTTGCATATGCCACAACTGCTCTATATGTTGGCTACAAATCCATTCACTTCTTTTGGCCGTAAGTGCCAACTAACTCATTTATTTATTTTTATTCCACTGTCAGTTATGGCCTTAATACTCAAAACAATGGTTGTTTCAATCTTTCCAATTATTCCCAAGATCAAAAGCCATTTGTTCTTTTATCAGGATATACACGAACCTATTACATCTTGTAGCCTTCGTCAAGTTTTCTTCCTCATGGCCAATTCAATATTTTTACATCTTACATCTTGTAGCCCTCGAAGTAAAACAAATTTTCTCTCTCTCGTTTCAATTCAAAATTGTCACAGTGAGAGAAAATAAATCTTGAAATCGAACGAGGCCTTGATTTTTTCTTTTCGCTAATGATCTTACTGGCTTGGAAGGCCATTTCTTTCTTCCTCATTGCCAAGCCAATATTTTTATGTTGTGAAATCAATGTATGGCTATTAATCAAGAATACAACACAGAATACCAATTGGCATGCCTTTGTATTCTTCGACAAGCCATGCCTATGTCATACACAAATTACACTGAATTTCATATGCCTTCTATAGAATCAGTTCTATTACTAATTGCCAACATGTATAATGTTGGCCATTTAGAAGGCGAGAATTAAGTATAAAGGCTTCATAATCACCAATTTTAAAAACTGTTTCAGAATGAAGGCAGCCTTCATAATAACCGAATTTTAAACTGCTTCCAGTTATATTCTTCAGCGCATGAGCAACCCATTAAAGATTAAACTCATAATGAATTTGTGATACGCATTACCCTTACCAGGTCCCACCGGGCGTGCCATTTTGTTAACGGTGATTTTTGGTAAAAATCCACTCCAACAACAAACAATTAAGATCAAACGAAAAAGAGACTACCCGGTAAATAGGTAACTCGATCACAGATTTAGAGCAATAAAAGAACTCAAATGGTCTAAAAGACCACTTGATTTAGAGAGGGAGATGAATGCAGAAATGTACATAATAGCATTTAAAGAATATGAATTTAAAAGAATGCTTGTAAATGCATAAAGATAAATGACAAAAAAGATAAATAGCTGGAAAGTAAAGACAATGAAATAAAATGCTGGAATTGAAATAGTTGGGAACATTGCAGTGACTTGTCAATCCGTGAACGTCGGGGACTTAGGATACATTGATTTTGCCCATATTTATAGGCAAAAGAAAATAACTTCCTAATGACAAGTGTCTTTATTTAGTAACTGCTATATTCTAAGACTAACACATATCTTATTTAAAATAAAAATAACAAACTAACTTCTAGTGGCTTGTCTAATACGTCAGAACTTGCTCTTTGGTTGACATCTTCACTGTCGAATGTGTTCATCTTATCAAATACAACGTCACACTTAAGCAATATTTATTCCGATACTAACAAATGTCAACTTTTCCTTTAGCCTATGTCTTATTTTAGACAATGGTAATGAACCCGTCGAGCCCATTCACTTGAAGAACTTGCCTCTAGAATTTCCAGCAGGCTGCCAATATATTGTACTTGTGTTTTTTCTGATTTCCGTTGGTATCGGACCAATTGTCACTAATTGTCAAGTTGAATAATAGGCCTTCGACATGCATAAGTTGGAAACCGACACTACTAATCTTCGACAAGCCACGCCTATGTCATAGTATAAAAAATGTATTTTTTGATACCAACAGTTATTGAAACAACGGGTGTTAAAAGTGAGGCGATAATTTCAAAAATACCACCGCATCACTTTTAACGCAGGTTGTTTCAATAACCGGCGTAAAATCCTTTTTTTCCCCTTTCGCGCACTATTGGGTCATTGGAAGAGACTCTCAAAATTGCACATGGGGCTGTCAAGTCATCGAGAATGTTAACTACTTGTTCTTTGAGTGCCCCATTTCCTATAAGGTATGGATGGAAGTCATTAGTTGGTTGGGTCTTACAACTGTTCTGCACAACGATGGAAAAACCAAATTGTTTCAGTTTGAAGGTTTGCTGCAAGGAGAAGAGTCCTCAAGAACCGATTCATGATTATTTGGTTTACGTGTATTTGTTTGCTATGGAAAGCAAGAAACAAAACTTTATTTCAATCCAAACTATTAGCCATAGCCGATATTGTGGAAAATATCAAGATACTTTCGTGGAATTGGATGAAATCAAAAATCAGCAGCTTCAACTACTCAATATCACAATGGCTCCTAAATCCACGTGCTTATGTTAGTGTTTCTGCATAATCTCCACACCTCATTTCCACCAATTAAAGCAACTGGAGATGATTATTAATACATTGCCAGATTCAAAAAACAAGAAAAGAGATACCTCATATATGATCTGAGGGCAATCAACCACATTTCAGTAATAGAGGAAGTCACTTGTCTTGGTTGTATGGCATTGCTTCATCCGATATGCTGTGATTCTGCTATTGATATTGTTAAGGACCGGTCTCCGAGCCGAGTTCCAGCATACCCACCAAACCGAGCCGGTCCGGCCTTATCTGATCTGTTCCGAGCTCGATGATCTACGTCTGATCCGGGGGACGTCAAACCAGTCCTTCGGGTATACTCGCCCCGGTGTTAGCACCGAGCGAGTCAGGGGCGAGCCGACCGGTGGCTCTCGAACCTTCCAGAAAAGGATGCTTCTGGAGACGACGCTTGGAGCCGTTGCCACTCCGCAGATTGAGGATCACGTAGCCAGTACGTGACGGACTTGGCAGGTGCGAGATATTAGGAAAAGATGAGCTGATCCCTGAAGCGTGGGGGAGGAGTTACCGCGCGCGGAATCCGGATCGCTGGTTACCCTCCTTACGCGAGACTCCGCTATATAAAGGGGGCTTGACCCCCCAGGTTTGCATACTCTCTACACACTCTGAAACCCTAAACAGTTAACTCACCTTCTCTTCTCCAAAAGCCCTATCTGACTTAGCTATCGGAATGCCTTTTGCAGGTACCCCCCATCTGTACCAGAAGCAGAGAAGACGATGCTCCGAGGAGAGGGTGAGCCTCACCATTTTGTGCATTAACATTGCCGCCCACCGTGGGGCCCGGTAAAACTAGCCTGGGCCTCAAGGATACCACCGAGCAAGGATGGTACACACTAGAAGCACGGCGAATCGCAAGTCACCACCGCCAAGCCACAACTCGGTCGGGCCAGATTTAACGCCCGCCTCACCCTGGCCGTGGAGCTTGGCGGCTGAAAACCAAGAATTAAGACGCAAGATCGAGGAGGCTCTTGATCGGGAGAGAAGGATGGGCCGCGAAACGCCTTCCAGAACACGCCAAGAGACAAAGCGCGACGATGAGGGAGACTCATCGAGAACAGATCGGTCGAGCCGAACAGAAAGCCCCAAGCGCCGGCGCGCACACCACCACAAAGACCGACCCTCGGAGGTCGGGCTAACACTACTTCCCTTCAGTGAGGAAATCATGTCCGATCCAATCCCCAAGTGTAACACCCTGGGTTTTAATTCCCAAGGGGCACGGAAGTACACATATGACGAGTTTGCATTTCAAGCGCAAACATCCACACACATAAACAATTCCAATCACAAGTGATTAATCGAGTAATGCAACACTGGGAATCAAATACATATTAAGAAGCCATGATCACTAGGAAACTTAACATGTACAAATAAGGAATTAATACATTTATCAAAATAACAACTACACCAAGTGAATATATATCTCTTAATGTATGCAAATTCAAACTCAAATATTTTATAGCCCAGAACTCATACAAAAGGGCTAGCTCGAACGCCGAGCCACTTCAAGACTAAGTCCATACATACTTAACAAACAAGATGACAAATTCGAATAATCTGACTGGAGCTCAACGGGACACGCCACGGTATAAAAATCACACATTGGTTTAGGGGGTTGGGGCAGTATCCAACCCTATTTTAGCAAACCCCATACAAGACCATTTCAAAATAATTAATAAACTAATTATGGTACTAACAAATTTAATATTAAAGCCTAGCACTCCCTAAGGGATGTTTTAGGGGAAGTCTATGTTACCTTAATAATCCCAAATTAGGGATTTGAGCTCCAAAAATCCCCTTTCCTCTTCTTCCATCATTCTGAGCTCAGATTCATCTTCTCCACCAATTAAGTCCACATGCAAGTAAAAACATTCATTCATAAATAATTTAAGCTCATTTGCATTACAATCTAACTAGGATTGAAACCCTATAGGTTAAGGACCAAAACCATAACCTAAACCTACCAAAACAAGGTAGAAATTAGTGAATAAACAGCATGAAACACGGCCTGGCTGTGCTGTGCAAAACGGCTGTGTCAGGCCTCTGCAGAATTTCAGCAGACGAGTGTCAACTTCGCAGATTTTATTAACATATCAAACGGAGTCGGAATTGGGCAAACGACCACTCGTTGGAAATCTTAGGATGTCTAGTTTATGAATATAATTTTTATTTTAGAGGATGTCCTCCCAATTAGTGCAGTTTTAACAAACAAGCCACTGATGTCAGAAAACAGGACAGCATTCATTCCTTAACTTGTAAATTCTATATCTAATTCAATTCTTAACATTTTCATGTGATTCTTGGGCCTAAAATGAAGCCCTTCCTATCTAGTTTGCATAGCAACAAGAATCATTTCAATCCAAATTCTATACAGAGATCTATACTCGAAATACCATAGGAAGTCTTAACATGCATGTTCACTAGGTTGTAACCCAAACTTCTACTAAGTCCAACATCAAATTCCCACTCCACAATCTGAACCTTAGACTAACTAAACCACATGCAAAAGGAAATAAAAACCCTAATGGGGGTCTTATTGGTTGCCCACCACCTAAAGGAGAAGAACTCACCTCAAAAAGAAGAAATGGAGTTGAATAGCTTGAGTTTTCCTTCCTTCTCCCTCTTATAATTTCGAGCTCCTCCTTCTTGCTTCCTTGAACCAGCTCTTGGAGCTTCAACAATGGAGGATGTTCAGCCCAAACTCCTCCTTTGACAAGGATTGAATGGAGTCTTCAAAGCTTCCCCCTCTTCTAGCCCCAAAACCTAGCTTTCTTCTTCTTTTCCCCTTTTCCTCTTCTTCCTTCTTTCTACATTTCTAATTTTCTGATTTTAGGGCTGAGAGTCACGATGGGAGGAGGTATTAGCGCTTGTGAGAGTGTTCTAAGGTGAACTTAAGTGAAACATGGTGTATGGTGGTCACTTGGGCTTTTAAGTTAATTAAAAACTTACCAATAAACCCTTATTATTCCTCTTGATTAAATCTTAGGTTCCTAATAATAACTTAAGTAATTTTAATCAATTAAAACTACTCCTAATTAATCAGTCCCACAAATCCTATATCATTGGGTAAAATTACCATTTTACCCTTTGATTCCAAATTGGTTTTAAACTACTAAATTAAGGCTAGGAACTATATTTAATCCTTAGGGATTAAATCCCTTTTTTTTAACTTAGAATCTCTAATAATTAGGCTCAGGGAATTTGAGATGTTACAGTACTCCCCACCTTTTAGGAATTTTGTCCCCAAAATTCGCCTCCCCAAAATTCGCCTTACCTTCTAACCTTTTCCTTACACAGGTTCTGCTCTTTGAGCTTCCGCTGCGAACTCTAATCCTACTCTTCTTCGAATGAGTAAGTTCCTTTCTAGATCGTCCTAAATTTTCGAAATTTCGAAAAGAATTAATAGCTACCCTATGTCAGCTATCCGGAGGATTTGTGATTTAGCTAACCGGTTACAAACTAAGTCTTATCTCCAATAAAATGCTTATTAAGTCAAGACAAAGTTTGTAATTGGTCAAACAACGTCACTTCATACCTCGGCTATTGAATCTAGCGTAGACATTAATTTCTCTGAATTCCCGCTGATATAGTTATACTAAGACCCTTGTAGTCCCAAGACTATAGTCTAACACTCTTCCTCAGGCTAGTTATTCCACCAAAGTAACTATGCCTAGAAAGCTTAGGGCTTGAATACCATTCCAGGTTCCCTAATTACAACTTAGGTATTAGGATGTCTAGCTCATCACTACCCCTTTTTGATTTTAGAAAAAACTAAGGTATTTCTAATCAAGGTCCAATAGGTGCTTTAGAGGGCTTCTTGGTTATCAATCAACTTGGGATCCATTCACAATGGTTAGATCAAACAAGCTTGACTAGTTAACAAGTGTTGAGAGCTTAATCGATTATGAATGCCCATCCTAAATTGATCAAGGCCGTACTGCTAGAAACCCTTACTTATCAATTCTAAATGCTATTGAAGTAAGCGATCACAACAAAGGTTTAACAAAGTTATGAACCCACTCGATATATTATATCCACAACGACCTTCTCAAAATTAATAGTTGAAAATTGGTCATGTTTACTAACACTGTTAACAGTAAGGTCACCATTAGGAGCACTTACCTATTGAGGAATAACTATGGGATCAATTGATCACAAAATAAGCACATATCATAATCCTCAATCATAATTAATGCAACAAGGTTCAACATTTTTACATAACCAATCACATGTTACACACTCCAAGCCATAGTTAATGCAAACAAATAATCAATATTGTTTACATAGCAATTTACATGTCACATACCTCAAATCATATCAATGCAAACAAATATTCAATATTGTTTACACGTCAAATCACAAACCTCAATGCATGTACCCACTTGGGGCCACTCAATAGCCCAAAGAAAAGAGTGAGAACCGTATTTGGTTCCACCAAGGGGTCCCCGACAGTGGAAAAAACCCTAAAATAACCAAAGAGGGATTTACAGTACAGCCGCAAACATCCTCAAACACAAACACATTCAATCAAGAGACATTTATCAATAATGCATTCAAGGTCAATTTTAAATCAATCATTATCATAAGGTGATTAAAAGAACTCAAAAGTCATGCATCTTTAGCCCTTAAACCGTTGAAAGCAAGAAAAGAAACAAGAAAATAAAACTGGAGTAGAAGCGCGTCGTGTGCATCACCTGGGCTGTGCACTGTCGAAGTGCACATCGTGCACGGCTAAGGGCGCATCACGCGCATTTTTGCATTTTGGTTCTGTTTCCTAGCGCGGATCACTTCTAGACACACTTGACTCACAGTCCAAAAGGGTCGAATAGCTTTGATACCATAATGTAACACCCTAACTCTAATTAGGGAATTACTTACTAATTTAACTTGGATTAGAAGATAAATGCAGAAAAATTTTCGCATACAAACAGATAATAAAGAATGATTCCTGGATACATAGGCGTCGTACAAAAATACGTACTAAATTAATAAACATAATTCAGATTTTCGAAACGGAATTATCTTTAATTATTACAACTTCTTTTCAAAATAATAATAAGGTAAAACAATTACAATTACACATTATACTAGGACATGACCTAAGACTTAGGACATGACTTGTGATCTGTTGACTCGGGTCTCGCAGAAAAGCAAGACCGAGCACATTCCAATGCTCTGAACCTCTTCAAACAGCTGTACCTGAAAACAACGCCCCAAATGTGAGTTTATAAAACTCAATAACATAGACTTAGAATAAAAATACTTTTATCGTTGTTTTCAGCCATACGTGGTGTGCGACGTATGGAAAATCCACCCCATAAGCATAGGTATAAATATTTATACTACCTTAACAAATCCTCAAAACTTGATATTTCAAACATCAATTACAGAGGAAAATATATGCCACAACAATCACAATGAATGTTCCCCACTAGATCCAGCTCAAGTACAAAATGAGTAAAATCATATTAAAAAGGATAAAACCAAGGGGGCCCCCGACGCCACAAGTGGTAGCTAATCACATACGAAGGGGTTGCAAGCAAATTGTAAACATTCCACACATAAACAATGTATGTTATTGTGACATCCGAAGCCATACACACATTGGAGCCACAAGGCCTTACGAAAGGGTATGTCACTCACAGGACTTCACACAAGCAATTCAATCAAGATCATTAATGAATAATGCAATACACAACACTAGCATAATTCGATAATGTTTGCAGTTCAAGCACAAACATTCCGAACATATATAAGTTTCAATCAATGAGAAACAACAAGCTCAATGCAATTACATGTAATAAACACTAATGAAAGTACCCACTTGGCAAAGCCCAAGGATCAAAATGAGCAAGGACCCATTTGTGGTCCAACCAAGGGGTCCTCGTCAACGAAAGTGACTGAAGTACACATATGACGAGTTTGCATTTCAAGCGCAAACATCCACACACATAAACAATTCCAATCACAAGTGATTAATCGAGTAATGCAACACCGGGAATCAAATACATATTAAGAAGCCATAATCACTAGGAAACTTAACATGTACAAATAAGGAATTAATACACTTATCAAAATAACAACTACACCAAGTGAATATATATCTCTTAATGTATGCAAATTCAAACTCAAATATCTTATAGCCCAGAACTCATACAAAAGGGCTAGCTCGAACGCTGAGCCACTTCAAGACTAAGTCCATACATACTTAACAAACAAGATGACAAATTCGAATAATCTGACTGGAGCTCAATGGGACACGCCACAGTACAAACATCACACGTTGGTTTAGGGGGGTTAGGGGCAGTATCCAACCCTATTTTAGCAAACCCCATACAAGACCGTTTCAAAATAATTAATAAACTAATTATGGTACTAACAAATTTAATATTAAAGCCTAGCACACCCTAAGGGAGGTTTTAGGAGAAGTCTATGTTACCTTAATAATCCCAAATTAGGGATTTGAGCTCCAAAAATCCCCTTTCCTCTTCTTCCATCGTTCTGAGCTCAGATTCATCTTCTCCACCAATTAAGTCCACATGCAAGTAAAAACATTCATTCATAAATAATTTTAGCTCATTTGCATTACAATCTAACTAGGATTGAAACCCTATAGGTTAAGGACAAAAACAATAACCCAAACCTACCAAAACAAGGTAGAAATTAGTAAAGAAACAGCATGAAACACGGCCTGGCCGTGCTGTGCAAAATGGTCGTGTCAGGCCTCTGCAGAATTTCTGCAGACGAGTGTCAACTTCACAGATTTTATTAACATATCAAATGGAGTCGGAATTGGGCAAACGACCACTCGTTGGAAAGCTTAGGATGTCTAGTTTATTAAATAATTTTTATTTTAGAGGATGTCCTCCTAATTAATGCAGTTTTAAGAAACAAGCCATTAATGTCAGAAAACAGGACAACATTCATTCCTTAACTTGTAAATTCTATATCTAATTCAATTCTTAACATTTTCAAGTGATTCTTGGGCCTAAAATGAATCCCTTCCTATCTAGTTTACATAGAAACAAGAAGCATTTCAATCCAAGTTCTATAGAGAGAGCTATGCTCAAAATACAAGAGGAAGTCTTAACATGCATGTTCACTTGGTTGTAACCCAAACTTCTACTAAGTCCAACATCAAATTGCCACTCCACAATCTGAACCTTAGACTAACTAAACCACATGTAAAAGGAAATAAAAACCTTAATGGGGGTCTTATTGGTTGCCCACCACCTAAAGGAGAAGAACTCACCTCAAAAAGAAGAAATGGAGTTGAATAGCTTGAGTTCTCCTTCCTTCTCCCTCTTATAATTTCGAGCTCCTCCTTCTTGCTTCCTTGAACCAGCTCTTGGAGCTTCAACAATGGAGGATGTTCAGCCCAAACTCCTCCTTTGACAAGGATTGAATGGAGTCTTCAAAGCTTCACCCTCTTCTAGCCCCAAAACCCTAGCTTTCTTCTTCTTTTCCCCTTTTTCCTCTTCTTCCTTCTCTCTACATTTCTAATTTTCTGATTTTGGGGTTGAGAGTCACGATGGGAGGGGGTATTAGGGCTTGTGAGAGTGTTCTAAGGTGAACTTAAGTGAAACATGGTGTATGGTGGTCACCTGGGCTTTTAAGTTAATTAAAAACTTGCCAAAAAACCCTTATTAATCCTCTTGATTAAATCTTAGGTTCCTAATAATAACTTAAGTAATTTTAATCAATTAAAACTACTCCTAATTAATCAGTCCCACAAATCCAAAATCATTGGGTAAAATTACCATTTTACCCTTTGATTCCAAATTGGTTTTAAACTACTAAATTAAGGCTTAGAATCTCTAATAATTAGGCTCAGGGAATTTGAGATGTTACAGTATTTTATTGTAACATCCCAACCCACCAGGCACTAGGCCCAGTTACGAAAGGGCTTACGAAAGGGTATGTTACTCACAGGACTTTATTCCCCCCTTAAGGAATATTTTTGCCCTCGTGGGGATTCGATATCGCGCCCAAGGGGATAAAGGCTAACGGAAAGCACCCACCACTACCGCTAATTAGTTTTTAAAAAAATCAATCGAAATGAGGTGGTTCTCAGGTGTCATTTGTTGTGTCATGATATTCTCCATGTGGCCTTTTTTTGCTGAGGTAGTTATCCTAGTGGCAAGTTGTTAACTGTTTGTTTAACCTTAATATGACACATGTCAGTGAATTAAATGAGATTATTTATCACTGTGTATATTATGGATTACGGATTATAGATTATTGATATATATATATATATATATTATGGTAAAATATTATATTTATATATATATATATATATATATATTATGGTAAAATATTATATTAATGTATATATTTTATTAAAATATTTATTTGGAGTAATTTATGTTTTCATGTTCTTTCTTGTGAACTATTCAGTCTGCTTAAAACATGTTTTTACTCAGAAATTTATTTAATAATAGATTTTTATTTAGATATTAATATGTTTTTATTAAAAAGATTCAGTTACGTGTGTTATATATTTATTCGTGTGTTAGGGTTATGAATATGTTTGTAAAATTGGTAAATAATATATATATATATACATATATAATACTTTTTCAATATTTTATATTGCATTGAATATAAAAAATGGTTTGTGCTGCACACGGTGTATACTTAAAAAATATAAGTAAAGAAAGAATATGATAAATTTCATATGGAATGTATCTAAAGTGCACCTGTATTATGATCCCTCGTGCTCTGCACTGTATATAGATAACAAATAAAAAATCTATCTTATAAAATATATATTAATTCATAATTTCTAATAAAAGGTTCGTAAGAAATTAACTCATATTTATTATTTCATTTAAAAATATCTAATTGTCAATTTCAAGTTTTTGATTTAAACAATTTTTTGTTAAAATATAAATAAAGAATTATGTTATTTTGTAATATTTTCATCCTGTTTTTTACAATATATTTAAGGTATGATGGCCCATGTTACGATATATACTTGAAACAAAAATTTATATTAAAATATAAATTAATATATTTTTTACAATTATTTTTGAACAACAAACGTTTGCTATTAGTTTGTTATGTTAGTAGGGGAGTTGAACATGTGACCTCTTTTCATTCCAATCCCTATTTCCCTAAACCACGAAGCCACCTTTTCACTCCTTTAATGTTTATTTGTGGTAGATAAAATAATAATTTTATTTCACGAAAAATTTTCAATACTCTATTAGATATAGATAATAACAAATAGAAATATTCGCTAATAGCAAAACTTACATCTATAGTATAATGGTCTATGCTGCGCACAATATAAAGTTAAATACAATAAAAAATTTATCTTATAAATTTCTATTCAATGTTTCATAAGGAAGATGCTCATTTTTTAGATTTCAATAAAAATATATATTTGTTAATTTCTCGTTATATGTTTAAAAAATTATGTGGTAAAATATAAATAAAAAAATTATTTTTGTAACATCCCAATTTTTTTAAAAAAATTACTTTAGCAATAAAATCCCAGTTACTTGAAAGTAAGTCATAGAGACTGATCACCTCAATGATTTATCGAGAGTACGAGGAATTATTTTGACTTATTTTCAATAATTTATTTATTATAAATAAATATCATTTATGATGTCAATTCAGATTAATAGACAGCGTAGACGTATGCTGCTTTTAAGGTGAGTTCATCAATTGTACTTATTATATAAGTTTTCTGTTTGACGCGGTAACGCTTATTTGTACTGACTAAGAAAATGATTGAATTAAATCAAGATAAAATTAAATTTAATAATTAATATTTTATATTTTATATTAATTCATGGTTTGAATATCGTTGAAAAATTCTAACGAAGTTTTGGTCCGTTTCGAATCATCAGGCAGTTTTGTCGCAAATAAAATTTTAAATGAATCCCGATTTCGATGAAAATGAAATCGTAACTTGTTGTGATTATTTGTGAGTGATTTAGATTGTTTTTATTATTTATGATAATATATTATCTCGCGGTGAATTAATTTCTCGGTAAATTAATTTTCGTGAATTTATTGGTAACGCGATTATTCGACGCCGTGTTTTTAGTACCCTTAAGACTCTAGGATTAGTGGGTAATCATGATAGATGACAGATTAGATGGTTAGACTTGTTGATGGGAATAGAATCTTGCTTTATGGGTTTGGTTGTCACACTTTTTGTGATTTATTATTTGGTGTTTTTTTTCTAATTCATTCCTAACCAAGTATTACACACTGTTTTACTTAAATTTTTCCTTCCTCTCCTTGTGCCTTTCAGGCCGTGACTCCCCCCTCCCTACTATTTTCTGATTTTCATCTCTATTTGACTATTAATTCTTAAGTAAGTAAAAGCCTATTAAGTATTCCTTTATTTTTTTTGTTTTATTAAATTCAATTCCACCCATTTTTAGAGGGCTGAACAGCGACCCCCTGCCACTCTCTACCCTGATTTTATTTTCATCTTCATCCTTCAAGTGAGAGAAAGCTTGAGAGCTCCATCCATGACTTCAATATCTCACCATTCTTGAACCATTTCACCTCCATTATTCCATGCTTCTTGCAACTTGATTCTTCTTCCCTTCGCTATCATCTATTCCATCATTCAAGCAAGTTGAGAGCCACAAATTTCCTCCCCCAAAACAGCCCTTGGCCGCGAGCTCCTCTAGGTGGACTCTTGTTTTTGTTCTTGTTTTTATGTCTTAATAAATGCTTGATCATGATCAATGACGGAAGTGAGCACCAAAATCCCCAATCCTTGGAACCCTAGGCGAAACCCTCAGGGGAAAAAGAGGGATAGTGTGATCCTCAAGTGAATCAAAGAAATTAATTGGTGTTTCTAGCTTATTTGATGATGTTATTGTTGTTTTAGTTATTAATTTTGAGTTGGAACTTTGATTTAGTAGTTTTTGTTGAAAACCTTGTTCTTGAAAGACTTGAAAATAGGATTGGGTTTTGAATAGGCTTTGTTTTGGGGAAATGGTTGTTGTTTTGGTGAAAGAATTAGTATATAAAATAGTGTTGGCAATTAAAATGGAAGTTTGCAATTTTTTTTGAAAAAGGGGAGGTGTGGCCGCAAGCTCAATTGACTATAGTGGAATTAATAGTCGATGACTCCCCCCTCCCTACTATTTTCTCATTTTCATCTCTATTTGCCTATTAATTCTTAAGTAAGTAAAAGCCTATTAAGTATTCCTTTATTTTTTTGTTTTATTAAATTCAATTCCACCCATTTTTAGAGGACTGAACAGCGACCCCCTCCCACTCTCTACCCTCATTTTATTTTCATCTTCATCCTTCTAGTGAGAGAAAGCTTGAGAGCTCCATCCATGACTTCCATGTCTCACCATTCTTGAACCATTTCACCTCCATTATTCCATGTTTCTTGCAACTTGATTCTTCTTCCCTTCGCTATCATCTATTCCATTATTCAAGCAAGTTGAGAGCCACAAATTTCCTCCCCCAAAACAGCCCTTGGCCGCGAGCTCCTCTAGGTGGACTCTTGTTTTTGTTCTTGTTTTTATGTCTTAATAAATGCTTGATCATGATCAATGACGGAAGTGAGCACCAAAATCCCCAATCCTTGGAACCCTAGGCGAAACCCTCAGGGGAAAAAGAGGGATGGTGTGATCCTCAAGTGAATCAAAGAAATTAATTGGTGTTTCTAGCTTATTTGATGATGTTGTTGTTGTTTTAGTTATTAACTCTGAGTTGGAACTTTGATTGAGTAGTTTTTATTGAACACCTTGTTCTTGAAGGACTTGAAAATAGGATTGGATTTTGAATAGGCTTTGTTTTGGGGAAATGGTTGTTGTTTTGGTGAAAGAATTAGTATATAAAATGGTGTTGGCAATTAAAGTGGAAGTTTGCAATTTTTTCGAAAAAGGGGAGGTGTGGCCGCAAGCTCAATTGAGCTTTGGAGGAATGATTTTTGCTAATTGTGGTTTATAATAGTTGTATTTGGTGTGTTAAGAATTGTGTTTAGGCTTTGGAAAATTTTGGAAAAGATTTGATGGAATTTGGACTTGTTTTGGGATTTTGAGGCTATGAAGCACATTAGGTAAATTGGGTTCCTTGAGACCCAAGAAACCAAGTGTAGCCTTGACTTAAGTGTGTAAAAAAAGAGTTGAAAAATGATGTTGTTTCATGTCTTAAGCTTTCAAGAAAAATGATTCGTAGTCTTTTGAATGTTATTCTTTTAATTAGTTATTAATTTTCAAGAGTATGTAATTCTTTAAAAACAAGTATTTCAAATTATGTTTCTAAGTGTAAATGATTTGGTTAGTAAGAGGGTTTGGGTTTTGAGAGCCTAAGGAATTAGCATTAGTTTATGCCTAGGTTTGTGCTAAATTTATTTGGTGATGTTAAGATTTGTAACATCCGAGTTCGTGCGGCGTGAGATCGAGACGTTCGTTGACACGCAACTTAGCAACTTCGGTAAGGGCAGCTTTTAGACATGTAAAGGATTTAACTTTATTTCGTAAAGCGAAGAAGTCTGAGAACCTCAGGATTCGAAGTGAGGGTCTCGTACCCCTTTGATTTTTAGTTTCTTAAAGCTTTATATTGAATTGTTCGTGGGCTGGAAAATTGTTTGGCGACTGCCCCCAACCCCCCACACTTGTTTGACTTCTTTTTTGCTAACTCCACCGAGTTGCAAAGGGACGAACTTGATTGATGTTGTTGTTTGTTGTGTTGTTGGTTTGTCACGTATTGATGGATTATTGTGCATGGTTGAATTGAAAAGCATTGTGGTGTGTGTATGCTTAAAACATGATTAAGATATATACTGTGGATTTTTATTGGATAATTGATGTTATTGATTATGCCATGATTGAAATATCAAATGTGGTGATATGTTCATTGGGGGTGGTCAAAGGCATTGTTGCGTTGTGTCTTATGGTAACGTCGACCTGTCTATCCTGGGTAGTGGAAATGCCCATGGCCAAAAGAATTCAGGAACATCGTTAAATTTTACCATCACAAGGAAAAGTGTCGGTCTGGTACGTACAGCCCGATATGCCTTTGGCGTATAGATTCTGGAATTAAAACTGCACTGGCATATAGTTGAGTCAATAGGATTTGGGTGCACCTTATTGATTTATTTGAATGATGTTGACATGATTGCTTATATGCGCTAGAGTATGTGGTTTCATGTTATGTGATGTCTGTATAAAGATAGGCCGGTGTATCTGCTACTTTTGTGTTATCTGGTTTATTTTAAGAAGTTGACCCTTGCCCATGGTTCCTTCAATTGATGATGGTAACCCAGACAAGGACGGACGTGGTGAAGATTCCGGCGATGACGACATCGTCGGAGGTGGTCTTTGGCTTTTCGAACGTGGAGATTCCCTCGGCTTGGAGTTCAGCCCACTTCCGGCCGAGATGTATATACAGGAGGTGTAACATCACAAATTCTCTAAGCCTAATTATTAGAAATCTTAAGAGAAAAAGGAAATTTAATCTCTAAGGATTAAATTAAGTTACAGCCCTTAATTTAGTAAGTTAGAGGGAGATTGGAACCTAAAGGGTAAAATAGTAATCTTACCCAATGATTTAGGAAATGTGAGACTAATCTTTTATGAGTGGTTATAATTGTTTAAATTACCTAAGGTTGATTTGAATACCAAAGGATAAGTTATAGAATTTGAATTGGGGTTTGTAAGTCAAAAATCTAGGAAAACCTTGACCCAGACCCACCATACTCCACACTTATGGCCCTTCCACCTTATCACTCCTCTAACCATCATCTACTCCCTCCCTCACGCGACCTGTTCATCAGAAAGAAGGAAAAAAAAGAAGAAAAAGAAAAGAAAGGAAAGAAAATAGGAGAAGAGGAGAAAGGGAGGGATGTGTGATCGCAATGGAGGAAGAGAGGAGGGAGGCCGCGTCGGCTAGCCCACGGCGGCGCACGTGGTGGCGCGCCTGAGTAGGAAGGAGGGTGGCCGAGAGAGAGAGAAATGCTGTAGAGAGAGAGAGGGTCGGGCAGAGAGAGAGAGATCGAGTGAGAGAGAAAGAGAACGAAAGCTGAGAAGTAAGAGCTCGAAATTGGAAGAAGAAGCAGGATCCAGGACTCAAATGGTGAAGAATGAAGAAGAAGATGAAGGTTGGAGCTTGAGAAACAACTTCAATGGAGGTTAGGGCTTGGAACAACAAGAAAGAGGGCTTGCATGTGGGTTCTAATTTATGGAGAAGAAGAAGCTGAAGCTCGAGGACTCATTTCCATGAAGCGAATTTTTGGAGCTCAAATCCCTAATTTGGGATTATTAAGGTAACATAGATTTTCCCAAAAACCTCAAATAGGGTGTGCTAGGATTTATTAGGGTGTGCTAGGATTTATTATTAAAATTCGTAGTTCAATAATTAGTTTATTGATTATTATGGTCTTTTATGGGGTTTTGACTGAAATAGGGTTGGATTTTGTCCCCAATCCCCCTAAACCAATGTGTGATGTTTGTACCGTTGGGAGTTCCATTGAGCTCCAATCGGGATAATTGATTTGTTTGCCAAGTTGTTAAATATGTGAGAACTAGTGTTAAGTGGCTTGAGACATAAGCCCACCTGTTTTATGAGATGTCATGGATTTTCTGAGTAAATAGATGTCTTGGTATCTCCTCGGGATGAGTTTAACTTGGTATATGTTGTAACTGAAATGCATGTTAAATTCCCTAATTGTTTTTGGTTCTTGATTTGTCATTAATTCCTAATAATGCATGTGTAACCTTGCCTTGAATCTTCGTTGAAAGGGTTTTTAACCCTATGTGATGACTTGTGTGAATTCTTATTATTTGTATTGTGATTGATGGCCTTTGATTGGAATTGTTTGTGTGAAGTCCTGTGAGTAACATACCCTTTTGTAAACCCTTTCATAACTGGGCCAATGTGACTGGTGGGTTGGGATGTTACAATAAAAGGCGCATGTGTTCCTTTGATTGGAATTTGTTTGTGTGTGAACGTTTGCATTTTCATAGCAAACCCGTCTTTGGTTAATTTAAGGCTTGTCCACTGACAGGGACCCCCTGGTGGAACCAAACACGGTTCTCGCTATTTTCTTTAGGCTATTGAGCGGACACTTTTTTCTTTGGGTTATTGAGTGGCACTATGTGGGTACGTCTTTTGAGGCTTATGATATGTGTTTGTATGGAACTATGTTATGTGTTTGATATGTGATTTGTTACGTAAACAATATTGTACATTTGTTTGCATTGATTATGCCCTTGATTGAATTTGTTTGGAGAAGTCCTGTGAGTAACAGTTGATGTGGGTCGGGCGTCCTTAGTGGCGTCGAAGTGGGCCGGGCTGTTACCGACAAGAAGAGTATCATTTTGAAAGGAAAAAAAAAGTTCATTGCATTTAGAGTTCGTCCTAGTTTAGTAGCGCTCGGGGAATGGGGTGTTACAGTTTTATTGTAAAATTTTCACCCCCATTTTTCACAATATATCTTTAGTACGATAGTCTATGTTACATACGATATATAATTGTATAGAATTATAAATTTCATACTAAAAAATATATTAATGTATTATTTCTAGTAGCCAATACCAATAATCATTGCTAGAAAAGTTTACATCTATAGTGTGAAGATTCATTCTCCGCACGTTATATAGTTAAAAACAATAAAAGAGTTTCTTATAAAATTTATATTAATTTGTAACTACTGTTAAAATATTCATTTTATTATTTGTAGCCTGCTCTTATGATTGGTAGCATTTTATTATTTCCATTTTTAAGCATAGAAAAAAGCTTTTTGATGTTAATTAGATTTGATGTCATTTGCTTTCATTTTTATCGAATTGACGTTTGTGAATTCCGTAATTATTAACGTTATGAATGTGAATTAATATAATAATTAAGGCCTTCCTTATTTAAAAACATAAACTGATTTCCTTAATAATTTCGGACGTATCGGGTCAAGAAAGTAGCTTTTGAATGTTTGGCTATAATGAAGGCAGATAAAACAAAAAAGTATTCATATTTATGTTCATAAAAACATACCTATATTAGAAAGTCTTCTGTATTTGTTTTTTTTTAAAAATTAATCGGAATGAGGTGTTGCTCAGGTGTCATTTGTTGTGTCATGATATTGTCCATGTGGCCTTTTTTTGCTGAGGTAATTATCCTCGTGGCGAGATTTTAACTGTTTGTTTAACCTTAATACGAAACATGCCAATGAATTAAAGGAGATTATTTAGCTTTGTGTATATTATAGATTACAGATTATAGATTATTGATTATTGACATATATATATTATGGTAAAATATTATATTAATGTATATTTTTATTAAAATATTTATTTAGAGTAATTTATGTTTTCATGTTCTTTCTTGTGAACTATTCAGCCTGCTTAAAATATATTTTTACTCAGAAATTTATATAATAATAGATTTTTATTTAGATATTAATAAGTTTTCATTCAAAAGATTCAATTATGTGTGTTGTATATTTACTCGTGTGTTAGGGTCATTAATATGTTTGTAAAATTAGTAAATAATATACATATATATACACACACATATATAATACTTTTTCAATACTTTATATTTCATTGAATATAAAAATTGGTTCGTGCAGTGTAACACCCCAATTCCTCAAGCTTGGTTTGATGTGTGTGCATAAGCTTAGTATGGCTTAATGATGAACTTTAAGTGATTTTTTCATTGATTGTTATAATTGAATATGTGAATATTGTGTTTGGTGATTTTTGCCCAGTGTGAATCGATTCCAAGACCCTGTGAATCGATTCAGGGCTGTTGGGCTTGCTGGGACTCGATTAGGCTTGCTGTAAATCGAAGTGTGAATCGATTCACAGAAGTTGGCTCTCTGTGAATCGAAGTGTGAATCGATTCACAAAAAGTCAGTTCCCTGTGAATCGAATCTGGGAGCTGCAGGAATCGATTCATTCACTTAAAACTGCGATTCCTGTCATTTTTACACTGAGTGAATCGATTCACCTAGGCTGTGAATCGATTCACAGCTGCATTAAAACAGAAAAACTCAGCAGAAAAAGGACAGAAAGCGATTTTGAGAGAGGGTTAGAGAGAGAATGCGATAGAGAGAAGGAGGAGAGGGGAGTAAACACCTAGGGTTCACATTTTAAGGGGAAAACATGGATTCATGCTAGATTTATCATCAATCTTAGCTTGAATCCAAGTTGGGGAGTATTCACTCTTGGTTTGGAAAGTTGGAAGGAATCCCTAGAAGGAAAGCTTGAAGGAGAAGAAGAGGAAGGAGCTGAACTCTAACTTTGGGAGCTCGAAAGCTTACATTGAGGTGAGTTCTTCCTTCTCTTAGGTGATGGGCACCCATAAGTCCCACATTAGGGTTCTCTTGAAGAAAACCCTTGAACCCCAAAGGGTTCAAGGTTAGAATTTCCCAAATCCCTCTTATTTTTACAGTTTTTAGTGTGAAATAGTTATGCGTGTGTTATTAG
Organism: Calophaca sinica; assembly: GCA_037113605.1. NCBI lineage: Eukaryota > Viridiplantae > Streptophyta > Magnoliopsida > Fabales > Fabaceae > Calophaca > Calophaca sinica. The sequence continues at coordinate 61,686,854 of CM073733.1, forward strand.
GACTGATTAAGGGGGTTAATATTGTACCCAAAACCCCCATAAACTGTGAGATTGATGTTTGACCATTGGGAACTCCATGGAGCTCAAATGGAAGTGTGTCTTGTCTTGATATATTTTCCTTGACTGAGCATGATATATGTTTCCATTTGAATATGAATGTATCTTTTTACATGAATATGTTCAATTGCATGTGAAATTAGAGGAGCACCTAATTGTATTCCTAATTTTGAATAAGGCATGCATTTAAGGATATAGTTTGTGAATTAAATTCCCTAAAAGACACTAAGATGCCTCAAAAAGGGGGTGATCGATATGGTTAGCCGTGTGGGACGCCCTCGGATGGTTAAGACATCTAACCACCATATCGAAAGCGTATTTATGGGGTTGTATGGACGTAAGCATACAACGCTACCCGTGAATACGAGCCAAAGATGAATTAGAAATTCATAGTAAGAATATGCATTGCATAAATGTGTGATATTAAGTCTTGACTGATAGTTCATTATATGAGTTGATGGTGAGGAGTCGAAGGGAGGATTCACTGAGATTATTATCTCACCCCGCTGCTTTATTTAATTATTTTTACAGATGCACAGGTTTCAAAGGAAGGCTGACAGCTGCTAGCTCTTGGAATCTTGTTTATTTTGTAGTAGCCTTAAGTAATACCTTGAATATGTAATTTCTAGAGTTATGTATTGCTGTTGTACCGTCATGAAACTTATGTAATTGAGTTTTAGTCTTTTGTGGTATTTGGACTTAATGTTGGACTTTAAGTTTGAATTAATATTGGGAGGACTGTACCTAATGATAATTATCCTATTTTCAAGTTAATGAAAGTAAGGTGTTACATTATGGTATCAGAGCAGTTCGATTCTAATCGTACTGTAGGGATTGCTAGGAATAGTTTCGTGAATTTCTTGAGTCTGCTGCTGTTTTCTACTTATTATGCTATGAGATATTGAGCTTGATCAACTCAATGCTTGGTGCATTCTATGCAGAATTATGGCTTCAGGTTCTGGAAGGCGCGGGAGACCCATGAGGAATGCTACGATGCCTCAGAATCCACCAGGATCAGAGCATGCTGCGATACCTCCGAATCCGCCAGGACAAGAGAATTCTTGGCTACAAGGGATATTGCAGGCTATTCAGAATCAGAGTATTGCAACTAACAATCTTGCGGCTCAGTTAGCCTAACAACAGTAGCACCAAGCCCAACCTCCCCCGCAAGAGGAGGATTTAGACCGGAAATTCCTTAAGTTCCTCAAGACGAAGCCACCAACCTTCAATGGAAAAACAGAAGCCATGGCATCCCAACACTGGCTGGAAGCCGTGGAGAAGAGTTTTAAGGTTGTCCATTGTACCGAGGAGCAAAAGGTCGAACTAGCTAATCATGTGCTCATAGAGGATGCTGAAAACTGGTGGAAGGGGGCCCGAGCTTATATGGTGGCTCAAGGGACACCAGTAACTTGGGCGAACTTTCAGAGGGTCTTCTTGGAGAAGTACTTTCCACAGACTGTGAAAGATATGATGGATAGAGAGTTAGTCCAACTTCATTAAGGAAAATCTACTGTTTCAGAGTATGTGAACAAGTTTGAGGAGTTGGTAAGATACTCATCTGTTGCTCAATTTGCTCCGAATGATAATTGGAAAATCAAGCAGTTCAAGTGGGGACTGAGGCGGACATCCGTAACGACATTTATGGCCGAATTCATCGAGTTCGCCAAGGTAGTCCATCAGAGCTACGTGGCTGAAGCAAGCTTGAAGAGGATGTATGAGGATAGGCAAACGAGGTGGCAAGAGAAGAACAAAAAGAAGGATAAGGATAAGAGCGCTCAACGCATGAGACCGAAAGGGAATCTTTTCAAGGGAAAGCAGGCTCAAACCTCCGAGTCTGCTTATCATGCATGCTCGAACTGTGGGAAGGTGCATCAGGGAGAGTGTATGAAGGGCAAGAATGTTTGCTTTATTTGTCACCAACCAGGGCATATGGCTAAGGAGTGCCCCCAATACACTAAGGGAAAAGGAGCCAAGTCTGGTGATCCTAACCAAGGGAGAGTCTTTACTCCTGACGCCAAGAAAGCAAAGGGAGCGGAAAATATGATGAAAGGTACTTGTTTCTTTCAGGATGAATGTAACGACCCGTTTCCGGACCGCTACCGAGCTCAATATACCGAGCTCGAGTTACCGAGCTCAACACACCGAGCTCAACTAAACCTGTATGAGATGTGTTTTAAAACGAAACTCTTGTGCCTTTTAAAAAGTACGGTCTATTTTTTTTTTTTATAAAACCAACTCGTGCACATCAGAGTAATTACAGCTTTTCGAAACATGGTGCAACTAAGACACAAGACTTAAATTCTAATAAAACATACATGCATAACATACATATATATATCACTCGAAATAATAATGTATACAAAATACAGAGTAGCAAATGTGCAAAGAAAATACACCTAAGGTACGACGACTTCAAAAGAGCAATCATACTGGGGTACTTCCAGACTCCCACGCAGGTCGCTCCAAAAGTAAGACCACCAGTCTACCTCAGAGCGACAAAACATAACCGCCCAAACTGGTCACGACCTCGTAACACAAAAGGAAAAGCGAAATGCAGTCATCGTAAAAACAAACATCCAACAAACATAAACAATCACGACAAGTAGAGGTCGTCACTCGGGTCCTCGTCGAGCTCCTCCTCGGCATCATCTGGCCGTCGAAGTTCTCTGCACCCTCGACATCGCCTGGGTAACCGCCATGGATTGAAGGCACCACGGGAAAGGTCAACTTCTCAACAATACAAGATAAGCACGGCATAAAGAAATAAGCAACACAATAATGTATCTCAATCACCACACGTGACTCGACCATCTCACTCTAGACTCGACTCGACTCTTATTTAGGAATATCGCCGTGAGTCCATCCCCAAACTGACGTAATAGGTAAACGGCAGGTCCAACCCCAAACCGATACCATGCATTAATCAGCAGGTCCATCCCCAAACCGATAATGCTACAACGCCTAGCCAATCCACCATAAACAAAAAGGGGACCTAGCACCCTCGATTATCCGGGTCCGCTCAAAACGTCATACGACTCCCTAGCTCTCTCACTCGATGATTAGCTCGCCGCATGTCAAAGAGTAACACAACTTACTTGATCACATATCAAATAAAGAGAGCATGCTTAACATGAAGAAAACGCAATTCTACATTTAAGCAATAAAACATTCTGCATGAAGAAATGCAATTCGACAGCAATACACCATTCACAACATATATTCAATCACATATCAAATACATGCAAAAACCTAATCATATCACAACATTCCAATCTCGACACCAATCAAGGAGTCCATACATAAATATAACAATAAAAATAAAGTCTTAATAATGTCTAAGAGTTGCCCTTACCGAACTCCAAGCTAATCTTTGTTAAACGACCTCGACACACTGTCTTCAAACGAGCTCGACAACGACTTCTCTTACTCGATCTCGACACGGTTGTCTTCAACGAGCTCGACAACGACTTCGACACGCATCAGTCCTCAATCGACCTCGACACATACGCTTCGATCCGATTCCGCCGCTTCCACGTCCCCTGATTCGCTCTCCCGCACACCTCGAATCGAAAATCACACGATCTCTGAATCGACTTCCTAAAACAAGCACAACTCAGTTCGATCTATGGGTTCTAATACACTTAGCTCTCATCCCAAACTTAACCACAACCCAGAAAATATAAAAACTCAAGAACTTAAATATATTTTTCCTTTAACACAAAGGTAGGGTTTTCGATCAAAAGTTCATGAAAAAGGTTATCTGATGCTTCAACAGATAGATCGACAACAACAACAACCAGAAGAAACGATCGACAAACTAAAATAAGAAATCGAAACAAACCGAAAATGAAGGGTTTCTGGGCACTGCCCATTTCAGAAATCAGAGAAAGAAATTTGTTTTTCAAGCTCAAATAATCGGTTAGAAAGATAGGTAATATCGTGAAGAAGAAAACCCATCAATTTGACATGATTTGGAAGCATAAAACTGGCTAAAATGGAAAGAAGAAATGGCGCTAAACAAAGAGTACGAAGGAAGAGAAAATATGTTCTTCCATACCTCGGATGATGGTCGAGCAAAGTAGATATAGGTCGAGAAGATGATGATGAACAAGATTGATGAAGAAAATTTGTGCAGAGTCTCGATGGAACTCAAGGTTTCGTCGATGGAAGTTACGGAGAAAAACAAGGAACTCAGAGCGAAGGAAGGAAGAAGAAAGAAGAAAAGAGAAATGAGTATCCGAGGAACCTGGTCGTGGTATACACCGTGAGAGGCGGGCATAATCGTAACTCCAGCTATAAGATGCCAATCCCATCAATCATTCTACCCGTCTAATCGCTCCTCTCTCATGATTACCCTCTACTCTGTCGGTCAACGATCTAGACACGCGACGAGAACGGCAAGCCGACAATATAATTATTACAAACAATATAATAATAACGCTGAATAACGTTCGAAAGAATACGAGTTATCATCTCGACACGATGTCAACTAGGGTGCTCGTGCAAGCGCACAAGGCTCTAACACGAGTTCGTGCACGCGGCCTCCTCAGTTCGACATGCGACTTCATCAACTCGACACCCGACCTCCTCAAATTTCAAAGAAACTAGTGCACGCTGGTCTCCTCATCTCGGCAATCGACTTCGAACGATCTTGGCACGGGATTTCGACACAAGGTCTTGGTCGAGGTCTCGATCCGACGCCCTAATACGATGTCGATCTCGCCCTCAGGTGTTACAATCTCTCCTCTAAAAAATTTCGTCCTCGAAATTGCAAATAAGATTCTTACCTCGGAAAAGTTCAGTCTTGAGTCTTCATCTTCTCCTCCACCTCCCAAGTCGCATCTCCCATCTTTCGATCCCACACAACTTTGACAAGTTGAATTTCTTTGTTCGCAATCGCTTGGCTTTCCGATCAACGATCCTTGCCGTGACGCTTGAAGATAAGTCGTCCCTCGCTTGAATCGCATCCGCTCGATGACATGAGAGGGTCGGAAACATACTCCGCAATCGTGAGACGTGGAAGACGTCGTGGATGTTCGACAAGAATGGTGGCAAGGCAACTGATATGCCACCGGGCCGACACGACGAAGAATCTGGTAAGGTCCAATAAATTTAGGGTGAGTTTCTTGGATTTGATCGCCGACCAACTCCAGAGTGGGGTGACTCTAAGAAATACATGTTCTCCTTCCTCGAACTCGAGTGGTCGACGTCGTTGGTCCGCATAACTCTTACGCCGACTTTGAGATGTTCGTGATCCGATCTTTGATCAAACGGATCTTCTCGAGTCCGCTGGATCATATCTGGTCCTACAATGTAACGCCGCCCCTGGTACCAACAAAGAGGCGTCGACATTTCCGGCCCATACAGCGCTTCAAAAGGTGCCATTCCAATACTCGCATGGAAATCGTTATTGTAGGTGAACTCCACCAATGGTAAGACGTCGTCCCAACTTCCTCGGTGATCTAACGCATAAGCTCGCAACAAATCTTCAAGCGATTGGATCGTTCTCTCGGTCGACCGTCGATCCCGAGGATGATATGCCGAGCTAAGCCTGAGCTCGGTTCCCATCGCTCCTTGCAATTCCCTCCAAAAATGAGACGTGAACTTCGGATCTCGGTCCGACACGATCGAAGAGGGTATACCATGAAGTCGTACTATCTCTGCGATGTAGATCTCGGTCAGTTTTTCCACGTTGTATGTCGACCTCACTGGCAAGAAATGAGCAGATTTGGTCAATCGGTCGACGATCACCCAAATCGAATCATTCTTCTTCTGCGTCTTCGGCAAACCTACAACGAAATCCATGGAAATACTATCCCATTTCCAAACCGCACGCTCAGCGATTGTAGCATTCCCGCAGTCGTTGGTGCTCCACCTTCGCTTCGACACGTTAAACACGGTTACGACGGCCACTTGCTTCTTCATTCCGGACCACCAAAAATGCTTCTTCAAGTCTTGATACATCTTCGTAACTCCTGGGTGAATACTAAAGTTGCTCTTATGCGCTTCGTCGAGAATCAACTTTCTCAGCTCGGATACGTTAGGTACGCATACTCGGCCATTGCATCTCAAGATGTCGTCCGCTCCGACTTGGAATTCTGTCGCCTTCCCTTGCGCTATCAACTGAACCTTCTCTTGCAGAAGCTCGTCATGAACCTGCTGGTCTCGGATCTCGTCCAACAATCTGTTAGAGATGGTAAGCATACCAAATCTCAGCTTCCCCGGTGAAACTTCGACACTCAACTTCAAGTCTCGGAACTTCTCGAGCATCTCCAACTCCTTGATCATCATCGCCGAGGTTAAAACGCTCTTCCTACTCAACGCATCTGCTACCACGTTAGCCTTACCGGGATGGTATTCCAACGTAAAGTCGTAGTCCTTGAGAAATTCTGTCCATCTACGCTGACGCATGTTGAGTTCTTTCTGGTCGAACAGGTACTTCAAGCTCTTGTGATCGCTGAAAACAGTAAGAGTGCTCCCATAAAGGTAGTGTCTCCATATCTTCGCCAAGAAAACTACTACCGCCACTCAAGTCATGAGTAGGGTAGTTCCTCTCGTGAATCTTAAGTCGCCTTGAAGCATACGCGACCACCTTCCGATGTTGCATCAAAGACGCATCCCAATCCCTGGTGTGACGCATCACAATACACCTCGAAAGGCTCTTCTGTTGAGGCAAAATCAGCACAGCGCCGCCGTCAAAAGCTCCTTCGCCTTTGAAAATCGGCTTCACACTCCTCGGTCCAGGCAAAAGGTTGATCCTTCCTCGTCAGTCGTGTAAGAGGCGCGACAATCTTCGAGAAACCTTCAATGAATCTTCGGTAATATCCTGCTAAGCCGACAAAACTCCTGATCTCGGTAACCGTCTTCGGTTGTTCCCACGCTAACACAGCTTCAATCTTAGTTGGATCCACAGCTATCCCTTCTTTGGAAATCACGTGACCAAGAAAATTCAACTCTTCAAGCCAAAATTCACACTTCGACAGGTTGGCATAGAGTTGCTTATCTCGTAATATCTGCAGTACTCGACATAAGTGTTCTGCGTGCTCTTCTCGGTTCCTCGAGTAGATCAGTATGTCGTCGATGAACACTACAACGAACTGATCCAAAAACGAATGGAAAATCCTGTTCATGTAGTCCGTAAACACACCGGTGGCGCGATTCGTCACTCCAAACGGCATCACCAAGTACTCGTAGTGACCGTATCTAGTCCTGAAAGTCGCTTTGGGGATATCTTCCTCCTTCACGCGAATCTGGTGGTAGTCCGACTTCAAGTCTATCTTGGAAAGATCGCCGCTCCACGAAGTTGATCCATCAAGTCGTCAATACGTGGTAACTGTAACCGCTTCTTCACGGTAACCTTGTTGAGCTCGCGATAGTCCACGCCACGGCCTTGATCGCCCATCCTTCTTCTTAACCAACAACACCGAGCTCCCCACGGTGACACGCTCGATCGTATGAATTGCTTCGACTCCAAGTGTTCGATCCGGGACTTGACTCTTTCATCTCGGCAGAGACATCCTGTATGGCGCTTTGGAAATCGGTCCTGTTCCTGGAATCGTGTCGATGGAGAACTCGACCTCTCGCGACCGGTGGTAACCCTGGCACGTCTTCTGAAAACGCCCTCAAAGTCACACACCACCGAACATTCTCCACGTCGATCCGCTTAAAACTTCCGAACTAGCGGATACATGTATTCCCTAGTTCCTTCTTTCAAAGAAACTCCAATACGTTCGCAGAAAGATAATTGGAGACTCCAAGGTCCGGAAAAATTACGCTTTACGGCACACCAAGAGGACATGGTGGTATGACAACCAATCCATCCCGAGAATGACATCTAGGCCCTTAAGAGGCAAACAAACCAAATTGACCACAAACTTTCTACTCTGAATAACCACTACACAATTAAGACATGCAGTGTTTGTGACTAAGGTTTTAGCACCGGGTTGTAACTACCAATTTAAACGGTAAGGCAGTCACAATCAAGTTCAAATGGTTCACACAATCAGAAGAAATAAAGGAATGGGTTGCACCCGAATCAAAAAGAACGGAGAAGGAGTTACCCTCGATTTCACATTCACCTTGGATAAGATCTTCAGCTCGACCGCTTCCTCGCCACTCATGCGTAAAACTCGCCTTTAGCCACTTGACGCTTCCCTTTGGCCTTTGCCGCAAGCATCGCTTGCTCAGCCTTTAGGTGTAGGACAATCCTTGGCAAAATGCCCTGGCTTCTTACAAATAGCACACCCTCCTTCCGAAAGTACGCTTATTGGCGTAATGTCCCGCTCTTCCACAACGGAAACAAGTCACCTCGACATCGATCCGTCCTCCGCTTCTCGCACTGGGTCATCGGACGACATCGCCCCTGTTGTCGTTCCTCGAGGCCTGGTCGTAAGGCTTCTTCTGCGGTTGTTTCCCTTTCGTGCAAATCTACGCCCGCACTCTGGGTCTCACCGGCCCGCCTACAACGCCTTCTTCTTGTGGACTTCTTACTCCTTCTACCTCGACACAGATCTATCGACTCTTGGAGGTTTCAATCCTCACTGACACCACCGACTTCTGAATGTCGAATCTCAATCCCCGTTGGAATCTCTCACTCAACCATCTCTGGTCAACTCGATCATGAAATGGACTGAAATACCTCGCCAACGACTCGAACTTGGCCGCATACTCGGACACTGTCGAGCTGTCTTGCTGCAATTGAGGAAACTCTTGTTCCTTCTCGGCTCGTGCAAGATCTGGGAAGTACTTGTCCAAGAACCTTTCACGAAAAAGCTCCCGTGTCATCTCGCGACGTTCGCTTATAAATGTTTGCTTCACTCCTCTCCACCAATACTCTGCGTCTCCTAGCAGTAAGTAGGTGGCATAGTCGACCTTCACGTTGTCCAGGCAATGAAGTGCCTCGAAGATCTTCTCGATCTCTTGCATCCAAAGATCGCCTTTATCTGGATTTGGCTCACCGTAGAACCGGTGGATCATGCTTCCTGAAGTCGGCCAATCCTCTCGCTTGACATTTCGCTCCGCTCGTTCTTTGTTCTTTGCAAGTTCTCTTGAGTTAACGCTGCCGTCTGTTGAGCCATCGCGTTAACTGTTGAGTTCTGCGGTGATTGTTGAGCCATGGCTGCCGCCATCTCGGTCATAGCTTGAATTGCTCGTTCCATGTCGACGTTCTCGATTCATAAATTGCCGTATTCCTACGAGGTGGCATTAGATTCCACAAAGTTCAAAACCTGTCGAATCTCACAACAAGGATGTGTTAAAACACACCGCTTCAATCAAGAAACAGTTCAAACAATTTCTCAAGCAATAAGTGCTTCACTTAATCAAACAAAGAATCAACATATTACAACTAGGTACCCAACACACATAACCCGACCACGGTGACCGGTCCAAATTTCCTATGCACGGCTCGGTCATAACCGAATCAAGCTCGATACCAACCATGTAACGACCGCTTCAGACCGCTACCGAGCTCAATATACCGAGCTCGAGTTACCGAAGCTCAACACACCGAAGCTCAACTAAACTCAGAATGAGATGTGTTTTAAAAACGAAACTCTTGTGCCTTTTAAAAAGTACGGTCTATTTTTTTTTTATAAAACCAACTCGTGCACATCAGAGTAATTACAGCTTTTCGAAACATGGTGCAACTAAGACACAAGACTTAAATTCTAATAAAACATACATGCATAACATACATATATATATCACTCGAAATAATAATGTATACAAAATACAGAGTAGAAAATGTGCAAAGAAAATACACCTAAGGTACGACGACTTCAAAAGAGCAATCATACCCTGGGTACTTAAACAGAACTCCCACGCAGGGGTGCTCCAAAAGTAAGACCACCAGTCTACCTCAGAGCGACAAAACATAACCGGCCCAAACTGGTCACGACCTCAGACACAAAAGGAAAAACAAAGTACAGTCATCAGAAAAACAAACATCCAACAAACATAAACAATCACGACAAGTAGAGGTCGTCACTCGGGTCCTCGTCGAGCTCCTCCTCCGCATCATCTGCTGTCGAGTTCTCTGCACCCTCGGCATCGCCTCGGTAACCCTCATGGATTGAAGGCACCACGGAAAGTGGTCAACTTCTCAACAATACAAGATAAGCACGGCATAAAGAAATAAGCAACACAATAATGTATCTCAATCACCACACGTGACTCGACCATCTCACTCTAGACTCGACTCGACTCTTATTCCGGAATATCGTCAGCAGGTCCATCCCCAAACTGACGTAATAGGTAAACGGCAGGTCCATCCCCAAACCGAATTCCATGAATTAATCGGTGAGTCCATCCCCAAACTGATAATGCTACAACGCCTAGCCAATCCACCATAAACAAAAGGGGACCTAGCACCCTCAGTTATCTGGGTCCGGCTCAAAAACGTCATACGACTCCCTAGCTCTCTCACTCGATGATTAGCTCGCCGCATGTCAAAGAGTAACACAACTTACTTGATCACATATCAAATAAAGAGAGCATGCTTAACATGAAGAAAACGCATAATTCGACATTTAAGCAATAAAACATTCTCGCATGAAGAAACGCACTGAATTAAAAGAATACACCATTCACAACATATATTTAATCACATATCAAATACATGCAAAAACCCAATCATATCACAACATTCCAATCTCGACACCAATCAAGGAGGCCATACATAAATATAACAAAAAAAATAAAGTCTTAATAATGTCTAAGAGTTGCCGCCTTACCGAACTCCAAGCTAATGCTTTGTTCGACAACGACCTCGACACGGCTGTCTTCAAACGAGCTCGACAACGACTTCTCTTACTCGATCTCGACACGGCTGTCTTCAACGAGCTCGACACCGACTTCGACACGTACCGTCCTCAATCGACCTCGACACGTACAGTTCTCGATCTGGATTCCACGCTTCCACGTCCTCGGATTCGCTCTCCGTACACCTCGAATCGGAAATCACACGATCTCTGAATCGGACTTCCTAAAACAAGCACAACTCGATTCGATCTATGGGTTCTAATACACTTAGCTCTCATCCCAAACTTAACCACAACCCGAAAATATAAAAACTCAAGAACTTAAATATATTTTTCCTCTAACACAAAGTTAGGGTTTTCGATCAAAAGTTCATGAAAAAGGTTATCTGATGCTTCAACAGATAGATCGACAACAACAACAACCAGAAGCAACGATCGACAAACTAAAATAAGAAATCGAAACAAACCGAAAATGAAGGGTTTCTGGGCACTGCCCATTTCAGAAATCAGAGAAAGAAATTTGTTTTTCAAGCTCAAATAATCGGTTAGAAAGATAGGTAATATCGTGAAGAAGAAAACCCATCAATTTGACATGATTTGGAAGCATAAAACTGGCTAAAATGGAAAGAAGAAATGGCGCTAAACAGTAGTACGAAGGAAGAGAAAAATCTGTTCTTCCATACCTCAGATGATGGTCGAGCAGGCGAGATATAGGTCGAGAAGATGATGATGAACAAGATTGATGAAGAAAATTTGTGCAGAGTCTCGATGGAACTCAAGGTTTCGTCGATGGAAGTTCTGGAGAAAAACAAGGAACTCAGAGCAGAAGGAAGGAAGAAGAAAGAAGAAAAGAGAAATGAGTATCTGAGGGAACCGGTCGTGGTATACAGCTGGTGAGAGAAGGGGTATTATCGTAACTCCAGCTATAAGATGCCAATCCCATCAATCATTCTACCCGTCTAATCGCTCCTCTCTCATGATTACCCTCTACTCTGTCGGTCAACGATCTAGACACGCGACGAGAACGGCAAGCCGACAATATAATTATTACAAACAATATAATAATAACGCTGAATAACGTTCGAAAGAATACGAGTTATCATCTCGACACGATGTCGACTAGGGTGCTCGTGCAAGCGCACAAGGCTCTAACACGAGTTCGTGCACGCGGCCTCCTCAGTTCGACATGCGACTTCATCAACTCGACACCCGACCTCCTCAGCTCAGCAGCTAGTGCACGCGGTCTCCTCATCTCGGCAACTGACCTCGGCAAACGATCTTGGCACGGGATCTCGACACAAGGTCTTGGTCGAGGTCTCGATCCGACGTCCTAATACGATGTCGATCTCGTCCTCAGGTGTTACAATGAACCTCTAGTTGTTTTGTTTGATTCGGGAGCAACACATTCCTTTATCTCTTGTAAATGTGTTCAAAGGCTAGGGTTGGATCTTACTTCTTTACAATTTCCGTTGCATGTGTATACACCCACCGAAGGTAGCATTTCCACTTCCTTGATATGTGAGAATTGCCCTCTCATAATTCAAGGGAGGATATTTTTAGTAAGCCTTGTGTGTCTACCTCTTGAGGGAATGGACATTATCCTGGGAATGGATTGGCTTTCTGCCAATCAAGTTGTTTTGAACTGTTTCTGTAAAACGATTGAGTTGCCAAACGTGCATTCTATTATTGAAGAGTCAAGTTATGTCACACGGAGTAATGATCTTCTATTGAGTCGCTGTCTAGTGGAAGGTCTTGCAGGATATATTATCTTACTTTCTTCAACTGTAGAGGTTAGCCTAGATCTGGACACTATCCCTATAGTGAACGAATTCTTAGATGTGTTTCCTAACGAGGTAGCGACCTTACCCCCTGAGAGAGAAGTGGAGTTCTCAATAGAACTGGTTCCCGAAACGGGACCAATCTCCATGGCACCTTATAGGATGTCACCCCTGGAGTTGAGGGAACTAAAAACACAGTTGGAAGATTTGATTGCTAAGCAGTTTATTAGACCTAGTGTGTCACCTTGGGGCGCACCTGTCCTTTTGGTAAAGAAGAAAGATGGGAGTATGAGGTTATGTATTGATTACCGAAAAATCAATAAGATCACAGTGAAGAATAGGTACCCCTTGCCCAGGATAGATGACTTGTTAGATCAACTTAGGGGAGCTTCGGTTTAATCTAAGATTTATCTAAGATCTGGTTATCACCAGATTAGAGTTAAGGTAGAGGATGTTCCAAAGATGGCATTTAGGACTAGATACGAGCACTATGAATATTTGGTTATGCCTTTTGGTCTGACCAATGCTCCAGCCGTATTTATGGACTATATGAACCGAATTTTTAGGCCTTTCCTTGACAAGTTTGTAGTGGTCTTCATAGACGATATCCTAGTTTATTCTAAGGATCCTCGAGAGCATGAGGAACACCTTAGGATTGTTCTAAGTACCCTTAGAGAAAAGAGCCTCTTCGCAAAACCTGAGAAATGTGAGTTCTGGCTCAGTGAAGTTAAGTTTCTTGGTCATGTGATTTCTAAAGCGGGAGTGTCGGTTGATCCTAGTAAAGTAGAAGCAGTCCTTAGTTGGGAACGACCAACCACAGTCACAGAAGTTAGGAGCTTTCTAGGATTAGCCGGTTACTACCGAAGGTTCATTAAGGGATTTTCGCAGATGGTACTTCCCCTAACAAGGTTAACCCGAAAGGGGGAGCCTTTTGTGTGGACTAAGAGCTGTGAGAGTAGTTTCCTAGAGCTTAAGATCAGGTTGACTTCCACCCCGGTCTTGATTATCCCTGACCCAGCATTGGGATTTGAAGTTTATAGTGATGCCTCTAAGAAAGGGTTAGGATGTGTTCTCATGCAGAATCGACAAGTTGTAGCCTATGCATCTAGGCAGTTAAGGCCCCATGAGGAGAACTACCCTACTCATGACTTAGAGCTCGCAGCCATTGTCTTTGCTTTAAAGATTTAGCGACACTATCTGTATGGTGCTCAGTTTGAAGTGTTTAGTGATCATAAGAGCTTGAAATACCTTTTTGATCAGAAGGAACTTAACATGAGACAGAGAAGATGGGTGGAGTTCCTAAAAGATTATGACTTTGAGTAGAAGTACCATCCGGGCCAAGCAAATGTGGTCGCTGATGCCTTGAGTAGGAAATCCTTGCATGTGTCTTCACTGATGATAAAAGAAATGGAGTTGTTGGAGTCTTTTAGGGACCTTAATCTTGGAATTTTCCCATCAGTGAATAGTCTCATGCTTTACCATCTAGAAATTTCCTGCAATTTTAGGGAACAAATTAGACTTGCCCAGAGCTTAGATGTAGAGTTGCAGTCTAGCAAACACCGCCTCGGTTTTTCTGAAGCTGAAGATGGCACTTTATTGTTCCATTAGAGAATCTGCATACCAAAGGATAATTCCATTAAGCAGCAGGTTCTAGGAGAAGCCCACAAGAGTGGATTCTCGGTACACCCTGGCTCCACCAAGATGTATCAGGACCTTAGACAGAGGTATTGGTGGCCAGGCATGAGGAATGATGTGGCAGAATTTGTAGCTCAATGCTTGATTTGTCAAAAAACCAAGATAGAACACCAAAAGCCTTCAGGTTTTCTCCAGCCCTTAGAAATTCCCAAGTGGAAGTGGGATAGTATAGCAATGGACTTCGTGGGAGGGTTACCCTACACTCAGTTAGGATATGACTCTATATGGGTCATAGTGGATAGATTAACCAAATCTGCTCATTTTCTCCCCACAAAGTCCACTTACAAAACTGCCCGGTTAGCTGAGATCTACATCAGAGAGATTGTTAGACTCCACGGAGTTCCAACTAACATTGTCTCTGACAGGGATCCAAAGTTTACATCTCGGTTTTGGAAGGCACTTCATCAAGCCTTAGGGACGAGGTTGAGTCTTAGCACAGCCTACCATCCCCAGACAGATGGCCAGTCGGAGAGAACCATTCAAACCTTAGAGGATATGCTCAGAGCCTGTGTTTTAGAGGATGGCGGTAGTTGGAGCAAGTATTTGTCATTAATTGAATTTTCATACAACAACAGCTATCACTCTAGCATAGGAATGGCACCGTACGAGGCTCTCTACGGTCGCAAGTGTAGGACTCCTCTATGTTGGTTTGAAGTGGGGGAGAAACAATTGTTAGGTCCCGACCTTGTTCAAGAAACCACTGATAAGATTCGTATGATTAGGGAGAAGATAAAGACTGCTCAGAGTAGGCAGAAAAGTTATGCAGATCGTAGGCTCAAACCCCTTGAATTTGATGAAGGAGAACATGTATTCCTGAAAGTCACTCCCACTGTAGGTGTTGGTAGAGCCCTTAGGGCCAAAAAGTTGACCCCTCGGTATGTGGGTCCTTTCCAAATCCTCAGTCGAATTGGTCCTGTCGCTTACCAAATTGCCTTACCTCCTTCTTTGTCAAATCTCCACAATGTTTTTCATGTGTCTCAGCTTAAGAAATACATTCCGGATCCATTCCACTCTATAGACCATGAGTCTATACAACTTAGATCAGATTGCACGTACCAGCCCGAACCGGCCCAAATAGTGGACCGAGTTTCCAAGGCACTCAGGAATAAGACTATCCCTTTGGTCAAGGTGATCTGGGAAGGATCCACTCCAGAAGAAGCCACTTGGGAACTCGAAGATGAGATGCGAAGCCAATATCCACAACTTTTCCAATAGGTATGTAAGTTTATCAAATTTTGAGGACAAATTTTTTTTTTAAAGGTGGGTAGTAGTGTAACACCCCAATTCCTCAAGCTTAGTTTGATGTGTGTGCATAAGCTTAGTATGGCTTAATGATGAACTTTAGGTGATTTTTTCATTGATTGTTATAATTGAATATGTGAATATTGTGTTTGGTGATTTTTGCCCAGTGTGAATCGATTCCCAGACCCTGTGAATCGATTCAGGGCTATTGGGCTTGCTGGGACTCGATTAGGCTTGCTGTGAATCGAAGTGTGAATCGATTCACAGAAGTTGGCTCTCTGTGAATCGAAGTGTGAATCGATTCACAGAAAGTCAGTTCCCTGTGAATCGAATCTGGGAGCTGCAGGAATCGATTCATTCACTTAAAACTGCGATTCCTGTCATTTTTACACTGAGTGAATCGATTCACCTAGGCCGTGAATCGATTCAGCATTAAAACAGTAAAAACTCAGCGAGAAAAGGACGTAACGCGATTTTGAGAGAGGGTTAGAGAGAGAATGTGATAGAGAGAAGGAGGAGAGGGGAGTAAACACCTAGGGTTCACATTTTAAGGGGAAAACATGGATTCATGCTAGATTTATCATCAATCTTAGCTTGAATCCAAGTTGGGGAGTATTCACTCTTGGTTTGGAAAGTTGGAAGGAATCCCTAGAAGGAAAGCTTGAAGGAGAAGAAGAGGAAGAAGCTGAACTCTAACTTTGGGAGCTCGAAAGCTTACATTGAGGTGAGTTCTTCCTTCCCTTAGGTGATGGGCACCCATAAGTCCCACATTAGGGTTCTCTTGAAGAAAACCCTTGAACCCCAAAGGGTTCAAGGTTAGAATTTCCCAAATCCCTCTTATTTTTACAGTTTTTAGTGTGAAATAGCTATGCATGTGTTATTGGGACTGATTAAGGGGGTTAATATTGTACCCAAAACCCCCATAAACTGTGAGATTGATGTTTGACCATTGGGAACTCCATGGAGCTCTAATGGAAGTGTGTATTGTCTTGATATATTTTCCTTGACTGAGCATGATATATGTTTCCATTTGAATATGAATGTATCTTTTTACATGAATATGTTCAGTTGCATGTGAAATTAGAGGAGCACCTAATTGTATTCCTAATTTTGAATAAGGCATGCATTTAAGGATATAGTTTGTGAATTAAATTCCCTAAAAGACACTAAGATGCCTCAAAAAGGGGGTGATCGATATGGTTAGCCGTGTGGGACGCCCTCGGACGGTTAAGACGTCTAACCACCATATCGAAAGCGTATTTATGGGGTTGTATGGACGTAAGCATACAACGCTACCCGTGAATACGAGCCAAAGATGAATTAGAAATTCATAGTAAGAATATGCATTGCATAAATGTGTGATATTAAGTCTTGACTGATAGTTCATTATATGAGTTGATGGTGAGGAGTCGAAGGGAGGATTCACTGAGATTATTATCTCACCCCGCTCCTTTATTTAATTATTTTTACAGATGCACAGGTTTCAAAGGAAGGCTGACAGCTGCTAGCTCTTGGAATCTTGTTTATTTTGCAGTAGCCTTAAGTAATACCTTGAATATGTAATTTTTAGAGTTATGTATTGGTGTTGTACCGTCATGAAACTTATGTAATTGAGTTTTAGTCTTTTGTGGTATTTGGACTTAATGTTGGACTTTAAGTTTGAATTAATATTGGGAGGACTGTACCTAATGATAATTATTCTATTTTCAAGTTAATGAAAGTAAGGTGTTACATGCTGCACACGGTGTATACTTAGAAAAATATAAGTAAAGAAAGAATATGATAAATTTCATATGGAATGTATCTAAAGTGCACCTATATTATGATCGCTCGTGCTCTACACTATATATAGATAACAAATAAAAATTCTACCGTATAAAATTTATATTAATTCATAATTTCTAATAAAAGGTTCATAAGAAATAAACTCATATTTAGTATTTTATTAAAAAATATCTAATTGCCAATTTCAAGTTTTTGATTTAAACAATTTTTTTGGCAAAATATAAATAAATAATTATGTTTTTTTGTAATATTTTCATCCTTTTTTTTTACAATATATTTAAGGTATGATGGCCTGTGTTACGGTATATACTTGAAGCAAAAATTTATATTAAAATATAAATTAATATATTTTTTACAATTATTTTTGAACAACAAATGTTTGCTATTAGTTTGTTATGTTAGTAGGGGAGTTGAACATGTGACCTCTTTTCATTCCAATCCCTATTTCCCCAAACCATGAAGCCACCTTTTAACTCCATTTATTTGTGGTCGATAAAATAATAATTTTATTTCACGAAAAATATTCAATGCTCTATTAGATATAAATAATAAACAATAAAAATATTCACTAATAGCAAAATTTACATCTATAATATAATGGTCCGTGCTGCGCACAATATAAAGTTAAATACAAAAAAAAATTATCGTATAAAATTTCTATTCAATGTTTCCTAAGGAAGATGCTCATTTTTTAGATTTCATTAAAAATATATATTTGTTAATTTTGCGTTATATGTTTAAAAAATTATGTGATAAAATATAAATAAAAAATTGTTTTCTTGTAAAATTTTCACCCCCATTTTTCACAATATAAATTTAGTAAGATGGTCTGTGTTACATACAGTATATAATTGCATTGAGTTATAAATTTCATACTAAATAATATATTAATGTATTATTTCTAGCAGGCAATAGCAATAATCATTACTAGAAAAATTTACATCTATAGTGTGATGATTCATTCTCCGCCTGTTATATACTTAAAAACAATAAAAGAATTTCTTATAAAATTTATATTAATTTATAATTCCTGGTAAAATATTCATTTTATTATTTGTAGCTTGCTGTTATGATTGGTAGCATTTTATTATTTCCTTTTTTAAGCAGAGAAAAAAGCTTTTTGATGTTAATTAGATTTGATGTCATTTGCTTTCATTTTTATCAAATGGACGTTTGCAAATTCGGTAATTATTAATGTTTTGATTGTAAATTAATATAATAATTAAGCCCTTCTTTATTTAAAAACATAAACCGATTTTCTTAATAATTTCGGACGTATCGGGTCAAGAAGTAGCTTTTGAATGTTTAGTTATAATGAAGGCAGATAAAACAAAAAAGTATTCATATTTATGTTCATAATTACATACCTATATCTGAAAGTCTTCCTTATTTGTGTTTTTTAAAAAATCAATCGGAATGAGGTAGTGTTCAAGTGTCATTTGTTGTGTCATGATATTGTACATGTGGCCTTTTTTTGCTTAGGTAGTTATCCTGGTGGTGAGTCATTAACTGTTTGTTTAAACTTAATACGACACATGTCAGTGAATTAAATGAGATTATTTATCATTGTGTATATTATAGATTACAGATTATAGATTATTGATTAATGATATATATATATATATATATATATATATATTATGGTAAAATATTATATTAATGTTTATTTTTTATTACGATATTTATTTAGAGTAATTTATGTTTTCATATTCTTTCTTGTGAACTATTCAATCTGCTTAAAATATATTTTTACTAAAAAATTTATATAATAATGGACTTTTATTTAGATATTAATATGTTTTCATTCAAAAGATTCAGTTATGTGTGTTGTATATTTACTCATGTTTTAGGGTCATGAATATGTTTGTAAAATTAGTAATATATATATATATATATATATATACATATATATATATACACATATATAATACTTTTTAATATTTTATATTTCATTGAATATAAAAAATGGTTCGTGCTGCACACGGTGTATACTTAGAAAAATATAAGTAAAGAAAGAATATGATACATTTCATATGGAATGTATCTAAAGTGTCCCTATATTAAGATCGCTCGTGCTCTGCACTATATATAGATAACTAATAAAAATTCTATCGTATAAAATTTATATTAATCCATAATTTCTATTAAAAGGTTCGTAAGAAATAAACTCGTTTATTATTTCATTAAAAAATTTCTAATTGTCAATTTCATGTTTTTGATTTAAACAATTTATTGGCAAAATATAAATAAACAATTATGTCTTTTTTGTAATATTTTCATCCTTTTTTTACAATATATTTGAGGTACGATGGCCCATGTTACGGTATATTCTTGAAACAAAAATTTATATTAAAATATAAAATAATATATTTTTTACAATTAATTTTGAACAACAGACGTTTGCTATTAGTTTGTTATGTTAGTAGGGGAGTTAACATGTGACCTCTTTTCATTCCAATCCCTATTTCCCAAACCACAAAGGCACCTTTTCACTCTATTAATGTTTATTTGTGGTAGCTGTGCACGATTTTAAGTTAAGTACAATGTTTCAAAAGGAAGATGCTCATTTTTTAGATTTCATTAAAAATATATATTTGTTAATTTTTCGTTATATGTTTAGAAAATTATGTGGTAAAATATAAATAAAAAATTGTTTTCTTGCAAAGCTTTCACCCCCATTTTTAACAATATATCTTTTGTACAATGGTCCGTGTTACATATGGTATATAATTGTGTAGAGTTATAAATTTCATTCAAAAAAGTACATTAATGTATTATTTCTAGTAGCCAATAGCAATAATCATTACAAGAAAAATTTACATCTATAGTGTGATGATTGATTCTCCGCACATTATATAGTTAAAAATAATAAAAGAATTTCTTATAAAATTTATATTAATTTATAATTCTTCTTAAAATATTCATTTTATTATTTGTAGCCTACTGTTACGATTGGTAGCATTTTATTATTTCCTTTTTTAAGCAAAGAAAAAAGCTTTTTGATGTTAATTAGATTTGACGTCATTTGCTTTCATTTTTATCAAATGGACGTCTGTGAATTCCATAATTATTAACATTATGACTGTGAATTAATATAATAATTAAGGCCTTCCTTATTTAAAAACATAAACTGATTTCCTTAATAATTTTGGACGTATCTGGTCAAGAAAGTAGCTTTTGAATTTTTGGTTATAATGAAAGCAGATAAAACAAAAAAGTACTCGTATTTATGTTCATAATTACATACCTATATCAAAAAGTCTTCCTTATTTGTGTTTTTAAAAAATCAATCGGAATGAGTTGGTGCTCAGGTGTCATTTGTTGTGTCATGATATTGTACAAGTCGCTTTTTTTTTTGCTGAGGTAGTTATTGTAACACCTTACTTTCATTAACTTGAAAATAGGATAATTATCATTAGGTACAGTCCTCCCAATATTAATTCAAACTTAAAGTCCAACATTAAGTCCAAATACCACAAAAGAGTAAAACTCAATTACATAAGTTTCATGACGGTACAACACCAATACATAACTCTAGAAATTACATATTCAAGGTGTTACTTAAGACTACTACAAAATAAACAAGATTCCAAGAGCTAGCAGCTGTCAGCCTTCCTTTGAAACCTGTGCATCTGTAAAAATAATTAAATAAAGGAGCGGGGTGAGATAATAATCTCAGTGAATCCTCCCTTCGACTCCTCACCATCAACTCATATAATGAACTATCAGTCAAGACTTGATATCACACATTTATGCAATGCATATTCTTACTATGAATTTCTAATTCATCTTTGGCTCGTATTCATGGGTAGCGTTGTGTGCTTACGTCCATACAACCCCATAAATACGCTTTTGATATGGTGGTTAGACGTCTTAACCGTCCGAGGGCGTCCCACACGGCTAACCATATCGATCACCCCCTTTTTGAGGCATCTTAGTGTCTTTTAGGGAATTTAATTCACAAACTATATCCTTAAATACATGCCTTATTCAAAAATAGGAATACAATTAGGTGCTACTCTAATTTCACATGCAACTGAACATATTCATGTAAAAGATACATTTCATATTCAAATGGAAACATATATCATGCTCAGTCAAGGAAAATATATCAAGACAAGACACACTACCATGAGAGCTCCATAGAGTTCCCAATGGTCAAACATCAATCTCACAGTTTATGGGGGTTTTGGGTACAACATTAACCCCCTTAATCAGTCCCAATAACACATGCATAGCTATTTAACACTAAAAACTGTAAAAATAAGAGGGATTTGGGAGAGGTTCAAGGGTTTTCTTCAAGAGAACCCTAATGTGGGACTTATGGGTGCCCATCACCTAAGGGAAGGAAGAACTCACCATCAATGTAAGATTTCGAGCTCCCAAGTTAGAGTTCAGCTCCTTCCTCTTCTTCTCCTTCAAGCTTTCCTTCTAGGGATTCCTTCCAACTTTCCAACCAAGAGTGAATACTCCCCAACTTGGATTCAAGCTAAGATTGATGATAAATCTAGCATGAATCCATGTTTTCCCCTTAAAATGTGAACCCTAGGTGTTTAATCCCCTCTCCTCCTTCTCTCTATCGCATTCTCTTTCTAACCCTCTCTCAAAATCGCGTTACGCCCTTTTTCTCGCTGAGTTTTTCTGTTTTAATCGAGCTGTGAATCGATTCACACCTAGGTGAATCGATTCACTCGAGGTAAAAATAACAGAATCGCAGTTTTAAGTGAATGAATCGATTCCTGCAGCTCCCAGATTCGATTCACAGCGAACTGACTTTCTGTGAATCGATTCACACTTCGATTCACAAAGAGCCAACTTCTGTGAATCGATTCACACTTGCAATCACACCAAGCCGAATCGAGTCCCAAAGAAGCCAATACTCAATCGATTCACAGGGCCTGGGAATCGATTCACACTGGGCAAAAATCACCAAACACAATATTCACATATTCAATTATAACAATCAATGAAAAAATCACTTAAAGTTCATCATTAAGCCATACTAAGTTTATGCACACACATCAAACCAAGCTTGAGGAATTGGGGTGTTACACTACTACCCACCTTTTAAAAAAAATTTGTCCTCAAAATTTGATAAACTTACATACCTATTGGAAAAGTTGTGGATATTGGCTTCGCATCTCATCTTCGAGTTCCCAAGTGGCTTCTTCGGGAGTGGATCCTTCCCAGATCACCTTGACCAAAGGGATAGTCTTATTCCTGAGTGCCTTGGAAGCTCGGTCCACTACTTGGGCCGGTTCGGGCTGGTACGTGCAATCTGATCTAAGTTGTATAGATTCATGGTCTATAGAGTGGAATGGATCCGGAATGTATTTCTTAAGTTGAGACATATGAAAAACATTGTGGAGATTTGACAAAGAAGGAGGTAAGGCAATTTGGTAAGCGACAGGACCAATTCGACTGAGGATTTGGAAAGGACCCACATACCGAGGGGTCAACTTTTTGGCCCTAAGGGCTCTACCAACACCTACAGTGGGAGTGACTTTCAGGAATACATGTTCTCCTTCATCAAATTCAAGGGGTTTGAGCCTACGATCTGCATAACTTTTCTGCCTACTCTGAGCAGTCTTTATCTTCTCCCTAATCATACGAATCTTATTAGTGGTTTCTTAAACAAGGTCGGGACCTAACAATTGTTTCTCCCCCACTTCAAACCAACATAGAGGAGTCCTACACTTGCGACCGTAGAGAGCCTCGTACGGTGCCATTCCTATGCTAGAGTGATAGCTGTTGTTGTATGAATATTCAATTAATGACAAATACTTGCTCCAACTACCGCCATCCTCTAAAACACAGGCTCTGAGCATATCCTCTAAATTTTGAATGGTCCTCTCCGACTGGCCATCTGTCTGGGGATGGTAGGCTGTGCTAAGACTCAACCTCGTCCCTAAGGCTTGATGAAGTGCCTTCCAAAACCGAGAGGTAAACTTTGGATCCCTGTTAGAGACAATGTTAGTTGGAACTCCGTGGAGTCTAACAATCTCTCTGATGTAGATCTCAGCTAACCGGGCAGTTTTGTAAGTGGACTTTATGGGGAGAAAATGAATAGATTTGGTTAATCTATCCACTGTGACCCATATAGAGTCATATCCTAACTGAGTGTAGGGTAACCCTCCCACGAAGTCCATTGCTATACTATCCCACTTCCACTCGGGAATTTCTAAGGGCTGGAGAAAACCTGAAGGCTTTTGGTGTTCTATCTTGGTTTTCTGACAAACCAAGCATTGAGCTACAAATTCTGCCACATCATTCCTCATGCCTGGCCACCAATACCTCTGTCTAAGGTCCTGATACATCTTGGTGGAGCCAGGGTGTACCAAGAATCCACTCTTGTGGGCTTCTCCTAGAACCTGCTGCTTAATGGAATTATCCTTTGGTATGCAGATTCTCTGATGGAACAATAAAGTGCCATCCTCGCCTTTAAAAACCGGGCGGTGTTTGCTAAACTGCAACTCTACATCTAAGCTCTGGGCAAGTCTAATTTGTTCCCTAAAATTGCATGAAATTTCTAGATGGTAAAGCATAAGACTGTTCACTGATGGGAAAATTCCAAGATTAAGGTCCCTAAAAGACTCCAACAACTCCATTTCTTTTATCATCAGTGAAGACACATGCAAGGATTTCCTACTCAAGGCATCAGCGACCACATTCGCTTGCCCGGATGGTACTTCAACTCAAAGTCATAATCTTTTAGGAACTCAACCCATCTTCTCTGTCTCATGTTAAGTTCCTTCTGATCAAAAAGGTATTTCAAGCTCTTATGATCACTAAACACTTCAAACTGAGCACCATACAGATAGTGTCGCCAAATCTTTAGAGCAAAGACAATGGTCATGTAGCTCTAAGTCATGAGTAGGGTAGTTCTCCTCATGGGGCCTTAACCGCCTTGATGCATAGGCTACCACTTGTCGATTCTCGCATGAGAACACATCCTAACCCTTTCTTAGAGGCATCACTATAAACTTCAAATCCCAATGTCGGGTCGTGATAATCAAGACCTGGGTGGAAGTCAACCCGATCTTAAGCTCTAGGAAACTACTCTCACAGCTCTTAGTCCACACAAAAGGCTCCCCCTTTCGGGTTAACCTTGTTAGGGGAAGTACCATCTGCGAAAATCCCTTAATGAACCTTCGGTAGTAACCGGCTAATCCTAGAAAGCTCCTAACTCCTGTGACTGTGGTTGGTCGTTCCCAACTAAGGACTGCTTCTACTTTACTAGGATCAACCGACACTCCCGCTTTAGAAATCACATGACCAAGAAACTTAACTTCACTGAGCCAGAACTCACATTTCTCAGGTTTTGCGAAGAGGCTCTTTTCTCTAAGGGTACTTAGAACAATCCTAAGGTGTTCCTTATGCTCTCGAGGATCCTTAGAATAAATTAGAATATCGTCTATGAAGACCACTACAAACTTGTCAAGGAAAGGCCTAAAAATTCGGTTCATATAGTCCATAAATACGGCTGGAGCATTGGTCAGACCAAAAGGCATAACCAAATATTCATAGTTCCCGTATCTAGTCCTAAATGTCGTCTTTGGAACATCCTCTATGTGACACCCTCTACCCCGCATGTTATCGTTACGAAAATAAATTAAGAAAAAAATGTAACTGCTGAAAAATACAGTCAAATAAAATTTTCATAAATAAGGATAGAGTCGTCACACTCTCATAAACTTGCGGAAATAATCAATTGACAGTCACGAATAAAATTCAAATGATAGAAACACCCCGATGTCACAACGTCTCAGAGCTGACCCTAAACATATACTTCGAAAATAACAACATCGATAATAACCAAAACATCGAAAATCCAAATATACGATGACCGCGCCCATAGATCACTCCTCAGCCACGTCGTCATTGTCACCTGTAGTCTCATCGTCTAAACACACACAATGGTGTATGAGTAGCCACAGCAAAAAGGGGTTATACATCATATACAATCATAGCACAAAACGGCAAAGGACATAGCTTAAGCAATGCGCATACAACACGTTAACTTAATCAACACATAACATGAATGCTTGACTCAACGAGTACTTATGCAATCCTAGACAACGTCTACTTCACCGAACATGTGGATCCAAACCAACTCAGATGAGCGAGTGAGAAAACATCATCACTCTTGAGTACGAACAGTTTCTAGTCAGGGTCACCGGCATATTTATTGGTCACGCCCCAGCTGTGGTAGCTATCCACCGCCTTTATATAAGACGCTCCTACCCGATTGACCCCCAAGGCCGGGTACCT
This sequence comes from Calophaca sinica, assembly GCA_037113605.1. Lineage (NCBI taxonomy): Eukaryota > Viridiplantae > Streptophyta > Magnoliopsida > Fabales > Fabaceae > Calophaca > Calophaca sinica. The sequence continues at coordinate 61,712,442 of CM073733.1, forward strand.
TGCCCATCATGGCCGATACTATATCGCATCATCGTTGCTCACCCCCAATAACGTTAACTTAACAAGACACATATGATGCATGAACACAAACCAAGCAAGTGTCTAACAACAACAACAACAACAACTCACCAACCATCTCATCAAGCGGCCGGCTATAACAACGATAACAAGGTACCACTCGTCAGTAAACTGACAAATTTCCCACAATCTTGGAACAAGTCCAAGTTATCAACCTACCTCACCACACTAAGTCTAGGCTAACTTAACTAAATTTCCAACTCTTAACTCAAGTGTTTCAACTTACTTATTTGACCTGACGCACTGCACTACTCCCCTAAAATTATAGGACACTATCCAAGAGAGTTTGGGTCAATACTTATTATATCCTGAATTTAAAAATTCAATTAGTGAGACTTTGCTAAAATAATTCTAGACTTAGTCATCTTTCTGCATAATTTTTCTGTATAACTACTACTCTAAGTTGTCAACTAGGCTGAAATACTCATAACACCAAATCTTGCTTCTAAAGCATTTAAACCATCGACACCACAATAAGACCATCATATCCTAGTCCTAAGACTTGCTTGTACCATAACTTAAACGCTAAAAATATCATTATACCTTAGTTAACTCCTAACAATTACACCCATCATCCATACTTTATCCTTTCACATAACCATGATATACCACCTAGAGAATCTAAGTGTAACAAACCACACTCTATGATCATCTAGCTCTCACTCAACACAACAAATCCAGAACATCAAATAGCAACAAGCAATCTCATTTAAACACATTTACATACATTTATCAATAACAAGCCAAGACAACCAAATCATCATATGATCCATACATGACATTTCATCATAATACATCAATTCAAACAACACCTTATAAGACAATTTCAATTAACATTAACATCTTGACATAATTTAATATCAAATTTCCCCATCACAATGGCAATGGTACTTATTTTGCACAACCGCGCCAAGTCTAGGGACCATGGGACGTCCCTATTGCCTAATTATATCCATAAGCCGACTAATCTTGTATCCATCTATCCCCTTACCTCAATAAAAAGTTTGAAGTATTCCAAGGCGAAGAAAACTGGCTACAACGACAATTTGAGCACCAACTGAGCACAGGATAAAATTTACGGAAGAGCGAAACACGGCTGAAAAAAATAACAATTAGTATATTATATTTTTTTTAGAATTTTTAAGGCTGAAACGAAATAAAAAGGAAGCAAAAAGAGTGATCGAAAAACACCATACCGAGACAAAAGGGTTACAAGGGGTCCGGCGTCAACTTCACCGAATCGAGCAAAGGAGTAGTGCTTCTTGAAGGTTTCGATGCGAGGAATCCGAAAATGGCGTCCGTTTTTCGAACCGAAAACTGTGGTGGCCGGAAAAAAGAAATTACAGCTCGCCCCACCAAAATATACGCAATGAACGGAGTCGCGGTTGAACTAACAGAGGCCTAAACGTGTTCTATGGTCGATTTCGGTGGGTGGTTGAAATTTGGAATTTTTCGTGGCCTAGGATGTGAGAACAAGAAGAGAGAAGGAAAAGAATAAGGGTTTCGTATTTTTTTTTGGTCAGCCGAATGAGTGATGAAGACGATGAACAGGACCGCGTGCGTAGAAAGGAGAAGAAACGTAGAAACGTGGTCGTGGTCACATGGGCTGCAAATTTGGCCCAACTTCCTTCTACACCATTCTCATTTTAATTGTTTCTATTCTTTTTTTTATAAAGAAAAGGAACAGTCTGCACCATTTGCATAAATAATATACATATTCTTTCTACACCATTCTCACTTAAAAATCATTTTCATACTAACTTCTAAAATAGAATATTATTCTAAAATCTTCGCAATAAATTCAAGACTAATATTAAATAAAACAAGGTAATATAATATCATTAAAGTATACTAATTATTAAGGCAAACACACATAAGCTAATACAAAATTACCAATATAAGCACACAATTTATAGGATCTAAGAATTCAAATTTGAGGTTGTTACAATTCTCTCTTAACAATAGTACTAAGAATAATAATAAAATATCATTCCAATACTCCTTAAATTTAAATAATTATTAACAAGATAATATTAATATTTCAAACTAATGTTTTACAAAAATAAAGATAATAATAAAACAATAAAGCATTACTAAAAGTACTAATTTCCAAAGTAACTTACATAAAAATTATCAAAAAAAATATTAATATATTCAGGCATATATACATATGTATTAATACGAAAATTGAGGTGTTACAATTCTACCCCCCTTAAAAAAAATTCTGTCCTCTAATTTCTCTGGGTGCTATTAAACGATACGGTTCATGTCCCTAAAACATCATGCAACCATCTTCACTATTGCTATATATATTCCACACAATTCTTTCTTAAGAGGGTCAACTAAGGTCACTAGCTGGAGAACTTAGTCCTTTTAAAGGTCTAGAATTTCAAAAGTTGTAACTTAAATGTCTGGTGTACTAACCAATCATGCTCAGGTGACTTTCATGACTCTTCCTAGGATTAACTCATTAAACAAAGGAATACTAAAACATTACTATCTTAAGGCTTCAGTACTACAACAACCACAACAAATCAACAAGGCTAACATCTAAATCCTTAAGAACCACTTCATAATTCAAGATTCAGTTCTTAAGCTAAGAATTAGGTTCCTCTTACTCAAACAAACTAGTCTTCCTAATCATCTAATTGAAATAAGCACAGATTCTTTCTTAGACATTAATCACTACATCTGATCTTTCTTATAACATGCATAATACAACTCAAAAGCACTCTTTCATTCTATTCTCATGTGTCTATATTGTAGGATACTTAGATCCATATCACTAAGTATTCTATATCACGTTCCATAAAGGCAATGTTTTCTCAACCTTCCAAACCAAAAGGTATGAGTTCCAATTCTTAGCACGAATCTCAACTTAAAGGTGTTGATTACCGATCCTTATTTCGCACAACCACGTTCTTTAAACCTTAATACAACACACCGTACAAGTCTACCAAGGTCAGGTGGAACTAAAACGAGATTGGGGTTAACTATCTTATGGTAACATCATGCAAAGTTAGACACAAAACCTTTATAAAACCAAATCATAACTAAAGCTATATATATAGCAACATGTCATAAACAACAATTCAGCAATCAACATTCACTTAAACATAATATGCAAAAGTTAACGACCAAAGTACGACAGACTAAGGCGCCAAGTAAAATAAATAAACATATATGTAGCATCCTTAATCTATTTTTTTTTTAAAGAAATAACACGTTTGTATGTTGTATTTAATAGAGAATCAAATGAAGCATACACCATAGAAAGATCAATTAACTGTATGTCAATGAATATAACAAAATAATTTTTTTTTAATATCATATCATAATAATTTAGCAATCAAGACTTAGTTAAGCATAATGCACACACAGAAATTAATGGCTAAAGTATGTTAGAATAAAACATTAAATTAAAATGAATACACAATAATTCATCATTTTTAATCTATTTATTCCGAAAAAAATAGAAACATATTTATCCAAAAAGAAATAACACGTTTGCATGCAATATTTCATAGTCATTGAAATTAAGCACACAATATAGCAAAAGTAGTTTATCGCAAATTAAGGCATGACTAACTACAGTATTTATCTTAAGATACCCTACGCAAAACCTTTATTATTTCTACTGCTCAACTTACTCTAGGAAAAACATTCTATAGGGTGCTACACAATGATAGACTCGGTTTCTGTTAGAACATCTAAAATCGGTTTTGTGGTCTTATCAGAAGGCAAAACAATATATTTCCCAAAGATTAACTAATGTCCCCCATTATGTTCTACTTCTATCCTCACTCTAAGCTTGTCTCTACGCCTAGGAAAAATTACTTTCCACCTTTAGAATCTACGGTTTCAAAGCCTTATGCCTATCCGAAGCCCTCAAGAATTTAACTGCAATGTAGATAATCTATGCCCATAACTAATTCTAGTAGCTAAGGTAATTCAAACATGTTTAATACTATCCACCTAATCGATTACCATTACTTTTCTCACCGGCGGTAAGTGATTGAGCTGCAGTCCCTCCTACTCACTCAGCCAGGTAATCCAAGCAATAATAACCATGTGCAATAATCACCTATTCTTCTATAAGGTTCTTTGATAGGGCTTAAGTGTAAAGATGTCGACGCCACATGATTACCCTGAAGCTCTATTAAAGATCCTTCCTATAGCATAGCCACGATTCCGCTGCGCTACTCTGATAACATATTTCCCAGCTAACAATGCTGTAAATCTAAAATAAGGTCAGCTTATCCTCTCTAGTTAAGCTATTAGCCCATCGTACTTACTAGAATTCCTTTAAGGTAACGGATAAAAGTCTTGCACCTTAAGTGCAACAACTAAGGGTTAACCTGCATCTCTCAGTTCTGGGTTGATCCTTCTCAATTCACTAAGCGTAATTTTAAACAAGATACTAAGAAATTAACAACTTAGGAAATTGCTAACCCAAGATTCATAGCTAATGGTTCAGGTACCTACTATCTTAGCTCTATCTATCATATACTCCTGTGAACTTAGCCCACTGAGAATTGTTCGTGTACTAGAACAAACAAAATTAAACAAGTAATGCATGTAACTCAACTCAGAGTTCACGCACTGAAACACAATAGACCACACACAAAGTCCGGTTAGAACCAAACTGCTCTGATACCACCAAATGTGACACCCTCTACCCCGCATGTTATCGTTACGAAAATAAATTAAGAAAAAAATGTAACTGCTGAAAAATACAGTCAAATAAAATTTTCATAAATAAGGATAGAGTCGTCACACTCTCATAAACTTGCGGAAATAATCAATTGACAGTCACGAATAAAATTCAAATGATAGAAACACCCCGATGTCACAACGTCTCAGAGCTGACCCTAAACATATACTTCGAAAATAACAACATCGATAATAACCAAAACATCGAAAATCCTAATCTACGATGACCGCGCCCATAGATCACTCCTCAGCCACGTCGTCACTGTCACCTGTAGTCTCATCGTCTAAACACACACAATGGTGTATGAGTAGCCACAGCAAAAAGGGGTTATACATCATATACAATCATAGCACAAAACGGCAAAGGACATAGCTTAAGCAATGCACATACAACACGTTAACTTAATCAACACATAACATGAATGCTTGACTCAACGAGTACTTATGCAATCCTAGACAACGTCTACTTCACCGAACATGTGGATCCAAACCAACTCAGATGAGCGAGTGAGAAAACATCATCACTCTTGAGTACGAACAGTTTCTAGTCAGGGTCAACGGTATATTTATTGGTCACGCCCCAGCTGTGGTAGCTATCCACCGCCTTTATATAAGATGCTCCTACCCGATTGACCCCCAAGGCCGGGTACCTTGCCCATCATGGCCGATACTATATCGCATCATCGTTGCTCACCCCCAATAACGTTAACTTAACAAGACACATATGATGCATGAACACAAACCAAGCAAGTGTCTAACAACAACAACAACAACTCACCAACCATCTCATCAAGCGTAGGCTATAACAACGATAACAAGGTACCACTCGTCAAGAACTGACAAATTTCCCACAATCTTGGAACAAGTCCAAGTTATCAACCTACCTCACCACACTAAGTCTAGGCTAACTTAACTAAATTTCCAACTCTTAACTCAAGTGTTTCAACTTACTTATTTGACCTGGACGTACTGCACTACTCCCTAAAATTATAGGACACTATCCAAGAGAGTTTGGGTCAATACTTATTATATCCTGAATTTAAAAATTCAATTAGTGAGACTTTGCTAAAATAATTCTAGACTTAGTCATCTTTCTGCATAATTTTTCTGTATAACTACTACTCTAAGTTGTCAACTAGGTCAAATACTCATAACACCAAATCTTGCTTCTAAAGCATTTAAACCATCGACACCACAATAAGACCATCATATCCTAGTCCTAAGACTTGCTTGTACCATAACTTAAACGCTAAAAATATCATTATACCTTAGTTAACTCCTAACAATTACACCCATCATCCATACTTTATCCTTTCACATAACCATGATATACCACCTAGAGAATCTAAGTGTAACAAACCACACTCTATGATCATCTAGCTCTCACTCAACACAACAAATCCAGAACATCAAATAGCAACAAGCAATCTCATTTAAACACATTTACATACATTTATCAATAACAAGCCAAGACAACCAAATCATCATATGATCCATACATGACATTTCATCATAATACATCAATTCAAACAACACCTTATAAGACAATTTCAATTAACATTAACATCTTGACATAATTTAATATCAAATTTCCCCATCACAATGGCAATGGTACTTATTTTGCACAACCGCGCCAAGTCTAGGGACCATGGGACGTCCCTATTGCCTAATTATATCCATAAGCCGACTAATCTTGTATCCATCTATCCCCTTACCTCAATAAAAAGTTTGAAGTATTCCAAGGCGAAGAAAATCAAGCTACAACGACAATTTGAGCACCAACTGAGCACAGGATAAAATTTACGGAAGAGCGAAACACGGCTGAAAAAAATAACAATTAGTATATTATATTTTTTTTAGAATTTTTAAGGCTGAAACGAAATAAAAAGGAAGCAAAAAGAGTGATCGAAAAACACCATACCGAGACAAAAGGGTTACAAGGGGTCCGGCGTCAACTTCACCGAATCGAGCAAAGGAGTAGTGCTTCTTGAAGGTTTCGATGCGAGGAATCCGAAAATGGCGTCCGTTTTTCGAACCGAAAACTGTGGTGGCCGGAAAAAAGAAATTACAGCTCGCCCCACCAAAATATACGCAATGAACGGAGTCGCGGTTGAACTAACAGAGGCCGGAAACGTGTTCTATGGTCGATTTCGGGTGGGTGGTTGAAATTTGGAATTTTTTCGTGGCCTAGGATGTGAGAACAAGAAGAGAGAAGGAAAAGAATAAGGGTTTCGTATTTTTTTTTGGTCAGCCGAATGAGTGATGAAGACGATGAACAGGACCGCGTGCGTAGAAAGGAGAAGAAACGTAGAAACGTGGTCAGGTGGTCACATGGGCTGCAAATTTGGCCCAACTTCCTTCTACACCATTCTCATTTTAATTGTTTCTATTCTTTTTTTTTATAAAGAAAAGGAACAGGTGCTGCACCATTTGCATAAATAATATACATATTCTTTCTACACCATTCTCACTTAAAAAAAATCATTTTCATACTAACTTCTAAAATAGAATATTATTCTAAAATATTCGCAATAAATTCAAGACTAATATTTAATAAAACAAGGTAATATAATATCATTAAAGTATACTAATTATTAAGGCAAACACACATAAGCTAATACAAAATTACCAATATAAGCACACAATTTATAGGATCTAAGAATTCAAATTTGAGGTTGTTACAATTCTCTCTTAACAATAGTACTAAGAATAATAATAAAATATCATTCCAATACTCCTTAAATTTAAATAATTATTAACAAGATAATATTAATATTTCAAACTAATGTTTTACAAAAATAAAGATAATAATAAAACAATAAAGCATTACTAAAAGTACTAATTTCCAAAGTAACTTACATAAAAATTATCAAAAAAAATATTAATATATTCAGGCATATATACATATGTATTAATACGAAAATTGAGGTGTTACAATTCTACCCCCCTTAAAAAAAATTCTGTCCTCGGAATTTCTCTGGGTGCTATTAAACGATACGGTTCATGTCCCTAAAACATCATGCAACCATCTTCACTATTGCTATATATATTCCACACAATTCTTTCTTAAGAGGGTCAACTAAGGTCACTAGCTGGAGAACTTAGTCCTTTTAAAGGTCTAGAATTTCAAAAGTTGTAACTTAAATGTCTGGTGTACTAACCAATCATGCTCAGGTGACTTTCATGACTCTTCCTAGGATTAACTCATTAAACAAAGGAATACTAAAACATTACTATCTTAAGGCTTCAGTACTACAACAACCACAACAAATCAACAAGGCTAACATCTAAATCCTTAAGAACCACTTCATAATTCAAGATTCAGTTCTTAAGCTAAGAATTAGGTTCCTCTTACTCAAACAAACTAGTCTTCCTAATCATCTAATTGAAATAAGCACAGATTCTTTCTTAGACATTAATCACTACATCTGATCTTTCTTATAACATGCATAATACAACTCAAAAGCACTCTTTCATTCTATTCTCATGTGTCTATATTGTAGGATACTTAGATCCATATCACTAAGTATTCTATATCACGTTCCATAAAGGCAATGTTTTCTCAACCTTCCAAACCAAAAGGTATGAGTTCCAATTCTTAGCACGAATCTCAACTTAAAGGTGTTGATTACCGATCCTTATTTCGCACAACCACGTTCTTTAAACCTTAATACAACACACCGTACAAGTCTACCAAGGTCAGGTGGAACTAAAACGAGATTGGGGTTAACTATCTTATGGTAACATCATGCAAAGTTAGACACAAAACCTTTATAAAACCAAATCATAACTAAAGCTATATATATAGCAACATGTCATAAACAACAATTCAGCAATCAACATTCACTTAAACATAATATGCAAAAGTTAACGACCAAAGTACGACAGACTAAGGCGCCAAGTAAAATAAATAAACATATATGTAGCATCCTTAATCTATTTTTTTTTTAAAGAAATAACACGTTTGTATGTTGTATTTAATAGAGAATCAAATGAAGCATACACCATAGAAAGATCAATTAACTGTATGTCAATGAATATAACAAAATAATTTTTTTTTAATATCATATCATAATAATTTAGCAATCAAGACTTAGTTAAGCATAATGCACACACAGAAATTAATGGCTAAAGTATGTTAGAATAAAACATTAAATTAAAATGAATACACAATAATTCATCATTTTTAATCTATTTATTCCGAAAAAAATAGAAACATATTTATCCAAAAAGAAATAACACGTTTGCATGCAATATTTCATAGTCATTGAAATTAAGCACACAATATAGCAAAAGTAGTTTATCGCAAATTAAGGCATGACTAACTACAGTATTTATCTTAAGATACCCTACGCAAAACCTTTATTATTTCTCTTGCTCAACTTACTCTAGGAAAAACATTCTATAGGGTGCTACACAATGATAGACTCGGTTTACATTAGAACATCTAAAATCGGTTTTGTGGTCTTATCAGAAGGCAAAACAATATATTTCCCAAAGATTAACTAATGTCCCCCATTATGTTCTACTTCTATCCTCACTCTAAGCTTGTCTCTACGCCTAGGAAAAATTACTTTCCACCTTTAGAATCTACGGTTTCAAAGCCTTATGCCTATCCGAAGCCCTCAAGAATTTAACTGCAATGTAGATAATCTATGCCCATAACTAATTCTAGTAGCTAAGGTAATTCAAACATGTTTAATACTATCCACCTAATCGATTACCATTACTTTTCTCACCGGCGGTAAGTGATTGAGCTGCAGTCCCTCCTACTCACTCAGCCAGGTAATCCAAGCAATAATAACCATGTGCAATAATCACCTATTCTTCTATAAGGTTCTTTGATAGGGCTTAAGTGTAAAGATGTCGACGCCACATGATTACCCTAAAGCTCTATTAAAGATCCTTCCTATAGCATAGTTAATGATTCCACAAGGCTACTCGATAACATATTTCCCAGCTAACAATGCTGTAAATCTAAAATAAGGTCAGTTTATCCTCTCTAGTTAAGCTATTAGCCCATCGTACTTACTAGAATTCCTTTAAGGTAACGGATAAAAGTCTTGCACCTTAAGTGCAACAACTAAGGGTTAACCTGCATCTCTCAGTTCTGGGTTGATCCTTCTCAATTCACTAAGCGTAATTTTAAACAAGATACTAAGAAATTAACAACTTAGGAAATTGCTAACCCAAGATTCATAGCTAATGGTTCAGGTACCTACTATCTTAGCTCTATCTATCATATACTCCTGTGAACTTAGCCCATTGAGAATTGTTCGTGTACTAGAACAAACAAAATTAAACAAGTAATGCATGTAACTCAACTCGTAGTTCACGCCTTTGAAACACAATAGACCACACACAAAGTCAGGTTAGAACCAAACTGCTCGATACCACCAAATGTGACACCTCTACCCCGCATGTTATCGTTCACGAAAATAAATTAAGAAAAAATGTAATCATGAAAAATACACCAAATAAAATTTTCATAAATAAGGATAGAGTCGTCACACTCTCATAAACTTCATGAAATAATCAATTGACAAATACGAATAAAATTCAAATGATAGAAACACCCGATGTCACAACGTCTCGGCTGACCCTAAACATATACTTCGAAAATAACAACATCGATAATAACCAAAACATCGAAAATCCTAATCTACGATGACCGCGCCCATAGATCACTCCTCAGCCACGTCGTCACTATCACCTGTAGTCTCATCGTCTAAACACACACAATGGTGTATGAGTAGCCACAGCAAAAAGGGGTTATACATCATATACAATCATAGCACAAAACGGCAAAGGACATAGCTTAAGCAATGCACATACAACACGTTAACTTAATCAACACATAACATGAATGCTTGACTCAACGAGTACTTATGCAATCCTAGACAACGTCTACTTCACCGAACATGTGGATCCAAACCAACTCAGATGAGCGAGTGAGAAAACATCATCACTCTTGAGTACGAACAGTTTCTAGTCAGGGTCAACGGTATATTTATTGGTCACGCCCCAGCTGTGGTAGCTATCCACCGCCTTTATATAAGATGCTCCTACCCGATTGACCCCCAAGGCCGGGTACCTTGCCCATCATGGCCGATACTATATCGCATCATCGTTGCTCACCCCCAATAACGTTAACTTAACAAGACACATATGATGCATGAACACAAACCAAGCAAGTGTCTAACAACAACAACAACAACTCACCAACCATCTCATCAAGCGGCCGGCTATAACAACGATAACAAGGTACCACTCGTCAGTAAACTGACAAATTTCCCACAATCTTGGAACAAGTCCAAGTTATCAACCTACCTCACCACACTAAGTCTAGGCTAACTTAACTAAATTTCCAACTCTTAACTCAAGTGTTTCAACTTACTTATTTGACCGGACGTACTGCATTACTCCCCTAAAATTATAGGACACTATCCAAGAGAGTTTGGGTCAATACTTATTATATCCTGAATTTAAAAATTCAATTAGTGAGACTTTGCTAAAATAATTCTAGACTTAGTCATCTTTCTCGCATAATTTTTACGTATAACTACTACTCTAAGTTGTCAACTAGGCTGAAATACTCATAACACCAAATCTTGCTTCTAAAGCATTTAAACCATCGACACCACAATAAGACCATCATATCCTAGTCCTAAGACTTGCTTGTACCATAACTTAAACGCTAAAAATATCATTATACCTTAGTTAACTCCTAACAATTACACCCATCATCCATACTTTATCCTTTCACATAACCATGATATACCACCTAGAGAATCTAAGTGTAACAAACCACACTCTATGATCATCTAGCTCTCACTCAACACAACAAATCCAGAACATCAAATAGCAACAAGCAATCTCATTTAAACACATTTACATACATTTATCAATAACAAGCCAAGACAACCAAATCATCATATGATCCATACATGACATTTCATCATAATACATCAATTCAAACAACACCTTATAAGACAATTTCAATTAACATTAACATCTTGACATAATTTAATATCAAATTTCCCCATCACAATGGCAATGGTACTTATTTTGCACAACCGCGCCAAGTCTAGGGACCATGGGACGTCCCTATTGTCTAATTATATCCATAAGCCCACTAATCTTGTATCCATCTACCCCCTTACCTCAATAAAAAGTTTGAAGTATTCCAAGGCGAAGAAAACTGGCTACAACGACAATTTGAGCACCAACTGAGCACAGGATAAAATTTACGGAAGAGCGAAACACGGCTGAAAAAAATAACAATTAGTATAATATATTTTTTTTAGAATTTTTACGGCTGAAACGAAATTAAAAGGAAGCAAAAAGAGTGACCGGAAAACGCCATACCGAGACAAAAGGGTTACAAGGGGTCCGACGTTAACTTCACCGAATCGAGCATAGGAGTAGTGCTTCTTGAAGGTTTCGACGCGAGGAATCCGAAAATGGCGTCCGTTTTTCGAACCGAAAACTGTGGTGGCCGAAAAAAAGAAATTACAGCTCGCCCCACCAAAATATACGCAACGAACGGAGTCGCGGTTGAACGAACAGAGGCCGGAAATGTGTTCTATGGTCGATTTCGGGTGGGTGGTTGAAATTTGGAATTTTTTCGTGGCCTAGGATGTGAGAACAAGAAGAGAGAAGGAAAAGAATAAGGGTTTCGTATTTTTTTTTGGTCAGCCGAATGAGTGATGAAGACGATGAACAGGACCGCGTGCGTAGAAAGGAGAAGAAACGTAGAAACGTGGTCAGGTGGTCACATGGGCTGCAAATTTGGCCCAACTTCCTTCTACACCATTCTCATTTTAATTGTTTCTATTCTTTTTTTTTTATAAAGAAAAGGAACAGGTGCTGCACCATTTGCATAAATAATATACATATTCTTTCTACACCATTCTCACTTAAAAATAATCATTTTCATACTAACTTCTAAAATATAATATTATTCTAAAATATTCGCAATAAATTCAAGACTAATATTTAATAAAACAAGGTAATATAATATCATTAAAGTATACTAATTATTAAGGCAAACACACATAAGCTAATACAAAATTACCAATATAAGCACACAATTTATAGGATCTAAGAATTCAAATTTGAGGTTGTTACAATTCTCTCTTAACAATAGTACTAAGAATAATAATAAAATATCATTCCAATACTCCTTAAATTTAAATAATTATTAACAAGATAATATTAATATTTCAAACTAATGTTTTACAAAAATAAAGATAATAATAAAAAAATAAAGCATTACTAAAAGTACTAATTTCCAAAGTAACTTACATAAAAATTATCAAAAAAATTATTAATATATTCAGGCATATATACATATGTATTAATACGAAAATTGAGGTGTTACACTCTACCTTAACTCTAATCTGGTGATAACCAGATCTTAGATCAATCTTAGAGAAAACCGAAGCTCCCCTAAGTTGATCTAACAAGTCATCTATCCTAGGCAAGGGGTACCTATTCTTCACTGTGATCTTATTGATTTTTCGGTAATCAATACATAACCTCATACTCCCATCTTTCTTCTTTACCAAAAGGACAGGTGCGCCCCAAGGTGACACACTAGGTCTAATAAACTGCTTAGCAATCAAATCTTCCAACTGTGTTTTTAGTTCCCTCAACTCCAGGGGTGACATCCTATAAGGTGCCATGGAGATTGGTCCCGTTCCGGGAACCAGTTCTATTGAGAACTCCACTTCTCTCTCAGGGGGTAAGGTCGCTACCTCGTTAGGAAACACATCTAAGAATTCGTTCACTATAGGGATAGTGTCCAGATCTAGGCTAACCTCTATAGTTGAAGAAAGTAAGATCATATATCCTGCAAGACCTTCCACTAGACAGCGACTCAATAGAAGATCATTACTCTGTGTAACATAACTTGACTCTTCAATAATAGAATGCACGTTTGGAAACTCAATCGTTTTACAGAAACAGTTCAAAACAACTTGATTGGCGGAAAGCCAATCCATACCCAGGATAATGTCCATTCCCTCAAGAGGTAGACACACAAGGCTTACTAAAAACATCCTCCCTTGAATTATGAGGGGGCAATTCTCACATATCAAGGAAGTAGAAATGCTACCTTCGGTGGGTGTATACACATGCAACGGGAATTGTAAAGAAGTAAGATACAACCCTAGCCTTTGAACACATTTACAAGAGATAAAGGAATGTGTTGCTCCCGAATCAAACAAAACAACTAGAGGTTCATCCTGAAAAAAACAAGTACCTTTCATCAGATTTTTCCCTCCCTTTGCTTTCTTGGCGTCAAGAGTAAAGACTCTCCCTTGGTTAGGATCACCAGACTTGGCTTCTTTTCCCTTAGTGTATTGGGGGCACTCCTTAGCCATGTGCCCTGGTTGGTGACAAACAAAGCAAACATTCTTGCCCTTCATACACTCTCCCTGATGCACCTTCCCACAGTTCGAGCATGCATGATAAGCAGACTCGGAGGTTTGAGCCTGCTTTCCGTTGAAAAGATTTCCTTTTGGTCTCATGTGTTGAGCGCTCTTATCCTCATCCTTCCTTTTATTCTTATCTTGCCACCTCGTTTACCTATCCTCATACATCCTCTTCAAGCTTGCTTCAGCCACGTAGCTCTGATGGACTACCTTGGCGAACTCGATGAATTCAGTTTGTGAAATGTTGTTCTGGATGTCTGGCCTCAGTCCCCACTTGAACTGCTTGATTTTTCAATTATCATTCGGAGAAAATTGAGCAACAGATGAGTACCTTACCAACTCCTCAAACTTGTTCACATACTCTGAAACAAAGAGATTTTCCTTCTTTGAAGTTGGACTAACTCTCTATCCATCATATCTTTCACGATCTGTGGAAAGTACTTCTCCAAGAAGACCTCTCGAAAGTTCGCCCAGTTCTTGGTGTCCCTTGAGCCACCATATAAGCTCGGGCCCCCTTCCACCGCCAAGATCCTCTGAGCACATGAGTAGCTAGCTCAACCTTTTGCTCCTCGGTACAATGGACAACCTTAAAACTCTTCTCCACGGCTTCCGGCCCGGTGTTGGGATGCCATGGCTTCGCTTTTCCATTGAAGGTTGGTGGCTTCGTCTTGAGGAACTTAAGGAATTTCCGGTCTAAATCCTCCTCTTGCGGGGGAGGTTGGGTTTGGTGCTGCTGTTGTTGGGCTAACTGAGCCGCAAGATTGTTAGTTGCAATACTCTGATTCTGAACAGCCTGCAATATCCCTTGTAGCCAAGCATTCTCTTGTCTGGCGGATTCGGAGGTATCGCGGCATGCTCGATCTTTGGTGGATTCTGAGGCATCGTAGCATTCCTCCTGGGTCTCCCGCGCCTTCCAGAACCTGAAGCCATAATTCTGCATAGAATGCACCAAGCATTGAGTTGATCAAGCTCAATATCTCTTAGCATAATAAGTAGAAAACAACAGCAGACTCAAGAAATTCACGAAACTATTCCTAGCAATCCCTACAGTACGATTAGAATCGAACTGCTCTGATACCATAATGTAACACCTTACTTTCATTAACTTGAAAATAGGATAATTATCATTAGGTACAGTCCTCCCAATATTAATTCAAACTTAAAGTCCAACATTAAGTCCAAATACCACAAAAGAGTAAAACTCAATTACATAAGTTTCATGACGGTACAACACCAATACATAACTCTAGAAATTACATATTCAAGGTGTTACTTAAGACTACTACAAAATAAACAAGATTCCAAGAGCTAGCAGCTGTCAGCCTTCCTTTGAAACCTGTGCATCTGTAAAAATAATTAAATAAAGGAGCGGGGTGAGATAATAATCTCGGTGAATCCTCCCTTCGACTCCTCACCATCAACTCATATAATGAACTATCACCAAGACTTGATATCACACATTTATACAATGCATTTTCTTACTATGAATTTCTAATTCATCTTTGGCTCGTATTCATGGGTAGCGTTGTATGCTTACGTCCATACAACCCCATAAATACGCTTTCGATACGGTAGTTAGGACGTCTTAACCGTCAGAGGGCGTCCCACACGGCTAACCATATCGATCACCCCCTTTTGAGGCATCTTAGTGTCTTTTAGGGAATTTAATTCACAAACTATATCCTTAAATGCATGCCTTATTCAAAAATAGGAATACAATTAGGTGCTACTCTAATTTCACATGCAACTGAACATATTCATGTAAAAGATACATTTCATATTCAAATGGAAACATATATCATGCTCAGTCAAGGAAAATATATCAAGACAAGACACACTACCATGAGAGCTCCATAGAGTTCCCAATGGTCAAACATCAATCTCACAGTTTATGGGGGTTTTGGGTACAACATTAACCCCCTTAATCAGTCCCAATAACACATGCATAGCTATTTAACACTAAAAACTGTAAAAATAAGAGGGATTTGGGAGAGGTTCAAGGGTTTTCTTCAAGAGAACCCTAATGTGGGACATATGGGTGCCCATCACCTAAGAGAAGGAAGAAATCACCATCAATGTAAGATTTCGAGCTCCCAAGTTAGAGTTCAGCTCCTTCCTCTTCTTTTCCTTCAAGCTTTCCTTCTAGGGATTCCTTCCAACTTTCCAACCAAGAGTGAATACTCCCCAACTTGGATTCAAGCTAAGATTGATGATAAATCTAGCATGAATCCATGTTTTCCCCTTAAAATGTGAACCCTAGGTGTTTAATCCCCTCTCCTCCTTCTCTCTATCGCATTCTCTCTCTAACCCTCTCTCAAAATCGCGTTCTGTCCTTTTTCTGCTGAGTTTTTCTGTTTTAATGCAGCTGTGAATCGATTCACAGCCTAGGTGAATCGATTCACTCAGTGTAAAAATGACAGGAATCGCAGTTTTAAGTGAATGAATCGATTCCTGCAGCTCCCAGATTCGATTCACAGGGAACTGACTTTCTGTGAATCGATTCAAACTTCGATTCACAAAGAACCAACTTCTGTGAATCGATTCACACTTCGATCCACAGCAAGCCTAATCGAGTCCCAGCAAGCCAACAGCCCTGAATCGATTCACAGGGCCTGGGAATCGATTCACACTGGGCAAAAATCACCAAACACAATATTCACATATTCAATTATAACAATCAATGAAAAAATCACTTAAAGTTCATCATTAAGCCATACTAAGCTTATGCACACACATCAAACCAAGCTTGAGGAATTGGGGTGTTACGGTTATCCTAGTGGCGAGTTGTTAACTATTTGTTTAACCTTAATACGACACATGTCAGTGAATTAAATAAGATTATTTATCATTGCATATATTGTAGATTATAGATTGTTGATTACTGATATATATATATATATATATATATATATATATATATATATATATATATAAATCTGTATATATATATTATGGTAAAATATTATATTAATGTATATTTTTTATTAAAATATTTATTTAGAGTAGTTTATGTTTTCATGTTCTTTCTTGTGAACCATTCAGTCTGGTTAAAATATTTTTTTCCTCAGAAATTTATATAATAATAGATTTTCATTTAGAGATTAATATGTTGTCATTCAAAAGATTCAGTTATGTGTGTTGTATATTTACTCATGTTTTAGGGTCATGAATATGTTTGTAAAATTAGTAAAATATATATATATATATATATACATATATAATACTTTTTCAATATTTTATATTTCATTCAATATAAAAAATGGTTCGTGCTGCACACGGTGTATACTTAGAAAAATATAAGTAAAGAAAGAATATTATAAATTTCATATGGAATGTATCTAAAGTGCACCTATATTATGATCGCTCGTGCTCTGCACTATATATTGATAACATATGAAAATTCTTTCGTATAAAATTTATATTAATTCATAATTTCTAACAAAAGGTTTGTAAGAAATAAACTCATATTTAGTATTTCATTAAAAAGTTTCTAATTGTCAATTTCAAGTTTTTCATTTAAACAATTTTTTGGCAAAATATAAATAAACAATTATGTTTTTTTGTAATATTTTCATCCTTTTTTTACAATATATTTAAGGTACTATGGCCCATGTTACGGTATATACTTGAAACAAAAATTTATATTAAAATATAAATTAATATATTTTTTACAATTATTTTTGAACAACAAATGTTTTCTATTAGTTTTTTATGTTAGTAGGGGAGTTAACATGTGACCTCTTTTCATTCCAATCCCTATTTCCCAAACCACAAAGCCGCCTTTTCACTCCATTAATGTTTATTTGTGGTAGATAAAATAATAATTTTATTTCATGAAAAATATTCAATACTCTATTAGATATAAATAATACCCAATAGAAATATTCACTAATAGCAAAATTTACATCTATAGTATAATAGTCCGTGCTGCGCGCGATATAAAGTTAAATACAATAAAAAATTTATCTTATGAAATTTCTATTCAATATTTCATAAGGAAGATGCTCATTTTTTAGATTTCATTAAAAAAATATATTTGTTAATTTCTCGCTATATGTTTAAAAATTTATGTGGCAAAATATAAATAAAAATTTGTTTTCTTGTAAAATTTTCACCCTCATTTTTCACAATATATATATATAGTACGATGGTTCGTGTAACATCCCAAAATCCCTAAGTGTAATTGTTAGAGATCCTATGTGAAAAAGGGATTTAATCTCTAAGGATTAAATATAGTTCATAGCCTTAATTTAGTAGTTTAAAATGAATTTGGAACCAAAGGGTAAAATAGAAATTTTACCCAATGATTTAGGATATATGGGACTAATTAATTAGGATTAGTTTTAATTAATTAAAATTAATCAAGAGGTTATGAGAAACCAAAGGTTAGATTAAGGAGGCTAAATAAGGGTCTATTGCAAGGTTTTAATTAAATTTAAGCCTAAGTTCCACCATACATTATGTTCCATTTAAACCCACCTTAGTATCCTCTCTTCTACCCTAATACTCCCTCCCATCGTGACTCTCAACAAAGAAAAGAAGAAGAGAAATCAGAAAAAAAAAAAGAAGAAAGAAGAGAGAAGAGAAGAGAGAAGAGAGAAGAGAAGAAGAAGAAGCTCGCGATCGATGGAGAGGAGGAGGGTTGTGGCCGTGACGGCCACAGCTCGTGGCGGTGCACCACCGTGCGCCTTGCTCAAGGTCGAGAGAGAGAGAGAGAAACCTAGACAGAGAGAGATCGAGGGACAGAGAGATCGAGAGAGATAGAGACAGATTCAGAAGGAAAGAGTTCGAAAATGAAGGGGGAGAAGGATTCAAGTTTGATTTGGAATTAATTGAAGAGGATTGGGAGCTTGGTTCAAAGCTTCAATGGAGCTTAGGGCTTGGAATAACAAAGGAAGAGGGCTTGCATGTGGAATTTTCCTGATGAAGAAGAAGGAACTGACCTCAGAATGATGGAAGATTGAAGGAAGAAGAGCAATGGAGTTGAAATCAGAACCTAGGGTTACTTCCACGGGAAGGGGATTTTTGGAGCTCAAATCCCTAACTCGGGATTATTAAGGTAACATAGATTTCCCCTAAAACCTCCCTTAGGGTGTGCTTAGGTGCTCATTTAAATTCTTTATTCGAATGTTTATGGAGTAGAAATAGATTATTATGATCTTGTATGGGGTTTGACTGAAATAGGGTTGGATTCTGTCCCCAACCCCCTAAATCAATGTGTGATGTTTGCCATTGGGAGTTCCATTAAGCCCCAAATGGATTATGTTTGACTGTGATTTAGTCTAAATTGGGAGTTGTTGTGACTTCCTTGAATTAACAGAGGACTTTATGTCTTCTTTAAAATTAGTTTACGTTATATGATTTTTGGGTTTGATGTTGGTGCTCAATGTAAATTGGCTTTCATGTTGTCTTTAGATTGCTAGATGAAGGCTTTATGACATGTGTGATGATTTTGACATATGCTTGTATTGTGAACAATTTTTCCTTGCTTGTATTGTATTGAAGCTTGTTTGTGCTTGGAATGTTTGCGTTTGCACTGCAAAACCGTCAATGATTATTTTAGGGTGTTTTTATTGACGGGGACCCCATGGTGGAACCGAAATGGTTCTCACTTTTTTCTTTGGGCTATTGAGTGGCGCCAAGTGGGTACATTCATTGAGGTTTGTAATGTGTGATTTATTACGTAAACAATATTGAACATTTGTTTGCATTGATTATGCTCTTGATTGAATTTGTTTGGTGAAGTCCTGTGAGTAGCAGTTGATGTGGGCCGGCGTCCTTAGTGGCGTTGAAGTGGGTCGGGCTGTTATCGACAAGCAGGTACTTTCATTGAGGTTGTGATATGTGCTTGTTTAGTGATTAAGTTGTATGTCTGATGTGTGATTGAGGTTTGACAACTTAGTTGCATTATCATGTTGAGGGTTGATTATGGTAGAATGAATGTATATACTTATGTTTATGGGGAGGATTTTCCATACGCCGTACACCACGTATGGCTGAAAACAACGGTAAAAGTATTTGTGATTTTAAGTCTATGTTACTGAGTTTATAAACTCACGTCAGGGGCGTTGTTTTCTGGTACAAGCCGATTGAAGAGTTCGAAGCACAAATTGTGTTTGGTCTTGCCCTTCTGCGAGATTTCGAGTCACCGGATCATGAGTCGGAGTAATAGTTATTAGGTTGTGTCCTAGTAATAGTAGTAAATCTTGTATAATTGCAATCGTGTTATTTTATTATTCTTTTGAAAAGAAGTGGTAATAATTAAAGTAACTTCCTCATTTTTGAAACTCTAATTTATGTTTACTATTTGAGTGGCATATTTTAGTATGACGTCTATGTATCCAGGGTTTCTACTAAACAAAGTGTAGTATAGTCTTGTAAAACAGGATTTGTTCTTTATTATTCTTCTGTATGCAAAAATTCTTCCGAATCTGATTCTTTTATAGTCAGGTTATCTTTGTAAGTAATTCCCTAATTAGAGTTAGGGTGTTATATTATGGTATCAGAGTAGTTCGACCCTCTCGAACTGTGAGTCAAGTGTGTCTAAAATTGATCTGGTTTAGGAAAGTGTCAGGTCTATCTGTAAGTCTGAGTTTTCTAAGTTCTTTTGGTGAATTATTGAGGTAGGCCACCTCAAGGATTCATCTAAGGAACGAGGAGGATGAAGAATTGCAGGGAATATTAGAGGCATGTACTCTTTTCGCGAGACGTCTTCATATAGGTATTTACACCTAAATACAGTTTTAGATTCTGTAACGATCATCCAGTAGTAGTTCAAGTCGTGAAGGATTTCAGCCACTCTGGCCTACCTAAGTCCACAGAATGCATACCTGGCCGCAGTTGAGCTTAGTGGCTGTAACACCCTAACTCTAATTAGGGCATTACTAACTAATGCAACCTGAATTAGAGTATAAATAGACTAGGAAAATTCCATATTTTTGAAAACTTTGCTTGAACAAAACCGGTAAATACATCAAGACTTATAACCAAATTTGGCAAGAAAGCCGTTTTAAAAAAAATCATACTAGAGCACTAAGCTGTAACGTGTAAATCAGAGTTTCAAGCGAATATCACTTAGCTATTACAATCTGTTTTTCAAAAGAATAGCTAATTAAAATAATTACACTTATACATAAATTCTTAATTACACAAAAACACAACTTAGGAACTAAGACTCCGACTCGTGATCCGGTGACTCAATATCTCGCCGAAGAGCAAGACCTAACACGCTTGTGCTCTGAACCTCTTCCATCATTTGTATCTGAAAACAACGCCCCAAAGGTGAGTTTATAAAACTCAATAACATAGACTTAGAATAAAAATGCTTTTACCATTGTTCCAGCCATATGTGGTGTGCGACGTATGGTAAAAATCCTCCCCTTAATGCATATGTATATTTAATCATTCTAAATACCTTAGCCAATCCTCAAACATAATAATGCAACTGAAAGTTCAGACATCGATCACATATCAAACACATAATCTAATCATATATGCTTGGTCACTTAGTATATTGCCAGGCGATTCACATAATACAAACCTCAAATCATATCTATGCAAACAACTATTTATCCAATGTTGTTTACAAAGCAAATCACAAATCATAATTACAATCACTATGGATGTACCCACTTGGTGCCACTCAATAACCCAAAAATAGAGTGAGAGCTATTCTGTTATATACCGCTCCATCAAGGGATCCCCGTCAGTGGAAAAGCCCTCAAGTAACCAAAGACGAGTTTGCATTATTAACGCAAATACCCTCAAACACAATCAAACTTATTCACAATACATTAACAAATAATGCATTGCTATTTCACATTCCAAACCAATCCTAAACACAATTGGAGTAGATCCAAGGCAAGTTTACACATATACATACTAGGCATCAAAGGCACATCAAGAATCAAACCAATAGAAATCTTAACATGCTTATTCACAGTATTATAGTTCAACACTTCTAATTTCAACAACAACATTTATATTAGTCCATTACAAAGAACAACAAGTACATGGTTAGAATTAGTAAATGTCGTTCAATACACTTAGCCCAAGCTCAATTACCTCACACATTCCAATTCAATCCAAGATTACTTCAACAAGGATTTCAAGGCAAATATATACATACATCACTAGGAATTCAAAGACATGTCAAGGAGCCAAGATAAACAGGGAACTAAACATGCATAATCCACAACCACACCAAGCGAACACATATATATCCTAGTGCATACAATTTCAAACTCATGTAACTTATAGCCCAAAATTCATACAAACGGGCTAGCTCAATTGCTGAGCCCATTCAAATATGAAATCATACATATGTGCACATATAACAACAATTCGAATAATTCCGATTGGAGCTTAATGGAACTTGCAATGGCCACAAACAACACACATTGGTTTAGGGGGGTTGAGGGCAGCATCCAACCCTATTTCAGCCAAACTCCATACAAGACCATTTCAGAGTAATCAATAAACTAATTATTGAACTAACATAGTTAAAAACCTAGCACACCCTAAGGGAGGTTTTGGGGGAAGTCTATGTTACCTGAGCAATCCCTAGTTAGGGATTTCAATTCGAAAAATCCCTATTCTTCTTCTTTCAAAGTTCTAAGCTCAGATTCATCATCCTCTTCACTTGGAATCCATATGCATGTCTTTTTCTTGTTGCTCCAAAGCTTACCTCCATTAAAGTACATCCTTGAGCTTCCAACTTCTTCAATCGAAACCCTAGCATGTATGAAACCATCTTCACCATCATTTTCGAGCTCCACACTCTCTGAATCTCTCACTCTCACTCGGCCTCTCTCTCGGCTCAACTCTCTCTCTCTCTCACGCGATCTCTCCCTATCTCACGGTCATGAACAGTGGCGCGGCCACCTCCACACACCGCCGCGCCACCACCAGCAGCCACCAACCACAACCCTTCATCCTTCTCCTCCATCGATCGTGAGCTTCCTTCTTCTTCTCTCTTCTTCTTTCTCTTTTCTTCTTCTTTCTTCTGTTTTTGGGGCAGGGTCATGATGGAGGGAGTATATTAGGGTATAAATGGGGCTCTAGCGTAGGTTTAAGTGACTTGTGGTGTATGGTGGTCTCTTGTTTCTAAATTAATTAAAACTTAGCAAACAAGTCCCTATCAACCTCTTATTCTAATCTTTGGTTTCTAATAACAACTTGAGTAATTTTAATTAATTAAAACCACTCCTAATTAATTAGTCTCATAATTCCTAAATCATTGATTTTACCCCCTTTAGTTCCGAATTGATTTTAAATTACTAAATTAAGGATATGGGCTATATTTAATCCTCAGGTATTAAATCCATTTTTCACTTAGGATTCCTAATAATTAGGCTTAGGGATTTTGGGATGTTATAGTGGCCACGTTAAACTCTACTACCAATGGAAGATCATTACAAGAGTTTTGGTATGACGAGGTTGATGATCAAAGTAGTTGCGGGACAACGAGAGTATTATGGGATGCTCTTGGAGAAACCGCAACCTTTGTGAAACATAAGACTCTTTGATATTCAATGAATACTCATGGTTCAAGTTTTGGAAAATCTTCTTATATAATGTGAAAGTTTATGCTTTGAAAACCCAAAGTTTGAAAGTTAGAAAGGTATAACTTAGTAGATGTGAACAAATTTCTTTCTCTTTGATTTTTCGTTTGGTTGTTTTCAATTCCTTACATGAATATTTTTGTGTGTGCCATGAATTTTGAATGGATTTTGTGGATTTTTAACCAATTATTGTTTAAAACTCATGTGTTAATTGTGTTGTTCCTTCATTTGATCTATATTACATGGATAGAAGCATGAGATTTGTGGAGAGGTTTCAAGTATGTTTTGATTCATGATATAATAATTGATGTGCTCACGTTTTGATGCATTGATGACATGGGTAAGGCTAGGTGTAGTTGGAGTAGAGTTTGAGAATTTGAGATATGTTCTAGCTTTGCATGTTACTATAAAGTTGTGCTAAGTGTTTAATTCATCATCTAAACTTGTTTGATCACTGATATTGAGTTCTATTTAGTTGGATTTGATTGGAAATAATGTGAATCACAAAGATTGTTTGAAATTAGTTTGTTATATGAACTAATGCGGCATGTGTTGTGTTAGAAACCATGATTTTTAGCCTTAGTTTCTTTGGATTGAACTGGATTTAGGAAGAAAATGAAATTGGAGAAGTTGGGTAGTTGGAAAAGGACATTATGCAGAATTCTGTAGACCTATGCGCGTGACGCGTCCCCAGGGTGCGCACGACGCGCACAGAAACAGAGACAAATTTGAAAAAATGTGCGTGACGCGCCCTTAGCTGCGTACGACGCACTTCCAAGCGCGCGCGACGCGCTTCTACTCTAGTTTTAATTTCTGGTTTCTTTCCTTGCTTTCAATGCTTTAAGGGCTAAAGATGCATGACTTTTGAGTTCTTTTAATCACTTTATGATAATGATTGATTGAACATTGACCTTTGAATGCATTATTGAATAATGTCTCTTGATTGAATGTGTTTGTGTTTGACGATGTTTGCGTTCGTATTGCAAACCCGTCTTTGGTTATTTAAGGCTTTTCCACTGACGGGGACCAGTTGGTGGAAC
Organism: Calophaca sinica; assembly: GCA_037113605.1. Lineage (NCBI taxonomy): Eukaryota > Viridiplantae > Streptophyta > Magnoliopsida > Fabales > Fabaceae > Calophaca > Calophaca sinica. The sequence continues at coordinate 61,737,273 of CM073733.1, forward strand.
CAAATATGGTTTTCGCTCTTTTCTTTGGGCTATTGAGTGGCACCAAGTGGGTACATCCATTGAGGTTTGTGATTTGTGATTTGACGTGTGAACAATATTGAATATTTGTTTGCATTGATATGATTTGAGGTATGTGACATGTGAATTGCTATGTAAACAATATTGATTCTTTGTTTGCATTAACTATGGCTTGAAGTGTGTAACATGTGATTGGTTATGTAACAATGTTGAACCTTGTTGCATTAATTATGATTGAGAATTATGATATGTGCTTATTTTGTGATCAATTGATTCCATAGTTGTTCCTCAATAGGTAAGTGCTCCTAATGGTGACCTTACTGTTAACAGTGTTAGTAAACATGACCAAATTTCAACTATTAACCTTGGGAAGACCGGCTTGCACTGGAAAAATTATTTACTGGTGATTCATTTATAAAGTGATTGTAGTGCCAACCTAACATGTGTATAATATATTGTCAGTGGGGTTTTGTTTTAACATTGGCAGTTTGTATGGTGCAACATCGTCTAGTCTTTCATGTTGTTAACCTTGGCAGTTTGATGTACCTGTGAACGATGATCTGAGTTTAGTAAGTTATGCTAAGGACTAACGTCTGCTTACGTATGAGTACTTATGCTAGTCATATTCTCGATGATGTAAGGGTCTAGGATTGAGCTACTTAAGGACTTAAGGCAAGATTCCTCTTGAGAGGAGAGAATGACTATGTGTTTATGTGTGAATGCTTGGAAGTGATTAGATGATGCATAAGTCAGGCTTTTCCCTTATGCATAGAATTTTGTAAACCCGATAAGTATGATCAAGTGATATTTCTAAAGCAGGATAATGCGAAGGTCACTTTGGATATATTGTATCTAATGTGGTCAAGTACTTTGTTAATCCTTTTTGTCGTGACTGAGTTTATAAAAGTATTTGTGATTTTAAGTCTATGTTACTGAGTTTATAAACTCACGTCAGGGGCGTTGTTTTCTGGTACAAGCCGATTGAAGAGTTCGAAGCACAAATTGTGTTTGGTCTTGCCCTTCTGCGAGATTTCGAGTCACCGGATCATGAGTCGGAGTAATAGTTATTAGGTTGTGTCCTAGTAATAGTAGTAAATCTTGTATAATTGCAATCGTGTTATTTTATTATTCTTTTGAAAAGAAGTGGTAATAATTAAAGTAACTTCCTCATTTTTGAAACTCTAATTTATGTTTACTATTTGAGTGGCATATTTTAGTATGACGTCTATGTATCCAGGGTTTCTACTAAACAAAGTGTAGTATAGTCTTGTAAAACAGGATTCGTTCTTTATTATTCTTCTATATGCAAAAATTCTTCCGAATCTGATTCTTTTATAGTTAGGTTATCTTTGTAAGTAATTCCCTAATTAGAGTTACGGTGTTACATTATGGTATCACAGCAGTTTGACTCTCTCGGACTGTGAGTCAAGTGTGTCTAGAAGTGATCCGGTTTAGGAAAGTGTCTGTTGTGTCTGTAAGTCTAAGTTTTCTAAGTTCTTTTGGTGAATTATTAAGGTAGGCCACCTCAAGGATTCATCTAAGGAACGAGGAGGATGAAGAATTGCAGGGAATATTAGAGGCAAGTACTCTTTTCGCGAGACGTCCTCATATAGGTATTTACTCCTAAATGCAGTTTCAGATTCCGTAATGATCGTCCAGTAGTTGTAACGACCCGTTTTCGGACTGCTACTAAAACTAAAACCAACCCTATTTGCGACGCACTTTTTAAAATAGTACTCTTGTGTCCTTTGGAAAATGCGGTCTATCTTTTTTTAAAGGAATTACATCCACAAGCTTACACAGAGTTGTCACATCTTTTAGAAACATGGTGCAATCTAAGACACAAGACTCATGCTCTGGAAATACATACATACATATATATATATATATATATATATATATATATATATATAAGCAAGTAGCCATAGGCAGTGCGTACCAAATAGAAAGTGCATAAACATGTACAAGAGAATACACCTATGGTATGAAGACCCTCGTGAGAGCAATCATACCCCGGGGGTACTCCTGACAGACACCCACGCAGGGGGCTGCTCCAAAAGTATGCCACCAGTCTACCTTGCAGTACACAAAAGACATCCACTAAGCTCGACTGGTCACCAATAGAAACTGTACACTATAAACACTTACTACAGTCATCCAAAATACATAACAAGCAGTCAGACCAATCACAACATCTACAGGTAGCTATCTGAATCCTCAGACGGATCCTCCATGTCATCATCCTCCATCGGGTCCGCCGCATCCTCTCCAGTCAAGTCTATAAAAGGAATCGTAGCAGGTATACCCTCTGACACATCCTCCCCTACTAGCACCTCCTCAATGAACCCTGTGCCACTACATACTACCTCGCCGCATTCTCGACATACTGGTGAATGATGTCCTGGTGGAGTAGGTGTCCTGACAATCATCGGGAAAGCCAGCTCTATCTCAGGCTCAGCTCTGGCAAAGAACTTGGGGTAGCTGTCGCTCGAGAAGTAGAAGCTCCAGCAGTCGCACGCCTGATCATGCTCATTCGAGCGGTCATCTAAAATCTCGCTCTCCTAGGCAGAGGTGCATAACGAGTAGTAATACACCTCGAAATCTACAAAGATCCCTCTGGCGAAGAAGATGATACTGGCATCGCCTGCTCTCTCTGAATGCTGTGCCAAACATCCACCACCTGCATGGTCCTGATCGGAAAACTAATTGTGCGCCTAGATGTCTCCTGTCTCAGCACTAGTCCATCAACTCGGAAAGTCTGTACAACATCCCCTGTATATACAACATGACGGGAGATGGGGTCGAACTCTATGGCCACGGGCATCTCGATATCCGAAAAATCAAACACGATCTCCGGTGATGTCGTCATTGCCGGTATCATCAGGATCTTCGTCATCGCCTGGGTTACCATCATGGGTTGAAGGAACCACAGGAAATGGTCAATTTCTTAAACAATCATAGAAACAACAAAACATAGAACAAGAAATAACAAAATGCAACGCAAGACACTCTCCCAACACGCTCTACGATTCTGAAAATAACGCCAAACAAGCTGCTGAAATCCAGCCATAGGCTTTGGGCTCCACGACCACCCTAGGATATTCAGGACGAGTTCCTTGACGTTAAGACGTCTAACAAAGCTGCCGAAAAACAAGGGGGTCCTAGCACCCTAAGTTTATTCGGGATATAGTTCAAAAACGCCACGACGACACTTTCTCCACCCCAATGAATAAATTAACGTATACGATGATTCGAAGAAGCAAACTCAAATAATTATTCAACCTCATATTAAATAATATTCACGCCAAGCTTAATACAATGCAACACAGTTCAACAGTATAAGCAATCCATCACAATCAATAATATATCTTTAGTCGAAATACAATTGATCCCTCTGCAGCTTAATGAAGTTGACAGAGAGGAAATCAAACAAGTGTGGGGGGTTGGGGACAGCTGCCAACCACTTGCAGACAAGCCCACTAAATAATCATAATTAAAGCTTTAAGAACCAAAAATTGAAGGGGTATGAGACCCTCACTTCGAACCCTGAGGTTCTCAGACTTCTCCGCTTTATGACAGAAATTTAAAAATCTATCCATATCTACAAGTTGCCTTTACCAAAGTCGTCCGCTAGCGTGGTACCGCTCGCCTCGATCTCGCGTCGCACGAATTTGGAATCTACAAGTCCTATCATCACAAGGTAAGCTTAGCACAAATCTATAAACTTAACTCAAAACCTTAGGCTCTCAAAACCTAACCCTCTTCTAACCAAAGCATTTCCACTAAACATAATACAATATCAATTTTCTTGAATGCTTTAAAGTGAAAACAACTTCAATCAACCACTTTTCCATAATTTTCTAAAGCCTAGAAACACATTCATTCAATCATTATACCCAAATTTACAACCAAAGTCCTCCTTCCCTACACCCGTATGGCCTTTCGGCAACCACCTTTTTCTATAAAAAAAATTTGCAAAACTTTCTTTTAAATTAGTAAACCACTTCCATACTTATTCCCTACACTCCAACAACATCATATAACGAACTAGCACACATAAGAAAAACTTAATCAAGCATCAAAACCATTTTCACAATACCTATAAACAAGGGTTTTCAATAAATTCTTTTGATTCTTTAATCCAAATCATTTCACCAAACCAAATCCAATGCAAGACCAATCTACTAATATAAGCTAAAAGAAGAATGCAAAACAATTTTTCCTTCCCCTTTCAACTCCTAGGGCTCACGGTCCCATCTCAATTTTTCAAAAATAAAATTGCAAAACTTCACCCAACACCTACAACACCATTTGATCAATGCCTTTCCTTCATCAAACAACAATTTGTTACCCAAAACAAAACATTATTAAGTCTTAAAAACAATCCATAACATTTTCTAGAATCCCAAATTCCAAATAAACTACTAAATCATGGTTCTAACTCAAAACTTTCAACTACAACAACAAGAACAACACCAATTAAGATAGAAACATCAACTAATTGCAAGATTGATCCTCAAGATCACATTACCCTTCTTTTCCCCTTAGGGATTTCGCCTAGGGTTTCAAGGTTAGGGATTTATGTGCTCATCTCCATCATTTGATCATGATCAAATAACAGTACAACACCAAAACAAGCATGAAACAAGATTAAGAAGCAAGAAAATTAAACCTAGTTAAAGATGAAGGGGGCACGATTTTGTACAGTAAAAAGGAGGAAGAAATTTTGTTTTCTCCTTACTTGGATGGTTGAGAAGTGATGATTCAAGTAGAGGTTAAGCCTAGGTGCAAGAATGATGAAGGTTGGAGGTTGAAAACTCAAAGAAAATGGTGGTTGGTGACCATGGAGCTTCAACTCTTTCTTACTCTAGAAACGGAAGAAGAAGAAGAAGTTGAAATGTGGTAGAGGGAGAGGGGTCATGATGGGAGGGGCTGATTATAGGGGTCTCATTTCTTTTTTTTGACACTTAAAAATAAAACTAGGCAAAAAAAATGAGTTAATAAAGGTAATTTTCAAATTAATCACACATAATGTGACACCTAGCAATAAAGTGAGATGCTAATCACATCAATTAGACTAACCCATCTAATCTCACATCTCTCATGATTACCCTCTAATTCTAGAGTCTTAGGGTACTAAAACACGGCGTCGAGTAATAGCGTTACCTATTAATTCTTTGCCGATAAATTCGCAAAAATTAATTCAACGAGAAATTAATTCACCGCGTGATAATGTGTTATTATAAATAATAAAAAACATATCAAACACTCAAAATTAATCACGACAAGTTACGATTCGATTTTCATCGAAATCGGGATTCATTTAAAATTTTATTTGCGGCAAAACTGCCGGGCGATTCGAAACACGACGAAACTTCGTTAGAATTTTTTGACGATATTCGAACCATAAATTGATATGAAATATTAATTCACAAATTCAATTTGATCTTGGTTTATTTAAATCACTTATTTAGAGAACAAGGAATTGCTTATTATAGCATAATTACGACAAAAATTACACTACAATAACGCTAAATAACGTATCGTAAAAGTCTGGGTGTTACAATACTCCCCCTCTAAAATAGTTTCATCCTCGAAACTACGGGTAAGATACGTACCGAGAAAAAGTTCTGGGTACTGATCCTTCATCTTCTCTTCTAGCTCCCACGTTGCAATACCGATCTTCTGATTCCACACAACCTTGACAAGTTGAATCTCTTTATTCCTTAATTGCTTAGTCTTCTGATCGACAATCTTTGCAGGTGATACTTCAAATGATAAGTCATCCTTCAGTTGAATCGCATCAGGTTTGATAATGTGAGAAGGGTCGAAAACATACTTCCGCAACTGAGAAATGTGGAAGACGTCGTGAATATTTGACAAGAAAGGTGGCAAGGCAATCTGATATGCTACTGGACCAATACGACAAAGAATCTAGTAGGGTCCAATGAACTTAGGAGCAAGCTTTTTGGATTTGATTGCTCGACCAACTCTAGTAGTAGGTGTAACTCGGAGGAATACATGTCTCCTTCGTCAAATTCTAACGGTCGGTGACCCTCGTCTGCATAACTCTTCTGTCGACTTTGTGACGTTCTCATCTCATCTCCGATCAATTAGATCTTCTCAGTAATCTACTGAATCATGTCCAGTCCCACAAAAGAGCTCTCACCATCCTGGTACCAATAAAGAGGCGTCTGACACTTACGTCCATACAACGCTTCGTAAGGTGCCATACCAATGCTCGCGTGATAACTGTTGTTATAGGTGAACTCTATTAGCGGTAAAACATCGTCCCAACTTCCTCTATGATCCAACGTGCACGCTCGCAGCAAATCTTCTAGTGATTGTGTAACATCCCATTTTTTAAGAAAAATTATTTTAGCGATAAAATTTGCAGTTACTTGGAAGTAAGTCGTAGAGACTGGTCAACTCAACGATTTACTGAGAGTACGAGGAACTATTTTGAGTTATTTTGAATAATTTCATTATTATAAATAATTATTATTCGTGATGTCAATTCGAATTAATTGACAGCATAGACGTATGATGCTTTTAAAAGAGAATTCATCAATTATACTTATTATAAGTTTTCTGCGTGACGCGATAACGCTTATGTTTGTTGACTAAGAAATTGATTGAATTAAATCAATATAAAATTAAATTTAAGAGTTAATATTTAATATTAATTCATGGTTCGAAAATCGTCGAAAAACTCTAACGAAGTTTCGCCGCGTTTTTGAAACACCGGGTAAATTTTACCCGCATCAAAATTTAAAACGAATTCCGATTTCGACAAAAATCGAATCGTAACTTGTTGTGATTATTTTTTAGTGTTTTAAATTGTTTTTAATATTTATTATAATATTTTATCACGCGGTGAATTAATTTCTCGGTAAATTAATTTTCGCGAATTAATCGGTAACGCGATTAGTTGACACTGTGTTTTTAGCACGCTTTAGACCGTAAAATTAGAGGGTAATCATGAGAGATGAGAGATTAGATGGGTTAGACTCATTAATAGGATTAACATCTTACTTTAGAAACTAGGTGTCACTTAAGTGGAGGTTCATTTTTATGCTTATTCTTTGATTAATTTTTAACCTGCTTTTAAAAAAAATATATTCTAATCCTCCCTTTTTTCTTACATAACCAGCGTGACCCTTCCCTTTTCTTTATTTAGTCAATTACTTTTTCTACTTGATCACTAAATCATGTGTAATGTCTTATCATTTAATAAAGGGTCTATCCGTGTGGGTGGTTGCGTTGGCAACCGTAGCCCTTTGGGTGCTTTCCGTTAGCCTATATCCCTTTGGGTGCGGTATCGAATCCCCACGAGGGCAAAAACTGGGAATTAAGGGGTCCCAGAAGTCCTGTGAGTAGCAGTTGATGTGGGCCGGGCTGTTACATGAGTCGTCGAGCATCGTCACGTTTTTGAGCTTTGATTCGATTAACCTAGGGTGCTAGGATCCCCTAAACGGCTCCGACTGGTTTTTCGGCAGATTAGCTAGGCATCGTAGCATCAAGGAACATGAGCTGAATGTTCTAAGGTGAGCGGAGAGCCCAAGGCTACGGCTGACATTCAGTGGATGGATCGGCATTACTTTTCGAAATTGTCAAGTGTCGTGAGAATATGAGTCTTAAGTTGAGCCTTGTGAGAGTGTCTTGAGGGAGTGTCTTGAGTTGCATTTTGTGAATTTATGCATTTCGTTATCTCGTGTGTTATGGTTGTTGATTTATTTGTGTCGAAGCATGTGAGTTCCATAATGTCTATGTAATATGTTCTGTTATCAAATATGTTGTTGTATTTGTACCTATCTTTTTGTAAGAAGTTGACCCTTGCCAGTGGTTCTTTCAATTAATGAATGTAACCCAGATGGCGGAGCAAGCGGAGAATTTAGGACTGCAGAGAGGAGCAGCTGAGGATAGTCGTCCAGGCTTCTACCTGTGTTATGTTGTGGAACTTACTAGTAGTCTAGCAAGGAGTATAGCTTGTCGATCAGTTATACGATATTTGTAGTTCACTTCAGTGTTGTAATAAAATGCTTATTGTGTTTTGAAACACTTATTATCGTTTATGAAATGATGGAATAACTTGATGATTATGGTTAATGTGGTTTATTTGGTGTCTTGAATTATTCACCGCTATGTTTCTAAAAGTCGCTGTAATACTTTGTCCGCTATTTTAAAAAAAAAAAGTTTTGCAAGAAAAGAAAAAAAAATAGGACCACATTTTTCAGAAACCCTACGAGCAGAGTATTCCACATTTCAGAAACATGTCAACTTTTGTCAGAATACTAGTTTAGTAGCGCTCCAGAAACGGGGTGTTACAATAGTGGTATCAGAGCGGTTCGGTTCTAACCGGACTGTGAGTTGGGAAAACTATAGTTGGTCAAGTGTCGGGTCAAACAGTGTCTTATTGTGAGTCAAGTTGTGTTTGGGTGTTAGCTGTTCCTCAAGTGGAGTAGCTCTACTTGTAATTGTTTGGATTGTTCTTAATTGGAACAATGTGTCATGAGACACACGAAATTGTTGTGAGGTTCTAATGAGGTTGTAAAACCTTGTGGGAATTCAATATCTCAAAAACGAGTAATTCCTTCTATTAGAACTGATAGTTCGAGAGATGAACACGAGGATCCAAGATAGACAAGAGGTAGCAGGGACAATGGTTGCTATTACTCAACGGACTACTATGGAGAATCAATGTGGACTGCTGGACAGCAGGGAGAAGAGCAAGCTGCAGAGACTAAAGGATTAGTTGACCTTCGTTACCGTGACCCTCTAAGTCCTTCGGGAAATAAGAGATGAGATTCCGGGATTGTTTACAGGAGACGTTGTTATTATTATTATTAATATTATTATTATTGTCAAATGTGATCATTGGCGTATTAGTGATCCTAGATATAGATCACGTAAATGATTGATGCTTGAGGTATTTTGATATGTATTATATTTGAAAATCAAAAATATTTTTATGATTTTGTGAGTGTGACATGTTTGCCACTAACATCTGTGTTTTTGCAGTAGTCTACCTTTGTACTACTATGAATATATGTTATTGATTGTGTGATTGTTTGATATTTTGAGCGTATTCATATTTTTCAAGGAAGATAATATATGCAATTATTTACTAGTAAGCGTTAATTAAAATGTCTTGTGACAATTTTATTCACGCGGAATCCATTTGACTCAATTGAATGGAATCTAGAGGTTTAGTGGGAGTGCGGGTAGCAGTTTTAGTACGTGACAAGTTGTCTAACTGATATTGGGTAGTGCCTAAAATTTTTACTAACCTTTATCTTTATCCCTTTTTCTTTAGGTCATAGAGGACTAAGATAAGAACTATGACCAAGATTTTATGAATCTTTTCCCTCCCTTTCTTTTGGTCTAGAACTGATTAAAAAAAAAGCAAATTTTTTTTTTTAGAGTGGTCCTCTTATTATTTTGTTGGCCACGAGTGAAAAGGAAAAAGTGGGGGAATATTTTAGAGTGGTCCTCCTATTATTTTGTTGGCCACGAGTGAAAAGGAAAAAGTGGGGGAATATTGTGCTCTTGGGTATCGGTGTGAGTGGTGAAAAATTTGGATTCCCTTCCTTTTTTTGGGATAGATGACCGGCTACTTTTAAAAAAAAAAATCTTTTGCTATTTTGTCAATCACGCTTAAAAGAAAAGGGATTGAGATAAGTATTATATTGTTGGTGAGTGTTAGTGGAAGGAGAGAGAATCGGGTTTCCTCCTCTTTTCTTCTTCTTGTACGCTGCGGCAAGTCCAACTCTACAGACCCTATTTTCTTCCAAATCCCTCCCTTAGGTAATCTGAAGCCGTGTGATAGTAAGTTATGTGTGAGAGAGTTGCATTTCCTTCTACTTCCTCCTTGATAAATCGCGAGCCTTAGTATGATTTTGGAGGAAGATTCCCTTTTCTTTTCTTGTTATTTGTTGATGTGGGTGCTGCTGTTAATGTTGATAATATTGAGAGTGTTGATGTTCTACTTCTGTTAATGTCTTAGTACCGCGAGTTCTTGGAGGAGCTCTATGTGAGTATTATAATTCTTGTTTTCAATTCATGTATTGTTTGTTAATGATCTTGTTGAAAATGGTCCTAAGTTTTTAGATGATTTTGTTAAATCATGATTTAGTAGTAAAAGTTTGAAAATGGTTTTGTTCTCTTTTGTTGTAAAAGATAATTTCAAGGTTTCTAGTCAATCTTGGGTTCAAGAATGTTTTTATTTTATCTTGACTTGTTGGGAAATGTTCTTGGCCTTATTTTCTTTTAGAGGAACTAAGTTCTTATGTGTGTGTATTGTTGGAGAAAAATTTTACAAGTTGTTGTTAAATTGAAGCTGAACCCATGACCACATATTTTTAGTGTGAGGTTTGATTTCAAATTTTTATAACTTAAGTTCTTGAAGATTTTGTGTCTTGAACTTGAATTATGTATAATTAGTTGTCGTTTTATGTATTGATCAAAAACAATATTTAGTTTTGTTCTCCTTGAGCTTGATCCAGGCTATGATTTGGAGAAGAGTTTTATAAAACTTTATTTTTAAAATTCTTGCTCGAATTTTTAGGATTTTATAAGTGAGTTTTTAGTGTTTTGTTGTTTAAGTTTGTTGGAAGAAAATTGGACATTCTCTCTAACATCATTTCTATGAAGCTGTGAGCTTTAAGAGGGTAAAAGGAGAAAATTTTTGTGTTTTAAACTTCGATCCTTTCATATTTTGATTGTTGTTCAAGGTTTAGTAGTTTTAGAAGGAAAAAAAATTAGATTTGAATTAAAATTATTTTAAGTGATGTCAAGTTTGGAAAAAGATTTAATTTTGAAATCCTTGAACTTGAATCAAATTATGATAGGAAATTAATTTTTGGGCTTTAAAGTTTGGGCTAGTGATTTAAAGGTTTTAGTATATCTGTTATTTTGTTGATTTGTGTTTTAAGGCCATGAAACACCTAACGTTTGAGGAAATCTCTGTGGTTCCTAAACAAGGCGGAGTCTTAGAAAATTAAGTGTTTAAAATTGTTGATTCTTAGTGCGAGTTTTATGATTGCAAAAATTTTGAAAAAGGAAAATGATTTTCTAGTGTTTTAAGTTAAAAGTTTAGTTATAAAATTTTGAGTGAGTGTGTATTTTTTTTTATATAGTTCTCTGAGAAGAGGGAAAAATGATTTCGAGTTTTGAGCACTTAGTTATTGGTGTGTGAAATATTTTTTTTAGAAAAAGCTTTGGTTTAAAAGGATTTTAAAAATAAGAGAGAGTTATTAATTTGGTTTTAACCTTTGAACTGATGTGTGTGTAATGATTTTGAGACAATGAGAACCTAATCTCAAAAGAACTTTAGTGTCCATAAGAATGGTTGGGTCTTAAGAGAGAAATTGTGTTCTTATCAGTTCTATGTTTTGGTGATGTTCTTCAGGAATTGGTATATATTTTTTTTTGAAAAAAAAAACATTCGATTCGAGAAAAGAATTTTAATCTTTTTGAAGTTTTAAGTGGTTTTTATATTCTTGATATGTGTAATCGTGATTGCATGTGAATAGGTTAGTATCATTTTCTTAGTAATGATGTGTAGCTGTAGACGAGTTTGTGTTCACGTTCGTGTTTGTGTTCGTGCCCGTGTTCGTGATCGTGAATAAGTAGAGGTTGTAGCTGGGGAATAAAACATCAGTGGATCGTAAGGACTCTTACGTCTAATGAATTCTATTACGTGCGTTATTATGTGTGCTATATATATATATATATTCAGCGTTATTGAATGTGATTGTCATTGTTGCATGTTATACTGTGACTATAATATTATGTATGTAGCTATAAATATTATAGTACTACTTATATTAATGTATACTATGAATGCCTATGTGTGCGTGTAAATTATTTTATGGATTTGAGTAAAATAATTTTTCCGTATTTTACGACCCGTGTAGTTTCGAGGACGAAACTATTTTAAGGGGGGTGGTATTGTAACATCCCAATTTTTAAGAAAAATTATTTTAGCGATAAAATTTGCAATTACTTGGAAGCAAGTCGTAGAGACTGATCACCTCAATGATTTACTGAGAGTAGGAGGAACTATTTTGAGTTATTTTGAATAATTTATTTATTATAAATAATTATTATTCGTGATGTCAATTCGAATTAATTGACAGCGTAGACGTATGCTGATTTTAAAAGAGAATTCATCAATTATACTTATTATAAGTTTTCTGCGTGACGCGGTAACGCTTATGTTTGTTGACTAAGAAATTGATTGAATTAATTCAATATAAAATTAAATTTAAGAGTTAATATTTAATATTAATTCATGGTTCGAAAATCGTCAAAAAACTCTAACGAAGTTTCGCTGCGTTTTTGAAACACCAGGTAAATTTTACCCGCATTAAAATTTAAAACAAATTCCGATTTCGACGAAAATCGAATCGTAACTTGTTGTGATTATTTTTGAGTGTTTTAAATTGTTTTTAATATTTATTATAATATTTTATCACGCGGTTAATTAATTTCTCGGTAATTTTCGCGAATTAATCGCTAACGCGGTTAGTTGACGCTGTGTTTTTAGCACGCTTTAGACTGTAGAATTAGAGAGTAATCATGAGAGATGAGAGATTAGATGGGTTAGGCTCATTGATAGGATTAACATCTTACTTTAGAAGCTAGGTGTCACTTAAGTGGAGGTTCATTTTTATGCTTACTCTTTGATTAATTTTTAACCTGCTTTCAAAAAAAAATTAAAAAATTTCTAATCCTCCCCTTTTTCTTACATAACTAGCGTGACCCTACCCTTTAATTTATTTAGTCAATTACTTTTTCTACTTGGTCACTAAATCATGTGTAATGTCTTATCATTTAATAAAGGGTTTTAATCCCTTTTTATTTTTAGAACAGGGGCCGTAGCCCATATCCTCCTATATGCCACTTCACCTTTATTTCTTCTGTTTTATTATTTTAGTGTGGATAAGTAAAAGGAAGCCAAGAAAAAAAAAACAAAGCACAATCCCTTTTCTTTTCTTCCCCTGCGTGACCTCCCCTCCACCCAACCCCATTTGTTTTTGCTTTCTCCTTTCCTTCTCCTTCTTGTACAGCAACGTAACCCCCTCCCACCTCCATACATTTTGTTTTCTCCATTTTTCTTCTTCCCCTTGATGCAGCCGAAGCACCCCCACCTCCATCCACTTGTGTTATTCTCCTTTCTCAAGTGTGCAAGTGTTGGTGAGGAAGAAGAAGATTAAGACCCATCCTTTCCTTTCTCTCCTGCTGGCCGTGACTTCCCCATCATAAACCTCAACAATTGCTTCCATTTCTTCTCCTAATTATCATCTCCATCTTGGCTTTGTAAGTATGATGGAAACCCAAAATCCTTCCTTCCTTTTCTAGCCAGAAACCGTGGCTCCTTTTTTTTTAGGTATAGGAAATTGTTTGCTTGCTTATTTCTTGTTCAATGCCTTATTTATTGTTTGATCATGATCAAGGAAGAAAGGAACATGTAAATCCCCAATATTACGGAACCCTAGGGCACAAGACCTAGAGGATTAGGGGTTGTGTGATTTTCCTTGTGAATCACTAAATTAGTTAAGGGTTATTGGTTATTAGTCATAGTTGTTGTAGTTGTAGTTGTTAGTTTTGATTTGAGACAAGGTTTTAGAAGATTTGATGAAACCCTTGATTTTTGGTGAAGTTGTGATTTGTTCTTAGACTTTGTTAATATTTATTTTGGAAAGCAAATTGTTGTTTTGTGAAGGAAAAAAATTGTTAGCGTAGTGTTGTGTAATTGGTTGGAGGTTTACAAATTTTCTTTGAGTAAGAGGGGAGTATGGCCGCGAGTTTTAGGAGCTTGAGGGGAGATCATCCTTGTGTTTCTTTGACTTATATTAGTTGTGTTAAATTGTGTTTAAGTTTTGGAAATTATGGAAATGGTTTGATTGAAATTGAGGTTGTTTTAAAGCTTTGAGGCAATGAAGCACTTAGGTAAATGGGATTCTTTGTAGTCCTAAAAGCCAAGTGGAGCCTAATTAAGGATTTTTATTGAGTTTGGCATGAAAAGTATTGATTCTTAGTGTTGTTGAATATTTTAAGTTTTGAAGGAGATAAGTCCTAAGTCTTTAAAAACTTTAATTTCAAGTTGTTTATTGTTTCAAGTGCATGTACCTTGTTAAAATATTTTTGTGTTTTAACTTGTATTAAGTGTGTTTAATAATTGTTCAAGTATTGGAAATTCCTTTAGAAAAGAGTTTGATTGAAAATTTGGAGTGATTGGGAATGTAAGGCTATGATACATTAAGGTGCCAAGGGGATTTTATAATCCTAAGACCTAGTGGAGTCTTGAATCCAATATGGTTACTAATAAGAATGAATTCTTAGTCTTGGTTCCATGTTTCAAATTTAAAGAAAATGTGTTTTGGTTTTAAATTGCTTGTTGTGTCTTCTTTACTTACGATTTAGTTCTAAGTAAGTACTTGTGGGTTATTATATATTTATTTTCGGGTTGAGAACCTAGGAATTAGAAGTAGATCTATACATAGGATTTCTTTTTGGTTGAGATAGGAATGTACTATGTTTATTATGTGTTGTTAGGATCCTCGAGGATTGTTCGTGAGGATTCGGATTACGACGTGTTTAACACGTAAGCTGTAGACTATCGGTAAGGGCAACTTTAGATACGATAGGAATTTAATTTCAAGTATTTATGCGAAGAAGTCTGAGAACCTCAGGGTTCAAAGTGAGGGTCTTATACCCCTTCGTTTTACTGCTTTTTGATATACTGATTATTTAGTGGGCTTGTCTGCATGTGGTTAGTAGCTGTCCCTAACCCCCCAAACTTGTTTGCTTGCCTCTCTGCCAACTCCATTGAGTTGCAGAGGAATGAACTGAGTTGTTTGATTGTCGTTGTTTGCTAAGTTATGATTGTTAAGATGAATTGCTTATACTGCTGAACTGTTCGCACTGTTTTGAGCTTGGCGTCAATATTATTTGATATGCGGTCTAATAATTATTCAATTGTTTCCTGAATTATCGTATGCGGCGATTTATTCATTGGAGTGCGAGAGTTTAGTCGAGTCGTCGAGTATCGTGTCGTTTTTGAGCTTTGATTCGATTAAGCTAGGGTGCTAGGATCTCCTAAACGGCTCCGGCTGTTTTTTTGGCAGATTAGCTAGGCGTCGTAGCGTCAAGGAACCTGAGTTGAATGTTCTTGGGTGAGCGGAGAGCCCAAGGCTACGGCTGACGTTCAGTGGATGGGTCGGCATTACTTTCTGGAAATTGTCAAGTGTCGTGAGAATATGAGTCTTGAGTTGAGTCTTGTGAGAGTGTCTTGAGGGAGTGTCTTGAGTTGCATTTTGGGAATTTATACATTTTGTTATCTCGTGTGTTATGGTTGTTGATTTATTTGTGTCGAAGCACGTGAGTTCCATAATGTCTATGTAATATGCTCTGTTATCAAATATGTTGTTGTATTTGTATCTATCTTTTTGTAAGAAGTTGACCCTTGCCAGTGGTTCTTTCAATTAATGAATGTAACCGCGGAGCAAGCGGAGAATTTGGGACTGTAGAGAGGAGCAGCTGAGGATAGTCGTCCAGCTTTCTACCTATGTTATGTTGTGGAACTTACTAGTAGTCTAGTAAGGAGTATAGCTTGCCGATCAGTTATAGGATATTTGTAGTTCACTTCAGTGTTGTAATAAAATGCCTATTGTGTTTTCAAACATGTATTATCGTTTATGAAATGATGGAATAACTTGATGATTATGGTTAATGTGGTTTATTTGGTGTCTTGAATTATTCACCGCCATGTTTCTAAAAGTCGCTGTAATACTCTATCCGCTATTTTTAAAAAAAAAAGTTTTGCAGGAAAAGAAAAAAAAAATAGGACCACATTTTTCAGAAACCCTACGAGCAGAGTATTCTACATTTCGGAAACAT
Organism: Calophaca sinica; assembly: GCA_037113605.1. NCBI lineage: Eukaryota > Viridiplantae > Streptophyta > Magnoliopsida > Fabales > Fabaceae > Calophaca > Calophaca sinica. Next base: position 61,753,197 of record CM073733.1, read on the forward strand.
GTCAACTTTTGTCGGAGCACTAGTTTAGTAGCGTTCTAGAAACGGGGTGTTACAGATTGAATCGTCCTCTCGGTCTGACCATCGTTCTGAGGATGATATGCCGAGCTAAGCTTGAGCTTGGTTCCCATTGTGATGAGGACCTCCTAGCTCAAGGGAAGGAAGCACAAAAAGGTGTAGTCACTAGGAGCAAAGCAAGGAAGCTCCAAGAGGACATGGAGAAGAAGATTAGTTCTTTGTTGGTTCCCATTGGAGGAGAATCTAAGGAAGACAAAATTTACCAAATCCTACTCATTAGTGACTAGTCTTTTATTGGGAAATATAATAAATTTGTGATCCTTGTTTTGTATTGTTTGTTCTTTTCAATTTGTAATAATAGTACTTTGATGAATTTTCCTACTTAGAAGCCTATTATTTGTTTTTAGGCACATAGGTTGTGATTAGAAAATTGCAATTATAGTTGCTGCAAAAAAAAATTCTGGATTCACCCTGTTCTTCATCATCTCCTTCACAAGAGGAGGTTTGATCCAAAGTGGTTTTGTTGAGAATTGTTTTGGTGTTTAAAAATTCATTTCAAATCCAAATCTGGATTTTCAAAAGCCAAAATTGTATAGAAAAAAAAGAGCAATCCAATTCTGCATAGAAAAAGCCATAGAAACAGCTTTTTAAAAAAAGTGATTCTGAAAAAAAAAGTACTTTTATAAAAAAAAAAAAGGCAAGTATAAAAAAAAAAAAAGGCACATATCCAGATTTGAGGCTTTGATTCTTCATTCAATTCACAAATAGTTACCATATTCATTCTTTGGATTGTGAGTTTTAGTATCCTTCCTTCCACAAGTTACATACATACATTTGTTACATATACATATTTGTTACATATGCACATTTGGCTTTCATTGATCACATAGATATCCTTCCTTGCTTTGTCTTTTTCCATTTTTGTAAGTTTGATTTTCTGTTTGTGTTCTTGTTCTTCTTGAATTTGTTGAAAAAAATTGAAAACCAAATCATGGAAAAGATCCTTCTCTTCAAGATTCTCTATGAGGATCACATCACATTGCTTCCTACAATGCCCTCCAGAAGTGAGCTATGAACTTCGGATCTCGATCAGAAACGATGAAAGAAGGTACACCATGCAGTTGTACAATCTCTGCGATGTTGATTTCTGTCAGCTTCTCCACGTTATAAGTTGATCTCACCGGTAAGAAATGAGCAGATTTGGTTAATCGTCGACGATCACCCAAATCGAATCATGCTTCTTCGGCGTTTTTGGCAAACCCACAACGAAATCCATAGAATTGCTATCCCACTTCCACACAGGTACGTCAAGTGATTGTAACATCCCTGCTGGTTGCTAATGTTCTACCTTCGCTTTCTGGCAAGTCAGATAGGAAGCTACATAGTCTGCCACTTATTTCTTCATTCCGGGCCACCAAAAGTGCTTCTTCAGGTCCTGGTACATCTTCGTAACTCCCGGATGAATACTCAGTCCACTCTTGTGAGCCTCATCGAGAATCAACTTCCTCAGCTCAGTCACATTAGGTACACACACGCGTCCATTACATCTCAAAATGTTGTCCTCTCCAACCTTGAATTTCGTCGCTTTCCCTCATGCTACCAGCTCAACCTTCTCTTGTAGTAGCTTATCATGGGCCTGCTATTCCCTAATCTCGTCCAACAGTCCGTTAGAAATGGTGAGCATACCAAACTTCAGTTTTCCTGGTGACACTTCCACATTCAACTTCAAGTCTCGAAACTTCTCTAGCATCTCAAACTCCTTGATCATCATTGCTGAAGCTAAAACGCTCTTCCTGCTCAATGCATCTGCTACCACGTTCGCCTTCCCTGGATGATATTCCAAAGTGAAATCGTAGTCTTTAAGAAATTCCGTCCATCTCCGCTGTCGCATATTGAGCTCCTTCTGATCGAACAAGTACTTCAAGCTCTTATGGTCGCTGTAAACAGTGAACGTGCTCCTATACAGGTAGTGCCTCCAAATCTTCAATGCAAAGACCACCGCAGCAAGCTCCAAATCAAGTGTAGGATAATTCCTTTCGTGAATCTTAAGCTGTCTCGAAGCATAAGCCACAACTTTCCTATGTTGCATCAGCACGCATCCCAAACCCTGGTGTGAAGCATCATAGTAAACCTCGTAAGGTTCTTCCGGTTGAGGCAAGATCAACACAGGCGCTGTCGTCAAAAGTTCTTTCAACCTCTGAAAACTGGATTCGAACTCTTTGGTCCAAGCAAAAGGTTGATCATTCCTCATAAGTCGTGTAGGCGGTGCTACAATCTTCGAGAAACCTTCAATAAATCTCCGGTAATAGCCTACTAATCCAACAAAGCTTCTGATATCTGTCACAGTCTTCAGTTGCTCCAATGCTAACACAGCTTCAATCTTGGTTGGATCCACAGCTATCCTATCCTTGGTTATCACATGTCCAAGAAAATTCACCTCTTCAAGCCAAAACTCACACTTGGAAAGGTTAGCGTAGAGTTACTTTTCCCTCTGAATCTGCAATACTTGGCGTAAGTGCTCTTCGTGCTCTTCTTTGCTCCTCGAATAAATCAGGATGTCGTCTATAAACACCACCACGAACTGGTCCAAGAATGGGTGATAGATCCTATTCATGTAGTCCATAAATACTGTCGTCGTATTCGTCACTCCGAACGGCATCACCAAGTACTCGTAGTGACCATATCTTGCCCTGAAGGCTGTCTTAGGAATATCCTCTTCCTTCACTCGAATATGATGATAGCCTGACTTCAAGTGAATCTTAAAAAATATCGTGGCTCCTCGTAGTTGATCCATCAAATCATCGATACGCGGTAACAGATACCGATTCTTGACAGTAACCTTGTTGAGCTGACGATAATCCACGCACAATCTTGATCATCCATCCTTCTTCTTCACCAATAGCACTGGAGCTCCCCATGGTGACACGCTCGGTCATATGAATTGCTTCGACTCCAATTGCTCAATTTGAGACTTCATCTCTTTCATCTTGGCTGGAGACATCCGATAGGGCGCTATCAAAATCGGTCCTGTTCTCGGAAGCAAGTCAATGGAGAATTCGATCTCTCTCACCGGTGGTAACCCTGATACGTCTTCGGGAAAAACATCCGAGAAGTCACACACCACTGAGACATCCTTCAACTCAATCTCCTGAGAAACTCCTAAACTAGCCAGATACATGTATTCCCTATTTCCCTCTTTCAAGGAAACTCCAATATGTTCGGCAGAAAGATAATTGGAGACTCCAAGATCTGGAAAAATTACTGCTTTTCGGGCACAGTCCAACAGGACATGGTGGTCAGATAACCAATCCATCCCGAGAATAATATCTAGACCCTTTAATGGCAAATAGACCAAATTAGCAACAAATTTTCTACCCTGGATGACCACTACGCAATTAAGGCATGCAGTGTTGGTAACCAAGGTTTTAGCAGCTGAGGTAGTAACTACTAGTTTGAAAGGTAAGGTAGTCATAGATAATTTCAAATGGTCTACGCAATCCAAAGAAATAAAAGAATGGGTTGCACCAGAATCAAAAAGAATGGTTAGGGATTTACCCTCAATCTCACAGTCTCCCTGAATCAAATCATTAACCTGCTCCGCCTCTTCACCGCTCATGCAGAAGACTCTGCCTTTGGCCCTGACGCTTCCCTTTAGCTTTTACGACATTCATCACTGGTTCAACCTTACGTTCTGGGCAGTCCCTAGCAATGTGCCCCGATTTCTTGTAGTTGAAGCACACGTTATCCTTCTCAGTGCAGTTGCTCGCATAGTGGCCCGACTTACCACAACGGTAACAAATGACTCCGTTGCTGGTTTGACTCCCGCCTCTCACGTTCTGAGCCATCGGACGGTACTGTCCCTTGTTGTTATTCCCTTGAGATTGACTGTACGGCTTCTTTTGCTGCATTCCCTTCTGAGTAAACCTTTGTCCTGCGCTCTGGGGTCTCACCGGTCCACCTGTACTACTCCTCTTCTTGGCGTTCCTCATAACTTTCACTTCAACACACCTGTCAATCAATTCTTGAAGATTCCTGAAATTCTGTTTTCTCCTTACTTGGATGGTTGAGAGGTGATGATTCATGTAACACCACAATTCAATTCACATCGAATTATAGTCATTTACATAACATGATCCAGAAAAATATGGATAAATTAAAACTTGAGTAATAGCAAGTCATAATTCACGAAGAGTTATATATTCTTGAGACTACAACCCACATTAAGTACTTCAAAATACAATTCGTCGCTGTCTACACCTTAGAATTTAGATAGGTTCAAGACCTCAAAATGTAATTACAACAAGGTAACCAAGAAACTGGCTCTCGATAACTTGGCTCCAAGCCCAGGTCAAACACCATGTACTTGCTTATCTTTAAAACATGGAATGGAAAGCAATGAGATTCGAAAATCTCAGTGAGTCCTTCACGGACCCCTCACCAACACTTATCTTAAAACAACATTATTTGATAAATTAACCATAAGGCATTTAATAAGATGCAGCATAACAAGTCCTGAAATGTATCCCCTTGGCTCAATAGAAATTGAGTTAAGGTACCCCCTTTATACGAGTAACCACCAAGGGGATCCCTGTCGCCCGATGAGCCGAATCGACGGGCCTGTCACCCGGTGAGCCAGATCGAAAAACATCAATGCTCAAACAATTCATGCATTCATTTAGTCTTTGAAGCAACAAACTAGGGGATAGTTATTGTTCAGTTTTCTAAACCCAATAACTTGTAGCTTAAAACTGCACTAATTGGATGAATATTTCCTAAAATAAAAATTAGATTTAAAAACTAGACATCCTAAGCTTTCCAACGAGTGGTCATTTGCCTAATTCCGACTTCGTTTGGTATTTTAATAAAATCCCCGAAGTTGACGTTCTACAGAAAGTGCGCCGCGCGCGCCTAGGAGCGCGTCACGCGCATTTCTGCGCTGCTGATTCTGTTTGTGTGAGCTCCACGCGCACTTGTGAAGTGCATCACACGCATTTTTCTATTTTGGTTCTGTTTTGCTGCGCGTCGCGCGCACTTGTGAGGCGCGTCACGTGCAAACCTGCAGAATTATGCAGAAACATGTTTTTCTGAAGATTTCCAACTTACAACTCAATTTTTCCTCAATCCAAAACAATTTCAAGCAAGATTAGGACCCAAAATAAAACATATAGCTGATATACAAGATCAAGAGCAACATATGACACACCAAGACACAATTCATCATGCTTCATCATATCATAAAACATCAAAGCATCAACTTAAGCACATTCATTTTTACCCAAATCCATTCATGCATTTTAACCATTCCTAACGTAAAAATCAAGAAAATGCACAAATGAGACCAAAAAGGAAAACCCTAAGTGTTAGGTCTTATGGATTGCCCCACCCCTAAGTGAGAAGGACTCACCTTAAAAAAGTTGAACCAAGATGGAAGGATGAGCTCTTCTTCCCCAAAATTTTGAGCTCCCCTCTTTACCAAAACTAGGGCACTCTAATCTCCAACAATGGCTTAGAATCTCAATCCCAACCTTTTTTCCAAGCTTAGATTACAAGAAATTTTGAAGCTATTCTCTTTCTTTCTTCCCAAAATCTTCAACCCTAGCTCTCCTTCATTTCCCCTTTCCTTTCTTGTGCAGACTTTTTTTTTTAGAGAGGGAGAGTGAAGCTAAGGGATCGAGAGATGGAGAGAAAAAGAGTTGATCCTTGTCTCACACTAATACTTTACCATTATGTCCTTGTGTTTTAATCTAACTATCATGTTGCCATTTCTAACCACACCCCTAACTTAACCCATTACACCTCCTAATTCCTAAACTATTATTAATTAAAAAAAACGTGAAGTCTTAAATTAATAGTACTGAGTAATTAAATTAGGCGGGATGTTACATTACTCCCCACTTTTTTAGGATTTTTGTCCTCAAAAATTAGATATACATACCTATTGAAACAAGTATGGATACTCGTTTCGCATCTCTTCCTCCATTTCCTAAGTAGCTTCTCCAGGGGTAGATCCTTCCCAGATGACCTTAACTATGGGAGTATTTTTCTTCCTTAGCGTCTTAATGTTACGATCAACGATTTGAACCGGCATGGGTTGGAACGTTAAGTCTGATCTCAATTGTACGGTCTCATGCGCTAAGGGTTGAAATGGATCCGAAATGTATTTTCAAAGTTGAGACACATGAAACACGTTGTATAAATTCGACAAAGAAGGAGGAAGTGCAAGCTGATATGCTACTGACCTGACACGACTAAGGGTTTGAAAAGGACCAATGTACCTAGGGTGCAACTTTTTAGCCTTTAGTGCCCTTCCAATGCCTATGGTAGGAGACACTTTGAGAAAAACATGTTCACCAACTTCAAATTCAAGAGGTCTGGACTTCAAGTCGGCGTAGCTCTTTTGCCGACTTTGAGCGGTTTTGAGTTTGTCCCTGATCATGAAAATCTTATCTGTGGTTTCCTGGACAATATCGGGACCTAGTAACTTTCTTTCTCCAACCTCGTACCAACATAAAGGTGTCCTACACTTCCTCCCATAAAGGGCTTCATAGGGTGCCATTCCTATGCTCGAGTGGTAGCTGTTGTAGAAGCAAATTCCACCAGGGATAAATACTCATTCCAACTTCCACGATCTTCCAAAACACACGCTCTAAGCATGTCCTCTAGCGTTTGAATGGTTCTTTCAGTTTGCCCATCAGTTTGGGGATGGTAAGAGGTGTTAACGTCCAACCTAGTACCTAAAGCTTGATGGAGAACCTTCCAAAATTTAGAGGTGAATTTGGGATCTCTATCAGAGACAATGCTCGTAGGAACCCCGTGAAGTTTAATTATCTCCTGAATGTAAAGCTTAGCCATCTTAGAAGTGGTGTAAATGGTCTTGACAGGAATAAAGTGAGCTAATTTTGTCAATCTATTCACAATTACCCAAATAAAATCATATCCAGACTGAGTACGAGGTAACCCCGTAACAAAATCCATAGATATTCCTTCCCACTTCCACTCAGGGATTTCTAAAGGTTGCAATAGTCCATAAGGCTTTTGATGTTGTATCTTGGTCTTTTGGCACACTAAGCACTGGGCTACAAACTCAGCTATGTCAGTTCGCATTCCCGGCCACCAATAACGGTGCTTAAGATCATGATACATTTTTGTTGTACCGGGATGAACAGTGAATCCACTTCTATGAGCTTCTTCTAAAATTTACTTTCTAAGTTCTTCATTCCTAGGAACACAAATCTTGTGTTGAAAAAGAATGGTTCCATCACCACTCAATGAAAAATCAGGTTGACGTTTCCTAGCTTGTAATTCCTCATCCATAAACTGGGCTTGTCTAATCTGCTCTCTCAGATTACAAACTATCTCTAAATGATGGACTATGAGACTATCCCCCGTAGAGAAGGAATTTAAGCCTAGATCCCTAAAGGATTCTAACAACTCTAATTCCTTAATCATCATTGAGGATACATGGAGGGATTTCCTACTTAGAGCATCAGCGACTATTTTTGCCTTACCTGGATGATATTTCAGTTCGAAGTCATACTCCTTGAGGAGTTCTATCCATCTCCTTTGTCTCATGTTAAGTTCTTTATGATCACAGAGATATTTCAAACTCTTGTGATCGCTAAAGACCTCAAACCGAGACCCATACAAATAGTGCCTCTAAATTTTCAAAGCAAAAACAATTGCCGCAAGTTCTAAATCATGAGTCGGGTAGTTCTCTTCATGTGGTTTCAGTTGCCTAGAGGCATAGGCTACCACTTGCCTATTTTGCATCAACACACAACCTAAGCCCCTATTTGATGCATCCGCGAAGACTTCAAAGCCTAACGTTGGATCTGGGATGACCAGAACTGGAGTACTGGTTAACCTAAGTTTAAGCTCTATGAACCTATTCTCACAACTTTTACTCCAGATGAACGGTTGTCCCTTGCGGGTTAGCCTAGTCAATGGAACTACCAATTGGGAGAATTGATCAGTGCATTTTAATGCACTCTTTATAGCTTTGCATTTGGTGTTTTTGATTGTGTTCTGTACCTAATATCTAAGTCTTAGCACATTTCTAGACTTTGGGTCTTAATTGAGCAGTATAGTAATTTATTGATTAACTTTTGTGTTTACTGCATATTGACCCCTGTCTACTCTGCAGGCAATAACTTTGGCTACAGTTATCCGATTGAGGCGTGCCAGCATGCGTTGGAAAGCTGAGGAACAGAGCTACAATTCGTCTGTTGGGCTCGAAACCCAATTCTGTTGTCTTCAATGTCAAAACTGCGAATTACGGACGCAGTAAAATGTAAAACGGGTTTTGGGCCTAATTTTGGTCGTTTATCGGGCTTTTATCTTATAACCCGTTAAGGGATTTAGGTTGTTCTTTGAGCTGAGACTTAAAAAAGGACTAATCAGCCGTTTTATCGTATCTGACGTTTTATTTTTACAAAACTGTTGTGCCCTAGCCGTCATGGAAGCCTAAGCTCCTAAGTTGATTCATCGGTGAAAGGTTGTCGTTACAGATTTTGAGGTTCGGTGCCTAATGTTTAATACCATTTTGTTTTAATTTCTTTAATTCCATCTCTATCAATTTCGAATTTGGTTTGAATGTATGCAATCTATTCAGTTTGTTTTCTGCTTAGTTAATTGTTCTGTCTTCATTGTGAAATGCGATTCAGTTGTGTATGAACGCTTGATTATATGCATCTGTTTCGTAACTTTTATTATTTCGAATTAGTTGACTACTTAAATTAATTGATTCGAGTAGAAATTGATAGAGGGTTGATTAGAATTCTGTTATGATATTGGTTGCATTTTTAAACGGCGCTTGTCCGCTCCCGTGACCGATTGAACCCACCGTTTTGGCGCTTGCTTGAAACAGTGTGAATTCGTATAAACTGATTAACGCTTGTTTAGTTAGTTTATGTCAACTGTGAATTTGAAATTGAATGAATTGTTGTTATTTAGAACCTGTGATAAATCCAAGACGAGCACCCGGAAACCGGTGAATCAATTGTCTCTCTAATCTGATAATTCTCTCAACAAAAACTGTTTTCACAAACCCCCCCTTTTTCGTTATTGTTGATTTTTGTACTTCCTGAATTTGGTAATTTTGGTGTTAGAGGTTCTCGTGAGACGACCAAGGTTTCTTGCCTTGAATACTATAAGTAAATCTTTTAATTATTTTGACCCGCGTACGACCGCTGATCAAGAATCCTTGAATGAATCGGCGATAATAACCCGCTAGTCCTAAAAAGCTCCTTACCTTGGTAATTGTGGTCGGTCTTTCCCAGTTCAGTACTGCTTATACTTTACTGGGGTCGACTGATACTCCTGCTTGGTATATGACATGACCTAGAAATTTTACCTCATCCAACTAGAATTCACACTTTTCTGATTTTGCAAATAGCTTTTTCTCCCTAAGGGTATTCAAGACAATTCTAAGGTGTTCCTCATGTTCCTGATGACTCTTGGAATAATTCAAGATGTCATCTATGAATACCACCACGAATTTGTCTAAGAAAGATCTAAAAATCCTGTTCATATAGCCCATGAACACTGCTGGAGCATTGGTTAGACCGAAAGGCATAACTAAGTACTCGTAGTGGTCATACCGGGTTCTGAAAGCTGTTTTAGGGATGTCTCTGGCTTTTATTCTGATTTGGTGATAACCTGATCTTAAATCAATCTTAGAGAAAACTGAAGCTCCTCTAAGTTGATCCAAGAGATCATCTATCCGAGGGAGCGGATATTTGTTCTTGATGGTGACCTTATTGATTTGTCCATAATCCACGCACAGTCTCATACTGCCATCCTTCTTTTTAACCAACAAGACCGGGGCTCCCCAAGGAGAAGCACTAGGCCTAATGAATTGTTTAGCTATCAGGTCCTCTAACTGAAGTTTAAGCTCCCTAAGTTCCTTGGGTGACATTCTATAAGGGGCTATAGATATTGGTCCCATCCCTGGGGCCAAATCTATAGAGAACTCAACTTCCCTTTTCGGGGGTAAAGAGGTCACTTCTTTGGGAAACACATCTAAGAATTCGTTTACCACAGAAACAACTTTTAAGTCTAGTCCAACCTCTGAAGATGAGGATAGTAACAAGATGTAACTCGAAGGTCCCTCCCTTAGGCCTTGATCAGGTTGACACATTAGGCATTGGTTAAGCTGAAACACACTAGCAAGACATTAGGAGGAAGGTCTCTTTGAAAAGATTGGACTACTGGAAACTCTATGGTTTTACAATAACAATTTAGGATGACTTGATTAGCTGAAAGCCAATCCATACCAAGGATAATATCCATCCCTTCCAAGGGCAGACATATCAAGTTGACGATGAACACTCTCCCTTGTATTTCAAGAGGGCAATTCTCGCATTGCAAGGAAGTAGAAATACTGCCATCAGCAGGTGTGTGAACATTTAAGGGGATAGATAAGGAAGTAAGGGGTAAGTCTAACTTCAAGGCACACTTACAAGAAATGAAGGAATGAGTGGCCCCAGAGTCGTAAAGAACAATTACAGGTTTGTTGTGCAAGAGGCACGTACCTTTGATCAGATCGTCTGCACCTTTTGCCCTTTTTGCGTCTAGGGAGAAAACGCGTCCCTGAGTAGGGTCACTAGGGTTGGATGCATCCCTCCTCTTGAGCTTTGGGCATCCCTCCCTACGATGGCCGAGCTCCTTACAATAATAACACTGTTCCTTACCCGCCATACATTCCCCCTATGGGTCCTTCCACAAATGGAGCATTTCATGGGCTTATCAATTTCGGTTTGTTGAACCTGCTTTCCCTTGCTTGAGTTTCCCTTTTGTTTGGGGGCTTGATTGGTTTTGCGTTCCTCATTCTTCTTTTTCCATTTTTCCTGTCTTTCATCCATCACTTCCTTCAAATTTGCTTCTGCCACATAGCTTTGGTGTACTAAGGTGGCATATTCAGTAAACTTGATTTGAGCCAAATTGTTTCAAATTTCAGCCCTTAAACCCCATGGAAACTGGTCAATTTTCCACTTATCATCTGGAGCATAAGTGGCCCATGGGGCATAGCGTGCCAGCTCTTCAAATTTTCTAACATAATCCCTAACTAACGGTCTTATCGCCTTGCTTGCATTCCTGGAATTCTCGGTGCTTCTGCTGTCTTACGGTTTCTGGTATATATTTGTCGAGGAATGCCTTTTCAAAATTTTCCCAAGTGAGTGGAACATTAGTGGCTTGGAGATGAGCTTTTCCCCCTCTCCACCAGTTCTCAGCTTCCTCTTTTAACATATGGGTGGCATTTGCTACCTTTTGCTCTTCGGTGCATTGTACAACTTGAAAACCCCTTGCCATCTCATCTAGCCAATATTGGGCCTTGGTAGGGTCTGGTCCCCCATCGAATATGGAAAGTTTTAGTTTGAGGAACTTGAAAAAATGCCGATCAGGGTCATTCAACGGTTGAGGAGGAGGTTGTGGCTCCACTGGAACTTGTTGTTGTTGTTGCTGTTGGGCCATTAGATTTGCGAGAATATTCGTTGTCGTGGCCTGAGCTTGAATGGCTTGAAGTATTCCATGCATCAGAGTGTTATCTTGTCCTAGAGGATCAATAGGAGTCGTAGTATTTCTAGTCCTTCTACCGCGTCGCCCAAAACCTGAGGCCATAATTCTGCATAGAATGCACAAAGCATTGAGTTGATCAGGCACAATATCTTATAGCATAATAAGTAGAAAACAACAACAGATCCTAAACACTAAGTTGATCCTAACTACCCCACAGTCCGATAAGATTGAATTGCTCTGATACCATAATGTAACACCATAACATGATTCAGAAAAATGAGGATAAATTAAAACTTGAGTAATAGCAAGTCATAAATCATGAAGAGTTACATATTCTTGAGAGTACAACCCACAACAAGTACTTCAAAATACAATTCGTCCTGGTCTACACCTTAGAATTTACATAAGTTTAAGACCTCAAAATGTAATTACAACCTCAAAATGTAATTACAACAAGGTAACCAAGAAACTGGCTCTCGATAACTTGGCTCCAAGCCTAGATCAAACACTATGTACCTGCTTGTCTGAAAAACATGGAATGGAAAGGAATGAGATTCGAAAATCTCAGTGAGTCCTTCACGGACCCCTCACCAACACTTATCTTAAAACAACATAATTTCATAAATTAACCACAAGGCATTTAATAAGATGCAGCATGATTCATAACAAGTCCTGAAATGTATCCCCTTGGCTCAATAGAAATTGAGTTAAGGTACCCCCTTTATACGAGTAACCACCAAGGGGATCCCTACCGCCCGGTGAGCCGGATCGACAGGTCTGTCACCCGGTGAGCCGGATCGACAAACATCAATGCTCAAACAATCCATGCATTCATTTAGTCTTTGAAGCTACGAACTTGGGGATAGTTATTGTTCAGTTTTCTGAAGCCAATAACTTGTAGCTTAAAACTGCACTAATTGGATGAATATTTCCTAAAATAAAAATTAGATTTAAAAACTAGGCATCCTAAGCTTTCTAACGAGTGGTCATTTGCCTAATTCCGACTTCGTTTGGTATTTTAATAAAATCCCCGAAGTTGACGTTCTGCAAAAAGCGTGCCGCGCGCACTTAGGAGCGCGTCACGCACGCCTAGGAGCGCGTCACGCGCATTTCTGCACTGCTGATTCTGTTTTTGTGCACCCCGCGTGCACTTGTGAAGTGCGTCATGTGCATTTCTCTATTTTGGTTATGTTTTGCTATGCGTCGCGCGCACTTGTGAGGCGCGTCACGCGCAAACTTGCAGAATTATGCAGAAACGTATTTTTCTGAAGATTTCCAACTTCCAACTCAATTTTTCCTCAATCTAAACCAATTTCAAGCAAGATTAGGTCTCAAAATCAAACATATAGCTGATATACAAGATCAAGAGCGACATATGACACACCAAGACACAATCCATCATGCTTTATCATATCATAAAACATCAAAACATCAACTTAAGCACATTCATTTTTACCCAAACTCATTCATGCATTTTAACCATTCCTAACTTAAAATTCAAGAAAATGCACAAATGAGACCAAAAAGGAAAACCATAAGTGGTAGGTTTTATGGATTGCCCCACCCCTAAGTGAGAAGGACTCACCTTAAAAGAGTTGAACCAAGATGGAAGGATGAGCTCTTCTTCCCCAAAATTTCTAGCTCCCCTCTTTAACAAAACTAGGGCACTCTATTCTCCAACAATGGCTTAGAATATCAATCCCAACCTTCTCTCCAAGCTTAGATTATAAGCTTAGATTATAAGAAATCTTGAAGCTCTTCTCTTCCTTTCTTCCCAAAATCTTCAACCCTAGCTCTCCTTCATTTCCCCCCTTTCCTTTCTTGTGCAGAAATTTTTTTTTGAGAGAGGGAGAGTGAGGCTGAGGGATCGAGAGATGGAGAGAAGAAGAGAGAAAAAGAGTTGATCCTTGTCTCACACTAATACTTTACCATTATGTCCTTGTGTTTTAATTTAACTATCATGTTGCCATTTTTAACCACACCCCTAACTTAACCCCTTACACCTCCTAATTTCTAAACTATTATTAATTAAAAAAATTGTGAAGTCCTAAGTTAATAATACTGAGTAATTAAATTAGGCGGGATGTTACAATTCAAGTAGAGGTTGAGCCTAGGTGCAAGAATGATGAAGGTTGGAGGTTGAAAACTCAATGAAAATGGTGGTTGGTGGCCATGGAGCTTCAAACTCTTTCTTACTCTAGAAAATGAAGAAGAAGAAGTTGAAATGAGCTAGAGGGAGAGGGGTCACGATGGGAGGGGCTGATTATAGGGGTCTTATTTCTTTTTTTGATACTTAAAAATAAAACTAGGCAAAAAAATGAGTTAATAAAAGTAATTTTCAAATTAATCACACATAATGTGACACCTAGCAATAAAGTGAGATGCTAATCACATCAATTAGACTAACCCATCTAATCTCACATCTCTCATGATTACCCTCTAATTCTAGAGTCTTAGGGTACTAAAACACGGCGTCGAGTAATCGCGTTACCGATTAATTCCTCGCCGATAAATTCGCGAAAATTAATTCAACGTGAAATTAATTCACCGCGTGATAATATTTTATTATAAATAATAAAAAACATATCAAACACTCAAAAATAATCACGAAAAGTTACGATTCGATTTTCATCAAAATCGAGATTCATTTAAAATTTTATCTGCGGCAAAACTGCCTGGCGATTTGAAACGTGACGAAACTTCGTTAGAATTTTTCGACGATATTCGAACCATAAATTGATATGAAATATTAACTCTCAAATTCAATTTGATCTTGATTTATTTAAATCACTTATTTATAGACTAAGGAATTGCTTATTATAGCATAATTACGGCAAAAATTACACTACAATAACGCTAAATAACGTATCGTAAAAGTACGAGTGTTACAGTAGTAGTTCAGGTCGTGAAGGATTTCAGCCACTTTGGCCTGCCTAAGTCCACTGAATGCATATCTGGCCGCAGTTGAGCTTAGTGGCCACGTTAAAATCTGCTACCACTGGAAGATCATTACAAGAGTTTTGGTATGACGAGGTTGATGATTAAAGTAGTCGTGGGACAACGAGAGTATTAAGGGATGCTCTTGGAGAAACCGCAACCTTTGTGAAACATAAGACGCTTTGATATTCAATGAATACTCATGGTTCAAGTTTTGGAAAATCTTCTTATATAATGTGAAAGTTTAAGCTTTGAAAACCCAAAGTTTGAAAGTTAGAAAGGTATAACTTAGTAGACGTGAACAAATTTCTTTCTCTGTGATTTTTCATTTGGTTGTTTTCAATTCCTTACATGAATATTGTCATGTGTTCCATGAATTTTGAATGGATTTTGTGGATTTTTAACCACATTATTGTTTAAAACTCATGTGTTAATTGTGTTGCTTCTTCATTTGATCTATATTTCATGGATAGAAGCATGAGATATGTGGAAAGGTTTCAAGTATGTTTTGATTCATTATATATTAATTGATGTGTTCATGTTTTGATGCATTGATGACATGGGTAAGGCTAGGTGTAGTTGGAGTAGAGTTTGAGAATTTGAAATATGTCCCAGCTTTGCATGTAACTATAAAGTTGTGCTAAGTGTTTAATTCATCATCCAAACTTGTTTGATCACTGATATTGAGTTTTATTTAGTTGGATTTGATTGGAAATAGTGTGAATCATAAAGATTGTTTGAAATTAGTTTGTTATATGAACTAATGCTGCATGTGTTGTGTTAGTAACCATGATTTTTAGCCTTAGTTTCCTTGGATTTAACTGGATTTAGGAAGAAAATGAAATTGGAGGAGTTGGGTAGCTGGAAAAGGACATTATGCAGAATTCTGTTACCAAGTGACTTCAAACACAAGAGGGGGGTGAATTGTGATAGCGGTGCTTATATAAAAAATTACAGATAAATTACTGAATTAAAAAAAAACTTGAAAGAAATAAATTGCGAAACGATAAATAATTTGAAGAATAAATTGCAGGAATTAAATTGCAATAAATAAATGACAGAAAATAAATGACCGAAAAATAAATAAAGAATAAAAATAAATAAAGTGCTTGAATGATAAAGAGACAGAGAGCAAAGAAGAGCACGCAGCAAATTATACAGTGTTCGCCACCAAACACCCCTGTGGCCTACGCCCCGTCCCCCAAAGCAAAGCACTATGGGATTTTCACTAAATCACTAGCTTTTAAATCAGGTTCAGCTAGAAACCTTTACAACTCTATACCAGAGCAATACGTTCAAGAGATATCACCTCTCTATGAACACCTTGGGATTCCTACCCAAAAAGAAATGATTTTTACAAATAAAATGAGATGAGAAAGATACACTCAATAGTGCAGATATAACAAATTGAAGCTCAAATAATACAACTCAAATTATGTAGAATAAAAAAGCTCTCAAAAAATTGTGCTTTTATAGGCACTGAGAGGAGCGTCACATTTAAGAGGATTTGTCCGTTGCAACATTAAAGGGATTTGTCCGTTGCAGCATTAAAAGGGATTTGTCCGTTGCAGCATTAAAAAATTGAAACACGGATACAGAAATGATTCTCGGACACACTTGGTCTCCGACATCGTATTTCTAAACGACCTCTCCCCAGCTCGGCATACAATCTCCCCAGCTCGGCATACGACCTCTCCACACAGCTCGACATACGACCTCTCCACACAGCTCGGCATACGACCTCTCCTCAGCTCGGCACGTGACCTCCCCACAGCTCGGCACGCGACCTCAGTTCGGCACGCGACTTCCCCACAGCTCGGCACGCGACCTCAGCTCGGCACGCGACTTCCCCACAGCTCGGCACGGAGAATATTTTCCAAAGAAAACTTGAAATATTTTCCAAACAATATTTTGAGTACAACTTAAGAATTTTTCAAAATACTTTGTGCCTAAAAATAATTTAGAAAAAATTATCATAAAATCAATTTTAGAATAAAAATCATTTTGTGAGTGTGTGATTTTATTTTAATTGAGAGCTTTTTATTACTACTTACAAATAGTCTTAATAAAAATAAATAAATACCCAAAACCCAAAGACTTGAGAAACTATCATTCTTGATACGCGTCTTGGTATTCTTTTCCACTTTTTGCACGGTTGACTATTTGCAAAACTCCCTTTTGTCAATCATCAAAACCATCCTGTCAAGGCATGTATTCACAGACTCCCCCTTTTTGATGATGACAAACATCTCATGGAGGGAATTTAGTAAAATATAATCATGATATGGCAATGAGATATAAGCATGGTTTTTCAATAAAAGATATCAGAGTTTAAGCACAATATTTAGAAAAACTCCCCCTCACAATATGTAGAAAAAAAGATATCAGAAAAATCTCCCTCACAATATGGATAAAATAAACCACTCCCCCTGAATCATATAACTCTCCCCCTTTTGGCAACATCAAAAAGCGGAAAAGATAAAGGGAAAGGCATGTAAAACGTATGCATATACGTGTAACTAGATGGCGAAAAATAATTAAAATAGAGTATCAAGGGTTCAATAAAGCATAAGAAATCCTTGGTAAAAAAAAGTATTCAGGGAGATAGCAAAAATAAAGCACTAGGATAAGAGTTACTAGTCCTCGTTCAACTCATTCTCATCATCAATTGTTTCCTCATCTTCACTGATATTAAGCGCATAATTGTTTGCAGTTAACATAACCTGCACAAACTTTTATTTTAACGATTACAGGAAGGACAGTTGCATTTCTCCACTTTTAGTCTTGGTAATCTAACTCGCATAAAAATGTTAGCACACTCCAACGCCCAAGTTAGAACTTATTCATAATAAAATGCACTCACACGCAGTCATTCAATGCATGATTGATCTAAAATTCCTAACTCGGTTCTTATAAAAAAGAAGTTTTCTTTAGGCAAAGGTTTAGTAAAAATATCTGCGAGTTGTTTAGATGTTTCCACAAACTCAATCACACAATCTCCTTTTTGAACATGATCTCTAATAAAATGGTGCCTAATTTCTATGTGTTTGGTCCGGAGTGATAAACCGGATTTTTGTGAGGTTTATGGCACTAGTATTGTCGCACTTAATTGGAGCAGTTTTCAAATTGATTCCATAATCATTCAACTGTTGTTTCATCCAAATGATCTGCATGCACAACAACTACCGCCGCAACGTATTCCGCTTCAAAGAAGGGACAAAGCCACACTGGCTTGTTTCTTACTATGCCATGAAACCAAGGCATTCCCAAGTAAGTGACATGTCCCACTAGTGCTTTTTCGGTCCATTTTGCAACCCGCAAAATCCGAATCCGAGTACCCAATAAGTGTGTAGTCAGCACCTTTGGGGTACCATAAACCCATAGTTTGTGTGCCAGTGAGATATCTCATGATGCGTTTTACCGCTAAGAGATGTGATTCCTTAGGATTTGCTTGAAAACGTGCACACATACAAACACTAGACATAATATCCGGACGACTTGCAGTGAGATAGAGAAGAGATCCTATCATACCTCGATACTTACTTACTTCGACCGACTTACCACCTTCATCTTTGTCAAGATAGCATGATGTGCTCATTGGAGTTGAGATTTCTTTGGCGTTGCTCATTCCAAATCTTTTAAGCAACTCCTTGCAATATTTGGATTGATTTATAAAAATTCCTTCGTTGTTTGTTTGATTTGAAGACCAGGAAGTACTTGAGCTCTCCCATCATGGACATTTCAAACTCACTTTGCATGATTTTGGAAAAATCTTCACACAAGGACTCATTAGTAGCACCAAAGATGATATCGTCAACATAAATTTGAACAAGTAAAATGTCATGATTTTTGTGTTTAATGAAAAGAGTGGTATCAACTTTTCCTCTTTCAAAACCTTTTTCAAGTAAATATTTGCTCAACCTTCTCGTACCAAGCTCTCTGAGCTTGTTTTAAACCATATAAAGCCTTTACAATTTGAAAACATGATTTGGAAATTCAAAATTTTCAAAACCGGGAGGTTGATCAACATATACTTCTTCTTGAATAAAGCCATTAAGAAATGCACTTTTAACATCCATTTGAAAAAGTTTGAAATCCATGATGCATGCAAATGCGAGAAGCATGCGAATAGCTTCTAATCTAGCCACGGGTGCATAGGTTTCATCGAAATCTATGCCCTCTTGTTGGTTATAGCCTTTGCAACAAGTCTAGCTTTATTTCTAACAATGATACCGTTTTCATCAAGCTTGTTGCGAAAGACCCATTTGGTCCCAATGACTAGGTGATCTTTAGGCCTAGGGACAAGTTCCCAAACATCATTTCTCTCAAATTGATTTAATTCCTCTTGCATAGCAAGGGTCCAATGCTCATCAAAGATGGCTTCATTGACGTCATTTGGTTCAATTTGAGAGACAAAGGCCATATGATGACATGCATGATTAAGAGAGTTTCAGTCGTTACCCTTTTGAGATATCACCTATTGTGTTGTCAAGAGGATGGTTCTTTGAGACTCTCCATTCCTTTGGAAGATTTGAGTGAGAGAGTTCTTGAGAGGGTTGAGGCAAGGACTCTTGATCCTCCTTTTGAACTTTTGATCTCTCTTGTTCCTCTAAATAGGTATCTCCTAACACTTCGCAAGATCATCAACACTTTCTTCTCTTGAAGATTTGGGGTTAGATTCATCAAAAGAAACATGCAATGATTCTTCAATGCTTAAAATACGTTTATTAAAAATTCAAAGGCTTTACTAGAAGTGGAATATCCAAGAAATAAACCTTCATCAGCTTTAGCATCAAATTTACCAAGGTTATCTTTACCGTTATTTAGAACAAAGCACTTACATCCAAATACGTGAAGGTGGGAAATGTTGGGCTTCCTTCCCTTGTAAATTTCATGGGGCGTTTGTTTTAGAATAGGTCTTATGAGGACTCTATTCATTACATAACATGCGGTGCTTACCGCGTCTGCCCTGAAATACTTAGGAAGGTTGGTCTCATTGAGCATCGTCCTCGCAAGCTCTTCAAGAGACCGATTTTTCCTTTCCACCACTCCATTCTGCTGTGGTGTTCTACGTGCGGAAAAATTATGCTCAATTCCATTTTCAGTACAAAAGGCCTCAAATGCCTCATTTTGGAATTCCCCACCGTGATCACTTCGGATGGATACTATGTTCATTCCTTTTTCATTTTGGATAACTTTAGCAAGTTTACGAAAGGCAGCAAAAGCGTCATTTTCATGAGAAAGAAATAGAGTCCATGTATAGCGAGAATAGTCATTCACAATAACAAGGGCATAGTAATTTCCACCAAAGCTTTTAGTTCTAGATGGTCTAAATAAGTCCATGTGTAAAAGTTGTAAAGGCCGGTTTGTGGAAACAATATTTTTTGATTTGAAAGAGGCCTTTACTTGTTTTGCTTTTTGACAGGCATTACATAATTTATCTTTTTCAAAACGAAGCTTTGGTAAGCCAATTACTAAGTCCTTTTGAACCAACTTATTAAGATGATCCATGTGAATATGAGCCATTCTCCTATGCCATAGCCAAGATTCATCCTCTTTACTAATAAGACAACATGCATCATTTGAAGGTATTCTATCTAAATCAACCATGTAGATATTTCCAATTCTAGGTCCAATAAGAACAACATTTTCAGTTACAGAGTTCATAACCATGCATTTTGAAGAATCAAAAACCACTTTGTTCCCTTTATCACAAAGTTGACTAATACTTAGCAAATTGTGCTTCAAGCCATCCACATACAAAACATTTTCAATAGTGGGATTAGGACTCTTACCAATGGAACCAATCCCAAGAATTTTACCTTTGTTGTTGTCACCATACCGGACATAACCACTATTCTTAGGTACCAATGAGGAGGACTTGCTTTTGTCTCCTGTCATGTGCTTTGAACAGCCGCTATCAAGATACCAATTTAAGTCCTTGGCTTTCAAGCACACCTACAACAACAGATTAATTTTTAACCTTTGGTACCCAAACTAAGTTGGGTCCAGATGAGTTAGTTTTTGGCAAAGTACCCTTTGGAATCCATATCTTTTGCCAACCACATTCTTGTTCTTTCTAATATTGCAAATGGAGGCGGTGTGACCATTTCTACCACAAAGTGAAAGCATTTAATGAAAGGGTGCTTGAAGTGTTGTTGTGATTGACAAATTTAAAGGATTTTTCATGCGTTTGTGGATTATAACCCAAACCGGCTTTTCCAAAAGTACCCTTTTGTTTTCCCAATAGAATGTTTAAGTTATCCCTTCCCATGGTAAATTTGGCAAGAGTGTTTTCCAAATCTTCAATCTTGTTTTTCAAAACATTGCATTCATCACACTTGAAAGTATCAATCTTTTGGTTTTCACAAAAGGTGCAAGTAGAAACTTCAGTCACAACAACTTGTTTTTCCTTAAAAACTTCCATCTCTTGGTTTAAGAAAATAATTTTAGATTCAAGAGAAGAGATGGTTTTCTTAGAAGAAGAAATAATTTTTCGAAGTCTAGTCGTTTCATTATTTAATTCTTCACAAGCAATAAGCAGCTCATCATAAGTTAAGGGAGATTCGAGTTCAAGATCATTTACTCATCCTCCTCGTGTTTTGCCATGAGACATAAGTTGGCCTCCTCATTTTCTGATTCATCAGACGAGTCCATATCATTGTCATCCCAGGCAATGTAGGCTCTTCTTCCTTTTGATTCCTTTTGTGGTCTTCTATCAAATTTTTCGTTTTTCTTCTGACCATGAGGGCAATCAGGTTTTATATGTCCCTTTTGACCACACTTGTAGCAAGTTGGATTAAAAGAAGTTCCTTCCTCATTTTTCTTTTGAGGATTTTGTACCTTGCCTGTTCTCCCCTTTTGCCTCATGAACCTTTTGAACCTTCGAACCATCAGACTTATGTCTTCCTCATTCTCATCCAGACTATCATTGTTGTCAGATTCCTCTTTTTCATTTACGATTGCTTTGAGAGCAATTCCTTTCTTTTTCTTATCACTTTCTTCACTCTCAGTGAGTCGATTTAGTTCAAGTTCATGTTCCTACAATTTTCCAAACAAGGTTGCCAATGATATAGTAGATAAATCTCTAGATTCAGATATAGCAGTAACCTTGGGTTGCCAGTTTCTATTTAAACATCTAAGAACTTTATTAATTAAATCTTCATTACTGAAGACTTTCCCAAGAGCTCTGAGATGGTTTATTATATGGATGAACCTTTTTTGCATATCTTGTATGTTTTCACTTGGTTTCATCCTAAATAACTCATACTCATGGGTTAATGTGTTCATTCGAGCCCTCTTGACCTCGGTAGTACCTTCATGGGTCAATAGAAGGGTGTCCCACATTTCTTTAGCAGTCTTGCAATTTGAGACCCTATAGAACTCATCGTAGCTTAAAGCGTATGATGATGTTCTTAGCTTTCAAATTGTATTGGACCTTTTTCTTATCATCTTCGGTCCAAAGTGATCTTGGTTTGTCTACCACTGCATCATTAATTGATTGAGTGGGGACAAATGGACCATTTTCCACAGCATCCCAAATATCAAGATCAACACCCCCAAGAAAGATTTGCATTCTATCCTTCCAATAACCATACCCCTCACCATTGAAAAATGGGGGTCTGTTCATGGAAGTTCCCTCGTTATTGTTTGAAGTCATTCTCTTGAGACGGTTAAGTCCTTTATACAAGAGTCTAGCTCTGATGCCACTTGTTACCAAGTGACTTCAAACACAAGAGGGGGGGTGAATTGTGATAGCGGTGCTTATATAAAAAATTACAGATAAATTACTGAATTAAAAAAAAACTTGAAAGAAATAAATTGCGAAACGATAAACAACTTGAAGAATAAATTGCAGGAATTAAATTGCAATAAATAAATGACAGAAAATAAATGACCGAAAAATAAATAAAGAACAAAAATAAATAAAGTGCTTGAATGATAAAGAGACAGAGAGCAAAGAAGAGCACGCATCAAATTATACTGAGTTCGCCACCAAACACCCTCTGTGGCCTACGCCCCGTCCCCCAAAGCAAAGCACTATGGGCTTCTCACTAAATCACTCGCTTTTAACTCAGGTCCAGCTAGAAACCTTTACAACTCTATACCAGAGCAATCCGTTCAAGAGATATCACCTCTCTATGAACACCTTGGGATTCCTACCCAAAAAGAAATGATTTTTACAAATAAAATGAGATGAGAAAGATACACTCAATAGTGCAGATATAACAAATTGAAGCTCAAATAATACAACTCAAATTATGTAGAATAAAAAAGCTCTCAAAAAATTGTGCTCAAATAAGTGTGAGTGATGGAGAATATTTTGACAGAGTTTCAGCATAAAAATTAAGCACTAGCGTTGTGTTTTTAAAGCAATGCTCATGGTGCAGTGCTTTTATAGGCACTGAGAGGAGCGTCACATTTAAGAGGATTTGTCCGTTGCAGCATTAAAGGGATTTGTCCGTTGCAGCATTAAAAGGGATTTGTCCGTTGCAGCATTAAAAAATTGAAACACGGATACGGAAATGATTCTCGGACACACTTGGTGTCCGACATCGTATTTCCAAACGACCTCTCCCCAGCTCGGCATACAATCTCCCCAGCTCGGCATATGACCTCTCCACACAGCTCGACATACGACCTCTCCACACAGCTCGGCATACGAGCTCTCCACAGCTCGGCATACGACCTCTCCACAAAGACGCGACCTCCCCACAGCCTGCAAGACGCGACCTCACCACGCGACTTCCCACAAATTTCGGCACGGAGAATATTTTCCAAAGAAAACTTGAAATATTTTCCAAACAATATTTTGAGTACAACTTAAGAATTTTTCAAAATACTTTGTGCCTAAAAATAATTTAGAAAAAATTATCATAAAATCAATTTTAGAATAAAAATCATTTTGTGAGTGTGTGATTTTATTTTAATTGAGAGCTTTTTATTACTACTTACAAATAGTCTTAATAAAAATAAATAAATACCCAAAACCCAAAGACTTGAGAAACTATCATTCTTGATACGCGTCTTGGTATTCTTTTCCACTTTTTGCACGGTTGACTATTTGCAAAACTCCCTTTTGTCAATCATCAAAACCATCCTGTCAAGGCATGTATTCACAAATTCTACAGACTGCGGCGCTGTGACGCGCTTCAGTGGTGCGCCAAGCGCCGTAAACAGAGACGAATTTGAAAATGCGCCGTGACGCGTTCTTAGTCAAGACGACGCCAAGACTTCAACAAATAAGATAGCCCAGGTGATGCGCGCGACGCGTTTCTACTCTAGTTTTATTTTCTTGTTTCTTTCCTTGCTTTCAATGCTTTAAGGGCTAAAGATGCATGACTTTTGAGTTCTTTTAATCACATTATGATAATGATTGATTGAACATTGACCTTTGAATGCATAATTGAAAAATGTCTCTTGATTGAATGTGTTGGCGTTTGAGGATGTTTGCGTTCGTATTGCAAACCCGTCTTTGGTTATTTAGGGCTTTCCCACTGATGGGGACCCCTTGGTGGAACCAAATACGATTCTTGCTCTTTTCTTTGGGCTATTGAGTGGCACCAAGTGGGTACCTTCATTGAGGTTTTTGATTTGTGATTTGACATGTAAACAATATTGAATATTTGTTTGCATTGATATGATTTGAGGTGTGTAACATGTGATTGGTTATGTAACAATGTTGAACCTTGTTGCATTAATTATGATTGAGGATTATGATATGTGCTTATTTTGTGATCAATTGATTCCACAGTTGTTCCTCAATAGGTCAGTGCTCCTAATGGTGACCTTACTGTTAACGGTGTTAGTAAACATGACCAAATTTTCAACTATTAACCTTGGGAAGGCCAGCTTGCACTGGAAAAATTATTTACTGGTGATTTATTTATAAAGTGAATGTAGTGCCAATCTAACATGTGTATAATATATTGTCAGTGGGGTTTTGTTTTAACGTTGGCAGTTTGTAAGACACATCATCGTCTAGTCTTTCATGTTGTTAACCTTGGCAGTTTGATGTACCTATGAATGATGATCTAAGTTTAGTGAGTTATGTTAAGGACTAACGTCTGCTTACGTATGAGTACTTATGCTAGTCATATTCTCGATGATGTAAGGGTCTAGGATTAAGCTACTTAAGGCAAGATTCCTCTTGAGAGGAGAGAATGACTATGTGTTTATATGTGAATGCTTGGAAGTGATTAGATGATGCATAAGTTAGGCTTTTCCCTTATGCTTAGAATTTTGTAAACCCGATAAGTATGATCAAGTGATATTTCTAAAGCAGGACAATGCGAAGGTCACTTTGGACATATTGTATCTAATGCGGTCCAGCACTTTGTTAATCCTTTTGGTCGTGACCACTTATTTCTATGGCAATTAAAATTGGTATGTAAGGATTCTTAGTGGGGCGGTTTTAATCAATTTAGGATGGGCATTCATAATTGATTAGGTTTTCAACACTTGTTAATTAGTCAAGCTTGTTTGACCTAACCATTACGAATGCATCCCAATTTGATTGGTAACCCCCAAACCTTCTAGAGAACCTCGAAGGTAGTCGAACCCTAATTCATTAGAAACACTCTAAGCCTTCTAGGCATAGCGACTTCGGTGGAATAACTAGCCTGCGGAGGAGTGTTAGACCATAGTCTTTGGACTATAAGAGTACTAGTTATAGCTAAATCAACGGGAATTCGAGGATATTAATGTCTACACTAGATTCAATAACCGGTGTGTGAAGTGATCTTATTGACCGATCACAAACTCTGTCTTGACTTAATAAGCATCTTATTAGGAAAAAAGCTTAGTTTGTAACTGGTTAACTAAATCACCGAATTCTACGTATAGTTGACCTATAGTAGCTATTAATTCCTTTTCAAAATTTTGATGATTTGGAACGACCAAGGGACGAAATTTAATCATTTGGAGCAGAGTAGGAATAGAGTTCGTAGTAGAAGCACGAGAACAAATCTTGCCTAAGGATAAAGTTAGAAGGTAAGGCGAATTTTGGGGACAAAATTCCTAAAAGGTGGGGAGTAATATAACATCCCAAAATCCCTAAGTCTAATTGTTAGAGATCCTAAGGGAAAAAGGGATTTAATCCCAATGGATTAAATATGGTTCACAGCCTTAATTTAGTAGTTTAAAATCAATTTGGAACCAAAGGTAAAATAGTAATTTTATCCAATGATTTAGGATATATGGGACTAATTAATTAGGAGTAGTTTTAATTAATTAAAATTACTCAAGAGGTTATTAGAAACCAAAGGTTAGATTAAGGAGGCTAAATAAGGGTTTGTTGCAAGGTTTTAATTAAATTTAAGCCTAAGTTTCACCATACACTATATTCCACTTAAACCCACCTTAGTACCCTCTCTTCTACCCTAATACTACCTCCCATCGTGACTCTTAGCAAAGAAAAGAAGAAGAGAAATCAGGGAAAAAAAAAGAAAAGAGAAGAAAGAAGAGAGAAGAGAAGACGAAGAAGCTCGCGATCGATGGAGAGGAGGAGGGTGGTGGCCGTGACAGCCACAGCTCGCGGCGGCGCACCATCATATGCCTTGCTCAAAGCCGAGAGAGAGAAACTGAGACATAGAGAGAAAGATCGAGGGACTAAGAGATCGAGACAGATAGAGACAGATTCATAGGGAAAGAGTTCAAAAATGAAGGGGGAGAAGGTTTCAAGTTTGATTTGGAATTGATTGAAGAGGATTGGGAGCTTGGTTCAAAGCTTCAATGGAGGTTAGGGCTTGGAACAACTAAGGAAAAAGGCTTGCATGTGGAATTTTCGTGATGAAGAAGAAGGAGCTGAGCTCAGAATGATGGAAAATTGAAGGAAGAAGAGCAATGGAGCTGAAATCAGGACCTAGGGTTACTTCCATGGGAAGGGGATTTTTGGAGCTCAAATCCCTAACTCGGGATTATTAAGGTAACATAGATTTCCCCAAAAACCTCCCTTAGTGTGTGCTTAAGTGCTCATTTAAATTCTTTATTCGAATGTTTATTGAGTAGAAATAGATTATTATGATCTTGTATGGGATTCGACTGAAATAGGGTTAGATTCTGTCCCCAAACCCTCTAAATCAATGTGTGATGTTTGCCATTGGGAGATCCATTAAGCCCCAAATAGATTATGTTTGATTGTGATTTAGTCTAATTTGGGAGTTGTTGTGACTTCCATGAATTAACGGAGGACTTTATGTCTTCTTTAAAATTAGTTTGTGTTATATGATTTTTGGGTTTGATGTTGGTGCTCAATGTAAATTGGCTTTCATGTTGACTTTAGATTGCTAGATGAAGGCTTTATGACATGTGTGATGATTTTGACATATGCTTGTATTGTGAACAATGTTTCCTTGCTTGTATTGTATTGAAGCTTGTTTGTGCTTGGAATGTTTAAGTTTGCACTGCAAACCCGTCAATGATTATTTTAGGGAGTTTTCATTGACGAGGACCCCTTGGTGGAACCGAAATGGTTCTCACTCTTTTCTTTGGGCTATTGAATGGCGCCAAGTGGGTACATTCATTGAGGTTTGTAATGTGTGATTTGTTACGTAAACAATATTGAACATTTGTTTGCATTGATTATGCTCTTGATTGAATTTGTTTGTTGTAGTCCTGTGAGTAGCAATTGATGTGGGCTGGGCGTCCTTAGTGGCACTGAAGTGGGCCGAGCTATTACCGATAAGCGGGTACTTTCATTGAGGTTGTGATATGTGCTTGTTTAGTGATTAAGTTGTTTGTCTGATGTTTGGTTGAGGTTTGACAACTTAGTTGCATTATCATGTTGAGGATTGATTATGGTAGAATGAATGTATATACTTATGTTTAATAGGAGGATTTTCCATACGTCGCACACCACGTATGGCTGGAAACAACGGTAAAAGTATTTGTGATTTTAAGTCTATGTTACTGAGTTTATAAACTCACGTTCTGGGGCGTTGTTTTCAGTACAAGCCGGTTGAAGAGTTCAGAGAACAAATCATGTTTGGTCTTGCCCTTCTGCAAGATTTTGAGTCACCGGATCACGAGTCGGAGTACTAGTTATTAGGTTGTGTCCTAGTAACAGTAGTAAATCTTGTATAATTGCAATTATGTTATTTTATTATTCTTTTGAAAAGAAGTGGTAATAATTAAAGTAACTTCCGCATTTTTAAAGCTCTAATTTATGTTTACTATTTGAGTGGCATATTTTAGTATGACGTCTAAGTATCCAGGGTTTCTACTAAACAAAGTGTAGTATAGTCTTGTAAAACATGATTCATTTTTTATTATTCTTTTGTATGCGAAATTTCTTCCGAATCTGATTCTTTTATAGTCAGGTTATCTTTGTAAGTAATTCCCTAATTAGAGTTAGGGTGTTACATTATGGCATCAGAGCAGTTCGACCCTCTCGGACTGTGAGTCAAGTGTGTCTAGAAGTGATCCAGTTTAGGAAAATGTCAGTTGTGTCTGTAAGTCTGAGTTTTCTATGTTCTTTTGGTGAATTATTGAAATAGGCCACCTCAAGGATTCATCTAAGGAACGAGGTGGATGAAGAATTGCAGGGAATATTAGAGGCATGTACTCTTTTTGCAAGACGTCCTGATATGGGTATTTACACCTAAATACAGTTTCAGATTCCATGATGATTGTCTAGTAGAAGTTCAGGTCGTGAAGGATTTCAGCCACTCTGGCCTGCCTAAGTCCACGGAATGCATACCTGGCCGCAGTTGAGCTTAGTGGCCACATTAAACTCTGCTACCACTAGAAGATCATTACAAGAGTTTTGGTATGACGAGGTTGATGATTAAAGTAGTTGCGGGACAACGAGAGTATTAAGGGATGCTCTTGGAGAAACCGCGACCTTCATGAAACATAAGACGCTTTGATATTCGATGAATACTCATGGTTCAAGTTTTGGAAAATCTTCTTATATAATGTGAAAGTTTAAGCTTTGAAAACCCAAAGTTTGAAAGTTAGAAAGGTATAACTTAGTAGACGTGAACAAATTTCTTTCTCTTTGATTTTTCATTTGGTTGTTTTCAATTCCTTACAAGAATATTGTCGTGTGTGCCATGAATTTTGAATGGATTTTGTGGATTTTTAACCACATTATTATTTAAAACTCATGTATTAATTGTGTTGTTTCTTCAATTGATCTATATTACATGGATAGATGCATGAGATTTGTGGAGAGGTTCCAAGTATGTTTTGATTCACGATATATTAATTGATGTGTTCACGTTTTGATGCATTGATGACATGGGTAAGGCTAGATGTAGTTGGAGTAGAGTTTGAGAATTTGAGATATATTCTAGCTTTGCATGTAACTTTAAAGTTTTGCTAAGTGTTTCATTTATCATCCAAACTTGTTTGATCACTGATATTGAGTTCTATTTAGTTGGATTTGATTGGAACTAGTGTGAATCGTAAAGATTGTTTGAAATTAGTTTGTTATATGAACTAATGTTGCATGTGTTGTGTTAGAAACCATGATTTTTAGCCTTAGTTTCCTTGGATTTAACTGGATTTGGAAAGAAAATGAAATTGGAGAAGTTGGGTAGTTGGAAAAGGACATTATGCAGAATTCTGCTGACATGTGCGCGTGACGCGCCCCTAGGGTGCATACAAGTGCACAAAAACAGAGACGAATTTTAAAAAATGCGCGTGACATGCCCTTAGCCGCGCACGATGCGCACTTCGACAGCGCACATCCCAGGTGATGCGCGCGACGCGCTTCTACTCCAGTTTTATTTTCTTGTTTATTTCCTTGCTTTCAATGCTTTAAAGGCTAAAGATGCATGACTTTTGAGTTCTTTTAATCACATTATGATAATGATTGATTGAACATTGACCTTTGAATGCATTATTGAATAATGTCTCTTGATTGAATGTGTTTGTGTTTGAGGATGTTTGCGTTCGCATTGCAAACCCGTCTTTGGTTATTTAGGGCTTTTCCACTGACGGGGACCCTTGGTGGAACCAAATACAGTTCTCGCTCTTTTCTTTAGGCTATTGAGTGGCACCAAGTGGGTACATCCAATGAGGTTTGTGATTTGTGATTTGACTTGTAAACAATATTGAATATTTGTTTGCATTGATATGATTTGAGATATGTGACATGTGAATTGCTATGTAAACAATATTGATTCTTTGTTTGCATTAACTATGGCTTGAAGTGTGTAACATGTGATTGGTTATGTAACAATGTCGAACCTTGTTGCATTAATTATGATTGAGGATTATGATATGTGCTTATTTTGTGATCAATTGATTCCATAGTTGTTCCTCAATAGGTATGTGCTCCTAATTGTGACCTTACTGTTAACAGTGTTAGTAAACATGACCAAATTTTCAACTATTAACCTTGGGAAGGCCAGCTTGCACTGGAAAAATTATTTACTGGTGATTTATTTATAAAGTGAATGTAGTGCCAATCTAACTTGTGTATAATATATTGTCAGTGGGGTTTTGTTTTAACATTGGCAGTTTGTAAGATGCAGCATCGTCTAGTCTTTCATGTTGTTAACCTTGGCAGTTTGATGTACCTATGAATGATGATCTGAGTTTAGTGAGGTATGCTAAGGATTATTGTCTGCTTACGAATGAGTACTTATGCTAGTCATATTCTCGATGATGTAAGGGTCTAGGATTTAGCTACTAAAGGACTAAAGGCAAGATTCCTCTTGAGAGTAGAGAATGACTATATGTTTATGTGTGAATGCTTGGAAGTGATTAGATGATGCATAAGTTAGGCTTTTCCCTAATGCTTAGAATTTTGTAAACCCGATAAGTATGAACAAGTGATATTTCTAAAGCAGGATAATGCGAAGGTCACTTTGGACATATTGTATCTAATACGGTCCAACACTTTGTTAATCCTTTTGGTCGTGACCACTTATTTCTATGGCAATTAAAATTGGTAAGTAAGGATTCTTAGTGGGGCGGTTTTAATCAATTTAGGATGGGCATTCATAATTGATTAGGTTTTCAACACTTGTTAATTAGTCAAGCTTGTTTGACCTATCCATTACGAATGGATCCCAATTTGATTGGTAACCCCCAAACCTTCTAGAGAACCTCGAAGGTAGCCAAACTCTAATTCATTAGAAACACTCCAAGCCTTCTAGGCATAGTGACTTCGGTGGAATAACTAGCTTGAGGAGGAGTGTTAGACCATAGTCTTTGGACTATAAGAGTACTAGTTATAGCTAAATCAACGGGAATTCGAAGATATTAATGTCTACACTAGATTCAATAGCCGGTGTGTGAAGTGATCTTATTGACCGATCACAAACTCTGTCTTTACTTAATAAGCATCTTATTAGGAATAAGGCTTAGTTTGTAACTGGTTAACTAAATCACCGAATTCTACGTATAGTTGACCTATAGTAGCTATTAGTTCCTTTTCAAAATTTCGATGATTTGGAACGACCAAGGGACGGAATTTAATCATTTGGAGCAGAGTTGGAATAGAGTTCACAGCAGAAGCAAGAGAACAAATCCTACCTAAGGAAAATGTTAGAAGGTAAGGCGAATTTTGGGGACAAAATTCCTAAAAGGTGGGGAGTAATGTAACATCCCAAAATCCCTAAGTCTAACTGTTAGAGATCCTAAGTGAAAAAGGGATTTAATCCCTAATGATTAAATGTAGTTAATAGCCTTAATTTAGTAGTTTAAAATCAATTTGGAACCAAACGGTAAAATAGTAATTTTACCCAATGATTTAGGATATATGGGACTAATTAATTAGGAGTAGTTTTAATTAATTAAAATTACTCAAGAGGTTATTAGAAACCAAAGGATAGATTAAGGAGGCTAAATAAGGGTTTGTTGCAATGTTTTAATTAAATTTAAGCCTAAGTTCCACCATACACTATGTTCCACTTAAACCTACCTTAGTACCCTCTCTTCTACCCTAATACTCCCTCCCATCGTGACTCTCAGCAAAGAAAAGAAGTAGAGAAATCAGAAAGGAAAAAAAAAGAAATAAGAGAGAAGAGAAGAGAGAAGAGAAGAGAGAAGAAGAAGAAGCTCGCGATCGATGGAGAAGTGGAAGGTGGTGTCCGTGACGGCCACAGCTCGCAGCGGCGCACCAGCGTGCGCCTTGCTCAAGGCAGAGAGAGAGTGAGAAACCGAGACAAAGAGAGATCGAGGGACTGAGAGATCGAGAGAGATAGAGACAGATTCAGAGGGAAAGAGTTCGAAAATGAAGGGGGAGAATGATTCAAGTTTGATTTGGAATTGATTGAAGAGGATTGGGAGCTTGGTCCAAAGCTTCAATGAAGGTTAGGGCTTGGAACAACTAAGGAAGAGGGCTTGCATGTGGGATTTTTGTGATGAAGATGAAGGAGCTGAGCTCAGAATGATGGAAGATTGAAGTAAGAAGAGCAATGGAGCTGAAATCAGAACCTAGGGTTACTTCCATGGGAAGGGGATTTTTGGAGCTCAAATCCCTAACTTAGAATTATTAAGGTAACATAGATTTCCCCTAAAACCTTCCTTAGGGTGTGCTTAGGTGCTCATTTAAATTCTTTATTCGAATGTTTATTGAGTAGAAGTAGATTATTATGATCTTGTATGGGGTTTGACTGAAATAGGGTTGGATTCTGTCCCCAACCCCTCTAAATCAATGTGTGATGTTTGCCATTGGGAGTTCCATTGAGCCCCAAATGGATTATGTTTGATTGTGATTTAGTCTAAATTGGGAGTTGCTGTGACTTCCTTGAATTAACAGAAGACTTTATGTCTTCTTTAAAATTAGTTTATGTTATATGATTTTTGGGTTTGATGTTGGTGCTCAATGTAAATTGGCTTTCATGTTGACTTTAGATTGCTAGATGAAGGCTTTATGACATGTGATGATTTTGACATATGCTTGTATTGTGAACAATGTTTCCTTGCTTATATTGTATTGAAGCTTGTTTGTGTTTGGAATGTTTGCGTTTGCACAACAAACCCGTCAATGATTGTTTTAGGGTGTTTTCATTGACGGGGAGCCCTTGGTGGAACCGAAATGGTTCTCACTCTTTTCTTTGGGCTATTGAGTGGCGCCTAGTGGGTATATTCACTAAGGTTTGTAATGTGTGATTTGTTACGTAAACAATATTGAACATTTGTTTGCATTGATTATGCTTTTGACTGAATTTGTTTGATGAAGTCCTGTGAGTAGCAGTTGATGTGGGTCGGGCGTCCTTAGCGGCGTTGAAGTGGGTCGGGCTGTTACTGTCAAACGGGTACTTTCATTGAGGTTGTGATATGTGCTTGTTTAGTGATTAAGTTATATGTCTAATGTGCGATTAAGGTTTGACAACTTAATTGCAGTATCATGCTGAGGATTGATTATGGTAGAATGAATGTATATACTTACGTTTATGGGGAGGATTTTCCATGTGCCGCACACCACGTATGGCTGGAAACAACGGTAAAAATATTTGTGATTTTAAGTCTATGTTAATGAGTTTATAAACTCACATTCTGGGGCATTATTTTCAGGTACAAGCTGATTAAGGAGTTCAGAGCACAAATCGTGTTTGGTCTTGCCCTTCTACGAGATTTCAAGTCACCGGATCATGAGTCGAAGTACTAGTTATTAGGTTGTGTCCTAGTAATAGTAGTAAATCTTGTATAATTGCAATTGTGTTATTTTATTATACTTTTGAAAAGAAGTGGTAATAATTAAAGTAACTTCCGCATTTTTCAAACTCTAATTTATGTTTACTATTTGAGTGGCATATTTTAGTATGACGTCTATGTATCCAGGGTTTCTACTAAACAAAGTGTAGTATAGTCTTGTAAAACAGGATTCGTTCTTTATAATTCTTCTATATGCGAAAATTCATCCGACTCTGATTCTTTTATAGTCAGGTTATCTTTGTAAGTAATTCCCTAATTAGAGTGAGGGTGTCACAGTTCGTGTTATATACGGTATAGAATTGTATAGAATTATAAATTTCATACTAAAAAATATATTAAAGCATTATTTCTAGTAGCCAATAGCAATAATCATTACTAGAAAAATTTTCATCTATAGTGTGATGATTCATTCTCCGCACGTTATATAGTTAAATAATAAAAGAATTTCTTTTAAAATTTATATTAATTTATAATTTCTATTAAAATATTGATTTTATTATTTGTAGCCTACTATTTTGATTGGTAGCATTTTATTATTTCCTTTTTTAAGCAGAGAAAAAAGCTTTTTGATGTTAATTAGATTTGATGTCATTTACTTTCATTTTTATCAAATTGACGTTTGTGAATTCCGTAATTATTAACGTTATGAATGTGAATTAATATAATAATTAAGGCCTTCCTTATTTAAAAATGTAAACCGATTTCCTTAATAATTTCATACGTATCTGGTCAAGAAAATGGCTTTTGAATGTTTGGTTATAATGACGGCAGATAAAACAAAAAAGTATTCATATTTATGTTCGTAATTACATACCTATATCAGAAAGTCTTCCTTATTTGTGTTATTAAAAAAATCAATCGGAATGAGGTGGTGCTCAGGTGTCATTTGTTGTGTCATGATATTATACATGTGGCCTTTTTTTGCTGAGGTAGTTATCCTAGTGGCGAGTTGTTAACTGTTTGTTTAACCTTAATACGACACATGTCAGTGAATTAAATAAGATTATTTATAATTGTATATATTATAGATTACAGATTATAGAATATATATGTTATGGTAAAATATTATATTAATGTATATTTTTTATTAAAATTTTTATTTAGAGTAACTTATGTTTTCATGTTCTTTCTAGTGAACTATTTACTCAGAAACTTATTAATAATAGATTTTTATTTAGATATTAATATGTTTTCATTCAAAAGATTCAGTTATGTGTGTTGTATTTTTGCTCGTGTGTTAGGGTCATAAATATATTTGTAAAATTAGTAAATAATATATATATGTAATACTTATTCAATATTTTATATTTCATTGAATGTAAAAATTAGTTCGTGCTGCACACAGTGTATACTTAGAAAAATATAAGTAAAGAAAGATTATGATAAATTTCATAAGGAATGTATCTAAAGTGCACCCATGTTATGATGGCTCGTGCTCTGCACTGTATAAAATTTATATTAAGTCATAATTTCTAATAAAAAGTTCGTAAGTGTAACACCCCGGCCCACATCAACTGCCATTGGCAGCCCGGCCCATATTAAGTGCTACACACAGGACTTCTGGGACCCCTTAATTCCCAATTTTTGCCCTCGTGGGGATTCGATACTGCGCCCAAAGGTATAAAGGCTAACGGAAAGCACCCACCAATACCGCTAGCCCGTTCGTATTAATTTTGGGGCGTTGTTTTAAAAATTTTATTGTAACAGCCCTGCCCACATCAACTGCCTTTGGCCTAGTGGTAGTGGTGGGTGCTTTCCGTTAGCCTATATCCCTTTGGGCGTGGTATCGAATCCCCACGAGGGCAAAAACTGGGAATTAAGGGGTCCCAGAAGTCCTGTGAGTAGCAGTTGATGTGGGGTGGGCTGTTACAGTAGGAAATAAACTCATCTTTAGTATTTCATTAAAAAATATGTAATTGTCAATTTCAAGTTTTTGATTCAAACAAATTTGTGGCAAAATATAAATAAACAATTATGTTTTCTTGTAAAATTTTCATCCCTTTTTTTTACAATATATTCAAAGTACGATGGCTCGTGTTACTATATATACTTAAAAAAAATACAAATTTTATACTAAAATTTAAATTAATATATTTTTTACCATTATTTTTTAACAACAAATGTTAGCTATTAGTTTGTTATGTTAGTAGGGGGTTGAACATGTGACCTCTTTTCATTCCAATCCCTATTTCCCCGAACCACAAAGCCACCTTATCACTCTATTAATGTTTATTCACGGTACATACAATAATAATTTTTTTCACTTAAAATATTCACTACTCTTTTAGATATAAATAATAACCAATAAGAATATTCACTAATAGCAAAATTTACATCAATAGTATAATGGTATGTGCTTCGCACGATATATAGTTAAATACCATAAAAAATTTATCTTATAAAATTTCTATTCAATGTTCATAAGGAAGATGCTCATTTTTTAGATTTCATTAAAAAATTATGTTGCAAAATATAAATAAAAAATTATTTTTTCTTGTAAAATTTTCACCCCCATTTTTTACTATATATCTAAAGTACGATGGTCCGTGCTATATACAGTATATTATTGTATAAAATTGTAAAATTCATACTAAAAAATATATTAATGTATTTTTTCTAGTAACCATTAGCAATAATCATTAATAGAAAAATTTACATCTATAGTGGGATAATTCATTCTCCAATAAAAAAAATTCTTATAAAATTTATATTAATTTGTAATTCCTATTAAAAAATCATTTTATTATTTGTAGGCTACTGTTATGATTGGTAGCATTTTATTATTTCCCCTTTTAAGCTGAGAAAAAAATCTTTTGATGTTAATTTGATTTGATTCATTTGCTTTTATTTTTATTAAATGGACATTTGTGAATTTCGTAATTATTAACGTTATGAATGTGAATTATTATAATAATGAATACCTTCCTTATTTAAAAACATAAACCGACTTCCTTAATAGTTATGGATGTATCTGGTCATGAAAGTAGCTTTTGAATGTTTGGTTATAACGAAGGAAGATAATACAAAAAAGTATTCATATTTATGTTCATAATTACATACCTATATTAGAAAGTCTTCCTTATTTGTGTTTTTAAATAGATCAAACGGAATGAGGTGGTGGTCAAGTGTCATTTGTGGTGTCATGATATTGTACATGTGGCCTTTTTTGTTGAGGTAGTTATCGTAGTGGCAAGTTATTAATTGTTGATTTAACCTTAATACGACACATGTCAGTGAATTAAATGAGATTATTTATAATTGTAAATATTATGGATTTTCAATTTAATGCATTTACTTCTCCAATTAACCAACAATCGTCTAGATAGTAAAAAAATTGTTATTTTAAAAAGGTGTTCATAGTTAAACAATAACCATATAGATAATGGTAAAAAATGTCTTCCACATTCGGTCAACCACCATCTCTAAGGATTTCGCCTTAAATACCATCCGATTTCATAACCTTCAGGAATAACAGTTGGAATTGAAACCTAACTCCTAAGAATCATTAGAAAAGGAGAGCAACATGAAGTTCAGGCCCTTGGTTACAAGTTCTTTGTTAGTGATTATGACAACATACATGCTTATGGTTCCTGTGCAAGGTCAAGTAGATGCTTGGCCTTATAGGACACATGTGGCTGTTCAAAATGATTTGGGTGGTGGTATCAATCTCTTTATCCATTGTCAATCAAAAGATGATGATCTAGGCCAGCAAAATCTATCCAACGGGCAAGCGCAAACATGGTCTTTCAAAGTCAACTATAGTGCTACTACTCTGTTTTGGTGCACTATGAAATGGAACAATGTGGCAAAGAGCATGGAAATTTTCAATGCTATCACTGATGACAAGGATTGCTTAAAAAAATGTTGGCGAAGTGTTAGACAAGATGGAATCTATTATTATGCTGAGAAATATGATTTGTGGTATAAGAAATATTCATGGTTTTCTAAGATGGAAGATATGGCTTAAAGTCTTAAGTCATCATTCATCTATAACAAATAAATAAATAACTTAAAAATTATAATATGTCGCATTTTATTTATAATAATACAAACAAAGGAGATTCTCCTTTATTTAGTCAAATCTCCATTTTATTTATTTTGCCAATTCATTTGCTTGCTTCATAGTTCATATTTCCAATTTAATATAATTCATCTTGCATTCCACGAACGCTATTCTGTAAAAAAATTGTTCTTACCTATAGACGTAGCTGGAGTTGCTTTCCACGCCATGAACACAAAATGTCAAGGTAGAATTTAGGTAAAATGGTGGATTTTTCAAAATGATCCCTATGCCAATCAATTATTGCTTGCAAAGGTTCACTTAAAAATTAATTATGAAGATTTGAAAATATTTATCTGTTAAACAATATTTTTAATCTAGAACTTGATTATGCGTTGATGCATCAACAATAATTGATTGAATTTTTTTGTTAAAAGAAAGGAAAAACGGGGTTGCTGCAACGATCAACCAAATACTAAGGGTCACATGTTGAAAGGTTCAAATAAAATCGGAGACTCATCCAAACCCTTAAATATACCATCATAGATTGCTTCATATACTACATAATGATAACCCTTTACATTCCCTTTCAAAATCAGTTATAAACACCAATTAAAATATTTAATAATGACTTCTTAAAAAAATTAAAGAGTCATAAAGTTCGCCAACACAGGGACGTTGCCTCACATATCCTTCAAAATTTAAAGTTTGCCAACCGTTTGAATGGTTTGCATTTCTGCAAAGTATTTCAAATGTTTTATGTTTTTATTATTTCGCAGACGTGCTTTAGTATGAATTGATGTGAACCACTATTTCTTTAAAAGTTTTTATAAACTTAGTATTTTTATTACTCATTCTATGCTCCTTTATGTATTTTTTCATCGCATTCATAAACTTAGAATTTGTGCTATTGTTAACAAAGTTATGTTATTAAAAGTGGCATTTTTACTGAGTAAACCAAACTCTCCCCATGTCTAATTAAATTGATACTGGAGAACCCAGGAAAGAGACAATGACATACTGATGTAGTTTCCTTACCTTGTACAATAAAAAATGAAACAGTTTCCTTGCCACTGTTATAAATTTACCCAGATATCAAGAATGGCAGTGATTACTACTTAACATTAACAGGCTATATTCGGTAAAAAAAGATGGGTTCACCTTTGGACTTTTTTATATGATGTCCATATTAGAAGGACACTTAAATTAATCAAAAAAATATATTTAAATTAAATATCTAATTAAACAAATTATCACTTAATATTTATGTTTACATATGAACTTTTTCTACATTATATTTACATGCAAACTTAACTATTTAATAATTTACAAAAATATATGGTATGGTTCATCAATTCTTTTGACAATTTCAAATTTACAGAATATTTGATTGGATATATATATATATATATATATATATATTGTCAACCAACAACAATCTAGATAGGAAAAATTTTTATTTGAAAAAGGTGTCCAAAATAATGAAAAAAAGGTCTAAATAATAATGAAAAAAAGGTCTTCCCATTTAATAAACCACCATCTATAAGGTTTTTATCTAAAATACCATCGGATTTTGTAACCTTGAGGAACTGCTAGAGGCGTGTTATTAATTGTTGGTTTAACCTTAATACGACACATGTCAGTGAATTAAATGAGATTATTTATAATTGTATATATCATAGATTAAAGATTACATATTATAGATTATTGATTACTGATATATATATATATATATATATAATATATATATATATATTATGGTAAAATATTATACTAATATTTATTTTTCATTAAAATATTTATTTAGAGCAATTTATGTTTTCATGTTCTTTCTTGTGAACTATTCAGTTTGCTTATAATATATTTTTACTCAGAAATTTATATACTAATATTAGATATTAATATGTTTTCATTCAAAAGATTCAGTTATGTGTGTTGTAGTTTTACTCGTGTGTTAGGGTCTTGAATATGTTTGTAAAATTAGTAAATAATATATACATATATAATACTTTTCAATATTATATATTTCACTAAATATAAAAAATGGTTCGTGCTACACACGGTGTATACTTAGAAAAATATAAGTAAATAAAGATTATGATAAATTTCATAAGGAATGTGTCTAAAGTGCACCTATATTATGATGGCTCGTGCCCTGCACTGTATATAGTTAACAAATAAAAATTCTATCGTATAAAATTTATATTAATTCATAATTTCTAATAAAAAGTTCGTAGGAAATAAACTCATCTGTAGTATTTCATTAAAAAATATGTAATTGTAAATTTCAAGTTTTTGATTTAAACAATTTTGTGGCAAAATATACATAAACAATTATGTTTTCTTGCAAAATTTTCATCCTTGTTTTATCCAATATATTTAAGGTACGATGGCACGTGTTATGGTATATACTTAAAAATACAAATTTTATACTAAAATATAAATTAATATATTTTTGATAATTATTTTTAACAACAAATACTAGCTATTAGTTTGTTAGGGTCATGAACAAGTGACCTCTTTTCATTCCAATACCTATTTCCCCGAACCATGAAGCCACCTTTTCCCTCCATTAATATTTATTCGTGGTAGATAAAATAAAAATTTATTTTACGCAAAATATTCAATACTCTATTAGATATAAATAATAACCAATAGAAATATTCACTAATAGAAAAATTTACATCTATAGTATAATGGTTCGTGCTGCGCACGATATAAAGTTAAATACAACAAAAAATTTATCTTATAAAATTTCTATTCAATTTTTCGTAAGGAAGATGCTCATTTTTTAGATTTCATTAAAAATATATATTTGTTAATTTCTCGTTCTATGTTTAAAAAATTTTGTGGTAAAATATAAATAAAAAATTGTTTTCTTGAAAAATATTCACCCCCATTTTTCACAATCTATCTTTAGGACGATGGTCCGTGTTACATGCGGTATATAATTGTATTGAATTATAAATTTCATACTAAAAAATATATTAATATATTATTTCTAGTAGCCAATAGCAATAATCATTACTGGAAAAATTTACATCTATAGTGTGATGATTCATTCTCCGCACGTTATATAGTTAAAAGCAATAAAAGTATTTCTTATAAAATTTATATTAATTTATAATAGCTAATAAAATATTCATTTTATTATTTGTAGCCTGCTGTTATGATTGGTAGCATTTTATTATTTCCTTTTTTAAGCAAAGAAAAAAGCTTTTTGATGTTAATTAGATTTGATGTCATTTGCTTTCATTTTTATCAAATGGAC
Organism: Calophaca sinica; assembly: GCA_037113605.1. Classification (NCBI taxonomy): domain Eukaryota; kingdom Viridiplantae; phylum Streptophyta; class Magnoliopsida; order Fabales; family Fabaceae; genus Calophaca; species Calophaca sinica. The sequence continues at coordinate 61,793,552 of CM073733.1, forward strand.
GTTTGTGAATTCCGTAATTATTAACGTTATGAATGTGAATTAATATAATAATTAAGGCCTTCCTTATTTAAAAACATAAACCGATTTCCTTAATAATTTCGGACGTATCTGGTCAAGAAAGTAGCTTTTGAATCTTTGGTTATAATGAAGGCAGATAAAACAAAAAAGTATTCATATTTGTGTTCGTAATTACATACCTATATCAGAAAGTCTTCCTTATTTGTGTTTTTAAAAAAATCAATCGGAATGAGGTGGTGCTCAGGTGTCATTTGTTGTGTCATGATATTATACATGTGGCCTTTTTTTGCTGAGGTAGTTATCCTAGTGGCGAGTTGTTAACTGTTTGTTTAACCTTAATACGACACATGTCAGTGAATTAAATAAGATATTATTTATAATTGTATATATTATAGATTACAGATTATAGAATATATATGTTATGGTAAAATATTATATTAATGTATATTTTTTATTAAAATTTTTATTTAGAGTAATTTATGTTTTCATGTTCTTTCTAGTGAACTATTTACTCAGAAACTTATTAATAATAGATTTTTATTTAGATATTAATATGTTTTCATTCAAAAGATTCAGTTATGTGTGTTGTATTTTTGCTCGTGTGTTAGGGTCATGAATATATTTGTAAAATTAGTAAATAATATATATATGTAATACTTATTCAATATTTTATATTTCATTGAATGTAAAAATTAGTTCGTGCTGCACAAGTGTATACTTAGAAAAATATAAGTAAAGAAAGATTATGATAAATTTCATAAGGAATGTATCTAAAGTGCACCCATGTTATGATGGATCGTGCTCTGCACTGTATAAAATTTATATTAAGTCATAATTTCTAATAAAAAGTTCGTAAGTGTAACACCCCGGCCCACATCAACTGCCATTGGCAGCCCGACCCACATTAAGTGCTACACACAGGACTTCTGGGACCCCTTAATTCCCAGTTTTTGCCCTCGTGGGGATTCGGTACCGCGCCCAAAGGGATAAAGGCTAACGGAAAGCACCCACCACTACCGCTAGCCCGTTCGTATTAATTTTGGGGTGTTGTTTTAAAAATTTTATTTTAACAGCCCGGCCCACGTCAACTGCCTTTGGTCTAGGGGTAGTGGTGGATGCTTTCCGTTAGCCTATATCCCTTTGGGCGCGGTACCGAATCCCCACGAGGGCAAAAACTGGGAATTAAGGGGTCCCAGAAGTCCTTTGAGTAGCAGTTGATGTGGGTCGGGCTGTTACAGTAGGAAATAAACTCATCTTTAGTATTTCATTAAAAAATATGTAATTGTCAATTTCAAGTTTTGATTCAAACAAATTTGTGGCAAAATATAAATAAACAATTATGTTTTCTTGTAAAATTTTCATCCCTTTTTTTTACAATATATTCAAAGTACGATGGCTCGTGTTACTATATATACTTAAAAAAATACAAATTTTATACTAAAATTTAAATTAATATATTTTTTACCATTATTTTTTAACAACAAATGTTAGCTATTAGTTTGTTATGTTAGTAGGGGGTTGAACATGCGACGTCTTTTCATTCCAATCCCTATTTCCCCGAACCACAAAGCCACCTTATCACTCTATTAATGTTTATTCATGGTCCATACAATAATAATTTATTTCACTTAAAATATTCACTACACTTTTAGATATAAATAATAACCAATAAGAATATTCACTAATAGCAAAATTTACCTCAATAGTATAATGGTGCATTAGCCATACGATATATAGTTAAATACCATAAAAAATTTATCTTATAAAATTTCTATTCAATGTTCATAAGGAAGATGCTCATTTTTTAAATTTCATTAAAAAATTATGTTGCAAAATATAAATAAAAAATTATTTTTTCTTGTAAAATTTTCACCCCATTTTTTACAATATATCTAAAGTACGATGGTCCGTATATATACAGTATATTATTGTATAAAATTGTAAAATTCATACTAAAAATATATTAATGTATTTTTTCTAGTAACCATTAGCAATAATCATTAATAGAAAAATTTACATCTATAGTGGGATAATTCATTCTCCGCACGTTATATGGTTAAAAACAATAAAAAAAATACTTATAAAATTTATATTAAATTATAATTCCTATTAAAATATTCATTTTATTATTTGTAGGCTACTGTTATGATTGGTAGCATTTTATTATTTCCCCTTTTAAGCTGAGAAAAAAATCTTTTGATGTTAATTTGATTTGATTCATTTGCTTTTATTTTTATTAAATGGACATTTGGGAATTCCGTAATTATTAACGTTATGAATGTGAATTATTATAATAATGAATACCTTCCTTATTTAAAAACATAAACCGACTTCCTTAATAGTTATGGATGTATCTGGTCATGAAAGTAGCTTTTGAATGTTTGGTTATAACGAAGGAAGATAATACAAAAAAGTATTCATATTTATTTTCATAATTACATACCTATATTAGAAAGTCTTCCTTATTTGTGTTTTTAAATAGATCAAACGGAATGAGGTGGTGGTCAAGTGTCATTTGTGGTATCATGATATTGTACATGTGGCCTTTTTTGTTGAGGTAGTTATCGTAGTGGCAAGTTATTAATTGTTGATTTAACCTTAATACGACACATGTCAGTGTATTAAATGAGATTATTTATAATTGTAAATATTATGAATTTTCAATTTAATGCATTTACTTCTCCAATAAACCAACAATCGTCAAGATAGTAAAAAAAATGTTATTTTAAAAAGGTGTTCATAGTTAAACAATAACCATATAGATAATGGTAAAAAATGTCTTCCACATTCGGTCAACCACCATCTCTAAGGTTTTCGCCTTAAATACCATCCGATCATAACCTTCAGGAATAACTGTTGGAATTGAAACCTAACTCCTAAGAATCATTAGAAAAGGAGAGCAACATGAAGTTCAGGCCCTTGGTTACAAGTTCTTTGTTAGTGATTATGACAACATACATGCTTATGGTTCCTGTGCAAGGTCAAGTAGATGCTTGGCCTTATAGGACACATGTGGCTGTTCAAAATGATTTGGGTGGTGGTATCAATCTCTTTATCCATTGTCAATCAAAAGATGATGATCTAGGCCAGCAAAATCTATCCAACGGGCAAGCGCAAACATGGTCTTTCAAAGTCAACTATAGTGCTACTACTCTGTTTTGGTGCACTATGAAATGGAACAATGTGGCAAAGAGCATGGAAATTTTCAATGCTATCACTGATGACAAGGATTGCTTAAAAAAATGTTGGCGAAGTGTTAGACAAGATGGAATCTATTATTATGCTGAGAAATATGATTTGTGGTATAAGAAATATTCATGGTTTTCTAAGATGGAAGATATGGCTTAAAGTCTTAAGTCATCATTCATCTATAACAAATAAATAAATAACTTAAAAATTATAATATGTCGCATTTTATTTATAATAATACAAACAAAGGAGATTCTCCTTTATTTAGTCAAATCTCCATTTTATTTATTTTGCTAATTCATTTGCTTGCTTCAGAGTTCATATTTCCAATTTAATATAATTTATCTTGCATTCCACGAATGCTATTCTGTAAAAAAATTGTTCTTACCTATAGACATAGCTGGAGTTGCTTTCCACGCCATGAACACAAAATGTCAAGGTAGAATTTAGGTAAAATGGTGGATTTTTCAAAATGATCCCTATGCCAATCAATTATTTCTTGCAAAGGTTCACTTAAAAATTAATTATGAAGATTTGAAAATATTTATCTGTTAAACAATATTTTTAATCTAGAACTTGATTATGCGTTGATGCATCAACAATAATTGATTGAATTTTTTTGTTAAAAGAAAGGAAAAAGGGGGTTGCTGCAACGATCAACCAAATACTAAGGGTCACATGTTGAAAGGTTCAAATAAAATCGGAGACTCATCCAAACCCTTAAATATACCATCATAGATTGCTTCATATACTGCATAATGATAACCCTTTACATTCCCTTTCAAAATCAGTTATAAACACCAATTAAAATATGTAATAATGACTTCTTAAAAAAATTAAAGAGTCATAAAGTTCGCCAACAGGGGGACGTTGCCTAACATATCCTTCAAAATTTAAAGTTTGCGAACCGTTTGAATGGTTTGCATTTCTGCAAAGTATTTCAAATGTTTTATGTTTTTATTATTTCGCAGACGTGCTTTAGTATGAATTGATGTGAACCACTATTTCTTTAAAAGTTTTTATAAACTTGGTATTTTTATTACTCATTCTATGCTCCGTTATGTATTTTTTCATCGCATTCATAAACTTAGAATTTGTGCTATTGTTAACAAAGTTATGTTATTAAAAGAGGCATTTTTACTGAGTAAACCAAACTCTCCCCATGTCTAATTAAATTGATACTGGAGAACCAAGGAAAGAGACAATGACATACTGATGTAGTTTCCTTACCTTGTACAATAAAAAATGAAACAGTTTCCTTGCCAATGTTATAAATTTACCCAGATATCAAGAATGGCAGTGATTACTACTTAACATTAACAGGCTATATTCGGTAAAAAAAGATGGGTTCACCTTTGGACTTTTTTATATGATGTCCATATTAGAAGGACACTTAAATTAATCAAAAAAATTATATTTAAATTAAATATCTAATTAAACAAATTATCACTTAATATTTATGTTTACATATGAACTTTTTCTACATTATATTTACATGCAAACTTAACTATTTAATAATTTACAAAAATATATGGTATGGTTCATCAATTCTTTTGACAATTTCAAATTTACAGAATATTTGATTGGATATATATATATATATATATATAGTCAACCAACAACAATCTAGATAGGAAAAATTTTTATTTGAAAAAGGTGTTCAAAATAATGAAAAAAAAGGTCTAAATAATAATGAAAAAAAGGTCTTCCCATTTAATAAACCACCATCTATAAGGTTTTTATCTAAAATATCATCGGATTTTGTAACCTTGAGGAACTGCTAGAGGCGTGTTATTAATTGTTGGTTTAACCTTAATACGACACATGTCAGTGAATTAAATGAGATTATTTATAATTGTATATATCATAGATTAAAGATTACATATTATAGATTATTGATTACTGATATATATATATATATATATATATAATATATATATATATATTATGGTAAAATATTATATTAATATATATTTTTCATTAAAATATTTATTTAAAGTAATTTATGTTTTCATGTTCTTTCTTGTGAACTATTCAGTTTGCTTATAATATATTTTTACTCAGAAATTTATATACTAATATTAGATATTAATATGTTTTCATTCAAAAGATTCAGTTATGTGTGTTGTATTTTTACTCGTCTGTTAGGGTCTTGAATATGTTTGTAAAATTAGTAAATAATATATACATATATAATACTTTTTCAATATTATATATTTCACTAAATATAAAAAATGGTTCGTGCTACACACGGTGTATACTTAGAAAAATATAAGTAAATAAAGATTATGATAAATTTCATAAGGAATGTGTCTAAAGTGCACCTATATTATGATGGCTCGTGCCCTGCACTGTATATAGTTAACAAATAAAAATTCTATCGTATAAAATTTATATTAATTCATAATTTCTAATAAAAAGTTCGTAGGAAATAAACTCATCTGTAGTGTTTCATTAAAAAATATGTAATTGTAAATTTCAAGTTTTTGATTTAAACAATTTTGTGGCAAAATATACATAAACAATTATGTTTTCTTGCAAAATTTTCATCCTTGTTTTATCCAATATATTTAAGGTACGATGGCACGTGTTATGGTATATACTTAAAAATACAAATTTTATACTAAAATATAAATTAATATATTTTTGATAATTATTTTTAACAACAAATACTAGCTATTAGTTTGTTAGGGTCATGAACAAGTGACCTCTTTTCATTCCAATACCTATTTCCCCGAACCATGAAGCCACCTTTTCCCTCCATTAATGTTTATTCGTGGTAGATAAAATAAAAATTTATTTTATGCAAAATATGCAATACTCTATTAGATATAAATAATAACCAATAGAAATATTCACTAATAGAAAAATTTACATCTATAGTATAATGGTTCGTGCTGCGCACGATATAAAGTTAAATACAACAAAAAATTTATCTTATAAAATTTCTATTCAATTTTTCATAAGGAAGATGCTCATTTTTTAGATTTCATTAAAAATATATATTTGATAATTTCTCGTTCTATGTTTAAAAAATTTTGTGGTAAAATATAAATAAAAAATTGTTTTCTTGAAAAATTTTCACCCCCATTTTTCACAATATATCTTTAGTACGATGGTCCGTGTTACATGCGGTATATAATTGTATTGAATTATAAATTTCATACTAAAAAATATATTAATATATTATTTCTAGTAGCCAATAGCAATAATCATTACTAGAAAAATTTACATCTATAGTGTGATGATTCATTCTCCGCACGTTATATAGTTAAAAGCAATAAAAGTATTTCTTATAAAATTTATATTAATTTATAATAGCTATTAAAATATTCATTTTATTATTTGTAGCCTACTGTTATGATTGGTAGCATTTTATTATTTCCTTTTTTAAGCAAAGAAAAAAGCTTTTTGATGTTAATTAGATTTGATGTCATTTGCTTTCATTTTTATCAAATGGACGTTTGTGAATTCCGTAATTATTAACGTTATGAATGTGAATTAATATAATAATTAAGGCCTTCCTTATTAAAAAACATAAACCGATTTCCTTAATAATTTCGGACGTATCTGGTCAAGAAAGTAGCTTTTGAATCTTTGGTTATAATGAAGGCAGATAAAACAAAAAAGTATTCATATTTGTGTTCGTAATTACATACCTATATCAGAAAGTCTTCCTTATTTGTGTTTTTAAAAAAATCAATCGGAATGAGGTGGTGCTCAGGTGTCATTTGTTGTGTCATGATATTATACATGTGGCCTTTTTTTGCTGAGGTAGTTATCCTAGTGGCGAGTTGTTAACTGTTTGTTTAACCTTAATACGACACATGTCAGTGAATTAAATAAGATTATTTATAATTGTATATATTATAGATTACAGATTATAGAATATATATGTTATGGTAAAATATTATATTAATGTATATTTTTTATTAAAATTTTTATTTAGAGTAATTTATGTTTTCATGTTCTTTCTAGTGAACTATTTACTCAGAAACTTATTAATAATAGATTTTTATTTAGATATTAATATGTTTTCATTCAAAAGATTCAATTATGTGTGTTGTATTTTTGCTCGTGTGTTAGGGTCATGAATATATTTGTAAAATTAGTAAATAATATATATATGTAATACTTATTCAATATTTTATATTTCATTGAATGTAAAAATTAGTTCGTGCTGCACACAGTGTATACTTAGAAAAATATAAGTAAAGAAAGATTATGATAAATTTCATAAGGAATGTATCTAAAGTGCACCCATGTTATGATGGCTCGTGCTCTGCACTGTATAAAATTTATATTAAGTCATAATTTCTAATAAAAAGTTCGTAAGTGTAACACCCCGGCCCACATCAACTGCCATTGGCAGCCCGACCCACATTAAGTGCTACACACAGGACTTCTGGGACTCCTTAATTCCCAGTTTTTGCCCTCGTGGGGATTCGATACCGCGCCCAAAGGGATAAAGGCTAACGGAAAGCACCCACCACTACCGCTAGCCCGTTCGTATTAATTTTGGGGCGTTGTTTTAAAAATTTTATTGTAACAGCCCGGCCCACATCAACTGCCTTTGGTCTAGTGGTAGTGGTGGGTGCTTTCCGTTAGCCTATATCCCTTTGGGCGCGGTATCGAATCCCCACGAGGGCAAAAACTGGGAATTAAGGGGTCCCAGAAGTCCTGTGAGTAGCAGTTGATGTGGGCCGGGCTGTTACAGTAGGAAATAAACTCATCTTTAGTATTTCATTAAAAAATATGTAATTGTCAATTTCAAGTTTTTGATTCAAACAAATTTGTGGCAAAATATAAATAAACAATTATGTTTTCTTGTAAAATTTTCATCCCTTTTTTTTACAATATATTCAAAGTACGATGGCTCGTGTTACTATATATACTTAAAAAAAATACAAATTTTGTACTAAAATTTAAATTAATATATTTTTTACCATTATTTTTTAACAACAAATGTTAGCTATTAGTTTGTTATGTTAGTAGGGGGTTGAACATGCGACCTATAACACCCCAAATTTCTAAGCTAAGTTGAGAATAAGTGATGAGGAGAATTGTGTGATTATATCCAAGCTTAATTTGATTTCAAGGTGAGTGGATATAATTACACAAAGTTCTGATAAGAAAATTAATGGGTTGAGTTGAGGAATAAGTTGGATTTAATCTTAAGATGGTTAAAGATGTTGATTTGTAGTTATGGAAGTTAATTTGAGAAGAAAGTCTCAAGGTTTGGTGTTAGAACTAAGTTTTCCTGGTTTTTCTGCAGTGTGAATCGATTCATATAGCTTAGGAATCGATTCACAAAGATTAAAACTCCATTGGCATCAAATTTTAGCAAAGGGGAATCGATTCACGAAGCCAGGAATCGATTCACATAAGACAAAGCATCGGGACTCGCAGTGTGAATCGATTCACTCATTAAAACTGCAATTCAGGCACTTTTTACACTGTGTGAATCGATTCACACAGTGCTGTGAATCGATTCACAGCTGCAGATTTGTTTAAAAACGCAGTTTCAGCGAGCAGAACGCAGAAATAGAGAAAGAGGGAAGGAAAAGAAGAGAAAGGGAAAGGAGAAAGAGGAGAGGAGAGCTAGGGTTTCACCCTTTGAGAAGGATTGAAGAGATTCATGTTGGATTTCTTCAATCACTTGCCTAAATGGGGAGTTTGAGAGTGGAGATTTAAGTATTTGGAAGATTTGGGTTTGAACCCTAGAGAGGAGAAGAAGAAGCACGAATTTGGAGAAGAATAAGGGGGAGAAGACCAAGCTCCAGCAAGGATAGCTCAAGTTCTTGGATTGAGAAGGAAGACTGAAGGTTGAAGATCAAGATTTGAGGAGTATTTGGAGAAGCCCTAAGTTGAACAAGAGGGAAAAGCTTGAAGGGGAGCAAAGGGTCCAAGTTCAACCTTCCTAGCTCAATGTCTTGAAGAATAGAGGTGAGTTCTTCAACCTTTAGGTGATGGGCACCCATAAGTCCCACATATAGGAATTTCTCTTCCTTTAGTAACATATGAACCTTAGGTTCAAGTTAGGTTTTTAAATACCTAGAAGAGGTTAAGTTGTTATTGTTATTATTGTTATGATATTATCGTGGGTTTGACTGAAAGAGGTTGGATGGCTGCCCCCAACCCCCCACAGTTGAATGTATGCTTGATGTTTTCTCTCTTGAGAACTCCATAGAGTTTCAAGGGATTTGTTAATGTATGTGTTGTCCATTAAATTGGTGAATTGTGAGGCTTGTCTAAGAGCCATAAACTTAAGTCATAGAGGTCAAGAAAGGACCCTAGGAAAAGGATGTGATAGGATGAATGTGTGAATTAGTGTCCATGATTTGGAGCAATTAGATAAAAAGGGATACTATTAGTGTAAGCTTGATTCATTGAAATGATTGTAGTTTCCTTGAATAGTTAAGTAATGATGATGAATGTATTTATATGAATATGCATACAAGCATAAGCATAATCATAAGCATAAGCATAAGCTAAAGTCCATGGCAAGACTCCTCTATTTATAGGAGTAGATCGGTTTAGTTAGCCAAGGGGGACGCCCTTGGAGGGTGATGACGCCTAACCCCATTCGAAAGTGTGTAATTGGGGTCTAGGGACCTAAGCCTACGACACTACCCAATAACACAAAGTGCATTACATGCAAAGCATCATATTATATATCTCCTATGAATGGTATAATATGTGAAGTGATGTTAAGTTTATGAATGTTAATGAATTCCTTGTTTATATATATATATATATTCGGAATTAGTTTAGTTAAGTATATGAAATCTTGGATAGCACATCCCTAGTTGCTTAATTATTATATAGTAATGAGCATTGTGATTAGATCACTTAAAGGATGAGCAAGCTAGGTTGATTGAGATTCATGGTATGGAGCATAAGGCAAAGTCAATTAGCATAAGGAAAAGCAAAGATGTGTTAAGCACAAAGTGAGTAAGTAAGAACAATACGTTCTTAGTTAATAAGGTTGCAATTTACATTGTATTAAGGTTAGTCGAGCTAAACATAGGTTAAAGAATGGATATTTATAAGATTGATGTGGGTTTTGTTGTACATTTATGTGTTCAGCTTTAATCAAGAAGTTGTAAGACAAGTCCTTATGGTACACAGAGAGTATGCCTAAGTTTGAAATGTCTAAGTTAGCCTTCTCACCTAGAATGTTTCGAGGAGAGAATGGTGAGGAGTCCGTGAAGGGCTCACTGAGATTTTATAATCTCACTCTTTTCCTTTTGTTGTTTTCAGATAAGCAGGTATCGAAGACGGTGAGCCGAAGCCCCAAGCTCGGGACTCATAGGCTAGTTCTATAGCCAAGTGGGAATTTTATATTCCAAGTTATGTACAATTTGTAAGCTATTCATTAGATTAATGTACTAAGTTTAATTTATGACTTGGATTACTGTAATCAAGTCTGTAAGTTATTAGTAACTCCTGTACTTTAATGTAATTTGTCGTACTTTCAATTATATTGAGGTGCGGGTGTTACATTATGGTATCAGAGCAGTTCGATCTTATCGGACTGTGAGTCACTAGTTTAGTAATGACTCAATTTAGGAAGTGTCAGTTTAATCCGTGTTGGACTGTAATCAGTTATCCGGAATTTTCCTTTGTCCGAGCACTTCTCTACATATTCTTATGCTTAGTATGGAATATTAAGCCTGATCAACTTAATATTCCATACCGTGTACGAAGAATGTGGTAGATGGAGCTGGCGGATGAGGGAGGAGGCCGAATAGGAGCGTGAACTCTGATGAAGCTTGATGAATAAGGATGATACAGACAAGGAAGGAGCGGATGTAAGAGCTCTCATTAAGTGAGGACCTTCGGAATACGGAAAAAGGGAAACAAGTTCCCACCTTTCCGGAATCAAGAGTTAAGGAATGTTTTAAGAGTGGTCGGAACCATAGTGGTGAGGGTTCGGCTAGGCAAGCGTGTAATTCATGTACCATCAACCGAGACGCTTTGGAAGTGATTGGAAATGATGAGCAAGTAAGGGGTCTTAATTGTGAGGTTTCAAATCAACTTAGGATGGGCATTTGTAATCGGTTAGGGTTACAACACTGGTTATGCTATCAAGTTGTTTCGCCTAATCCATTGTAAATGGATCCTAGAATGATTGAGATCTTATGATGATTCCCAAGTTAATTCAAGAGCCCTTCGTGGTTAACAGTAAGTGCTCTTAGTTGTAGGATTTCAATCGAGTAGGATGGTCGGTTCTAATTGGTTAGGGTCTCAACACTTGTTATTTCAGCAAGATTGGTTAACCTAGCCAATTATAAGTGGATCCTAGGTCGATAGAAATCCTATGCTAATCCCTGAGAGAACCTTAGCGTTTCGAATGGTAACGGTAAGGGTACGCAACAAGATGGAGTTAGGCGATATGCTACAACGCCCAAATGGTAGTATGGGTCCTTAAGGGTGATCCTGCCCTAGTGAAGCAGAAAGGAAACTCTTAAGTCTCCAAGGACTGGTGTCCTTAGTGGAACAACCAACTTCGTGAGGATCGATGAGATGTAGTCTTCAAACTATAGAAGTTTCAAGAAAGTCGAGTCGTGAAACCTAAAGTTATTAATGTCTATGTTCGATCTAACGGTTCAGTGCGTCAAGTGAATTCAATTGACCAATTATAGACTCTGCCTTAGCTAAGTAAGAATATTAGTTAGAATAAGACTTAGTCTGTGATTGGGTAATGAGATCACTTAATTTCCTGAGCCATTAGTTCCTCTATAGAGATTAATCCCTTCCAGGGTTTCTAATGATTCAGATTGGGTAAGGATGATAAGACAGGATCAATAAGGTAGATTGTTCCCAAGAATATCAAGGATTTATTTTCTGGATACTTGCTGGTCCATTGGTTATTAAACGCGTCGATCTACACCGCTGTCAGATAGAGAAGTGTGGGTTCTGGTTTAATTCCAGTAACATCAAGAAAGGGAGTTACACCATCAAGCGAAGGAGAGCAGTAGTAAAGTTTATTTAAGAGTATAGATGGTGGACATCTGAGACTATAAGTTACTGTGAGTCAAGTCGTTAGGTTGAGTCTGATGTGATTCTAATTAGCCACTTGCAAGCTAAGTCTCCAACCAAGTGAGGCTTAGACCTCGTGTGAGACAAAGTTTGCAATCAACTAATGAAAATCAAGTCAGTTTAACCAACGGATACCTCCCAAGAGCTGAGCAACCCTAGAGTTTCAAGTTTTCTAGGCCAAGTCGGTTGCAAGACCAAGTATAGCGAGCTAAATATGAGTAGCAACTCCGTAGTTGCGGAAGAGGTCTCTAAGAAAAGATTTCCATTGGTAACATAAGAGTGAACGTTACGAATGGGAAAATTTGTTCAAGGTATATATTAGTTACCTCTAGGTGACAATTCTATTTGATAGGATAGTTGCCCAACGACGGGTTGTGAAACCACCAACGATAGTATTGGATGTTGTTTTGGGTGAACTTCCAGGGAGTATTCAAAGGAGAGTATCTTCCAAGAAGCCTGAAGAGATAGAAGGAGCAAAAAAAAAATAAATAAATAAATAAATTTCACTCGCTTGACACCAAAAGGCACGTCTGCAGGGAATTGTGTTGACGAATTCAAAGAATTCTCCACATACTTAACCTACCTTCAACATGTATAGGATGATGAGTAAGCGACTCATCAGCTGGGTTAAAAACCCGAACGGAGTTAAGAAATATCGTGTGGCAATTTCATGAGGATGGCTGTGTGAGACTGTGGGTTACTACGGAATTACAGAGGAAGCACAGGTATCAAATGGCAGAATGTTTAGTTGAGTAGTAGATGATGATAAGCAAGCATAACAATTTCCAACAGTCAAGAGCAACCGAAAGATAGAACAGCACCAGAGTTAAACTCTCAGACTACAAGTAAAGTATTCCATCTGATGGAAATAAGACGAAAGGAGTTCATTCATTTGAAAAGACGTAAGATCGGAGTTGCGCAGCGGAAGCACCAAAAGCCAATTTATTATACTGAAGGATGAGGTAAGATAGAAAGGCGTGGTTCGGGGACGAGATTCCATGGAGGTGAATCTCTGTTCGCATTCCATGCTGTCAACGCTAAGAAGTTCCTACACCCTTAACTCCACATAAGAAGTCTGGAAGTGAGAACCTATCTCATGGGGGAAAGATTTGAAGATAGTAAGGATATGAGTTACCACCAAATCGGAGGATACCTAGAATCATTCACGATTGCAAGTATTCTGTCGACTAGTGCATAGAGTGATTTCACTTAACCAGTTACACTATTACCCAATGGGCTATGAGAGGAAGTTGTAGTTGAAGTTCCAATAAAAGATGCAATAATTTTCGAGGACGAAAATTTTTAAATGGTGGGTAGTAGTGTAACACCCCAAATTTCTAAGCTAAGTTGAGAATAAGTGATGAGGAGAATTGTGTGATTGTATCCAAGCTTAATTTGATTTCAAGGTGAGTGGATATAATTACACAAAGTTCTGATAAGAAAATTAATGGGTTGAGTTGAGGAATAAGTTGGATTTAATCTTAAGATGGTTAAAGATGTTGATTTGTAGTTATGGAAGTTAATTTCAGAAGAAAGTCTCAAGGTTTGGTGTTAGAACTAAGTTTTCCTGGTTTTTCTGCAGTGTGAATCGATTCATATAGCTTAGGAATCGATTCACAAAGATTAAAACTCCATTGGCATCAAATTCTAGCAGTGGGAATCGATTCACAGAAGCCAGGAATCGATTCACATAAGACAGGCCACTGGGACTCGCAGGCAGGAATCGATTCACTCATTAAAACTGCAATTCAGGCACTTTTTACACTGTGTGAATCGATTCACACAGTGCTGTGAATCGATTCACAGCTGCAGATTTGTTTAAAAACACAGTTTCAGCGAGCAGAACGCAGAAATAGAGAAAGAGGGAAGGAAAAGAAGAGAAAGGGAAAGGAGAAAGAGGAGAGGAGAGCTAGGGTTTCACCCTTTGAGAAGGATTGAAGAGATTCATGTTGGATTTCTTCAATCACTTGCCTAAACACTACAAGAAATAGTTCACATACCGACGGCCATTCACCGACGGCTTCAGCCCGTCGCTAAAAAAGCGGGATTTCCGACGGCCAAAACCGTCGGAAAACGCACCCGTTGAATTTCTGGATATTACCGACGGGTTAAGCCGTCGGAAATCCCTTTTTTTAGCGACGGACTAAAGCCGTCAGTGATTGTCCGTCGGTAAACCGTGAATTTTGGGAAATTCGAGGTTTTTTTTTTTTTAATACCGACGGGTAATTTAGTTTTTTCGACGGCTTTATCCATCGCTAACCCCATGTCGTTTACCGACGGGTTAGACCGTCGGTAAGTTTAAAATGGCCGTCGGTAAGCTCTTTATTTGGCCAGAACAGAACCATCACTCGCAGAACCATCTTCTTCTTCATTCTTCTTCTTCAACCGACGCACGCAGAACCATCTTCACCCACGCGAAACACTCGCCCACCACTCGCAGAACCATCTTCTTCTTCGAAACACTCACCCACTCGAGTCTTCTTCTTCATTCAGCCACTGAACCGCAACCGCTGCCGCTACCGCAGAATCGCCACCGGGGACCGTTTTCACCGCGGCGTCGAAGCGACCATCGCCCATCGCAACTCTAAACGGCTTGCCTCCTCCGTGCTTCCCCGCCTCATACACAACCGTATATTTTCTCACTTTAACCGTATTTTCTCACTTTAATCGTAATTTTTTTAATCAAGTTTCCTTCTTTTCATATTTTTGTAGGTTTGAAGGAGGTGAAGAAAGAGATCGGCTTATGGCTCACCAATCGTAAAGGCTAAAAACCTGAAAGTGATTATCTAAGGTATTTTTTTGCCTTTTATGATCCATTTAATATTTCTGCTTATCCTCTCGACGTGATTTGTGTTAGGTTAAAGCATACATTAAAAAAAAATTGGATATGAAGAGATTGAGATATTTATCTTTGAGATGTGCCTCCTACTCATTTTGTGTTTACTTTCTTCAAATCATTTGATTAGTTTAGGAATTAATTTTTTCTTGAAGAAGCTTTCTTTAGGATTTGGGCATTGACTTTAATAACCATGGTCATCTGACCATGTTGTTTTGCTGCTAAACAAGATTTTACCGACCTTGATATCATGCAAGGTGTCGTGCTTTCTGACGGCTTTGTATATTGTCCACATTTTGTTAATAGAGTTTGAATTGTTCATGGTTTTAAAGTGTTTGTGGTTTCTTATGTCAATATTGGTCCTTTGATAGCACAAATATGAGCACTCGTGTCTTTAAGTTGTTTGTGTTATGTTGTGTCAATATTATGCGTTTTGCTTATCAAACCAACCAGTTCTGGAGATTGTGGATATTATCTGCATGCCCATACATTAGGGAAACTTATCCACCAAGGAATTAGGAGCTGAATCGAGCAACATTTGTTGATGATCTCTTATTTCATGCGGGAGGAATTGCAGGTGTTGTTCTAAACTACCTTTATGGAAGTAAAGAGATGGTAGTTCAGGTTTGGAGGAAATAAGGTAATAAAGAGTTCTAAGAAAGGGAAAAGAGAGAAAACGAGTTGGAGAAGCTTATGTGTTGGGTTAATAAGGGATTGAGGCAGATGCTAGTATTTTTGTTTTTCTATTTTTGTTTTTCTTTTTCTTTTCATTTTTGGTTTTTGTTTTGTCTGAACCTTTGGGTTGTTATTACTGCGTTGTTGGGTTAGGGTTAGGTCCAAGGAATCGGATCGATGATGGACGATGGGTTTGATATTGGTAAAAAGACAGTGCGCATGGGCGTGATGCGGGTCCTACATTTCTCCCTTCCATATGAATGGTGGGTCCCACTTATTCAAGACTACCATGCTTAGTTGCTTACCCTTTCTTATGTGTGAGTTTCTTCTCTTCTATTCTATACAAAAAGCCTGCAAATAAGAACACATTTAGATCTGCCCTTCACTTATTGGCTAAAAACGTTACTCACCCTCTTATAATCCTAAGGACAGAGGCCCAAGATTTGTTTTTCTCCAAGTTCTCTATTAAAATAAATATTCGATAACTAATCCAAAATAAAGTTCGATGTTTTAGTTTTTTGTTTCTATGTTTTGTTTTTAGTAGGATAATCGACCTCTAATGTTTTATTCTTCTTTGAAATTTCAGTGATATTACTTATTTACATGATGAAATAAAACCTCTGTTGTCTCTTGATATTAAATGTCAATGTTTTATTTATTTAATTTTATTGTGGCTAGACATCAAGTGCTAAGGGATTGAGTAGAAACCTTGGAGATATCAAATCGCTTATATGCTCGTGGTTTTTCCTCACTCCTATTTAGTTTTGGTTTTGAGTAACCCATTATCTTACTTTTTGGTCGTAACTCATTGGATCCACTGATTTTGTGGAGAAAGGGACGCATAACGTTGTGTTTAGAACCCGTGATCAAGAAAAAGATAGAGTTGTATTTCAAATAGGCACATCCGATCTTTGTGAGAGCCCTAACCGCTTCGCTTAGTGTAAGTTAATTGTCTATTTTGTTTCCCTCTTTGATATATTTTTGCATTTAATTTTAAGCAAAATAATTGCTTAGTATTGGTAGTATACAATTTTTTTATGGTCAGTTGCCTAGTGGCATCAATCATGCCATATAAAAGTCGACCTTAACTAGTGTGATAAGGGTTCTTTGGGTTGGTTGTTATTGTTGTTGTTGGTCGCTTATAGTTGTTTATTGATCTTACTTTATTTAGGAATGAAAGCCTGGTCACATATTACGTTTAAAACATTGCAATCTTAGTTGTAGTCATGATTGGCTGGAGGATCTTTTGCCTCTTCCAATTCCAAATACATTACCCCAATGAATTGTTATAAAATTCTAGATGAAGTATGTATGTTGTTGATAGGTATTGAGATAACCCTTTGGTTAGTTAGTTCTTGCTTCTCTCCCTCTTTCAAATAAGACCTTCTTTTCCTTCACTTTCACCACCACCTCTATATCTCTGTCTTTGGAACTCATTATTGCTTCCTCTGATGGTTCCCAGAACCGGTAGTATACTTCAAACTTCAGCTATATCCCGTGCTTCACATCTTCCTCCTTACTTCACAATGTTGCAATCTTCTTTCTTATTACAATCTTTTTTTTTTCTTTTCTTTTCATTTTTTATAATCATAGATTATGTTTTTTTTTGTTAATAGATTATGTTTGTATATTAATTATTAAGAAACTACTCCCGAGGGAAAAACTTATCAGAAATTGGTTCTCTCCTATCCAATAATTAATGAGGTATCTGCCTACATTGATCATGATTTAAGTCGGGTATCGATCTTGTTATCCTAAAGTTAATTGATGCAATTATTTCAGATCTCCTTTTACTTTGTGAAAACAAGGTTGCTGCTTTTGTTATGCAAATTAGCCTCCTTGGAAGAGCCTTTAATTGGTATGTCGGACTTTGTTTTGACTGTTGTTTTATTGTTGTTTACAGGGAGTAAAGCTTTTGGGAAGTCTAGGTGGCACATTTTCTAAAACTTGGAAACCAAAGAAGACAGGCACAATAATCGGCCCTGTAATATTTGGAGGTTAGTATTTAATTTCTCTCTATATCCAATAATTAATGAGGTACTCAAAGGTATTGGTAGTGTTATGATAAATCAAAGATCGTATACTATGTCATCCAAAAATGGAATTAAGTTATCCTAGAATTAGTTTTCCAGTTCATATCATTTGAAAAATGAATGCATACGTCATTCGGTTTCATGGTGTTCATTATAACGTCGTTGGTGTGCACGGTCGCAAGTTTCTGTTGCCGGCTATGTGGGACCCTATCACATCCACCTGCAAAACACTCGTCTGATCTTATCTGTGTCATCATCACTATAATTCTTGAATTTGGGTGTATCATGTATGAGTGAGCCGTGAGATACAATTTTTTCTTTTTTACTTTTTTGGTTTCTTGAAGAGGAGATTTACTCAAGTATTATTTTTTTGTTTCTCTAAATGTTGTTTGTATTGCAAATATACTGCTTGAAGAGCATTTTTCTGGGTGAGATAAATGTAACACTAATTTAATCTTCGTTAATGCATTGTAATCTTCATGTATTCAGAGGGGAACGTGTTCAAAAGTTTTTTTTTCCATATATGTGTTCAAGCGTTTCATGCTCCATATATGTGGTCAAGCTGCGTTTAAAACATTGAATAAGTCATATTTTTTATATATGACTCACGTAATTGACCCACGTAATTTTGGTAAGTATTTTTTCTTTTGTTTTTTTCCTGTATGGTATGCATTTTTAGTTGCGCCATTTTGATAATTTTGAAATAAGATCCCCATCCCGATAAAAAGAGGGAAGAGAAGAAAGAGAAAGAGAGGGGGTTAATTTAACTTTTGATTGTCACTCTTGCGGCGTGTTCAAAAGTTTTTTTCTTTTTCCCATATATGTGTTCAAGCGTTTGAAAACATTGAATAAGTCATATTTTTATATATGACTCACGTAATTGACCCACGTAATTTTGGTAAGTTTTTGTTTTTGTTTTTTTACAGTATGTTATGTATTTTTAGTTGCGCCATTTTGATAATTGTGAAACAAGATCCCCATCCCGATAAAAAGAGGGAAGAGAGGGAGGAGGGGGTAATTTAAGGTTCATTGCCAAATTATAATTAAATAGTTTCATGTGTACTTGCAATTTATCGGTGATTGCATTTCTTCTATCATTTAAACACGAGAAGATGCTAGAGAAATCAAGCAGACGTGCAAATGCATAACATAAAAATGATTTTATTCTAAAAAAAGCCGTAACAAACGCCCTTATGTTTGTTACCCTTCTTATCAATCGATAGCCATTTAGATTCCAATTTATTGAAAGACTTGTGGACATGGACATACAACATAAATAAAGTAACAAAATGAAAAGGGAAAGGATAATAGAAAATAATCTATTTGATTTTGCACATGTAAATAATGTTAACTTTTTACAATTTGAGAAATTAATGTGTAACAATATATTTTAATTTGTCAGTTATTTTCATAACTTGTTTATTTTTATGGAATTCATTTGTAATATTGTTATGTTTAAATATAATATTTCATGACTGTTATTATTCAATTGCTCTATAGACAGATATGGCATCGCAAGGTTCAGGCAGACTTCCCAGACCACCCAGTGGTGGTAAATGGAAGGGGAAGGGGATCGCCCTCGACCCCCCTCGTCGTCAGAGGCCGACCATCATTAGGCGTGACCCTACTGGGTTTTCAACGTTGTCATCTACACGTCGTCCTAGTACATCTACGTCGAGACGGCTGATACACCTCCTCGCACCTAGACAGCCTTCTTCGCACCACCTACACGCACTCGGGCACATTCGACACCAGCTACAGACTGGGCACGTTCGCACCTTTGCCTCACATTGACATGATCCCCACCCCGGTTCCAGCTTTGCACATGGCGCTTGAGTTCCCATGTTGTGCACGATCCGTGGCCGATGCTCATCGGTCCACCATGATTATAGTACGACCATACACGATGACACCGATGTTGGGCGGGACGGGGAGGAGCAGGAGGTTCAGCAGAGGAGGTTCTTGAGCAGGGGAGGGCCAGAGCCCTGACACTCTTGAGATGTTATATGATGGTCGAGTTCTTATCGTGCCATCCGTAAAGGGTAAGTATTTGCAATTTTTTGAGTTATTAATAATTTTTATTAATAATTTACATGTATATATATATATTTTTTTATTTAACATGTTTTTATTGTTCAGGTTTCTTCCTCAAAGCTCTTTGCGTTAGCTATCACAAAGAACAATTGAGGAGAATTACCAGGAGTTTTGGCCCACCTGGGGGACACTGAAGGATTTTGAGCGGGACCATATGTTTAATTCTTTCAGAGTAAGCTGCAATTTTTATTTTATTGCTTATTTTTTTTTCATAAATTTCAATTATGTTTAATAATGTCTTATATTGATACGCTGAGCGAGGTTGCTTGGGAGGAAAAAGATGAGGAGGCGATGGAGAAGAATTTTCATATGAAGGCCTCCCACCGCCTTTCGACATGCTTCGAGATGCGCATCGAGGATCGCCACCAGTTGGATAGGGACGAGCTCGGCAGCGGTGGTAGCGCATGGAACTCCCCTGAGTTCCAGGCGACCAGCGCGAAGGCCAAGAAGAATAGGGCCTCTGAGAAGGGTGGCAGCTTGCACACTGGAGGCAGTGTCAGTCAGGCGCAGCACGCAGTTAGACTTGTACGTGTTATAAAATTGTTATTATTATTATTATTATTATTATTATTATTATTATTATTATTATTATTATTATTTATTTAAATTTTTTTATTAATACAATCTCAGTCGAGGAGGTTGGGAGAGAAGTTCAGTTGCACGAGCTTCATCTTGCAACTCATACGAAGAGGAGTACTGGTGATTTCGTTGATGAGCGTTCGAGGCGGACTCAGGTAATTATAAAATATAATAAATATTTTTTTAATAATGTTTATATTGTTTTGTTAAAAAAAAGATTTGACTTATTTGTTTGTTTAACAGGAGGAGTTTGAGGCGGATGTCTCGGCTTAGATCTCGAGCTCATCATGTTCTCCATCTCGAGCCACTGACGATCTATCTACACCGCCGAGGGTTTGGCGGAAGTGGTTGGCGGAAGAAGAAGAGCGCTTATATGGTCTTTGGCGACCTTGCCAAAGAACTACAAAAGGGCCCGCCGCTACACCTGCTGGAGAGTCGTCGAGTAGTAGTCTTTGCCACCGGTCGCTCTGCGGATGACCAGGAGATAGCCGAGTTGAAGCTGACCGTGGCCCAACAAATAGAGCTTTTGACTCGTCTTTGCGGCCGACAGAGCGGATGTACGGTTGCTAGCTCGCCGACCTACTCGCCTCGGCCTCGACCTCGCCTCGCCTCGCCTCCGCCTCCGCTTCGCCTCCGCGTACTCATGGTCATGTCGATGATGCAGATGATGTAGAGCATCTCGATCATGATCGAGTGCCAGACTATTAGTTCTTTTTGTACTTATATTTTTTCATATTTTTGGATATCATTTTTTTCGTTTATATTATTTTAGTTACTGATTTTTATTTGTTGAATTTTTATTTATTATGTTTTCTTTTTAATTTGCTTTTTAGTTTACGTTATCACATTTTTATATATGGAAAATCAATTAATAATTAAATTAAATTAAATTACAAGTAATTTTTAATTAAATTAATAAATAAATATTTTTAATATGAGAGTAAATTATTTTTATAATTAAACAAATAAATAATTAAATTATTTAATTAATTAAAGAATAAAATTAATTTGGTTATTAATTAAAATTAATTTATTAATAAATTTAAGTAAAAAAATTCGACATCGACTACGGCCTAAGCCGTCGGAAACAATTCAGATTTACCGACGGTCACGTCCGTCGGAAATCGACGTCATTTACCGACGGCTTTGCCCGTCGGTAATCGACGTCATTTACCGACGGGTATAACCATCGGTATTACCGACGGCGAAGAAGAGTCCGTTGGTAATCCTTTACGACGACCATATTTCCGACGGGTTTTAGGCCGTCGGTTATCCGTCGGTAAAAGTGGGTTACCGACGGCTTTTATCGCTTACCGACGGCTTTAGGCCGTCGGTAATCCCGTGTTTTTTTGTAGTGAAATGGGGAGTTTGAGAGTGGAGATTTAAGTATTTGGAAGATTTGGGTTTGAACACTAGAGAGGAGAAGAAGAAGCACGAATTTGGAGAAGAATAAGGGGGAGAAGACCAAGCTCCAGCAAGGATAGCTCAAGTTCTTGGATTGAGAAGGAAGACTGAAGGTTGAAGATCAAGATTTGAGGAGTATTTGGAGAAGCCCTAAGTTGAACAAGAGGGAAAAGCTTGAAGAGGAGCAAAGGGTCCAAGTTCAACCTTCCTAGCTCAATGTCTTGAAGAATAGAGGTGAGTTCTTCAACCTTTAGGTGATGGGCACCCATAAGTCCCACATATAGGAATTTCTCTTCCTTTAGTAACATATGAACCTTAGGTTCAAGTTAGGTTTTTAAATACCTAGAAGAGGTTAAGTTGTTATTGTTATTATTGTTATGATATTATAGTGGGTTTGACTGAAAGAGGTTGGATGGATGCCCCCAACCCCCCACAGTTGAATGTATGCTTGATGTTTTCTCTCTTGAGAACTCCATAGAGTTTCATGGGATTTGTTAATGTATGTGTTGTCCATTAAATTGGTGAATTGTGAGGCTTGTCTAAGAGCCATAAACTTAAGTCATAGAGGTCAAGAAAGGACCCTAGGAAAAGGATGTGATAGGATAAATGTGTGAATTAGTGTCCATGATTTGGAGCAATTAGATAAAAAGGGATACTATTAGTGTAAGCTTGATTCATTGAAATGATTGTAGTTTCCTTGAATAGTTAAGTAATGATGATGAATGTATTTATATGAATATGCATACAAGCATAAGCATAATCATAAGCATAAGCATAAGCTAAAGTCCATGGCAAGACTCCTCTATTTATAGGAGTAGATCGGTTTGGTTAGCCAAGTGGGACGCCCTTGGAGGGTTATGACGTCTAACCACCATTCCGAAAGTGTGTAATTGGGGTCTAGGGACCTAAGCCTACGACACTACCCAATAACACAAAGTGCATTACATGCAAAGCATCATATTATATATCTCCTATGAATGGTATAATATGTGAAGTGATGTTAAGTTTATGAATGTTAATGAATTCCTTGTTTATATATATATATATATTCGGAATTAGTTTAGTTAAGTATATGAAATCTTGGATAGCACATCCCTAGTTGCTTAATTATTATATAGTAATGAGCATTGTGATTAGATCACTTAAAGGATGAGCAAGCTAGGTTGATTGAGATTCATGGTATGGAGCATAAGGCAAAGTCAATTAGCATAAGGAAAAGCAAAGATGTGTTAAGCACAAAGTGAGTAAGTAAGAACAATACGTTCTTAGTTAATAAGGTTGCAATTTACATTGTATTAAGGTTAGTCGAGCTAAACATAGGTTAAAGAATGGATATTTATAAGATTGATGTGGGTTTTGTTGTACATTTATGTGTTCAGTTTAATCAAGAAGTTGTAAGACAAGTCCTTATGGTACACAGAGAGAGTATGCCTAAGTTTGAAATGTCTAAGTTAGCCTTCTCAGCCTAGAATGTTTCGAGGAGAGAATGGTGAGGAGTCCGTGAAGGGCTCACTGAGATTTTATAATCTCACTCTTTTCCTTTTGTTGTTTTCAGATAAGCAGGTATCGAAGACGGTGAGCCGAAGCCCCAAGCTCGGGACTCATAGGCTAGTTCTATAGCCAAGTGGGAATTTTATATTCCAAGTTATGTACAATTTGTAAGCTATTCATTAGATTAATGTACTAAGTTTAATTTATGACTTGGATTACTGTAATCAAGTCTGTAAGTTATTAGTAACTCCTGTACTTTAATGTAATTTGTCGTACTTTCTATTATATTGAGGTGCGGGTGTTACACGACCTCTTTTCATTCCAATCCCTATTTCCCCGAACCACAAAGCCACCTTATCACTCTATTAATGTTTATTCATGGTACATACAATAATAATTTATTTCACTTAAAATATTCACTACCCTTTTAGATATAAATAATAACCAATAAGAATATTCACTAATAGCAAAATTTACATCAATAGTATAATGGTCTGTGCTTCGCACGATATATAGTTAAATACCATAAAAAATTTATCTTATAAAATTTCTATTCAATGTTCATAAGGAAGATGCTCATTTTTTAGATTTCATTAAAAAATTATGTTGCAAAATATAAATAAAAAATTATTTTTTCTTGTAAAATTTTCACCCCCATTTTTTACAATATATCTAAAGTACGATGGTCCGTGCTATATACAGTATATTATTGTATAAAATTGTAAAATTCATACTAAAAAATATATTAATGTATTTTTTCTAGTAACCATTAGCAATAATCATTAATAGAAAAATTTACATCTATAGTGGGATAATTCATTCTCCGCAAGTTATATGGTTAAAAACAATAAAAAAAATTCTTATAAAATTTATATTAATTTATAATTCCTATTCAAATATTCATTTTATTATTTGTAGGCTACTGTTATGATTGGTAGCATTTTATTATTTCCCCTTTTAAGCTGAGAAAAAAATCTTTTGATGTTAATTTGATTTGATTCATTTGCTTTTATTTTTATTAAATGGACATTTGTGAATTCCGTAATTATTAACGTTATGAATGTGAATTATTATAATAATGAATACCTTCCTTATTTAAAAACATAAACCGACTTCCTTAATAGTTATGGATGTATCTGGTCATGAAAGTAGCTTTTGAATGTTTGGTTATAACGAAGGAAGATAATACAAAAAAGTATTCATATTTATGTTCATAATTACATACCTATATTAGAAAGTCTTCCTTATTTGTCTTTTTAAATAGATCAAACGGAATGAGGTGGTGGTCAAGTGTCATTTGTGGTGTCATGATATTGTACATGTGGCCTTTTTTGTTGAGGTAGTTATCGTAGTGGCAAGTTATTAATTGTTGATTTAACCTTAATACGACACATGTCAGTGAATTAAATGAGATTATTTATAATTGTAAATATTATGGATTTTCAATTTAATGCATTTACTTCTCCAATTAACCAACAATCGTCTAGATAGTAAAAAAAAATGTTATTTTAAAAAGGTGTTCATAGTTAAACAATAACCATATAGATAATGGTAAAAAATGTCTTCCGCATTCGGTCAACCACCATCTCTAAGGTTTTCGCCTTAAATACCATCCGATTTCATAACCTTCAGGAATAACTGTTGGAATTGAAACCTAACTCCTAAGAATCATTAGAAAAGGAGAGCAACATGAAGTTCAGGCCCTTAGTTACAAGTTCTTTATTAGTGATTAAGACAACATACATGCTTATGGTTCCTGTGCAAGGTCAAGTAGATGCTTGGCCTTATAGGACACATGTGGCTGTTCAAAATGATTTGGGTGGTGGTATCAATCTCTTTATCCATTGTCAATCAAAAGATGATGATCTAGGCCAGCAAAATCTATCCAACGGGCAAGCGCAAACATGGTCTTTCAAAGTCAACTATAGTGCTACTACTCTGTTTTGGTGCACTATGAAATGGAACAATGTGGCAAAGAGCATGGAAATTTTCAATGCTATCACTGATGACAAGGATTGCTTAAAAAAATGTTGGCAAAGTGTTAGACAAGATGGAATCTATTATTATGCTGTGAAATATGATTTGTGGTATAAGAAATATTCATGGTTTTCTAAGATGGAAGATATGGCTTAAAGTCTTAAGTCATCATTCATCTATAACAAATAAATAAATAACTTAAAAATTATAATATGTCGCATTTTATTTATAATAATACAAACAAAGGAGATTCTCCTTTATTTAGTCAAATCTCCATTTTATTTATTTTGCCAATTCATTTGCTTGCTTCAGAGTTCATATTTCCAATTTAATATAATTTATCTTGCATTCCACGAACGCTATTCTGTAAAAAAATTGTTCTTACCTATAGACGTAGCTGGAGTTGCTTTCCATGCCATGAACACAAAATGTCAAGGTAGAATTTAGGTAAAATGGTGGATTTTTCAAAATGATCCCTATGCCAATCAATTATTGCTTGCAAAGGTTCACTTAAAAATTAATTATGAAGATTTGAAAATATTTATCTGTTAAACAATATTTTTAATCTAGAACTTGATTATGCGTTGATGCATCAACAATAATTGATTGAATTTTTTTGTTAAAAGAAAGGAAAAAGGGGGTTGCTGCAACGATCAACCAAATACTAATGGTCACATGTTGAAAGGTTAAAATAAAATCGGAGACTCATCCAAACCCTTAAATATACCATCATAGATTGCTTCATATACTACATAATGATAACCCTTTACATTCCCTTTCAAAATCAGTTATAAACACCAATTAAAATATTTAATAATGACTTCTTAAAAAAATTAAATAGTCATAAAGTTCGCCAACACAGGGACGTTGCCTAACATATCCTTCAAAATTTAAAGTTTGCCAACCGTTTGAATGGTTTGCATTTCTGCAAAGTATTTCAAATGTTTTATGTTTTTATTATTTCGCAGACGTGCTTTAGTATGAATTGATGTGAACCACTATTATTCTGCAAAGGCGCCTTTTATTGTAACAACCACCAACCACCCCCTGGGCCTTTGGCCCAGTTACGAAAGGGCTACAACAATGGTGTTACTCACAGGACTTCTCCACACCCCAAAGGTGGAGTTTTTGCCCTCAGGAGTGCTCGAACCCGGGACCTGGGGCATAAGTACCACGGAAGCACACTCCTCACTACCATCTGAGCTATAACACCCTAACTCTAATTAGGAGATTACTTACTAATCTAATCCTGTATTAAGGAGAGTTAGACAAAAATTAAATAAATAAATTCTTTTCGCATACAGACGTTTAACAAAGAATGAGTCTCGTTCAAAGTTACTAAACTTCGTTCAACTATAACTTTTTAGAATAATTCAAAGGCATCATTCCTGAACATGCTACTAAATTAATGCACATAAATCAGAGATTTGAAAGTGGAACTAAACTTAATTAATTACAACTCTTTTCCGAAGGAATAATAAAATATAACATTTACAATTACATATTATTGACACATAATACTAGGACACAACCTAGGACTTAGGACATGACTTGTGATCCGGTGACTAAAGTCTCACAGAAAAGCAAGACCGAGCACATTCCAATGCTCTGAACCTCTTCAAACAGCTGTACCTGAAAACAACGCCCCAAAGGTGAGTTTATAAAACTCAATAACATAGACTTAGATAAAAAATACTTTTATCGTTGTTTTCAGCCATACGTGGTGTGCGACGTATGAAAAATCCATCCCATAAGCATAGGTATATATATATATATACTACCTTAACAAATCCTCAAGACATGATATTTCAAACATCAATTATAGAGTCAAACATATGTCACAACAATTACAATGAATGTTCCCCACTTGATCCAGCTCAAGTACAAAATGAGTAAAATCCTATTAACAGGATAAAACCAAGGGGGCCCCCAACGGCACAGGTGGTAGCTAATCACTTACGATGGGGTTGCAGAGCGAATTGCAAACATTCCACACACAAACAATGCCTATTATAGTGACATCCCAAGCCATACTCACATTGGAGCCACAAGGCCTTATGAAAGGGTATGCCACTCACAGGACTTCACACAGGCAATTCAATCAAGATCATTAATTCATAAAGCAACACACAGCACTAGCATAATTTTATAATGTTTGCAGTTCAAGCGCAAACATTTAGAACACGTATAAGTTTCAATCAATGAGAAACAATAAGCTCAATGCAATTACATTTAGTAAACACTAATGAATGTACCCACTTGGCAAAGCCCGAGGATCAAAATGAGCAAGGACCTATGTGTGGTCCTACCAAAGGGTCCCTGTAACGACCCGTTTCCGGACCGCTACCGAGCTCAATATACCGAGCTCGAGTTACCGAGCTCAACACACCGAGCTCAACTAAACCTGTATGAGATGTGTTTTAAAACGAAACTCTTGTGCCTTTTAAAAAGTACGGTCTATATTTTTTTTTTATAAAACCAACTCGTGCACATCAGAGTAATTACAGCTTTTCGAAACATGGTGCAACTAAGGCACAAGACTTAAATTCTAATAAAACATACATGCATAATATACATATATATATCACTCGAAATAATAATGTATACAAAATACAGAGTAGTAAATGTACAAAGAAAATACACCTAAGGTATGACGACTTCAAGAGAGCAATCATACCCTGGGGGTACTTCCGGCAGACTCCCACGCAGGGGGCTGCTCCAAAAGTAAACCGCCAATCTACCCTGTAGCAATAAAACATACCGACCCAAAGCGGTCACGACCTCGAACACAAAGAAAAACAAAGTACAGTCATCAGAAAAACAAACATCCAACAACATAATCAATCACGACAAGTAGAGGTCGTCACTCGGGTCCTCGTCGAGCTCCTCCTCGGCATCATCTGCTGTCGAGTTCCCTGCGCCCTCGACCTTGCCTGGGTAACCGTCATGAATTGAAGGTACCACGGGAAAGGGTCAACTTCTCAACAATACAAGATAAGCACGACATAAAGAAATAAGCAACACAATAATGTATCTCAATCACCACACGTGACTCGACCATCTCACTCTAGACTCGACTCGACTCTTATTCCGGAATATCGTCAGCAGGTCCATCCCCAAACTGACGTAATAGGTAAACGGCAGGTCCATCCCCAAACCGAATTCCATACATTAATCAGCAGGTCCATCCCCAAACTGATAATGCTACAACGCCTAGCCAATCCACCATAAACAAAAGGGGACCTAGCACCCTCAGTTATCTGGGTCCGGCTCAAAAACGTCATACGACTCCCTAGCTCTCTCACTCGATGATTAGCTCGCCGCATGTCAAAGAGTAACACAACTTACTTGATCACATATCAAATAAAGAGAGCATGCTTAACATGAAGAAAACGCAATTCGACATTTAAGCAATAAAACATTCTGCATGAAGAAACGCAATTCAACAGCAATTCACAATTCACAACATTTCAAGCTCGACACCAATCAAGGAATCCATACACAATAACCTATAAAATAAAGTCTTAATAATGTCTAAAAGTTGCCCTTACGCTAGCATACTATGAAAGTATTAATGTGAAGCGCCCTTACCGAACTCCAAGCTAATGCTGCTCGACAACGACCTCGACACGCCTGTCTTCAAATGAGCTCGACAACGGCTTCTCTTACTCGATCTCGACACGGCTGTCTTCAACGAGCTCGACAACGACTTCGACACGTACCGTCCTCAATCGACCTCGACACGTACACTTCTCAGTCGACCTCGACACGTACAGTTCTCGATCTGGATCCCACTGCTTCCACGTCCTCGGGTTCACTCTCCCGTACACCTCGATTCGGAAATCACACGATCTCGGGAATCAGACTTCCTAAAACAAGCACAACTCAGTTCGATCTATGGATTCTAATACACTTAGCTCTCATCCCAAACTTAACCACAACCCAGAAAATATAAAAACTCAAGAACTTAAATATATTTTTCCCCTAACACAAAGTTAGGGTTTTCGATCGAAAGTTCATGAAAAAGGTTATCTGATGCTACAACAGATAGATCGACAACAACAACAACCAGAAGCAACGATCGACAAACTAAAATAAGAAATCGAAACAACCCAAAAAGGAAGGGTTTCTGGGCACTGCCGATTGCAGAAAAACAGAGGAAGAAAATTTGTTTTACAAGCCCAATTAATCGGTTAGAAAGGGAGGTAATATCATGAAGAAGAAAACCCATCAGTTTGACATGATTTGGAAGCATAAAAGCGGCTAAAATGGAAAGAAGAAATGGCGCTAACAAGAACATGAAGAAGAGAAAAATATGTTTTTCCTTACCTCGGATGGTGGTCGGCGAGGCGAGATATAGGTCGAGAAGATGATGAGGAACAAGATTGATGAAGAAAGTTTGTGCAGAATCTCGATGGAACTCAAGGTTTAAATCGATGGAAGTTACGGAGAGAAACAAGGAACTTCGAAGCGAGGAAGGAAGAAGAAAGAAGAAAAGAGAAATGAGTATCTGAGGGAACCGGTCGTGGTATACAGCTGGTGAGAGAAGGGTATAATCGTAACTCCAGCTATGAGATTACAATCCCATCAATCATTCTACCCATCTAATCGTTCCTCTCATAATTACCCTCTACTCTGTCGGTCAACGATCTAGAGACGCGACGAGAACGGCAAGCCGACAATGTAATTATTACAAACAATATAATAATAACGCTGAATAACGTTCGAAAGAATACGAGTTATCATCTCGACACGATGTCGACTAGGGTGCTCGTGCAAGCGCACAAGGTTCTAACACGAGTTCGTGAACGCGGCCTCCTCAGTTCGACATGCGACCTCCTCAGCTCGGTACACGACTTCATCAACTCGACACCCGACCTCCTCAGCTCAGCAGCTAGTGCACGCGGTCTCCTCAGCTCGGCAACTGACCTCGGCAAACGATCTTGGCACGGGATCTCGACACAAGATCTCGACGCGAGGTCTCGATACGTCGTCCTAAGACGATGTCGATCTCGTCCTCAGGTGTTACAATCTCTCCCTCTAAAAAAATTTCGTCCTCGAAATTGCAAATAAGATTCTTACCTCGGAAAAGTTCAGGGTACTGAGTCTTCATCTTCTCCTCCAGCTCCCAAGTCGCATCTCCGCCTTACGATCCCACACAACTTTGTGAGTTGAATCTCTTTGTTCCGCATTGTTTGGCTTTCCGATCAACGATCCTTCTTTGGTGATGCTTCAAAAGATAAGTCGCCCTTCAGTTGAATCACATCCGGTTCGATGACATGAGAGGGTCGGAAACATACTTCCGCAATTGTGAGGCGTGGAAGACGTCGTGGATGTTCGACAAGAATGGTGGCGGTGGCAATCGATATGCCACCGGGCCGACACGACGAAGAATGCTGGTAAGGTCCAATAAATTTAGGGGTGAGTTTCTTGGATTTGATCGCTCGACCAACTCGGTGAGTGGGGTGACTCTAAGAAATACATGTTCTCCTTCCTCGAACTCGAGCGGTCGACGTCGTTGGTGCATAACTCTTACATCGACTTTGAGATGTTCACATCCTATCTCCGATCAAACGGATCTTCTCGGTAGTCTATTTGGATCATATCTGGTCCCCACAACGTAACGCTCTCGATCCTGGTACCAACAAAGAGGCGTCGACATTTCCGTCCGTCTGATGCTTCAAAAGGTGCCATTCCAATACTCGCATGGAAGCTGTTGTGTAGGTGAACTCCACCAATGGTAAGACGTCGTCCCAACTTCCTCGGTGATCTAACGCATAAGCTCGCAACAAATCTTCAAGTGATTGGATCGTTCTCTCGGTCGGCCGTCGATCACGAGGATGATATCTTGAAGCTAAGCCTGAGCTCGGTTCCCATCGCTCCTTGCAATTCCTTCCAAAAATGAGGCGTGAACTTGGATCTCGGTCGACACGATCGAAGAGGGTATACCATGAAGTCGTACTATCTCGCGATGTAGATCTCGGTCGCCTTTCCACGTTGTATGTCGACCTCACGGTAAGAAATGGCGATTTGGTCAATCGGTCGACGATCACCCAAATCGAATCATTCTTCTTCTGCGTCTTCGGTAAACCTACAACGAAATCCATGGAAATACTATCCCATTTCCATACTGGCACGTCAAGCGATTGTAACATTCCCGCAGGTCGTTGGTGCTCCACCTTCGCTTTCTGACACGTTAAACACGAAGCTACGTACTCGGCCACTTGCTTCTTCATTCCGGACCACAAAAAATGCTTCTTCAAGTCTTGATACATCTTCGTAACTCCTGGGTGAATACTAAAGTTGCTCTTATGCGCTTCGTCAAGAATCAACTTTCTCAGCTCGGATACGTTAGGTACACATACTCGGCCATTGCATCTTAAGATGTCGTCCGCTCCGACTTGGAATTCTGTCGCCTTTCCTTGTGCTATCAACTGAACCTTCTCTTGCAGAAGCTCGTCATGAACCTGCTGGTCTCGGATCTCGTCCAACAATCTGTTAGAAATGGTAAGCATACCAAATCTCAGCTTCCCCGGTGAAACTTCGACACTCAACTTCAAGTCTCGGAACTTCTCGAGCATCTCCAACTCCTTGATCATCATTGCCGAGGTTAAAACGCTCTTCCTACTCAACGCATCTGCTACCACGTTAGCCTTACTGGGATGGTATTCCAACGTAAAGTCGTAGTCCTTGAGAAATTCTGTCCATCTTCGCTGACGCATGTTGAGTTCTTTCTGGTCGAACAGGTACTTCAAGCTCTTGTGATCGCTGAAAGCGAAGAGTGCTCCCATAAAGGTAGTGTCTCCATATCTTGGTAGCAAAAACTCTGCCGCCCGGCTCAAGTCGTGAGTAGGGTAGTTCTCGTGAATCTTAAGTCGTCTTGAAGCATACGCGACCACCTTCCGATGTTGCATCAAAGACGCATCCCAATCCCTGGTGTGACGCATCACAATACACCTCGAAGGCTCTTCGGGTTGAGGCAAAATCAAGACAGCGCCGCCGTCAAAAGCTCCTTCGCCTTTGAAAACCGGCTTCACACTCCTCGGTCCAGGCAAAAGGTTGATCCTTCCTCGTCGATCGTGTAAGAGGCGCGACAATCTTGAGAAACCTTCAATGAATCTTCGGTAATATCCTCGCTAAGCCGACAAAACTCCCGATCTCAGAATCGCCTTCTACTGTTCCCACGCTAACACAGCTTCAATCTTAGTTGGATCCACAGCTATCCCTTCTTTGGAAATCACGTGACCAAGAAAATTCACCTCTTCAAGCCAAAATTCACACTTCGACAAGTTGGCATAGAGTTGCTTATCTCGTAATATCTGCAGTACTCGACATAAGTGTTCTGCGTGCTCTTCTCGGTTCCTCGAGTAGATCAGTATGTCGTCGATGAACACTACAACAAACTGATCCAAAAACGAATGGAAAATCCTGTTCATGTAGTCCATAAACACAGCTGGCGCATTTGTCACTCCAAACGGCATCACCAAGTACTCGTAGTGACCGTATCTAGTCCTGAAAGCTGTTTTGGGGACATCTTCCTCCTTCACGCGAATCTGATGGTAGCCCGACTTCAAGTCTATCTTGGAAAAGATCGCCGCTCCACGAAGTTGATCCATCAAGTCGTCAATACGTGGTAACGGGTAACGGTTCTTCACGGTAACCTTGTTGAGCTCGCGGTAGTCCACGCACAGCCTTGATCGTCCATCCTTCTTCTTAACCAACAACACTGGAGCTCCCCACGGTGACACGCTCGGTCGTATGAATTGCTTCGACTCCAAGTGTTCGATCTGGGACTTCAGTTCTTTCATCTCGGCAGGAGACATCCTGTATGGCGCTTTGGAGATCGGTCCTGTCCCTGGAATCAGGTCGATGGAGAACTCGACCTCTCGCACTGGTGGTAACCCTGGCACGTCTTCGGGAAAAACGTCCTCAAAGTCACACACCACTGGAACATTCTTCACGTCGATCTGCTGGAAAACTTCCGAACTAGCCAGATACATGTATTCCCTAGTTCCTTCTTTCAAAGAAACTCCGATACGTTCGGCAGAAAGATAATTGGAGACTCCAAGATCTGGGAAAATTATAGTTTTACGGGCACAGTCCAAGAGGACATGGTGGTGTGACAACCAATCCATCCCGAGGATGACATCTAGGCCCTTAAGAGGCAAACAAACCAAATTGACCACAAACTTTCTACTCTGAATAACCACTACACAATTAAGACATGCAGTGTTTGTGACTAAGGTTTTAGCAGCTGGGGTTGTAACTACCAATTTAAACGGTAAGGCAGTCACAGTCAAGTTCAAATGGTTCACACAATCAGAAGAAATAAAGGAATGGGTTGCACCCGAATCAAAAAGAACGGATAAAGATTTACCCTCGATTTCACATTCACCTTGGATAAGATCTTCAGCTCGATCTGCTTCCTCGCCACTCATGCAGAAAACTCTGCCTTTAGCTACTTGACGTGTAACGACCCGTTTCCGGACCGCTACCGAGCTCAATATACCGAGCTCGAGTTACCGAGCTCAACACACCAAGCTCAACATAAACCTATATGAGATGTGTTTTTAAAAACAAAACTCTTGTGCCTTTTAAAAATACGATATATATTTTTTTTTATAAAAAACCAACTCGTGCACATCAGAGTAATTACAGCTTTTCGAAACATGATGCAACTAAGACACAAGACTTAAATTCTAATAAAACATACATGCATAACATACACATATATATATATCACCCGAATAATAATGTATACAAATACAGAGTAGCAAATGTGCAAAGAAAATACACCTAAGGTACGACAACTTCAAAAGAGTAATCATACCCTGGGGGTACTTCCGGCAGACTCCCACGCAGGGGGCTGCTCCAAAAGTAAGACCACCAGTCTACCCTGTAGCAATAAAACAACACTGCCCAAACTGGTCACGACCTCGAACACAAAAGAAAAACAAGTACAGTCCTCAGAAAAACAAACATCCAACAAATAAACAATCACGACAGATAGAGGTCGTCACTCGGGTCCTCGTCGAGCTCCTCCTCGGCATCGTCTACTGTCGAGTTCCCTGCACCCTCGACATCGCCTGGGTAACCGTCATGGATTGAAGGCACCACGGGAAAGGGTCAACTTCTCAACAATTCAAGATAAGCTC
The DNA here is from genome assembly GCA_037113605.1 of Calophaca sinica. Classification (NCBI taxonomy): domain Eukaryota; kingdom Viridiplantae; phylum Streptophyta; class Magnoliopsida; order Fabales; family Fabaceae; genus Calophaca; species Calophaca sinica. The sequence goes on from CM073733.1 coordinate 61,828,048, forward strand.
GACATAAAAATATAAGCAAGCGACAAAGTATAACAATCACCGACGTGACTCGACCATCTCACTCTAACTCGACACAACTCACAAATCCATTTTCTCTCGACTCGACAATTTTCCGAATGCACACGCCGTATCAGATGTCGGAAAGTCCAGCCGAAGCCTTGGGATCCTCGCTCTCCCTAGGGCGATCAACTCAGGTCCCGTAGCGTGGCGGCGTCTAGTCAATCTCCGTAAACAAAAAGGGGACCTAGCACCCTCAGTTATCCGGGTCACGGCTCAAAAACGTCATACGACTCACCTAGCTCGCTCACTCGATGAACAATTCGCCGCATACGATATTCAATGAGTTAAACACAAGATATTCAACCGCATGTCAAATAAAAGAGCAAGCTCGACATGAAGAAACGCAATTCAACATGCAATACACAATTCACGACATATATTCAATCACATATTAAATACATGCAAAAACTCAATCATATCACAACATTTCAAGCTCGACACAAATCAGGAAATCCATACACAATAACATAACCACATAGGATATGAAATGCCCTTACGCTAGCATACTACGAAAATATTAATGTGAAGCGCCCTTACTTAAGGACTTATAAAATAAAGCCTTAGAGATATCTAGAAGTTGCCCTTACATACTATAACAAGTATAAATGTGAAGCGCCCTTACATACTATAACAAGTATAAATGTGAAGCGCCCTTATTTAAGGACTTATAAAATAAAGCCTTAGAGATATCTAGAAGTTGCCCTTACATACTATAACAAGTATAAATGTGAAGCGCCCTTACATACTATAACAAGTATAAATGTGAAGCGCCCTTACCGAACTCCAAGTTTATGCTGCTCGACAACGACCTCGACACAGCTGTCTTCAAAGAGCTCGACAACGACTTCACTTACTCGATCTCGGGAATCAGACTTCCTAAAACAAACACAACTCAGATCGATCCATGGTTCTAATACATCTAGCTCTCTCTTCCCCAAACTCAACCACAACCCAGAAAAATATAAAACTCAAGAACTGAAATATATTTTTCCTCTAACACAAAGTTAGGGATTTCGATCAAAATTTCATGAAAAGTTATCTGATGCTTCAACAGATAGATCGACAACAACAATAACCAGAAGCAACAAACGAAAAACCAGAGATCGAACGAACCAAAAATGGGGTTTTTTGGGCACTGCCGATTGCAGAAATCAGAGAAAGAAATTTGTTTTACAAGCCCAATTAATCGGTTAAAAAGATAGGTAATATTGTGAATAAGAAAACCCATCAATTAGACATGATTTGGAAGCATAAAACTGGTTAAAAATGGGAGAAGAAATAGCGCTAAACAGTAGCACGATGAAAATAAAAATCTGTTCTTCATACCTCAACGGTGATGGTCGATCAGACGAGATATGGGTCGAGAAGTTGATGATGAACAAGATTGATGAAGAAAGCTTGTGCAGAATCTCGATGGAACTCACGGTTTCGTCGATGGAGATTTTGAAGAAAACAACGAAACACAGAGCAGAAGGAAGGAAGAAGAAAGAAGAAAAGAGAAAGAATGAGTGTGAGGGAATCGGTCGTGGTATACAGCTGGCGAGAAAGGGGTATAAACGTAACTCCAGCTATAAGATGCCAATCCCATCAATCATCTACCCGTTAACTCGTTCCTCTCATAATTACCCTCTACTCTGTCGGTCAACGGCAAGCCGACAATGTAATAATTACAAACAATAAAATAATAACGCTGAGTAACGTTCGAAATAATACGAGGTGTCATCTCGACACGATGTCGACAAGAGTGCTCGTGCAAACGTACAAGGTTCTAACACGAGTTCGTGAACGCGGTCTCCTCACCGACTTGCGTCTCATCATTTCGATGCAGCGACTTCATCAACTCGACACGCGACCTCCTCATCTCGGTGGCTAGTGCGTGGTCTCATCACCGACAAAGATCTCGGCAAACGATCTAGTCACGGGATCTCGACACAAGGTCTTGGTCGAGGTCTCGATACGTCGTCCTAATACGATGTCGATCTCGCCCTCGGGTGTTACAATCTCTCCCTCTAAAAAATTTCGTCCTCGAAATTGCAAATAAGATTCTTACCTCGTAAAAGTTCAGTCTTGAATCTTCATCTTCTCCTCCAGCTCCCAAGTCGCATCTCCGCCTTTTGATCCCACACAACCTTGACAAGTTGGATCTCTTTGTTCCGCAATCGCTTGGCTTTCCGATCAATGATCCTTGCTGGTAACGCTTCGAAAGATAAGTCGTCCTTCAGTTGAATCACATCCGGTTCGATGACATGAGAAGGGTCGGAAACATACTTCCGCAATTGTGAGACGTGAAAGACGTCGTGGATGTTCGACAAGAATGGGGTAAGGCAATCGATATGCCACCGACCAATACGACGAAGAATGCGGTAAGGTCCAATGAATTTAGGGGTAAGTTTCTTGGATTTGATCGCCGACCAACTCGATGGTGGGGGTGACTCTAAGAAATACATGTTCTCCTTCCTCGAACTCGAGTGGTCGACGTCGTTGGTCCGCATAACTCTTACATCGACTTTGAGATGTTCGCATCCGATCTCTGATCAAACGGATCTTCTCGGTAGTCTGCTGGATCATATCTGGTCCTACGACAGTTCGCTCGCCGTCCTGGTACCAACAAAGAGGCGTCTGACATTTCCGTCCATACAGCGCTTCAAAAGGTGCCATCCCAATACTCGCATGGAAACTGTTGTTGTATGTGAACTCCACCAATGGTAAGACGTCGTCCCAACTTCCTCGGTGATCTAACGTACAAGCTCGCAACAAATCTTCAAGCGATTGGATCGTTCTCTCAGTCTGACCGTCGATGCGTGGATGATATGCGGAGCTAAGCCTGAGCTCGGTTCCCATCGCTCCTTGCAATTCCCTCCAAAAATGAGACGTGAACTTCGGATCTCGGTCCGACACGATCGAAGAGGGTATTCCATGAAGTCGTACTATCTCCGCGATGTAGATCTCGGTCACCTTTCCTCGTTGTATGTCGACCTCCTTTGGTAAGAATGAGCGATTTGGTCAATCGGTCGACGATCACCCAAATCGAATCATTCTTCTTCTGCGTCTTCGGCAAACCTACAACGAAGTCCATGGAAATATCGTCCCATTTCCATACCGTACGCTGTTTATCAGAGCATTCCCGCAGTCGTTGGTGCTCCACCTTCGCTTCGACACGTTAAACATGAAGCTACGTGCTCGGCCACTTGCTTCTTCATTCCGACCACCAAAAATGCTTCTTCAAATCTTGATACATCTTCGTAACTCGGGATGAATACTAAAGTTGCTCTTATGCGCTTCGTCGAGAATCAACTTCCTCGGCTCGGATGCGTTAGGCACGCACACTCGGCCATTGCACCTCAAGATGTCGTCGCTCCGACCTGAAATTCATCGCCTTCCTTGCGCTATCAATCGAATCTTCTCTTGCGTAAGCTCGTCATGAACTTGCTGGTCTCGGATCTCGCCCAACAATCTGTTAGAAATGGTAAGCATACCAAATCTCGGCTTCCCGGTGAAACTTCGACACTCAACTTCAAATCTCGGAACTTCTCGAGCATCTCCAACTCCTTGATCATCATTACCGAGGTTAAAACGCTCTTCCCGCTCAACGATCTGCTACTACGTTAGCCTTACCGGATGGTATTCCAACGTAAAGTCGTAGTCCTTGAGAAATTACGTCCATCTACGTTGACGCATGTTGAGTTCCTTCGGTCGAACAGTACTTCAAGCTCTTGTGATCGCCGAAAACAGAAGAGTGCTCCGTAAAGGTAGTGCCTCCATATCTTCAAGCCAAAAACTCTGCCGCTAGCTCCAAGTCGTGAGTAGGGTAGTTCCTCTCGTGAATCTTGAGTGTCTTGAAGCATATGCGACCACCTTCCGATGTTGCATCAAAGACGCATCCCAACCCCTGGTGTGACGCATCACAATACACCTCGAAAGGCTCTTCGGGTTGAGGCAAAATCGGCACAGCGCTGTCGTCAAAAGCTCCTTGATCGTTGAAAATCGGCTTCACACTCCTCGGTCAAGCAAAGGTTGATCCTTCCTCGTTAATCGTGTAAGAGGCGCGACAATCTTCGAGAAACCTTCAATGAATCTTCGGTAATAGCACGCTAAGCCGACAAAACTTCGATCTCAGAATCGCCTTAGGTCGTTCCCACGCTTATCACCGCCTCAATCTTAGTTGGATCCACGGTATCCCTTCTCCTGGAAATCACGTGACCAAGAAAATTCACCTCTTCAAGCCAAAATTCACACTTCGGCAGATTGGCATAGAGTTGCTTATCTCGTAATATCTGCGATGCTCGACATAGGTGTTCTGCGTGCTCTTCTCGGTTCCTCGAGTAAATCAATATGTCGTCGATGAACACTACAACGAATCGATCCAAAACGAATGGAAAATCCTGCTCATGTAGTCCATAAACACACCGGCGCGTCGTCACTCCAAACGGCATCACCAAGTACTCGTAGTGACCGTATCTAGTCCTGAAAGCTGTTTTGGCGACATCTTCCTCCTTCACGCGAATCTGATGGTAGCCCGACTTCAAGTCTATCTTGGAAAAGATCGCCGCTCCACGAAGTTGGTCCATCAAGTCGTCAATACGTGGTAACGGATAACGGTTCTTCACGGTAACCTTGTTGAGCTCGCGATAGTCCACGCACAGCCTTGATCGTCCATCCTTCTTCTTAACCAACAACACTGGAGCTCCCCACGGTGACACGCTCGGTCGTATGAATTGCTTCGACTCCAAGTGTTCGATCTGGGACTTCAGCTCTTTCATCTCGGCAGGAGACATCACATGCGGCGCTTTGGAAATCGGTCTGTTCCTCGAATCAGTCGATGGAGAACTCGACCTCTCGTCCTGGTGGTAATCCTGGCCCGTCTTCGGGAAAAACGTCCTCAAAATCACACACCACTGGAACATTCTTCACGTCGATCTGCTGGAAAACTTCCGAACTAGCTAGATACATGTATTCCCTAGTTCCTTCTTTCAAAGAAACTCCAATACGTTCGGCAGAAAGATAATTGGAGACTCCAAGGTCCGAAAAATTACGCTTTACGGGCTCAGTCCAAAAGGACATGGTGGTGTGACAATCAATCCATCCCGAGGATAACATCTAAACCCTTAAGAGGCAAACAAACCAAATTGACCACAAACTTTCTACTCTGAATAATCACTACACAATTAAGACATGCGGTGTTTGTGACTAAGGTTTTAGCAATGGGGTTGTAACTACTAATTTAAACGGTAAAGCGATCCACAGTCAAGCTCAAATGGTTCACACAATCGGAAGAAATAAAGGAATGGGTTGCACGAATCAAAAAGAACGGATAAGGATTTACCCTCGATCTCACATTCACCTTGGATAAGATCATCACCGACCGCTTCCTCGCCACTCATGCGTAAAACTCGCCTTTAGCCACTTGACGCTTTCCTTTGGCTCTTTCGCCAAGCATCGTCGGTTCGACTTTAGGTGTAGGACAATCCTTAGCAAAATGCCCTGGCTTCTTGCGGTTAAACACACCTCCTCCTTTCGAGTACAGTTACTCGCGTAATGTCCCGACTTTCCACATCGGTAGCAAATCACCTCGACACCGGGTCCGACCTCCACTCCTCGGTACTTGGGTCATCGGACGATCTTGTCCCTCGTTGTTGTTCCCCGAGGTCGGTCGTAAGGCCTCTTCTGCGGTGGTTTCCCTTTCGTGCAAATCTCGCCCGCACTGGGTCTCACCGTCCGCCACAACAGTCTTCTTCTTGTGGCTCCTCACTCCTTCTACCTCGACACATCGATCAATCAGCTCTTGGAGATTTCGATCCTCAACGACACTCATCGACTTGAGATGTCGAATCTCAATCCCCGTTGGAATCTCTCACTCAACCATCTCTGGTCAACTCGGTCACGAAATGGACTGAAATACCTCGCTAACGATTCGAACTTGGCCGCATACTCCGACACCCGCGAGTTGCCTTGCTGCAGGTGAAGAAATTCCTGCTCCTTCTCGGCTCGTGCGATGATCCGGAAGTACTTGTCCAAAACCTTTCACGAAAAAGCTCCCGTGTCATCTCGCGATGTTCGCTATAAACGCTTGCTTCACTCCTCTCCACCAATACTCTGCGTCTCCTAGCGGTAAGTAGGTGGCATAGTCGACCTTCACGTTGTCCCGCAATGAAGTGCCTCAAAGATCTTCTCGATCTCTTGCATCCAAAGATCGCCTTTATCCGGATTTGGCTCACCGTAGAACTTGATTGTATCATGCTTCCTGAAGTCCGCCAATCCTCTCGCTTCAAAGATTTCGCTCGTTCGCTGTTCTTTGTAAGTTCTGCTGAGTTAACGCCGCCGTCTGTTGAGCCATCGCGTTAGCCTGTTGTGTTCAGCGGTGATTGTTGAGCCATGGCTGCCGCCATCTCGGTCATAGCTTGAATTGCTCGTTCCATGTCGACGTTCTCGGTTGCGGCTGTCGTATTCCTACGAGGTGGCATTAGATTCCACAAAGTTCAAAACCCTGTCAGAATCTCACAACAAGGATGTGTTAAAACACACTGCTTCAATCAAGAAACAGTTCAAACAATTTCTCAAGCAATAAGTGCTTCACTTAATCAAACAAAGAATCAACACAAAACAACTAGGTACCCAACACACATAACCCGACATAGTGACCGGTCAAATTCCTATGCACAGCTCGGTCGAACCGAATCAAGCTCGATACCAACAATGTAACGACCCGTTTCCGGACCGCTACCGAGCTCAATATACCGAGCTCGAGTTACCGAGCTCAACACACCAAGCTCAACATAAACCTATATGAGATGTGTTTTTAAAAACAAAACTCTTGTGCCTTTTAAAAATACGATATATATTTTTTTTTATAAAAAACCAACTCGTGCACATCAGAGTAATTACAGCTTTTCGAAACATGATGCAACTAAGACACAAGACTTAAATTCTAATAAAACATACATGCATAACATACACATATATATATATCACCCGAATAATAATGTATACAAATACAGAGTAGCAAATGTGCAAAGAAAATACACCTAAGGTACGACAACTTCAAAAGAGTAATCATACCCTGGGGGTACTTCCGGCAGACTCCCACGCAGGGGGCTGCTCCAAAAGTAAGACCACCAGTCTACCCTGTAGCAATAAAACAACACTGCCCAAACTGGTCACGACCTCGAACACAAAAGAAAAACAAGTACAGTCCTCAGAAAAACAAACATCCAACAAATAAACAATCACGACAGATAGAGGTCGTCACTCGGGTCCTCGTCGAGCTCCTCCTCGGCATCGTCTACTGTCGAGTTCCCTGCACCCTCGACATCGCCTGGGTAACCGTCATGGATTGAAGGCACCACGGGAAAGGGTCAACTTCTCAACAATTCAAGATAAGCTCGACATAAAAATATAAGCAAACAGCAAAGTATAACAATCACCGACGTGACTCGACCATCTCACTCTAACTCGACACAACTCACAAATCCATTTTCTCTCGACTCGACAATTTTCCGGAATGCACACGCCGTACCGTATGTCGGAAAGTCCAGCCGAAGCCTTGGGATCCTCGCTCTCCCTAGGATCAACTCAGTCCCGTGAGCGTGGCGACGTCTAGTCAATCTCCCGTAAACAAAAAGGGGACCTAGCACCCTCGATTATCCGGTCACGGCTCAAAAACGCCATACGACTCACCTAGCTCGCTCACTCGATGAACAATTACCACAGATACGATATTCAATGAGTTAAACACAAGATATTCAACCGCATGTCAAATAAAAGAGCAAGCTCGACATGAAGAAACGCAATTCAACATGCAATACACAATTCATGACATATATTCAATCACATATTAAATACATGCAAAAACTCAATCATATCACAACATTTCAAGCTCGACACAAATCAGGAAATCCATACACAATAACATAACCACATAGGATATGAAATGCCCTTACGCTAGCATACTACGAAAATATTAATGTGAAGCGCCCTTACTTAAGGACTTATAAAATAAAGCCTTAGAGATATCTAGAAGTTGCCCTTACATACTATAACAAGTATAAATGTGAAGCGCCCTTACATACTATAACAAGTATAAATGTGAAGCGCCCTTATTTAAGGACTTATAAAATAAAGCCTTAGAGATATCTAGAAGTTGCCCTTACATACTATAACAAGTATAAATGTGAAGCGCCCTTACATACTATAACAAGTATAAATGTGAAGCGCCCTTACCGAACTCCAAGTTTATGCTGCTCGACAACGACCTCGACACAGCTGTCTTCAAAGAGCTCGACAACGACTTCACTTACTCGATCTCGGGAATCAGACTTCCTAAAACAAACACAACTCAGATCGATCCATGGTTCTAATACATCTAGCTCTCTCTTCCCCAAACTCAACCACAACCCAGAAAAATATAAAACTCAAGAACTGAAATATATTTTTCCTCTAACACAAAGTTAGGGATTTCGATCAAAATTTCATGAAAAGTTATCTGATGCTTCAACAGATAGATCGACAACAACAATAACCAGAAGCAACAAACGAAAAACCAGAAATCGAACGAACCAAAAATGGGGTTTTCTGGGCACTGCCGATTGCAGAAATCAGAGAAAGAAATTTGTTTTACAAGCCCAATTAATCGGTTAAAAAGATAGGTAATATTGTGAATAAGAAAACCCATCAATTAGACATGATTTGGAAGCATAAAACTGGTTAAAAATGGGAGAAGAAATAGCGCTAAACAGTAGCACGATGAAAATAAAAATCTGTTCTTCATACCTCAACGGTGATGGTCGATCAGACGAGATATGGGTCGAGAAGTTGATGATGAACAAGATTGATGAAGAAAGCTTGTGCAGAATCTCGATGGAACTCACGGTTTCGTCGATGGAGATTTTGAAGAAAACAACGAAACACAGAGCAGAAGGAAGGAAGAAGAAAGAAGAAAAGAGAAAGAATGAGTGTGAGGGAATCGGTCGTGGTATACAGCTGGCGAGAAAGGGGTATAAACGTAACTCCAGCTATAAGATGCCAATCCCATCAATCATCTACCCGTTAACTCGTTCCTCTCATAATTACCCTCTACTGCTTGGTCAGCGGCAAGCGACAATGTAATAATTACAAACAATAAAATAATAACGCTGAGTAACGTTCGAAATAATACGAGGTGTCATCTCGACACGATGTCGACAAGAGTGCTCGTGCAAACGTACAAGGTTCTAACACGAGTTCGTGAACGCGGTCTCCTCAGCTCGACTTGCGTCCTCATCACCGATGCAGCGACTTCATCAACTCGACACGCCGACTCTCCTCATCTCAAAGAAGCCTAGTGCACGTGGTCTCATCAGCTCGACAAAAGATCTCGGCAAACGATCTAGTCACGGGATCTCGACACAAGGTCTTGGTCGAGGTCTCGATACGTCGTCCTAATACGATGTCGATCTCGTCCTCAGGTGTTACATGACGCTTCCCTTTGGCCTTTGCCGCAAGCATCATCGGTTCAGCTTTAGGTGTAGGACAATCCCTGACAAAATGTCCTGGCTTCTTACAGTTGAAACACACCTCCACCCTCTGAGTACAGTTATTGGCGTAATGTCCCGTCTTTCCACAATGGAAACAAGTCACCTCGACACTGGTCTATCCTCCGCTTCTCGGTACCTGGGTCATCGGACGATACTGTCCCCTGTTGTCGTTCCCCTGAGGTCGGTCGTAAGGCTTCTTCTGCGGTTGTTTCCCTTTCTGTGCAAATCTCTGCCCCGCACTCTGGGGTCTCACCGGTCCGCCCACAACAGTCTTCTTCTTGTGGCTTCTTACTCCTTCTACCTCGACACAGCGATCTATCAGCTCTTGGAGGTTTCGAATCCTCAATGACACCACTGACTTCTGAATGTCGAATCTCAATCCCCGTTGGAATCTCTCACTTAACCATCTTTGGTCAACTCGATCACGGAATGGACTGAAATATCTCGCAAGCGACTCGAACTTGGCTGCATACTCGGACACCGTCATACCGCCTTGCTGCAGTTGAAGAAACTCTTGCTCCTTCTCGGCTCGTGCAGTATCTGGGAAGTACTTGTCCAAGAACCTTTCACGAAAAAGCTCCCAGGTCATCTCGCGACGTTCTGCTATAAATGTTTGTTTCACTCCTCTCCACCAATACTCTGCGTCTCCTAGCAGTAAGTAGGTAGCGTAGTCGACCTTCACGTTGTCCGGGCAATGAAGTGCCTCGAAGATCTTCTCGATCTCTTGCATCCAAAGATCAGCTTTATCTGGATTTGGCTCACCGTAAAACTTCGGTGGATCATGCTTCCTAAAGTCTGCCAATCCTCTCGCTTGACATTTCGCTCGCTCGTTCTTTATTCTTTGCAAGTTCTGCTGAGTTAACGCCGTCTGTTGAGCCATCGCGTTAACTGTTGAGTTGCGGCGGTGATTGTTGAGCCATGGCTACCGCCATCTCGGTCATAGCTTGAATTGCTCGTTCCATGTCGACGTTCTCGGTTGCGGTATGCGTATCTCGACGAGGTGGCATTAGATTCCACAAAGTTCAAAACACTATCGAATCTCACAACAAGGATGTGTTAAAACACACCGCTTCAATCAAGAAACAAGTTCAAACAATTTTTCAAGCAATAAGTGCTTCACTTAATCAAACAAAGAATCAACATATTACAACTAGGTACCCAACACGGATATCCCGACACGCACGGTGACCGGTCAAATTTCCTATGCACACTCGGTCGAACCGAATCAGCTCGATACCAACAATGTAACGACCCGTTTCCGGACCGCTACCGAGCTCAATATACCGAGCTCGAGTTACCGAGCTCAACACACCGAGCTCAACTAAACCTGTATGAGATGTGTTTTAAAACGAAACTCTTGTGCCTTTTAAAAAGTACGGTCTATATTTTTTTTTTATAAAACCAACTCGTGCACATCAGAGTAATTACAGCTTTTCGAAACATGGTGCAACTAAGACACAAGACTTAAATTCTAATAAAACATACATGCATAACATACATATATATATCACTCGAAATAATAATGTATACAAAATACAGAGTAGTAAATGTACAAAGAAAATACACCTAAGGTATGACGACTTCAAAAGAGCAATCATACCCTGGGGGTACTTCCGGCAGACTCCCACGCAGGGGGCTGCTCCAAAAGTAAACCGCCAGTCTACCCTGTAGCAATAAAACATACCCGGCCCAAACTGGTCACGACCTCGAACACAAAGAAAAACAAAGTACAGTCATCAGAAAAACAAACATCCAACAACATAATCAATCACGACAAGTAGAGGTCGTCACTCGGGTCCTCGTCGAGCTCCTCCTCGGCATCATCTGCTGTCGAGTTCCCTGCGCCCTCGACCTCGCCTGGGTAACCGTCATGGATTGAAGGTACCACGGGAAAGGGTCAACTTCTCAGCAATTCAACAGCAATTCACAATTCACAACATTTCAAGCTCGACACCAATCAAGGAATCCATACATAATAACCTATAAAATAAAGTCTTAATAATGTCTAAAAGTTGCCCTTACGCTAGCATACTATGAAAGTATTAATGTGAAGCGCCCTTACCGAACTCCAAGCTAATGCTGCTCGACAACGACCTCGACACGGCTGTCTTCAAATGAGCTCGACAACGACTTCTCTTACTCGATCTCGACACGGCTGTCTTCAACGAGCTCGACAACGACTTCGACACGTACCGTCCTCAATCGACCTCGACACGTACACTTCTCAGTCGACCTCGACACGCATAGCCTCGATCCGATCCCACTTGCTTCCCCGTCCTCGGGTTCACTCTCCCGTACACCTCGATTCGAAATCACACGATCTCTGAATCGACTTCCTAAAACAAGCACAACTCAGTTCGATCTATGGATTCTAATACACTTAGCTCTCATCCCAAACTTAACCACAACCCAGAAAATATAAAAACTCAAGAACTTAAATATATTTTTCCTCTAACACAAAGTTAGGGTTTTCGATCAAAAGTTCATGAAAAAGATTATCTGATGCTACAACAGATAGATCGACAACAACAACAACCAGAAGCAACGATCGACAAACTAAAATAAGAAGTCGAAACAAACCAAAAAGGAAGGGTTTCTGGGCACTGCCGATTACAGAAAAACAGAGGAAGAAAATTTGTTTTACAAGCCCAATTAATCGGTTAGAAAGGGAGGTAATATCATGAAGAAGAAAACCCATCAGTTTGACATGATTTGGAAGCATAAAACTGGCTAAAATGGAAAGAAGAAATGGCGCTAAACAGTAACATGAAGAAGAGAAAAATATGTTTTTCCTTACCTCAGATGGTGGTCGAGCAGGCGAGATATAGGTCGAGAAGATGATGAGGAACAAGATTGATGAAGAAAGTTTGTGCAGAATCTCGATGGAACTCAAGGTTTCGTCGATGGAAGTTCTGGAGAGAAACAAGGAACTCAGAGCAGAAGGAAGGAAGAAGAAAGAAGAAAAGAGAAATGAGTATCTGAGGGAACCGGTCGTGGTATACAGCTGGTGAGAGAAGGGTATAATCGTAACTCCAGCTATGAGATTACAATCCCATCAATCATTCTACCCATCTAATCATTCCTCTCATAATTACCCTCTACTCTGTCGGTCAACGATCTAGACACGCGACGAGAACGGCAAGCCGACAATGTAATTATTACAAACAATATAATAATAACGCTGAATAACGTTCGAAAGAATACGAGTTATCATCTCGACACGATGTCGACTAGGGTGCTCGTGCAAGCGCACAAGGTTCTAACACGAGTTCGTGAACGCAGCCTCCTCAGTTCGACATGCGACCTCCTCAGCTCGGTACGCGACTTCATCAACTCGACACCCGACCTCCTCATTTCGGCGGCTAGTGCACGCAGCTCTCCTCGGCTCGAACCGACCTCGGCAAACGATCTTGGCACGGGATCTCGACACAAGATCCCGACGCGAGGTCTCGATACGTCGTCCTAAGACGATGTCGATCTCGTCCTCAGGTGTTACAATCTCTCCCTCTAAAAAAAATTTCGTCCTCGAAATTGCAAATAAGATTCTTACCTCGAAAAAGTTCGAGTCTTGAGTCTTCATCTTCTCCTCCAGCTCCCAAGTCGCATCTCCCGCCTTACGATCCCACAACTTTGACGAGTTGAATCTCTTTGTTCGCGGTGTTTGGCTTTCCGATCAACGATCCTTGCGATGATGCTTCAAAAGATAAGTCGATCCTTCAGTTGAATCACATCCGTTCGATGACATGAGAGGGTCGGAAACATACTTCCGCAATTGTGAGACGTGGAAGACGTCGTGGATGTTCGACAAGAATGGTGGCGAGCAATCGATATGCCACCGGGCCGACACGACGAAGAATGCGGTAAGGTCCAATAAATTTAGGGTGAGTTTCTTGGATTTGATCGCTCGACCAACTCGATGGTGGGGGTGACTCTAAGAAATACATGTTCTCCTTCCTCGAACTCGAGCGGTCGACGTCGTTGGTCCGCATAACTCTTCGTCGACTTTGAGATGTTCGCATCCTATCTCGATCAAACGGATCTTCTCGGTGATCTATTTGGATCATATCCTGGTCCCATAACGTAACGCCGTCGTCCTGGTACCAACAAAGAGGCGTCGACATTTCGTCCGTCTGATTGCTTCAAAAGGTGCCATTCCAATACTCGCATGGAAGCCGTTGTGTAGGTGAACTCCACCAATGGTAAGACGTCGTCCCAACTTCCTCGGTGATCTAACGCAAGTTCGCAACAAATCTTCAAGTGATTGGATCGTTCTCGGTCGACCGTCGATGCGAGGATGATATGCCGAGCTAAGCCTGAGCTCGGTTCCCATCGCTCCTTGCAATTCCTTCCAAAATGAGACGTGAACTTCGGATCTCGGTCGACACGATCGAAGAGGTATACCATGAAGTCGTACTATCTCCGCGATGTAGATCTCGGTCGGCTTTTCCACGTTGTATGTCGACCTCAGTAAGAAATGAGCGGATTTGGTCAATCGGTCGACGATCACCCAAATCGAATCATTCTTCTTCTGCGTCTTCGCAAACCTACAACGAAATCCATGGAAATACTATCCCATTTCCATACCGGGCACGCCGTTTATCAGAACATTCCGCAGGTCGTTGGTGCTCCACCTTCGCTTTCTGACACGTTAAACACGAAGCTACGTACTCGGCCACTTGCTTCTTCATTCCGGACCACCAAAAATGCTTCTTCAAGTCTTGATACATCTTCGTAACTCCTGGGTGAATACTAAAGTTGCTCTTATGCGCTTCGTCGAGTATCAACTTTCTCAGCTCGGATACGTTAGGTACACACACTCGGCCATTGCATCTTAAGATGTCGTCCGCTCCGACTTGGAATTCTGTCGCCTTTCCTTGTGCTATCAACTGAACCTTCTCTTGCAGAAGCTCGTCATGAACCTGCTGGTCTCGGATCTCGTCCAACAATCTGTTAGAAATGGTAAGCATACCAAATCTCAGCTTCCCCGGTGAAACTTCGACACTCAACTTCAAGTCTCGGAACTTCTCGAGCATCTCCAACTCCTTGATCATCATCGCCGAGGTTAAAACGCTCTTCCTACTCAACGCATCTGCTACCACGTTAGCCTTCTGGGATGGTATTCCAACGTAAAGTCATAGTCCTTGAGAAATTTCGTCCATCTTCGCCGACGCATGTTGAGTTCTTTACGGTCGAACAGTACTTCAAGCTCTTGTGATCGCTGAAAGCGATGAAGTGCTCCCATAAAGGTAGTGTCTCCATATCTTGACGCAAAAACTCTGCTTTGCCGGCTCAAGTCGTGAGTAGGGTAGTTCCTCTCGTGAATCTTAAGGTGTCTTGAAGCATACGCGACCACCTTACGATGTTGCATCAAAGACGCATCCCAATCCCTGGTGTGACGCATCACAATACACCTCGAAAGGCTCTTCGGGTTGAGGCAAAATCAACACAGCGCCGTCAAAAGCTCCTTCGCCTTTGAAAACCGGCTTCACACTCCTCGGTCCAGGCAAAGGTTGATCCTTCCTCGTCGATCGTGTAAGGCGCGACAATCTTCGAGAAACCTTCAATGAATCTTCGGTAATATCCTGCTAAGCCGACAAAACTCTGATCTCAGAATCGCCTTCTACTGTTCCCACGCTAACACAGCTTCAATCTTAGTTGGATCCACAGCTATCCCTTCTTTGGAAATCACGTGACAAAGAAAATTCACCTCTTCAAGCCAAAATTCACACTTCGACAGGTTGGCATAGAGTTGCTTATCTCGTAATATCTGCAGTACTCGACATAAGTGTTCTGCGTGCTCTTCTCGGTTCCTCGAGTAGATCAGTATGTCGTCGATGAACACTACAACAAACTGATCCAAAAACGAATGGAAAATCCTGTTCATGTAGTCCATAAACACAGCTGGCGCATTTGTCACTCCAAACGGCATCACCAAGTACTCGTAGTGACCGTATCTAGTCCTGAAAGCTGTTTTGGGGACATCTTCCTCCTTCACGCGAATCTGATGGTAGCCCGACTTCAAGTCTATCTTGGAAAAGATCGCCGCTCCACGGTTGATCCATCAAGTCGCCAATACGTGGTAATGGGTAACGGTTCTTCACGGTAACCTTGTTGAGCTCGCGGTAGTCCACGCCACGACCTTGATCGTCCATCCTTCTTCTTAACCAACAACACCGAGCTCCCCACGGTGACACGCTCGGTCGTATGAATTGCTTCGACTCCAAGTGTTCGATCTGGGACTTCGATTCTTTCATCTCGGCAGGAGACATCCTGTATGGCGCTTTGGAGATCGGTCTGTCCTGGAATCGGTCGATGGAGAACTCGACCTCTCGTGACCGGTGGTAACCCTGGCACGCCTTCGAAAAACGCCCTCAAAGTCACACACCACCGAACATTCTTCACGTCGATCTGTGGAAAACTTCCGAACTAGCCGGATACATGTATTCCCTAGTTCCTTCTTTCAAAGAAACTCCGATACGTTCGCGTAAAGATAATTGGAGACTCAAGGTGCAGGAAAATTACAGTTTTACGGGCAGAGTCCAAGAGGACATGGTGGTGTGACAACCAATCCATCCCGAGGATGACATCTAGGCCCTTAAGAGGCAAACAAACCAAATTGACCACAAACTTTCTACTCTGAATAACCACTACACAATTAAGACATGCAGTGTTTGTGACTAAGGTTTTAGCAGCTGGGGTTGTAACTACCAATTTAAACGGTAAGGCAGTCACAGTCAAGTTCAAATGGTTCACACAATCAGAAGAAATAAAGGAATGGGTTGCACCCGAATCAAAAAGAACGGATAAAGATTTACCCTCGATTTCACATTCACCTTGGATAAGATCTTCAGCTCGATCTGCTTCCTCGCCACTCATGCAGAAAACTCTGCCTTTAGCTACTTGACGCTTCCCTTTGGCCTTTGCCGCAAGCATCGTCGGTTCAGCTTTAGGTGTAGGACAATCCCTGACAAAATGTCCTGGCTTCTTACAGTTGAAGCACACCTCCACCCTCTGAGTACAGTTATTGGCGTAATGTCCCGTCTTTCCACAACGGAAACAAGTCACCTCGACACTGGTCTGTCCTCCGCTTCTGCACTGGGTCATCGGACGACATCGCCCCTGTTGTCGTTCCTCGAGGTCTGGTCGTAAGGCTTCTTCTGCGGTTGTTTCCCTTTCGTGCAAATCTACGCCGCCGCACTGGGTCTCACCGGTCGCCCACAACAGTCTTCTTCTTGTGGCTTCTTACTCCTTCTACCTCGACACAATGATCTATCGGCTCTTGGAGGTTTCAATCCTCAATGACACCACCGACTTCGAATGTCGAATCTCAATCCCGTTGGAATCTCTCACTTAACCATCTTTGGTCAACTCGATCACGGAATGGACTGAAATATCTATGGCGACTCGAACTTGGTCGCATACTCGGACACCGCCATACCGCCTTCTTTGCAGCTTGAAGAAACTCTTGCTCCTTCTCGGCTCGTGATGTCTGGGAAGTACTTGTCCAAGAACCTTTCACGAAAAAGCTCCCAGGTCATCTCGCGACGTTCTGCTATAAATGTTTGCTTCACTCCTCTCCACCAATACTCTGCGTCTCCTAGCAGTAAGTAGGTAGCGTAATCGACCTTCACGTTGTCCGGGCAATGAAGTGCCTCGAAGATCTTCTCGATCTCTTGCATCCAAAGATCAGCTTTATCTGGATTTGGCTCACCGTAAAACTTCGGTGGATCATGCTTCCTAAAGTCTGCCAATCCTCTCGCTTCAAAGATTTCGCTCGCTTCGCTGTCGCTGGCGCAAGTTCTGGCGAAAGTTAACGCCGTCTGGCTGAGCCATCGCGTTAGCCTGTTGAGTTCAGCGGTGATTGTTGAGCCATGGCTGCCGCCATCTCGGCCATAGCTTGAATTGCTCGTTCCATGTCGACGTTCTCGGTTGCGGTATGCGTATCTCGACGAGGTGGCATTAGATTCCACAAAGTTCAAAACACTATCGAATCTCACAACAAGGATGTGTTAAAACACACCGCTTCAATCAAGAAACAAGTTCAAACAATTTTTCAAGCAATAAGTGCTTCACTTAATCAAACAAAGAATCAACATATTACAACTAGGTACCCAACACAGTATATCCCGACACAAAGGACCGGTCCAAATTTCCTATGCACGGCTCGGTCGAACCGAATCAGCTCGATACCAACAATGTAACGACCGCTTTCGGACGCTACCGAGCTCAATATACCGAAGCTCGAGTTACCGAGCTCAACACACCGAGCTCAACTAAACCTGTATGAGATGTGTTTTAAAGCGAAACTCTTGTGCCTTTTAAAAAGTACGGTCTATATTTTTTTATAAAACCAACTCGTGCACATCGTAGTAATTCTGACTTTTCGAAACATGGTGCAACTAAGACACAAGACTTAAATTCTAATAAAACATACATGCATAACATACATATATATATCACTCGAAATAATAATGTATACAAAATACAGAGTAGTAAATGTACAAAGAAAATACACCTAAGGTATGACGACTTCAAAAGAGCAATCATACCCTGGGGGTACTTCCGGCAGACTCCCACGCAGGGGGCTGCTCCAAAAGTAAACCGCCAGTCTACCCTGTAGCAATAAAACATACCCGGCCCAAACTGGTCACGACCTCGAACACAAAGAAAAACAAAGTACAGTCATCAGAAAAACAAACATCCAACAACATAATCAATCACGACAAGTAGAGGTCGTCACTCGGGTCCTCGTCGAGCTCCTCCTCGGCATCATCTGCTGTCGAGGTCCCTGCGCCCTCGACCTCGCCTGGGTAACCGTCATGGATTGAAGGTACCACGGGAAAGGGTCAACTTCTCAACAATTCAACAGCAATTCACAATTCACAACATTTCAAGCTCGACACCAATCAAGGAATCCATACATAATAACCTATAAAATAAAGTCTTAATAATGTCTAAAAGTTGCCCTTACGCTAGCATACTATGAAAGTATTAATGTGAAGCGCCCTTACCGAAATCCAAGCTAATGCTGCTCGACAACGACCTCGACACGGCTGTCTTCAAATGAGCTCGACAACGGCTTCTCTTTTCGATCTCGACACGGTGTCTTCAACGAGCTCGACAACGACTTCGACACGCATCTGGCCCTCAATCGACCTCGACACGTACACTTCTCAGTCGACCTCGACACGTACAGTTCTCGATCTGGATCCCACTGCTTCCACGTCCTCGGGTTCACTCTCCCGTACACCTCGATTCGAAAATCACACGATCTCGGGAATCAGACTTCCTAAAACAAGCACAACTCAGTTCGATCTATGGATTCTAATACACTTAGCTCTCATCCCAAACTTAACCACAACCCAGAAAATATAAAAACTCAAGAACTTAAATATATTTTTCCTCTAACACAAAGTTAGGGTTTTCGATCAAAAGTTCAGGAAATTATAACCACTTCAAATTAGGCTAGTTAAAACGCCAATCCTTCCAAATTAATTCATGCATATTGATCAAGTGACCAATCAAACCAAACCAAACGCACATCTATATATACCAATTGGAGCTCGATAGAACTCTCAACGGTACAAACAGCACACATTGGTTTAGGGGGGTTGGGGACAGACTCCAACCCTATTTCAGTCAAAACCCCATACAAGACCATTTCAGAATAACTAATAGACTAATTATTGAGCTAAAGAATCTAACTAACAAATCCTAGCGCACCCTAAGGGAGGTTTTAGGGGAAGTCTATGTTACCTGAGTAATCCCAAGTTAGGGATTTAAGCTCCATAAATTCCCATTCTTCTTCCTTCATCGTTCTGAGCTCAAAATCGTTTTCTCCTTCGCTTAGAACCGACATGCACGTCATTTTCCTTCTTGTTCAGAAACCCCAACCTCCATTGGAGCACTCCTTGAAGCTTCAAGCTTCCACCTTCTTCATTTGAACTTCAATGGAGATGGAATCCCTTGCTTCTTTTTCTAATTCGACCTCAGTTCCTCTCCATTTCTCAGTCTCGATCTCTCTCCCTATCTCACGCGATCTCTCCCTCTCCCTCTCTGCGTTCGGCCCTCTCTCCCTCTCCTGGCCGTGAACAGTGGCACGGCCACCACCCCACACCGCGTGCCACCTCCTCCACCACCACCGCGGGCCCTTCCTTCTTCATCTCTCTCGATCGCGACATCCTCTCCCCTCTTCTCTTCTTTCTTTCCTTCTTCTTCTCTCTTCCTCTTTCTTTCTCTATTTTTCTGATTTTCCCTTTCCTTCTTTTGGGGCTGCAGGTCACGATGGAGGGAGTATTAGGGTGAAGGAGGGGTACTAATGTGGGCTTAAGTGGATCATGGAGTACGGTGGAGCTTAGGTCCAAAATTAATTAAAACCTTGCAATTACGCCCTTATTAAACCTCTAAATTAAATCTTAGGTACCTAATAATATTCTTGAGCAATCTGGCTAATTTAGTCTCATAATTCCTAAATCACTGGGTAAAATTACAATTTTACCCTTTAGTTCCTAATTGGTTTTAAATTACGAAATTAGGGCTTCGAACTATTTTTAATCCTTAGAGATTAAATTCACTTTCACTTAGGACTCCTAATAATTAGGCTTAGGGGTTTTGGGATGTTACATTACTCCCCACCTTTTAGGAATTTTGTCCCCAAAATTCGCTTTACCTTCTAACCAAATCCTTATACAAATTCTGTTCTTTGTGCTTCTACTGCGACACTCTGATCATACTCAGGTTCGGGTGAGTAGGTTTCACTTCAAATCATTCTAAATCATCGGGGTTCGAAGGGAATTAATAGCAACGTTAGGTCCATTGTCTAGAAAATTTGGTGATTCAATTAACCGGTTACAAACTATGTCTTACACCCAATAAGATTCTTATTAATTTAAGACAAAGTTTGTAATTAGTCAAACAAAATCACTTCACACACTGGCTAATGAATCTATCATAGACATTAATTTCTTTGAATTCCCACCGATTTAGCTATATTATGACTCTGGTAGTCCAAAGACTATGGTTTAACACTCTTCATCAGGCTAGTTATTCCACCAAAGTCACTAGGCCTAGAGAACTTGGGGCTTGACTAACTTCAAGGTTCCCTAATCACAACTGAGGCATTGGAAGTTTGGTTCATCACTATCCCTTTGGATTCTAGAAAATACTAGGGTATTTCTAATCAAGGTCCACTAGGTGCTTTAGAGGGCTTCGTGGTTATCAATCAGCTTGGGATCCATTCACAATGGTTAGATCAAACAAGCTTGACTAGTTAACAAGTGTTGAGAGCCTAATCGATTATGAATGCCCATCCTAAATTGATCAAGACCGTACCGCTAAGAATCCTTACTTGCCGACTATAATTGTCGTAGAATCAAGTGGTCACGACAAAAGGATTAACAGTGTTAAACCACTCTAGGTACAATATATCCAAAGTGACCTTCTCAAAATTAATAATTGAAAATTGGTCATGTTTACTAACACTGTTAACAGTAAAGTCTCCAGTAGGAACACTTACCTATTGAGGAACAACTATGGAATCAAATAATGGAAAAATACTAACCTATGTTTCCTAACATAGGTGAAACCAACATTGGTAGAATTTATCTTATCAGATCCATTGTAGCTCAGTAGTTCTAATATTACTTCTCTGAGCCTTTCAAACAAACTAGCATCTCTAAGAGAATTCTAAAATATTCCTAAGTGATGCTCTAGGATTTAGGATCCTAAAAATATGTACTTATGATCCTAAAAGTCTTAAAAATGTGAAAATCCACGCTCGCTTCAAAGGCTGGCGTCACACAAGACTCTAGCGCGCCACGCCGCATTTTGCTCAAGTGCCTTTGTTTTTCTGCGCGTCGCGCGCACCTGTGAAGCGCGTCACGCGCAGACCTGCAGAATTATGCAGAATTTTGAGTTTGACCCAATTCCAACTTCAAACTCAATTTCCACTCAATCCAAACCAATCATAATCACGGTAGAGACTCCAAATCAAGAATTCAATATATATACATGATCAAGAGCAACCTACGACATATTCAAATCACCACAAAACATGATTGCACACATCATAGCATACGTCAAAATGTTCGTTTATTCATGGATCCCAAATCCCTACTCATGCATTTACCTAACCCATATCTTGAATCAAGCAAACACAACACAACACAAGGGAAATGGAAACCCTAAACCCAATCCAATCCAAGACAAATTCATAACACTTAAGGACTCAAGAACAAGGATTCAAACATGATGAATTACAAGGAGTATTTATCCACTATCACATCGTGGTAATATCATGCTCTAGGCTTTTCAACTATTTCATAAATTCGTCAAATAGATCATGCTCTTAAGGAATTCAGACAAGGATCTAGCATACACATAATGGTAGCCTCAAAACATATTTCTCATGTCAACAATGCACTCAAAATATGAACATAACAATTATACTCATAAGGCAGTCAAGGAACATGTAGTCTGTTTATGGTTCCTAACTGCACTTATGCAAGTTCACAACATCACAATTAAGGGTCATTCATGCAATAGCCACTCAGGATTCCAAATTTATGGACATATAATGTCACGAGACTTGCAAAGACTTAGGATCAAAATGTTGAAAGTAAATGCGTTTTCCATATTGGAGGCAAGCCAATGTAAAATTAGCACGCTCAATTAGGCTAATGCATTCTTAACAAGCAACCAAATTTCTCTCATGCAATAAGAAGATTGAAACATCAAGGAAAGTCAAATTCTCACATATGGTTATAAAGCCAACACATCTAAGCATAACTATCCAGATTGAACATAAAGGAAATGCAAATCTTAACTCAAGTCGTCAATGCCTCACGTTTAGACATAATCAATGTTCAGGCAAGGAATTGAAAACAACCAAATAGAAAAATCAAAGCGAGAGAAATTCGTTCATGTTACTAATTTATAACTTTTTAATTTCCAAACTTTGTGTTTTCAAAATTTAACTTTCAATTATGTAAAAATATTTTTCCCAAACTTGAACCATGAGTATCATCGAATATCAAAACATTTTATGTTTCACAATGGTCGCGGTTTCTCCAAGAGTATCCCATAATACTCTCGTTGTCCCGCAACTACTTTGATCATCAACCTCGTCATACCAAAACTTTTATAATGATCTTCCAGTGGTAGCAGAGTTTAACGTGGCCACTAAGCTCAACTGCGGCTAGGTATGCATTCCGTGGACTTAGGCAGGCCAGAGTGGCTGAAATCCTTCACGACATGAACTACTACTAGACGATCATTACGGAATCTGAAACTGTATTTAGGAGTAATTACATATATGAGAATGTCTCACGAAAGAGTACATGCCTCTAGTATTCCCTGCAAATCTTCATCCTCCTCATTCCTTTAATGAATCCTTGAGGTGGCCTACCTCAATAATTCACCAAAAGAACTCAGAAAACTCGGACTTACAGACACAACTGACTCTTTTCCTAAACCGGATCACTTCTAGACACACTTGACTCACAGTCTGAGAGGGTCGAACTGCTCTGATACCATAATGTAACACCCTAACTCTAATTAGGAGATTACTTACTAATCTAATCCTGTATTAAGGAGAGTTAGACAAAAATTAAATAAATAAATTCTTTTCGCATACAGACGTTTAACAAAGAATGAGTCTCGTTCAAAGTTACTATACTTCGTTCAACTATAACTTTTTAGAATAATTCAAAGGCATCATTCCTGAACATGCTACTAAATTAATGCACATAAATCAGAGATTTGAAAGTGGAACTAAACTTAATTAATTACAACTCTTTTCCGAAGGAATAATAAAATATAACATTTACAATTACACATTATTCACACATAATACTAGGACATAACCTAGGACTTAGGACATGACTTGTGATCCGGTGACTCAAGTCTCACAGAAAAGCAAGACCGAGCACATTCCAATGCTCTGAACCCCTTCAAACAGCTGTACCTGAAAACAACGCCCCAAAGGTGAGTTTATAAAACTCAATAACATAGACTTAGATAAAAAATACTTTTATCGTTGTTTTCAGCCATACGTGGTGTGCGACGTATGAAAAATCCATCCCATAAGCATAGGTATATATATATATATATACTACCTTAACAAATCCTCAAGACATGATATTTCAAACATCAATTACAAAGTCAAACATATGTCACAACAATGACAATGAATGTTCCCCACTTGATCCAGCTCAAGTACAAAATGAGTAAAATCCTATTAACAGGATAAAACCAAGGGGGCCCCCAACGGCACAGGTGGTAGCTAATCACTTACGATGGGGTTGCAGAGCAAATTGCAAACATTCCACACACAAACAATGCCTATTATCGTGACATCCCAAGCCATACTCACATTGGAGCCACAAGGCCTTACGAAATGGTATGCCACTCATAGGACTTCACACAGGCAATTCAATCAAGATCATTAATTCATAAAGCAACACACAGCACTAGCATAATTTTATAATGTTTGCAGTTCAAGCGCAAACATTTCGAACACGTATAAGTTTCAATCAATGAGAAACAATAAGCTCAATGCAATTACATTTAGTAAACACTAATGAATGTACCCACTTGGCAAAGCCCGAGGATCAAAATGAGCAAGGACCTATGTGTGGTCCTACCAAAGGGTCCCCGTCAACGAAAGTGACCGAAGTACGCATATGACGAGTTTGCATTTCAAAAGCAAACATCCGAACACATAAACAACCAAGTTTCAATCAAAACAAGAGTCAAAACAAGGTTTCACATGCGTTATTAGGATTTAATAACACATCAAATAATAATTCATTACAATTATCACAATCCCAATCAAATAACAATTCTAAGTAATTTACATGTCTAATTGGGAATCAAACACTTAGCAATATAACCACAACTTATTTAAAAGGGGTATAAAGCCCTTCACCCATTTCAGGAAATTATAACCACTTCAAATTAGGCTAGTTAAAACGCCAATCCTTCCAAATTAATTCATGCATATTGATCAAGTGACCAATCAAACCAAACCAAACACACATCTATATATACCAATTGGAGCTCGATGGAACTCTCAACGGTACAAACATCACACATTGGTTTAGGGGGGTTGGGGACAGACTCCAACCCTATTTCAGTCAAAACCCCATACAAGACCATTTCAGAATAATTAATAGACTAATTATTGAGCTAAAGAATCTAACTAACAAATCCTAGCGCACCCTAAGGGAGGTTTTAGGGGAAGTCTATGTTACCTGAGTAATCCCAAGTTAGGAATTTAAGCTCCATAAATTCCCATTCTTCTTCCTTCATCGTTCTGAGCTCAAAATCGTCTTCTCCTTCGCTTAGAACCCACATGCACGTCATTTTCCTTGTTGTTCAGAAACCCCAACCTCCATTGGAGCACTCCTTGAAGCTTCAAGCTTCCACCTTCTTCATTTGAACTTCAATGGAGATGGAATCCCTTGCTTCTTTTTCTAATTCGACCTCGGTTCCTCTCCATTTCTCGGCCTCGATCTCTCTCCTCTCTCACGCGATCTCTCCTCTCCTCTCTGCGTTCGGCCCTCTCTCCCTCTCCTGGCCGTGAACAGTGGCACGGCCACCACCCCACACCGCCGTGCCACCTCCTCCAGCCACCACCGTGGCCCTTCCTCCTTCATCTCTCTCGATCGCGACATCCTCTCCCCTCTTCTCTTCTTTCTTTCCTTCTTCTTCTCTCTTCCTCTTTCTTTCTCTATTTTTCTGATTTTCCCTTTCCTTCTTTTGGGGCTGCAGGTCACGATGGAGGGAGTATTAGGGTGAAGGAGGGGTACTAATGTGGGCTTAAGTGGATCATGGAGTACGGTGGAGCTTAGGTCCAAAATTAATTAAAACCTTGCAATTACGCCCTTATTAAACCTCTAAATTAAATCTTAGGTACCTAATAATATTCTTGAGCAATCTGGCTAATTAAAACCACGCATAATTATTTAGTCTCATAATTCCTAAATCACTGGGTAAAATTACAATTTTACCCTTTAGTTCCTAATTGGTTTTAAATTACGAAATTAGGGCTTCGAACTATTTTTAATCCTTAGAGATTAAATTCACTTTCACTTAGGACTCCTAATAATTAGGCTTAGGGGTTTTGGGATGTTACACTTTTTATAAAATGAGCACAAGGTAAAACAAATATAACCTATACATTATTTTCTAATTGCAAAGGACTCATCCTAGAGATAAGGACTCTGACTCGTGATCCGGTGACTCAATGTCTTACCGAGGGCGAGACCGAACACGCTTCGTGCTCTAAACCTCCTCCATCAAGTGTACCTGAAAACAACGCCCCAACGGTGAGTTTATAAAACTCAGTAACATAGACTTAGAAGAAAAATGCTTTTACCGTTGTTTCCAGCCATATGCGTGTGCTACGTATGGAAAATCCTCCCTGACAACATATACTTAACATATACTAATATTATGGCCTAATCTTAACATCATCTTCATTCATTCAGTCAAACTCAAACATAACTTGCTTCAAGAGCATTCATTTGCAAGGTAACATAATTCATACACATAACATACAATCACATAATTCAAATCAAACATAATGGGCCTCTTTGTAAGTCTTTTATCGCAACACCCGGGTTACTGGACTTTATTGTCCAGCCCAGTGGCTTACCCCACTGGTGAGCCCGCAATGCCACATCACGTAATTCGTAATACATGACATCAAACCTTATTCGTCATACATCATAGCATAGGCATCCTCAATCTTTTAAAAAAACTCACTAGGTAGTTAAGTGTGAGAAACTTAACCACACTAGTTTAAAAATTTTGATACGGCAGTCAGAGCTCGGTGACCACGGTTAGACGTCTCTTTAAACCGTGAATACCGTATCCTATCCTTTCAAATAGAAAGGACTTACCAAAACAGTTTGGGTCTCACCCACATATATGTGGCCCATGATAGCTAGCCTTTAACGGGAAACATGGTATTTCTCCAAACATAGACTATCTTAAGATTTGGATGCTATGTTATAATGTAAGCGATTCCTTCATCCTTTACAAATGATTAGGCAAGAAACTAATCTCATGGACTACTATCAGGCACTAAAGTCAGAGATATAAGTTCAAATCCAAGACCACATGCTTAAAGGATCCAAGAACCGTCAGATGTTGGTAATTTTGATATAGCAAATATCATCTTTTATAGTTGGTTACGGTATAAGATGAACCTCCAACAATGTAGTAAAGAAACAGTCCAATAATATTATCCCATAATTATTTCGACTGACATAAGAGAAAGAGTCAAGCCTACACCTCTTTGAAAGATTTCCTTTGTTGTTACATAAGCACCCAAAAGATGACAACACACTGAATTTTAAAATTATAATGGATGTCTGTGTAAACACACACATGCCAACAATAACCAATCTTAACACCAATGGAATAGTTTCAAGACAAAATTTCATATAAATGCACCATGAATCAAAGGCACAACAAGGGACCAAACTAATAGAACTTTTAACATGTTATTTCACAAATTTAGGAATCAAACTCTTCTAGGTCCAACAGCAACATCAACAATAATCCTCACACCTAGAACAACACTCACAAGATTAAATTCATCACATGTCATTCATTGCACCTAAAATAAGTGTCTTGGAGCCCAAACTCATACAAATAGGCTAGCTCGGGTGTCGAGCTATTTCAGAATCTAATTCATACATTTTAGCAAACATAGCAATCACATAAATAATCCGAGTGAGGCTCGATGGAGCTCACAACAGAACAAACATCAAACATTGGTTTAGGGGGGTTGGGGGTAGCCGTCCAACCCTATTTTAGTCAAACCCCATACAAGACCATTCAGTATGACTAATAAGCTAATTATTGAGCTAATAAAATTAATAATAAAACCTAGCACACTCTAAGGGAGGTTTTGGGGCAAATTCTTTGAGAATCTTCTCCATCTTGTCTAAGTGCTGAGACACGCTCGTCCCCTCTTGCATCTTGCTTGGAAAAACCGTTGCCGAAGAAACTTCATGTTTACCATTGTCACTGACTCATACATTCTCTGTGGAGTCTCCCAGATTTCTCATGCAGACTTAATGTCTCCCACTGAAACTAGTACCTTATCCTTGACCACCATTAGCACAGCTTCGAAGAACCTCTTTTTTTGACTGTCCACAAATATAGATGCTGCTGTTCAAATCTTTTTTTTTGTTTGGCTACAACGGGTATGCTCTCTAGAAGATTTGCTGGGGGCTGTTCACTTTCACTTGGTCGCCTGGTATCTTTGATACCTTTTTGCTGGAAGTCTATGTTACCTGAGCAATCCCAAGTTAGGGATTTCAATTCCAAAAATCCTCATTCTTCTTCTTTCAAAGTTCTAAGCTCAGAATCATCTTCTCCTTCGCTTAGAATCCACATGCACGTCATTTTCTTGTTGTTCAGAAACCCAACCTCCATTGGAGCATTTCTTGAAGCTTCAAGCTTCCGTCTTCTTCCTTTGAGCTTCAATGAGAGTGAACCTCCTTCTCCTTCTCTTTCCTCTTTCTCTAAATTCGAAATCTTTCTCTCTCTGCTCGGCCCTCTCTCTCTCTCTGCGTCGTCTCTCTCTCGGCCACCCTCCTTCCTGCTCAAGCGCGCCACCACATGCGCCGCCGTGGGCTGGCCAGCGCGGCCATCGCTACCACCTCCTCCTTCTCTTTCACGATCGCGACCCTCTCCCTCTTTCTCTCTCGATTGCACTGCCTTTTCTTCTCTCTCTCGTTTCGCTTCTTCTTCCTTGTGGACTCGGTGGCAGGCGCCACATGAGCCCAAGGCGTGCGGCCTCCTTCCTTTCACCGTCGTACATCATCTCCTCTCCTCTTCCTTCTTCTTCCTTTCTTTTCTTCCTTTTCCTCTCTTTCTTTATTCTTCTTTCTTCTGTTTTCTGGGGCAGGGTCACAATGGAGGGAGCATATTAGGGTATGAAGGGGCTCTAGCGTAGGTTTAAGTGACTTGTGGTGTATGGTGGTCTCCTGTTTCTAAATTAATTAAAAACTTTGCAAACAAGTCCCTATCAAAATCTTATTCTAATCTTTGATTTCTAATACCCTCTTGAGTAATTTTAATCAATTAAAACTACTACTAATTAATTAGTCCCATAATTCCTAAATCATTGGGTACAATTACTGTAACACCTGCACCTCAACATAATTGAAAGTACGACAAATTACATTAAGGCACAGGAATTACTAAGCATTTACAAACTTGATTACAATAATCCAAGTCATAAATTAAACTCAATTCATTAATCTAATAAATAGATTACATATTATACATAACTTGGAATATAAAATTTCCACTGCAATAACAAAACTAGCCTATGAGTCCCGAGCTTGGAGCTTCGGCTCATCGTCTTTAGTACCTGCTTATCTGAAAAACAACAAAAGGAAAAGGGTGAGATTATAAAATCTCAGTGAGCCCTTCACAGACTCCTCACCGTTCTCTCGTCCATCCTTACTAGCCTAAAAAAAAGGACTAATTCAAACACTACTTCTTTAGCTATGTCTAGCACAACTAACCCAATGCTACGTAAGTGCCAACTTCCTTAACTAAGAACATTTGTTCTTCTTTACTTACTTACTCTATACTTAACACTTCATTGCTTTTCTTTATATCATTGAAATCAATCTTATCACATCTCTTCCTACTTCTAGGCACCATTACTAAATAATAATCAAGCGACTAGGGGTGTACTATCCAAGATTCCATACAACTAACTAAGCTAATTCCGAATACATATATATATACATACAAGGAATTCATTGACATTCATAAACTTAACATCACTTCACATATTATACCATTCATAGGAGATATATAATATGATGCTATGCATGTAATGCATTTTGTGTTATTGGGTGGTGTCGTAGGCTTCCGTCCCTAGACCCCAATTACACACTTTCGGTATGGTGGTTAGACGTCATAACCATCCAAGGGCGTCCCACTTGGCTAACCAAACCGATCTACTCCTTTAAATAGAGGAGTCTTGCCATGGACTTTAGCTTATGCTTATGCTTGTATGCATGTTCATAGAAATGCAACTTAGCTAACTAGGATTTATTAACATCATCCTCATTACATAACTATTCAAGGAAATTACAACTATTTCTATGAATCAAGCTTACATTAATAGCATTCCCTTTTTACCTAATGACTCCCAATCATGAACACTAATACACAAATTCTTCCTATCACATCCTTTTCCTAGGGTCCTTTCCTTGACCTCTATAACTTAAGCTTATGGCTCTTTGACAAGCCTCACAATTCACCAAATTCATGGGCAACACATACATTGACTCTTCCCTTGAAACTCTATGGAGTTCTCAAGAGAGAAACATCAAACATACATTCAACTGTGGGGGGTTGGGGGCAGTCGCCAACCTCTTTTAATCAAGCCCACTACACAATCATAACAATCATAACAATCATAACAATAACAACTCAATCTCTTATAGGTATTTAAAACCTAACTTGAACCTAAGGTTCATATGTTACTAAAGGAAGAGAAATTCCTATATGTGGGACTTATGGGTGCCCATCACCTAAGGGTTGAAGAACTCACCTCTATTCTTGAAAACATTGAGCTAGGAAGGTTGAACTTTGGACTCTTTGCTCCTCTTCAAGCTTTTCCCTCTTTGCTCAACTTAGGGCTTCTCCAAATACTCCTCAAATCTTGATCTTCAACCTTCAATCTTCCTTCTCAATCCAAGAACTTGAGCCATCCTTGCTGGAGCTTGATCTTCTCCCCCTCATTCTTCTCCAAATTCGTGCTTCTTCTCCTCCTCTCTAGGGTTCAAACCCAATTCTTCCAAATACCCAAATCTCAACTCTCAACTCTCCATTTAGGCAAGTGATTGAAGAAATCTAACATGAATCTCTTCAATCCTTCTCAAAGGGTGAAACCCTAGCTCTCCTCTCCTCTTTCTCCTTTCCCTTTCTCTTCTTTTCCTTTTTCTTTCTTTTCTGCGTTACGCTCGTTGAAAGCAAAGACATTTTTAAACATACTGCGGTGTGAATCGATTCACAAAGATAGTGTGAATCGATTCCCACAGTGTAAAAAGTGCCTGAATCGCAGATTTAATGAGTGAATCGATTCCTGCATGCGAGTCCCAGTGGCCTGCCTTATGTGAATCGATTCCCGCTGCTAAAATTCGATGCCTATGGATCTTTAATGCTGTGAATCGATTCCTGGGCTATATGAATCGATTCACACTGCAGAAAACCCAGGAAAACTTAGTTCTAACACCAAACCTTGAGACTTTCTTCTCAAATTAACTTCCATAACTACAAATCAACACCTTTAACCATCTTAAGATCAAATCCAACTCATTCCTCAACTCAAACCCATTAACCTTCTTATCAAAACCTTGTGTAATTATATTCACTCACTTTAAAATCAAATCAAGCTTGAATACAATCACACAATTCTTCTCATAACTTATTCTCAACTTAGCTTAGAAATTTGGGGTGTTACACTACTACCCACCTTTTAAAAAATTTCATCTTCGAAAATTACTGCATCTTTCATGATAACTTCAACTACAACTTCCTTTCATAGCCCATTTCATCCATTGGAAAACCTAGAAACGATTAACTCTCACAAAGCATTAATCGATAGAATACTTGCAATCGTGAATGACTCTAGGTATCCTCCGATTTGGTGGTAACTCACATCCTTACTAACTTCAAATCCTTCCCCCATGAGATAGGTTCTCACTTCCAGACTCCCTATGTGGAGTTAAGGGTGTAGGAACTTCTTAGCGTTGAAAACATGGAATGCGAACAGAGATTTACCTCCATGGAATCTCGTCCCCAAACCACGCCTCTCTTTCTTACTTCATCCTTCTGTATAATAAATTGGCTTTTGGTGCTTCCGCTGTGACCCTGATCTTACGTCTTTTCAAATGAATGAACTCCTTTCGTCTTATTTCCATCAGATGGAATACTTCACTTGCAGTCTGAGAGTTTAACTCTGGTGCTGTTCTATCCTTCGGTTGCTCTTGAGTGTTGGAAATTGTTACGCTTGCTTTTCATCGTCTGCTACTCACTTAGACATTCTGCCGTAAGATAACCTGTGCTTCCCCTGTAATTCGATAGTAACCCACAGTCTCGCACAGCCATCCTCATGAAATTGCCACACGACATTTCTTAACTCGTTGCGGGTTTTCAACCCAACTGATGAGTCGCTTACTCATCATCCTACACATGTTGAAGGTAGGTTAAGTATGTGGAGAATTCTTCGAATTTGTCTACACAATTCCCTGCAGACGTGCTTTTTGGTGTCAAGCGAGTGAATCTTTGCTCCTTCTATCTCTTCAGACTCCTTGGAAGGTACTCTCCTTCGAGTACTCCTTGGAAGTTCACCCAAAACCGCATCCAATACTACCGTTGGTGGTTTCGTAACCCTTCGTTGGGCAACTATCCTATCAAATAGAATTGTCACCTAGAGGTAACTAATACATACCTTAAACAAATTTTCCCATTCGTGACGTTCACGCTTATGTTACCAGTGGAAATCCTTTCTTAGAGACCTCTTCCGCAACTACCTAGTTAATATTCATATTTAGCTCACTATACTTGGTCTTGCAACCGAGTTGGCCTAGGGAACTTGAAACTCTGGGGTTGCTCAACTTTTGGGAGGTATCCGTTGGTTAGACTGACTTGATTTTCATTAGTTGATTACAAACTTTGTCTCACACGAGGTCTAAGCCTCACTTGGTTGGAGACTTAGCTTGCAAGTGGCTAGTTAGAATCACATCAGACCCAACCTAACGACTTGACTCGCAGTAACTTATAGTCTCAGAGGTCCACCATATTCACTCTTAAATGAACTTTACTACTGCTCTCCTTCGCTTGACGGTGTAACTCCCTTTCTTGATACTACTGGAATTAAACCAGAACCCACACAGCTTTATCTGATAGCGGTGTAGATCAACGCGTTTAATAACCAATGGACCCACAAGTATCCAGAAAATAAATCCTCGATATCCTTGGGAACAATCTACCTTATTGATCCTGTCTTATCCTCCTTACCCAATCTGAATCATTAGAAACCCTAAAAGGGATTAATCTCTATAGAGGAACTAATTGCTCAGGAAATTAAGTGATCTCATTACCCAATCACAGACTAAGTCTTATTCTAACTAATATTCTTACTTAGCTAAGGCAAAGTCTATAATTGGTCAATTGAATTCACTTTACGCACTGAACAGTTAGATCGAACGTAGACATCAATAACTTTAGATTTTCGCTGACTCAGCTTTTCTTGAAACTTCTATAGTTTGAAGACTACATCTCATCCGATCCTCTGGAGTTTGTTGTTCCAGTAAGGACACCGCTCCTTGAAGACTTAGAGTTTTCTTTCTACTTCACTAGGGCAAGATCACTCTTGAGGACCCATACTACCATTTGGGCGTTGCACCATATCGCCTAACTCCATCTTGTTCCTTACCCTTTCCACTATCACTCGGAACACTAAGGTTCTCTCAGGGATTATCATAGGATTTCCATCGACCTAGGATCCACCTATAATCGGCTAGGTTAACCAATCCTGCTGAAACAACAAGTGTTGAGACCCTAACTGATTATAACCAACCATCCTACTCGATTGAAATCCTACAATTAAAAGCACTTACTGTTAACCACAAAGGGCACTTGAATTAACTTGGGAATCATCATAAGATATCAATCATTCTAGGATCCATTCATAATGGATTAGGCGAAACAACTTGATGGCATAACCAGTGTTGTAACCCTAACCGATTACAATTGCCCATCCTAAGTTGATTGAAACCTCACAATTAAGACCCCTTACTTGCTCGTCATTTCCAATCACTTCCCAAAGCATCTCGGTTGACAGTACATGAATTACACGCTTGCCTAGCCGAACCCTCTCCACTATGGTTCCGACCACTCTTGAAACATTTCTTAACTCTTGGTTCCGGAAAGGTGGGAACTTGTTTCCCTTTTTCCGTATTCCGAAGGTTCTCACTTAATGAGAGCTCTTGCATCCGCTCCTTCCTTGTCTGCATCATCTTTATCCATCAAACTTCCTCAGAGTTCACACTCCTATTCGGTCTCCTCCCTCATCCTCCAGCTCCATCTACTACATTCTTCATACACGGTATGGAATAATAAGTTGATCAGGCTTAATTTTCCATACTAAGCATAAGAATATGTAGAGAAGTTCTCGGACAAAGGAAAAATTCCGGCTAACTGATTACAGTCCAACAAGGACTAAACTGACACTTCCTAAACCAAGTTTTTACTAAACTCGTGACTCACAGCCCGATAAGATCGAACTGCTCTGATACCATAATGTAACACCCGCACCTCAGCATAATTGAAAGTACGACAAATTACATTAAGGCACAGGAATTACTAAGCATTTACAAACTTGATTACAATAATCCAAGTCATAAATTAAACTCAATTCATTAATCTAATAAATAGGTTACATATTATACATAACTTGGAATATAAAATTTCCACTGCAATAACAAAACTAGCCTATGAGTCCCGAGCTTGGAGCTTCGGCTCATCGTCTTCAGTACCTGCTTATCTGAAAAACAACAAAAGAAAAAGGGTGAGATTATAAAATCTCAGTGAGCCCTTCACGGACTCCTCACCGTTCCCTTGTCCATCCTTACTAGCCTAAAAAAAAGGACTAATTCAAACACTACTTCTTTAGCTATGTCTAGCACAACTAACCCAATGCTACGTAAGTGCCAACTTCCTTAACTAAGAACATTTGTTCTTCTTTACTTACTTACTCTATACTTAACACTTCATTGCTTTTCTTTATATCATTGAAATCAATCTTATCACATCTCTTCCTACTTCTAGGCACCATTACTAAATAATAATCAAGCGACTAGGGGTGTGCTATCCAAGATTCCATACAACTAACTAAGCTAATTCCGAATACATATATATATACATACAAGGAATTCATTGACATTCATAAACATAACATCACTTCACATATTATACCATTCATAGGAGATATATAATATGATGCTATGCATGTAATGCATTTTGTGTTATTGGGTGGTGTCGTAGGCTTCCGTCCCTAGACCCCAATTACACACTTTCGGTATGGTGGTTAGACGTCATAACCATCCAAGGGCGTCCCACTTGGCTAACCAAACCGATCTACTCCTTTAAATAGAGGAGTCTTGCCATGGACTTTAGCTTATGCTTATGCTTGTATGCATGTTCATAGAAATGCAACTTAGCTAACTAGGATTTATTAACATCATCCTCATTACATAACTATTCAAGGAAATTACAACTATTTCTATGAATCAAGCTTACATTAATAGCATTCCCTTTTTACCTAATGACTCCCAATCATGAACACTAATACACAAATTCTTCCTATCACATCCTTTTCCTAGGGTCCTTTCCTTGACCTCTATAACTTAAGCTTATGGCTCTTTGACAAGCCTCACAATTCACCAAATTCATGGGCAACACATACATTGACTCTTCCCTTGAAACTCTATGGAGTTCTCAAGAGAGAAACATCAAACATACATTCAACTGTGGGGGGTTGGGGGCAGTCGCCAACCTCTTTTAATCAAGCCCACTACACAATCATAACAATCATAACAATAACAACTCAATCCCTTATAGGTATTTAAAACCTAACTTGAACCTAAGGTTCATATGTTACTAAAGGAAGAGAAATTCCTATATGTGGGACTTATGGGTGCCCATCACCTAAGGGTTGAAGAACTCACCTCTATTCTTCAAAACATTGAGCTAGGAAGGTTGAACTTTGGACTCTTTGCTCCTCTTCAAGCTTTTCCCTCTTTGCTCAACTTAGGGCTTCTCCAAATACTCCTCAAATCTTGATCTTCAACCTTCAATCTTCCTTCTCAATCCAAGAACTTGAGCCATCCTTGCTGGAGCTTGATCTTCTCCCCCTCATTCTTCTCCAAATTCGTGCTTCTTCTCCTCCTCTCTAGGGTTCAAACCCAATTCTTCCAAATACCCAAATCTCAACTCTCAACTCTCCATTTAGGCAAGTGATTGAAGAAATCTAACATGAATCTCTTCAATCCTTCTCAAAGGGTGAAGCCCTAGCTCTCCTCTCCTCTTTCTCCTTTCCCTTTCTCTTCTTTTCCTTTTTTCTTTCTTTCTGCATTCTGCTCGTTGAAACAGCGTTTTTAAACACTTCTGCAGCTGTGAATCGATTCACAGCATAGTGTGAATCGATTCCGACAGTGTAAAAAGTGCCTGAATCGCAGATTTAATGAGTGAATCGATTCCTGCATGCGAGTCCCAGTGGCCTGCCTTATGTGAATCGATTCCCGCTGCTAAAATTCGATGCCTATGGATCTTTAATGCTGTGAATCGATTCCTGGGCTATATGAATCGATTCACACTGCAGAAAACCCAGGAAAACTTAGTTCTAACACCAAACCTTGAGACTTTCTTCTCAAATTAACTTCCATAACTACAAATCAACACCTTTAACCATCTTAAGATCAAATCCAACTCATTCCTCAACTCAAACCCATTAACCTTCTTATCAAAACCTTGTGTAATTATATTCACTCACTTTAAAATCAAATCAAGCTTGAATACAATCACACAATTCTTCTCATAACTTATTCTCAACTTAGCTTAGAAATTTGGGGTGTTACAATTACTATTTTACCTCTTTGATTCCAAATTTGTCTTAAATTACTAAATTAAGGCAATGAACCATATTTAATCCTTAGGGATTAAATCTTGTTTTCACTTCGGATTCCTAATAATTAGGCTTAGGGATTTTGGGATGTTACATTACTCCCCACCTTTTAGGAATTTTGTCCCCAAAATTCGCCTTAACCTTATAACCCTATCCATATAAAGGATTTGTTCTCGGTGTTTCCGCTGCGAACTCTAATCCTTCTCTGCTTCGAATGAGTAAGTTCCGTCTCTTGATCGTTCTAAATCGTCAGAATCTCGAAAAGAATTAGTAGCTACCCTAGGTCAACTATCCGAAGAATTTGTGATTTAGCTAACCAGTTACAAACTAAGTCTTATTCCCAATAAGATGCTTATTAAGTCAAGATGAAGTTTGTAATTGGTCAAGGAAGATCACTTCACACACCGGCTAGTGAATCTAGTGTATACACTAATATCCTTGAATTCCCGTTGATTTAGCTATAACCAATACCTTTCCTTAGGCTAGGTATCCCGCTAAGGTCACTATGCCTAGGCGGCTTAAAGTTTCTTAACAAACTAGGGCTTACCCAACTTCAAGGTTCCCTAATTATAACTGAGGTATTTACAAGTCTGGTTTTATGTCATCTCTTTATTGCTTCGGAAGTTACTAAGGTGTTCTGACACGAAAGTGCTATAGGTTCTCTAGAGGCTTCGAGGTTCCCAATCAACCTAGGATCCATCCATAATGGTTAGATCCAACAATCTTGATAATTAACAAGTGTTGGAACCTAAACGATTACGAACACCCATCCCGAATTGATTGAAACCGCACAGCTAAGAGTTCTTACTTATCAATTCTAGATGCTATTATAATAGACGGTCACAATAATTCAAACAAAGGTCAGGTCATAGGTTCTAAGGCAACTACGCTGCTACCACAAGATTTAAGCTCACTATATCCAAAGTGACCTTCGCATTTCCTGCTTCAGAATCGTCTCTCTTCTCAGGTTCATAACATTCTAGGTAACTCTAGCAACTTCCTAACATAAGCCCTGGTCGCTAACACAGTATGGAGGGTTAAGACTCTCAGTACATCTGCAGGATATAGGTGAACTAAAATCAATTACACAATTGATAGGCAGCACCTAATTCAAAATCATGCAATAAGAATTTCAAAGAACACTTTTTAACTTAGATCCAAATCGAATGGTGATTTGAAACCACTTGAACATATTTAAATGGAATTCAAGACACAATCAAGTCAAGTTTCAAACATAGGAAAATGGATGAACTCGCATATAACTCACGAACAACAACAGATCCTACCACATTTAACTCCATTACATACACATATCCATATGTATTTAAACAAACATACAAAATTTCCTTTTAACCATTCTATTATCTTAATATTCAAATGTGAGCATCAATCCATGTAAAGGCATGCATATACATATACACATATACACATTTATCATGCTTAGAAACACAATGCATGCTTGGTTTTTGAAAACTGACAATCTGACATTAGCTATTAGATTACTCACCTTACAAATTCACACACACAAGAAGAAAGGGAGAAGATTATATAACATAATAGAACTGGTCACAAAACCTTTATTAAGTTTATCAAATCATATACAATGGACTTTTCCCAAATAAGACTATAGAGGACGGTGTAAACAGAAAAGGAAAAAAAAAACTCTAACTCAGCATCCTATGGGATTTGATTATTGACTTGGTCTGTCCCAGGTCATTATGTAACACCACATATTATCTATTCTACGGAATGGAAAAAAATGATCGTTCTTATTAATCTCAAATGTTTCCAATCACTTGGAAGTTGAAGACATCCCCCTTAATAAAATATAAATATAGCAATTATCTGTTTCTCAAAGAAAATAAAAATTAACACATCAGTTTCCATGTAACTTGATGTTCTGTATAAATATTAGTTGACAAAAAGAAGTGACCAAGAGAAGAAAATTTTATATAGAAGCTATTAGATTAGAGGACCAAATAATGAACCCAAAAGCTGAAAAATGATAAAGAAGTGAAAGAACAAATTTCATTTGTCAATTACAAGAACAACTAAAGACTGAGGACACAATAGAAATGTCAAACCTGGGATCAGATATTGAAAATAGGTAGAGCGAGACATAAAAAGCGATATTAAAATGAACCAGGTCATGAAAACTCCAAAATCACAGATGAACACCAAATATACAAAGCTTGAGACAAAGCAATAACTCATACAAAGAATAGATAAATGATTTAGAAAGAAAAAAAAATGGAACAGGACTAAGGCCCTTAATTTGGTTGGTCAAATTGGGATTATCTCGAGACTAATGATGCGAAAAATAATATTTTAAGTAGGTAGATAAATATTTTCACCTGGTGATATGATAAACAAGAAGTCAATAATATCTTATCCTATGGAAACTCAATATTAACAAGTTTAAGATTTTGTATGTCCAAATGATACGAAAAAATGAATGTAAAAACTTCTTCATTGTTTTCCATTTACTCGTAAATCACAACCCAACGAGCTATCCATTATAAAGAATTTCAACCTAGCTCTCATTTAGACTTGAACAAGAAGCATAAGTCAAATGACTGAATATATAAGCACATGCAAAAACTTGATGTTTGACAAAACATGTAACACTAGACCTCCCAGTCCCAAGTTTTAGGATGAACTAAGCATCACAAAATAGTAGCCAAGACACGCCTAATGCTATCCATATCAAGTTACCAAGTATAATTTATTTTTAATTATTGACGACACAGATTGCCAATCACAAAGAAATTATTTACCTAAAAGGCTAAAAGATGAACAGAACAAAGGCAAACAAGGATGAATAATAATATAGCTCAAAAAAAACTTAAAACATAATCCAAACTTCAGCCACAAAAGCAAGTATGAAAGTGAGAATTGGATCCCTTATACTCTCGTAGTCCCGTAACTACTTTGATCATCAAATTCGTTCTTCCAGAACTTTCGTAATGAGCTTCCAGCTGTAGTAGAGTTTAACGTGGCCACTAAGCTCAACTGCGGCCAGGTATGCATCCCGTGGACTTAGGCAGGCCAGAGTGGCTGAAATCCTTCACGACCTGAACTACTACTAGATGATCTTTACTAATCAAAGCGTATTTAGGAGTAATTACATATATGAGAATGTCTCACGAAAGAGTACATGCCTCTAGTATTCCCTGTAAATCTTCATCCTCCTCATTCCTTTAATGAATCCTTGAGGTGGCCTACCTCAATAATTCACCAAAAGAAATCAGAAAACTCGGACTTACAGACACAACTGACTCTTTTCCTAAACCGGATCACATCTAGACACACTTGACTCACAGTCCGAGAGGGTCGAACTGCTCTGATACCATAATGTAACACCCTAACTCTAATTAGGGGATTACTTACTAATTAAAGATTGAAAACTTCACCTGGAAATTTTTCTCAAATATAACAACCTTAAAATATAAATAAAACCTTGTTTAAAAGACCTGTTTGACTTGGAAAGAAATATTTCAAAGACCCAAACATGACACATATATCTATCAGAGTTTTAAAAGCGGAATAACTTTATCATTTACATCTCTTTTTATAAAATGAGCACAAGGTAAAACAAATATAACCTATACATTATTTTCTAATTGCAAAGGACTCATCCTAGAGATAACGACTCTGACTCGTGATCCGGTGACTCAATGTCTTGCCGAGGGCGAGACCGAACACGCTTCGTGCTCTAAACCTCCTCCATCAAGTGTACCTGAAAACAACGCCCCAACGGTGAGTTTATAAAACTCAGTAACATAGACTTAGAAGAAAAATACTTTTACCATTGTTTCCAGCCATACGCGTGTGCTACGTATGGAAAATCCTCCCTGACAACATATACTTAACATATACTAATATTATGGCCTAATCTTAACATCATCTTCATTCATTCAGTCAAACTCAAACATAACTTGCTTCAAGAGCATTCATTTGCAAGGTAACATAATTCATACACATAACATACAATCACATAATTCAAATCAAACATAATGGGCCTCTTTGTAAGTCTTTTATCACAACACCCGGGTTACTGGACTTTATTGTCCAGCCCAGTGGCTTACCCCACTGGTGAGCCCGCAATGCCACATCACTTAATTCGTAATACATGACATCAAACCTTATTCGTCATACATCATAGCATAGGCATCCTCAATCTTTTAAAAAAACTCACTAGGTAGTTAAGTGTGAGAAACTTAACCACACCAGTTTAAAAATTTTGATACGGCAGTCAGAGCTCGGTGACCACGGTTAGACGACTCTTTAAACCGTGAATACCGTATCCTAGCCTTTCAAATAGAAAGGACTTACCAAAAAAGTTTGGGTCTCACCCACATATATGTGGCCCATGATAGCTAGCCTTTAACGGGAAACATGGTATTTCTCCAGACATAGACTATCCTAAGATTTGGATGCTATGTTATAATGTAGGCGATTCCTTCATCCTTTACAAATGATTAGGCAAGAAACTAATCTCATGGACTACTATCAGGCACTAAAGTCAGAGATATAAGTTCAAATCCAAGACCACATGCTTAAAGGATCCAAGAACCGTCAGATGTTGGTAATTTTGATTATAGCAAATATCATCTTTTATAGTTGGTTACAGTAGAAGATGAACCTCCAATAATGTAGTAAAGAAACAGTCCAATAATATTATCCCATAATTATTTCGACTGACACAAGAGAAAGAGTCAAGCCTACACCTCTTTGAAAGATTTCCTTTGTTGTTACATAAGCACCCAAAAGATGACAACACACTGAAGTTTAAAATTATAATGGATGTCTGTGTAAACACACACATGCCAACAATAACCAATCTTAACACCAATGGAATAGTTTCAAGACAAAATTACATATAAATGCACCATGAATCAAAGGCACAACAAGGGACTAAACTAATAGAACTTTTAACAGGTTATTTCACAAATTTAGGAATCAAACTCTTCTAGGTCCAACAGCAACATCAACAATAATCCTCACACCTAGAACAACACTCACAAGATTAAATTCATCACATGTCATTCATTGCACCTAAAATAAGTGTCTTGGAGTCCAAACCCATACAAATAGGCTAGCTCAGGTGTCGAGCCATTTCAGAATCTAATTCATACATTTTAGCAAACATAGCAATCACATAAATAATCCGAGTGAGGCTCGATGGAGCTCACAACAGAACAAACATCAAACATTGGTTTAGGGGGGTTGGGGGCAGCCGTCCAACCCTATTTCAGTCAAACCCCATACAAGACCATTCAGTATGACTAATAAGCTAATTATTGAACTAATAAAATTAATAATAAAACCTAGCACACTCTAAGGGAGGTTTTGGGGGAAGTCTATGTTACCTGAGCAATCCCAAGTTAGGGATTTCAATTCCAAAAATCCTCATTCTTCTTCTTTCAAAGTTCTAAGCTCAGAATCGTCTTCTCCTTCGCTTAGAATCCACATGCACGTCATTTTCTTGTTGTTCAGAAACCCAACCTCCATTGGAGCATTTCTTGAAGCTTCAAGCTTCCATCTTCTTCCTTTGAGCTTCAATGAGAGTGAACCTCCTTCTCCTTCTCTTTCCTCTTTCTCTAAATTCGAAATCTTTCTCTCTCTGCTCGGCCCTCTCTCTCTCTACGTCATCTCTCTCTCGGCCACCCTCCTTCCTGCTCAGGCACGCCACCACGTGCGCCGCCGTGGGCTGGCCAGCGCGGCCATCGCTACCACCTCCTCCTTCTCTTTCACGATCGCGACCCTCTCCCTCTTTCTCTCTCGATCGCACTACCTCTTCTTCTCTCTCTCAGCTATTCTGCTTCTTCTTCCCTCGTGACCGGCGTGGTGGTGCGCCGCTGCGCCCAAGGCGTACGGCCTCCTTCCTTTCACAGTCGTACATCATCTCCTCTCCTCTTCCTTCTTCTTCCTTTCTTTTCTTCCTTCTCCTCTATTTCTTTCTTCTTCTTTCTTCTGTTTTATGGGGCAGGGTCACGATGGAGGGAGCATATTAGGGTAT
This sequence comes from Calophaca sinica, assembly GCA_037113605.1. Taxonomy (NCBI): domain Eukaryota; kingdom Viridiplantae; phylum Streptophyta; class Magnoliopsida; order Fabales; family Fabaceae; genus Calophaca; species Calophaca sinica. The sequence continues at coordinate 61,870,370 of CM073733.1, forward strand.
GAAGGGGCTCTAGCGTAGGTTTAAGTGACTTGTGGTGTATGGTGGTCTCTTGTTTCTAAATTAATTAAAAACTTTGCAAACAAGTCCCTATCAACCTCTTATTCTAATCTTTGATTTCTAATACCCTCTTGAGTAATTTTAATCAATTAAAACTACTACTAATTAATTAGTCCCATAATTCCTAAATCATTGGGTACAATTACTATTTTACCTCTTTGATTCCAGATTTGTCTTAAATTACTAAATTAAGGCAATGAACCATATTTAATCCTTAGGGATTAAATCTCGTTTTCACTTCGGATTCCTAATAATTAGGCTTAGGGATTTTGGGATGTTACAGTTTCCTTGCCACTGTTATAAATTTACCCAGATATCAAGAATGGCAGTGATTACTACTTAACATTAACAGGCTATATTCGGTAAAAAAAAGATGGGTTCACCTTTGGACTTTTTTATATGATGTCCATATTAGAAGGACACTTAAATTAATCAAAAAAATTATATTTAAATTAAATATCTAATTAAACAAATTATCACTTAATATTTATGTTTACATATGAACTTTTTCTACATTATATTTACATGCAAACTTAACTATTTAATAATTTACAAAAATAGGTATGGTTCATCAATTCTTTTGACAATTTCAAATTTACAGAATATTTGATTGGATATATATATATATAGTCAACCAACAACAATCTAGATAGGAAAAAATTTTATTTGAAAAAGGTGTTCAAAATAATGAAAAAAAGGTCTAAATAATAATGAAAAAAAGGTCTTCCCATTTAATAAACCACCATCTATAAGGTTTTTATCTAAAATACCATCGGATTTTGTAACCTTCAGGAACTGCTAGAGGCGTGTTATTAATTGTTGGTTTAACCTTAATACGACACATGTCAGTGAATTAAATGAGATTATTTATAATTGTATATATCATAGATTAAAGATTACATATTATAGATTATTGATTACTGATATATATATATATATATATATATATATATATATTATGGTAAAATATTATATTAATATATATTTTTCATTAAAATATTTGTTTAGAGTAATTTATGTTTTCATGTTCTTTCTTGTGAACTATTCAGTTTGCTTATAATATATTTTTACTCAGAAATTTATATACTAATATTAGATATTAATATGTTTTCATTCAAAAGATTCAGTTATGTGTGTTGTATTTTTACTCGTGTGTTAGGGTCTTGAATATGTTTGTAAAATTAGTAAATAATATATACATATATAATACTTTTTCAATATTATATATTTCACTAAATATAAAAAATGGTTCGTGCTACACACGGTATATACTTAGAAAAATATAAGTAAAGAAAGATTATGATAAATTTCATAAGGAATGTGTCTAAAGTGCATCTATATTATGATGGCTCGTGCCCTGCACTGTATATAGTTAACAAATAAAAATTCTATCGTATAAAATTTATATTAATTCATAATTTCTAATAAAAAGTTCGTAGGAAATAAACTCATTTGTAGTATTTCATTAAAAAATATGTAATTGTAAATTTCAAGTTTTTGATTTAAACAATTTTGTGGCAAAATATACATAAACAATTATGTTTTCTTGTAAAATTTTCATCCTTGTTTTATCCAATATATTTAAGGTACGATGGCACGTGTTATGGTATATACTTAAAAATACAAATTTTATACTAAAATATAAATTAATATATTTTTGATAATTATTTTTAACAACAAATACTAGCTATTAGTTTGTTAGGGTCATGAACAAGTGACCTCTTTTCATTCCAATCCCTATTTCCCCGAACCATGAAGCCACCTTTTCCCTCCATTAATGTTTATTCGTGGTAGATAAAATAAAAATTTATTTTACGAAAAATATTCAATACTCTATTAGATATAAATAACAACCAATAGAAATATTCACTAATAGAAAAATTTACATCTATAGTATAATGGTTCGTGCTGCGCACGATATGTAACACCTTACTTTCATTAACTTGAAAATAGGATAATTATCATTAGGTACAGTCCTCCCAATATTAATTCAAACTTAAAGTCCAACATTAAGTCCAAATACCCCAAAAGACTAAAACTCAATTACATAAGTTTCATGATGGTACAACACCAATACATAACTCTAGAAATTACATATTCAAGGTGTTACTTAAGACTACTACAAAATAAACAAGATTCCAAGAGCTAGCAGCTGTCAGCCTTCCTTTGAAACCTGTGCATCTGTAAAAATAATTAAATAAAGGAGCGGGGTGAGATAATAATCTCAGTGAATCCTCCCTTCGACTCCTCACCATCAACTCATATAATGAACTATCAGTCAAGACTTGATATCACACATTTATGCAATGCATATTCTTACTATGAATTTCTAATTCATCTTTGGCTCGTATTCATGGGTAGCGTTGTGTGCTTACGTCCATACAACCCCATAAATACGCTTTTGATATGGTGGTTAGACGTCTTAACCGTCCGAGGGCATCCCACACGGCTAACCATATCGATCACCCCCTTTTTGAGGCATCTTAGTGTCTTTTAGGGAATTTAATTCACAAACTATATCCTTAAATGCATGCCTTATTCAAAAATAGGAATACAATTAGGTGCTACTCTAATTTCACATGCAACTGAACATATTCATGTAAAAGATACATTTCATATTCAAATGGAAACATATATCATGCTCAGTCAAGGAAAATATATCAAGACAAGACACACTTCCATGAGAGCTCCATAGAGTTCCCAATGGTCAAACATCAATCTCACAGTTTATGGGGGTTTTAGGTACAACATTAACCCCCTTAATCAGTCCCAATAACACATGCATAGCTATTTAACACTAAAAACTGTAAAAATAAGAGGGATTTGAGAGATTCTAACCTTTCAAGGGTTTTCTTCAAGAGAACCCTAATGTGGGACTTATGGGTGCCCATCACCTAAGAGAAGGAAGAACTCACCATCAATGTAAGATTTCGAGCTCCCAAGTTAGAGTTCAGCTCCTTCCTCTTCTTCTCCTTCAAGCTTTCCTTCTAGGGATTCCTTCAACTTTCCAACCAAGAGTGAATACTCCCCAACTTGGATTCAAGCTAAGATTGATGATAAATCTAGCATGAATCCATGTTTTCCCCTTAAAATGTGAACCCTAGGTGTTTAATCCCCTCTCCTCCTTCTCTCTATTGCATTCTCTCTCTAACCCTCTCTCAAAATCGCGTTCTGTCCTTTTTCTGCTAAGTTTTTCTGTTTTAATGCAGCTGTGAATCGATTCACAGCCTAGGTGAATCGATTCACTCAGTGTAAAAATGACAGGAATCGCAGTTTTAAGTGAATGAATCGATTCCTGCAGCTCCCAGATTCGATTCACAGGGAACTGACTTTCTGTGAATCGATTCACACTTCGATTCACAAAGAGCCAACTTCTGTGAATCGATTCACACTTCGATTCACAGCAAGTCTAATCGAGTCCCAGCAAGCCAATAGCCCTGAATCGATTCACAGGGCCTGGGAATCGATTCACACTGGGCAAAAATCACCAAACACAATATTCACATAATCAATTATAACAATCAATGAAAAAATCACTTAAAGTTCATCATTAAGCCATACTAAGCTTATGCACACACATCAAACCAAGCTTGAGGAATTGGGGTGTTACACTACTACCCACCTTTTAAAAAAAATTTGTCCTCAAAATTTGATAAACTTACATACCTATTGGAAAAGTTGCGGATATTGGCTTCGCATCTCGTCTTCGAGTTCCCAAGTGGCTTCTTCGGGAGTGGATCCTTCCCAGATCACCTTGACCAAAGGGATAGTCTTATTCCTGAGTGCCTTGGAAGCTCGGTCCACTACTTGGGCCGGTTCAGACTGGTACGTGCAATCTGATCTAAGTTGTATAGATTCATGGTCTATAGAGTGGAATGGATCCGGAATGTATTTCTTAAGCTGAGACACATGAAAAACATTGTGGAGATTTGACAAAGAAGGAGGTAAGGCAATTTGGTAAGCGATAGGACCAATTCGACTGAGGATTTGGAAAGGACCCACATACCGAGGGGTCAACTTTTTGGCCCTAAGGGCTCTACCAACACCTACAGTGGGAGTGACTTTCAGGAATACATGTTCTCCTTCATCAAATTCAAGGGGTTTGAGCCTACGATCTGTGTAACACCTGAGGACAAGATCGACCTCGTATTAGGACGTCGTATCGAGACCTCGCGTCGAGATCTCGCGTCGAGATCTCGTGTCGAGACCTCGTACCAAGACCTCGTGTCGAGATCCCGTGCCAAGATCGCGTGCCGAGGTCATATGTCGAGCCGATGAGGTCGCGTACCGAGCTGAGGAGGTCGCATGTCGAACTGAGGGGGCCGCGTGCACGAACTCGTGTTAGAGCCTTGTGCGCTTGCACAAGCACCCTGATCGACCTCGTGTCGAGACTGTAACACTCGTATTTTACGAACGTTATTTAGCGTTGATGATTCTATTGTTTGTAATATTTATATTATCGGTTGCGCCTCGTTCTTTGTGTTTTAGATCCAGAACCTATAGATTAGAGGGTAATCATGAGAGAGAAGAGATTAGATGGGTAGAATGATTGATGGGATTAGCATCTCATAACAGGAGTTACACGTCAATTATTTGTGTTTTGTTTTTAAAAGAAAAATATCTTTTAAAGGGTTTCTTGACCAAATATTCGATCGACCCCTCACAACTCTCACTTTCTCTTTCTTCTTTCTTCTTCTCTCGAGTTTCCTCTTCCTCTCCAAACCTCCATCAAGAACCTTGAGTTTTATCGAGCTTCAGATAAACTTTCTTCATCAACCTTGTTTCTTATCATCTCCTCGACATATATCACCACCTCGACCATCATCTGAGGTATGGAAAAACAGATTTTCTCTTCCTTCATGCTACTGTTTAGCGCCATTTCTTCTTTCCATTTTAGCTAGTTTTTATGCTTCCAAATCATGTCGTATTGATAGGTTTTCTTCTTCATGACATGACCTACCTTTCTAACCAATTATTTGAGCTTGTAAAACAAATTGCTTTCTCTGTTTTCTGCAATAGGCAGTGCCCAAAACCCTCCCTATTTGGTTTGTTTTGATTTCTTGTTTTAGTATGTTGTACGTTGCTTCTTGTCGATGTTGTTGTTGATTTATTTGTTATAGAATCATAGAACCTTTTTCATGAACTTTTGATCGAAAACCCTAACTTTGTGTTAGAGGAAAAATGGTTTTGTCTGGTGATGTATGAAAGAAGTTTTAATAAAATTTTAGAGAAAAGGAGTTAAATTGTAATGTTTGAATTCTGGTTATATTTGTTTAAGTTTTTGAGTTTTAATGTTTACTTGGGTTGTGGTTAAGATTGGGATAATGAGAGCTAAGTGTTATTAGAACCCATAGATAGAACTAAGTTGTGCTCGTATTAGGCAGTGTGACTCCCGAGATCGTGTGATTTCCGAACCCGAGGACGTGGGAGCAGTGGGATCCGGATCAAGAAGCGTGCGTGTCGAGGTCGATCGAGGAGGCGTGCGTGTCGAGGTCGATTGAGGGCGATGCGTGTCGGCGTCGTTGTCGAGCTCGATTGAGGACAAGACGCCGTAGCTTGGAGTTCTGAAGGGCACTTCTAAACATTCTAGGATTTTTATTGTTATATTACTATGTATGGATTCCTTGATCTGTGTCGAGCATGAAATGTTGTGATATGATTGGGTTTCTGCATGTATTTAATATGTGATTGAATATATGTTGTGAATTATGTATTGACTGTTGAATTGTGTTTCTTCATGTCGAGCTTGCTCTTTTTATTTGACATGCGGTTGAATATCTTGTGTATAACTCTTTGAATATTGTGTTTAAGAGTCGTTTCATCGAGTGAGCGAGCTAGGCGAGTCGTTATGACGTTTTTGAGCCGTGACCCGGATAACTAAGGGTGCTAGGTCCCCTTTTGTTTACGGGAGATTGACTAGACGTCGCCACGCTATGGGACCTGAGTTGACTGTCCTAGGGAGAGCGAAGATCCCAAGGCTACGGCTGGACTTTCCAGCATACGGTACGGCGTGTGCATTCCGAAAAAATTGTCGAGTCGAGAGAAATGGATAGCGAGTTGAGTCGAGTTTAGAGTGAGATGGTTGAGTCACGTTTGGTGAATGTTATACTTTGCTGTTTACTTATTTCTTTATGCCGTGTTTATCTTGAATTGTTGAGAAGTTGACCCTTTCCCGTGGTGCCTTCAATCCATGATGGTCACCCAGGCGAGGTCGAGGGCGCAGGGAACTCGACAGCAGATGATGGCGAGGAGGAGCTCGACGAGGATCAGGGCGACGACCTCTACTTGTCGTGATTTGCTTTGCCTATGTTTTTGTGTATAGTGGTTGTGACCAGTTTGGGCTAGATGTCATTTTGAGCACAGGGTAGACTGGTGGACTTACTTTTGGAGCAGCCCCCTGCGTGGGTGTCTGCCGGAAGTACCCCCAGGGTATGATTGCTCTCTTGAAGTCGTCATACCTTAGGTGTATTTTCTTTATACATTATTACTCTGTATTTTGTATACATCATCATTTCGAGTGGTATATATGTATATTATGCATGTATGTTTTATTAGAATTTATGTCTTGTGTCTTAGTTGCACCATGTTTTCGAAAAGTTGTAATTACTCTGATGTGCACGAGCTGGTCTTAGAATAAAAAAAATAAATAATAGACCGTACTTTTCTAAAGGGCACAAGAGTATCGTTTTAAAACACATCGCATACAGGGTAACTAGAGCTCGGTGTGTTGAACTCGGTAACTCGAGCTCGGTATGTCTGGAACTCGGTAGCAGTCCGGAAACGGGTCGTTACAATCTGCATAACTTTTCTGCCTACTATGAGCAGTCTTTATCTTCTCCCTAATCATACGAATCTTATCAGTGGTTTCTTGAACAAGGTCGGGACCTAACAATTGTTTCTCCCCCACTTCAAACCAACATAGAGGAGTCCTACACTTGCGACCGTAGAGAGCCTCGTACGGTGCCATTCCTATGCTAGAGTGATAGCTGTTGTTGTATGAAAATTCAATTAATAACAAATACTTGCTCCAACTACCGCCATCCTCTAAAACACAGGCTCTGAGCATATCCTCTAAAGTTTGAATGGTCCTCTCCGACTGGCCATCTGTCTGGGGATGGTAGGCTGTGCTAAGACTCAACCTCATCCCTAAGGCTTGATGAAGTGCCTTCCAAAACCGAGAGATAAACTTTGGATCCCTGTCAGAGACAATGTTAGTTGGAACTCCGTGGAGTCTAACAATCTCTCTGATGTAGATCTCAGCTAACCGGGCAGTTTTGTAAGTGGACTTTATGGGGAGAAAATGAGCAGATTTGGTTAATCTATCCACTATGACCCATATAGAGTCATATCCTAACTGAGTGTAGGGTAACCCTCCCACGAAGTCCATTGCTATACTATCCCACTTCCACTCGGGAATTTCTAAGGGCTGGAGAAAACCTGAAGGCTTTTGGTGTTCTATCTTGGTTTTCTGACAAACCAAGCATTGAGCTACAAATTCTGCCACATCATTCCTCATGCCTGGCCACCAATACCTCTGTCTAAGGTCCTGATACATCTTGGTGGAGCCAGGGTGTACCGAGAATCCACTCTTGTGGGCTTCTCCTAGAACCTACTGCTTAATGGAATTATCCTTTGGTATGCAGATTCTCTGATGGAACAATAAAGTGCCATCCTCAGCTTCAGAAAAACCGGGGCGGTGTTTGCTAGACTGCAACTCTACATCTAAGCTCTTGGCAAGTCTAATTTGTTCCCTAAAATTGCAGGAAATTTCTAGATGGTAAAGCATAAGACTGTTCACTGATGGGAAAATTCCAAGATTAAGGTCCCTAAAAGACTCCAACAACTCCATTTCTTTTATCATCAGTGAAGACACATGCAAGGATTTCCTACTCAAGGCATCAGCGACCACATTCGCTTGGCCCGGATGGTACTTCAACTCAAAGTCATAATCTTTTAGGAACTCAACCCATCTTCTCTGTCTCATGTTAAGTTCCTTCTGATCAAAAAGGTATTTCAAGCTCTTATGATCACTAAACACTTCAAACTGAGCACCATACAAATAGTGTCGCCAAATCTTTAGAGCAAAGACAATGGCTGCGAGCTCTAAGTCATGAGTAGGGTAGTTCTCCTCATGGGGCCTTAACTGCCTAGATGCATAGGCTACCACTTGTCGATTCTGCATGAGAACACATCCTAACCCTTTCTTAGAGGCATCACTATAAACTTCAAATCCCAATGCTGGGTCAGGGATAATCAAGACCGGGGTGGAAGTCAACCTAATCTTAAGCTCTAGGAAACTACTCTCACAGCTCTTAGTCCACACAAAAGGCTCCCCCTTTCGGGTTAACCTTGTTAGGGGAAGTACCATCTGCGAAAATCCCTTAATGAACCTTCGGTAGTAACCGGCTAATCCTAGAAAGCTCCTAACTTCTGTGACTGTGGTTAGTCGTTCCCAACTAAGGACTGCTTCTACTTTACTAGGATCAACCGACACTCCTGCTTTAGAAATCACATGACCAAGAAACTTAACTTCACTGAGCCAGAACTCACATTTCTCAGGTTTTGCGAAGAGACTCTTTTCTCTAAGGGTACTTAGAACAATCCTAAGGTGTTCCTCATGCTCTCTGTAACACCCCGATTCCAGAGCGCTACTGTGCAACCCAAACTAATGCTGAAAACATTTAATGCTTGTATGCTTTCAGTTAAAGAGTACTCTTATGTATTTCGCAATGGAAAAACAGGAGTAAATTTTTTCTTTTCATATTCTTTCCTTTGAAACCCTTTTCAAAATGAGACATAGAGTACTACAGTTTTCTAAATGATGCCAATTCAAACTTATGCAATTATCAGAGTATAATGCATCACAAATAATACTTCAATTAACATAATCATTTCGCACTAAGGCGAGGTTCTCTGAAAAGAGTAATTACAAGACAATGAGTAATTACACAAACACACAATACCCTAAGCTAAGCTGGCCAACAACTATAACTCTTACTGAGAAACAGCTCAGCAAGACCAAACACAAAGTACTCAGAGGAATCTTCCTCCACGGGCTCAATCTTCAATGCTCCTGAAAGGCGGAGCTGCAACAGCTACTGAATTCCATCTAGAAGTGACATCCATAAGGACATCCAATCCAACAACACTGCAAGGGTAAATCCTTTGTCCACGAGTCTATCATAGGCTATGTCGCATGCAACAACATGCTTTTATATACATATACATACTTAATAGACCGCACACAATCAGCATGGTATATCAAGCATTGCATGTGAGCAAACAAAACAACCAATAGATCAACAATCAAGTCACTACAATATCAACCATTGCATGTGAGCAGGCAAATCTATCAACAGATAAGTGATCAAGTCATCACAATATCCAATTATCAACAATTCATCACATATCATAAATGCGGTTAGCTATGCATGTCAATGCAGTATGGCTAGTTTGTGTATACACCTGCAGCCTTAAACAAGGTCAGCAGTGACGAGGAACTTTATTTCCCAACGTCCAAATCAACTCCCCTACCAAGGGTATTGCCACAAAGGCTTTCTGCCACGCGGGCATAGGGTGACAACTCGTCCTTTTGAAGTCCTGAAGACAATCAAACGCTCCGAGTGTCGATGCTCAATGGTCAGTATGCATCCAAACAAATTCTTCAATATGGCATGCTCACCGTAGGGAGCGCCCGAGTAATGTTTTAATTAATCAATGCGGATCGACGACACCTCAACTCACTCACTCTACTTAGTGAATTTTCATGCTTCCAATTCTTATATTACCTAGGTGAGGTTGTACCAAAATAAATCACTCATTTAGCTTTGGGTCATTGGAACCCGAGTTTCATCAAATTCTTTATCTAGCATGGTTCCATTTCTACTTATCTATAAGCTTAGGCTAGTCATACTACAATCCTCATGCTTATTTTCAAGCCAAAATACCTTTAACAATTACTTAGAGTGCAAACACAGGACACAAAGTCCGGGTGTTCAATTGCGGAACGCTAGTCTTAATCTCAGATCAGAACTCTAGGCACGTAATGCGGAACACTAGGCTCTATTTTTTAGATTGAGATACTAGACACGCCATACGGAACACTAGGTCCAATCCTAAACCAAGAAAATGCGCACGCAAGTAGGACATTAAGTCCCAGCACAGGACACATAGTCCATATGCTCAATAGGAACACTAGGTTCCCTATGTTTTAATCTTTCAAAAACTCGATCTTTGAACTCTCTTTCTCTATTCTTATATTACTCCTATGTATCTGAAAATACTCGTTAACTCTAGGTAGTTGAAACCCTAGTTGAGCTAAATAATACGCTAGGATAATTCCCAAACACTTTACTTAACTCAACCATTTTCAAAATTTACAACGTTTTCTTTTTAAAAGAACCTCTTAAACAACTTCTAACCCTCTGATCCATAAAGCTGTTTGTACACCGACTTATTTTAGAAAAATACCTTTAGTTTACCATGAAAACATTTCTCGGCTCATGGAATCGCATCAGACTTACCATTGTAAGTCGTCAACCAATAACAGTCGATCAACGCATTATTAATTAACCCATTATCCTCAACAATATTATCCAAATTCCAATCAATTCCAAGTTCCAATAAACATGAATCAAGGAAAACAACACAAATCATAATGCCACGCAGGGCCAAGAACATGCTACAGCATTTCATACAGCACCTAACAATTCAGTAAGCTACAACATGCTACATACTTCCATCAATTTCAAGTCCAATCAAATTAATCCAACATGGTTTAAGTCACACAATACTATTCAGTCTTGCCACACAGGGCCAAATCAATACACAATAATTCATGCTACAACATCTCAACAACACATAGTAATATTACAAGTACTACCTCGCAATTTCATCAAACATCAAGCCAACCAACACACAAGGCGAAAAGCCCAAACTCATTATATAAGAATTTCCCTTACCTTGGGCGCTTTAACAATCCAAGCAACGTAATTCGAAATAATCGTCAAGTCGCACCTCGCACGCATACCTTAAGCACGAACCTTAACAACACAAACTTAACAAAATTAGAACCAAAAACCCAAGCCCTTAGACTACTAGGGAAGCCACGGTTTTGGCCCTAAAAATACCTAAAGTCTTGCTAACTTAACCTATTTGGATCACACCTAATCATATGCCATGAAACAAATTCAAACCATGCAAGTTTTCAAACTTTTTCAAAAGCTACACACTTAGAAAATACCAAAACCAAAATTTACCAATTGGAATAGTGTTCTTACCAAATGAATAGTGTTTTGCCAACTTTGAACCATTTTTCAAAGCACTAAAACGTGTCACAAAATTCTAGAATTAAATTCATTACAAGTTCAAAACAGTTCTTGAAACATAAACTCAAACTTTTCCCAAAATCAAACTTCTTTGAATTGTTTTGCTAAATCAAATCATCAACCACTTTTACAACTATTTTCAAGCATAAATACAAGTCAAGAACAAGTTACAAAACATTCTTGAAGCCCACGATTTTGGAAGTTCAAAACAACTTCAAGATTTCAAGTCATTAACTCCTAAATCATACAAACTTTGTTTAATCAAAACATCTCATCAAAACCAAACTTATTTACCACTTTAATACACTTAAAAACAAGTTGAAACTAACCCAAAATTCAATCATAAGCCACTGTTTTGGAAGCCCCAAAACAGCCCCAAATTCATTTTGTTTCAAACAATTTTTCAAAGCTTTAAACTTACAAATCTTTATAGATTTAAAGTCCTAATCAAAAACCAACTTCCAAATCACTTTGATACACTTAAGAACAAATAAAAACATCATCAAAACCATATTAATGGGCCACGGTTTCCAGCCCCTAAAAATCTCCAAATTAATTTCACAAAACTTTGTATAATCATGTATATGACTAGATTAAGTGTACTAAGTACTAACCCTCAAAAATCTAACTTCCAATCACTTAAAAAACGCAAAGATGAAACCCTAAGAACAACCCCTAGGGTTCGGCCTCATCAAAAAGTTAGGGTTCCTAAATTTTAAAAATCAAGAACAATGCTAATCATGGAAGAAAACAAAGGGCTTTAAGACTAATCATGCATATCTAGCAAAATCTAACACTTTTGCCCAAAAATAATTCCTAAAACCAACCAAACCCATTCATGAAACTCAAGAGAGGAAAAGGAATGGATGTGGAGCTTACCAATCAAGGTGATGATGATTAATCAAGGGTTAGGAAGAAAGGATGGAAGATTGCAAGCTTAGCATCACACTTCCTTCAAGAATCAACATCAAAATTATGAGAAACAAAAATCTTAAAAACTCATCCATGGCTGCCATGGAGAAAGAAGAAGGGATTAGGATCCTTACCAAGAAGATTAGAGGTGGTAGAACAAGGATCAAGAACAAGGGTTGAAGATTGGACTTCAAAATCACAATTTTCTCAAGTTTCTCAACACTTTCTCTTTCTAAAACTCTCTTGATTTTTTTTCTCTAATGGAAGAATGAAGGTGCTGCTCTTGGAAGGGAAGGAGGCCACAAAATTCAGGTGGGATATGGAAGGAAGAATTTTTGTTCATTTAGTTGGAAACTAACCAAACTAGTTCCAAGTTAACCAAACTAACTACCCACCATTTACTAACTAACCAATCACACCTTGACACTTGTCCAAGAAGCTTCTAAGGATGAGGTTCAGCTCCCCTAGTGGCTGGATGCATCTCTCCTTAGCCCAAAATATCTAGATATTTCGCTTCGTCGCGTTCTCGCTCAACCGGGTGCGTGGCGATACGCGTATAATAGGTTTTAATACTAAAATCTCCCAAAAATAATTCCAATTATAACCCCACAGCCAAAAATCACAAATGTTCCTCGCGGCATAATAAAAGTATCCATGTTTCTCGTTTTCTCGAAATGCGAACCGAAACGTCGCAATTAGGCAGTCTCTGGCCATAGAAAATACACTAAATATTTTCTGATGCCCAAAAATTCTAGAAAAATTACAATAAATTCTAAATATTAGAAAATACTAAGATCTCAAATTTTATAAAATTTGGATCACGTTTGGGCATGTTTCAGTTAGAAACTCACCCAATAGCCTATCTACTGTAATTCAATGTAATTCTCCCAACAGAATAAAACTGTAAATTAGTGAGGATCACTAATTTCAATTTCTCTTATCATATAGACATTATTCAAATAATAAAATTATCAAAACAAAATCTTTAAAATAATAGTCATATTAAATATGACATAATACAGACAATTAATACAATTACTAAACCATGAAAAATCAAACTATGACTTGAAAATATTTATTAAATCCTGAAAATTATTTCTCATACAATAAAATAATTTTCCTCAATCAAATGGCCATTTTTCACATTTTTCAGGATTAATTCATATTAAAAACAGTATACGTCTACACTGTCTGTTAATCTGAATTAACTACTAAAACAGTAAATTGTTTACAATAAATCTTGGTAGTTCTTCGTACTTTTAACAAACCATTGAGGTCATGACTCTCTATGATTTATTTTCAAGTAGTTGGAACTATAAAATAATTTTCATAAAAATTGGGATGTTACACTCTCGAGGATCCTTAGAATAAATTAGAATATCGTCTACGAAAACCACTACAAACTTGTCAAGGAAAGGCCTAAAAATTCGGTTCATATAGTCCATAAATACGGCTGGAGCATTGGTCAGACCAAAAGGCATAACCAAATATTCATAGTGCCCGTATCTAGTCCTAAATGCCGTCTTTGGAACATCCTCTACCTTAACTCTAATCTGGTGATAACCAGATCTTAGATCAATCTAGAGAAAACCGAAGCTCCCCTAAGTTGATCTAACAAGTCATCTATCCTGGGCAAGGGGTACCTATTCTTCACTGTGATCTTATTGATTTTTCAGTAATCAATACAAAACCTCATACTCCCATCTTTCTTCTTTACCAAAAGGACAGGTGCGCCCCAAGGTGACACATTAGGTCTAATAAACTGCTTAGCAATCAAATCTTCCAACTGTGTTTTTAGTTCCCTCAACTCCAGGGGTGACATCCTATAAGGTTCCATGGAGATTGGTCCCGTTCCGGGAACCAGTTCTATTGAGAACTCCACTTCTCTCTCCGCGGGTAAGGTCGCTACCTCGTTAGGAAACACATCTAAGAATTCGTTCACTATAGGGATAGTGTCCAGATCTAGGCTAACCTCTATAGTTGAAGAAAGTAAGATCATATATCCTGCAAGACCTTCCATTAGACAGCGACTCAATAGAAGATCATTACTCTGTGTAACATAACTTGACTCTTCAATAATAGAATGCACGTTTGGAAACTCAATCGTTTTACGTAAATGATTCAAAACAACTTGATTAGCGGAAAGCCAATCCATACCCAGGATAATGTCCATTCCCTCAAGAGGTAGACACACAAGGCTTACTAAAAACATCCTCCCTTGAATTATGAGGGGACAATTCTCACATATCAAGGAAGTAGAAATGCTACCTTCGGTGGGTGTATACACATGCAACGGGAATTGTAAAGAAGTAAGATACAACCCTAGCCTTTGAACACATTTACAAGAGATAAAGGAATGTGTTGCTCCCGAATCAAACAAAACAACTAGAGGTTCATCCTGAAAAAAACAAGTACCTTTCATTAGATTTTTCGCTCCCTTTGCTTTCTTGGCGTCAAGAGTAAAGACTCTCCCTTGGTTAGGATCACCAGACTTGGCTTCTTTTCCCTTAGTGTATTGGGGGCACTCCTTAGCCATGTGCCCTGGTTGGTGAAAAACAAAGCAAGCATTCTTGCCCTTCATACACTCTCCCTGATGCACCTTCCCACAGTTCGAGCATGCATGATAAGCAGACTCAGAGGTTTGAGCCTGCTTTCCCTTGAAAAGATTTCCTTTTGGTCTCATGTGTTGAGCGCTCTTATCCTCATCCTTCTTTTGTTCTTATCTTGCCACCTCATTTGCCTATCCTCATACATCCTCTTCAAGCTTGCTTCAGCCACGTAGCTCTGATGGACTACCTTGGCGAACTCGATGAATTCAGTTTGTTAAATGTTGTTCTGGATGTCTGGCCTCAGTCCCCACTTGAACTGCTTGATTTTCCAATTATCATTCGGAGCAAATTGAGCAACAGATGAGTACCTTACCAACTCCTCAAACTTGTTCACATACTCTGAAACAGTAGATTTTCCTTGCTGAAGTTGGACTAACTCTCTATCCATCATATCTTTCACAGTCTATGGAAAGTACTTCTCCAAGAAGACCCTCTGAAAGTTCGCCCAAGTTACTGGTGTCCCTTGAGCCACCATATAAGCTCGGGCCCCCTTCCACCAGTTTTCAGCATCCTCTATGAGCACATGAGTAGCTAGCTCGACCTTTTGCTCCACGGTACAATGGACAACCTTTAAACTCTTCTCCATGGCTTCCAGCCAGTGTTGGGATGCCATGGCATCTGTTTTTCCATTGAAGGTTGGTGGCTTCGTCTTGAGGAACTTAAGGAATTTCCGGTCTAAATCCTCCTCTTGCGGGGGAGGTTGGGCTTGGTGCTGCTGTTGTTGGGCTAACTGAGCCGCAAGATTGTTAGTTGCAATACTCTGATTCTGAATAGCCTGCAATATCCCTTGTAGCCAAGCATTCTCTTGTCCTGGCGGATTCGGAGGTATCGCAGCATGCTCTGATCCTGGTGGATTCTGAGGCATCGTAGCATTCCTCCTGGGTCTCCCGCGCCTTCCAGAACCTGAAGCCATAATTCTGCATAGAATGCACCAAGCATTGAGTTGATCAAGCTCAATATCTCTTAGCATAATAAGTAGAAAACAGCAGCAGACTCAAGAAATTCACGAAACTATTCCTAGCAATCCCTACAGTACGATTAGAATCGAACTGCTCTGATACCATAATGTAACACCTTACTTTCATTAACTTGAAAATAGGATAATTATCATTAGGTACAGTCCTCCGAATATTAATTCAAACTTAAAGTCCAACATTAAGTCCAAATACCACAAAAGACTAAAACTCAATTACATAAGTTTCATGATGGTACAACACCAATACATAACTCTATAAATTACATATTCAAGGTGTTACTTAAGACTACTACAAAATAAACAAGATTCCAAGAGCTAGCAGCTGTCAGCCTTCCTTTGAAACCTGTGCATCTGTAAAAATAATTAAATAAAGGAGCGGGGTGAGATAATAATCTCAGTGAATCCTCCCTTCGACTCCTCACCATCAACTCATATAATGAACTATCAGTCAAAACTTGATATCACACATTTATGCAATGCATATTCTTAATATGAATTTCTAATTCATCTTTGGCTCGTATTCATGGGTAGCGTTGTGTGCTTACGTCCATACAACCCCATAAATACGCTTTCGATATGGTGGTTAGACGTCTTAACCGTCCGAGGGCGTCCCACACGACTAACCATATCGATCACCCCCTTTTTGAAGTATCTTAGTGTCTTTTAGGGAATTTAATTCACAAACTATATCCTTAAATGCATGCCTTATTCAAAAATAGGAATACAATTAGGTGCTACTCTAATTTCACATGCAACTGAACATATTCATGTAAAAGATACATTTCATATTCAAATGGAAACATATATCATGCTTAGTCAAGGAAAATATATCAAGACAAGACACACTTCCATGAGAGCTCCATAGAGTTCCCAATGGTCAAACATCAATCTCACAGTTTATGGGGGTTTTGGGTACAACATTAACCCTCTTAATCAGTCCCAATAACACATGCATAGCTATTTACCACTAAAAACTGTAAAAATAAGAGGGATTTGGGAGATTCTAACCTTGAACCCTTTGGGGTTCAAGGGTTTTCTTCAAGAGAACCCTAATGTGGGACTTATGGGTGCCCATCACCTAAGAGAAGGAAGAACTCACCATCAATGTAAGATTTCGAGCTCCCAAGTTAGAGTAAAGCTCCTTCCTTTTCTTCTCCTTCAAGCTTTCCTTCTAGGGATTTCTTCCAACTTCCAAACCAAGAGTGAATACTCCCCAACTTGGATTCAAGCTAAGATTGATGATAAATCTAGCATGAATCCATGTTTTCCCCTTTAAAATGTGAACCCTAGGTGTTTAATCCCCTCTCCTCCTTCTCTCTATCGCATTCTCTCTCTAACCCTCTCTCAAAATCGCGTTTTGTCCTTTTTCTGCTGAGTTTTTCTGTTTTATCAAATTGTGAATCGATTCACAGCCTAGGTGAATCGATTCACTCAGTGTAAAAATGACAGGAATCGCAGTTTTAAGTGAATGAATCGATTCCTGCAGCTCCCAGATTCGATTCACAGGGAACTGACTTTCTGTGAATCGATTCACACTTCGATTCACAAAGAGCCAACTTCTGTGAATCGATTCACACTTCGATTCACAGCAAGCCTAATCGAGTCCCAGCAAGCCAACAGCCCTGAATCGATTCACAGGGCCTGGGAATCGATTCACACTGGGCAAAAATCACCAAACACAATATTCACATATTCAATTATAACAATCAATGAAAAAATCACTTAAAGTTCATCATTAAGCCATACTAAGCTTATGCACATACATCAAACCAAGCTTGAGGAATTGGGGTGTTACACGATATAAAGTTAAATACAACAAAAAATTTATCTTATAAAATTTCTATTCAATTTTTCATAAGGAAGATGCTCATTTTTTAGATTTCATTAAAAATATATATTTGTTAATTTCTTGTTCTATGTTTAAAAAAATTTGTGGTAAAATATAAATAAAAAATTGTTTTCTTGAAAAATTCTCGCCCCCATTTTTCACAATATATCTTTAGTACGATGGTCCGTGTTACATACGGTATATAATTGTATAGAATTATAAATTTCATACTAAAAAATATATTAATATATTATTTCTAGTAGCCAATAGCAATAATCATTACTTGAAAAATTTACATCTATAGTGTGATGATTCATTCTCCGCACGTTATATAGTTAAAAACAATAAAAGTATTTCTTATAAAATTTATATTAATTTATAATTGCTATTAAAATATTCATTTTATTATTTGTAGCCTGCTGTTATGATTGGTAGCATTTTATTATTTCCTTTTTTAAGCAAAGAAAAAAGGTTTTTGATGTTAATTAGATTTGATGTCATTTGCTTTCATTTTTATCAAATGGACGTTTGTGAATTCCGTTATTATTAACGTTATGAATGTGAATTAATATAATAATTAAGGCCTTCCTTATTTAAAAACATAAACCGATTTCCTTAATAATTTCGGACGTATCTGGTCAAGAAAGTAGCTTTTGAATCTTTGGTTATAATGAAGGCAGATAAAACAAAAAAGTATTCATATTTATGTTCATAATTACATACCTATATCAGAAAGTCTTCCTTATTTGTGTTTTTAAAAAAATCGATCGGAATGAGGTGGTGTAACACCCCGATTCTGAAGCGCTACTAAACTAATATTTCTGAAAAGCGAGATACTCTGCTTGTACGTTTTCTCAAAATGTGGCTCTATTATTTTTTTTTCTTTTTCTTCAAACTTCTTTTGAAGTAGCAATCAGAGTATTGCAACATTTCCGAAAGGTGGTGAATGAATAAAATACCATGTTTAACTCACAAAACCATACAAGGAAATTTAATTAAAACATACACGTAAAACAATTCAAGTCTTAAAGCATGAACCATTTATTACAACATTGTAATCAAAGCATCTGACACCCTATAGCTGGTCGGAGCACTGCAACGCTTACTAGTCCTCTAGTAAGTTGCAACAGAAACACAACTAGGAAGCCGGACGACTTTCCTCAGTTATGCTTCTCTGCAGTTCCGAACACTCTGCTTCCTTCGTCATCTGGGTTACATTCATTAAATTGGAAGAACCCCTGGCAAGGGTCAACTTCTTAAAATAGAACAAGTAGCACAAAACAGCAAATACGACAGCCATTGATATTATACAGACACAATATAATATAAAGCCACAAATCTCCAATGCATATAACAACCATATCAATAGCAATAGAACAATCAATAAGGATGCACCCAAGATCCTATTGATGCAACTACATGTTAGTGCAGTTTTAATTCCGAAATCCATACGCCAGAGGCAATATCGGGATGTACGTACCAGACCGACACTTTTCCCTGTGATGTTAAAGATTTTAACGGTGTTCCCGAATATATCACCAGGGAAAACACAACTCAACGATGCCTTTAACCACCTCCAATGAACATATCACCACATTTGATACTATCACTCATGGTATAATCAATAAACATCAATTATCCAATAACAATCCACATCATATATCTTAATCACGATTTAAGTATACATACACCACATTTTATTGTCACATTCAAGATCACGACAATCCAAATTTGATAACACACCCCGTAGCAAATTTGACAGTTCATTCATTACACAGTCACCATAATTCACCACATAAGCAATAAATATATTTCATCCCTTTGAAACTCGATGGAGCTAGCAAAGAGGTAATCAAACAAGTGTGGGGGGTTGGGGCAGTTGCCAACCTCTTGCTGACAAACCCACTAAATAATCATATATGAAGCTGTATGTAACACCCCGTTTCCGGAGCGCTACTAAACTAGATCTTACTGTCGGCATTTCAAATACTTTCAAATATGGAACACGCTGCTGCATGGTTTTCAAAAATGTGAGTCTAATTTTTTTTCTTTTCAGCTTCTTTTAAGAAATTGGCAATCAGAGTATTGCAGCATTTTCGAAGGCATTGAATTAATAAAATATCACGTACAACTCACAAAACCATACAAGGAAATTTATTTAAAACATACACATAAAACAATTCAAATCTTGAAACATAAAGCATTTATTACAACATTGTAATTAAAGCATCTGACACCTATAGCTGGTCGGAGCACTACAACGCTTACTAGTCCTCTAGTAAGTTGCAACAGACACACAAGTAGGAAGTCAGACTTGCTATCCTCAGCAACGCTTCTCTGTAGTCCCGAACACTCTGCTTCCTTCGTCATCTGGGTTACATTCATTAATTGAAAGAACCACTGGCAAGGGTCAACTTCTTAAAATAGAACAAGTAGCACAGAACAGCAAATACGACATCCATTTATATTATACAGACATAATACAATATAAAGCCATAAATCTCCAATGCATATAACAACCATATCAATAACAACAGAACAATCAATAAGGATGCACCCAAGATCCTATTGATGCAACTATATGCTAGTGCAGTTTTAATTCCGGAATCTATACGCCAGAGACATATCGGGTTGTACGTACCAGACCGACACTTTTCCCTGCGATGGTAAAATTTAATGACGTTCCTGAATTCCTTTGGCCATGGGCATTTCCATTACCCAGGATAGACAGGTCGACATTACCACAAGACACGATGCAACAATGCCTTTAACCACCTCCAATGAACATGTCACCCCATTTGATATTTCAATCATGGCGTAATCAATAACATTAATTATCCACTTAAAATCCACAGCATATATCTTAATCTTGTTTTAAGCATATACACACCACAATGCTTTCCAATTCAACCATGCACAACATTCCATCAATACGTGACAAACCAACAACACAACAAACAACAACATCAATCATGTTCGTCCCTTTGCAACTCGGTGGAGTTAGCAAAGAGGAAGTCGAACAAGTGTGGGGGATTGGGGGCAGTCGCCAACCACTTTTCCAGCCCACGAACAATTCAATATAAAGCTTTAAGAAACTAAAAATCGAAGGGGTACGAGAGAACCCTGAGGTTCTCAGACTTCTTCGCTTTACGAAATAAAATTAAATCATTTACATGTCTAAAAGTTGCCCTTACACTTACTATACAAACTTAAACATCGAGAATGTGAAGTGCCTTTCCCGAAGGATAACCCGCTCATGTGTCAAACACATCGCGACTTACTCAACACGAACAACACTCAAAGATGATCCTATCAACATAACAAGGTTTAGTACAAAACTGTACCACTCAAAATAATTCCCCGGGCTTAGACTCAATTCTAATCCCCTAGGTTTTAAATCCCCAAATCTTTTTAAATAAATCACCTACACTTGAATGACAAGAAATTTGAAGTTAAATGCTTTTAAAACTAAAACTCCCTTCCTTCAAAACGGGAGACATGGATCAATACTAAAATTAAATACTTTTCATCATAAACTCTAAATTAGGCTCCACTTGGCTTTAGGATTATAAAATCCTAATTTGCCATAAGTGTTTCATTGCCTTAAACAATCAAACAACTTCCAATTCTTTTTCGTTTGTTTTTGAAACATGGAACAACACAAAAAAATCAATTCCTTTTCATAACAATATGGAATCAAGGCTCAACTTGGTTTTAAGATCACAAAGAATCTTAACCATCAAAACCACTTCCAATCAAATCAAACCATTTCCAAAAATTTCGAAAACTTACACACAATTCAATGCACTTAATTAAAGCTAAGAACACAAAAAATAATTTTCCCCCAAGCTCATAGGAGCTCTCGGCCAACACATCCTTCATCCCAAAAAATTTGCAATACTTCCAATCAACCAAAACTACTTCATTCAATACTTGATTTCTTTCAAAAAACAATAATTTTCTTACAAAACAAATGCCTAATTCAAGTCCAACACCAATTCAAGCATCTCTCAAGAATCAAGGGTTTCCCCAAAATTTTCTCAATCCTTGATTCAAATCAAAATTAACAATCACAATAGCAATAACAATTAGTAAGAAGCAAGATTTAGGGAAATGGTGTTCATCTCTCTCATGATCACTTAACCCCTTTTCCTTAGACCATTGATCTAGGGTTTGTAAAAATTGGGGGAAATGGTGTTCATCTCTCTCATGATCAAATTCAAGCCATACATAAAGCAATTAAACAAGAAGGAAGCAAAATAACAATTCCTACACCTAAAAAAAGAGGCTCACGATTTTTGGCTAACAAAATAAAGGAGAAGAGCTTGATCTTAAACTCACTTGTTAGGCCAAGAAGAGGATGATAATTAGAGAATAAATTTAGAAACAAAAGGTGTTGGAGGATGGGAATGAGGATCGCGCTGGAAGTGGGAGGAAGAAGGACATGGAAGTTGTCTTGCTTTCTCACCTTTTCTCCACAATGGAAACAAGTTGGAACAAAATAAAATGATGTGAGAATAAAGGGGAGGGGCTGCGGCTGTATAAAGGAGAAAGAGGAGTGGGCTTGCCTTTTATTTTTTTCACCAACCCAATAAATAATTTTTGAGAAAGGAAATAAGAATAAAGGGGTAGAAATGGGGGGTCTTCTCGCTGGAAATAAAAGAAAGGAAAAGAAAAATTTAAGGGAATAAGAATGAGAGGGTGGGGAGGTCGCAACCAAGCTGCTCTTAAGAGGGAGGAAGTAAAAATTTTATTAAAAAAGATAAAAAGACTTGGTTAAAGATAGTTTAATAAAAATGTCTCCTAATTAACCACCACGTCAATGACACCTAGCACTTAAAGTAAGATGCTAATCTAATCAACAAGTCTAAACATTTAATCCCTCTCTTCTCATTATTATCCCCTAATCTTAGAGTCTTAAGTGTACTAAAACAAATTACAGTGTCTAACAATCACATTACCGATTAATTCTTTCGCAGATTAAATCGCGAAAATTAATTTACTTAGAAATTAATTCACCGCGTGATAATAATTTATCATAAATAATAAAAACAATTAAAAACACTCAAGGATCATCACAACAAGTTATGTTTCAATTTTCATCGAAATCGAAATTTGTTTTAAATTTTAATGCGGATAAAAAATACCCGGCGATTCAAAATTCGGTGAAACTTCGTTAGAGTTTTTCGACAATTTTTGAACCATGAATTAATATAAAATATTAATTCTCAAATTTAATTTCTTCTTGATTTAATTCAATCACTTTCTTAGTCAACAAAAATACGCGTTACCGCGTCAAACATAAAACTTATATAAAGTATAATTGATGAATTCGCCTTAAAAGCAGCATACGTCTACACTGTCTATTAATTTGAATTAACATCATAAATGATACTTATTTATAATAAATAAATTATTAGAAATAAGTCAAAATAATTCCTCGTACTCTCGGTAAATCATTGAGGTGATCAGTCTCTACGACTTACTTTCAAGTAACTGGGATTTTATTGTTAAAGTAATTTTTCTTAAAAATTGGGATGTTACAATATCACCCCTCTTAAAATAGTTTCGTCCTCAAAACTACACGGATAGTAAAGTTCGGAGAAATTATTTTACCCAAGTCTAGAAAATAATTTGCACACATATGCATTCACAATACATATTATCATATGTAGTACTATAATATTTATAGCTACATAGTATAGCAATCATAGCATAACATGCAATAATAACAATCACACTCGATAACACTAAGCATATACATATAACACACCGTATAAGCATAGTTAGTGGACGAAAAAATCCTTACGATTGACTGACACTTTATTTCAGAGCCACGCTTTCTGCTTATTCATGATCACGATCACGAACACGAACACAGAGTTGACTACAGCTACGCGCCATTACTAAGAGAATAATACTAACCTATTCACATGCAACTGTGGTTACACATATCAAGAATACAAAAATCACTTAAAACTTCAAAAAGATTAAAATTCTTTTTCTACGATCAAACATTTTTCTATCAATTCCTTAGGAATAACACCAACACAAGGAACTAATAAAAACACAACTTTATTTTCTCAAGACTCAACCCTTCTCATGGACACTAAAGTTTCTTTGAGATTAGGTCCTCATCGTCTCAAAATTATCAACCACGCTTAGATTAAAGATTAAAAACAAACTAATAACTCACTTATCTTTACAATCCTTTTAAACCAAAGCCTTTTTCGATAAAAATTTTCATACACCATTAACTAAGTGCTCAAAACTCGAAATCATTTTTCTCTTCTTAGAAAACTAAAAAAAAAATTATATGCATACTCAAAAATTTAATAACTAAACTTTTACCTTTAAAACACTAGAAAATCATTTTCCTTTCGAAACCAAGCAATAATTGATCTTCTAGAATACCTAATTAGAAAACACTTACAGTCAATCAAGTAAAATTTCAAGATAATACCAAGACATCAAACACTCCCTCGATTTCCAATCAGTAAAGTAGTATCATAGAATTTTCTTCTTTCAAGTTTTTTATTTTTTTGCAATCAGCAAACTCACACTAAAAGTTCAAGATTTTAAACATTTAATTTTCTAAGACTCCACCTTGTTTAGGAACCACAGAGATTCCTTTAAATATTAGGTGTTTCATTGTCTTAAAATACTAAAATAACACTTTACAAAATTCTAACTCAACCAAATTTTTCAAAAACTCCTAAACTATGACACTAACTAAACTATGAAAGGAACAAGTTTGAAATCACAAAAATTTTCCCCTTTTACCCCCTTGAAGTTCACGGCTTCATCAAAAGTGTTAGGGAAAATATTTAATTTTCCTCCGACAAAACTCAAATAGCAAAAATACTAAAACCCACTTATAAAACTCTAAGAAATTAAGCAAGAATTTTAAAAATAAATTTTTTTCTGAAACTCTTCTCCAAATCATAGTTTAAATCTAGTTCAAGGAGGACAATACTAAATATTTTTCTTAAGCAAGACATAAAACCCTCAAGAATTAAGTTAGAAAAATTTTGAAATCAAACCTCACACATAATATATGTAGTCACGGGTTCATACTTTAATTTAACAACAAACTTTCAAAAAATTTCTTCAACAATACGCACACCTAAACTCGATTTTTCAGACAAGACAAGATTAAAACCATCTTGAACCCAAGATTGACTAGAAAATCATGAAATTATCTTTTACACAAAAGGAAATCGAAACCTTCCCAAACTTTTACTACCGGATCATAATTAACAAAATCATACTTTAAGAAAA
The DNA here is from genome assembly GCA_037113605.1 of Calophaca sinica. Taxonomy (NCBI): domain Eukaryota; kingdom Viridiplantae; phylum Streptophyta; class Magnoliopsida; order Fabales; family Fabaceae; genus Calophaca; species Calophaca sinica. The sequence continues at coordinate 61,895,360 of CM073733.1, forward strand.
TCATCTAAAACTTAAAACCATCTTTAATAAGATTACTAACAATAATGCAAAAAAATTGAAAGCAAAAGGATTAAAATACTCACCTAGAGCCCCTCCAAGAACTCGCGGTGCTAAGATATTAACAGAAAGAGAACATCAACACTCTCAATATTATCAACATTAACAATAGCACCCACATCAACAAATAACAAGAAAAGAAAAGGGAATCCTCCTCCAAAGTCATCCTAAGGCTTTCAGTTTTTCAAGAAGGAAGTAGAAGGGAATGCAACTCTCTCACACACTCCACGACTACATGGTTTGGCTGGAAGAGGGATGGAAGAAAAATGGGGTTCTCTGGAGTAGCAGTTCGTTCGCGGTACACCAAAGGAGAAAGAAAGAAGGGAACCTACATTGTTCTCCACTCACACCAATACCCAACAAAATAAACTATTTCCCTCACTTTTCCTTTTAATCGCGGCCGGCAAGATAGTAAGGGGATCACTAAAAATCTCCTTTTTTTTAAACAAAACGTGGTCGATCAGAGAATAAGGAAAGGAAGGAATAGTTTCTCAAAAAGGTTAGCCCAAGTTCTCATCACCTATTTACTCAAAGACTAAGATGTAATTTTCTCCACTCTACCCTATTGTGAATAAGTAACCGGTCACAGGTCTTAAAGAATAAGGAAAGAGACTCACAAAATCTTGGTTCAAGTTTTCACCACCTACTTCCATTAAGACTAAATGGAATATTTTCTCTTGCACCCCTTTATGAGTGAGTGGTCGGCCAAGTAAGAAAGGAAATGGTGAAAAATAAGTCATCCAACTATACTTGGCTCTCCTTTAAAGAAAATCTTCCATGACTCAAAGAAATAAGGATAAGGTTTTTGTAAAAATCTTAGGTACTACCCAACATTAGCTAGACAACTCGCCGTGCACTAAACCACTACCTTACCCCACTAAACCTCTAGAGTCCATTAAACTGAGTCAAATGGGTCTCGCGTAAATTAAAACATCATAAGACATTTAATTAACGCTTGCTAGAAAATAATTGCGTATAATATTTTCCTTGGAAAATATGAATACGCTCACAATAATAAACAATCACACAATCAATCACATATATTCACAGCAGTACAGGGTAGACTACTGTGAAAACACAGATGTTAGTGGCAGACATGTCACATTCACAAAATCATAAAATATTTTTGATGTTCAAATATAATACATATCAAAATACTTCCAACATCAATCATTTACATGATTTATATCTAGGATCACTAATACGTCAAAGATCATATTAAACAATAATAGTAATAATAATAATAGCGTCTCCTGCAAACAATCCCAGAATCTCATCTCTTATTTCCCGAAGGACTTAAGAGGGTCACGGTAATGAAGGTCAACCAATCCTTTAGTCTCTGCAGCTTGCTCTTCTCCCTGCTGTCCTAACAGTTCACATTGATTCTCCATAGTAGTCCATTGAGCAACAGCAACCACTGTCCCTGCTACCTCTTGGCTATCTGGAACCTCGGGTTTATCTCTCGAACTATCAATTCCAACAGAAGGAATTACTCGTTTCTGAGATATTAGATTCCCAGAAGGTTTTACAACCTCATTAGAACCTCACAACAATTTTGTGTGTCTCAGGACACATTGCTCCAATTAAGAACAATCCAAACAATTACAAGTAGAATTAATCCACTTGAGGAATAACCACGCAAGCATAGTTTGACACACAATAAAACACATCTCGACTCCCAACAGGCTAACTTTTATCCTCCCGACACTTGACCAGCTATAGTTTTCCCAACTCACAGTCCGTTTAGAACCGAACCGCTCTAATAACACTATTGTAACAACCTGTTTCCAGAGTGCTACTAAACTAGATGTTACTGTCGGCATTTTGAACTTTCGAAAATGGAATATGCTGCTGCATGGTTTTGAAAAATGTGAGTCTAATTTTTTTTTCTTTTTAGCTTCTTTTAAGAAATTGGCAATCAGAGTATTGCAACATTTTCGAAGGCAATGAATCAATAAGATACAACGTACAACTCACAAAACCATACAAGGAAATTTATTTAAAACATACACATAAAACAATTCAAGTCTTGAAACATAAAGCATTTATTACAACATTGTAATTGAAGCATCTGACACCCTATAGCTGGTCGGAGCACTACAATGCTTACTAGTCCTCTAGTAAGTTGCAACAGAAACACAAGTAGGAAGTCGGACCGGCTATCCTCAGCAACGCTTCTCTGCAGTCCCGAACACTCCGCTTCCTTTGTCATCTGGGTTACATCATTAATTGAAAGAACCACTGGCAATGGTCAACTTCTTAAAATAGAACAAGTAGCACAGAACAACAAATACGACAACCATTTATATTATACAGACATAATATAATATAAAGCCACAAATGTCCAATGCATATAACAACATATCAATAGCAACAGAACAATAAATAAGGATGCACCCAAGATCCTATTGATGCAACTATATGCTAGTGCAGTTTTAATTCCGGAATCCATACACCAAAGGCATATTGGACTGTACATACCAGACCGACACTTTTCCCTGCGATGGTAAAATTTAACGACGTTCCTGAATTCCTTTGGCCATGGGCATTTCCATTACCCAGGATAGACAGGTCGACGTTACCACAAGACACGATGCAACAATGCCTTTAACCACCCCCAATGAACATATCACCCCATTTGATATTTCAAACATGGCATAATCAATAACATCAATTATCCACTAAAAATCCACAACATATATCTTAATTTTGTTTTAAGCATACACACACCACAATGCTTTTCAATTCAACCACGCACAATAATCCATCAATATGTGACAAACCAACTACACAACAAACAACAACATCAATCAAGTTCGTCCCTTTGCAACTCGGTGGAGTTAGCAAAGAGGAAGTCAAACAAGTGTGGGGGGTTGGGGCAATCGACAACCACTTTTCGAGCCCATGAACAATTCAATATAAAGATTTAAGAAACTAAAAATCGAAGGAGTACGGGACCCTCACTTCGAACCCTGAGGTTCTCAGACTTCTTCGCTTTACGAAATAAAATTAAATCATTTACATGTCTAAAAGTTGCCCTTACACTTACAATACAAACTTAAACATCGAGAATGTGAAGTGTCGTTACCAAAGGATAACCCGCTTACTTAAACATAACAAGGTTTAGTACAAAACTATACCACTCAAAATAATTCCCCGGGCTTAGACTCAATTCTAATCCCCTAGGTTCTAAATCCCCAAAATCTTTTTAAATAAATCACCTACACTTGAATGACAAGAAATTTGAAGTTAAATGCTTTTAAAACTAAAACTCCCTTCCTTCAAAATGGGAGACATGGATCAATACTAAAATTAAATACTTTTCATCATAAACTTTAAATTAGGCTCCACTTGGCTATAGGATTATAAAATCCTAATTTGCCTTAAGTGTTTCATTGCCTTAAACAATTAAACAACTTCCAATTCTTTTTCTTTTGTTTTTGAAACATGGAACAACACAAAAAAAAATCAATTCCTTTTCATAACAATATGGAATCAAGGCTCAACTTGGTTTTAGGATCACAAAGAATCCAATTCACCTAAGTGTCTCATTGCCTTAACCATCAAAACCACTTCCAATCAAATCAAACCATTTCCAAAATTTTCCAAAACTTAGACACAATTCAATGCACTTAATTAAAGCTAAGAACACACAAAATAATTTTCTCCCAAGCTCATAGGATCTCGCGGCCAACACACCCTTCATCCCAAAAAATTTGCAATACTTCCAATCAACCAAAACAACTGCATTCAATACTTGATTTCTTTCACAAAACAACAATTTTCTTACAAAACAAATGCCTAATTCACGTCCAATACCAATTCAAGCATCTCTAAAGAATCAAGGGTTTCACCAAAATCTTCTCATTCCTTGATTCAAATCAAAATTAACAATCACAATAGCAATAATAATTAGTAAGAAGCAAGAACCCCAAATCAATTGAAAGATTTACATGAGAGATCACTTAACCCCTTTTCCTTAGACCATTGATCTAGGGTTTGTAAAAATTGGAGGAAATGGTGTTCATCTCTCTCATGATCAAATTCAAGCCATACATAAAGCAATTAAACAAGAAGGAAGCAAAATAACAATTCCTACACCTAAAAAAAAAGAGGCTCACGACTTTTGGCTAACAAAACAAAGGAGAAGAGCTTGCTCTTAAACTCACTTGTTAGGCCAAGAAGAGGATGATAATTAGAGAATAAATTTAGAAACAAAAGGTGTTGGAGGATGGGAATGAGGATCGCGCTGGAAGTGGGAGGAAGAAGGACATGGAAGTTGTCTTGCTTTCTCACCTTTTCTCCACAATGGAAACAAGTTGGAAGAAAATAAGATGATGTGAGAATAAAGGGGAGGGGCTGCGGCTGTATAAAGGAGAAAGAGGAGTGGGCTTGCCTCTTATTTTTTTCACCAACCCAATGAATAATTATTGAGAAAGGAAATAAGAATAAAAGGGTAGAAATGGGGGGATGTTCTCGCTGGAAATAAAAGGAAGGAGAAGAAAAATTTAAGGGAATAAGAATGAGAGGGTGGGGAGGTCGCTGCCAAGCTGCTCTTAAGAGGGAGGAAGTAAAAATTTTATTAAAAAATAAAAAGACTTGGTTAAAGATGGTTTAATAAAAATGTCTCCTAATTAACCACCACATCAATGACACCTAGCACTTAAGTAAGATGCTAATCTAATCAACAAGTCTAAACATCTAATCCCTCTATTCTCATGATTATCCCCTAATCTTAGAGTCTTAAGTGTACTAAAAAAATTACGGTGTCTAATAATCACGTTACCGATTAATTGTTTCGCCGATTAAATCGCGAAAATTAATTTACTTAGAAATTAATTCACTGCGTGTTAATAATTTATTATAAATAATAAAAACAATTAAAAACACTCAAGGATCATCACTACAAGTTACATTTCGATTTTCATTGAAATCAGAATTTGTTTTAAATTTTAATGCGGATAAAAATTACCCGGCGATTCAAAATACGGCGAAACATCGTAAGAGTTTTTCGACGATTTTTGAACCATGAATTTATATAAAATATTAATTCTCAAATTTAATTTCTTCTTGATTTAATTCAATCACTTTCTTAGTCAACAAAAATACGCGTTACCGCGTCACGCAGAAAACTTATATAAAGTATAATTGATGAATTCGCCTTAAAAGCAGCATACGTCTACCCTGTCTATTAATTTGAATTAACAGAAAAAATAATACTTATTTATAATAAATAAATTATTTGAAATAAGTCAAAATAATTCCTCGCACTCTCGGTAAATCATTGAGGTGATCAGTCTCTACGACTTACTTTCAAGTAACTGGGATTTTATTGTTAAAGTAATTTTTCTTAAAAATTGGGATTTTACACTGTAAAGATCAAAAGGGTAACAAAACCCTCACAGTGAACCCTGAGGTTCTCAGACTTCTTTGATCAAAAAACAATTAAAAAATCCTAAGCATGTCTAGAAATAGCCCTTACCAAAGTTGTCAGGTGACGATCTCAGCACGCCGTTATCCTAACTTAGCACGAACTCAGATATCTCAAATCCCAACACACGGAACAAACTTAGCACAACTCTAGGGACTTAGTTCTAATACCTTAGTCTCTCACAACCTAAAACCTCTTACTAACCAAAGCACTTATACTAAGATACACAATTTGAAATACACATTTTTAAAGAATTACATACTCTTGAAAAATTATTAACTAATTAAAAGAATGAAATTCTAAAGACTAAAATCATTTCCTTTCAAACTTAAAAATATGAAACAACATCATTTATCAAATTCTTTTCTCAAAATACTTGAGTCAAGGCTCCACTTGGTTTCTTGGGTCTCAAGGAACCCAATTTACCTTAAGTGCTTCATTGCCTCAAAAATCCAAAACAAGTCCAAATTCAAGCAAATCTTTTCCATAATTTCCAAAACTTAAACACAATACCATACAACTAATATAATGCTAAAAACACAAAAATATTTTGCCTCTCAAGCTTGGGAAGCTCGCGGCCAGCACACCCTTCTTAAAAAAAAAAATTGCAACTTCTAAACTAATTTAGCAACATCATTTCAAATCATTTATTTATTCCACCAAAACAACAAACAACTTCAAACACACACATAATCAAGTCCAAATACTCAAGTCTATACTCAAGTCATATCTTCCAAGAATAGGGTTTCTCAACAAAATCATCAATCCTTTGATTCAAATTAAAATTGATAATTACAACTTCAATAACAATTTCTAAGAAGCCATAAACACCAAACAATTAAGTGATTCAAAAGGAAAATCACACAAATCTCAAATCCTTAGGTCATGCACCTAGGGTTCAATAAAATTGGGGATATTGTGCTCATACCTTCCATTGATCATTATCAAATGATAATGAAGACATAAATCAGGATTAGAAGCAAGAAAACTCAATCCTAGGCATATATACACACCCCACGGCCTTGGGGCTGAATTGGGAGGAGAAGAAATTATTTCACAAACTCACTTACAAGATGTAGGAGAGGTATTCAAGAAGAAGGAGAAGTTAGAAGCAAGCTGGGTGAAGGATTGAAGTTGAAATCATGCAAGAAAATGATAAAATGAGACCACCATGGATGGAGCTTCACTATCTATCTCAAGGATGAAGAAGAAGGGGGATGATAGTCTACCATGGACTAAGAAAAAGGTGGAGGGAGTCACGCTGGAAAATGAGAGGAGAGGAAGTGGAATTTGGGTGGAAATTTGGTGCTCTTAAGTAAATGGTAGTACACCATGAGTCATGTTTTTAAAGTATATGATTTAAACGAAGGAGAGTGTAGGAAATCATGGAATAAGAACTACCAAATTAATCAACAAAAGTTTGACACCTAGACATTAAAAGCAAAATTCTAATCTAATCTCTCTTCTCACGATTACCCTCTAATCCTAAAGTCTAGAGTGCCCCCAAAAATAGTACGGCATCGAGTAATCGCGTTACCAATTAATTCTTCGCCGATTAAATCACGAAAATTAATTTACTTAGAAATTAATTCATCGCGTGATAATAATTTATCATAAATAATAAAAACAATCTAAAACACTCAAAAATAATCACAACAAGTTACGATTCGATTTTCATCGGAATCGGAGTTCGTTTAGAATTTTATTCGCAGATAAAAACTATCCGGTGATTCAAAACACAACAAAACTTCGTTAGAATTTTTTGACGATTTCTGAACCACGAATTAATATAAAATATTAATTCTCAAATTTAATTTTATCCTGATTTAATTCGATCACTTTATTAGCAACAAAAATACGTGTTACCACGTCACTCAGAAAACTTATAATAAGTATAATTGATGAATTCACCTTAAAAGCATCATACGTCTATGCTGTCTATTAATTTGAATTGACATCATGAAAAATACTTATTTATAATAATAAATTATTCAAAATAAGTCAAAATAGTTCCTCGTACTCTCAGTAAATTATTGGGGTGATCAATCTCTAAGATTTACCTTTTAAGTATTTGGAGATTTTATCGCTAAAACAATTATTCTTAAAAATTGGGATGTTACAGGTGGTGCTCAGGTGTCATTTGTTGTGTCATGATATTGTCCATTGTGTATATTATAGATTACAGATTATAGATTATTGATATATATATATATATATATATATTATGGTAAAATATTATATTAATGTTTATTTTTTAGTAAAATATTTATTTAGAGTAATTTATGTTTTCATGTTCTTTCTTGTGAACTATTGAGTCTGCTTAAAATATATTTTTACTCAGAAATTTATATAATAATAGATTTTTATTTAGATATTAATATGTTTTCATTCAAAAGATTCAGTTATGTGTGTTGTATATTTACTCGTGTGTAAGGGTCAGGAATATGTTTGTAAAATTAGTAAATAATATATATATATACACACATATATAATACTTTTTCAATATTTTATATTTCATTGAATATAAAAAATGGTTCGTGTTGCACATGGTGTATACTTAGAAAAATATAAGTAAAGAAAGAATATGATAAATTTCATATGGAATGTGTAATATCCCAGTTTTAATGAGGTATTATGTTGGGTAACAAGAATTAATGATTTCTTTTTCTTTCTTTATTATTTAAATATAGGCGCGAGTAAGGATAGTTTTTTTTTTATTACCACTTTATTTGATGATGGATATATATTTTTATTTCTTAATGTTTAATTAAGGTGTGACTATCAATGAGACCATTTTAAATTTCCTTGTTATTAAAAGTGAAATTTGGAGAATTAGTTTCCTCCTAAACTAAATCCTAAGATGTAGTAAAATTAATACATCATTTGTATTTTTTTTCTATACTATGACACCTAATTAGTCACACTCATTTGCTATGTGTTAAACATTTAGTAAATATTCAGATTTCTTTTCCCTCTCCCTCCCTACACTCACGACACACACACACACTTTTCACACACACTACACCATTAAATTAAGAAGAATTCTTATCCAAAAATCACCTCCCCTTTTACCCAATCAAAACACATGCAAGGATTTATTTTCAAATTAAGCCAATCCCTTACCTTCTTTCTCAATGCTGGCTTCACAGAAAGGAGAAAGAAAGCTGAAGCTTTCATTTCATCTTCTCATCTAGACAAAAAAAAAATATGCTTCCCTCATTCTTTCCTCCTCCACCCATCGGCCATTCCAACAAACACCACACCTCACCACTTTTACCTTCAAAAACACCCACGTAAACCAGCCCATGTTTCATAGCAACACCAGAACCATATCAAATCTATCCTATTCTACATTCCTTCCTAACCAAAAATCAACTTGCAAGCCCTAAAATCCACTCCTCAAAAATCGGATTCCATGGAAAACTAGGGAGAACTAAGGGAGTTTGGCTAGGCTCATGGAGGAACTCCAAGAATAGGGCTTCAACACTTGAGAAGAAGAGGATTTGAAACTGTTTGGGTAGAAGAAGGAGAGGAGAGGGCGAGTAACTTGAAGGAGAGAAGAGAACCCTTGCATTTCATCATCATTCCTACACATTCTTGTGAGTTCTAGCTTGTTTGCTCAAGGGAACCCATAAGTCCCATTCAACCTCATGAAAAATCAATTTAGATATTCTGTTTTAGGGATTAAATCAAGGGTTGGGTTCTGTTTCTATTGCATGTTGGGTTTATTAAGGGAATAGAATTTTAAAAGAGGTGAACCATGTATGTATAGTTGTTGCTGAATTTTTCTCTGTGTTGTGCTTGGAAAATGAGTTGTTATTGTTTATATTTGATGTTCATACAGCCATGATTCTGTTATTTGGAGTCTCTAGTGTTTATGTGGAATGGCTTTTAATTTAGTTATGTGTAATTACAAAATTTTCTGTTAATGTTGAAAGAGTTGTATTGCTATCTCCAACCCACCTGGACACCCGAGTGATATTTTTATCCTAATTTCCTCCACAGAGGTAGTTTAGATTTGATTCTAGTTTCATTAGAAATTAGACAAAATTTGCTCCAATTTGGGCACAATAATCATGTCATTTGAGTAAGTATTTAATTAGATAATTGGGTTTTAAGTAGCAGGTTAAACTTATCACTTTACCCTGATCCTATGTGATTTATTGTTTTGTTTCTCAATGTATAGAGACTGGATTTGATTGGTTTTTGTGGCATTAGAAACTAGACATTTTTCTCTATACCATAGTCACTGGAAGCACTCAATTTGATGCCCTTATGGGAGAGAAATAACCTCAATAAACAGAGTGTAAGTGGCAGACTGGTTAACGTCAGTTTACCCTGAACCCCTGTCACTATTTTGGCTATTGGTCACTGTACGGGTGTCGGAATTGAATGGTTCTCGTGAATATGGAAACTAGACTTAAATCTCTACACTCTTGCCACTGGAAGCACTCAAATTGACTGAGAAACGATATGACTCCTAGGGTCACGAGTGGCAGGTTGAATAAAGTTAGCCCACCTGAACCCCTGTTATTAAAATGTGCATAACTCAATGTGTATTTACTGGAATTGAGTGATTCTTGTGGCCACTTAAACTAGACAAAATTCTCTAAATTTTAGCCACTGGGACCGCTTGAATCCATGTAGAATAAAACTCGAGAGCTCTGTTTGAATTCCGGACAGAATCGTACTTAGATTGAATATGGATAAGTTGTAATTAAAATTATGTGTGAAATATAAATGCAATCTGGTTGCTTATGAATGCTTAGTTATGATGTGCTTGTCTATTCCTTGGCTTGACTTTGATTTTTCTATGGTCTTGAAATTATGATTTGATTCTCCTAACCATTTGTGAAGGATGAAGGAATCGCTTACATTATAACATAGCATCCAAATCTTAGGATAGTCTATGTCTGGAGAAATACCATGTTTCCCTGTAAAGGCTAGCTATCATGGGCCACATATATGTGGGTGAGACCCAAACTGTTTTGGTAAGTCCTTTCTATTTGAAAGGCTAGGATACGGTATTTGCGGTTTAAAGAGACGTCTAACCGTGGTCACCGAGCTCTGCCTACCGTATCAAAATTTTTAAACTGGTGTGGTTAAGTTTCTCACACTTGACTACCTAGTGAGTTTTCTTAAAAGATTGAGGATGCCTATGCTATGATGTTAACCCAGTTTTATTATATGTCTTGATTGGCATATCTTGATTGATGGTTAGAACTCATTGAGATTTATTCTCACTATTTTTCCTTATTGTTTCAGATGATAAGAAGACTTAGCTGCTAGACTTGGATTTGGCTCTTAAAAGTTCCTTCCATCTATTTTTAAATTATGTATTTTGAAAGTAGTGGTGCTGTTTAAGTACAAAACCTTAAATTTCTTTTTAATCAAGGATTACGTACTATGTATTATGTATTCATCGTCGGACCAAGATTATGTATTATTTTCCATTTTAAATAGGGATGTGAACCCTCTATGTTTTATCTATCTTCTGAGTGTCTGGATTATGCTAATGTCTGATATTAGCTTCTAGAGGCTAGTACTAGGTATTACGTTTTTGGTATCAGAGCTGTTCAACCTAATTGAACTGTGGATAGATTTACGTAGTATATCCGTTGTCTGATTTCACCGTTGATTTTTCTAAATACTATTTTGCTAAATATTAAGCCTGATCAACTTAATATTGGTTTGTGGTATGCAGAATCATGAATGGTGTACGTGGACGACCACGCAGGCAGAATGTACCCCCTCCTGAACATCATTTCCAGGGTTTTGAACAAATGAATGAGTTCATGCAAGTCATCCGGGAGCAAACCATGGCAACCAATAACCTTCTTAATCGTCTCGACTAACAGTGAGCCACAAGAACCCCATGACGAAGCACGCCGTTCCTTCCATTTATTTCTGAAGCTCAACCCTCCTTCATTCTCTAAGGCGGAACATGCCCTTGATGCTCAACATTGGTTGGAGGCTCTAGACCAGATATTTGAAGTGGTTCAGTGTGATGATGAGCAGAAAGTAACTTTTACAACCCATATGCTCAAGAAAGAAGCAGCTAATTGGTGGAAAGGCATGAAGGCCCATATGCAGACTATAGGAACTCCCTTGGATTGGGAGCACTTCCAGATGGTTTTTCTTGAGAAATATTTTCCCCTCAATCTCAGGAAACAGAGAAGAAAGAGAGTTCATGGAATTAAAGCAGGAACCATGTCTTTAGTCAAGCTATGTGGCAAAATTTGAAGATTTGGCGGACATTCCTCCCAGGCAGCCTATGCGCCAAATGAGGATTGGAAAATTGATCGATTCAGATGGGGATTGAGGGCCGACATCAAGCATAGTTTGGCTCGCATCTGATTCATCGAATACTCCTCCCTAGTCCAACAGGCATATGTTGCGGAAGAAAGTCTTAAAGAACTAGAAGTTGAGAATCAGAGGAAATGGCTTAAAAATAGGAATGAGAACAAACATCAATCACAGCTCCGGGTTAAAGGAAATGGGAACAAAGGCAAACAGGTGCAGACATCTTACTCTCCTAGGACTGGTGGATGTCCAAAATGTGGCAAGAAGCATGGTGGTGAATGCTTGGCAAGCCAGAATGTGTGCTACACGTGTAAGAAACCTGGGCATTCCTCTCCTCAATGTCTGATGCAGAAGAATAAAGAGGTTGCCATTCCTGGAGGCCAATCCCAGGGAAGAGTCTTTACTCTCAGTGGGAAACACGCAAAGGGGAAAGAAGGTCTGATCAAAGGTACTGGTCTCCTAAACTAAGAACCTGTTTTAATTCTTTTTGATTCTGGAGCCACTCATTCATTCATATCTTGTGATTGTGCCTTACGCTTGCAATTACCATTGTCTAATTTGCCATGCCCATTAGTAGTATCTACCCCTGCAGAAGGTAGTATTGAAACTTCCATAATTTGTGAAAACTGTGTCTTGGGTATGTTCGATAGGGTATTCCCAGTAAATTTGATTTGTCTACCTCTGCAAGGTCTAGATGTTATTTTAGGCATGGATCAAGCTTTCGCCAATCAGTCGTATTTAATCGCCTTGAGAAATCAATCATTTTTCTATCTTCCTGTGAAAATTCTGAAGATCCAAATTATTCCTTGTTTGCGAGTGTTTCTCAAATTAACCAAAGCTTAAACAGTGGGGAATCTGTGTTCATATGCCTACTTTCTTCAAATTCTGAGAATGAGGTGGATATGTCAAACATTCCGGTGGTAAGAGAGTTTATAGATGTATTCCCTGAAGATATAGTTTCTTTGCCTCCTGAGAGACAAGTTGAATTCTCTATAGACTTGGTTCCTGGTACGGGACCTATATCCATAGCACCCTATAGGATGTCCCCTATTGAATTGAAAGAGCTCAAAGGACAATTAGAGGATTTAATATCTAAACAATTCATTAGGCCCAACGCATCTCCTTGGGGTGCGCCAGTTTTACTAGTCAGGAAGAAGGATGGAAGTATGAGGCTGTGTGTGAATTACAGACAGCTCACTAAAGTGACCATTAAGAATAAGTACCCACTACCCCGAATAGATGACCTATTAGATCAGCTTAGGGGAGCCTCAGTATTTTCAAAGATTGATTTAAGGTCAGGATATCATCAGATCCTAATTAAATCTGAAGATATACCCAAAACAGCGTTTAGGACGCGTTATGGGCACTACGAGTACTTAGTTATGCCATTTGGCTTAACGAATGCTCCGGCGGTATTCATGGACTACATGAACCATATCTTCAGACCCCTTTTGGATAAGTTCGTGGTAGTCTTCATAGATGATATTCTTGTCTATTCTAGGAGCCCCCAGGAGCACGAGGAACATCTTAGAATTGTGTTACAAATACTCCGGGAAAAGAAGTTGTTTGCTAAGCCCAAAAAATGTGAATTTTGGCTTTCCGAGGTAAGGTTTTTGGGTCATGTAATATCACAAGATGGGGTAGCAGTAGATCCCAGTAAGGTAGAAGCAGTCCTTAGTTGGGAAAGACTCAAGAACATTACCGAAGTTAGAAGTTTTCTAGGCCTAGCTGGGTATTATAGAAGGTTTATACGGGGATTCTCACAGTTAGCCTTACCCTTGACCCGTTTAACCCGCAAGGATGAACCTTTTGTTTGGGATAGGAAGTGTGAGAAAAGTTTTCTAGAGCTTAAAACTCGTTTAACCACTGCTCCAGTCTTAATCATACCAAAGCCATCTCTAGGTTTTGAAGTGTATTGTGATGCATCCTTGAAAGGTTTAGGGTGTGTTCTGATGCAAAATAGGCAAGTAGTAGCTTATGCCTCTCGTCAGCTAAGACCTTATGAAGAAAACTACCCTACCCATGATTTGGAATTGGCAGCAATAGTTTTTGCTCTAAAGATATGGAGACATTATCTTTATAGAGCAAAGTTTGAGGTCTTTAGTGATCATAAGAGTTTGAAGTACCTTTTTGATCAAAAAGAACTCAATATGAGGCAGAGAAGGTGGATGGAGTTCCTTAAAGACTATGATTTTGAATTGAAGTACCATCCCGGAAAGGCTAATGTAGTGGCCGATGCCTTAAGTAGGAAATCCCTTCACGTGTCATCTATAATGATACATGAGATGGGATTGATGGAAGATTTTTGCGACTTGAGCATAAATGTTGTTATGGGTCCAGGTAGCATCTATTTGAGTCATTTAAAGATCACTTGTGATTTTAGGGCTCAGATTAGGCAAGCTCAGCTACATGATGAGAGTTTGCAAACAAGAAAGCACCAACCTGGGTTCTCCGAGGCTGGAGATGGGACCCTCCTTTTTCATGGGAGGGTGTGTATTCCCAATGATCAGAGGATTAAGAGACAAGTACTGGAAGAGGCCCATAAAAGTGATTTCTCGATACACCCTGGTTCTAACAAGATGTACCAAGATCTCAAGAAGTGGTATTGGTGGCCTGGAATGAAAGGAAACATAGCAGAGTTTGTATCCCAATGCTTAGTGTGCCAAAAGGTAAAGATTGAACATCAAAGACCATCTGGCATGCTTCAACCCTTAGCAATCCCTGAGTGGAAGTGGGAAAGCATATCCATGGATTTTGTTGCAGGTTTACCTCGTACTCAATCCAGATATGACTCCATTTGGGTAGTTGTGGATCGATTGACTAAGTCGGCTCACTTTTTACCTGTCAAAACTTCTTATAACACAGCTAAACTAGCAACATTGTTCATAAGGGAGATAGTAAGATTGCATGGAGTACCAGTCAGTATCGTTTCAGATAGAGACCCTAAGTTTACCTCTAGATTTTTGAGAGCATTTCATAGTGCTCTAGGTACTAGATTAAATCTTAGTGCTGCTTACCATCCCCAATCTGATGGTCAGACAGAGAGAACCATCCAAACATTAGAGGATATGCTTAGGGCCTGTATCTTGGAAGACGGGGGAAGCTGGGATAGTCATTTACCCTTGGTAGAGTTTGCCTACAACAACAAATACCATTTCAAAGATAGGGATGGCACCATATGAGGCACTCTATGGTAGGAAGTGTAGGACACCCCTTTGCTGGTCAGAAGTGGGTGACAAGGGGATCTTAGGACCAGAGTTGATCCAGGAAACCACAGAAAAAATCAGGATGATAAGGGATAACCTAAAAGTTGCTCAGAGTCGGCAAAAGAGTTATGCCGACAATAGGAGAAAACCCTTGGAATTTGAAGAAGGTGACCATGTGTTCCTCAAGGTAACCCCCACAATAGGCATTGGGAGAGCCCTTCAAGCTAGAAAGCTATGTCCTCACTTTATGGGTCCTTTTCAAATTACTCAGCGAGTCGGTCCGGTGGCATACCAACTCGCTCTACCCCCTTCTTTGTCAGGTTTACGCAATGTTTTTCATGTCTCCCAAATCAAAAAGTATATCCCTAACCCTTGCCAACCTTTAAGTCATGAACATCTCCAATTAAGATCATACTTGACTTTTCAACCTTTGCCGGTTCAAGTGATTGACCGAAGTGTAAAGACCCTGAGAAACAAGACGATTCCTATGGTAAAGGTTATTTGGGAAGGGTCTCACCCTGACGAGGCACCATGGGAGCTTGAGGAAGATCTGCGTAGAGAATGTCCTCACTTGTTTGAGTAGGTACGTATCTAAATTTTGAGGACAAAATTTCTTTTTGGAGGGGAGAAATGTAATATCCCAGTTTTAATGAGGTATTATGTTGGGTAACAAGAATTAATGATTTCTTTTTCTTTCTTTATTATTTAAATATAGGCGCGAGTAAGGATAGTTTTTTTTATTACCACTTTATTTGATGATGGATGTATATTTTTATTTCGTAATGTTTAATTAAGGTGTGACTATCAATGAGACCATTTTAAATTTCCTTGTTATTAAAGGTGAAATTTGGAGAATTAATTTCCTCCTAAACTAAATCCTAAGATGTAGTAAAATTAATACATCATTTGTATTTTTTTTTCTATACTATGACACCTAATTAGTCACACTCATTTGCTATGTGTTAAACATTTAGTAAATATTCAGATTTCTTTTCCCTCTCCCTCCCTACACTCACGACACACACACACACTTTTCACACACACTACACCATTTAATTAAGAAGAATTCTTATCCAAAAATCACCTCCCCTTTTACCAAATCAAAACACATGCAAGGATTTCTTTTCAAATTAAGCCAATCCCTCACCTTCTTTCTCAATGCTGGCTTCGAAGAAAGGAGAAAGAAAGCTGAAGCTTTCATTTCATCTTCTCATCTAGACAAAAAAAAAATATGCTTCCCTCATTCTTTCCTCTTCCACCCATCGGCCATTCCAACAAACACCACACCTCACCACTTTTTCCTTCAAAAACACCCACGTAAACCAGCCCATGTTTCATAGCAACACCAGAACCATATCATATCTATCCTATTCTACATTCCTTCCTCACCAAAAATCAACTTGCAAGCCCTAAAATCCACCCCTCAAAAATCGGATTCCAAGGAAAACTAGGGAGAACTAAGGGAGTTTGGCTAGGCTCATGGAGGAACTCCAAGAATAGGGCTTCAACACTTGAGAAGAAGAGGATTTGAAACTGTTTGGGTAGAAGGAGAGGAGAGGGCGAGTAACTTGAAGGAGAGAAGAGAACCCTTGCATTTCATCATCATTCCTACACATTCTTGTGAGTTCTAGCTTGTTTGCTCAAGGGCACCCATAAGTCCCATTCAACCTCATGAAAAATCAATTTAGATATTCTGTTTTAGGGATTAAATCAAGGGTTGGGTTCTGTTTCTATTGCATGTTGGGTTTATTAAGGGAATAGAATTTTAAAAGAGGTGAACTATGTATGTACAGTTGTTGCTGAATTTTTCTCTGTGTTGTGCTTGGAAAATGAGTTGTTATTGTTTATATTTGATGTTCATACAGCCATGATTCTGTTATTTGGAGTCTCTAGTGTGTTTATGTGGAATGGCTTTTAATTTAGTTATGTGTAATTACAAAATTTTCTGTTAATGTTGAAAGAGTTGTATTGCTGTCTCCAACCCACCTGGACACCCGAGTGATGTTTTTATCCTAATTTCCTCCACAGAGGTCGTTTCGATTTGATTCCAGTTTCATTAGAAATTAG
This sequence comes from Calophaca sinica, assembly GCA_037113605.1. Classification (NCBI taxonomy): domain Eukaryota; kingdom Viridiplantae; phylum Streptophyta; class Magnoliopsida; order Fabales; family Fabaceae; genus Calophaca; species Calophaca sinica. Next base: position 61,912,424 of record CM073733.1, read on the forward strand.
ACAAAATTTTCTCCAATTTGGGCACAAGAATCATGTCATTTGAGTAAGTGTTGAATTAGATAATTGGGTTTTAAGTAGCAGGTTAAACTTATCACTTTACCCTGATCCTATGTGATTTATTGTTTTGTTTCTCAATGTATAGAGACTTGATTTGATTGGTTTTTGTGGCATTAGAAACTAGACATTTTTCTCTATACCATAGTCACTGGAAGCACTCAATTTGATGCCCTTATGGGAGAGAAATAACCTCAATAAACAAAGTGTAAGTGGCAGACTGGTTAACGTCAGTTTACCCTGAACCCCTGTCACTATTTTGGCTATTGGTCACTGTACGGGTGTCGGAATTGAATGGTTCTCGTGAATATGGAAACTAGACTTAAATCTCTACACTCTTGCCACTGGAAGCACTCAAATTGACTGAGAAACGATATGACTCCTAGGGTCACGAGTGGCAGGTTGAATAAAGTTAGCCCACCTGAACCCCTATTATTAAAATGTGCATAACTCAATGTGTATTTACTGGAATTGAGTGATTCTTGTGGCCACTTAAACTAGACAAAATTCTCTAAATTTTAGCCACTGGGACCACTTGAATCCATGTAGAATCAAACTCGAGAGCTCTGTTTGAATTCCGGACAGAATCGTACTTAGATTGAATATGGATAAGTTGTAATTAAATTATGTGTGAAATATAAATGCAATCTGGTTGCTTATGAAAGCTTAGTTATGATGTGATTGTCTATTCCTTGGCTTGACTTTGATTTTCTATGGTCTTGAAATTATGATTTGATTCTCCTAACCATTTGTGAAGGATGAAGGAATCGCTTACATTATAACATAGCATCCAAATCTTAGGATAGTCTATGTCTGGAGAAATACCATGTTTCCCTGTAAAGGCTAGCTATCATGGGCCACATATATGTGGGTGAGACCCAAACTATTTTGGTAAGTCCTTTCTATTTGAAAGGCTAGGATACGGTATTTGCGGTTTAAAGAGACGTCTAACCGTGGTCACCGAGCTCTGCCTGCCGTATCAAAATTTTTAAACTGGTGTGGTTAAGTTTCTCACACTTGACTACCTAGTGAGTTTTCTTAAAAGATTGAGGATGCCTATGCTATGATGTTAACCCAGTTTTATTATGTATCTTGATTGGCATATCTTGATTGATGGTTAGAACTCATTGAGATTTATTCTCACTATTTTTCCTTATTGTTTCAGATGATAAGAAGACTTAGCTGCTAGACTTGGATTTGGCTCTTAAAAGTTCCTTCCATCTATTTTTAAATTATGTATTTTGAAAGTAGTGGTGCTGTTTAAGTACAAAACCTTAAATTTCTTGTTAATCAAGGATTACGTAGTATGTATTATGTATTCATCGTCGGACCAAGATTATGTATTATTTTCCGTTTTAAATAGGGATGTGAACCCTCTATGTTTAATCTATCTTCTGAGTGTCTGGATTATGCTAATGTCTGATATTAGCTTCTAGAGGCTAGTACTAGGTATTACAGAATGTATCTAAAGTGCACCTATATTATGATCGCTCGTTGTAACATCCCAAATTCCCTAAGCCTAATTATTAGAAATCCTAAGTGGATAAGAGGTTTACTCTCTAAGGATTAAATAAAGTTTACCGTCTTTAATTAAGTGTCTTACATCGAATTTGGATCTTAGGGGTAAAATGGTAAATTCACTCTAGGATTAAGGAGTTAAGGGACTAATTAGTGATGAGTGGTTTTAAGTGAATAAAATTACCTAAGCTTGGTTTAAGGACCTAAGGGCAAATCTTGTCATCTTAAAGGGGTTTATTTGCTAAATCCTAATTAAATACACACCGCTACCCCACCATACTCCATGTTTCACTTACTCTCACCCTAGAGCCCTCTCACAAACCCTATACTCCCTCCCCCTCACGATCTGTTTCTGAAAAACAGAAAAAAAAAAAGAAAGGGAATGAAGAAAGAAAGAAGAAGAAGAGAAGAGGAAGAAAGAAGAAGAAGGGAAAAGAAAGGAAGGAGAAAGAGAGAGATGATGGTGTGATCGAAGGGGAGGGAGAGGGAGCTGGTCGCGGCGGCCATGGTGGAGGCCGATGGTGGTGCGCCGGTGAGGAGGGTGGCCAAGAGAGAGAAAGAAAGAGAGAGACGCTGTGGAAGGAGAGAGAGAGAGGGGGAGGAGACGGAGCTCGAAGGAGAAGAGAATATGAAGGATGACAAGGAACCAAGACTCAAATGGAAGATTGACTGAAGAGAAAGCTTTGATTTATGCTTCAATGGAGGGAAAGACTAAAAAACAGTGAGAAGGAACTCGAAAATCAAAGAGGAAGACCTTGCATGTGCCAATCTGATGAAGGAGATGAAGATTGAATCTTGAGGACTGACTTATCATGGAAGATGGTTGGGGTCCCAGTTCAGAAATTGGGGGTTTTTCACCTGAAGCTTCTAAGGAGCTCTAGGTAACATAGACTTCCCCCTAAGACCTCCCTTAGGGTGTGCTAGGAATTGTTATATAGATTCTTTAGTTCAATAATTAGTCTATTAATTATTCTGAAATGGTCTTGTATGGGGTTTGGTGAAATAGGGTTGGATTCTGTCCCCAACCCCCCTAAACCAATGTTTGATGTTGATGTTTGTTCTGTTGTGAGTTCCATCGAACTTCACTCGGATTATTTATGGGATTGCTATGTTTGCTACTATGATTGGATTCAATTTTGATGTGGCTCGGCATTCGAGCTAGCCCATTTGTATGATTTTGGGGCAATAACTTATTTGAGATTGAATTGCATGCACTAAGATATATGTATTCGCTTAGTGTAGAGGATACTTTGATAAGGGTACTAATCCTCTTTACACCTTTTAAGTTTCCTAATGATCTTGGTTTCTTAATATGTTTTGGGTTCCTAGTAATACATGCGTATGTGGCTTTGAAATCCTTGTTGAAATCATCTTTAGATTGGATTGAAAATTGTTTATGTGTGTGGATGTTTGCGTTTGAAATGGAAACCCGTCATATATGTACTTCGGTCACTTTCGTTGATGGGGACCCTTTGGTAGGACCACAATTAGGTCTTTGCTCATTTTGATCCTTGGGCTTTGCCAAGTGGGTGCAGTCATTAATGTTTGTGACATGTATTTGTATGTTTGTGACATGTATTTGTATTGAGCTTGTTTCTCATTGATCGAAACTTATATATGTTCGGAATGTTCGCATTATTAATTGGTGCGCCTTGATTGAATTGTATGTGAAGTCATGTGAGTAACATATCCTTGATTAATCCAAGCCAGTCACCCTATATAGGCGGAGGCTGGGGGAGTATACTTGGGATGTTACAATATAAGGTGCTTGTATTCCTCTGATAGGAATTGTTTGGAATGTTTGCAATTTGCTCTGCAACCCCATCGTAAGTGATTAGCTACCACCTTTGCCGTTGGGGGCCCCTTGACTTTATCCTTTTATATATAGGATTTTACCCATTCTGCATTTGAGCTGGGCCTTTGGCTTTATCCTTGTATACGGGATTTTACTCAGTTTGCAATTGGGCTGGGTCAAGTGGGGACATTCATTGTGGTCCCTTGGACATTTGTTTGCAATTGCTTCTCTCTTTAAGATGTCAACTGCATTACTATGAATTGTGATTGGCTTGTAAACATTATTGAACACGTGTGTGCAATGATTATGAATTGAGGTTGGTGAAAAGTGATCGTGTTATATTTAGGTATGTGTTGATTTGTGTTTGGGGGTTGGAAACTTAGTTGCACTATCATGTTTGAGGTTTGATTAAGTATAGTGAACAAATAAATATGTATATATTTAAGGGGAGGATTTTTCCATACATCGCACACCATGTATGGCCGGAAACAACGGTAAAAATATTTATGATTTCAAGTCTATGTTATTGAGTTTTATAAACTCACATTTGGGGCGTTGTTTTCAGGTACAACTGTTGAAGAGGTTCAGAGCATTGGATTGTGCTCGGTCTCGCTTATCTACGAGACCCGAGTCACCGGATCACTAGTCATGTCCTAAGTCTTAGGTTGTGTCCTAGTATTATGTGTAATTGTAATTATTTTACTTTATTATTATATTGAAAAAGAAGTTGTAATAATTAAAGTTAACGCTTAAGTATTCAGGGATTTTATTGAAGAAAGTCTGGTATAGGATTGTAATACATGATTCTTCTTTATTATCAATCGGTATGTGAAAAGTTTTTCGAGTCTAATTCTATTTATTTAGGGTTTAATTGTAAGTAATTCCCTAATTAGAGTTAGGGTGTAACATTATGGTATCAAAGCAGTTCGACCCTCTCGGACTGTGATTCAAGTATGTCTAGACGTGATCCGATTTAGGAAAGAGTCAGTTGTGTCTGTAAGTCTAAGGTTTCTAAGTACTTTCGATAAATTATTGAGGTAGGCCACCTCAAGGATTTATTCTAAGTACGAGGGAATTGAAGACGAGCAGAATATTGTTTTATATGCTCGCTTTGCGAGATATCTTTATATAAGTGTGTGATGTTTGGTGTGACCCTTCGTAAATTCTGCCCATATATGCATTTCTCCACTCTTGACTTGGTTAGTTAGGGGCATAAAAGTAGCATTAAAAATCTTGCACTTTAGCTATATGATTGGATGGGTTGATTGTATTGAAATGTATGTCAATTGTGGAGGTTTGAGGAAGAGATGATGCATTTATATCGATTGATTATGATACTTAACTTGGAATTACGAGTGTATGATTAAGTATGTGGTTGGTACTTGGTTGAGTAGATCTTGAACAAGGCTTTAGGAATAAAATTATACACTTGTATCCTTGTTGGATTGCTTGAATTGAGGTTTAAATTGCATGTCTTTATGAGTTAAAATTATGCACTATCATTGTTTGTTGGAATGCTTTGAATTAGAATAGATTTTGCATGTGAAAAGCTGTTAAAAAAAAAATCTGCACATGTGTATATACTTAGCATCTTTGAATTGGAATGGAAATACATGTATGATTGTGTAAAAATCCTGCACCTGAGTAGTTTGTTAGGATACTTGATCTAGAGTTAATATGCATGCCTCATTGAGATAGAAAATCCTGCACTATTAGGGCTTGATGTATACTTGTTTAAGAGTATTATTTTCATGTAAATCAAGAGATAAAATGCTGCACTATGTATTTGAGTGAATTGTTGATTTGAGATGGGACTAACATGCTGATAATTCTGCACTGTAGATACTTAAATAAATTGCATGATTAGGTTGAATGTGAGTTCTTCTCACATTAGGTGTGGGCAACCAATAAGTCCCACCATAGGGTTATCTTGCCTTGCTTGCATGTTCATATAGTTGAGGTGTTGGGTGAATTCTGGTTATCTAAGATTAAAGGAATGAGTTTAGAAGTCTTGAGGATGGCTAAGTGAGGTTTGAGTAGAATTTTGGAATTTGAGATATGGTTTGGCTTTGCATGTAGTTATAAGTGTGTGCAAAGTGTTTGATTCATCATTTGAACTTGCTTGATCACTGATATTGATTTCTATTTGGTTGGATTTGATCTTGAATGGCTTGAATCAAGTTTTGGGAAGTTAGGGACTCTAAAAACCCATTTTTTTGCTAAATTCTGCAGGAGTGCTCTTGAGTTGCTCTTCGGATGCTCTTGAGTGCACTCCTTGTCGTTTGGAAAACATAAGCAACTGCAGGAGTGCTCTTGAGTTGCTCTTCGGATGCTCTTGATCGCACTTCTTGTCCTTTTTAAAACAGAAGCAGTTGTAGGAGTGCTCTTGAGATGCTCTTCAGGTGCTCTTGAGAGCACTCCCTATTTATTTAAAACAGAAGCAGCTGCAGGAGTGCTCTTGAGCTGTGCCCCAGGTGCTCTTGAGCGCACTCCCTGTCTCTTTTATTTAATTTTTGTCTGTTTCAATGGCTGAGAGGCTGAGAGGGCATGACCTTTAAGACCCTTAGCACAATTCTTAAAGGCTTAACTCTAACACTTAGGCTCTCAAAACCTAACCTTTTCTAACCAAGCTATCACACTTAGAAACTTAGCACAATCAAGTAGGAATCATTATCCTTGAATATTTTAGCATAAAATCTAATCAATCCACTTATTTAAAACAAGTTCACAAAATAATTTTCCTTTCAAAACTCTCTTGGGGCTCTCGGCTTTTGCACCCCTTTTCCTAAAAAAATTTGCCAAACTTCCTTTTTAATTTGCAAGCCATTTCCAAATCAAAGGTTAGCATCATTTCACATAGCATTTTTCTTTCAATATAACAAGTGATAATTTCAAACCAAGTTCAACCAAGTTTCAAAACTTATTTCAAAAACATTTTAGGAGTAAGAGTTTCAAAGAGTAACTTACACTTGATATAATTCACTACTAATTAAAAGAAAAGCCTTTCAAAATTAAGAGTCCTTTTCCAAATTCCCAAAGCCTTGAACATATCAATCAATCCTTATGGACAAGTTTGCAAAACAATTTTTATAACACAAACCCTTAAGGGTTCTCGGCTAACACACCCCCATTTCCAAAACAATTTCAACTTGCAACTTCCTTTTAAACTAAGTAAATCATCTCCTTAATCATTTAACCAAAACCAACAATCCATAGGTCAAAAAGGAAGAGAAAAGAGACTACTTTCCAATAGCATAGAAATCATTTAAATCTAGGTTTTGTACAAAGGGTTATCCTCAAATTAACACCACAACTTAAAATAATTTCCCCAATTCTGGCAGCATGTTAGACTCATCTTTAGATATTAATTACTCCTTTAATTCTCAATGAAAATTAACAAACAGTAGGTCTAAATTGAAGATAATTACTTCTACTTTCAAATGCCACAATAATCATGCCAATCCAATTAGTATGTAATTAATTATTAACAAAAGAGTGCAGCAACACCAGTCCTGTGACAGATTTAATGTTGCGACTTGTACATCAATTTTCTCCTTCATTTCTTAATGAAATGAATGCCAATCGAAGTGTAAATTATAGAGAATTATTTCTAGTTTTAAGTTAATCAAGAAGCATCTCAATCCAAGCCCCGTAGTGGGAGTAGTTTGAAAAACAAGACAGGTGGTTTAACAGCCACTCTGCAGGATTAGATTGTAACGACCTGTTATTTAAAGCTATCTTTTCTGTTTCATGCCTTCACTAAAATTTACCAATCTGGGTGTAACTTTTAGAAAATTTAGTCTAGTTTCCAAATTGGTAGAAATCACTTCAGTTCCAAACCATGACCAATTTACTACACACATGTCCCTGAAATTCCAGGATACCAAGCAGTGGGTTGTATCCCAATTATCTCTTTCAATTTTCAATTAAAACCTATGGTTCTTGTGCTCAAATTGAAGGGTTTTGAGTCTAGTTTCCAGAAAATCAAAAATCAATTCAAAATAAGGTCGGTGGAAATAACTACACGCAATTTACTAAAGGGTTTACAAAACGAATTTGGTGGCAGAATTGCTATCTCTCATCTTTTAACCCAATTACCCCGTGCACCCTTCATAAAACTTCAAAACAGCCCTTGTTCAGCAACATTCACTTACATATGGTGTAGTTTAGAAAAAGTGGCACACAATTTCGTTCAATAACCATGAAAATAACTCAGTTCAATCTCAGATCACATCAAAACTCACCAAAATGCACATGCATGTTATCTTTGAGTTCTATCAAGGGACCCTTATGATTTAGCCACATGCAAGGCCATCTCATTCACCCTTAGAGGGCCCTAAACAGAGGCAAATTCGTGTTTCATACAAAATCATTCATTTATCATTCTAATCTAACAACATGAGAAGAGGACTCACATGTTTGAAGCCAAAGAACAAAAATGGAGTTGGTCTCTTCTTCTACCCCTCTCTTGATCGAACTCTTGCCCCTCTTTCCTCTACAAACCCCTTTCAAAATCGCCCCCTTTCTCCTATGGTAGCTGCTACTGAAGCTATTGGCCTCCTTTCTCCATTCTCCTATGTAGCGATTTTTGAGAGGAAGAAGATGGAATTGAAATCATGCAAGGAACATGTTGGAAAGTGGAAGCCATGGATGAAGCTTCACTTTCTCTCTCAAGAAGAAGAAAGAAGAAGATGAGAAGTGAAATGAGAAGGTAGAAGTGGGGGGTCTCGGCTGCTGAGAAGAAATAAGGGATTAGGATGTTTGGGTGGTATTGGGTGGATTAAAGTGAGTAGTGGTACACCATGGTCCAACAAAGAAAAGGGGAAAGGTTACCCTGGGAAAAGAATGAGGAGGAAGTGGGATTTGGGTGAAAATTTGGGTGTTATTAAATAAGTGCTAATGCACCATAAATCATGATTTTAAAGGATGTGATCTAAAGAAGAAAGGTGTAACAATTCATAGGATTAAACTACCAAATTAATCACTAAAAGTTTGACACCTAGATACTTAAAGTAATATTTTAATCTGATTACCAGTTTAACATCTAATCTCTCATCTCTCATAAACACCCTCTAATTCTAGAGTCTAAAGCGTGTTAATATCACGGCGTCGAATAACCGCGCTACCGATTAATTCTTTGCCGATTAATTCGCGAAAATTAATCTATTTAAAAATTAATTCACCGCATGATAAAATATTATCATAAATAATAAAAACAATTAAAAACACTCAAACATCATCACAACAAATTACGTTTCGATTTTCATCGAAATCGGAGTTCGTTTTAAATTTTAATGCGGGTAAAATTTACCCGGCGATTCGAAACGCGACAAAACTTCGTTAGAGTTTTCCGACGATTTTCAAACCATGAATTATATTAAACATTAATTCTTAAATTTAATTTTATCTTGATTTAATTCACTCACTTTCTTAGACAACAAGAATACGCGTTACCGCGTCACACAGAAAATTTATATTAAGTATAATTAATGAATTCGCCTTAAAAGCAGCATACGTCTACGCTGACTATTAATTTGAATTGACATCATGAGTAATAATTATTATTCATAATAATAAAGTATTTAAAATAGGTTAAAATAATTCCACATGCTCTCAGTAAATCATTGTGGTGATCAATCTCTATGACTTATCTTCAAATATTCAGGATTTTATCGCTAAAATTACTTTTCTTAAAAATTGGGATGTTACAGATGGTGGTGCGCCGGTGAGGAGGGTGGACGAGAGAGAGAAAGAAAGAGAGAGACGCTGTGGAGAGAGAGAGAGAGGGAGGAGACGGAGCTCGAAGGAGAAGAGAATATGAAGGATGACGAGGAAGCAAGACTCAAATGGAAGATTGACTGAAGAGAAAGCTTTGATTTATGCTTCAATGGAGGGAAAGACCGAAAAACAGTGAGAAGGAACTCAAAAATCAAAGAGGAAGACCTTGCATGTGCCAATCTGATGAAGGAGATGAAGATTGAAGCTTGAGGACTAACTTATCATGGAAGATGGTTGGGGTCCCAGTTCAGAAATTGGGGGTTTTTCACCCTGAAGCTTCTAAGGAGCAATAGGTAACATAGACTTCCCCCTAAAACCTCCCTTAGGGTGTGCTAGGAATTGTTATATAGATTCTTTAGTTCAATAATTAGTCTATTAATTATTCTGAAATAGTCTTATATGAGGTTTTGACTGAAATAGGGTTGGATTCTGTCTCCAACCCCCCTAAACTAATGTTTGATGTTGATGTTTGTTCTGTTGTGAGTTCCATCGAACTTCACTCGGATTATTTATGCGATTGCTATGTTTGCTACTATGATTGGATTCAATTTTGATGTGGCTCGGCATTCGAGCTAGCCCATTTGTATGATTTTGGGGCAATAACTTATTTGAGATTGAATTGCATGCACTAAGATATATGTATTCGCTTAGTGTAGAGGATACTTTGATAAGGGTACTAATCCTCTTTACACCTTTTAAGTTTCCTAATGATCTTGGTTTCTTAATATGTTTTGGGTTCCTAGTAATACATGTGTATGTGGCTTTGAAATCCTTGTTGAAATCATCTTAGATTGGATTGAAAATTGTTTATGTGTGTGGATGTTTGCGTTTGAAATGCAAACCCATCATATATGTACTTCGGTCACTTTCATTGACGGGGACCCTTTGGTAGGACCACAAGTAGGTCTTTGCTCATTTTGATCCTTGGGCTTTGCCAAGTGGGTGCAGTCATTAATGTTTGTGACATGTATTTGTATTGAGCTTGTTTCTCATTGATCGAAACTTATATATGTTCGGAATGTTCGCACTTGCACTGCAAATATTATCGATTTACGCTAGTGATATGATATGCATTATTAATTGGTGCTCCTTGATTGAATTGTATGTGAAGTCCTGTGAGTAACATATCCTTGATTAATCCGAGCCAGTCACCCCATATAGGCGGAGGCTGGGGGAGTATACTTGGGATGTTACAATATAAGGCGCTTGTATTCCTCTGATAGGAATTGTTTGGAATGTTTGCAATTTGCTGTGCAACCCCATCGTAAGTGATTAGCTACCAGCTTTGCCGTTGGGGGCCCCTTGACTTTATCCTTCGATATATAGGATTTTACCCATTCTGCGTTTGAGCTGGGCCTTTGGCTTTATCCTTGTATACGGGATTTTACTCATTTTGCAATTGGGCTGGGTCAAGTGGGGACATTCATTGTGGTCCCTTGGACATTTGTTTGCAATTGCTTCTCTCTTTAAGATGTGAACTGCATTACTATGAATTGTGATTGGCTTGTAAACATTATTGAACACGTGTGTGCAATGATTATCAATCGGTATGTGAAAATTTTTTCGAGTCTAATTCTATTTATTTAGGGTTTAATTGTAAGTAATTCCCTAATTAGAGTTAGGGTGTTACATTAAGCTATGAGTTTGTTATGTTAGTAAGGGAGTTGAACATGTGACCTCTTTTCATTCCAATCTCTATTTTCCCAAACCACGAAGCCACCTTTTCACTCCATTAATGTTTATTTGTGGTAGATAAAATATTAATTTTAATTCACGAAAAATATTCAATACCCTAATAGATATAAATAATAACCAATAGAAATATTCACTAATAGCAAAATTTACATCTATATTTTAATGGTCCTTGCTACGCATGATATAAAGTTAAATGCAATAAAATATTTATCTTATAAAATTTTTATTCAATGTTTCATAAGGAAGATGCTCATTTTTTAGATTTCGTTAAAAATATATATTTGTTAATTTCTCGTTATATGATTAAAAAAATTATGTGGCAAAATATAAATAAAAAAATGTTTTCTTGTAAAATTTTCACCCCGATTTTTCACAATATATATTTAGTACAATGGTGTGTGTTACATACTGTAACACCCAAGTGTATGCCTAAGTTCATAAATATGAGACTAATTAAACCTTGAGTAATTTTTAAAATGTAACATCCCTAGTTTGTAGTCGACCATACAAACTAGAATCATTACCTTTTAGTAAAATCAGAGGTGCACATAACGGAATGGATAATCTCATAAGAGAATTACATAAAGTTTCACAACCAGTGATGTCTCAGTCATACAAAATAACATGAAGTTTTTTTTTTTTTTTTTGAAATACACATCACTTAGCCGAGAAGATACAAATATCCATAAGTGCACAGACTCCTAAAACATAAAGCGGTTCAAGACCGATACATGACACCAAATAAGGCTAAATATAGTCTCCATGATACAAAACACTGGAACATGAACTGGTCATGATCTGATAACCTCAGCCGGCAGGACTCTTGCCCTTACTTGAATTACCTGAATCCTTCACCTGTGAATATGAAAAATCAACAACAATGAGGAATGAGATTACTTAATCTCAGTGAGTTCTCGCGACCCCTTACCATAATATTCTCAGTTGATAAATTTTAAACTTAGCCTAGGGTGCATCCCTCCTAACGTGATAGACTTACATAATATAAAAGCTACCGCGTACACTGTGAGGGAATCCGACACTCGTAAATAACAAGTAACTGAACCATGAAGACCCCGGGAGCAGTTCATGACACCGACCCCGAGTACACCCTCCATTCTTTAATCAGTTTATTTTCCCTTATGTATAGGATACATAGTCTGTTGGAACCTAAACGATTGAGATGTTTAGACCCTCATTAATTTTGATGATAACAAAATATTCACAAGAGAACAATTTATGTTCTAACATTTTTGAAGTGTGCAGATACTAATAATATCTATTTTCTAAGCCACTCAAGCAAGAAGAAAGTAATTCTCAAGAGAAGGATTCATTCTATTTGTCAGCATCCGGCTCATCCTAGTGAGCGTCTGGAAATTTCTCTTTATACACTATGCTTATCAAATTGCTACAAGCGTCCGAACTTCCAACCTTGAACGAGCGTCCGAACTTCCAACTCTGAGCGAGCATCTGAACCTCACTTAAAATCACGTGTTAGTCACGTTGCTGCTCTACCTCTCGGAAGTCTTTGGAACGGATCTCAAAATTGATCTTGAGCGCTAAAATCGGTGTACGAGATATCAAAGTTGAAATCTTTAACTACAAGACAAAAATCGTCTGCATAAGAAAAAGCGGTAACATGGATCTTTGGGACATTCTCTGCAAAGCAAGAATTATCTCTAGTCAACGGTTAGGAGCCATTTTTTACTCTAACGGTCATATCCTTGGATCTCCTATATATACCTCATGGTATCCATTGAAGAAAAAAAGAAAAAGAACAATCTGTGAAAAAGCTTGCTAAAATTCTCGAGAACATACATCGCTTCGTGAGCAATCAAGTCTCTGGACTCATCGAATCAATTCACGTCAGGCCCTTTCTTTAAGAAAGTTTTTTCTTTAGTTGAGCTTAATCTTTTATCCTCTCTGTGAGAGTTATTTTCAAGCGTATTTCAACTCACTTGTATAAGTTTGTTTTGGCCTAGTTTAGGTCAGATCCTCAAAGGCTCGATTTGTCTTGAGTCGTTTGAGAAGTTGAGAGTATTGTCAAGTTGTGACAGTAGAATACTCTTGAGGAAATTGTAATCGATCGATTATAGTGGAAAATCCTTCAGAACGAAGGGACTAGACGTAGCTACTAGGTTGGTAGTGAACTAGTATAAATTTCGTGTCTCTGCTTTCGCTTTCTATTCATTTCTATCTTGTTGAGTTAAAAACAAGTTTTCACAAACCGATTTTCACCGTCCGATTAACAAAGCAGTTTTTGAGAAACTTTTATTCTAAGTGTTTTTAACATTAAGTTTGCGAAAAGTTTTCAACACAATTCAACCCCCTTCTTGTGTTCACGTTCGGTTGGTATCGAGCTCGGCCTCTTGGTTGAGCACTTAATGATGTCAAGAGAAAAGATTCTATATTGTGAACATGTCTCATCAAGGTGGTCATATGAACCGCCCTCCTCTATTCAATGGAGAAAAATTTGATTCTTGGAAAGATAAGATGAAAGCATTCATTGAGGCACAAAATCTTGATTTATGGGATATAATTGAAGGCGGATACATTTCTCCGCTAATGCCCTTGGTGTTGCAATACCTAGGGAAAATTGGTCGATGATCGGAAGAAGAGATATCAAACAAACCAGAAGGCTAGATTTATTCTCATCCTGTACTATGACAGAAAGAGAATATGACAAATGTGGCAAGTTTGATACTGCCAAAGAAATCTGGGATTCTCTTGTTTTGTCTTATGAGGGCTCTGCCCAAGTAAGAGAAACAAAAGCTAGCATGATGGTTCGCCAGTATGAACTATTTAAAATGGAAGATGGAGAGAACATTGAAACTATGTTTGGAAGGTTCCAAACACTAGTTCATGGGTTCAGAGCCCTTGGAAAAAGCTATACTACACCTGATCATGTTAGAAAGATCTTAAGAAGCTTGACTAAGCAGTGGAGACCCAAAGTCACTGCTATTCAAGAAGCAAAAGATCTAAATGTTCTTCGACTTGAAGATCTTATGAGTTCGTTAAAAGCTCATGAACTTGAGCTAAATGAAGAAGAACCTACCAAGAAGAGTAAGTCTATTGCTCTAAAAGTCAATCATCATAAAACTAGTACTTCAAAAGCCTTGCAGTGAAGAAGAAGAATCGAGCGATGAAGCGTCGGAAGGAGATTCGATGAATCGGATGATGAGCTAGCGTTCATATCTAAGAAGATCCAGAAAATGTGGAAGAAAAGAAACTTGAAGGAAGTTTGGAAGAAAGATTCAAAGGACAAGAAGGAGAGCAAAGACAAAGCCCAAGTCATTTGCTATGAATGTAAAGCCTGGACATTTTAAATCCGAGTGTCCTAATCTTAAAGAGAAGTCCACAAGAAGCTCCTTCAAGAAAAAGAAGAAAGGTCTCATGGCAACATGGGAAGATCTTGACTTATCCTCCTCTGAGGAAGATAAAGAAGATGCTCACATTGCTCTCATGGCAGACACGGACATTGAGTCAGAAGAAGATGTTGAAGAGGTAATAGTATATGACTCCTACTCTGAACTTCAACTTGCTTTTGATGATCTTCTTAAGGACTCTGCCACTCTCTCTACTGAGTACAAGAATTTGAAAAAGAAATTTTTAAAACTATCACAAGATTTTCATTCTTTACGCAATATAAACTCTGTACTCATTAAAGAGAACCAGTAAACCGAAAATCACGTCTGGTGGATAACCAAGTCCTGGAAGCTAGCAAGCAACCGTAGGTGAGAGCTCTCAAGCTAAGAGTTACGTAGTTACAAGCAATCCTATTTGCAAATCAAATGACTACGAACAAGCATTTCAAAAGTTTCTTGCGGAGAGTGTAACTCGAAGCAAGCAAGCAAGCTTCAATGATCCGGGGTGTCGATCAAAGCGACAACTCATGGTCTTGGCTATATACCGATGAAACCCTTTTGGAAAATAATTCAAGATCGATAAATCCCATAGCCATAATAAATGCTTACATTGTACTTACTGTAATAAATCTGGTCATTTGAAAAGAGCATGTAATGTTTTTAAAACTAAGAAGGATAAGCCTCCTTCTAGAACTAACAAGAAAGGACCCAAAAAGATATGGGTACCTAAAGATAAAATAATCTATGTTGCAGACATGCTTAGCAACAAAGTCAACACACCAGTCTTGGTACTTAGACAGTGGATGCTCGCGTCACATGATGGGAGAAAAGCATATGTTCCAAGAACTAAGACCTAGAGAAGCTGGATTCGTTGGTTTCGGAGGAAACCAGAAAGGTAAAATAGTTGGAATTGGTCGGATAGGTAAAGGCTCTCTTCCTTCTATTGATAATGTTTTATATGTTGAAGGACTGAAACATAATCTATTGAGCATAAGCCAATTATGTGACAATGGTTATGAAGTCATATTTACGTGACTGGATGTTTAGTAAAGAGCAAAAATGATGGATCAATATTCTTTCTGAAAGAGGAAACAAAATGTTTATAAAGTTGATCTTTACGAACTTGAAAAACAAGATGTCAAGTGTCTTATGTCTGTTGAAGATGAGCAATGGATTTGGCACAAAAGATTAGGTCATGCCAACTTGAGGTTAATCTCAAAGTTAAACAAGCACAATCTTGTTAAAGGCTTACCAAATCTTAAGGACAAATCGATGCCCTTTGTGAAGCTTGTCAAAGGAAAACAAGTTAAAACCTCTTTTCATTTAAAAAATGTTGTTTCAACTTCTAGACCACTTGAACTTTTACATCTTGATCTTTTTGGTCCCACAAGGACA
This sequence comes from Calophaca sinica, assembly GCA_037113605.1. Lineage (NCBI taxonomy): Eukaryota > Viridiplantae > Streptophyta > Magnoliopsida > Fabales > Fabaceae > Calophaca > Calophaca sinica. The sequence goes on from CM073733.1 coordinate 61,928,021, forward strand.
GCCTCTTTAGTCGGAAAGAAATACGGTTTAGTCATTGTTGATGATTTTACTAGATGGACATGGGTTAAATTCCTTGCCCACAAGGATGAGTCTTATAAGGTATTTCTTGTTTTTCTGCAAATCAGTTCAAAATGAAAAAGGCATTTGCATTTCCTCTATTAGAAGTGATCATGGGGGAGAATTTGAAAATGAGAACTTTCAAAAATTTTGTGAAGAAAATGGCATCTCCCACAATTTCTCCTCTCCTAGAACACCTCAACAAAATGGTGTTGTAGAAAGGAAAAATAGGTCCCTCCAGGAAATGGCGTAACCATGATCAATGAAGGCGATATTGTGAAACATTTTTGGGCGAAGCGATAAACACGACTTGTTATATTCAAAATAGAATTTATATAAGACCTATCTTGAATAAGACTCCTTATGAACTGTGGAAAAGAAGAAAACCAAACATTTCTTACTTTCATTCTTTTGGTTGTATTTGTTATATCTTGAATACTAAAGATCAGCTTGGTAGGTTTGATTCCAAAGCTGACAAAGGGATCTTTTGGGATATTCGAAAGATCTAAAACTTTTAGAATATACAACAAAGAAACTTTGTGATTGAAGAGTCCATTGATGTCTAGTTTGATGATAAGAAGCCTGACACTGCAATGTCAGAGATAGATGAGTTATTTTCAGATTTAAACCTAGGTGAAAAGCCAGACGCTGAAAATACATCTTCATCATCCGGTGGTGAAAAAGGCGAAGAATTCTACCCAAGCGGAAGTGAAGCAAGAAAAAGTCGGAAGTACAAGACCAATCATCCAAAAGATCAAATCTTAGGAGAACACGGTGATAAAGTACGAACCAGATCCTCTTTCAATGAGCATGCCTGACTTAGCACTTCTCTCTGAGATGGAACCTAACGCGATTGATCAAGCCTTGGAAGATGAAGGGTGGATTCTAGCCATGCAAGATGAGTTAAATCAGTTCCAAAGGAATGATGTCTGGAAGCTAGTTACTCTACCAGAAGATAAGCAAGCTATTGGCACTAAATGGGTATTTAGAAATAAGCTTGATGAATACGGTAAGGTTGTGAGAAATAAAGCAAGGTTAGTTGCTCAAGGCTACTCACAAGAAGAAGGTATTGATTTCACTGAAACTTTTGCACCTGTTGCAAGATTAGAAGCAATTCGCATTTTACTTTCTTTTGCAGCACATCATGAGATAACTTTATATCAAATGGATGTGAAAAGTGCTTTTTTAAATGGTTTTATAACTGAAGAAGTTTATGTCAAACAACCTCCTGGTTTTGAAGATATTGAATTTCTGAACATGTTTTTAAACTTAAAAAGGCACTATATGGTCTTAAGCAAGCTCCCGAGCATGGTATGATAGACTAAGTTCCTTTTTAATGGAAAATAGATTTACTAGAGGTTTAGTTGACACAACTCTTTTTCAAAAACCTCAACCAAGCTTTTCATGCTTGTCCAAATATTTGTTGATGATATTATTTTTGGAGCTACTAATGAAAGCCTTTGCAAAGAATTTTCTAAGCTTATGCAGGCTGAATTTGAGATGAGCATGATGGGAGAATTGAAGTTCTTCCTTGGAATACAAATCAAGCAATGCAATGATGGTATTTATATTCATCAAAGCAAATACATCAAAGAATTATTGAAGAAATTCAAGATGCTTTGGATTGCAAGCCGATGAGCACGCCTATGCATCCTACACCTTCTCTCAAGAAAGATGAAATTGGTAAGAAGGTAGATCGAAGCTATACAGAGGTATGATTGGATCTTTACTTTATCTTACGGCTTCAAGACCTGATATTATGTTCGTGCACTTTGTGTGCTAGGTTTCAATCGGATCCTAGAGAATCACACATAAGTCTTTGTTAAAAGAATATTTAGATATTTACAAGGAACTACTAATCTTGGTTTGCTTTATAAGAAATCAAAGATTACCAATTAGTAGGTTTACGTGATGCTGACTTTCTTTGGAGATCGAATTGAAAGAAAAAGCACAAGTGGAGGGTGCCAATTCCTTGGAGCTAATGTTGTGTCTTGGTCAAGCAAAAGGCAAAGTACAATAGCACTCTCAACGGCGGTTTGAATACATCTCAAAGAAGAAGTTGCGCTCTCAACTTCTGTGGATGAAGTATCAACTTGAAGACTACTTGATAAACGAGAGTAACATTCCTATCTTCTGTGATAATACATCTGCCATATGTCTGACTAAAAATCCAATATTGCATTCTAGAGCAAAGCACATTGAGATTAAGCATCATTTTATAAGAGACTAAGTTCAAAAGGGTATTTTAGAAATAAAATTTGTAGACACTGATCATCAGTGGGCTGACATATTTACAAAACCCCTTGCTGAAGATAGATTCAATTTTATAAGAAGGAATTTAAACTTTCATCTTATAAAAGAATGATTAATCTCAGCGTCTCACAATAAGCTACATTTCAGCATCTGATATGACGTAAGCATGTATGTGCATCTGCATCTTATTTGTCATACGCATCATAACTCATCATCCGGTAAGTCAGTTGCGTGCGTCCGAGCACACCCACATGTGTCACACGTGTTACGGACTCAAGCGTCTCATCATACCTACTGAGTCATGATTATTTACGTTCTCCGATAAAATTTTCTACTTTTATTTTGGAGTCCGCATTTAATGAAAAGCGAATTTTTATTTTCTTTTCCTTTTGATTTAAATTTCATGTGGAAATACGTAGCGGTTTTTGAAAATGTACTGTACTACTGTCTATATCCTTCCCACTACTCCACTTATTTCGCTCCACTCTGCTTTTACGCTAAAGACGTACTCGTTCTCTTTCCTCTCTCTCTCTCTGTGTGCTTAAACCCTAAAACCTTCATCGCCTCTGTTCTCAAGCGCACTCATGGTCGAGTATCAACTTCAATATCTGACTATCTATAACACCATGTCTGAAGGAAAAGTCTTGATGGAAAATCGAGTCGATTTGGAAAGCTTCAAACTTTACGGCTTCGACTTCTTCAAAGGATTCAAGGCAATGGACTGGGAACAGTATTTCTTCTGGAACCCGGTTGAGGTTCTGGTGACGGCGATTAAAGAATTCTGGGGAAATGTTCGGCTACACAGAGGTGGTATCATTGAAGGAACAGTGAAAGGATTCAAGTTTGTCCTTACCATCAAAAACATTTACGAAGTTACTTGGGTGTCCATGTGAAGGCATCGTCTTCTATTCGTAATGGTGACGCATTCCATGGGATTGAGAAGGTCAACAACGATCTGTTTGAAAACTACCAAAGTGAAAGAATGTGGTGTAACACCTACTTCCAAGAATCTGAAAAGTCATTTCAGAGTTCTTCATAAGATTATCACCAAGAGCGTCCTGTTAAAGGCTGGCTCTAGTGATATTGTCAACTTCTGAGCGTAAATTCATCCTGAGACACTTCATGGCGGGCAACAAGGTGAACTGCCAAGGTTAATCTACAATAACCTGATCAATGCTCTTGTCAACTCAAGAAAAGGTGTTCGACAAGAAGAACACCTACAAGTTCATTCAGTATGGTGTCTTGCTCACCAAAATGATGGACAAGAATCTGGTCATAAACAAGCCGACGCCTTTACCGATCAAGTAAAGGCAAAGTATTTTGGTCGCGATAACATTGTGATTCCCGACACTTTTGGAGTCAACGACCTAGTAAGAATGAAATTGCTTCTGGGTCCATGATGAAGAAAGTGAAAGTTGAGCAACAGGAAGAGGAAGCAGAAAGACAACCACCAAGCTCAAAGCCTGGTGAGAAAAGACACGCCGAGTCTCCTTCGAGAGAGACCGGAAGAACAAAGCAGAAGGTGGCTCCTGCACCTCTTTGTTGAGGAACGTAAGATGAGGACCAGAGTTCCCATCACCAGGTTCTCGAGGAAGAGGAGCAAACCAGAAGTGAGAAGCCGGCCTCAAAGATCCGGACTACTCTGAAGAAGGACATTCAAGATCTCGCCTCCGGCATACGCCCCAGACGAAGCTCAAAAGATCGGTCGAGCAATCGAACCTGAACCTGGAGTCTTGAATTCTCTGATGAGTCTGTATCTGTTGTTGCATCTGCTGATTCTATTCGTGCTCCGCCAATATCTATTGCACCTCCACCACAACCTCAAACCCATACACAGAAAACCTCCATTGTCCCTAAACAGCCTACCCAACCATCATCCACTTCACTCTATCTTAACCTACCACAAATTTTCCCAAACACTTCACTCACCACATACATTTCCAAACTTCATTCTCACCCTTTCAACCTCCTTTTCAAAACACCTCCCATTAATCCATTCAAAGCCTACAAAGTCACCAAAGCTACTCCTACCTTACTTTCCCTCACCATTAAACCAACAAGTCGCTAAAAGAAAAATATCTCATACAAACCACGGTTTGTAAAGTATGAGGTATACAACAAAGATCTATAACCGTCCCTCAACCTGGCATCTAAAAACCTTCACTACGGAGTGCGGATTGGAGATTGCCGATCCTGTAAGTGCAACCCTCAAGGATGGAGATGACCTCGTCAAATGTCCTTCAAAGGAAGATTGAGACCCGACTTGAAGCGGGGCAATTCCGCTTCTCTGTCGATCTTCCTCTATCCCTTCTCGATCTGAACCTCTCACATTGGAAGAATGTGGAAGGTGGATTACAGATGATGAAGTCGCCTTCATGGTACATTGCCTTGAGCGTAAAAGACTTGAAGTTATAAGGCAATATCGAGACCCATCATCTGTCTCTATCAAGATAGTCTGGGATAGACAAAGGTGGCTACCTTGGTCTATTCTGGGAAAAGGAAAGAACTTCGCTCAGGAAGCAGCCTTTTAGCAGGATCGGGCTGAAGGAGTATGAGGCAGCACCTACAAGGTACAATCTTAAGGAATTTCCTCAGCTTCCGATTGCAAATATATCTGAGGATCACGCCAGAAGGTACTACTTGTCTTCTCTGAAGAAAGATGAACAGAGAACTGGCTCCTCTAACTGTTGTGATGCTGAAAAGGCAACCATTCCTACTGTTGGGAAGATCAGCAAGGTTACTGACATCAACCTAGGAACTGTATACTTTGATGATATGTTTAGATGCTCGGTAATCAGACCCTTGGACTGCATGAAGATCAATAACCAATGGGCTGCTGTGACCAAACTCTTCGATATTGGGTTTACGTGGAGTCAATGGTCTGAATCTTGGAAAGCCAAAGCCTTATTACCACGACTCGACCCCTTTGTGCTAGAAGATTATGACAGGGAAAATCTAAGAAGGATCTACCTGGCTGAAAATGAAGCTCTTTCCTTCACCAGTGAAGCGTTGAGTGTCTTCATCGAAATATTTGGGAGAAGACGCTGGAAATAAGTTTGACTCCTACACTTCGATGTTTTTCTTCACAGGAAACCATCTTCATGAATTTGCTATACCCTCAAGATGTGAAGCGTCGGTGGGAGATTCGATTTAATCTGAGCTAAGAAGACTCGGAAACTTCATCAAATGGGTTATACCAAATGATGGATTCTTCTTAAGAGCTCAAAAGAAGAAGGATTTGAGGCTGGAGTTGTCCAACCTGGTGCTAGCGAGCATCGAAGTCAAGTCTGCGTCTGTGCAGAATCTTGGACCTTCTACTTCCACTTCGCAGTTGAGATGGTCACCATTCCAAGAGCGAATTTGAAGAAATGAAGGCTACAAACTTAAAGGTTACTCACCGAAACCGCATCAAGCTTCTCTACGAACGTCTCAATATCCCACCTCCACCTCTTCAAAACCCTTGAAATATTTTTTTTGTGGGATATAAAATAAATTTTATTTGGTTGATATATATATATATAACTGTTTTTGAGCTTATTATCATCTCTTATTCAAATTTTTCTAAGTAGTATTTTGACTATGATGTGTTTTTACACTCTTTTTGTCCGATGACAAAGGGGGAGTAAAAGAAAAGGTATGATGAACACGAAAGAAAGGTATAATGAACACGTGAGAATCTGATTATCCACCATCCGATTATCCACCATCCGATGGATACACTAGAACTAAAGTATCATGCATAGCACTTCATACATAGCATTTGTATGCGCTAATATTATTTGATCTAGTGCTCTTATATTGTTTAATAAATTTTATTTGGTACAATGAAATATACCTTGATTAAATCAATCTATTTGGTATCCGATCTCACTGTATTAAATATCTGCTCTGATACATTTACGAATCTTTCGTAATCACTTAAATGAATTTGTTTATCGACAATAACCTTAAAACCTGAATTGTTCTTATATATCTAAACTGTTAAATTCAGGGGGAGACCCTTAATGTCTTTGTGAAAATAAATTGTTCATCAACCTTAGATATTTGTCATCATCAAAAAGGGGGAGATTGTTGGAACCTAAACGATTGAGATGTTTAGACCCTCATTAATTTTGATGATAACAAAATATTCACAAGAGAACAATTTATGTTCTAACATTTTTGAAGTGTGCAGATACTAATAATATCTATTTTCTAAGCCACTCAAGCAAGAAGAAAGTAATTCTCAAGAGAAGGATTCATTCTATTTGTCAGCATCCGGCTCATCCTAGTGAGCGTCTGGAAATTTCTCTTTATACACTATGCTTATCAAATTGCTACAAGCGTCCGAACTTCCAACCTTGAATGAGCGTCCGAACTTCCAACTCTGAGCGAGCGTCTGAACCTCACTTAAAATCACGTGTTAGTCACGTTGCTGCTCTACCTCTCGGAAGTCTTTGGAACGGATCTCAAAATTGATCTTGAGCGCTAAAATCAGTGTACGAGATATCAAAGTTGAAATCTTTAACTACAAGACAAAAATCGTACAGACAAGAAAAACGGTAACATGGACTGCTGGGACATTCTCTGCAAAGCAAGATAGAGACAGCATTTTTTGAATTATCTCTAGTCAACGGTTAGGAGCCATTTTTTACTCTAACGGTCATATCCTTGGATCTCCTATATATACCTCATGGTATCCATTGAAGAAAAAGAGAGAAAGAACATTCTGTGAAAAAGCTTGCTAAAATTCTGCTGAGAACATACACTGCTTCTGTGAGCAATCAAGTCTCTGGACTACTGAACTGAATTCAGCGTCCGACCCTTTCTTTAAGAAAGTTTTTCTTTAGTTGAGCTTAATCTTTTATCCTCTCTGTGAGAGTTATTTTCAACTGTATTTCAACTCACTTGTATAAGTTTGTTTTGGCCTAGTTTAGGCTGTATCCTCAAAGGCTCGACTGTACTGAGTCGTTTTGAGAAGTTGAGAGTATTGTCAAGTTGTGACAGTAGAATACTCTTGAGGAAATTGTAATCAGTCTGATTATAGTGGAAAATCCTTCAGGAACGAAGGGACTAGACGTAGCTACCAGGTTGGTAGTGAACTAGTATAAATTTCTGTGTCTCCTGCTTTACTGCTTTCTATTCATTTCTATCTTGTTGAGTTAAAAACAAGTTTTCACAAACTGATTTTCACCGTCCGATTAACAAACAGTTTTTGAGAAACTTTTATTCTAAGTGTTTTTAACATTAAGTTTGCGAAAAGTTTTCAACACAATTCAACCCCCCCTTCTTGTGTTCACGTTCATAGTCATCTCACACGGTTAACCAAAATCATGCATAAACATTATGCAGAAACTTTCAGCACAGCTACATAAACTTCGACAATTTATTTACCCTATCAAACGATATCGGAATCTAACAAACGACCCACCTACAGAAAGCTAATGAGGTCTATTTTCTAACCATGTATTTAGAATTTTGGAATGATGTACCAAAAAGTGAAGTTTTTCGAAACAAAACAGTAAGTTTACAGAATGGGACAGCAACTGTGTCCTAAGTTGGGAGCCTTCTAGAATGACCAAGACAAACTCAAATAACACGAAACTTGAGCCTAAATGGTAGCAAAATTTGTCTACTTTTCAAAGGAATTGGATTCATAAAAAAATAAGTTCATTTGACAACATAATAACCGAAATACTGAACCCATGCACAGTTTGGCTTCAGAAATTTGACCTAACTTGGGACACTCATAACTGGAGGTATACTACTCCGAATTAAACCAAACCAGTGCCAAAATGACCGTAATTAAGTCTATTTTCGAACAAGGTAAGCCCCAAAATTTTTTGATAAGGAGAATTGTCCCAGTTTCAAAAGAACCGAACCTACCTGCAGACAGCCTCCACAATTTCACCCTCACTTGTGGGGTCTATAACTTGAGCTATACTACTCCAAATGAGACCAAACCAAAGCCAAAATGACCATCATTTAATCTATTTTCAAGAATGCTAAACTATAAAATTTTAGGACTAACATATGTCCCCAGCCTACACGAAACAGAACTGGTATCAGACTGGTTCCAATTTCAAACTTCCACACAAAATTTGCACAATACATCATCAAAATTAAAAAAAAAACATAACCAGAGGAGTCCAATACAATCAGTCCAGAACATTCATGCAATTTATTCAGAGACAAACAGAATCAAAACCCTAGAACTCACCTAGTTGCCGAGTAACTCGAAAACCGATTTCATGGACCAACGAAAACAAAGGAGCTCAAAGCTTCAGCTCTCCCTCTAATTCATGGAGATAGAGGAGATGAAGTTTTTCAACCAGCTTGTTTTGCTTGTTAAATCTAGTATCAATGGAAGGGAAATTGAAAATGGAGGAGAATGGTGAAATCTCTAGCAACATGCAATGGAAGGAATTCTAGTCCCCCCCTCTTCTCTCATGCGTGACCTTCCCTCTCCCATGGAGCCCATTCTGTTTTTCTTTCTTTTTGTTTCTGTTTTCCTTCCCTATTCCAACGTGTGTGTGTGTGATTAAAATGAGAGAAGTGAGGGTGCTAAGGTAGGTTCATGAGGGATATGGTGTATGGTGGATTAGACTTGTAGGTTTTGCTAAAATTGGGCTTGTAAGTCTCTTTCTTAATTCCTTAATTATTCTAAGGTCCCTAATTAAACCTTGGGTAATTTTTATCAACTAAAATTACACAAGAATAATTAGTCTCATATTTATGAACTTAGGCATACACTTGGGTGTTACATTACACCCCAACTTGAAAAAAATTTCGTCCTCGAAATTGCTTAAATCTTACCTCATGAAAACAAATACGGATAACGAGAGCGCATCTCCTCCTCAAGCTCCCAAGTAGACTCCTCGGGTGAATCTGCGTCCCAAAGGACTTTTACCATCGGAATGATCCTCGATCTAAGCTTCTTTCTCTCAAAATCTAAAACTCTAACTGGATAGGGTTGGAATGTAAGGTCTGAATGCATATCAACCGTTTCAAAAACTAACGGTTGTGTAGGGTCATGGATATACTTTCTCAGCTGGGATACGTGAAACACGTCATGAAGGTTTGATAAAGATGGAGGTAAAGCAATTCTATAGGCAACAGGTCCAATCCGCTCCAGGATTTGGAATGGACCGATAAAGCGGGGGCTGAGCTTCTTTGTACGCAGTGCACGACTAATACTTAGGGATGGTGTAACCCTGAGGAACACATGATCACCGACCTCGAACTCTAATGGTTTCCTCCTCTTATCTGCATAATTCTTTTGCCGACTCTGAGCGGTTTTGATTCTTTCTCTAATCATGCAGATTTTATCGGTAGTCTCTCCGCCAAGTCCGCCCAATCAACCTGTTCTCCCCAATGTCCCACCAAAGATAAAGGAGTTCGGCATTTGCGTCCATATAGGGCTTCATACGGAGCCATGCCGATACTCGAATGGTAATCGTTGTTATAAGCAAATTCCACGGTGGAAGATGATCCTCCCATCTACCACCACTATCCGTAACACACGCCCGTAGCATATCTTCCAATGTCTGAATGGTTCTTCTGCAATCGGCCGTCGGTCTGAGGATGATAAGCTGAACTGATGTTGAGCTGGGAACCCAAGGCCATGTGCAAAGCTCTCCAAAATCGAGATGTGAACTTTGGATCTCGATCTGACACAATACTAACTGGTACCCCGTGAAGTCGAACTATATCCTTCAGGTACAGTTCTGCTAACTTTGATGTTTTGTAGTTGGAACGGACAGGAATGAAAAGAGCAGATTTCGTTAATCTGTCGACTAGAACCCAGATGGAGTCATGGCCATTTCGTGAAAGGGGTAAGCCCATCACAAAATCCATTGAAACACTTTCCCATTTCCACTCAGGAATGTCCAACGGTTGTAATTGACCTGATGGCTTTTGATGCTCGATCTTAACCTTCTGACAGGTCAAACATCGAGAAACAAACTCCGCGATATCTGATTTCATCCCCGGCCACCAATACATTTCCTTAAGATCTCGATACATCTTGGTGTTTCCAGGATGCACTGAGAATTTACTCTTATGAGCCTCTTCCAAAACTTTTCTTTTAATTTCCTCATTAGCTGGAACATAGATCCGATTTCTGAAACAAACAATCCCATCACTATCCTCTGTGAAGTCTGGCTGGTGACGTGTGGACTGTAACTCTTCATCATAGTCCTGTGCTTGTCTGATTGCCCTTCTCAATGCACTAGTAATCTGGACTTGGTTCAACGTCAGTTGTCCCTTTTTCGCCTTATCTTGAAGATTAAGATCTCGAAATGATTCTAATAGTGCCATCTCACGCATCATCATGGAAGACATGTGCAGTGACTTTCTGCTCAAGGCGTCAGCTACTACATTAGCCTTATGTAACACCTGAGGACGAGATCGACATCGTATTAGGACGACGTATCGAGACCTCGACCAAGACCTTGTGTCGAGATCCTTTGCCGAGATCATTTGCCGAGCTGAAGAGACCGCGTGCACTAGCTGCTGAGCTGAGGAGATCGCGTGTCGAGTTGATGAAGTCGTGTACCGAGCTGATGAGGACGCATGTCGAGCTGAGGAGGCCGCGTTCACGAACTCGTGTTAGAATCTTATGCGTTTGCACGAGCACCATTGTCGACATCGTGTCGAGATGACACCTCGTATTCTTTCGAACGTTATTCAGCGCTATTATTATATTGTTTGTAATAATTATATTGTCGGCTTGACCGTTCTCGTCGTGTGTCTAGACTGTTGACCGACAGAGTAGAGGGTAATTATGAGAGGAACGATTAGACGGGTAGATGATTGATGGGATTGGCATCTTATAGCTGGAGTTACGATTATACCCTTCTCTCACCAGCTGTATACCACGACCGATTCCCTCAAACACTCATTCTTTCTCTTTTCTTCTTTCTTCTTCCTTCCTTCTGCTCTGAGTTTCGTTGTTTTTCTCCAAAAATCTCCATCGACGAAACCGTGAGTTCCATCGAGATTCTGCACAAGCTTTCTTCATCAATTTTGTTCATCATCATCTTCTCGACATATCTACTTTGTTCGACCATCACCATTGAGGTATGAAGAACAGATTTTTCTTTCCTCGTACTCGTTTAGCGCTACTTTTCCTTCCATTTTTAGCCAGTTTTATGCTTCCAAATCATGTCAAATTGATGGGTTTTCTTCTTCACGATATTACCTATCTTTCTAACCGATTAATTGGGCTTGTAAAACAAATTTTCTTCCTCTGTTTTTCTGCAATTGGCAGTGCCCAGAAACCCCATTTTTGGTTTATTTCGATTTCTTGTTTTTCGTTTGTTGCTTCTGGTTGTTGTTGTTGTCGATCTATCTGTTGAAGCATCAGATAACCTTTTTCATGAACTTTTGATCGAAAACCCTAACTTTGTGTTAGAGGAAAAATATATTCAGTTCTTGAGTTTTATATTTTCTGGGTTGTGGTTAAGTTTGGGAAGAGAGAGCTAAGTGTATTAGAACCCATAGATCGAACTGAGTTGTGCTTGTTTTAGGAAGTCTGATTCCCGAGATCGTGTGATTTCCGAATCGAGGTGTACGGGAAAGCGAATCCAAGGACGTGGAAGCAACGGAATCCAGATCGAGAACTGTACGTGTCGAGGTCGACTGAGAAGGGTACGTGTCGAGGTCGATTGAGGACGGTACGTGTCGAAGTCGTTGTCGAGCTCATTTGAAGACAGTTGTGTCGAGGTCGTTGTCGAGCAGCATTAACTTGGAGTTCGGTAAGGGCAACTCCTAGATATCTCTAAGGCTTTATTTTATAAGTCCTTATGTAAGGGCGCTTCACATTAATACTTTCGTAGTATGCTAGCGTAAGGGCAACTCTTAGACATTATTAAGACTTTATTTTTATTGTTATATTTATGTATGGACTCCTTGATTGGTGTCGAGATTGGGTTTTTGCATGTATTTGATATGTGATTGAATATATGTTGTGAATGGTGTATTGCTGTCGAATTTCGTTTCTTCATGCAGAATGTTTTATTGCTTAAATGTCGAATTGCGTTTTCTTCATGTTAAGCATGCTCTCTTTATTTGATATGTGATCAAGTAAGTTGTGTTACTCTTTGACATGCGGCGAGCTAATCATCGAGTGAGAGAGCTAGGGAGTCGTATGACGTTTTTGAGCCGGACCCAGATAACTGAGGGTGCTAGGTCCCCTTTTTGTTTATGGTGGATTGGCTAGGCGTCGCATTATCAGTTTGGGGTTGGACCTGCTGATTAATGCATGGTATCGGTTTGGGGTTGGACCTGCCGTTTACCTATTACGTCAGTTTGGGGATGGACCTGCTGACGATATTCCGGAATAAGAGTTGTGTCGAGTCTAGAGTGAGATGGTCGAGTCACGTGTGGTGATTGAGATATATTATTGTGTTGCTTATTTCTTTATGTCGAGCTTATCTTGTATTGTTGAGAAGTTGACCCTTTCCCGTGGTGCCTTCAATCCATGACGGTTACCCAGGCGATGTCGAGGGCGCAGGGAACTCGACAGTAGATGATGCCGAGGAGGAGCTCGACGAGGACCCGAGTGACGACCTGTACTTGTCGTGATTGATTGTTTGTTCGACGTATTTCTTTTGATGTCTGTACCTTGTTTTCTTTTGGAGTAGTATGTCGTGACCAGTTTGGGCAGTGTTGTTTTGTTGCTACAGGGTAGACTGGTGGTCTTACTTTTGGAGCAGCCCCCTGCGTGGGAGTCTGCCGGAAGTACCCCCAGGGTATGATTGCTCTTTTGAAGTCGACATACCTTAGGTGTATTTTCTTTGCACATTTGCTACTCTGTATTTTGTATACATTATTATTTCGAGTGATATATATATATATGTATGTTATGCATGTATGTTTTATTAGAATTTAAGTCTTGTGTCTTAGTTGCACCATGTTTCAAAAGTCAGAATTACTCTGATGTGCACGAGTTGATTTTATAAAAAAAATATATCGTATTTTTAAAAGGCACAAGAGTTTCGTTTTAAAACACATCTCATACAGGTTTATGTTGAGCTCGGTGTGTTGAGCTCGGTAACTCGAGCTCGGTATATTGAGCTCGGTAGCGGTCCGGAAACGGGTCGTTACACCTTACCTGGATGATACTTCAATTCAAAATCATAATCCTTTAGGAATTCAACCCATCTGCGCTGTCTCATATTCAGCTCCTTCTGATCGAAAAGATACTTTAAACTCTTGTGGTCACTGAATACTTCAAACTGTGAACCGTAGAGATAGTGCTGCCAAATCTTTAAAGCAAACACAATAGCTGCCAACTCTAAATCATGAGTGGGGTAATTCTCCTCATGGGCCTTTAACTGTCTAGAAGCATAAGCAACAACTTGACCTTTCTGCATCAACACACATCCTAAACCCTTACCGGATGCGTCACTGAAAATCTGGAATCCTTCGGCTGGGTCAGGAATGATAAGGATTGGTGCCGATGTCAGCCGAGCTTTAAGTTCCAAAAAACATTCTCCGCAGCTAGTGTCCCACACAAACGGTTGTCCTTTACGAGTTAAACGAGTGAGTGGAATTACTAATTGCGAAAATCCCTGAATGAATCGTCGGTAATATCCAGCCAATCCAAGAAAACTCCTAATCTCCGAAACTGTTGTTGGGCGTTCCCAATTCAAAACTGCTTCAACTTTACTTGGGTCAACCGCAACACCTTCCCGAGAGATAACATGTCCTAAATATTTAATCTTTGGCAGCCAAAACTCACATTTTTCCAGTTTAGCATACAGACGCTTTACCCGGAGAGTATCCAATACAATTCTCAAATGTTCTGCATGATCCTCTTCATTCTGTGAGTAAACCAGGATATCATCGATGAATACAACCACAAATTTATCAAGATATGGTCTGAAAATTCTGTTCATATAGTCCATGAAGATTGCCGGAGCATTAGTCAATCCAAAAGGCATTACTACGAACTCGTAATGACCATAACGGGTTCGGAATGCTGTCTTCGGGATATCCAATGCCCGAACCTTAATTTGGTGGTAACCTGACCTTAAATCAATCTTGGAAAACACTGATGCACTTCTCAACTGATCTAGTAAATCATCAATTCTAGGCAATGGATACTTGTTCTTCACCGTTACCTTGTTCAACTGTCTGTAGTCAATACATAACCGCATAGTGCCATCCTTCTTCTTTACTAGCAGAACAGGTGCACCCCAAGGTGATGCACTCGGGCGAATGAATTTCTTAGCAATCAAATCCTCAAGCTGAACCTTCAACTCCTTCAAATCTAATGGAGACATACGATACGGAGCAATCGAGATAGGTCCGGCACCCGGAACTAGCTCAATAGAGAACTCTACCTCACGATCAGGAGGTAGTGAAGATACTTCATCCGGAAACACATCCAGATACTCATTAACCACAGGAATGGAAGATAGATGAACACCGTGACCGAAAATCGATGACATGTAGAGGAAACAACCCTCAAACCCGGGAGACGTACAAAGATTTAGAAATACTGATGAAAGTGATGATTCAATACTGACCTTGGAAAGTGCCACTGTCTCAGACGCAAAACTAATTATTCGGTTGTGACAATCAAGCGTGACATGGTGTTTAGTGAGCCAATCCATACCAAGAATGATGTCCATGCCTTTAAGGGGCAAACACACTAAGCTGATAAGGAACGATTTATCACCGACGTTTACAACACAATCCTCACAGAGCGACTGGGTGGAAACACTGCCCTCGGCGGGTGTGTGAATTTCAATGGGGTGTGGTAAGGTTGTTAAGGCCAGATGGAGCCTCTCAACACAATCTTGAGCAATAAAAGAATGAGACGCACCAGAATCAAATAGAATAACTATGGGACTCTGAAAAAGAAAACCCGTACCCTGAAGAATGTTGGCAGTGGCTGCAACTCTACTGGAATTCAAAGCAAATGCTCTCCCCTGAGTGGTTGGAACAGAAGTCTTCCCCTGAGGCTTCTTAGGACAATCTTTAGCATAATGACCTGGCTCCTTGCAATAAAAGCATTATGTACTCCCAGTGCGACATTCCCCTTTGTGAAATCTTCCACAACGATTACATGCATTAAACCTAGGACCCCCTGATTGCTGAACTGACTTTCCTTTGTTGATATCACCTTTAGGTTTCAAGTTAGAGGTTGAAGTTCCAGATCCCTTCTTTTTGCCTTGCCAAAACTCTCGGTGTTCATCATACATTTTCTTCAAATCTTCTTCTGCAATGTAAGACTGTTCAACTAACGCTGCAAAGCTGGTGGCAGAGAAGGAACTTAAACCTTGGGCAATATCTGCACGTAAACCTCTTCTGAACCTATTAATCTTCCATTCTTCATCCACAAAGATGCCTAGCCAACTGGTAGAATTGTGACAACTCCTCAAAATTAGAGGCATATTCACTAACCGACATGTTGCCCTCGCTTCAAAGCGATAAATTCCTCTTCTTTCTTCAATCTCATATTTCTTGGAAAGAATCTCCAAACACATCTTCTTAAAATTCTCCCAGTGATGGGAGTCCTTGACTAGTCATGAACTCGTAGGCATTTTGCCACCAAGTCTCCGCTTTGCCATTCATCACATCTGAAGCAAATAAAACCTTTTGCTCATCAGAACACTGCAAGGTCCCGAATTTCTTCTCTAAAGCATCCACCCAATACCGTGCCTGCATCGGACCTTCAGTACCATAGAAACTCGGAGGATTTGATTTCTGGAACAGGAAGTACATCTTATTAGGGTCCTCAGGTGGCTGTGGCACAACCGGAAGAGGAGGAGGAGGTTGGTTTTGTTGTGCCTGAATCATTTGCTGAATCATTGCCTGTTGGTTATTAAGCATCTGTTGGTTCATCTGTTGATTCATCTGGTTTTGTGCTTGCATATTCAACATGAATTGCTGCATCCATTCAGGAATAGGAGCCTCAGGAGCCGGTGCTCTAGGTCCAGTGTTGCGTCTCGGGCGTCCAGCCATAATTCTGCATAAAATGCACCAAACATTGAGTTGATCAGTCTCAATATCTCTTAGCATAATAAGAAGAAGTATAACTGAACACTTAAAACACAAACACAAAAACATACTAATCTAAGCCCGACAAGGTCGAACTGCTCTGATACCAAATGTAACATCCCTAGTTCGTAGTCGACCATACAAACTAGAATCATTACCTTTTAGTAAAATCAGAGGTGCACATAACGGAATGGATAATCTCATAAGAGAATTACATAAAGTTTCACAACTAGTGACGTCTCAGTCATACAAAATAACATGAAGTTTTTTTTTTTTTTTTTTGAAATACACATCACTTAGCCGAGAAGATACAAATATCCATAAGTGCACAGACCCCTAAAACATAAAGCGGTTCAAGACCGATACATGACACCAAATAAGACTAAATATAGTCTCCATGATACAAAACACTGGAACATGAACTGGTCATGATCTGATAACCTCAGCCGGCAGGACTCTTGCCCTTACTTGAATTACCTGAATCCTTCACCTGTGAATCTGAAAAATCAACAACAATGAGGAATGAGATTACTTAATCTCAGTGAGTTCTTGCGACCCCTTACCATAATATTCTCAGTTGATAAATTTTAAACTTAGCCTAGGGTGCATGTAACACCCGCACCTCAACATAATTGGAAGTACGACAAATTACATTAAGGCACAGGAATTACTAAACATTTACAAACTTGATTACAATAATCCAAGTCGCAAATTAACTCAATCTATCAATCTAATAAATAGATTACAACTTATACATAACTTGGAATATAAAATTCCCATTACAATCTACGACTAGCTTATGTGTCCCAAGCTTGAAGCTTCAGCTCGCCGTCTTCAGTACCTGCTTATCTGAAAGACAACAAAAGAAAAGGGTGAGATTATAAAATCTCAGTGATCCCTTCACGGACTCCTCACTATTCTCTCCTCGGAACCTTCTAGGCTGAAAAGACTAACTTATGCATTTCAAACCTAGACATACTCTCACTATGTACCATAAGGACTTGACTTGCAACTTCTCGATATCCCTAAGCTAAGACGCTTTAGAACGCGCTAGCTTGAATTAAAACTTAACATATTATACCATAGGGTAATCCTAGGACTAATATGCCACTTATCAACTTGTGATTAACTAAACACATAAATGTATAGCAATCCACATCAATCCTACAACTGTCTGTTCTTTAACCTTCGTTTAGCTCAACTAACCTTAATACAATACAAATTGCAACCTTATTAACTAAGAACGTATTATTCTTACTTACTCACTTTGTGCTTAACACATCTTTGCTTTCTCTTATGCTATTGGGCTTTGCCTTATGCTCTATACCACAAATCCCAATCAACCTAGCTTGCTTATCCTTTAAGTGATTTAATCACAATGCTCATTACTATATCATAATTAAGCAACTAGGGATGTGCTATCCAAGATTTAATATACTTAACTAAACTAATTCCGGATATATATACATACATATATATATATATATAAACAAGGAATTCGTTAACATTCATAAACTTAACATCACTTCACATATTATATCATTCATAAGAGATATATAATATGATGCTTTGCATGTAATGCACTTTGTGTTATTGGGTAGTGTCGTTGGCTTAGGTCCCTAGACCCCAATTACACACTTTCGGAATGGTGGTTAGACGTCATAACCCTCCAAGGGCGTCCCACTTGGCTAACCAAACCGATCTACTCCTATAAATAGAGGAGACTTGCCATGGACTTTAGCTTATGCTTATGCTTATGATTATGCTTATGCTTGTATGCATATTCATATTAATACATTCATCATCATTACTTAACTATTCAAAGAAACTACAATCATTTCAATGAATCAAACTTACACTAATAGCATCCCTTTATCTCTAAACCTCCAAATCATGAACACTAATACATACATTCATTCAATCACATCCTTTTCCTAGGGTCCTTCCTTGACCTCTAAGACTTAAGCTTGTGGCTCTTAGACAAGCCTCACAATTTGCCAAATTAATGGACAACACATACATTAACTAATCCCTTGAAACTCTATGGAGTTCTCAAGAGAGAAAACATCAAGCATACATAATCTCATTGAAGCTCTTTGGAGCATTCAAGGATTCAAGCATCACATCATAATTAGGGGGGTTGGGGACAACATCCAACCCTATTTCAGTCAAACCCCATACAATTTCATAACAATCATAACAATCATAACTCAATCTCTTATATGTATATAAGACCTAACTTGAACCTAAGGTTCATATGCTACTAAAGGAAGAGAAATTCCTATATGTGGGACTTATGGGTGCCCATCACCTAAGGGTTGAAGAACTCACCACTATTCTTCAAGACATTGAGCTAGGAAGGCTGAACTTTGGACTCTTTGCTCCTCTTCAAGCTTTTCCCCTCTTTGCTCAACTTAGGGCTTCTCCAAATACTCCTCAAATCTTGATCTTCAACCTTCAATCTTCCTTCTCCATCCAAGAACTCGAGCCATCCTTGCTGGAGCTTGATCTTCTCCCCTTATTCTTCTCCAAATTCGTGCTTCTTCTTCTCCTCTCTAGGGTTCAAACCCAAATCTTCCAAATACTCAGATCTCAACTCTCAAACTCTCCATTTAGGCAAGTGATTGAAGAAATCCAACATGAATCTCTTCAATCTTTCCCAAAGGTGAAACCCTAGCTCTCCTCTTCCTTTTCTCCTTTCCCTTTCTCTTCTTTTCCTTTTTTCTCTCTTACTGCGTTACGCTCATTTGAAACTGCGTTTTTAAACAATTCTGCAGCTGTGAATCGATTCACAGCATAGTGTGAATCGATTCCCACAGTGCAAAAAGAGCCTGAATCACAGATTTAATGAGTGAATCGATTCCTGCCTGCGAGTCCCAGCAGCCTGTTTTATGTGAATCGATTCCTGACTTCTGTGAATCGATTCCCACTGCTAGAATTTGATGCCAATGGAGTTTTAATGCTGTGAATCGATTCCCAGGGTATATGAATCGATTCACACTGCAGAAAAACCAGGAAATCTTAGTTCTAACACCAAACCTTGAGACTTTCTTCTCAATCAACTTCCATAGCTACAAATCAACACCTTAAACCATCTTAGGATTAAATCCAACTTATTCCTTAACTCAAACCCATTAACTTCTTATCAAAACCTTGTGTAATTATATTCACTCACTTAAAAGTCAATTTAAGCTTGAATACAATCACACAATTCTTCTCATAACTTATTCTCAACTTAGCTTAGAAATTCGGGGTGTTACACTACTACCCACCTTTTAAAAATTTTCGTCCTCGAAAATTACTGCATCCTTCATTGGAACTTCAACTACAACTTCCCTTCATAGCCCATTCCGTCCATTGGAAAAACCTTGAAACGATTAACTCTCACAAAGCATTAATCGATTGGCTTAGTTGCGATAGCGTTAACCAGTCACATACTAAGTTCTAACTGATGAATATAATTCAATCGGTTGAAACGGTGTGTGTAACTGGTTAAGTGAAATCACTCTAAGCACTAATCGATAGAATACTTACAATCGTGAATGACTCTAAGTATCCTCCGATTTGGGGTAACTTCACCTCCTTACTATCTTCAAACCTTTCCTCCCTGAGATAGGTTCTCATTTCCTGACTCCCTATGTGGAGTTAAGGGTGTAGGAACTTCTTAGCATTGGTAATATGGGGTGCGAACAGAGATTTACCTCCATGGAATCTCGTCCCTAAACCACGCCTCTCTTTCTTACCTCATCCTTCTGTACAATGGATTGGCTTTTTGTGCTTCCGCTGCGTTCTCTAATCTTACGTCTTTTCAAATGATTGAACTCCTTTCGTCTTATTTCCATCAGATGGAATACTTTACTTGCAGTCTGAGAGTTTAACTCTGGTGCTGTTCTATCTTTCAGTTGCTCTTGACTGTTGGAAATTGTTACGCTTGCTTCTCATCGCCTGTTACTCACTTAGACATTCAGCCATAAGATAACATGTACTTCCCCTATGATTTTGTAGTAACCCACAGTCTCGCATAGCCATCCTCATGAAATTGCCACACGACATTTCCTACACAATTTCCTGCAGACGTGCCTTTTGGTGTCACACGAGTGAATCGTTGCTCCTTCTATCCCTTCAGGCTCCTTGAAAGTTTACCCAAAATAGCATCCAATGCTATCGTTGGTGGTTTCATAACCCTTCGTTGGGCAACTATCCTATCAAAATAGAATCGTCGCCTAGAGGTAGCTAATACATACCTGGAACAAACTTTTCCCATTCGTAACATTCACTCTTATGTTACCAATGGAATTCCTTTCTTAGAGACCTCTTCCGAAACTACGGAGTTGCTACCCATATATAACTCACTATACTTGGTCTTGCAAACGACTTGGCCTAGAAAACTTGAAACTCTAGGGTTGCTCAACTCTTGGGAGGTATCCGTTGGTTAAACTGACTTGATTTTCGTTAGTTGATTGCAAACTGTAACACCTGAGGACGAGATCGACATCGTATTAGGACGACGTATCGAGACCTCGACCAAGACCTTGTGTCGAGATCCCGTGCCAAGATCGTTTGCCGAGGTTAATTGCCGAGCTGAGGAGACTGCGTGCACTAGCTGCTGAGCTGAGGAGGTCGCGTGTCGAGTTGATGAAGTCGCGTACCGAGCTGAAGAGGTCGCATGTCGAACTGAGGAGGCCGCGTTCACGAACTCGTGTTAGAACCTTGTATACCGCACGAGCACCCTAGTCGACATCGTGTCGAGATGATACCTCGTATTCTTTCGAGCGTTATTCAGCGTTATTATTATATTGTTTGTAATTATTACATTGTCGACTGCCGATTCTCGTCGGCGATGTCTAGGCGGATTGGCCAAACGAGTAAGGCGATTAGATGGGTAGAATAATTGATGGGATTGGCATCTTATAGCTGGAGTTACGATTATACCCCTTCTCTCACCAGCTGTATACCACGATCGGTTTTTCCTCAAACACTCATTCTTTCTCTTTTCTTCTTTCTTCTTCCTTCCTTCTGCTCTGAGTTTCGTTGTTTTTCTCCAAGAACTTCCATCGACGAAACCTTGAGTTCCATCGAGATTCTGCACAAATTTTCTTCATCAATCTTGTTCATCATCATCTTCTCGACCTATATCTCGCCTGCTCGACCATCACCATTGAGGTATGAAGAACAGATTTTTCTCTTCCTTCGTACTCTCTTGTTTAGCGCTATTTCTTCCTTCCATTTTAGCTAGTTTTTATGCTTCCAAATCATGTCAAACTGATGGGTTTTCTTCTTCACGATATTACCTATCTTTCTAACCGATTAATTGGGCTTGTAAAACAAATTTTCTTCCTCTGTTTTTCTGCAATCGACAGTGCCCAGAAACCCTTCATTTTTGGTTTGTTTCGATTTCTTGTTTTCGTTTGTTGCTTCTGGTTGTTGTTGTTGTCGATCTATCTGTTGAAGCATCAGATAACCTTTTTCATGAACTTTTGATCGAAAACCCTAACTTTGTGTTAGAGGAAAAATATATTCAAGTTCTTGAGTTTTATATTTTCTGGGTTGTGGTTAAGTTTGGGATGAGAGCTAAGTGTATTAGAACCCATAGATCGAACTGAGTTGTGCTTGTTTTAGGAAGTCTGATTCCCGAGATCGTGTAATTTCCGAATCGAGGTGTACGGGAAAGCGAATCCAAGGACGTGGAAGCAACGGAATCCAGATCGAGAACTGTACGTGTCGAGGTCGACTGAGAAGTGTACGTGTCGAGGTCGATTGAGGACGGTACGTGTCGAAGTCGTTGTCGAGCTCATTTGAAGACAGCTGTGTCGAGGTCGTTGTCGAGCAGCATTTACTTGGAGTGTGGTAAGGGCAACTCCTAGATATCTCTAAGGCTTTATTTTATAAGTCCTTATGTAAGGGCGCTTCACATTAATACTTTCATAGTATGCTAGTGTAAGGGCACTTCATATTCCACGTGTTTATGTTATTGTGTATGTGTCGAGCTTGAAATGTTGTGATATGATTGAGTTTTTGCATGTATTTAATATGTGATTGAATATATGTCGTGAATTGTGTATTGCATGTTGAATTGCGTTTCTTCATGTCGAGCTTGCTCTTTTTATTTGACATGCGGTTGAATATCTTGTGTTTAACTCTTTGAATATCGTATGCGGCGAATTGTTCATCGAGTGAGCGAGCTAGGTGAGTCGTATGACGTTTTTGAGCCGTGACCCGGATAACTAAGGGTGCTAGGTCCCCTTTTGTTTACGGGAGATTGACTAGACGTCGCCACGCTATGGGACCCGAGTTATCGTCCTAGGGAGAGCGAGGATCCCAAGGCTTTGGCTGGACTTTCCGACATACTGATGCAGCGTGTGCATTCCGGAAAAATTGTCGAGTCGAGAGAAAATGGATTTGCGAGTTGTGTCGAGTCTAGAGTGAGATGGTCGAGTCACGTCGGTGAATGTTATACTTTGTTGTTTGCTTATATCCTTTATGTCGAGCTTATCTTGAATTGTTGAGAAGTTGACCCTTTCCGTGGTGCCTTCAATCCATGACGGTTACCCAGCGGTGTCGAGCGCGAGGAACTCGGCGGCGACGATGCCGAGGAGGAGTTCGACGAGGACGAGTGGCGACCTCTACTTGTCGTGATTATGTTGTTGGATGTTTGTTTTTCGATGGTGTACTTTGTTTTTCTTGTGTTCGAGGTCGTGACCGGTTTGGTAGGGTATGTTTTATTGCTACTGAGGTAGATGGCGGTTTACTTTTGGAGCAGCCCCAGTGGGAGTCTGCCAAGTACCCCCAGGTATGATTGCTCTTTTGAAGTCGTCATACCTTAGGTGTATTTTCTTTATACATTTGCTACTCTGTATTTTGTATACATGATTATTTAGAGTGATATATATATGTATGTTATGCATGTATGTTTTATTAGAATTTAGGTCTTGTGTCTTAGTTGCACCATGTTTCAAAAGTCAGAATTACTCTGATGTGCACGAGTTGGTTTTATAAAAAAAAATATATCGTATTTTTAAAAGGCACAAGAGTTTCGTTTTTAAAACACATCTCATACAGGTTTAGTTGAGCTCGGTGTGTTGAGCTCGGTAACTCGAGCTCGGTATATTGAGCTCGGTAGCGGTCCGGAAACGGGTCGTTACATTGTTGGTATCAGAGCAGTTCGGTTCTGACCGAGCTGTGCATAGGAGATTTGGACTGGTCACTGCGTCGGGTTATATGTGTTGGGTACTTAATTGTACTAGGTTGATTGCTGTTTGATTAAGTGAAGCACTTTTTGCTTGAGAAATTGTTTGAACTGTTTCTTGATTGAAGCAGTGTGTTTTAACACATCCTTGTTGTGAGATTCTGACAGGGTTTTGGAACTTTGTGGAATCTAATGCCACCTCGTAGGAATACGACAGCTGCAACCGAGAACGTCGACATGGAACGAGCAATTCAAGCTATGACCGAGATGGCGGCAGCCATGGCTCAAAGAATCACCGCCGCAACTCAACAGGTTAACGCGATGGCTCAACAGACGGCAGCCGTTAACTCGCAGAACTTGCTGAATAGCAACGAGCGTAGCGAAATGTCAAGCGAGAGGATTGGCCGACTTCAGGAAGCATGATCCAAAGTTCTATGGTGAGCCAAATCCAGATAAAGGCGATCTTTGGATGCAAGAGATCGAGAAGATCTTCGAGGCACTTCATTGCGGGACAACGTGAAGGTCGACTATGCCACCTACTTACCGCTAGAGACGCAGAGTATCGTGGAGAGGAGTGAAGCAAACATTTATAGCGTAGCGTCGCGAAATGACCTGGAGCTTTTTCGTGAAAGGTTCTTGGACAAGTACTTCCCAGATCTTGCACGAGCCGAGAAGGAGCGGGAATTTCTTCAATTGTAAAGAAGGCAACTCGACAGTTGTCCGAGTATGCGCCAAGTTCGAAGTCGTTGGCGAGGTATTTCAGTCCATTCCGTGATCGAGTTGACCAGAGATGGTTGAGTGAGAGATTCCAACGGGATTGAGATTCGACATTCGTAAGTCGATGGTGTCGTTGAGGATTGAAACCTCCAAGAGCGATTGATCGATGTGTCGAGGTAGAAGGAGTGAGGAGCCACAAGAAGAAGACTGTTGTAGGCGGACGGTGAGACCCAGTGCGGGCGTAGATTTGCATAGAAGGAAAACAACCGCAGAAGAAGCCTTACGACCAGGCCTCGGGGAACAACAACAGGCGATGTCGTCCGATGACCCAGGAGCGAGGAGTGGAGGTCAGACCGGTGTCGAGGTGACTTGCTATCGATGTGGAAAGCGGGACATTACGCGAGTAATCGTACTCGAAGGAGGAGGTGTGTTTCAACCGCAAGAAGCAGGGCATTTTGCCAAGGATTGTCCTACACCCAAAGTGAACCGACGATGCTTGCGGCAGGGCCAAAGGAAAGCGTCAAGTGGCTAAAGGCGTAGTTTTACGCATGAGTGGCGAGGAAGCGGTCGAGTGAAGATCTTATCCAAGGTGAATGTGAGATCGAGGGTAAATCCTTATCCGTTCTTTTTGATTCTGCAACCCATTCCTTTATTTCTTACGATTGTGTGAACCATTTGAACTTGACTGTGGCGATTTACCGCTTAAATTAGTAGTTACAACCCCAGCTAAAACCTTAGTCACAAACACCGCATGTCTTAATTGTGTAGTGGTTATTCAGAGTAGAAAGTTTGTGGTCAATTTGGTTTGTTTGCCTCTTAAGGGCTTAGATGTCATTCTCGGGATGGATTGGTTGTCACACCACCATGTCCTTTTGGTGTGCCGTGAAAGCGTAATTTTTCCGGACCTTGGAGTCTCAATTATCTTTCTCGAACGATCGGAGTTTCTTTGAAAGAAGGAACTAGGGAATACATGTATCCGCTAGTTCGGAAGTTTTCCAGCGGATCGACGTGAAGAATATTCCAATGGTGTGTGACTTTGAGGGCGTTTTTCCCGAAGGCGTGCGGGGTTACCACCAAGACGAGAGGTCGAGTTCTCCATCGACTGATTCCAGGAACAGACCGATTTCCAAAGCGCCATACGGGATGTCTCCCGCCGAGATGAAAGAGTGAAGTCCCAGATCGAACACTTGGAGTCGAAGCAATTCATACGACCGAGCGTGTCACCGTGGGGAGCTCCGGTGTTGTTGGTTAAGAAGAAGGATGGACGATCAAGGTCGGCGTGGACTATCGCGAGCTCAACAAGATTACCGTGAAGAACCGTTATCCGTTACCACGTATTGGCGACTTGATGGATCAACCGTGGAGCGGCGATCTTTTCCAAGATAGACTTGAAGTCGGGCTACCACGGTTCGCGTGAAGGAGGAAGATGTTCCCAAAACGACTTTCAGGACTAGATCACGGTCACTACGAGTACTTGGTGATGCCGTTTGGAGTGACGAATCGCCACCGTGTGTTTATGGACTACATGAATAGGATTTTCCATTCGCTTTTGGATCAGTTCGTTGTAGTGTTCATCGACGACATATTGATCTACTCGAGGAACCGAGAAGAGCACGCAGAACACTTATGTCGAGCACTACAGATATTACGAGATAAGCAACTCTATGCCAACCTGTCGAAGTGTGAATTTTCACTTGAAGAGGTGAATTTTCTTGGTCACGTGATTTCCAAAGAAGCGATAGCTGTGGGTCCAACTAAGATTGAAGCTGTGTTAGCGTGGGAACAGTAGAAGGCGATTCTGAGATCGAAGTTTTGTCGGCTTAGCGAGGATATTACCGAAGATTCATTGAAGGTTTCTTAAAGATTGTCGCGCCTCTTTACGATCGACGAGGAAGGATCAACCTTTGCCTGGACCGAGGAGTGTGAAGCCGATTTTCAAAGATCAAGGAGCTTTTGACGACAGCGGCGCTGTCGATCTTGCCTCAACCCGAAGAGCCTTTCGAGGTGTATTGTGATGCGTCACACCAGGGATTGGGATGCGTCTTGATGCAACATCGGAAGGTGGTCGCGTATGCTTCAAGACGACTTAAGATTCACGAGAGGAACTACCCTACTCACGACTTGGAGTGGCGGCCCGATAGTTTTTGGCGCCGAAGATATGGAGACACTACCTTTACGGGAGCACTCTTATCGCTTTCAGCGATCACAAGAGCTTGAAGTACCTGTTCGACCGTAAAGAGCTCAACATGCGTCGGCGTAGATGGACGTATTTCTCAAGGACTACGACTTTACGTTGGAATACCATCCCGAAGGCTAACGTAGTAGCGCACGCGTTGAGCGGGAAGAGCGCTTTAACCTCGGCGATGATGATCAAGGAGTTGGAGATGCTCGAGAAGTTCCTAGACTTGAAGTTGAGTGTCGAAGTTTCACCGGGAAGCCGAGATTTGGTATGCTTACCATTTCTAACAGATTGTTGGGCGAGATCCGAGACCAGCAAGTTCATGACGAGCTTCGCAAGAGAAGATTCGATTGATAAGCGCAAGGAAGGCGACATAATTTCACGTCGGGCGGACGACATCTTAAGGTGCAATGGCCGAGCGTGCATCTAACGATCCGAGCTGAGAAAGTTGATACTCGACGAAGCGCATAAGAGCAACTTTAGTATTCATCCAGGAGTTACGAAGATGTATCAAGACTTGAAGAAGCATTTTTGGTGGTCCGGAATGAAGAAGCAAGTGGCCGAAATGCGTAGCTTCGTGTTTAACGTGTCAGAAAGCGAAGGTGGAGCACCAACGACCTGCGGGAATGCTACAATCGCTTGACGTACCAGTTTGGAAATGGGATAGTATTTCCATGGATTTTGTTGTAGGTTTGCCGAAGACGCAGAAGAAGAATGATTCGATTTGGGTGATCGTCGACCGATTGACCAAATCTGCTCATTTCTTGCCAGTGAGGTCGACATACAACGTGGAAAGGCTGACCGAGATCTACATCGCGGAGATAGTACGACTTCATGGTATACCCTCTTCGATCGTGTCGGACCGAGATCCGAAGTTCACGTCTCATTTTTGGAGGGAATTGCAAGGAGCGATGGGAACCGAGCTCAGGCTTAGCTCGGCATATCATCCACAGACTGACGGTCAAACTGAGAGAACGATCCAATCACTTGAAGATTTGTTGCGAAAGTGTACCTTAGATCACCGAGGAAGTTGGGACGACGTCTTACCATTGGTGGAGTTCACCTACAATAACAGCTTCCATGCGAGTATTGGAATGGCACCTTTTGAAGCGCTGTATGGACGGAAATGTCAGACGCCTCTTTGTTGGTACCAGGACGGCGAGCGAATCGTCAGAGACCGTGATATGATCCAGCGGACTACCGAGAAGATCCGTTTGATCGTAGATCGGATGCGAACATCTCAAAGTCGATGTAAGAGTTATGCGCCAACGACGCCGACCACTCGAGTTTGAGGAAGGAGAACATGTATTTCTTAGAGTCACCCCCACTCACCGGAGTTGGTCGAGCGATCAAATCCAAGAAACTTACCCTAAATTTATTGGACCTTACCGTATTCTTCGTCAGATTGGTCCAGTGGCATATCGATTGCCTTGCCACCATTCTTGTCGGACATCCACGACGTCTTCCACGGCTCACAGGTGCGGAGGTATGGTTCCGACCCTCTCATGTCATCGAACCGGATGTGATTCAACCAAGGGCGACCTATCTTTCAAGCATTACCAGAAGGATCGTTGATCGGAAAGCCAGGCAGCTGCGGAACAAAGAGATTCAACTCGTCAAAGTTGTGTGGGATCAGAAGACGGGAGATGCGACTTGGGAGCTGGAGGAGAAGATGAAGACTCAGTACCCTGAACTTTTCCGAGGTAAGAATCTTATTTGCAATTTCGAGGACGAAATTTTTTTAGAGGGGGAGATTGTAACACCTGAGGACGAGATCGACATCGTATTAGGACGACGTATCGAGACCTCGACCAAGACCTTGTGTCGAGATCCCGTGCCAAGATCGTCTGCCGAGGTTAATTGTCGAGCTGAGGAGACTGCGTGCACTAGCTGCTGAGCTGAGGAGGTCGCGTGTCGAGTTGATGAAGTCGCGTACCGAGCTGAAGAGGTCGCATGTCGAACTGAGGAGGCCGCGTTCACGAACTCGTGTTAGAACCTTGTGCGCTGGCACGAGCACCCTAGTCGACATCGTGTCGAGATGATACCTCGTATTCTTTCGAACGTTATTCAGCGTTATTATTATATTGTTTGTAATTATTACATTGTCGGCTTGCCGTTCTCGTCGCGTGTCTAGACCGTTGACCGACAGAGTAGAGGGTAATTATGAGAGAGGAACGATTAGATGGGTAGAATGATTGATGGGATTGGCATCTTATAGCTGGAGTTACGATTA
Source organism: Calophaca sinica (assembly GCA_037113605.1). Lineage (NCBI taxonomy): Eukaryota > Viridiplantae > Streptophyta > Magnoliopsida > Fabales > Fabaceae > Calophaca > Calophaca sinica. Next base: position 61,956,638 of record CM073733.1, read on the forward strand.
TACCCCTTCTCTCACCAGCTGTATACCACGATCGGTTTTTCCTCAAACACTCATTCTTTCTCTTTTCTTCTTTCTTCTTCCTTCCTTCTGCTTTGAGTTTCGTTGTTTTTCTCCAAGAACTTCCATCGACGAAACCTTGAGTTCCATCGAGATTCTGCACAAATTTTCTTCATCAATCTTGTTCATCATCATCTTCTCGACCTATATCTTGCCTGCTCGACCATCACCATTGAGGTATGAAGAACAGATTTTTCTCTTCCTTCGTGCTACTGTTTAGCGCTATTTCTTCCTTCCATTTTAGCTAGTTTTTATGCTTCCAAATCATGTCAAACTGATGGGTTTTCTTCTTCACGATATTACCTATCTTTCTAACCGATTAATTGGGCTTGTAAAACAAATTTTCTTCCTCTGTTTTTCTGCAATCGACAGTGCCCAGAAACCCTTCATTTTTGGTTTGTTTCGATTTCTTGTTTTCGTTTGTTGCTTCTGGTTGTTGTTGTTGTCGATCTATCTGTTGAAGCATCAGATAACCTTTTTCATGAACTTTTGATCGAAAACCCTAACTTTGTGTTAGAGGAAAAATATATTCAAGTTCTTGAGTTTTATATTTTCTGGGTTGTGGTTAAGTTTGGGATGAGAGCTAAGTGTATTAGAACCCATAGATCGAACTGAGTTGTGCTTGTTTTAGGAAGTCTGATTCCCGAGATCGTGTGATTTCCGAATCGAGGTGTACGGGAAAGCGAATCCAAGGACGTGGAAGCAGCGGAATCCAGATCGAGAACTGTACGTGTCGAGGTCGACTGAGAAGTGTACGTGTCGAGGTCGATTGAGGACGGTACGTGTCGAAGTCGTTGTCGAGCTCATTTGAAGACAGCTGTGTCGAGGTCGTTGTCGAGCAGCATTTACTTGGAGTGCGGTAAGGGCAACTCCTAGATATCTCTAAGGCTTTATTTTATAAGTCCTTATGTAAGGGCGCTTCACATTAATACTTTCATAGTATGCTAGCGTAAGGGCACTTCATATTCCACGTGTTTATGTTATTGTGTATGTGTCGAGCTTGAAATGTTGTGATATGATTGAGTTTTTGCATGTATTTAATATGTGATTGAATATATGTCGTGAATTGTGTATTGCATGTTGAATTGCGTTTCTTCATGTCGAGCTTGCTCTTTTTATTTGACATGCGGTTGAATATCTTGTGTTTAACTCTTTGAATATCGTATGCGGCGAATTGTTCATCGAGTGAGCGAGCTAGGTGAGTCGTATGACGTTTTTGAGCCGTGACCCGGATAACTAAGGGTGCTAGGTCCCCTTTTGTTTACGGGAGATTGACTAGACGTCGCCACGCTATGGGACCTGAGTTGACTGTCCTAGGGAGAGCGAGGATCCCAAGGCTTCGGCTGGACTTTTCGACATACGGTACGGCGTGTGCATTCCGGAAAAATTGTCGAGTCGAGAGAAAATGGATTTGCGAGTTGTGTCGAGTCTAGAGTGAGATGGTCGAGTCACGTCGGTGAATGTTATACTTTACTGTTTGCTTATATCCTTTATGTCGAGCTTATCTTGAATTGTTGAGAAGTTGACCCTTTCCCGTGGTGCCTTCAATCCATGACGGTTACCCAGGCGGTGTCGAGGGCGCAGGGAACTCGACAGCAGACGATGCCGAGGAGGAGTTCGACGAGGACCCGAGTGACGACCTCTACTTGTCGTGATTATGTTGTTGGATGTTTGTTTTTCTGATGACTGTACTTTGTTTTTCTTGTGTTCGAGGTCGTGACCAGTTTGGGCCGGGTATGTTTTATTGCTACAGGGTAGACTGGCGGTTTACTTTTGGAGCAGCCCCCTGCGTGGGAGTCTGCCGGAAGTACCCCCAGGGTATGATTGCTCTTTTGAAGTCGTCATACCTTAGGTGTATTTTCTTTATACATTTGCTACTCTGTATTTTGTATACATGATTATTTAAAGTGATATATATATGTATGTTATGCATGTATGTTTTATTAGAATTTAAGTCTTGTGTCTTAGTTGCGCCATGTTTCGAAAAGCTGTAATTACTCTGATGTGCACGAGTTGGTTTTATAAAAAAAAATATATCGTATTTTTAAAAGGCACAAGAGTTTCGTTTTTAAAACACATCTCATACAGGTTTAGTTGAGCTCGGTGTGTTGAGCTCGGTAACTCGAGCTCGGTATATTGAGCTCGGTAGCGGTCCGGAAACGGGTCGTTACACAAACTTTGTCTCACACGAGGTCTAAACCTCACTTGGTCGGAGACTTAGCTTGCAAGTGGCTAACTGGAATCACATCAGACTCAACCGAACGACTTGACTCACAGTAACTTATAGTCTCAGATGTCCACCATCTTTACCCTTAAATAAACTTTACTACTGCTCTCCTTCGCTTGATGGTGTAACTCCCTTTCTTGATGCTACTGGAATTAAACCAGAACCCACACTTCTCTATCTGACAGCGGTGTAGATCGACGCGTTTAATAACCAATGGACCAACAAGTATCCAGAAAATAAATCCTTGATATTCTTGGGAACAATCTACCTTATTGGTCCTGTCTTATCCTCCTTACCCAATCTGAATCATTAGAAACCCTAAAAGGGATTAATCTCTATAGAAGAACTAATTGCTCAGGAAATTAAGTGATCTCATTATCCAATCACAGACTAAGTCTTATTCCAACTAATATTCTTACTTGGCTAAGGCAAAGTCTATAATTGGTCAATTGAATTCACTCTACGCACTGTACAATTAGATCGAAAGTAGACATCAATAACTTCAGGTTTCCGCTGACTCAGCTTTTCTTGAAACTTCTATAGTTTGAAGACTACATCTCGTCCGATCCTCTGAAGTTGGTTGTTCCACTAAGGACACCGTTCCTTGAAGACTTAAGAGTTTTCTTGCTGCTTCACTAGGGCATGATCACTCTTGAGGACTCATACTACCATTTGGGCGTTGTAGCATATCGCCTAACTCCATCTTGTTCCTTACCCTTACCATTACTACTCGGAACGCCAAGGTTCTCTCAGGAATCATCATAGGATTTCCATCGACCTAGGATCCACTTATAATTGGCTAGGTTAACCAATCCTGCTGAAACAACAAGTGTTGAGAACCTAACCAATTAGAACCGACCATCTTACTCGATTGGAATCCTACAATTAAGAGTACTTACTGTTAACCACGAAGGGTACCTGAATTAACTTGGGAATCATCACAAGATATCCATCATTCTAGGATCCATTCATAATGGATTAGGCGAAACAACTTGATAGCATAACCAGTGTTGTAACCCTAACCGATTACAAATGCCCATCCTAAGTTGATTTGAAACCTCACAATTCAGACCCCTTACTTGCTCGTCATTTCCAATCACTTCCATAGCATCTCGGTTGACGGTACCTGAATTACACGCTTGCCTAGCCGAACCCTCACCACTATGGTTCCGACCACTCTTGAAACATCCCTTAACTCTTGGTTCTGGAAAGGTGGGAACTTGTTTCCCTTTATCCGTATTCCGAAGGTTCTCACTTACTGAGAGCTCTTACATCCGCTCCACCCTTGTTTGCATCATCCTTATTCATCAAACTTCCTCAGAGTTCGCGCTCCTATTCGGTCTTCTCCCTCGTCCGTCAGCTCCATCTACTACATTCTTCGTACACGGTATGGAGTATTAAGTTGATCAGGCTTAATATCCCATACTAAGCACAAGAATATAGAGAGAAGTTTTCGAACAAAGGAAAATCCCGGCTAACTAACTACAGTCCAACAAGGACTAAACTGACACTTCCTAAATTGAGTCATTACTAAACTAGTGACTCACAGTCCGATAAGATCGAACTGCTCTGATACCATAATGTAACACCCGCACCTCAACATAATTGGAAGTACGACAAATTACATTAAGGCACAGGAATTACTAAACATTTACAAACTTGATTACAATAATCCAAGTCGCAAATTAACTCAATCTATCAATCTAATAAATAGATTACAACTTATACATAACTTGGAATATAAAATTCCCATTACAATCTACGACTAGCTTATGTGTCCCAAGCTTGAAGCTTCAGCTCGCCGTCTTCAGTACCTGCTTATCTGAAAGACAACAAAAGAAAAGGGTGAGATTATAAAATCTCAGTGAGCCCTTCACGGACTCCTCACCATTCTCTCCTCGGAACCTTCTAGGCTGAAAAGACTAACTTATGCATTTCAAACCTAGACATACTCTCACTATGTACCATAAGGACTTGACTTGCAACTTCTCGATATCCCTAAGCTAAGACGCTTTAGAACGCGCTAGCTTGAATTAAAACTTAACATATTATACCATAGGGTAATCCTAGGACTAATATGCCACTTATCAACTTGTGATTAACTAAACACATAAATGTATAGCAATCCACATCAATCCTACAACTGCCTGTTTCTTTAACCTTCGCTTAGCTCAACTAACCTTAATACAATACAAATTGCAACCTTATTAACTAAGAACGTATTATTCTTACTTACTCACTTTGTGCTTAACACATCTTTGCTTTCTCTTATGCTATTGGGCTTTGCCTTATGCTCTATACCACAAATCCCAATCAACCTAGCTTGCTTATCCTTTAAGTGATTTAATCACAATGCTCATTACTATATCATAATTAAGCAACTAGGGATGTGCTATCCAAGATTTAATATACTTAACTAAACTAATTCCGGATATATATACATATATATATATATATATATATATATATATATATATATATATATATATAAACAAGGAATTCGTTAACATTCATAAACTTAACATCACTTCACATATTATATCATTCATAAGAGATATATAATATGATGCTTTGCATGTAATGCACTTTGTGTTATTGGGTAGTGTCGTAGGCTTAGGTCCCTAGACCCCAATTACACACTTTCGGAATGGTGGTTAGACGTCATAACCCTCCAAGGGCGTCCCACTTGGCTAACCAAACCGATCTACTCCTATAAATAGAGGAGACTTGCCATGGACTTTAGCTTATGCTTATGCTTATGATTATGCTTATGCTTGTATGCATATTCATATAAATACATTCATCATCATTACTTAACTATTCAAAGAAACTACAATCATTTCAATGAATCAAACTTACACTAATAGCATCCCTTTATCTCTAAACCTCCAAATCATGAACACTAATACATACATTCATTCTATCACATCCTTTTCCTAGGGTCCTTCCTTGACCTCTAAGACTTAAGCTTGTGGCTCTTAGACAAGCCTCACAATTTGCCAAATTAATGGACAACACATACATTAACTAATCCCTTGAAACTCTATGGAGTTCTCAAGAGAGAAAACATCAAGCATACATAATCTCATTGAAGCTCTTTGGAGCATTCAAGGATTCAAGCATCACATCATAATTAGGGGGGTTGGGGACAGCATCTAACCCTATTTCAGTCAAACCCCATACAATTTCATAACAATCATAACAATCATAACTCAATCTCTTATAGGTATATAAGACCTAACTTGAACCTAAGGTTCATATGCTACTAAAGGAAGAGAAATTCCTATTTGTGGGACTTATGGGTGCCCATCACCTAAGGGTTGAAGAACTCACCACTATTCTTCAAGACATTGAGCTAGGAAGGCTGAACTTTGGACTCTTTGCTCCTCTTCAAGCTTTTCTCCTCTTTGCTCAACTTAGGGCTTCTCCAAATACTCCTCAAATCTTGATCTTCAACCTTCAATCTTCCTTCTCCATCCAAGAACTCGAGCCATCCTTGCTGGAGCTTGATCTTCTCCCCTTATTCTTCTCCAAATTGCGTTTCTTCTTCTCCTCTCTAGGGTTCAAACCCAAATCTTCCAAATACTCAGATCTCAACTCTCAAACTCTCCATTTAGGCAAGTGATTGAAGAAATCCAACATGAATCTCTTCAATCCTTCCCAAAGGTGAAACCCTAGCTCTCCTCTTCCTTTTCTCCTTTCCCTTTCTCTTCTTTTCCTTTTTTTTTCTCTCTTCTGCGTTACGCTTTGAAAGCTGCTTTAAACAATTCTGCAGCTGTGAATCGATTCACAGCATAGTGTGAATCGATTCCCACAGTGCAAAAAGAGCCTGAATCGCAGATTTAATGAGTGAATCGATTCCTGCCTGCGAGTCCCAGCAGCCTGTTTTATGTGAATCGATTCCTGACTTTTGTGAATCGATTCCCACTGCTAGAATTTGATGCCAATGGAGTTTTAATGCTGTGAATCGATTCCCAGGGTATATGAATCAATTCACACTGCAGAAAAACCAGGAAATCTTAGTTCTAACACCAAACCTTGAGACTTTCTTCTCAATCAACTTCCATAGCTACAAATCAACACCTTAAACCATCTTAGGATTAAATCCAACTTATTCCTTAACTCAAACCCATTAACTTCTTATCAAAACCTTGTGTAATTATATTCACTCACTTAAAAGTCAATTTAAGCTTGAATACAATCACACAATTCTTCTCATAACTTATTCTCAACTTAGCTTAGAAATTCGGGGTGTTACAGTGCATCCCTCCTAACGTGATAGACTTACATAATATAAAAGCTACCGCGTACACTGTGAGGGAATCCGACACTCGTAAATAACGAGTAACTGAACCATGAAGACCCCGGGAGCAGTTCATGACACCGACCCCGAGTACACCCTCCATTCTTTAATCAGTTTATTTTCCCTTATGTATAGGATACATAGTCATCTCACACGGTTAACCAAAATCATGCATAAACATTATGCAGAAACTTTCAGCACAGCTACATAAACTTCGACAATTTATTTACCCTATCAAACGATATCGGAATCTAACAAACGACCCACCTACAGAAAGCTAATGAGGTCTATTTTCTAACCATGTATTTAGAATTTTGGAATGATGTACCAAAAAGTGCAGTTTTTCGAAACAAAACAGTAAGTTTACAGAATGGGACAGCAACTGTGTCCTAAGTTGGGAGCCTTCTAGAATGACCAAGACAAACTCAAATAACACGAAACTTGAGCCTAAATGGTAGAAAAATTTGTCTACTTTTCAAAGGAATTGGATTCATAAAAAAATAAGTTCATTTGACAACATAATAACCGAAATACTGAACCCATGCACAGTTTGGCTTCAGAAATTTGACCTAACTTGGGACACTCATAACTGGAGGTATACTACTCCGAATTAAACCAAACCAGTGCCAAAATGACCGTAATTAAGTCTATTTTCGAACAAGGTAATCCCCAAAATTTTTTGATAAGGAGAATGGTCCCAGTTTCAAAAGAACCGAACCTACCTGCAGACAGCCTCCACAATTTCACCCTCACTTGTGGGGTCTATAACTTGAGCTATACTACTCCAAATGAGACCAAACCAAAGCCAAAATGACCATCATTTAATCTATTTTCAAGAATGCTAAACTATAAAATTTTAGGACTAACATATGTCCCCAGCCTACACGAAACAGAACTGGTATCAGACTGGTTCCAATTTCAAACTTCCACACAAAATTTGCACAATACATCATCAAAATTCAAAAAAAAACATAACCAGAGGAGTCCAATACAATCAGTCCAGAACATTCATGCAATTTATTCAGAGACAAACACAATCAAAACCCTAGAACTCACCTAGTTGCCGAGTAACTCGAAAACCGATTTCATGGACCAACGAAAACAAAGGAGCTCAAAGCTTCAGCTCTCCCTCTAATTCATGGAGATAGAGGAGATGAAGTTTTTCATCCAGCTTGTTTTGCTTGTTAAATCTAGTATCAATGGAAGGGAAATTGAAAATGGAGGAGAATGGTGAAATCTCTAGTAACATGCAATGGAAGGAATTCTAGTGGCCCCCCCTCTTCTCTCATGTGTGACCTTCCCTCTCCCATGGAGCTCATTCTGTTTTTCTTTCTTTTTGTTTCTGTTTTTCTTCCCTATTCCAGCGTGTGTGTGTGTGATTAAAATGAGAGAAGTGAGGGTGCTAAGGTAGGTGCATGAGGGATATGGTGTATGGTGAATTAGACTTGTAGGTTTTGCTAAAATTGGGCTTGTAAGTCTCTTTCTTAATTCCTTAATTATTCTAAGGTCCCTAATTAAACCTTGAGTAATTTTTATCAATTAAAATTACACAAGAATAATTAGTCTCATATTTATGAACTTAGGCATACACTTGGGTGTTACACATACAGTATATAATTGTATAGAATTATAAATTTTGTATCTGAAAAATATATTAATGTATTATTTCTAGTAGCCAATAGCAATAATCATTACTAGAAAAATTTACATCTACAGTGTGATGATTCATTCTCCGTACGTTATATAGTTAAAAACAATACAAGAATTTCTTATAAAATTTATATTAATTTATAATTCCTGGTAAAATATTCATTATATTATTTGTAGCTTGCTATTATGATTGGTTGGATTTTTTATTTCCTTTTCAAGCAAAGAGAAAAGCTTTTTGATGTTAATTAGATTTGATGTCATTTGCTTTCATTTTTATCAAATGGACGTTTGTGAATTCGGTAATTATTAACGTCATGAATGTAAATTAATATAATAATTAAGGCCTTCCTTATTTAAAATCATAAACCGATTTCCTTAATAATTTCGGACGTATCTGGTCAAGAAAGTAGCTTTTGTATGTTTGTTTATAATGAAGGCAGATAAAACAAAAATGTATTCATACTTATGTTCATAATTACGTACCTATATCAGAAAGTCTTCTTTTTTTATGTTTTTTAAAAAATAATCGGAATGAGGTGGTGCTCAGGTATCATTTGTTGTGTCATGATATTGTACATGTGGCCTTTTTTTGCTGTGGTAGTTATCCTAGTGGTGAGTTGTTAACAGTTTGTTTAACCTTAATACGACACATGTCAGTGAATTAAATGAGATTATTTATCATTGTGTATATTATATATTACAGATTATAGATTATTGATTATTGATATATATATATATATATTATGGTAAAATATTATATTAATGTATTTTTTTATTACGATATTTGTTTAGTGTAATTTATGTTTTCATGTTCTTTCTTGAGAACTATTCAATCTGCTTAAAATATATTTTTACTCAAAAATTTATATAATAATAGACTTTCATTTAATATTAATATGTTTTCATTCAAAAGATTCAGTTATGTGTGTTTTATATTAACTCATTTGTTACGGTCCTAAATATGTTTGTAAAATTAGTAAGTAATATATATATATATATATATATATATACATATATAATACTTTTTCGATATTTTATATTTCATTGAATATAAAAAATGGTTCGCGCTGCACACGGTGTATACTTAGAAAAATATAAGTAAAGAAAGAATATGATAAATTTCATATGGAATGTATCTAAAGTGCATCTATATTATGATCGCTCGTGCTCTGTGTAACACCCTAACTCTAATTAGGGGATTACTTACTAATTTAACTTGAGTTAGAATATATACGCTAGAAATTTTTTGCATACAAACGAATAATAAAGAATGATTCCTGTTTTTCAAATACTACACTATACTTTAGTTAGTAAAACTCCTGGATACATACACGTACAAAAATACGTTAATAATATAGTCGACATAATTCAGAATTTCGAAAGCGGAATTAACTTTAAGTATTACAACTTCTTTTTCAAAAGAATAATAAAGTAAAACAATTACAAATACACATAATACTAGGACACAACCAAAGACTTAGGACGCGACTGGTGATCCGATGACTCGAGTCTCCTAGATAAGCGAGACCGAGCACAATCCAATGCTTTGAACCTCATCAACAGTTGTACCTGAAAACAACGCCCCAAAGGTGAGTTTATAAAACTCAATAACATAGACTTAGAATAAAAACACTTCTACCATTATTCTCAGCCATATGTGGTGTGCGACATATGGAAAATCCTCCCCATAAATATATACATATTTATTTGTTCACTATCCTTAATCAAACCTCAAACATGATAGTGCAACTAAGCTTCCAACTCCCAAACACACATCAACACATAACCTAAACATAACACGATCACTTTTCACCAAGCTCAATTCATAATCATTGCACACGCATGTTCAATAATATTTACAAGCAAATCACAATTCATAGTAATGCAGATGACATCTTTAAAGAGAGAAGCAATTGCAAACAAATGTCCAAAGGACCATAATGAATGTCCCCACTTGACCCAGCCCAATTACAAAATGAGTAAAATCCTGTATACAAGGATAAAGCCAAAGGCCCAGCTCAAACGCAAAATGGGTAAAATCCTATATATATAAGGATAAAGTCAAGGGGCCCCTCAACGGCAAAGGTGGTAGCTAATCACTTACGATGGGGTTGCAGAGCAAATTGCAAACATTCCAAACAATTCCTATCAGAGGAATACAAGCGCCTTATATTGTAACAACCCAGGTATACTCCCCCAGCCTCCGCCTATATGGGGTGACTGGCTCGGATTAATCAAGGATATGTTACTCACAGGACTTCACACACAATTCAATCAAGGAGCACTAATTAATAATGCAATACATATCACAAGAATCATAGAATGTACCCACTTGGTAAAGCCCAAAGATCAAATGAGCAAGGACCTATAGAAGTCCTACCAAGGGGTCCCCGCCATCGAAAGTGACCGAAGTACTTATATGATGGGTTTGCAGTTAAAACGCAAACATCCTCACACATAAACAATTTTCAATCCAATCCAAGATGATTTCAACAAGGATTTCAAAGCCACATACACATGTATTACTAGGAATCCAAAACATATTAAGAAACCAAGATCATTAGGTAACTTAAAATGTGTATAGAGGATTAATACCATTATCAAAGTATCATCTACACTAAGCGAATACATATATCTTAGTGCATGCGCATTCAATCTCAAATAACTTATTGCCCCAAAATCATACAAATGGGCTAGCTCGAATGTCGAGCCTCAACAAGACCGAAATCATAAATATTTAACATACAAGATAACTATATTAAATATTCTGATTAGAGCTCAATGGAACTCGCAACAGTACAAACATCACACATTGGTTTAGGGGGGTTGGGGGCAACCATCCAACCCTATTTCATTTAAACCCCATACAAGACCATTCAGTATGACTAATAAACTAATTATTGAACTAATAAATTTAATAGTAAAGCCTAGCACACCCTAAGGGAGGTTTTGGGGGAAGTCTATGTTACCTTAATAATCCCAAATTAGGGATTTGAGCTCCAAAAATCCCCTTTCCTCTTCTTCCATCGTTCTGAGCTCAGATTCATCTTCTCCATCAATTAAGTCCACATGCAAGTAAAAACATTCATTCATAAATAATTTAAGCTCATTTGCATTACAATCTAACTAGGATTGAAACCCTATAGGTTAAGGACCAAAATCATAACCCAAACCGACCAAAACAAGGTAGAAATTTGTGAAGAAACAACATGAAACATGGCCTGGCCGTGCTGTGCAAAACAGCCGTGTCAGGCCTCTGCAGAATTTCTGCAGACGAGCATCAACTTTGTGGATTTTATTAACATATCAAACGGAGTCAGAATTGGGGAAGCGACCACTTGTTGGAAAGCTTAGGATGTCTAGTTTATGAATATAATTTTTATTTTAGAGGATGCCCTCCCAATTAGTGCAGTTTTAACAAACAAGTCACTGATGTCAGAAAACAGGACAGCATTCATTCCTTAACTTGTAAATTCTATATCTAATTCAATTCTTAACATTTTCAAGTGATTCTTGGGCCTAAAATGAAGCCCTTACTGTCTAGTTTACATAGAAACAAGAAGAATTTCAATCCAAGTTCTATAGAGAGAGCAATACTCGAAATACCAGAGGAAGTCTTAACATGCATGTTCACTAGGTTGTAACCCAAACTTCTACTAAGTCCAACATCAAATTCCCACTCCACAATCTGAACCTTAGACTAACTAAACCACATGCAAAAGGAAATAAAAACCCTAATGGGGGTCTCATTGGTTGCCTACCACCTAAAGGTGAAGAACTCACCTCAAGAAGAAGAAATGGAGTTGAATAGCTTGAGTTCTCCTTCCTTCTCCCTCTTATAACTTCGAGCTCCTCCTTCTTGCTTCCTTGAACCAGCTCTTGAAGCTTCAACAATGGAGGATGTTCAGCCCAAACTCCTCCTTTGACAAGGATTGAATGGAGTCTTCAAAGCTTCACCCTCTTTTAGCCCCAAAACCCTAGCTTTCTTCTTCTTTTTCCCCTTTTTTTTCTATTTCAGATTTTTGCTTCTCTCTTTGTTGGTGGCTGCTGGAGTCACGATAGAAGGAAGGGGAAATAGGGTTTGGAGGGAGTTCCAGGGTGGAATTAAATGAAACGTGGAGTATGGTGTGCCTTCGGTCTAATTTTAATTAAAAACCTTGCTATTACACCCTTATGTGGCCTCTTAATTAAACCCTTAGTCCCTAATACTATTCTTGAATAATTTTAGTTAATTAAAACTACTCCTAATTAATTGGTCCCACATTTCCTAATTTATTAGGTAAAATTACTATTTTACCCTTTGGTTCCAAATTTGTATTAGATTATAAAATTAAGGCTACGAAGTGTATCTAATCCTTAGGGATTAAACCTCTTATCCCCTTAAACTCTCTAATAATTAGGCTTAGGGATTTTGGGATGTTACATTACTCCCCACCTTTTAGGAATTTTGTCCCCAAAATTTGCCTTACCCTCTAATCTTATCCTCACACAGGATCCATTCTTTGTGCTTCCGCTGCGAATTCTAATAAAATGTTCGTAAGAAATAAACTCATATTTAGTATTTCATTAAAAAATATCTAATTGTCAATTTCAAGTTTTTGATTTAAACAAATTTTTTGGAAAAATATAAATAAACAATTATGTTTTTTGTAATATTTTCATCCTTTTTTTTTACAATATATTTAAGGTACGATGGCTCGTGTTATGGTATATACTTGAAACAAAAATTTATATCAATATATAAATTAATATATTTTTTACAATTATTATTGAACAACAAATGTTTGCTATTAGTTTGTTATTTTAATTGGGTAGTTGAACATGTGGCCTCTTTTCATTCCAATCCCTATTTCCCCAAACCACGAAGCCACCTTTTCACTCCATTAATGTTTATTTGTGGTATATAAAATATTAATTTTATTTCACGAAAAATATTCAATACTTTATTAGATATAAATAATAACCAATAGAAATATTCACTAATTACAAAATTTGCATCCATAGTATAATGGATCGTGCTACGCATGATATAAAGTTAAATACAATAAAAAATTTATCTTATAAAATTTATATTCAATGTTTCATAAGGAAGATGCTCATTGTTTAGATTTCATTAAAAATATATATTTGTTAATTTCTCGTTATATGTTTAAAAAATTATGTGGTAAAATATAAAAAAAATTGTTTTCTTGTAAAATTTTCACCCCTATTTTTCACAATATATCTTTAGTACGATGGTCCGTGTTACATACGGTATATAATTGTATAGAATTATAAATTTCATACTAAAAAATATATTAATGCATTATTTCTAGTAGCCAATAGTGATAATCATTACAAGAAAAATTTACATCTATAGTGTGATGATTCATTCTACGCGCGTTATATCGTTAAAATTAATAAAAGATTTTCTTATAAAATTTATATTAATTTATAATTTCTGTTAAAATATTCGTTTTATTATTTGTAGCCTGCTGTTATGATTGGTAGCATTTTATTATTTCCTTTTTTAAGCAGAGAAAAAAGCTTTTTGGTGTTAATTAGATTTGATGTCATTTGCTTTCATTTTTATCAAATGGACGTTTGTGAATTCCATAATTATTAACGTTATGAATGTGAATTAATATAAAAATTATGGTCTTCCTTATTTAAAAACATAAACTGATTTCCTTAATAATTTCGGACGTATCTGGTCAAGAAAGTAGTTTTTGAATGTTTGGTTATAATTGAAGCAGATAAAACAAAAAAGTGTTCATATTTATGTTCATAATTACATACCTGTATCAGAGAGTCTTTCTTATTTGTGTTTTTAAAAAAATCAATCGGAATGAGGCTGTGCTCAGGTGTCATTTGTTGTGTCATGATATTGTACATGTGGCCTTTTTTTGCTGAGGTGGTTATCCTAGGGGAGAGTTGTTAACTGTTTGTTTAAACTTAATACGACACATGTCAGTTGTAACAACCTAATTCAATTTTTACATCGAATCATAGCATTTAAACATTACAAGATCTCACACGTAAATAAATTAAAACTTGATAGTTCACAAGTCATAATCCATACAAAGTACTTGTTTAGTGGAATAATGTACATAAACTTATGTCTCGAAATACAATTCCAAGATCATAAGGATTACAAACAAAAAAAAAAAGTTTCATAAACCATTGTACAACACATAATCAAAATATAAAAGACTAGCTTCTAAGGGACTCCAGCTATGGTCAGTCTCCGTGTAGCTGCTTATCTAAAACAATTAAATGGAAAGGGGTGAGATTTAAGAAATCTCAGTGAGTCCTTCTCGAACCCCTCACCATCACTTACCTCAACCACAGTCAACATAACAGAGATTCAACAATGTTACATAGCAAATCACAAGTTATATACCCCAATTCATATCAATGCAAACATATGCTCAATATTGTTTACAAATCAAATCACAATTTCAATGGATGTACCCACTTGGTGCCACTCAATAGCCCAAAGAAAAGAGTGTCCACTCAATAGCCCAAAAAAAGAGTGAGAACCATATTTGGCTCCAAGGGGTCCCCGTCAGTGGAAAAGCCCTAAAATGACCAAAGACATGTTTGCAGTACGAACGCAAACATCCTCAAACACAAACACATTCCTTCAAGAGAATTCAAGCAATAATGCATTCAAGGTCAATGTTCACTCAATCAATGTTATAATGTGATTAAAAGAACTCAAAAGTCATGTAACATTAGGCCCCATGACTTAGAAGCAAGAAAAAAATAATAGAAGTTGTCAGGGGGCGCGCGTCACGCGCACCTGTGGGCACGTCTCGCGCATGCTGGCAATTTGGTTCTGTTTCTGTGCGCGTCGCGCGCGCCCAGGAGGTGCTTCGCGCGCACAGTGATGCAGAATTATGCAGAAATTGGGTTTTTGGGTTCCTAACTTCTCAAGTCGTGATTAAAACCAAATCCAATCAAAACCAAACCATTCCAAAGTTCAATCAACTAAGATTTATGGACAGAATTCACATACATTTACTAAGAATCAAAGACATAACTAGAACCACAACCACTAAGAATCTTAGCATGCATGTTCACAAGGTTGGAACTCAGCTTCTTCTAGGTTCAACATCAAATTCTCACTCCACAATCTCAATCTTAGACTAACAAAATCACATACAAAAAGGAAATGGATCCCCTAAGGTGGGTCTTATGATTGCCCACACCTAAAAGAAGAAGAACTCACTTAATACAAGAAGATGAAGGTAGAAACTTGAACAATTTTCTGGTTTTTCCTTCCTCAATCTCGAGCTCCCCTTGTTACCACCTAGGGTAGCTCTTGTTCTTTCTCAAAATCAGGAGGTGATGGCTCCAATCTTCCACCTTAGCAAGGCATAGATGGTTCCTTCTTACCTTTTCCTCCCTTCCTCTCCAAATCTCCAAACCCTAGCTCTTGTCTTCTCTTCCTTTTCCTCTTTGCTTCAGAATTTTCGATGGAAAGGAGAGAATGAGAGATTTGGGCGAGAGCTAGAGGGAAGTGGGGAGCTGAGGGGTTGATTTTCCCATTCTACCCTTCCTTTAGTTCTAATTTACACACCACTACTTCTAGATACACCCCTAGTTCTAAGCTTCACACCCCAACATGTTATACTCCATTATTTACTATCAACACATATGAATCCCAATTATCAAAGTAACTACTTAAATTATACAATTTAAGCAAGTCATACAAATTATTCAATTTACACAAATTAAACAAATTTGGCGGGATATTACATTATTCCCCACATTTTTAGGATTTTTGCCCTAAAAAATTAGACGCACATACCTAGTGAAACAGATACGGATATGCGTTTCGCATTTCTTCCTCCATTTCCCAAGTGGCTTCTCCTGGAGTGGATCCTTCCCAGATGACCTTAACCAAAGGAATGTCTTTGTTCCTTAATGCCTTTACACCCCGATCCACGATTTGGACCGGCATGGGCTGGCACGTTAGGTCCGACCTCCATTGTACAGACTCATGAGCTAAGGTTTGGAAAGGATCAGGGATATACCTTCGAAGTTGTGACACGTGAAACACATTGTGCAAATTGGACAAAGAGGGGGGAAGTGCAAGTTGGTATGCAACAGAACCGACTCGACTCAAGATTTGAAAAGGACCAATATATCTTGGATGCAACTTTTTGGCTTTTAGTGCTCTTCCAATTCCTATTATAGGAGACACTTTAACGAACACATGTTCGCCCTCTTCAAATTCAAGTGGTCTGGATTTTAAGTCTGCATAGCTCTTTTGCCGACTTTGAGCGGTTTTAAGCTTATCCCTAATCATTAGAATCTTATCGGTAGTTTACTGAACTAGGTCGGGACCTATCAACTTCGTTTCCCCTACCTCATACCAACACAAAGGTGTCCTACAATTTCTCCCGTAAAGGGCTTCATAGGGTGCCATCCCTATGCTTGAATGGTAACTATTGTTGTAAGAAAATTCTGCCAGAGGTATATAATCACTCCAACTTCCACCATCCTCTAAGACACATGCTCTAAGCATGTCCTCTAGGGTTTGAATGGTTCTCTCGGTCTGACCATCGGTTTGGGGATGGTATGCAGTGCTAAGGTTCAACCTAGTACCTAAAGCTTGCTGAAAAACCTTCCAAAATCTAGAGGTGAATTTGGGATCTCTATCGGAGACTACGCTCGTAGAAACTCCGTGAAGCTTGACTATTTCCTAGATGTAGATTTTTGCCAACTTAGAGGTGGAGTACGTGGTCTTAACGGGTATAAAGTGGACATTTGGTCAATCGATCCACAATTACCCAAATTGAGTCATGTCTGGACCGAGTACGGGGTAATCCCGCAACGAAGTCCATGGATATTCCTTCCCACTTCCACTTATGTATTTCCAGGGGTTGGAGCATTCCAGAGGGTTTCTGATGCTCAATCTTAGTTTTCTGACACACTAGACATCGGGCTACAAACTCAGCTACATCAGTCTTCATCCCCAGCCACCAGTATCGGTGTCTAAGATCATGGTACATCTTGGTTGTACCGGGATGAACCGTAAATCCACTCCTATGGGCTTCTTCTAAAATCTGGCACTTAAGTTTTGAATTCTTGGGGGACACAAATCCTTTGTTGAAAGAGAATGGTTCCATCATTGTCTATGGAGAAGTCAAGTTGATTTTTCCTAGATTGTAGTTCTTCGTCCATAAACTGCACTTTTCTAATCTGAGCCTTAAGGTCACAACTGATTTGTAAGTGATGCACTATAAGGCTATGACCAGTAGAGAAGGAATCTAAAGTTAGGTCTCTAAAGGGCTCGAACAACTCCATTTCCTTCAGCATCATAGAGGATACCTGAAGGGATTTCCTACTCAAAGCGTCGG
The DNA here is from genome assembly GCA_037113605.1 of Calophaca sinica. Classification (NCBI taxonomy): domain Eukaryota; kingdom Viridiplantae; phylum Streptophyta; class Magnoliopsida; order Fabales; family Fabaceae; genus Calophaca; species Calophaca sinica. Next base: position 61,974,225 of record CM073733.1, read on the forward strand.
CGACTACATTCGCCTTGCCTGGATGATATTTAAACTCAAAGGAGTTCTATCCACCTCCTTTGTCTCATGTTGAGTTCCTTTTGATCAAAGAGATATTTTAAACTCTTATGATCGCTAAAGACCTCAAATCGGACACCATATAAATAGTGCCTCCAAATTTTCAACGCAAAAACAATTGCTGCAAGTTCTAAGTCATGAGTTAGGTAGTTCTCTTAATGGGATTTCAATTGCCTAGATGCATAAGCCACCACTTGCCCGTTTTGTATCAGCACAACCCTAGACCTTTAGTTGAAGCATCGGTAAACACTTCAAACCCTAAGGATGGATCCGAAATAATCAATACCGGAGCGGTGGTCAATCTAATCTTGAGCTCTATGAAGCTACTCTCGCAACTTTTGCTCCACACAAATGGCTGTCCCTTCCAGGTTACCCTAGTTAGCGGACGTGCTAACTGAGAGAATCCTTTGATGAACCTCCTATAATACCCGGATAGACCCAAAAAGCTTCGGATTTCAGAAATGGTGGTCGGTCTTTCCCAGTCCAGCACTGCTTGTACTTTACTGGGGTCAACTGACACTCCTGCGTGTGATATCACATGTCCTAAGAAATTCACTTCCTCAAACCAAAATTCATATTTCGAAAGTTTTGCAAAACGCTTATTCTGCCTAAGGGTATCCAACACAATCCTAAGGTGTTCCTCGTGCTCCTAGGAGCTCTTGGAATAAATTAGAATGTCATCAATAAACACCACCACAAATTTGTCTAGGAAAGGCTCTAAAATTTGATTCATGTAGCTCATGAACATGGCTGGAGCGTTGGTTAGCCCAAAAGGCATAACCAAATACTTGTAGTGACCGTATCGGGTCTAAAAGTGGTCTTAGGAATATCCTTTACCTTAACCCTAATTTGGTGGTAACCAGACCTTAGATCAATCTTGGAAAAGAATGAAACTCCCCTAAGCTGATCTATAAGATCGTCTATCCGGGGAAGCGGATACTTATTCTTGAAGGTGACCTTGTTAATCTGCCTATAGTCCACACACAGTCTCATTCTACCATCCTTTTTCTTAACTAACAACACTGGTGCTCCCCAAGGAGAAGCACTAGGCCTAATGAACTGTTTGGTTATTAGGTCCTCCAAAGTTCTGCAGGTGACATCCTATATGGAGCTATTGATATTGGTCCCATCCCCGGAACCAAATCTATGGAAAATTCAATTTCTCTCTCGGGAGGTAAGGACATCACCTCATCAGGAAACACGTTTAAGTATTCGTTCACAACCGGAATAGCAGTCAAATCTAGTTCAACCTCTGAAGATGAAGCGAATAACTGAACATAGCCAAATTGTCTCTCTTCTAGGCATTGGTTTAATAGAGCAACATTGGCCAAGACACTAGGATGAACATTCTTTTGGGGAGGTTGCAAATTTGTAAACTCTATGGTTTTACAATAACAATTCAAAACGACTTGATTAATCGCAAGCCAATCCATCCCCAAAATAATATCCATACCTTCCAAGGGTAGACAAACTAAATCGACCATAAACACTCTTCCTTGTATTTCGAGAGGACAATTCTCGCATAAAAAGAAAGCAGAGATGTTGCCATCAGCGGGTGTCTGAACATTTAAAGGGGCTAGTAATGAAGTAAGAGGCAAGTCTAATCTTAATACACATTTATATGAGATGAAGGAATGAGTGGCACCGGAATCATAAAGGACAATGACAAGCTGGTCACTCAAGAGACATGTACCTTTGATCAGTCCGTCAGCACCTTTTGCCCTCTTGGCGTCTAGAGCAAAAACACGTCCTTGGTTAGAGTCACCGGTTTTGGTTGCTTCTCTCCTCTCGCTCTTCTTCTAAGTGCAGGGCAATCATTCGTAAAATGACCCCTTTCCTTGCAATAGAAACAGTAGTCCTTGCCCAAGCACTCCCCTCTATGGTATCTGCCACAAATGGTACACGTCTTTAATTTGTCTATGTCCGGAGACTGAGTTTGCTATCCTTGTTGGGGTTTCTCTTTTGTTTCGAGGGTTGACTAGGCTTGCGTTCCTCATTCTTTTTCTTCCACTTTTCTTGACGATCCATTCTCAAAGCATTCTGCGCTTCTTTAGCAATGATACATTTTCCCATTAGCTTGGCATAATCAGTCTCTTCAAATCCGCACACGGCATTCCTCAATTCAGATCGAAGACCTTGCTTAAATTGATGAGCTTTCCATTCATTATCTTCTCTGCTTTATAGATAGGTAGAATAATTGGCCAAGTCTTCAAATTTGGCTATGTATTCCGCTACCGACATGCTTCCTTGGGTAAAGTGAGCAAACTCCTGTTCTTTTATCCTTCTCAGACTCTTAGGGAAGTATTTCTCTAGAAACACTATCTAAAAGTTCTCCCAGTTCAAAGGTGTTTCAAGCGTAATCATATGAGCTTTGGCTCCCCTTAACCATATCTCAGCCTCTCCCTTCAAGTAGTGAGCGACAAAGGTCAGTTTTTGTTCCTCAGTGAAAGCAACCACATCAAATATCTTCTCCATTTCTTGTAACCAATACTTCGCTTCAGACGAGTCGGAGCCACCCTTGAAGGAAGGAGGGTCATTCTTTTGGAATTCAGATTACACACGGTTGGGATTTTCAGGCGGTGCCGCATTGTTAACTGGGGCTCCTCCTCCTTGAAGAATTTGTTGGAGCAGTGCATTGGTCGCTTAGGCTTGTACATTAGCGGCCTCGGTTTGCACCATCAATGCCTCCTCCATGACATTCCAAGGCTCGGCTTCCTGCGGATTCCTGGTGTCTCTAGAGGCGTTCCTCAGTGGCCTATCGTGCCCTCTCGAACCAGATGCCATGATTCTGCATAGAATGCACAAAGAATTGAGTTGATCAGGCTCAATATCTCATAGCATAATAAGTAGAAAAATGTAAATAGTTCCAAATGACACGCTAAATCAAACCTAAATACCTCACAGTCCGATAAGAATCGAATTACTTTGATACCATAATGTAACACCCTAATTCAATTTTTACATCGAATCATAGCATTTAAACATTACAAGATCTCACATGTAAATAAATTAAAACTTGATAGTTCACAAGTCATAATCCATACAAAGTACTTGTTTAGTGGAATAATGTACATAAACTTATGTCTCGAAATACAATTCCAAGATCATAATGATTACAAAAAAAAAGTTTCATAAACCCTTGTACAACACATAATCAAAATATAAAAGACTAACTTCTAAGGGACTCTAGCTATGGTCAGTCTGTGTGTACCTACTTATCTGCAACAATTAAATGGAAAGGGGTTAGATTTAAGAAATCTCAGTGAGTCCTTCTCGGACCCCTCACCATCACTTATCTCAACCACAGTCAACATAACATAGATTCAACAATGTTACATAGCAAATCACAAGTTATATACCTCAATTCGTATCAATGCAAACATATGCTCAATATTGTTTACAAATCAAATCACAATTTCAATGGATGTACCCACTTGGTGCCACTCAATAGCCCAAAGAAATGAGTGTCCACTCAATAACAAAAAAAGAGTGAGAACCATATTGGTTCCACCAAGGGGTCCCCGTCAGTGGAAAAGCCCTAAATGACCAAAGACGGGTTTGCAGTACGAATGCAAACATCCTCAATCATAAACACATTCCATCAAGAGAATTCAAGCAATAATGCATTCAAGGTCAATGTTCACTCAATCAATGTTATAATGTGATTAAAAGAACTCAAAAGTCATGTACCATTAGCCCCCAAGCCTTAGAAGCAAGAAAAAAATAATAAAAGTTGACAGGGGGCACGCCATGCGCATGCTGGCAATTTGGTTCTGTTTCTGTGCGCGTCATGCGCGTCCAAGAGGTGCTTCGCACGCACAGTGCTGTAGAATTATGGAGAAATTGGGTTTTTGGGTTCCTAACTTCTCAAGTCTTGATTCAAACCAAATCCAATCAAATGCAAACCATTCCCAAGTTCAATCAACTAAGATTCATGGAAAGAATTCACATACATTTTCTAAGAATCAAAGACATAACTAGAACCACAACCACTAAGAATCATAGCATGCATGTTCACAAGGTTGGAACTCAACTTCTTCTAGGTTCAACATCAAACTCTCACTCCACAATCTCAATATTAAACCAACTAAATCACATACAAAAAGGAAATAAAACCCGTAAGGTGGGTCTTATGATTGCCACACCTAAAAGAAGAAGAACTCACCTAATACAAGAAGTTGAAGGTAGAAACTTGAACAATTTTCCGGTTTTTCCTTCCTCAATCTCGAGCTCCCATTGTTACCACCTAGGGTAGCTCTTGTTCTTTCTCAAAATCAGGAGGTGATGGCTCCAATCTTCCACCTTAGCGAGGCACAGATGGTTCCTTCTTACCTTTTCCTCCCTTCCTCTCCAAATCTCTAAACCCTAGCTCTTGTCTTCTCTTCCTTTTCCTCTTTGCTTCAGAATTTTCGATGGAAAGGAGAGAATGAGAGGTTTGGGCGAGAGCTAGAAGGAAGTGGGGAGCTGAGGGATTATTTTCCCATTCTGCCCTTCCTTTAGTTCTAATTTACACACTACTACTTCTAGATACACCCCTAGTTCTAAGCTTCACACCCCAACATGTTATACTCCATTATTTACTATCAACACATATGAATCCCAATTATCAAACTAACTACTTAAATTATACAATTTAAGCAAGTCATACAAATTATTCAATTTACGCAAATTAGACAAATTTGGCAGGATGTTACATCAGTGAATTAAATGAGATTATTTATCATTGTATGTATTACAGATTATAGATTATATATTATTGATTATTGATATATATATATATATTATGGTAAAATATTATATTAATGTATATTTTTTATTAAAATATTTATTTAGAGTAATTTATGTTTTCATATTTTTTCTTGTGAACTATTCAGTCTACTTAAAATATATTTTTACTCAGAAATTTATATAATAATAGGTTTTTATTTAGATAATAATATGATTTCATTCAAAAGATTCAGTTATGTGGGTTGTATATTTACTTGTGTGTTAGGGTCATGAATATGTTTGTAAAATTAGTAAATAATATATATATATATATACACACATATATAATACTTTTTCAATATTTTATATTTCATTGAATATAAAAAATGGTGCGTGCTGCACACAGTGTACACTTAGAAAAATATAAGTAAACAAAGAATATGATAAATTTTATATGGAATGTATCTAAAGTGCACCTATATTATGATCGCTCGTGCTCTACATTGTAGATAGATAACAAATAAAAATTCTATCGTATAAAATTTATATTAATTAACAATTTCAAATAAAAGGTTCGTAAGAAATAAACTCATATTTAGTATTTCATTAAAAAATATCTAATTATAAATTTCAAGTTTTTGATTTAAACAAATTTTTTCGCAAAATATAAATCAACAATTAAGTTTTTTTGTAATATTTTAATCCTTTTTTTTAAATATATTTAAGGTACGATGGCCCGTGTTACGGTATATACTTGAAACAAAAATTTATATTAAAATATAAAATAGTATATTTTTTACAATTATTTTTGAACAACAAATGTTTGCTATTAGTTTGTTATGTTAATAGAGGAGTTGAACATGTGACCTCTTTTCATTACAATCCCTATTTCCCCAAACCACGAAGACATCTTTTCAGTCCATTAATGTTTTTTATGGTAGATAAAATAATAATTTTATTTCACAAAAAATATTCAATACTCTATTAGATATAAATAATAACCAATAGAAATATTCACTGATAACAAAATTTACATCTATAGTATTATGGTTCGTGCTGCGCACGATATAAAGTTAAATACAATAAAAAATATATCTTATAAAATTTCTATTCAATGTTTCATAAGGAAGATGCTCATTTTTTAGATTTCATTAAAAATATATATTTGTTAATTTCTCGTTATATGTTAAAAAAATTATGTGGCAAAATATAAATAAAAAATTGTTTTCTCGTAAAATTTTTGCCCCCATTTTTCACAATATATCTTTAGTACGATGGTCCGTGTTATATACGGTATAGAATAGTATAGAATTACAAATTTCATACTAAAAAATATATTAATGTATTATTTCTAGTAGCCAATAGCAATAATCATTACTAGAAAAATTTACATCTATAGTGTGATGATCCATTCTCCGCACGTTATATAGTTAAATAATAAAATAATTTCTTATAAAATTTATATTAACTTATAAATTCTGTTAAAATATTAATTTTATTATTTGTACCCTGCTATTATTTTTTTTTTATCAATGAGAAATTAAAAAACACCACAGCAGAGAAGACTACTCCCTAATCCTTTCTATCCCCATAGCATCAGCTAAGATAGAGGTAGATAAGGCAAGGGGACAATTATCCCAAATATGAATCCTATGATCCATGCTAGAACCAAACTTAGCTAACCAATCAGGACATGTGTTTCCTTCTCTCAAGGTGTGCTTAAAGGTCAAGTTCCAATTGAGAGCCATGAAGTTTCTAATGTAATCTACCACCGGAGCATGGGGGTGAGTATCATGGACACCCTCATCAATCATCAAAGCAATTTGAGAATCAGATTCACAGTTACATGCCTATAACCTCTGCTCCAAGCAAGCTTTAGTCCCTAAACAATAGCCTCAGACTGCATTGATGTTTGTGGTGATTCCACAACTTCCCGAGAAGCCCAGAATCCATTGCCCATGAAAATTCCTAAGCAATCCTCCATAGCCAGACTGTCCGGGTTTGCCAAAAGAGTTGTCATCCACATTCAATTTAACAAAATTCTCAGCTGGTGGATGCCAAGAAATTAGCCTAGGACATCTACGATTGTTATTGATTCCAAAGGCTTTAATTGCTGAATCATGCTCCAACCGAATTTTGCTTATAATTTTCCAATTCTCCCATCTACAGTCTGTGAAAACCTCTTCATTTCTTGCCTTCCAAATCATCCAACAACTAATAACAAAAAGAGAACCATTCTCTCCAGTAGCATTTTGCTTGAACCATTGATAATGATCATCCGTGCTAACTTGTAAAGGAGAAATGAAATTGAAAAAATGCCAAAACTGCAACACTCTTGGACAATCTCTCAGAGTATGCAGAATTGTCTCATTGTTAGCACCACACCTTTGACAAGATGAGTCATCTGTCATATGCCGTGTGAATCTGAGGAAATTAGTGGGAAGGCTTCCATGCATAACTAACCAAGCAAAATGCTTGATGTTCTCTGGTAACCTTAATTTCCAAATCCATAACCAATCAGTAGGTCGATCTAAAGAATCATCAAGAGAGGAGTCAGTAAGCCAACAATATGCACTTTTAGAGGAGTACATACCCTTGGCATTATGTTCCCAAATAAGAAGATCACTAGAATTAGAATTGATGAAAATACCTTGCATCTCAAATTTAAGTTCCTGGGGCAGTTGAGTATATAACAAGTTAAAATTTCAAACACCATCATGATAGATATCACAAATTCTATGAGTAATATCATGAATGTCCACATAGGGGAGTCTAGCACTTAATTTTCCTTTGTGCAACCACTTCTCATACCAAAGGGAAATTTCCCCTTTACCAACTCTTGTAATATAGCCTGGTTTTAAAATCTCAGCGGCCTTGACAACTGATTGCCAGGTATAAGAAGCTCCTCTATAGCTGATGTCATCAAAAATATGAGAATTTGGAATATATTTATCAGAAAGTAGCCTGACCCAAAGTTTATCAGGCACATGAATGAGTTCCCAAACATGTTTGCCAAGCATAGAGGTGTTTACAGGTCTTGTTTTCCTCAATCCCAAACCTCCCCTACTGATAGGCTGACTCACCGTGCTCCATTTAACCCAATGACAATTCTTATCTCCCCAAATAAATTGTTTGATACAAGAGTCCAGTCTGTTGCACACTCCTTCTAGCATCCAGAGATTATTCATAGTATAGATAGGCATTGATCCAAGGACAGATTTGGCAAGAGTTACCCTACCTGCCCTGCTAAGCAACCTGCCTTTCCAGCCAGCCAACTTGCTATTTACTTTATCAATAATGAAGGAAAAATTTGAGTTTGTGACCCTACCTGTCAGCAAGGGAAATCCAAGGTACCTACCAATATTGTAGGTATGCTGAAAATCCAACATGCTTTCAAATTTGGTCACCTTTGTCCGAGAGATATTCCTTGAAGGGAGAAATCTTGATTTCTGAATATTAATCTTCATGCCTGATGCCAAACAAAAAGAATGAAGAACTTCTTTCACAAGTCTAACTTGAGATGACTTTGCTCTGGTGAACAACAAACAATCATCTGCAAAGAAAAGGTGAGATATGCCTGGCCCATTGTTAGAAATTTGAATAGGCAACCATTGGTTGCTGTCCATTTTCTCTTGAATAAGAAGTGCCAATTTCTCCATACAAAGAAGGAAAAGATAGGGGGACATAGGATCTCCCTGCCTCAAACCCCTAGTTGGAGCAAAACTATCAAGTCTTTCACCATTCCACTTAAGAGCCATAATAGAAGAAGTAATGCAACTCATGATCAGATTAATGGTGTGAGATGGAAAACCAAAATCTGTTAAGGTAAGTCTTAAAAAATTCCAATCAACACGATCATAAGCTTTCTCAAAATCAATTTTAAACATAAGAAAGCCCTGCTGTTATGATTGGCCGCATTTTATTATTTCATTTTTTAAGCAGAGAAAAAAGCTTTTTGATGTTAATTAGATTTGATGTCATTTACTTTCATTTTTATCAAATTGATGTTTTTGAATTCCGTAATTATTGATGTTATGAATGTGAATTAATATAATAATTAAGGCCTTCCTTATTTAAAAATGTAAACCGATTTCCTTAATAATTTCATACGTATCTGGTCAAAAAAATGGCTTTTGAATGTTTGGTTATAATGACGGCAGATAAAACAAAAAAGTATTCATATTTATGTTCGTAATTACATACCTATATCAGAAAGTCTTCCTTATTTTTGTTTTTAAAAAAAAATCAATCGGAATGAGGTCGTGCTCAGGTGTCATTTGTTGTGTCATGATATTGTACATGTGGCCTTTTTTTGCTGAGGTAGTTATCCTAGTGGCGAGTTGTTAACTGTTTATTTAACCTTAATACGACACATGTCAGTGAATTGAGTCATCATTCATCTATAACAAATAAATAAATAACTTAAAAATTATAATATGTCGTATTTTATTTATAATAATACAAATAAAGGAGATTCTCCTTTATTTAGTCAAATCTCCATTTTATTTATTTTGCCAATTCATTTGCTTGCTTCAGAGTTCATATTTCCAATTTAATATAATTTATCTTGCATTCCATGAACGCTATTTTGTAAAAAAAATGTTCTTACCTATAGACGTAGATAGAGTTGCTTTCCACGCCATGAACACAAAATGTCAAGGTAGAATTTAGGCAAAATGGTGGATTTTTCAAAATGATCCCTATGCCAATCAATTATTGCTTGCAAAGGTTCACTTAAAAATTAATTATGAGGATTTGGAAATATTTATCTGTTAAAAAATATTTTTAATCTAGAACTTGATTATGCGTTGATGCATCAACAATAATTGATTGAATTTTTTTGTTAAAAGAAAGGAAAAAAGGGGTTGCTGCAACGATCAACCAAATACTAGGGGTCACATTTGTTGAAAGGTTCAAATAAAATCGAAGACTCGTCCAAACCCTTAAATATACCATCATAGATTGCTTCATATACTACATAGTGATAACCCTTTACATTCCCTATCAAAATCAGTTATAAACACCAATTAAAATATTTAATAATGACTTCTTAAAAAAAATTAAAGAGTCATAAAGTTTGCCCACACGGGGAGATACATTGCCTAAAATATCCTTCAAAATTTAAAGTTCGCCAACCGTTTGAATGGTTTTCATTTCTGCAAAATATTTCAAATGTTTTATGTTTTTATTATTCCGCAGACGTGCTTTAGTATGTTTTTATTATTCCGCAGACGTGCTTCAAAAGTTTTTATTATTCCGCACTCGTGTGTTAGGGTCATGAATATGTTTGTAAAATTAAATAATATATATATATATATAATACTTGTAAAATTAAATAATATATATATATATATAATAATTTTTCAATATTTTATATTTCACTAAATATAAAAAATGATTCGTGCTACACACGGTATATACTAAGAAAAATATAAGTAAAGAAAGATTATGATAAATTTCATAAGGAATGTATCTAAAGCACACTTATATTATGATAGCTCGTGCCCTGCACTGTATATAGCTAACAAATAAAAATTCTATCGTACAAAATTTATATTAATTCCTAATTTCTAATAAGAAGTTCGTAAGAAATAAACCCATCTTTAGTATTTCGTTAAAAAATATGTCATTGTAAATTTCAAGTTTTTGATTTAAACAATTTTGTGGCAAAATATAAATAAACAATTATGTTTTCTTGTAAAATTTTCATCCTTATTTTTTCCAATATATTTAAGGTACGATGGCACGTGTTACGGTATATACTAAAAAAATACAAATTTTATACTAAAATATAAATTAATATATTTTTTAATATTATTTTTCTCAACAGATGCTAGCTATTAGTTTGTTATGTTAGTAGGGGAGTGGAACATGTGACCTCTTTTCATTCCAATCACTATTTCCCCGAACCACGAAGCCACCTTTTCACTCCATTAATGTTTATTCGTGGTAGATAAAATAATAATTTTATTTACATCTACAGTATGATGGTCCGTGCTGCGCACGATATAATGTTAAATACAACAAAAAATTTATCTTATAAAATTTCTATTCAATGTTTCAAAAGGAAAATGCTCATTTTTCAGATTTTATTAAAAAAATATATTTGTTAATTTCTCGTTATATATTTAAAAAATTATGTGGTAAAATATAAATAAAAAATTGTTTCCTTGTAAAATTTTCACCCTTATTTTTCACAATATATCTTTGGTACGATGGTACGTGTTACATACAGTATATAATTGTGTAGAATTATAAATTTCATACTAAAAAATATATTAATGTATTATTTCTAGTAGCCAATAGCAATAATCATTACTAGAAAAATTTACATCTATAGTGTCACGATTCATTCTCCGCACGTTATATAGTTAAAAATAATAAAAAAATTTCTTATAAAATTTATATAAATTTATAATTCCTGTTAAAATATTGATTTTATTATTTGTAGCCTGCTATTATGATAGGTAGCATTTTATTATTTCGTTTTTTAAGCAGAGAAAAAAGTTTTTTGATGTTGATTAGATTTGATGTCATTTGCTTTCATTTTTATCAAATGGACGTTTGTGAATTCCGTAATTATTAACGTTATGAATGTGAATTAATATAATAATTAAGGCCTTCCTTATTTAAAAACATAAACCGATTTCCTTAAAAATTTCGGACGTATCTGGTCAAGAAAATACCTTTTGAATATTTGGTTATAATGAAGGCAGATAAAACAAAAAAGTATTCATATTTATGTTCATAATTACATACCTACATCATAAAGTCTTCCTTATTTGTGTTTTTAAAAAAAATCAATCGGAATGAGGTGGTGCTCAGGTGTCATTTGTTGTGTCATGATATTGTACATGTGGCCTTTTTTCCTGAGGTAGTTATCTTAGTGGCGAGTTGTTAACTGTTTATTTAACCTTAATACGACACATGTGAATGAATTAAATGAAATTATTTATAATTATATATATTATAGATTACAGATTATAGATTTTTGATTATTGATATATATATATATATGGTAAAATAAAATATTTTATTAATGTATATTTTTTATTAAAATATTTAATTAGAGTAATTTATGTTTTCATGTTCTGTCTTGTGAACCATTCAGTCTGCTTAAAATATATTCTTACTCAGAAATTTATATAATAATAGATTTTTATTTAGATATTAATAAGTTTTCATTCAAAAAATTTAGTTTTGTGTGTTGTATTTTTACTCATGTCTTAGGGTCATGAATATAATTGTAAAATTAGTAAATAATATATACATTTATATACATATATAATACTTTTTCAATATTTAATATTTCGTTGAATATAAAAAATAGTTCATGCTGGACACGGTGTTTAATTAGAAAAATATAAAGAAAAAATATGATAAATTTCATAAGGAATGTATATAAAGTGCACTTATATTATGATCGCTTGTGCTCTGCACTGTATATAGATAACAAATAAAATTTTTATCGTGTAAAATTTATATTAATTCATAATTTCTAATAAGAGGTTCGTAAGAAATAAACTCATATTTAGTATTTCATTAAAAAAAATCTAATTGCCAATTTTATATTTTTGATTTAAACAATTTTTTGGCAAAATATAAATAAACAATTATTTTTTTGTAATATTCTCATCCATTTTTTACAATATATTTAAGGTACGATGTAACACCCGCACCTCAACATAATTGAAAGTACGACAAATTACATTAAGGCACAGGAATTACTAATAACTTACAAACTTGATTACAATTATTCAAGTCATAAATTAAACTTAGCTCATAAATCTAATGAATAGATTACAAATTATACATAACTTGGGATATAAAATTCGCATTACAAACTATGACTAGCTTATGTGTCCCGAGCTTGAAGCTTCGGCTCGCCGTCTTCAGTACCTGCTTATCTGAAAAACAACAAAAGGAAAAGGGTGAGATTATAAAATCTCAGTGAGCCCTTCACGGACTCCTCACCATTCTCTCATCGGAACATTCTAGGCTGAGAAGACTAACTTAGACATTTCAAACCTAGACATACTCTCCCTATGTACCATAAGGACTTGACTTGCAACTTCTCGATATCCCTAAGCTAAGACGCTTTAGAACGCGCTAGCTTGAATTAAAACTTAGCATATTATACCATAGGGTAATCCTAGGACTAGCATGCCACTTATCAACTTGTGATTAACTAAACACATAAATGTATAGCAATCCACATCAATCCTACAAATGTCCATTCTTTAACCTTTGTTTAGTTCAACTAACCTTAATACAATATAAATTGCAACCTTATTAACTAAGAACATATTGTTCTTACTTACTCACTTTGTGCTTAACACATCTTTGCTTTCTCTTATGCTATTGGGCTTTGCCTTATGCTCTATACCACAAATCCCAATCAATCTAGCTTGCTTATCCTTTAAGTGATCTAATCACAATGCTCAGTACTATATAATAATTAAGCGACTATGGGTGTGCTATCCAAGATTCCATACAACTAACTAAGCTAATTCCTAATACATATATATAAAATACATACAAGGAATTCATTAACATTCATAAACTTAATTTCACTTCACACATTATACCATTCATAAGAAATGTATAATATGATGCTTTGCATGTAATGCATTTTGTGTTATTGGGTAGTGTCGTAGGCTTAGGTCCCTAGACCCCAATTACACACTTTCGGAATGGTGGGTAGACGTCATAACCCTCCAAGGGCGTCCCTCTTGGCTAACCAAACCGATCTTACTCCTATAAATAGAGGAGTTTTGCCATGGACTTTAGCTTATGCATATGCTTATGCTTATGATTGTATGCATGTTCATAGAAACACAATCATCCACATTACTTAACTATTCAAGGAAACTACAATCATTTCACTGAATCAAGCTTACACTAATAGTACCCCTTTTTATCTAATGACTCCCAATCATGTATACTAATACATACATTCATTCTATCACATCCTTTTCCTAGGGTCCTTCCTTGACCTCTAAGACTTAAGCTTATGGCTCTTAGATAAGCCTCACAATTTGCCAAATTAATGGACAACACATACATTAACTAATCCCTTGAAACTCTAAGGAGTTCTCAAGAGAGAAAACATCAAGCATACATAATCTCATTGAAGCTCTTTGGAGCATTCAAGGATTCAAGCATCACATAATAATTAGGGGGGTTGGGGACAGCATCCAACCCTATTTCAGTCAAACCCCATACAATTTCATAACAATCATAACAATCATCACAATCATAGCAATCATAACTCAATCTCTTATAGGTATATAAGACCTAACTTGAACCTAAGGTTCATATGCTACTAAAGGAAGGGAAATTCCTATATGTGGGACTTATGGGTGCCCATCACCTAAGGGTTGAAGAACTCACCTCTATTCTTCAAGACATTGAGCCAGGAAGGCTGAACTTGGACCCTTTGCTCCTCTTCAAGCTTTTCCCTCTTTGCTCAACTTAGGGCTTCTCCAAATACTCCTCAAATCTTGATCTTCAACCTTCAATCTTCCTTCTCCATCCAAGAACTCGAGCCATCCTTGCTGGAGCTTGATCTTCTCCCCTTATTCTTCTCCAAATTCGTGCTTCTTCTTCTCCTCTCTAGGGTTCAAACCCAAATCTTCCAAATACTCAGATCTCAACTCTCAAACTCTCCATTTAGGCAAGTGATTGAAGAAATCCAACATGAATCTCTTCAATCCTTCCCAAAGGTGAAACCCTAGCTCTCCTCTTCCTTTTCTCCTTTCCCTTTCTCTTCTTTTCCTTTTTTCTCTCTTCTGCGTTCTGCTCGCTGAAACTGCGTTTTTAAACAATTCTGCAGCTGTGAATCGATTCACAGCATAGTGTGAATCGATTCCCACAGTGCAAAAAGAGCCTGAATCGCAGATTTAATGAGTGAATCGATTCCTGCCTGCGAGTCCCAGCAGCCTGTTTTATGTGAATCGATTCCTGACTTCTGTGAATCGATTCCCACTGCTAGAATTTGATGCCAATGGAGTTTTAATGCTGTGAATCGATTCCCAAGCTAGGTGAATCGATTCACACTGCAGAAAAACCAGGAAAACTCAGTTCTAGCACCAAACCTTGAGACCTTCTTCTCAAATTAACTTCCATAGCTACAAATCAACACCTTAAACCATCTTAGGATTAAATCCGACTTATTCCTCAACTCAAACCCATTAACCTTCTTATAAAAACCTTGTGTAATTATATTCACTCACTTTAAAAGTCAATTTAAGCTTGAATACAATCACACAATTCTTCTCATAACTTATTATCAACTTAGCTTAGAAATTCGGGGTGTTACATACGACGGCTCGTGTTACGGTATAAACTTAAAAAATTACACTAAAATATAAATTAATATATTTTTTACTATTATTTTGAACAATAAATGTTTGCAATTAGTTTGTTATGTTATTAGGGGAGTTGAACATGTGACCTCTTTTCATTCCAATCCCTATTTCCCCAAACCACGAAGCCACCTTTTCACTCCGTTAATGTATATTCGTAGTAGATAAAATAATAATTTTATTTCATGAAAAATATTCAATACACTATTAGATATAAATAATAACCAATAGAAATAATCACTAATTGCAAAATTTACATCTATAGTATAATGGTCCGTGCTGCGCACGATATAAAGTTAAATACAATAAAAAATTTATCTTATAAAATTTCTATTCAATGTTTCATAAGGAAGATTCTCATTTTTTAGATTTCATTAAAAAAATATATTTGTTAATTTCTCGTTAGATGTTTAAAAAATTATGTGGCAAAATTTAAATAAAAAATTATTTTCTTGTAAAATTTTAACCCCCATTTTTCACAATATATCTTTAGTACGATGGTCTGTGTTACATACGGTATATAATTGTATAGAATTATAAATTTCATACCAAAAAATATATTAATGTATTATTTCTAGTAGACAATAGCAATAATCATTACTAGAAAAATTTATATCTATAGTGTGGTGATTCATTCTCCGCACGTTATATAGTTAAAAATAATAAAAGAATTTCTTATAAAATTTATATTAATTTATAATTCCTGTTAAAATATTCATTTTATTATTTGTAGCCTGCTGTTATGATTGGTAGCGTTTTAGTATTTCCTCTTTTAAGCAGAGAAAAAAGCTTTTGATGTTAATTAGATTTGATGTCATTTGCTTTCATTTTTATCAAATGGGTGTTTGTGAATTCCGTAATTATTAATGTTATGAATGTGAATTAATATAATAATTAAGGCCTTCCTTATTTAAAAACATAAATCGATTTTCTTATTAATGTCGGACGTATCTGGTCAAGAAAGTAGCTTTTGAATGTTTGGTTATAATGAAGGCAGATAAAACAAAAAAGTATTCATATTTATGTTCATAATTACATACCTATATCAGAAAGTCTTCCTTTTTTGTGTTTTTAAAAAAAATCAATCGGAATGAGGTGGTGCTCAGGTGTCATTTGTTGTGTTATGATATTGTACATGTGGCCTTTTTTTGCTGAGGTAGTTATCCTAGTGGCGAGTTGTTAACTGTTTATTTAACCTTAATACGACACATGTCAGTGAATTAAATGAGATTATTTATAATTGTATATATTATAGATTACAGATTATAGATTATTGATTATTTATAATTTATAATTATATATATTATGGTTAAATATTATATTAATGTATATTTTTTATTAAAATATTTATTTAGAGTAATTTATGTTTTCATGTTCTTTCTTGTGAACTATTCAGTCTGCTTAAAATATATTTTTACTCAGAAATTTATACAATAATAGATTTTTATTTAAATATTGATACGTTTTCATTCAAAAGACTCAATTATGTATATTGTATTTTTACTCGTGTGCTACGGTCATGAATATGTTTGTAAAATCAGTAAATAATATATATATAATATATATAATACTTTACAATATTTTATATTTGATTGAAAAAATGGTTCGTAATATGTTTGTAAAACAAGTAAATAATATATTTATATATATACACACACACACACACATATATAATAATTTTCAATATTTTATATTTCATTGAAAAAATGGTTTGTGCTGCACATGATGTATACTTAGAAAAATATAAGTAAAGAGAGAATATGATAAATTTCATATGGAAATGGAATGTATCTAAAGTGCACCTGTATTATGATAGCTCGTGCTCTGCACTATATATAGATAACAAATAAAAATTTTGTCGTGTAAAATTTATATTAATTCATAAATTCTAATAAAAGGTTCATAAGAAATAAACTCATATTTAGTATTTCATTAAAAAATATCTAATTGTCAATTTCAAATTTTTGATTTAAACAATTTTTTGGCAAAATATAAATAAACAATTATGTTTTTTTGTAATATTTTTAGTCTTTTTTTACAATATATTTAAGGTATGATGGCCCGTATTACGGTATATACTTAAAAAAAATTTATACCAAAATATAAATTTATATATTTTTTACTATTATTTTTTAACAACAAATGCTAGCTATTAGTTTGTTATGTTAGTAGGGGAGTTGAACGTGTGACCTCTTTTCATTCCAATCCCTATTTCCCCGAACCACGAAGCCACCTTTTCACTCCATTAATGTTTATTCGTGGTAGATAAAATAATAATTTTATTTCACGAAAAATATTCAATACTCTATTAGATATAAATAATAACCAATAGAAATATTCACTAATAGCAAAATATACATCTATAGTATAGTGGTCCTTGCTGCGCACGATATAAAGTTAAATACAACAAAAAATTTATCTTGTAAAATTTCTATTCAATGTTTCATAAGGAAGATGCTCATTTTTTATATTTCATTAAAAAAATATATTTGTTAATTTCTCGCTATATGTTTAAAAATTATGTGGCAAAATATAAATAAAAATTGTTTTCTTGTAAAATTTTCACCGCTATTTTCACAATATATCTTTAGTACGATGGTCCGTGTTACATACGGTATACAATTGTATAAAATTATAAATTTCATACTAAAAAATATATTAATGTATTATTTCTAGTAACCAACAACAATAATCATTACTAGAAAAATTTACATCTATAGTGTGATGATTCATTCTCTGCACGTTATATAGTTAAAAGTAATAAAAGAATTTCTTATAAAATTTATATTAATTTATAATTCCTATTAAAATATTTATTTTATTATTTGTAACCTGCTGTTATGATTGGTAATGTAACATCCCAAATTTCCTTTAATTTAGTAATTTAAAGCAAATTTGGATATTAAGGGTAAAATATAATTTTACCCTAGGATTAAGAAAATGTGGGACCACTTATTTATGGTTGGTTTTAATTGATTAAATTTTCTAAAGTTGATAAACAAAGGTTTGTTAGCAAGATTTTAATTAAATCTAACCCTATGTCCCACCATGCACCATATTCCGCTTATTCCTACCCTAGCACCCCCTATTCCCTCACCCTTTAACTCCCTCCATCGAGCAGCAGCAGCAAAAACAAAAGAAAGAAGAAAAGAGGAGACAGATAGAAAGGAAAAAAAGAAGAGAGAAAAGGAGAAGAAAGAGATAGAAAGATGTGATCGAAGAAAGAAGAAGAAGAACCAGGGCGCGGTGGCGCCTGCGAGGAAGGAGGGAGGAGTGAGGCTCAAGGCTAAAAGAGAGAGAAAGCTTGGCCGAGAGAGGGAGAGAAATAGAGAGATAGAGATCGAGAGAGAGAGAGTGAGAGAGAGAACAGAGATGGAGATCGATAGAGCGGCCGAGGAAGAGAGGGAGGACTCGAGGGGAAGAAGGAGGAGGATCTCAGCTCCATTTTCTGGTTGATTGAAGTTCCAAGAAAGTGCTTCCATGGAGGTTAGGGCTTGCATGTGGGATTTTCGTGATGGAGAAGATGAACAAGACTCAAAAGATGGAAGATTGAAGAAAAGAGATGAAGATTGAAGCTTGAGAACCCATTTCCATGGGGAATGGCTAGGGTTCAGAATCAGAAATTGGGGGTTTTCACCCTAAAGCCTCTAAGAATCAATAGGTAACATAGAAATACCCCTAAAAACCTCCCTTAGGGTATGCTAGGATTTAATGTTCCAATTCTTGCATTTAAATTATTGTTGAATGGATTATTATGAAATTATAGTGGGTTTGACTTAAATAGGGTTGGATGGCTGCCTCCAACCCCCCATAATTATTGTGTGATGTTTGCCATTGTGAGTTCCATAGAGCTCCAAATGGAATACGTTTGATTTAGTTTATTCAAGTCTATTAAATATGTAAGAATCAGTTTTGAGGTGGTTTAGCGTTCGAGCTTTCTTTTTTATTTTATTTTTTTAACAAAAGAGAGGAAGGGAGCCTCGTTAAAACCTTCTGATGCAAAACCCTCCTTAGGGAAAAAACATCTAGAAGGAAAAAGAGTATACCCCCTAAATTTTATTAATAAAAAAGAGAAAATAGCAACAAAGAAAATGGGGGGACTAGGCCAAAACCCATTAAAGAGGACAAAATCTAGATCAATAGGCGTGATAATCAGGCCTAAACTGGGGCAATAACTAAAATAAACAATAATGGTATGCAAAGGCATCACTATAATATCTTCCATCCCAACGAGGTTAGCACCAAAGATATTAACACTCATTTGCAGCATACCAGAATAATAAAAAAATAACGGGGGACGAAAATAGACCTTACCAAAAATCCAAAACCAAGAAACAATTATCTGAAATGGTAGCAAGGCAGATCATATCTGTTACGAGTGAAATCTTCAACAACGAAGGATGGGATAGTATTCCACCAGGTGAGACCAGGAGAGTAGACACCATTATTAGCCAGCTTGTCGGCGCAAGAATTGCCTTCTCTATAAATATGAGAGTAGGTGAAGGTCATATTCTTAGTGATCTGAATGCAATTCAACGAACGATTATGCAGTTTCCAAGGAACAATAGCATGATTTGAAAAAGCCAGAACCATCAACAAAGAGTCACACTTCAGCCAAAGTTTGTTCCACCCGTTACGGTTGGCCAACTCTATAGCTATGATAGCACCCATTAATTCAGCATAGAAAGCGTTGGCTATTCCAATATGGAATGTAACGCAGCCAAGAGTGGTAGCTCTACTATCTCTAAAAATAGCCCCACAGGCAACAAGACCCGGAGATCCCTTAGCTGCGCCCTTAGTATTAACTTTGATCCAAGAACAATTGGGCGGATGCCAATTCACCTCAATAATTTTCGGAGCATTGCTCAGCTTTCCATTGATAAAGAATTTCTTGAGAAAGACACATTCTTGAATATTACCAGTCATAGAGCCAGAAGAGAGGTTACCTGTAAAGTTGACATTAGCAACGATCATGTTTAAAGCCGTTGCTAGCGTAGTTTTAATATTCTCAAAACGAAGCTGGTTTCTGCAATACCAGATAGCCCAGATAGAATTAGCAATAGCAGCAATGAGAACCTCTTTAGCCTGGGAACTCCAAGTACGGTCACAAATCTTGAGGATAGACAAAATGGAGGAGGTATCTAGAACCGTCCCAACGCATTGACCTAACCAACTGCAAATGTGAGAAGTGAAAACGCAGTGTAAAAACAAATGATCAGTAGTTTCATAATGAGAACCACAAAGACTACACATAGAAACCATGGTGCATCCCCTCCTCCATAACTGATCATCCGTAGGATATCTGTTATGAATTAAGCGCCAAATGAGAGAGGATTTGGAAGGAGGGATTGAATTTTTCCAAATCAGCTTGGACCAAGAAAGAAGCTACGCAGGAGGGAATTGAACAGTATAAGCTTCTTTCAGAGAGAGAGCCCCCGAGGGATGTGATAACGTTGCAATAAAGCCTGAGGGATGTGCCATTCATAATCAACAATGAAATCGCTGACCTTAACAATAAGGGAACCATGCACAGATTATGGGATATTTAACAAATTGACAATAGGCTGGGAGAGCCAGCAATCCAACCAGAAATTGATACTAGAACCATCACCAAGCTACCAAGAAGTATGAGAATCAACTGTATTAACATAGTGGTTCAAACCAGCCCATATGGAAGAGTTAATATGATAGTTAATAGAAGCCTTGTTCTTTAAGACTCTAGCTCTAAGAAGCTGAGCCCATTGAGCATTCGAAGATTTAAGCTCCTAACATCTCTTTAACATAGCGGCCTTGTTGGTGGCCTTTAAGGAGTGAAGACCCAGACCATCTGCATCATAAGGACTGCACACCTTATGCCAAGCAACTGTGACCACTTTAGAGGTATGAATGTTGTCAGACCAAATAAAATTCCTAAAACATCTATCCAACAAATTCAGATGAGAAACCGGCCAAGCATAGACCTGGAAAGAGTATATCAGTATACCAAAAATCACAAATTTAACTAATTGGACTCTTCCTATAAAAGAGAGCATGGAACCTTTCCAAGTTGCAAGCTTAAGAATAATCTTATCTGTAATAGGCTGAAGATGCTCCTTCTTAGGCTTACCTATGAATAAAGGCATGCCAAGATAGGTAAAAGGAAGCTGACCCCTACCAAAACCCAAGATATTAGAAACAGATTGAAGTCAAGCATGAGGATTACAACTGTCATAAAATTTGGATTTATCCTCATTAATATTCTGACCAGAAGCCTGACTATAAAGCTAGAAAAGATGCATTCGAGCTAGCCTAAATTAGGAGTTATTATGATTCCCTTGAGTTAATGGAGGGCTTTATGCCCCTTTACATGAGTTTTGGGTTATAAGATACTTGAGCTTGAATTTGCATGCACTAAAAGATATATATTCATGTGGGGTTGTTGTTATTTTGGTAAGTGTCTTGATTCCCCATTTAGACATGTTAAATTTGTTTAGGATCATTATTTGATTTGGATTCGGGGTCGGATTGAATGGTAATTGTGACAACCACCCTAAAAATTTAATGGAGCTGCCACCTAATGTTTATTAAGTAAAACAATAGGAAAACCTTTTTATGAAAATAATTTGAAAAATAGTCTTTGAACCAAATTTGAAGGGTTCGGGAGTTCATTACGCTTAAGGAAGGTGTTAGCACCCCTGAGACCCCATAAAAATGGTACCCTTTTAATTGTTTAAAAATACTTGCTTGTCATTAAATGAATTATTCCCAAACAAATTCTCTAAAAAAAATACAAGTTTATTAATCACCATATTACGAAAATAATAAAAGAAAACTTAGTACAAAGAAAACTCAACAATTCTACAAAAATTATTATTTATTCCTTTTTAAATATAACAGAAATAACAAATATAAGAAAAAAACTAGAAAATAAAAACTAATCATATTAAAAAAACATGTAGATAAAAATGGAAACTTCTCTTTTTTGCTTTTATACCCCCTATTAATCTTTTATTCATTTATGAAATAAAAAAGAAATAAATTACAAATAAGCCCCTGGCTTGGGTTTGGCCCCTTTGGAAGGCCAAACCCTAGCCTTAGCTCGATTCAACCATACACCAACAGACTAACAAACAACAACAACAACAAATTTTTAGGAAGAAAACAGAAGCATTGGAAAATAGTGACCCACTTTGTGAAGTAATCAAAACCAAGTCCAGAAACTTCAATTTTGCTTTTAAGTCCTACTTTAATATGATAATTACAAATTGGTCCATGCTAAGGGTTTGGCCCCATTGGAAGGCCAAACCTTAGCCTTAGCTCGATTCAACCATACACCCACAGACTAACAAACAACAACAACAGAAAATGTAGAAAATACGAGCAAAGGATACATTGTGTATACAATCATTCAGTCTAGAATCAATTTATTACATAGCCATGGCAAAAAAAAAACAGAAGAATACTGAGATTGAGAAGACGAGGGAACCTGGGTTTTGTGGCATCCCAGAAAATTTACAAACAGGGGATGGAGGAAAAAAAAACCTAGAACTAGGAAGTATTTAAATTTTTGGTTTGGGTGGCCTCATGGGTTCTTTCTTCTTCTTCTTGACTCTGCTTGCTCTGCCTCTCCTTCTCCTTGTGCTATTTTCTGGATCCGGTTTGCTCTCCCCGTTTCTGTTGCATGTCTATGGCTTTTATAGCCTCATAATCCCTGCCAAAAAATAGAATCAAATCAGCGTAATAAAAATTGAAGAACTTCCCTGATTCGTCAAATCTACACGTTCTCCTCATGCACATCTTAGATTCGGACCGAATCATGTAGATAGGATTTGATTCGATTTTGTGGGAATAGAGAAGAAAAAGGAAAGAAAATATTGTGGGTAGGTTGTGGCCGTTTGGATGATTTTAGGGTTAGGGTTTGAAAGGAGTGAGGAGAGACGAGGAGGAGCGGCTGAATGGCTTTCTAGGGTTGGGGTCGATTTTGGTGGAAGGATGAAGGAAAAAGGAAGAGGAGAAGGGGGCGAGGATTCAGGAGGGAGATGCGGCTTGAAAACTAGGGTTAGGGTGAGGATGAAGAAGAACGAGGGTGAGTGAGAGTGGTACAGCGGCTAGAAAACTAGGGTTAGGGTTGGTTGAAAAGGGGAGGCCGAGAATGGTGGAGAAATTGAAGGAGAAGAGGATTCAGAGAGAGAAGAGAGCGCCGTTGGGATCCTAGGGTTTATGTGCTCCTAGGTTTCGAGAAAGGGAAGAAGGAAGTGAAGTGAGGGAAGAGAGGACGAGGAGATGGGGGCGCCGCGGCTTGGAAGATAGGGTTGGAGAAGATGAAGAAGAACGAGGGAAGAGAGCGAGGCGGACGAGAAAGAGGCGCCGTGGGGTGAAGGTTTGAGAGAGAATGAGAAAGTGCAGAATGAGGGTGAGGGAATTAGGGTTAATAGGATTAGGTTAAAAATGGGTTGGGCCGCGTGGGCCATGGGCTGGAGGGATGAGTTGGGCTGGGTGTGCGAATGGAGAAAAAAAGGGTGCAGGAAGCAAGCAGATGTAAGGGGGAGTGCAGGGGTGTGAAAATAAAAAAAATTGGGTGCGCGTGGAATGAGGGAATGAGGCGATGGGCTGCTGGACTGGCCAGCTTTTGGCTATTGCTGTTGGCACCCCACGTATTTCAATTGGCACCCCCCTTTCCTTTGAAAAATAAATTTTCTTTTTCTCTCTTTCTTTTTTCTTTTCTTTTCTTTCTTCTTTTCTTTTCTTTTCTTTTCTTTTCTTTTATTCCTTTTTCCCTTCCCTTTTTTATTATGAAACCAAAAACATTATTTTTATTTCTTATCACAAATTTAAAAAGTTAAAATAAAATAAAAAGGCCGGACAAAATTAGGGTACTACAGCTGCCCCTCCTTAATTACATTTTACTCGAAGGTCTTCGTGCATTCGTTGAAAAAAGTAATTATGGATAAATGACTCTAATTTTGTTCGAAACAAGTGGTTTGAGATTGCAGGATTGGTTCCCGACTCTGGTGGGAAATTCTAGGGTCGATATCCTAGTGAATTCCTAGTAAGGCATAGGTATGACTATGATTCCTTACAAAATTGGTGAGCATTCTAGGTTCAGTTCCTAGTGAAATCTTGGTAAGGCATAGGTCTGGTTCCTAACCCTCACATCTTTTGTATTGATTACTTCCCTACTTAGGGTAAGTCTGGGGTGCGAGCTTCTTCGTCACTCGACACAAGTTTGGGTTAGATTCCCAACAAGGGTAAGTCAGGTTCTTAACTCTTGCTAAAAGGTACGGATTGACTACCTTACTTTAAGGAATGTCCATAATATGAGTTTCTCTATTACTCAATATAGGTTCGGGTCAGATTCCCGGCAAGATGTAGGTCAGAATCTAACTCTTGCTAAAGTATGGACTGGTTTTCCTATTGCAGGTGAACGTCCAGTGTACGAG
Organism: Calophaca sinica; assembly: GCA_037113605.1. NCBI lineage: Eukaryota > Viridiplantae > Streptophyta > Magnoliopsida > Fabales > Fabaceae > Calophaca > Calophaca sinica. The sequence continues at coordinate 61,998,775 of CM073733.1, forward strand.
CTTCTCTGTCACTCGAAACAGTTCGGGTCAGATTCCCGACAAGGTATAGGTCAGATTCCTAACTCCTGTTAAAAGGTGTGGATCGATTTCCATAATTGAGGAAGATTCGAGACGCGGGTCAGGTTCCCGACTAAAGGCTTGGGTCAGATTCCCAAGGTGATGGGTCAGTTTCCTAGCAAAGTGTAGGACAAGTTCCTAACTCATGCTAATAAGTGGATTGGGTAGGTTGAGTACTAGTTCTTACTGAGTAACAACAGACCAACTGTATGTAATATTTGAGAGGGTGGGTCAATGGACCCAAAAACTTTGATGCTCATGCATGATACAATGAATGGTATGCTGTGCATGAAATGATGTTTTTTTGTTTTTAGAGAAATTTTTTTTTAAGGTGGGTCGTGGACCCAAAAGTATTGGTGATCATGCAAGATGCAATGAATAGCATGTCATGCATGAGTATTATTTGCTTTCTTAGAGATAGGCAGTATCCTCTTGACTACTTCTGAAACTTTTCTTGATAAGTTAGCTCCAGATCTCTTTAGTTGGCGAATTCTGAACAAGATAATTGGCCCTTTCGTAACTTATTTAACATTGATGATTTTGCATTAGGTGAGATGCCTTACTAGCTCTTTTTCCTTAATGTGAAGATGTCAAATTCCTTAGATCCTTTTAGAATTTTCAGTAATTATACAATGCTCTTATGTCTTGATTTGCACATGTTTGTCTTTTGGCACATATTTCTTTAGAAAGAAAATGCAAATTGATAAAATCCCAAATCAAATTTGGAGAGGCTAAAATAAGCATTCTATTGTGCCGATGGCAATATGGATAAGAATGAATCTCCACTATGATGGGGGAGATAAAATTACAAATAGAACAAATTCGTGTTTGCTAAATTAGAAACTGGTAAGAAACATCAGCGCTACATATAATCCCTTTGAAAAACAAATCGTGCTGCCATTTCGTGATTCAGACCCCGATTGCCTCCTTGATCGACTTCAAAAACTTGTGTCTGTGGTTAGTTTTGACCATCTCTGCCCCAATTGGTCAGAGCTCAATTCTGGCTAATTTTGACGCATCTAGGTTGGCTTTTGCTCAGGCCGCTCTTTGCGAGATTTCGACCTAGCGTTTTATTCTAAATCGCCCTTGCGGGTTTTTGTAACATACCAAAATCCCTAAGCCTAATTATTAGAGAGTTTAAGGGGATAAGAGGTTTAATCCCTAAGGATTAGATACACTTCCTAGCCTTAATTTTGTAATCTAACACAAATTTGGAACCAAAGGGTAAAATAGTAATTTTACCTAATAAATTAGGAAATGTGGGACCAATTAATTAGCAGTAGTTTTAATTAACTAAAATTATTCAAAAATAGTATTAGGGACTAAGGGTTTAATTAAGAGGCCACATAAGGGTGTAATAGCAAGGTTTTTAATTAAAATTAGACCGAAGGCACACCATACTCCACGTTTCATTTAATTCCACCCTGGAACTCCCTCCAAACCCTATTTCCCCTTCCTTCTATCGTGACTCCAGCAGCCACCAACAAAGAGAGAAGCAAAAATCTGAAATAGAAAAAAAAGGGGAAAAAGAAGAAGAAAGCTAGAGTTTTGGGGCTAGAAGAGGGTGAAGCTTTGAAGACTCCATTCAATCCTTGTCAAAGGAGGAGTTTGGGCTGAACATCCTCCATTGTTGAAGCTTCAAGAGCTGGTTCAATGAAGCAAGAAGGAGGAGCTCGGAATTATAAGAGGGAGAAGGAAGGAGAACTCAAGCTATTCAACTCCATTTCTTCTTCTTGAGGTAAGTTCTACTCCTTTAGGTGGTAGGCAACCAATGAGACCCCCATTAGGGTTTTTATTTCCTTTTGCATGTGGTTTAGTTAGTCTAAGGTTCAGATTGTGGAGTAGGAATTTGATGTTGGACTTAGTAGAAGTTTGGGTTACAACCTAGTGAACATGCATGTTAAGACTTTCTCTGGTATTTCGAGTATAGCTCTCTCTATAGAACTTGGATTGAAATGCTTCTTGTTGCTATGTAAACTAGACAGTAAGGGCTTCATTTTAGGCCCAAGAATCACTTGAAAATGTTAAGAATTGAATTAGATATAGAATTTACAAGTTAAGGAATGAATGATGTCCTGTTTTCTGACATCAGTGGCTTGTTTGTTAAAACTGCACTAATTGGGAGGGCATCCTCTAAAATAAAAATTATATTCATAAACTAGACATCCTAAGCTTTCCAACGAGTGGTCGTTTGCCCAATTCCGACTCCGTTTGATATGTTAATAAAATCCACGAAGTTGACCCTTGTCTGCAGAAATTCTGCAGAGGCCTGACACGGCCGTTTTGCACAGCACGGCCAGGCCGTGTTTCATGCTGTTTCTTCACAAATTTCTACCTTGTTTTGGTAGGTTTGGGTTATGGTTTTGGTCCTTAACCTATAGGGTTACAATCCTAGTTAGATTGTAATGCAAATGAGCTTAAATTATTTATGAATGAATGTTTTTACTTGCATGTGGACTTAATTGATGGAGAAGATGAATCTGAGCTCAGAACGATGGAAGAAGAGGAAAGGGGATTTTTGGAGCTCAAATCCCTAATTTGGGATTATTAAGGTAACATAGACTTCCCCCAAAACCTCCCTTAGGGTGTGCTAGGCTTTACTATTAAATTTATTAGTTCCATAATTAGTTTATTAGTCATACTGAATGGTCTTGTATGGGGTTTGAATGAAATAGGGTTGGATGGTTGCCCCCAACCCCCCTAAACCAATGTGTGATGTTTGTACTGTTGCGAGTTCCATTGAGCTCTAATCGGAATATTTATTATAGTTATCTTGTATGTTAAATATGTATGATTTCGGTCTTGTTGAGGCTCGGCATTCGAGCTAGCCCATTTGTATGATTTTGGGGCAATAAGTTATTTGAGATTGAATGCGCATGCACTAAGATATTTGTATTCGCTTAGTGTAGATGATACTTTGATAATGGTATTAATCCTCTATACACATTTTAAGTTACCTAATGATCTTGGTTTCTTAATATGTTTTGGATTCCTAGTAATACATGTGTATGTGGCTTTGAAATCCTTGTTGAAATCATCTTGGATTGGATTGAAAATTGTTTATGTGTGAGGATGTTTGCGTTTTAACTGCAAACCCATCATATAAGTACTTCGGTCACTTTCGATGGCGGGGACCCCTTGGTAGGACTTCTATAGGTCCTTGCTCATTTGATCTTTGGGCTTTGCTAAGTGGGTACATTCTATGATTCTTGTGATATGTATTGCATTATTAATTAGTGCTCCTTGATTGAATTGTGTGTGAAGTCCTGTGAGTAACATATCCTTGATTAATCCGAGCCAGTCACCCCATATAGGCGGAGGCTGGGGGATTATACCTGGGTTGTTACAATATAAGGCGCTTGTATTCCTCTGATAGGAATTGTTTGGAATGTTTGCAATTTGCTCTGCAACCCCATCGTAAGTGATTAGCTACCACCTTTGCCGTTGGGGGGCCCCTTGACTTTATCCTTCTATATATAGGATTTTACCCATTCTGCGTTTGAGCTGGGCCTTTGGCTTTATCCTTGTATACGGGATTTTACTCATTTTGCAATTGGGCTGGGTCAAGTGGGGATATTCACTATGGTCCTTTGGACATTTGTTTGCAATTGCTTCTCTTTTTAAAGATGTCAACTGCATTACTATGAATTGTGATTTGCTTGTAAATATTATTGAACACGCGTGCACAATGATTATGAATTGAGCTTGGTGAAAAGTGATCGTGTTATGTTTAGGTTATGTGTTGATGTGTGTTTGGGAGTTGGAAGCTTAGTTGCACTATCATGTTTGAGGTTTGATTAAGGATAGTGAACAAATAAATATGTATATATTTATGGGGAGGATTTTCCATATGTCGCACACCACATATGGCTGAGAATAATGGTAGAAGTGTTTTTATTCTAAGTCTATGTTATTGAGTTTTATAAACTCACCTTTGGGGCATTGTTTTCAGGTAAACTGTTGATGAGGTTCAAAGCATTGGATTGTGCTCGGTCTCGCTTATCTAGGAGACTCGAGTCACCGGATCACCAGTCGCGTCCTAAGTCTTAGGTTGTGTCCTAGTATTATGTGTATTTGTAATTGTTTTACTTTATTATTCTTTTGAAAAAGAAGTTGTAATACTTAAAGTTAATTCCGCTTTCGAAATTTTGAATTATGTCGACTATATTATTAACGTATTTTTGTACGTGTATGTATCCAGGAGTTTTACCAACTAAAGTATAGTGTAGTATTTGAAAAACAGGAATCATTCTTTATTATTCGTTTGTATGCGAAAAATTTCTACCGTATATATTCTAACTCAAGTTAAATTAGTAAGTAATCCCCTAATTAGAGTTAGAGTGTCACATTATGGTATCAGAGTAGTTCGACCCTCTCTGACTGTGATTCAAGTGTGTCTAGACGTGATCCGGGTTAGGAAAGAGTCAGTTGTGTCTATAAGTCTAAGGTTTCTAAGTACTTTCGATAAATTATTGAGGTAGGCCACCTCAAGGATTTATTCTAAGTACGAGGGAATTAAAGACGAGCAGAATATTGTTTTATATGCTCGCTTTGCGAGATATCTTTATATAAGTGTGTGATGTTTGGTGTGACCCTGTAACATCCCAAATTCCCCAAGCCTAATTATTAGGAAATCCTAAGTGAAAACGAGATTTAATCCCTAAGGATTAAATATGGTTCATTGCCTTAATTTAGTAATTTAAAACCAATTAGGAACTAAGGGGTAAAATGGTAATTTTCCCAATGATTTAGGAATTATGGTACTAAGTAATTAGGAGTAGCTTTAATTAATTAGAATTACTCAAGATGTTATTAGGAACCAAGGATTTAATTAAGAGGCTAAATAAGGGTTTAATTGCAAGGTTTTTTTAATTAAAATTAGACCTAAGGACCACCATACACTATGTTCCACTTAAATCCACCTTATCACTCCCCAAACCCTCATCTACTCCCTCCTTCCATCGACCACCAGCAGCCTAAATCAGAAAGAAAAAAGAAGGGAACAGAATCAAAGAAAAGGAAAGAAGAAAAGAAGGGGAGTCGCGCGCGAGGGAGAAGAGGAGCAGGGAGGAGCGCGACAGCTCCGGAGCTCCGGCGAGCGCGACGGTTTCGGCGATGGTGGCTACACCACTGTTCACGTGGCTGAGCGAGGGAGGGCTTGACCGAGGGAGAGAGTTCGAGCTGAGAGAGAGACAGAGTCCGAGAGAGATCGAGAGAGAGATGGAATAAGGGAACTCGAAAATCAAAGAGGAAGATGTTGCATGTGCCATTCTGGTGAGGAAGATGAAGATTGAAGCTTGAGAGCTCATTTCCATGGAGGATGGCTAGGGTTCCAGATTCTAAAATTGGGGGTTTTCACCTTAAAGCTTCTAAGGAGCAATATGTAACATAGACTTCCCCCAAAACCTCCCTTAGAGTGTGCTAGGTTTTATTATTAATTTTATTAGTTCAATAATTAGCTTATTTGTCATACTGAATGGTCTTGTATGGGGTTTGACTGAAATAGGGTTGGACGGCTGCCCCCAACCCCCCTAAACCAATGTTTGATGTTTGTTCTGTTGTGAGCTCCATCGAGCCTCACTCGTATTATTTATGTGATTGCTATGTTTGCTAAAATGTATGAATTAGATTCTGAAATGGCTCGACACCCGAGCTAGCCTATTTGTATGAGTTTGGGCTCCAAGACACTTATTTTAGGTGCAATGAATGACATATGATGAATTTAATCTTGTGAGTGTTGTCCTAGGTGTGAGGATTATTGTTGATGTTACTGTTGAACCTAGAAGAGTTTGATTCCTGAATTTGTGAAATAACATGTTAAAAGTTCTATTAGTTTGGTCCCTTGTTGTGCCTTTGATTCATGGTGCATTTATATGTAATTTTGTCTTGAAACTATTCCATTGGTGTTAGGATTGGTTTGGAAAGGATTTAGAATGAGGAACAAAGTTAGAAATGCAGGATTTTTGGACTGACAGGCCACCACGGCCGTGCCAGGAAGCACGGCCTGGCCGTGTTTTGTTCTGTTTGTGAAGGAAAATAGGGAATTGGAGGAGCACGGCCGTGCCTATTTCGCACATAATTTTAATTACAACTTATCCATATTCAATCTAAGTACGATTCTGTCCGGAATTCAAACAGAGCTCTCGAGTTTGATTCTACATGGATTCAAGTGGTCCCAGTGGCTAAAATTTAGAGAATTTTGTCTAGTTTAAGTGGCCACAAGAATCACTCAATTCCAGTAAATACACATTGAGTTATGCACATTTTAATAACAGGGGTTCAGGTGGGCTAACTTTATTCAACCTGCCACTTGTGACCCTAGGAGTCATATCGTTTCTCAGTAAATTTGAGTGCTTATGAATGCTTAGTTATGATGTGCTTGTCTATTCCTTGGCTTGACTTTAATTTTTCTATGGTCTTGAAATTATGATTTGATTCTCCTAACCATTTGTGAAGGATGAAGGAATCGCTTACATTATAACATAGCATCCAAATCTTAGGATAGTCTATGTCTGGAGAAATACCATGTTTCCCTGTAAAGGCTAGCTATCATGGGCCACATATATGTGGGTGAGACCCAAACTGTTTTGGTAAGTCCTTTCTATTTGAAAGGCTAGGATATGGTATTCGCGGTTTAAAGAGACGTCTAACCGTGGTCACCGAGCTCTGACTACCGTATCAAAATTTTTAAACTGGTGTGGTTAAGTTTCTCACACTTAACTACCTAGTGAGTTTTCTTAAAAGATTGAGGATGCCTATGCTATGATGGAATAAGGTTTGATGTCATGTATTACGAATTACGTGTTTGGAATTGTCTGATTTGCATAGGCACTGATGGGTGATGTGGCATGGCGGGCTCACCAGTGGGGTAAGCCACTGGGCTGGACAATAAAGTTCAGTCACCCGGGTGCGATAAAGAACACAATTACGTGATGTGGGATTGCTTGCTCACCAGTGGGGTAAGCCACTGGGCTGGACAGTAAAGTCCAGTAACCCGGGTGTTGCGATAAAAGACTTACAAAGAGGCCCATTATGTTTGATTTGATTGTTTATGGAATATTGGTTCGTCCGAAGGTGCACCTAGGCGGCCGGTCCGTCGGTTGTGAATCCTTACAAGCGTATTCCGACGGGGACTCCCTTGGTCAATCATCATAAATCGAATCATTGCTCAGTTGCAAATGAGTTTAGGTCCAAGGGGGTACATTCAAAATCAGAAACTTGTATGAATTATGTGATTGTATGTTATGTGTATGAATTATGTTACCTTGCAAATGAATGCTCTTGAAGCAAGTTATGTTTGAGGTTGACTGAATGACTGAAGATGATGTTAAGATTAGGCCATAGTATTAGTATATGTTAAGTATATGTTGTCAGGGAGGATTTTCCATACGTAGCACACGCGTATGGCTGGAAACATCGGTAAAAGCATTTTTCTTCTAAGTCTATGTTACTGAGTTTTATAAACTCACCGTTGGGGCGTTGTTTTCAGGTACACTTGATGGAAGAGGTTTAGAGCACGAAGCGTGTTCGGTCTCGCCCTTGTCAAGACACTGAGTCACCGGATCACGAGTCAGAGTTCTTATCTCTAGGATGAGTCCTTTGCAATTAGAAAATAACGTATAGGTTATATTTGTTTTATCTTGTGGTCATTTTATAAAAAGAGATGTAAATGATAAAGTTATTCCGCTTTTGAAACTCTGATAGATATATGTGTCATGTTTGGGTCTTTGAAATATTTCTTTCCAAGTCAAACAGGTCTTTTAAACAAGGTTTTATTTATATCTTAAGGTTGTTATATTTGAGAAAATTTTCCAGGTGAAGTTTTCAATCTTTAATTAGTAAGTAATCCCCTAATTAGAGTTAGGGTGTTACAGACCCTTTGTAAATTCTGCCCATATATGCATTTCTCCACTCTTGACTTAGTTAGTTAGGGGCATAAAAGTAGCATTAAAAATCTTGCATTTTAGCTATATGATTGGATGGTTTGATTGTATTGAAATGTATGTTAATTGTGGAGGTTTGAGGAAGAGATGATGCATTTATATCGATTGATTATGATACTTAACTTAGAATTACGAGTGTATGATTAAGTATGTGGTTGGTACTTGGTTGAGTAGATCTTGAACAAGGCTTTAGGAATAAAATTATGCACTTGTATCCTTTGTTGGATTGCTTGAATTGATGTTTAAATTGCATGTCTTTATGAGTTAAAATTATGCACTATCATTGTTTGTTGGAATGCTTTGAATTTGAATAGATTTTGCATGTGAAAAGCTGTCAAAAAAAAAAATCTGCACATGTGTATATATTTAGCATCTTTGAATTGGAATGGAAATACATGTATGATTGTGTAAAAAATCCTGCACCTAAGTAGTTTGTTAGGATACTTGATTTAGAGTTAATATGCATGCCCAATTGAGATGGAAAATCCTGCACTATTAGGGCTTGATGTATACTTGCTTAAGAGTATAATTTTCATGTAAATCAAGTGATTAAAATGCTGCACTATGTATTTGTTGTGAATTGTTGATTTGAGATGGGACTAACATGCTGATAATTCTGCATTGTGGATACTTAAATGAATTGCATGATTAGGTTGAAAGTGTGTGGTATATGATGCTAAAACTCTGCACAATTAGTAAATATATGGGTGCTGAATTGGAAAGAAATTATATAAGTATTAATGTTATAAATTCTGCTTGATAGTGATTTTGTCTTGAATTTGGTTAAGAGGCTTGGTGTTTTAAGTTGAGCTTTAATTTGGTACCATCTCTTTTTTTTTTCAACCCCCACAAAGCATTACGGGATTACATGCCTGAATTCCTGACTTAGTTGTATGTTTTTTTTTTAAATCATGCAAAGGTTAGGAAAATGTTAGAACTGAATATTGTTAATAAAATTGGTGACGACAAATAGGATGTGGGTTCAATGAATTCATGCTCCTTTAAATGATTATGTGATGTATTTGAAGTGTGTGATTATTTGAAGTTCATAAGTTGAATGTGAGTAACACTTGATGTGGGCTTTGGCAATCGGAGGGACCCAATATGGGCTACCTGAGGACCGAGTCGGGGTGTTACAACTAAAGGCATTTAATGTGATTGAGATTGAGGATGTTTACATAAATATTGCAAACCCGTCTTTGGTTATTTTTGGGTTTTTCCACTGACGGAGACTCCTTGGTGGAGCCAATTAAGGTTCTCACTCTTTTCTTTGGGTTATTGAGTGGCACTAAGAGGGTCCATCCTTTATGAATTATGAATACTGTGTAAACAATATTGAATAATTGTTGGCATTGACATGATATGAGGTATGTGACATGTGAATTGCTATGTGAACATTGTTGATTATTTGTTTGCATTAACTCTGGCTTGAAGTATGTAACCTGTGATTGATTATGTAACAATGTTGAACATTGTTGCATTACTTATGATTGAGGATTATGTTATACGCTTATTTTGTGATCGATGATTCCATAGTTGCTCCTCTATAGGTGAGTTGGGCTTTTCCTTAGGCTAGAATTTTGCAAGCTGGATGTAACACGCGTATTTTTACGATACGTTAATTAGCGGTAATATTGTACTTTTGTCGTAATTATGCTTTAATAAAGCAGTTGCTTGTTCCCTGAGTAAGTGTCTTAATTAAATCAAGAGCTAATATAATTAAGAATTAATATTTTTATATTAATTCACGGTTCGAAGATCGTCGAAAAATTCTAACGAAGTTTCGGCGCGTTTCAAATCGCCGGGCAGTTTCTGCCACAGATAAAATTTGAAATGAGCCCCGATTTCGATGAAAATCGAATCGTAACCTGTTTTAATTGTTTTTGGATGAATTATAGTGTTTTTATTATTTATGAAATAATATTATCACGCGGAGAATTAATTCCTCGCGAATTAATTTTTCGAGATTTTTCTGGCGAGAAATTAATCGGTTTTTGCGGTTTCTGTCAGTGTTTTTAAACCTTAAGATTCTAGATTAGAAGGGAATCATGAGTGAAGTGAGATTAGATAGGATGGAGTGAGTGATGTGATTAGCATCTAATAAAGGTAATTAGGTGTCACTTAACTTGTGGGTTATTTCAAAATGTTACCTTTTAATTAAATCCTTTTATTATTAAGTCTTAATTAAGTAATTAAGTGAAAAAAAAAATTTATAAAGCCCTCCCCCCTAGCTGCCAACTCGTGGACAACACCCCCATTTCTCTATTCATCTACTTCATCTTCCATCTCTAGAGCAAGACAAGGGTTCCAAGCTTCCATGGTTGATTTCTCCATTTTCTTTGAGCTTTGCAACTTGAAGTCTTCATCAAACTTGCTTCAATCCTTCATCTCCGCCTAGTTCCTCATCAACTTCACCATTTAGAGTAAGGGAAAAACATATTTTCTTCCTCCCATTTTCTGTTTAAAAATCGTGATTTCCACCCCATTTCATCTCTTGTGATTTTGCTTCCATACTTAGTTTTCTTGCTAGGTTTTCTTCTATACTCTATCACCTATGTATCCAACCATTTGAGTAGTAGAAAATCAATTTTCTTGGCCCCAAAACAGCCACATAATCAGCGCCCAACAGCCCCCCATTTGTGTTGTTTAATTGTTGTTTTAGTTGTGATTAATTGATGATTGTTGTTGTTTGTTGGTTGATGATGAACAAAAAGGAGATGAATCATCTTAAAACCCCCCATTTGATGCTTTAGGGCGAAAACCCTAGAGGTTAGAAAAGGGGAAATGATGTGATCCTAGTTGAATCAATCAATTGGTTGTGGTGTTGTGTTATTGGAAGTGATTAGAGGTTGATTTAGGCTATAGTTTTGTTTAAGCTTAAGTAACATGTAGTTTTGGAAATTTTGCCTATTCTTGAACCATGTAAAGCATGAGGTTTTGATGTTAAATTACATGTTTAAGTGTTAGATAACTTGTTAGAATACATTTTAAGGTTATTGGAATTGATATGCATGAGTTAGTGTAGGTGTTAGCTTATGTATATGCAAAAATTGTTTCTTGAGGGACTAGAATGGCATGAATTAAGTGATCTTTAATTTTTAGCATTCCTATGGTATGACTAAAAGGCTATGGAAATGGTATTTCATTGTTGTAGTAATGGTTTTAGAAACCTAACCCTTGATATGCTTAAGTGTACTTGATGTATCAATTGAAATTGATGTTGTTTTGGTATTTAGGAAATGATTTAAAAAGAGTTGTGATTTTAGAAATATAAGTTACAAATTTTTGGAAAAAAAACAAGTAGTGGCCGTGAGGCCTAATTAAGATTTTGGGAAAAAAGAAGTTGATGTCTCATTGCTTGAATTCTTGCATGAATATGTGCTAAGTTTTTGGATAGTTGTGAAAGATTTATTAGTTATGTCTACTTGAAGTTCAAGAAAAGAGAATTAGTCTCAAAACCTTACTTTTTCAAAATGTTTTTGAGTGTGTCATTAATTTGTAATGCTTGTTGGAGTTTGGTTAGGTAAGGGATAAGTTGAGAGCATAAGTTTAACTAGAATTTCTAGATTTTACTAAGTGGTATATGATAATAGGAAACGAAGTACCGGAGATTGAGCGAAGCGGACCCGAAGACTTAGGAGCGACGTTGACGACAGCTTGTGGTAAGGGCACTTCTAGACATTCTAGGATTTTATTTTTATGTCCCTGTGTAAGGACAATTTTTAGAGATGCTTAAATTCTTGTTTGACTATTTAAATGCTTATTTAAATACGAAGAAGTCTGAGAACTCTACGAGTTCGAAGTTAGGGTCTTCGAACCCCTTCGTTTATTGTTGTCGTGCGGTCGAACATATTCCGAGTCATTCGTGGGTGAAAACTTTGTGGTTGGTCTCCTGAACCCAACCCCCCACATTTGTGTACCTCTCTGCCAACTCCATCGAGTTGCAGAGGGATGGATTCCTTGATTTGCGTGTCAAGCATGTAATGTTGTGATATGATTGAGTTATGCATTATTTAATATGAGATTGAATATATGCTGCGAATTGCGTGTTGCTTGTTGAATTGCGTTTCTTCATGCAGGATTATGTTATTGCTTAAAATGTCGAATTGCGTTTTCTTCATGTTAAGCATGCTCTCTTTATTTGATATGCGATCAAGTAATCTTGTGTATCACTCCTTGACTATCGTAAGCGGCGAGTCGTTCATCGAGTGAGAGAGCTAGGCGAGTCGTCGTGACGTCTTTGAGCCGTGACCCGGATAACTGAGGGTGCTAGGTCCCCTTTTGTTTACAGGAGATTAACCAGGCGTCGCAGCGTAGGAATCGGGGCTGCTTACCTAGGGAGAAGCGAAAGATCCCAAGGCTACGGCTGGTATGTCAGTTGATGGATCTGCGTCTGCTTTCTGGAATAATTGTCGAGTCGAGAGAAAATGAGTAGCGAGTTAAGTTGAGTCTAGAGTGAGAGAGTTGAGTCACGTTCTGTGAATAATATACATTGTTGTTTGCTTATTGCTTTATGCATTGATTATGTTGATTTGTTGAGAAGTTGACCCTTTCCCGTGGTGCTTTCAATTCATGACGGTTACCCAGGCGATGGCGAAGGGCGTTTGGATTCCGGCGATGAGGACGTCACCGGAGATCTTCTTTGACTTCCATAATATGGGACAACCCGCGGCGATGGAGTTCGACCCTATCTCCTGCCGTGTGGTATACACTGAGGACGTGGTGCAGACACTACGAGAGGATGGCGTAGCCGTGGCGAGATGTGACCACGGCGTGCGGTGAGTTTCCGATCCGGATGGGACAGTGGTGGGCGTGGCGTGCAGCGGCCGAGCGAAGGGCTATGAGAGCTTCTTCCTCTTCACCGGAGGGACTTCATGACATTCCTAGAGCGCCGCTACTAGATTTGCGGGAGCGCGCAGGCGTGGACCCCGAGTGAGATGGACCGCTCGCAAGAGCGTGATACGCCGGGGATCTGCAGGAGCTTCCACTTCGAGGGTTGCTGTTCCTAGATCCCCTGTAGTACCAGTTTCCCCTACTGTTGCTAGGACCCCTACACCGCCTGTGGCTTCCCCTCCCGTTTGCGCTGTGTGCCACGAGGCCGATTGCATTGGAGCGAGATCGACTGAGGAGTGGATGACGGTTGAGTATACCCCGAGTGATGTGCCTGTGGACGTGCCAGCTGCGGCTCCCTTCATTGACCTGACAGGCGAGGACTCGATGGAGGAGAAGGAGGAGGACCCGTCAGAGGATTTGGCTAGCGACCTGTAGCTGTGATGTTGGTTGACTGCTGCGTTATGTTTTTTTTGTTGTTGATAGACTGTTGTATATATTTGGGATGACTGTATTTATGACTTTTATGTTCCATGTCGTGACTGGTCGGGCGAGATGTTATTTTGGGTTCTGAGGTGGCAGCGGTCTCACTTTTGGAGCAAACCTGCGTGGGTGTTCCGCTAAGTACCCCAGGTAAGATTGCTCTCTTGAGGGTCGCCATACCATAGGTGTATTTCTTTGTACATTCACTACTCAGATTTTTGCGTACCTTTGCCCGATTGACTTGTATATATATATATATATGTACTATGCATGTATGTCTTATTCGTATTTAAGTCTTGTGTCCTAGTTGCACCACGTTTCGAAAAGCTGTAATTACTCTGATGTGCGCTTGCAGGAATTATTGAAAAAAAAAAGTACCGGATTCTTCTAAAGGGCACAAGAGTACCGTTTTAAAACGCGTCGCATACAGGTTTAGTTTAGCTCTGTAGCGGTCCGAAAACGGGTTGTTACACTGGATATGTTTGGTCGAGTAATGCTTTTGAAGCAGGAAATGCGAAGTCACTTCGGATAGATTATATCGAGTGTGGTCCCTAGCCTTGTTGGACCCTTTGTTGTGACCGTTCAGTTCTAGAACAATTAGAATCGGTAAGTAAGGATCCTTAGCAGGGCGGTTTTAATCAATTTAGGATGGGCATTTATAATCTATTAGGTATCCAACGCTTGTTAATAAATCAGGTTTATTGGGCTTAACCATTACGAATGGATCTTAAATCGATTGGTAACCTCAAAGCCTCCTAATTCAAAATACCTTAGTGATTTCTAAAACCGAAAGGGGTAGTGCTGAGCCACATCTCTTAACGCCTCAGTTGTAATTAGGGAGCCTTGAAGGTAATCGAACCCTAAGTTTCCTAAGCATATTGGCCTTAGTGAATTAACTAGCCTGAGGAAGGGTGTAGACCATAGCCATTGGACTACCAGAGTCTTAGTATAGCTAAATCAGCAGGAATTCAAAGACATTATTGCCTACACTAAGCTCAATAGCCGGTGTATGAAGTGATGATGTTTGACCAATTATAAACTTTGTCTTGACTTAATAAGCATCTTATTGGGAATAAGACTTAGTTTGTAACCGGTTAGCTAAATCGCAAAGTCTCCGGATCGTTGCCATATGGTAGCTATTAATTTTTTTTTGAAATTCCGATGATTTAGAATGATCAAGAGACGGAACTTACTCACTCGAAGCAGAGTAGGATTAGAATTCGCAGCGGAAGCACAAAGAATGGATCCTGTGTGAGGATAAGATTAGAGGGTAAGGCGAATTTTGGGGACAAAATTCCTAAAAGGTGGGGAGTAATGTAACATCCCAAAATCCCTAAGCCTAATTATTAGAGAGTTTAAGGGGATAAGAGGTTTAATCCCTAAGGATTAGATACACTTCCTAGCCTTAATTTTATAATCTAATACAAATTTGGAACCAAAGGGTAAAATAGTAATTTTACCTAATAAATTAGGAAATGTGGGACCAATTAATTAGGAGTAGTTTTAATTAACTAAAATTATTCAAGAATAGTATTAGGGACTAAGGGTTTAATTAAGAGGCCACATAAGGGTGTAATAGCAAGGTTTTTAATTAAAATTAGACCGAAGGCACACCATACTCCACGTTTCATTTAATTCCACCCTGGAACTCCCTCCAAACCCTATTTCCCCTTCCTTCTATCGTGACTCCAGCAGCCACCAACAAAGAGAGAAGCAAAAATCTGAAATAGAAAAAAAAGGGGAAAAAGAAGAAGAAAGCTAGGGTTTTGGGGCTAGAAGAGGGTGAAGCTTTGAAGACTCCATTCAATCCTTGTCAAAGGAGGAGTTTAGGCTGAACATCCTCCATTGTTGAAGCTTCAAGAGCTGGTTCAAGGAAGCAAGAAGGAGGAGCTCGAAATTATAAGAGGGAGAAGGAAGGAGAACTCAAGCTATTCAACTTCATTTCTTCTTCTTGAGGTGAGTTCTTCTCCTTTAGGTGGTAGGCAAACAATGAGACCCCCATTAGGGTTTTTATTTCCTTTTGTATGTGGTTTATTTAGTCTAAGGTTCAGATTGTGGAGTGGGAATTTGATGTTTGACTTAGTAGAAGTTTGGGAGTTGGAAGCTTAGTTGCACTATCATGTTTGAGGTTTGATTAAGGATAGTGAACAAATAAATATGTATATATTTATGGGGAGGATTTTCCATATGTCGCACACCACATATGGCTGAGAATAATGGTAGAAGTGTTTTTATTCTAAGTCTATGTTATTGAGTTTTATAAACTCACCTTTGGGGCGTTGTTTTCAGGTACAACTGTTGATGAGGTTCAAAGCATTAGATTGTGCTCGGTCTCGCTTATCTAGGAGACTCGAGTCACCGGATCACCAGTCGCGTCCTAAGTCTTAGGTTGTGTCCTAGTATTATGTGTATTTGTAATTGTTTTATTTATTATTCTTTTGAAAAAGAAGTTGTAATACTTAAAGTTAATTCCGCTTTCGAAATTCTGAATTATGTCGACTATATTATTAACGTATTTTTGTACGTGTATGTATCCAGGAGTTTTACTAACTAAAGTATAGTGTAGTATTTGAAAAACAGGAATCATTCTTTATTATTCGTTTGTATGCGAAAAATTTCTAGCGTATATATTCTAACTCAAGTTAAATTAGTAAGTAATCCCCTAATTAGAGTTAGGGTGTTACAGTTTTCAACTTAGCGCTTTTATTTGACCTTAATTTTTGCCTAGGCTGCCCTTTCAGGTTTTCAACCTACCCGGTCGCTCTAACTTTTGCCTAGACCGCCCTTTCAGGTTTTCAGCTTAACGAGCCCCCCTTTTTTTGGGTATTGTGCCATTCTAGACGTAGTATTTCTTGACTGCATCTGAGTTTATCGGCAGTGGTAGGTCATGCCCTTCCATATCTGTGAGAATAAGGCCTCCTCCCGAGAATGCTTTTTTCACTATATATGGACCTTCATAGTTTGGAGTCCATTTTCCGCGCTGGTCTTTTTGAATAGGTAGAATCTTCTTTAATACCAATTCCCCTTCTGTGAATTCTCGATGACGTACCTTTTTCTCGTACGCTCTCTTGAGTCTCTTTTGGTATAATTGGCCATGACAAATTGTTTCTAACTTTTTCTCTTTTATAAGATTCAACTGGTCATATCGTGCCTGGACCCATTCGGCTTCTTCGAGCTTGGTTTCCATAATTACCCTTAAAGAAGGGATTTCTACCTCTATGGGGAGTACTGCTTCCATTCCGTATATTAGAGAAAAAGGTGTTGCCCCATTGAAGTGCGTACAGAAGTTCGGTACCCGTGTAAAGCAAAAGGGAGCATCTCGTGCCAATCCTTGTAAGTTACCACCATTTTCTGAATAATTTTCTTGATATTTTTGTTGGCCGCTTCCACTGCCCTATTCATCTTTGGACGATGTGGAGAAGAATTGTGATGTTGAATTTTGAAGTCATCGCACAACTCTTTCATCATCTTATTGTTTAAATTAGTCCTATTGTCCGTGATGATCTTCCTTGGTAAACCATACCGACAAATTATTTCTTTTTTGATGAACTTGACCATAACACTGCGAGTCACATTGGCATAGGAGACTGCTTCGACCCACTTTGTGAAGTAATCAATGGCCACGAGGATGAATCGGTGTCCGTTAGAGGCTTTTGGTTCAATCATTCCTATGACATCCAAACCCCACATGGAAAATGGCCAGGGTGCACTGAGGACGTTTAGGGAAGTTGGAGGTACATGAATATTATCAGCATAAGTCTGACACTTATGACATTTCCTCACGTGCTTGATGCAGTCACCTTCCATTGTAAGCCAATAATACCCAGCTCTGAGAATCTTCCGAGCCATTGCATAACCGTTGGCATGGGTCCCAAAGGAACCTTCGTGGACGTCGTCAAGAATTTGTCTTGCTTCTGCAGAGTCCACACACCGGAGGAGTACCATGTCGTGATTTCTTTTGTAGAGTACGTCGCCGTTCAAAAAGAAACTCATAGCAAGCCTCCTCAAAGTTCGCTTGTCGTTCTCTGAGGCGCCCGAAGGGTATTCCTTGCTTTTGAGGTAGCACTTGATGTCGTGGTACCATGGTTTTCCGTCGGATTCTTCTTCTATCACCTGGCAATAAGTAGGATTAGCACGACTTTCCATCAGGATGAGAGGCATTTCCTTGTCACTGTTTATTCGGAACATAGATGACAGTGTGGCTAATGCATCAGCCAACTGATTATCTTCTCGTGAGATATGTTGAAACGTGATCCTATCAAAGGATTCGACGAGTTCTTGGATATATTCGTGGTAAGGGATTAACTTAGAATCTCGAGTTTCCCATTCTCCATTCAACTGGTTGATAACTAGGGCATAATCCCCATATACTTTTAGGACTCTGACCTTAGTTTCTATGGCAGCTCTGATTCCCATGACACACGCCTCATATTCTGCCACGTTATTGGTACAACTGAAACACAAGTGAGCCGTAACAAGAGCGTACTGATTTTTTGGAGAAATTAGTACTGCCCCGATTCCGTGCCCCAATGCATTAGAAGCCCCATCGAACCTCATGGTCCACTCTTCGTTTCTGGATTCTTCTTTTTCGGCGGACATTACATCCTCATCAGGAAATTCATAGTGGACAGGTGAATGGTCATCCACTGGTTGGTTGGCTAAGTGCTCAGCGAGGGCACTACCTTTGATGGCCTTTTGAGAGACGTATTGAATATCGTACTCGGATAATAGCATCTGCCACCGGGCAATCCTTCCAGTGAGAGCAGGTTTCTCGAATACATATTTGATCGGGTCCATTTTTGACACCAACCAAGTTGTGTGAGAAAGCATATATTGTCTTAGACGGTGAGCGGCCTATGCTAGGGCGCAACAGGTACGCTCCAATATCGAATAATTAGCTTCATAGCTCGTAAGCTTCTTACTCAAGTAGTAAATGGCACGTTCTTTTTTACCCGTTTCATCATGTTGTCCAAGTACACACCCCATAGACTCGTCTAACACTGTCAAGTAGAGGATTAATGGTCTGCCTGGTACTGGAGGTACTAACACAGGGGGTTTTTGTAGGTATTGCTTGATTTTGTCGAAAGCCTCTTGGCATTTTTCATTCCATTCAATAGTTTGGTCCTTGCGCAACAACTTGAAAATTGGTTCACAAGTGTCAGTGAGTTGTGATATAAACCGGGAAATATAATTCAATCACCCTAGAAAACCACGAACTTCTTTCTCTGTGCGAGGAGCTGGCATCTCTAAGATGGCTTTTACCTTTTCCGGATCAACTTCTATTCCCTTCTGACTTACAATGAATCCCAGCACTCTACCTGACCTGACACCAAAGTTACATTTGGAAGGATTGAGTCTTAGGCGAAACTTTCTCAATCGCTCAAAAAGCTTCCGTAAATCAATTACATGACTTTCTTCAATTTGCGACTTAGCGATCATATCGTCCACGTAGACCTCTATCTGTTTATGGATCATATCATGAAATAGAGTCACCATTGCCCTTTGGTATGTTGCCCCAGCGTTTTTCAACCCAAAAGGCATCACCTTGTAGCAGAAAGTCCCCCAAGCTGTAATAAACGTAGTTTTCTCCATGTCTTCTCTGGCCATTTTAATTTGATTATACCCGGAGAAACCATCCATGAAAGAGAAAAAGGCGTGATGAGCTGTATTATCCACCAGAACATCAATGTGAGGCAAAGGGAAGTCGTCTTTGGGACTTGCTTTATTAAGGTCCCGGTAATCAACGCACATTCGAACCTTTCCACCCTTTTTTGGAACAGGGACAATATTAGCAACCCATTGGGGGTATTTAGCCATGGCCAAAAATCCAGCATCAAATTGTTTTTTAACTTCTTCCCTAATCTTTAAGGACATATCAGGTCTCATGCGTCTCAACTTCTGTTTGACAGGAGGGCAATCAGGCTTAAGAGGTAGTTTGTGTTCGACAATATCGGTATCCAACCCTGGCATATCTTGGTAAGACCAGGCAAATACATCTTTATAATATCGGAGGAGTTGAATCAGTTTAGCTCTTACCTTTTGTGACATGGTAATACCAACCTTGACTTCCTTTTTGTCTTCCTCAGTTCCCAAATTAATCAACTCAGTCGGTTCTTTGTGAGGTTCGATCTTTCTGGATTCCCCTTCTATAAGTCTCATTAATTCAGGGGGGAGATCTTCATCGGGACGGTCTTCTTCACAACCTTCGTCAGTATGATTAATTAGGCAATCAAAATCTGGTAACGAAATTTCAGCACAATCGTTTTCAAAAGTATTATCCATGAGCCTGCATTATCAAGGTTAGCAATAAAGAGAGAGTAAGGAAAGGCAGTAGGAAGGAAAAGAAAAAGAGACGCTTGGGATAAAATCAAAATGTGTTTTATTAATATTCGAAATATGCTTATGAAAAACATGCGGGGCCCTTTAACATTTCCCCTACCGCCTCGGGCTGAGCGGAGAGGTGAGCATTAAATGGATTACATTGAAAATGCATTAAGGATCCTAGGACTTTCCATGATCTCCCAATTGCAAGGTATTGAGGAACATGGGCGAACCCATTCCTCTTCAGGAGCAGCAAAATCCTCTTCCACAATAGCTACTTGATCCGCATAGATCCATCCAGCGCTACGAAAACTATGACGGAGATCGGAAATGGACATCTTCCCAAACTCGGGTTCCCGATTTTCAAGTCGAGCCTTCCTCTTTTCTCTCCTTTCTTCGATTGCTCTTTACCTATCTTTTTTAGTGGAGACAAATCCCAAGTCGTATCGGTCTTTGTTTTCGGGAATTCTTAAAATTGAGGCAATACCTTCTTGACTTTTCCCCAGTCCTTTTCCTGGCTGGTACCCTCCCTTCAGCATGACACCGCCCACCATTAAGGCGTTATTGGATAGACAGGATTCCTTAGCAGTAAACCCTATATAAGCGCTATCGACAATTTCCAATGCCTGAAATGAAGTCCCAAGGGCTTCTTCAGTAGCTTCAATGTAACGCGTCGATGTTGGCTTGCTTACCAGCAGGTCTTCTTCTCCGGATACAATAATCAACTTATCATCCACCACAAACTTCAATTTTTGGTGCAAAGTTGATGGTACTACAACAGCAGAATGAATCCAAGGCCTTCCTAACAAGCAACTATAGCTGGGCTTGATGTCCATTACTTGGAAATTAACAGCAAAAGTGAAAGGGCCAATCTGGATCGGCAGCTTAATCTCACCCATTACTTCTCTTTTAGAACCATCAAAGGCTCTCACGAGCATAGAGCTGGGCTTCATATGGGTCTTGTCAATGGGTAATTTATCCAAGGTAGATTTAGGCATCACATTTAGGGAGGATCCATTGTCTACAAGGACTTTAGCTATAAGGTGCTCTTTACACTGGACCGAGATATGTAGTGCTTTGTTGTGTCCTCTACCTTCTGCAGGCATTTCTTCATCATTGAAATAAAGGTAGTTGCATGCGGTGCTGTTGCCAACTGTAACGACCCGTTTCCGGACCGCTACCGAGCTCAATATACCGAGCTCGAGTTACCGAGCTCAACACACCAAGCTCAACAAAAACCTATATGAGATGTGTTTTTTAAAAACAAAACTCTTGTGCCTTTTAAAAATACGATATATATTTTTTTTTTTATAAAACCAACTCGTGCACATCAGAGTAGTTACAGCTTTTCGAAACATGGTGCAACTAAGACACAAGACTTAAATTCTAATAAAACATACATGCATAACATACACATATATATATATCACTCGGAATAATAATGTATACAAAATACAGAGTAGCAAATGTGTAAAGAAAATACACCTAAGGTACGACGACTTCAAAAAAAGCAATCATACCCTGGGGGTACTTCCGGCAGACTCCCACGCAGGGGGCTGCTCCAAAAGTAAGACCACCAGTCTACCCTGAAACAACAAAACACACTGCCCAAACTAGTCACGACCTCGAACATAAAAGAAAAACGAAGTACAGTCTTCAGAAAAACAAACATCCAACAAACAAACAATCACGACAGATAGAGGTCGTCACTCGGGTCCTCGTCGAGCTCCTCCTCGGCATCGTCTACTGTCGAGTTACCTGCGCCCTCGACATCGCCTGGGTAACCGTCATGGATTGAAGGCACCACGGGAAAGGGTCAACTTCTCGACAATTCAAGATAAGCTCGACATAAAGAAATAAGCAACACAATAATATATCTCAATCACCACACGTGACTCGACCATCTCACTCTAGACTCGACACAACTCGCAAATCCATTTTCTCTCGACTCGATAATTTTCCAGAATGCACACGCCGTACCGTATGTCGGAAAGTCCAGCCGAAGCCTTGGGATCCTCGCTCTCCCTAGGGCCGATACCAACTCAGGTCCCATAGCGTGGCGGCGTCTAGTCAATCTCCGTAAACAAAAGGGGACCTAGCACCCTCGATTATCCGGTCACGGCTCAAAAACGCCATACGACTTCTAGCTCTCTCACTCGATGAACAATTAGCGCGATACGATATTCAAAGAGTTAAACACAATATATTCAACCGCATGTCAAATACAAAGAGCAAGCTCGACATGAAGAAACGCAATTCAACATGCAATACACAATTCACGACATATATTCAATCACATATTAAATACATGCAAAAACTCAATCATATCACAACATTTCATGCTCGACACAGATCAAGAAATCCATACACAATAACATAACCACGTAGAATATGAAATGCCCTTACGCTAGCATACTACGAAAGTATTAATGTGAAGCGCCCTTACCGAACTCCAAGTTAATGCTGCTCGACAACGACCTCGACACAGCTGTCTTCAAAGAGCTCGACAACGACTTCTCTTACTCGATCTCGACACGGCTGTCTTCAACGAGCTCGACAACGACTTCGACACGTACCGTCCTCAATCGACCTCGACACGTACACTTCTTAGTCGACCTCGACACGTACAGTCCTCGATCTGGATTCCGCTGCTTCCACGTCCTTGGATTCGCTTTCCCGTACACCTTGATTCGGAAATCACTCGATCTCGGGAATCAGACTTCCTAAAACAAACATAACTCAGATCGATCCATGGGTTCTAATACATCTAGCTCTCATCCCAAACTTAACCACAACCCAGAAAATATAATACTCAAGAACTGAATATATTTATTTTTCCTCTAACACAAAGTTAGGGATTTCGATCAAAGTTCATGAAAAAGGTTATCTGATGCTTCAACAGATAGATCGACAACAACATCAACCAGAAGCAACAAACGAAAACAAGAAATCGAAATAAACCAAAAATGAAGGTTTCTGGGCACTGCCGATTGCAGAAAAACAGAGAAAGAAATTTGTTTTACAAGCCCAATTAATCGGTTAGAAAGATAGGTAATATTATGAAGAAGAAAACCCATCAATTTGACATGATTTGGAAGCATAAAACTGGTTAAAAATGGAAGAAGAATTAGCGCTAAACAGTAGCACAGAGAAAAAGAAAAATCTGTTCTTCATACCTCAATGGTGATCGAGCAGGCGAGATATGTCGAGAAGATGATGATGAACAAGATTGATGAAGAAAGCTTGTGCAGAATCTCGATGGAACTCACGGTTTCGTCGATGGAAGTTTTTGAAGAAAACAACGAAACACAGAGCAGAAGGAAGGAAGAAGAAAGAAGAAAAGAGAAAGAATGAGTGTGAGGGAATCGGTCGTGGTATACAGCTGGTGAGAAAGGGGTATAAACGTAACTCCAGCTATAAGATGCCAATCCCATCAATCATCTACCCGTTTAATCGTCCCTCTCATAATTACCTCTACTCTGTCGGTCAACGGCTAGCCGACAATGTAATAATTACAAACAATATAATAATAACGCTGAATAACGTTCGAAAGAATACGAGATGTCATCTCGACACGATGTCGACAAGGGTGCTCGTGCAAGCGCACAAGGTTCTAACACGAGTTCGTGAACGCGGTCTCCTCAGCTCGACATGCGTCTCCTCATTTCGATGCGCGACTTCATCAACTCGACACGCCGACCTCCTCACCAAGCCTAGTGCACGTGGTCTCATCAGCTCGACAAATGATCTCGGCAAACGATCTTGGCACGGGATCTCGACACAAGGTCTTGGTCGAGGTCTCGATACATCGTCCTAATACGATGTCGATCTCGTCCTCAGGTGTTACACCAACTAGGTCGCCGAACTGATTCAAAGTGATATTTTGAGATACATGGGCTTCATTCAGAATTTTCATCAATACTTTTCTGTGACTCTCAGAGTGCATCAACAAGGCAAGTAGAGAAACTCTCGCTGGTGTGCGGTTTAACTGATCTATCACCTTATACTCACTTTGTTGAATGAATTTGAGGAATTCAGTAACTTCCTCACGGGAGGCCTCTTTCTTGTCCTCCTTCCCTGTGTTTCCTTTCTCCACCGCAACTTCTTTTTCCTTGTTTTGACCTTTTTCCTGTCCTTTTGCGGCTACTTTTATTGGCTCTTTTTCCGGGGCATAAATCTGCCCACTCCGAGTCATCCCGCCTATTCCCACAATGTTGGTAACAGTCGGAACGCTTAGTTGTGCATTACTTCCTTCAATTTGGACTTTTACATCATATATCCAAGGAACTGCCTTGTCTTCCTTGTACGAAAAAGGAGATGGTACTTGAATAGTAATAGCTTTGGGAGCATTAGGCATTGTGGGGGATGCATTTCTAGAGAATTGAACCACCAAGGGCTTTGGGACCGTGGTTCCTGAATTTTGAGCAGATTGGACAATAGATACTTCTTCTTCTCTCTGAGAGATAACTTGAACTATGTTCGTATCAAGCAGTTTTTGGAGGATGCCTTTAAATTCCTCACATTCTTCATTAGACAAAAAATCTTCATCATAGGTCCTGCTGACATATGTTCTTTCTATCAGACCAGCCTTGCAAAGCTCGATGAACACTTTTCTTATAGGGTTTTTATCTCAGCAACATCCTTTATTATTCTTCCCTCATGCTCATCATCTATCATATTTACTGATGCATTCCTGTGGTTAAGTAATGGATTGTTCCCCACATTGGGATTGTTCTCTTGGAAACTCAACCACTTGGCATTTATCAGATCTTGAACTTTAAACTTCATAGCCCGACATTCTACTATAGAGTGACCAGCTACCCCGACATGGTATTCACAGGTGGCGTCTGGGTTATACCATTTTGGGTAAGGTGGTTCCATGGGCTTTTGCGGACAAGGGACTACCAATGAGATTTTGAGTAAATGCTGGTAGAGATCTTTGTAAGTCATGGGGATTGGATCAAACTGGGCCGGCTTTCTCCCTTGAGAGTTGTGAGCTCTTGGTTGATTGGGGTTCTGACCTCCTTGACTATTAGAAGCAAATGGTGTCATTTGAACAGGAGACTTGGGTGTGATAGTTGCCGCAACGTATAGAGGGGCACTACTCACTGCGTTAGTCTCTCCTTCTTTCTTTCTTTCTTTCTCTTGACGAAGGGCTTCTAAGTGTTGGATGATGAACTATTATTATGGATCTTCCCACTTCGCATCCCCATTTACACGCGCTCCCCTATGACAATCAAGTCAGAGAAGCTTGAGAACATACTTCCAATCATCATATCATAAAAGGGGGATTGGAGCGTGTCAATGAACGTATCAATCATTTCTTTGTCCGACAAGGGTGGCTCCACCTGAGCAACCATGCTTCTCCATCTCTGAGCATATTCTTTATAGCTCTCACTGTTTTTTTTCTTCATGCTTTGCAACTGATTAGGCTGGGAGCCATGTCCATATTGTATTTATATTGTCTGATGAAAGCATTAGCTAAATCATTCCACGAGTTGATTTTAGACCGTTCTAATTGCATATACCATCGCAAAGGTGCCCCAGTTAAGCTTTCTTGGAAGAAGTAAATTAGGAGTTTGTCATCATTAGAACAGAAAGCCATCTTTCGGCAATACATGACCAGGTGGCTTTTGGGGCTTGCTTCTCCCTTATACTTGTCAAACTCGGGTACTTTGAATTTTGCAAGTATAACTACATCGGGGACCAGGCACATGTCTGAAGCTTCGAAACCTATGTGATTTGCCCCTTCAATTGCCTTTAACCTGTCTTCAACTATTTGAAGCCTTTCTTTGGCTTGAGCATCCTCCTGGGGGGTGATGATAGGTATAAAATTTTGAGTATTTGTGTTCTACGAGGTCCCATTATTTAGAGGCGCATGCCCTTGTGAGGTGTGGGCGTGCGTTTCATTTTCTCTTGGCCGACTTTCCTCTTGATCCTCTTCGGACCGCTCTGTTTTCGATGTCCTTTTTGCATGCAGGGCTTCCAACAAATCGCATAGCTTATCTATCCGCGTACTCATTCGGTCGAGCTCTCCTCTCATAGCCTGTTGGTTCTGCTCTATCGCGTCCATGAGTCTAGCTTAGGATCTCGTACTGTAAGGATGCAATTTCTTCGTGTTTATTTTTCTGGGTATTTGAAGGATACTGTGAGTATGGATGGATGATTTATGCCATGGTTATGCATGCTATGTAAGATGCTCGTTTATTTACTTAATTTGTTTTATTTTTGTCGGCTTGTTGGAGGATCACAAAACTTTGCAAATGTCTTATCGGTTTGCTGCTTATTGCGAAAACATATTCTCTCATTAAAAGGAAATACCATGATTCAAACTGCCCTGAAGGGCTTACAGAATTGAGAAAGAAATGGAAATTGCAAGAACACATAAAAACAAAAGGAACATGGTCTTCAACGATCTCGTCGGATGTCTCTCCAACTCTTCCACCAAACTCTTGCAGTACTCTAGGAAATTCATCACTTTCCTTGGTAAAGATCGAAAACCTATCGCTGATTTCGCTTCTTCCAAGAGTTCTGGCATATCTTGGATACCTCTATTTGCAAGCCAGACTAGTTTGGAGCAACGATCCATCCAGTATCTAGTTTCCTTATCAAACCAAGTAATGACTTCTCGCTGGTTGTCAATCTTCCCTTGCATGTCGAGGACCTTCTCATGTTCTTCCTCAAGATCTATGTGGTAGCCTATGAACTTTTCTTCAGCGATTCTCCTCTCTTCCTCAAGTTGGGTTTCGTGCAATTGCATGGTATTTTTCAACTGTTGTATTGAGTCTTCAATCCGTCTTTGCAAAGCCCTGCTAGCCTCTTGAGAATCAACCCACATTTTCCTCAAATTGCCCTTTTCACAGAGAACCGGATCTAACTCTTTTTTTATCAAGTCTAATTGTTGATTTGCAGCTTTTAGGCAACCCTGAGTCTGAAGCCGGCTTGCTTTCTCAGCCTTGGCCTTCTTCTGGGATCCTTCCAAAGATTCGGTTTTTCTATTACATTCATCTTGCAGGACCTCTATCTCTAGATATGCCCTTTTCAAATTCTCCCGGAGAAACTTCCTCTCCTCTTCTACCTTTTCTAAGGCTAGCTTTAACTCTTCCACTTCTTCATTCTCAGCAGGGGGTAGAGGCGGCACTTCGGGAACCAAAAATGTGTTTTGGAAGGGCAACTTGACTTGCTGAACTCTTGCTATGACCCATTGGCGGTATTTTTCATCCGCATGAGTACTCTTGCGCCCCAGTGTCCTTTTGATCGTTTTCTTCCAAGCTCGGCACACTCTTGTGAACAATGCCAAATCCGAGCAGCCCCGATCATGTATAATGAAAGCGGCTAGCCCTTCTTCAGCAGGTTCACCCAGCATCGGGGCACCGAGTTGTCTCAAAGCCAGAGTAGGATTGTAGTTGATGCAGCCTATGGTCCCAATGAGGGGTACATTGGGGAAGTCTCCGCATTGACAGATTACTTCCTTGATCTCCTGTTCCCTGGAATACCATATTATAGACTCTTCACTGAGACTCAATAAATAAGTAGCCCACTCTGCATTGCTCCTAAGACCAAAGGGATGTCCCCTTTTTACCAAATGATTTTTTAGCCATAAGTACAAGACAGGGACACAGCAACGAATTCGACCTCCCTTTTTCTCGTGGCGCATATGAAGCTCATAGTATAAATCTGCAAGGACAGCAGTAGTGGGATCCATACCTTGAGTTTTAAATGCTATGAAGGCGTTAATAGCTGTTTCATCCACAAAATGATCAACATGAGGAAATACGACTACTCCAAAGATAATGAGGGCTACCACATCCATGCACTCCTTCAATTTCCCTGCATCATGAAGGTCCTTAACCTTTCCTTCCAGGAAACTCCTGGGGAAGCCTTTGAAATCTTCTTCTACCTTCACCGCGAGCGTCAAATCTTCTTTAGGGATGCCTAAAACATCAGCAATGGTACTCATAGTCGGGGGATGCTTTGTGTGGCGATACAGACCCTTTTTCTTTTCTAGAAAGCCCAAGATTTTCCAATATACTTCTAAGGTCGGCGCCATTTGGAAATTCTTGAACGTGAAGCATCTTAGGGGAGGATCATAAAATTGGGCCAATGCTGTTAAGGCTCCCACTTGCACGTCTACATTCAGCAATTCCAAAATGTTCCCAAATTTCCCCACGAAACTAATTCGATCCACTTGTATCCAATTCTCAGCTATGAAGTCAACCAATGTTCTTAGATGCATCAAACGGGGGGTTCAATTCTCAGCCATAAGTACAAGACAGGGACACAGCAACGAATTCGACCTCCCTTTTTCTCGTGGCGCATATGAAGCTCATAGTATAAATCTGCAAAGACGGCAGTAGTGGGATCCATACCTTGAGTTTTAAATGCTATGAAGGCGTTAATAGCTGTTTCATCCACAAAATGATCAACATGAGGAAATACGACTACTCCAAAGATAATGAGGGCTACCACATCCATGCACTCCTTCAATCATGAAGGTCCTTAACCTTTCCTTCCAGGAAGCTCCTGGGGAAGCCTTTGAAATCTTCTTCTACCTTCACCGCGAGCGTCAAATCTTCTTTAGGGATGCCTAAAACATCAGCAATGGTACTCATAGTCGGGGGATGCTTTGTGTGGCGATACAGACCCTTTTTCTTTTCTAGAAAGCCCAATATTTTCCAATATACTTCTAAGGTCGGCGCCATTTGGAAATTCTTGAACGTGAAGTATCTTAGGGGAGGATCATAAAATTGGGCCAATGCTGTTAAGGCTCCCACTTGCACGTCTACATTCAGCAATTCCAAAATGTTCCCAAATTTCCCCATGAAACTAATTCGATCCACTTGTATCCAATTCTCAGCTATGAAGTCAACCAATGTTCTTAGATGCATCAAACGGGGGGTTCAATTTTGAATTTCAAAGTATTTCTCCTCTCTAAACCCACAACTGAGCTTTCCGATGACATTTGCACCAAAGTTTTTTTGTTTTGCTTTGAAATTCCCAACAAGCCTGATGAAATGGGGTAATTAGTGTTATGACATGTATATGAATGGGTATGGTCGTGTTTATTTTTATTATTTCAAGAATGAAAAGAAAAAAAAAAGAAAAGAAAAAATAAAGAAAGAAAGCACCGTACTTATTTTATTTATGAAGGTGTAAAGAAATATACTCCTATATAAGAAGTTCACATCCTATGTGAAGTTAAAAAAAACTTAGCATCTATTTTTTGGAATAATAGATTAGGTTTCAAAAAGTTCGTATTTTGAAAAAAAAACTATTTTGGAAGTGTTGTTTTTGAAATAAATTAGTAAAAATAAGTAAACAAATAAAAGTGGTAGGGTAAGCTCCTTTTGTGACCGAGGCTGGTAATTCCTAAAAGGGATCTAGGGATTATGTTAAGTGTCTTTCCATTAGGTGGATTCAAGATACTAATCTAAAAGGTCCCCAGAGCCAAGGGTCCCATTTGAAAATGTTACCACCAATAATAAGTATATTATTAAAGGATGGTTTTTCTCAAATGGAGCCAAACTCTGGGTGAGGCTTTCATAGGAACCCACTGGCCGTACGTCCAGCAGAGCACCCATTACACAGCCTCTCCTAACTTAAGGTTCACTCGGGCCCGGGTATAGGGCACCCACTAGTAATGTGCGAGAATGTGTTAAGTGAAGTGTGTGTGAAGGAGTAAAACTTACAAATTACCCGCTGCAAAACAAATCAAAATACAATATATACATGTCTTCTACCCTAAGGTTTCAAATGCATAGACATACATAATATTTACAAGAAAAAAAGAAATGAAAGAGAATGAATCACAAATGAAAAATAGGAATAAAAACAAAAAGGGAATAAAAACAAATCATATAAAAACATATATACAAATGAACAAATGAACAAGTATACAAACATATATACAAATGAACAAATAGGAATAAAAACAAAAAGGGAATAATTCATTTAATAAGGCAAACAAATCATATAGACATTCATAGGGCCGAACTCTCTAAAGTCCCCAGTGGAGTCGCCAGCTGTGACAACCACCCTAAAAATTTAATGGAGCCGCCACCTAATGTTTATTAAGGAAAACAATAGGAAAACCTTTTTATGAAAATAATTTGAAAAAAAGTCTTTGAACCAAATTTGAAGGGTTCGGGAGTTCATTACGCTTAAGGAAGGTGTTAGCACCCCTAAGACACCCATAAAAATGGTACCCTTTTAATTGTTTAAAAATACTTGCTTGTCATTAAATGAATTATTCCCAAACAAAATTTCTAAAAAAAATACAAGTTTATTAATCACCATATTACGAAAATAATTAAAGGAAACTTAGTAAAACGAAAACTCAACCATTCTACAAAAATTATTATTTATTCCTTTTAAATATATCAGAAATAACAAATATAAGAAAAAAACTAGAAAATAAAAACTAATCATATTAAAAAAACGTGTAGATAAAAATGGAAACTTCTCTTTTTTGCTTTTATACCCCCCATTAATCTTTTATTCATTTATGATGATTTATGAAATAAAAAAAGAATTAAATTACAAATAAGTCCCTGGATTGGGTTTGGCCCCTTTGGAAGGCCAAACCCTAGCCTTAGCTCGATTCAACCATACACCAACAGACTAACAAGCAACAACAACAACATATTTTTAGGAAGAAAACAGAAGCATTGGAAAACAGTGACCCACTTTGTGAAGTAATCAAAACCAAGTCCAGAAACTTTAATTTTGCTTTTAAGTCCTACTTTAATATGATAATTGCAAATTGGTCCCTGCTAAGGGTTTGGCCCCATTGGAAGGCCAAATGTAACACCCCAATCCCTCAAGCTTGGTTTGATGTGTGTGCACAAACTTAGTATGGCTTAATGATGAATTTTAAGTGATTTTCTCATTGATTGACAAAAATTTGAACGTGAACACAAGAAGGGGGGTTGAATTGTGTTGAAAACTTTTCGTAAACTTTAAGTTAGAAACACTTAGAACACAAGTTTTTCAAAACTGTTTGTTTATCGGATGCTGGAAATAATCGGACGCTGGAAAAGCAGTTTGTGAAAACTTATTTTTAACACAGCAAGATGGAAATGAATAGAAAGCAGTAAACCAAAAGACACAGAGATTTATACTAGTTCACTACCAAACTGGTAGCTACGTCTAGTCCCTTCGTTCCTGAAGGATTTTCCACTATAATCAACCTGATTACAATTTCCTCAAGAGTATTCTACAGTCACAACTTGACAATACTCTCAACTTCTCAAAATGACTCAGTACAGTCGAGCCTTTGAGGACACAGCCTTAACTAGGCCAAAACAAACTTTTACAAGTGAGTTGAAATACAGTTAAAACTAACTCTCACAGAGAGGATAAAAGATTAAGCTCAACTATAGAAAAACTTTCTTAAAGAAAGGGTCGGACGCTGAGTTCAGTTCTTGTAGTCCAGAGACTTAGCACAAGACTTGATTGCTCACAGAAGCAGTGCTTGTTCTTAGTAAATGAGGTAATATTTCAGCAGAATTTCAGCAAGCTTTTTCACAGTATATGCGTTAGCTCTTCAATGGATACCATGAGGTATATATAGGAATTCAAGGATATTACCGTTATGGTAAAAATGGCTCCTTTCCATTGAGTGAGGTAAATTCAAAAAGCTGTCTCTTTCTTCCTTTCCAGAGAATATCCCAGTAGTACATATTACCGTTTTCGTACTACCTTGCTTTTCACAATTGCTTGTACGATTTTTGTCTTCTAGCTAAAGGTGTCACCTTTGATACCTCGTACAACAATTTTAGCGCTCAGAATCAATTTCGAAATTCGTTCCAGAAACTTCTGAGAGGAAGAGCAGCAACGTGACTAACACGTGATTTGAAATGAAGTTTAGACGCTCGCTCAGAATCGGAAGTTCGGACGCTCGTAGCAATTGGATAAGCCTAGTGTCATAAAGAGAAAATTCCAGTCGCTCACAAGGATGAGCCGGATGCTGACACATGAAATGTATCCTTCTCTTGAGAATTACTTTCTTCTTGCTTGAGTGGCTTAGAATATATGTATTATTAGTATCTGCACACTTCAAGAAATGTTAGAACATAAATTGTTCTCTTGTGAATACTTTGTTATCATCAAAATTAATGAGGGTCTAAACTTCTCAATCGTTTAGGTTCCAACAATCTCCCCCTTTTTGATGATGACAAATATCTAAGGTTGATGAACAATTTAGTTTCAAAAAGACATCAAGGGTCTCCCCCTGAATTTAACAGTTTAGATATATATGAACAATTCAGGTATTAAGGCAATTGTTGGTAAACAAATTCATTTAAGTGATTGCGAAAATTCCGTAAATGTATCAGAGTATATATTTAATAAAGTGAGATTGGATGCTGACTATATACCAAATAGATTGATTTAATCAAATATATTTCATTGTACCAAAATTTATTAAACATTATAAGAGTACTAAATCAATGAATATTAGCGCACACAAATGTTATGTATGAAATGCTATGCATGATACTTTAGTTCCAGTGTATCCATCGGACAGTGAACATCGGATGGTGGATTATCAGATTCTCACGTGTTCAATATACCTTTCTTTCGTGTTCATCATACCTTTCTTTTACTCCCCCTTTTGTCATCAGACAAAAAGAGTGTAAAAACACATCATAGTCAAAATAAGACTTAGAAAAATTTGAATAAAAGACATATAATTAGATCAAAAATAGTTATATATATAAGTGTATCAACCAAATAGAACAGATTTTATATCACGCACAAAAAATTTCAAGGGTTTGGAAGAGGTGGAGGTGGGATATTGAGACGTTCATAGAGTAGCTTCAGTGCAGTCTCCAGCTGAGTGACCTTCAAGTTTGTAGCCTTCATTTCTTCAAATTCTGCTTTGGGAATGGTGACCATCTCAACTGCAGAAGAAGAAGTAGAAGGTCCAAATTCCAAAAGTGCATTTCATCTTCTGATGCTCTGCTAGCACCCAGTTGGATAACTTCAGTCTCAAATCCTTCTTCCTTTGAGCTCTTAAGAAGAATGCATCATTTGGTATAACCCATTTGATGAAATTTCCAAGTCTTCTGAGCTCTAATTCTGTCTGAATCTTCCATTGATGCTTCACATCTTCTGGATACAGCAAATGCATGAAGATGGTTTCTCTGTGTAGAACAACATCAGCAGTGTAAGAGTCAAACCTATTCCCAGTGTCTTCTCCCCATAAATTTCTGATAAAGACACTCAATGCTTCACAGGTGAAGGAGAGTGCTTCATTTTCTGCCAGGTAAATTCTTCTCAGATTTTCCCTGTCATATTCTTCTAGCACTAGGGGGTCGATGCATGGTAATATGGCTTTGTCTTTCCAAGACTCAGACCATTGAATCCAAGTAAATCCAATGTCGAAGTGCTTGGTCACAGCAGCCCATTGGTCATATATCTTCATGCAGTCAAGAGGTCTAATTACTGAGCATCTGAACATATCATCGAAGTATACTGTTCTGAGATTGATGTCAGTAACTCTGCTGATTGTCCCAACAGTTGGAATAGTAGCCTTCTCAGCATTGCAGCAGTTTGAGGAGCCAGTTCTCCATTCATCTTTCTTCAGAGAAGTCAGGTAATACCTTCTGGCATGATCCTCAGAGATCTTGGCAATCGGAAGCTGGGAGAATTCCTTAAGACTGAACTTAGTAGGTGCTTTCTCATATTCCTTTAGCCCGATCTTGCTGAATGGCTGCTTGCCCGGAGCAGGTTCCTTCCTTTTCCCAGGGATAGACCAAGGTAGCCACCTTTGTCTATCTGGTACTATCTTATGAAAGCGGATGATGGGTCTCGGTATTGTCCTATGACTTCAAGCCTTTTCTGCTCAAGACAGTGTGCCATGAAGGCAGCTTCTTCATCTGTGATCCATCTTCCACATTCTTCCAACGTGAGCGGTTCAGACTGTGGTAGGGATCTAGGAAGATCAATAGAGAAGGGAATTGCTCTGCTTCTGGATGCTGGTCTCAACCTTCCTTTAAATGACATTTGGAAGTGGTCTTCTCCATCCTTGAAGGTTGCACTTATTGGAGCGGCAATTTCCAATCTAGCAGCTCTAGAGGTGAAGGTTTTTAAATGCCATGTGGATGGACGATCGTAGATGCTGTGATATATCTCATACTTAACAAACTATGGTTTGTATGAGATATTCTTCTTTCCACCAGCGTCTGTAGGTCTAATGGTAAGGGTAAGTAAGGTGGGAGTGGCTTTGGTGATTTTGTAGGCTTTTGGTGAGTAGGGTTTGAAGGGATTAGTGGGAGGTATTTTGAACAAGAGGTTAAAAGGATGAGAATGAAGCTTGGAAATGTATGTAGTCAGGGAATTATATGTGGAGGTTTGAGGTGATGAAATGGTGAGTGTATTGGTCTGTGTTTGGGTAAGGTGTTTGGGAGTTATGGAGGTTTTCTGTACACGGGTTTGAGTGTTTGGTGGTTGTGCAACAGATATTGGTGGAGCAGGAATGGTATCAGATGCAAAAACAGATACAGACTCATCAGAAGAATTCAGTACTTTTGGTTCAGGTTCAGATTGCCTGACCAATTTCTTGAGCTTCTGTCTGGGGACAGTTGCTGGAGGCGGATGCTGAATTTTCTTCTTCTGTAAACCGGATGCTGAGACTTGCTTCTCAGCTTCTGGCATGCTCCTTTTTCTCAGAACCTAACTGATGGGAACTCGGTCCTCATCTTCTGGTTCTTCAACAGTAGGTGCAGGAGCGACCTTCTGTTTTGTTCTTCTGGTCTCTCGTGAAGGAGACTCAACAATTCTTTTCACACCAGTCATTGAGCTTCTGGTGGTTTTCTTTTCAGCTTCCTCTTCCTGTTGCTCTGTTTTCACCTTCTTGATCATGGACCCAGTGAGCAATTTCATTCTTACCAGACTGTTGACTCCAGAGGTGTCAGGAATCACAATACTATCAGCACCAAAATACTTCACCTTCTCTTGATCTGGTAAAGCAGTCAGCTTGTTTATGACCAGACTTTTGACCATCATTCTAGTGAGCAGAACACCATAAGGAATGCACTTGTAGGTGTTTTTCTTGTCAGCAACACCTTTTCTCGAGTTAACCAGTGCATTAAGCAGGTTGTTGTAGATCAACCTTGGCAGGTTTACCTTGTTACCAGCCATGAAGTGTCTCATGATGAACTTCTGTTCATAGTTGACTATGTCACTAGAGCCAGCCTTCAACAAGACGCTCTTGGTGATTATCTTATGAAGAACTCTGAAATGACTTTTCAGATTCTTGGCAGTAGGTGTTTCACCAGATTCTTTCAACTGCTTGTAGTTCTCAAACAGATCATTATTGACCTTCTCAATCCCATGAAATGCGTCAGCCCATTCTGAGTAGAAGACGATGCCTTCACACGGACAACCAGTGACTTCAGAGATGTTGTTGATGGTAAAAACAAACTTGTAACCTCTCACGGTTCCTTCAAAAATACCACCTTTGTGTAAATGAGCATTGCCCCAAAATTCTTTAATCGCAGTCACCAGAACCTCAACCGGGTTCCAGAAGAAATATTGTTCCCAGCCCATTGCCTTGAACCCATTGTAGAAGTCGAAGCCGTAGAGTTTGAAGTTTTCCAAATCAACTCGATTTTCTAACAAGACTTTTCCTTCAGTCATGGTGTCATAGATAGCCGTATATTCAGAAGTTGTTACTCCAGCCATGATTACAGTAGAGAGACGGAGGTGATGGAGGTTTTAGGGTTTAAAACACACACACAGAGAGATAGAGAGAAAGAGAGAAAGAGTACAGTTTTGTAGAAAACGCAGAGTGGAGCGAAAAATGTGGAGTAGTGGGAAAGTTAATAGAGAATGGTACAGTTCTTTTTCAAAAAATCGCTTCGTATTTTCTTATAAAAATAAATCAAAAAGAAAAGAAAATAAAGATTCGCCTTTTCATTAAATGCAGACGCCAAAATAAAAGTAAAAGATTTTATTGAAAACGTAAAT
The DNA here is from genome assembly GCA_037113605.1 of Calophaca sinica. NCBI lineage: Eukaryota > Viridiplantae > Streptophyta > Magnoliopsida > Fabales > Fabaceae > Calophaca > Calophaca sinica. The sequence goes on from CM073733.1 coordinate 62,034,381, forward strand.
AATCATGACTCAGTAGATATGATGAGACGCTTGAATCCTTAACACGTGTGACACGTGTGAGTGTACTCGGACGCACGCAACCGACTTACCGGATGATGAGTTATGATCCATATGACAAATAAGATGCTTATGCACATACATGCTTATGTCATGTCAGATGCTAAGATTTAGTTTATTATCAGACGCTGAGATTAATCATTCTTCTATAAGATGAAAGTTTAAATTTCTTCTTATAAAATTGAATCTATCTTCAGCAAGGGGTTTTGTAAATATGTCAGCCCACTGATGATCAGTGTCTACAAATTTTATTTCTAAAATACCCTTCTGAACATAGTCTCTTATAAAATGATGCTTAATCTCAATGTTCTTTGCTCTAGAATGCAATATTGGATTTTTAGTAAGACAGATGGCAGATGTATTATCACAGAAGATAGGAATGTTACTCTCTTTTATCAGGTAGTCTTCAAGTTGATACTTCATCCACGTAGTTGAGAAGCGCAACTTCTTTCTTGAGATGTATTCAACCTGGCTGAGAGTGCTCTTGTGCTTCGCCCTTTGCTTGACCAAGACACAAGATTACCTCCAAGGAACCGGCACCCTCCACTTGTGCTTTTTCTTTCAATTCGATCTCCAGCAAAGTCAGCATCACAGAAACCAACTAATTTGTAATCTTTTGATTTCTTATAAAGCAAACCAAGATTAGTAGTTCCTTGCAAGTATCTAAATATTCTTTTAACAGCACTTAGGTGTGATTCTCTAGGATCTGATTGAAACCTAGCACACAAAGTGACATGAACATAATATCAGGTCTTGAAGCTGTAAGATAAAGTAGAGATCCAATCATACCTCTGTATAGTTTCTGATCTACCTTCTTACCAATTTCATCTTTACTAAGATTGCAGGTAGGATGCATAGGTGTACACATAGGCTTGCAATCCAGCATCTTGAATTTCTTCAATAATTCTTTGATGTATTTGCTTTGATGAATATAAATAGCATCACTGCATTGCTTGATTTGTATTCCAAGGAAGAACTTTAATTCTCCCATTATGCTCATCTCAAATTCAGCCTGCATAAGCTTAGAAAATTCTTTGCAAAGGCTTTCATTAGTGGCTCCAAAAATAATATCATCAACATATATTTGAACAAGTTTGAAATGCTTGTTTGAGGTTTTTCTGAAAAGAGTAGTGTCAACTAAACCTCTAGTAAATCCATTTTCCATTAAAAAGGAACTTAGTCTATCATACCATGCTCTGGGAGCTTGCTTAAGACCATATAGTGCCTTTTTTAGTTTAAAAACATGTTCTGGAAATTCAACATCTTCAAAACCAGGAGGTTGTTTAACATAAACTTCCTCAGTTATAAAACCATTTAAAAAAGCTCTTTTCACATCCATTTGATATAAAGTTATCTCATGATGTGCTGCAAATGAAAGTAAAATGCGAATAGCTTCTAATCATGCAACAGGTGCAAAAGTTTCAGTGAAATCAATACCTTCTTCTTGTGAGTAGCCTTGAGCAACTAACCTTGCTTTATTTCTCACAACTTTACCATCTTCATCAAGCTTATTTCTAAATACACATTTAGTACCAATAGCTTGCTTATCTTCTGGTAGAGTGACTAGCTTCCATACATCATTCCTTTGGAACTGATTCAGCTCATCTTGCATTGCTAGAATCCACCCTTCATCTTCCAAAGCTTGATCAATCGTCTTAGGTTCCATCTCAGAGAGAAGTGCAAAATCAGCATGCTCCTTGAAAGAGGATCTGGTTCGTACTTTGTCACTAGGTTCTCCTATGATTTGATCTTTTGGATGATTGGTTTTGTACTTCCAGCTTTTTCTTGCTTCAGCTTCCGCTTGAGTAGAATTCTTCGTCTTGTCACCACCGGATGATGAAGAAGTACGTTCACCGTCTGACTTGTCACCAAGGTTTAATTCTGAAAATAACTCATCTAGCTCTGACATAGCAGTGTCAGGCTTCTTATCATCAAACTTGACGTGAATGGACTCTTCAACTGTCAAAGTTTCTTTGTTGTATATTCTAAAAGCTTTAGATCTTTCAGAATATCCCAAAAATATTCCTTTGTCAGCCTTGGAAACAAACTTACCAAGCTGATCTTTAGTATTCAAGATATAACAAATACAACCAAAAGGATGAAAGTAAGAAATGTTTGGTTTTCTACCTTTCCACAGTTCATAAGGAGTCTTATTCAAAATAGGTCTTATATAAATTCTATTTTGAATATAACACGCTGTGTTTATTGCTTCTGCCCAAAAATGTTTCGCAATATCAGCTTCATTGATCATGGTCCTGGCCATTTCCTAGAGGGACCTATTTTTCCTTTCTACAACACCATTCTGGGAGATGCCATTTTCTTCACAAAATTTTTGAAAGTTTTCATTTTCAAATTCTCCCCCATGATCACTTCTAATAGAAGAAATACAAATGCCTTTTTCATTTTGAACTGATTTGCAGAAAACAGTAAATACCTTAAAAGACTCATCCTTGTGGGCAAGGAATTTAACCCATGTCCATCTAGTAAAATCATCAACAATGACTAAACCATATTTCTTTCCAGTTAAAGAGGTTGTCCTTGTGGGACCAAAAAGATCAAGATGTAAAAGTTCAAGTGGTCTAGAAGTTGAAACAACATTTTTTAAATGAAAGGAAGTTTTAACTTGTTTTCCTTTTTGACAAGCCTCACAAAGGGCATCAGATTGGTACTTAAGATTTGGTAAGCCTTTAACAAGATTGTGCTTGTTTAATTTTGAGATTAATCTCAAGTTGGCATGACCTAATCTTTTGTGCCAAATCCATTGCTCATCTTCAACAGACATAAGACACTTGACATCTTGTTTTTCAAGTTCAGAAAGATCAACTTTATAAACATTTTGTTTCCTCTTTGCTGTAAAGAATATAGATCCATCGTTTTGCTCAGTAGATTATGTTTCAGTCCTTCAACATATAAAACATTATCAATAGAAGGAAGAGAGCCTTTACCTATGCGACTAATTCCAACTATTTTACCTTTCTGGTTTCCTCCGAAACCAACGAATCCAGCTTCTCTAGGTCTTAGTTCTTGGAACATATGCTTTTCTCCCGTCATGTGACACGAGCATCCACTGTCTAAGTACCAAGATTGGTGTGTTGACTTTGTTGCTAAGCATGTCTGCAACATAGACTATTTTATCTTTAGGTACCCATATCTTTTTGGGTCCTTTCTTGTTAGTTCTTGAAGGAGGCTTATCCTTCACAGTTTTAAAAACATTACATGCACTTTTCAAATGACCAGATTTATTGCAGTAAGTACAATGTAAGCATTTACTATGACTATGGGATTTATCAGATGCTAAATCATTTTCAAAAAGGGTTTCATCTGATATATAACCAAGACCATGAGTTGTCGTTTTACTGACACCCCAGATCATTGAAGCTTGCTTGCTACGGGTTACACTCTCTGCAAGAAACTTTTGAAATGCTTGTTCATAGTCATTTGATTTGCAGTTAGGATTGCCTGTAACCACAGAACTCTTAGCTTGAGAGCTCTCAGCTTCTGGTTGCTTGTTAGCTTCCAGACGCTGATTTTCAATTTTCAGCTTCTGGTTCTCTTCATTGAGTACAGAGTTTTCATTACGTAAAGAATGAAAATCTTGTGATACTTTTAAAAATTTATTTTTCAAATTCTTATATTCAATAGAGAGAGTGGCAGAGTCCTTAAGAAGATCATCAAAAGCAAGTTGAAGTTCAGAGTAGGAATCATATACTATTACCTCTTCAACTTCTTCTTCTGAATCAATGTCAGTGTCTGCCATGAGGGCAATGTGAGCTTCTTCTTCTTTATCTTCCTCAGAGGAGGATAAGTCAAGATCTTCCCATGTTGCCATGAGACCTTTCTTCTTTTTCTTGAAGGAGCTTCTTGTGGACTTTTCTTTAAGATTAGGACACTCAGATTTGAAATGTCCAGGCTTCTTACATTCATAGCAAATGACTTGGGCCTTGTCCTTGTCTTTGCTCTCCTTCTTGTCCTTTGAATCTTTCTTCTGAAACCTCCTTCTGAAGTTTCTTTTCTTCCACATTCTCTGGATCTTCTTAGATATGAATGCTAGCTCATCGTCTGATCCATCAGAATCTCCTTCTGAAGCTTCATCATCTGATTCTTCTTCTTCAGCCTGAAAAGCTTTAGAAGAAATAGGTTTATGTTGATTAACTTTTAAAGCAATAGACTTACTCTTCTTGGTAGGTTCTTCTTCATTTAGCTCAAGTTCATGAGCTTTTAAAGAACTCATAAGATCTTCAAGCCGAAGAACATTTAGATCTTTTGCTTCTTGAATGGCAGTGACTTTGGGTCTCCACTTCTTAGTCAAGCTTCTCAAGATCTTTCTCACATGATCAGGTGTAGTATAACTTTTTCCAAGGGCCTGCAACCCATGAACACGTGTTTGGAACCTTCCAAACATAGTTTCAATGTTCTCTCCATCTTCCATTCTGAATAGCTCATACTGGCGTACCATCATGCTAGCCTTTGTTTCTCTTACTTGGACAGAACCCTCATAAGACAACACAAGAGAATCCCAGATTTCTTTGGCAGTATCAAACTTACCACATTTATCATATTCTCTTTCTGTCATAGCACAGATGAGAATAAATCTAGCCTTCTGATTGGTTTGATATCTCTTTTTCTGATCATCAGACCAGTTTTCCCTAGGTATTGCAACGCCAAGGGCATTAGCGGGAGAAATGTATCCGCTTTCAACTATATCCCATAAATCAAGATTTTGTGCCTCAAGGAATGCTTTCATCTTATCTTTCCAGTAATCAAATTTTTCTCCATTGAATAGAGGAGGACGGTTCATATGACCACCTTCAGTAGACATGTTCACAATATAGGATCTTTTCTCTTGACACTGTTAAGTGCTCAACCAAGAGGCCGAGCTCTGGTACCAACTGAACGTGAACACAAGAAGGGGGTTGAATTGTGTTGAAAACTTTTCGCAAACTTTAAGTTAGAAACACTTAGAACACAAGTTTTTCAAAACTGTTTGTTTATCGGATGCTGGAAATAATCGGACGCTGGAAAAGCAGTTTGTGAAAACTTGTTTTTAACACAGCAAGATGGAAATGAATAGAAAGCAGTAAAGCAAAAGACACAGAGATTTATACTAGTTCACTACCAAACTGGTAGCTACGTCTAGTCCCTTCGTTCATGAAGGATTTTCCACTATAATCAACCTGATTACAATTTCCTCAAGAGTATTCTACTGTCACAACTTGACAATACTCTCAACTTCTCAAAACGACTCAGTACAGTCGAGCATTTGAGGACACAGCCTTAACTAGGCCAAAACAAACTTTTACAAGTGAGTTGAAATACAGTTAAAACTAACTCTCACAGAAAGGATAAAAGATTAAGCTCAACTATAGAAAAACTTTCTTAAAGAAAGGGTCGGACGCTGAGTTCAGTTCTTGTAGTCCAGAGACTTAGCACGAGACTTGATTGCTCACAGAAGCAGTGCTTGTTCTCAGTAAATGAGGTAATATTTCAGCAGAATTTCAGCAAGCTTTTTCACAGTATATGCGTTAGCTCTTCAATGGATACCATGAGGTATATATAGGAATTCCAAGGATATTACCGTTATGGTAAAAATGGCTCCTTTCCATTGAGTGAGGTAAATTCAAAAAGCTGTCTCTTTCTTCCTTTCCAGAGAATATCCCAGTAGTACATATTACTGTTTTCGTACTACCTTACTTTTCACAATTGCTTGTACGATTTTTGTCTTCTAGCTAAAGGTGTCACCTTTGATACCTCGTACAACAATTTTAGCGCTCAGAATCAATTTCGAAATTCGTTCCAGAAACTTCTGAGAGGAAGAGCAGCAACGTGACTAACACGTGATTTGAAATGAAGTTCAGACGCTCACTCAGAATCGGAAGTTCAGACGCTCGTAGCAATTGGATAAGCCTAGTGTCATAAAGAGAAAATTCCAGTCGCTCACAAGGATGAGCCGGATGCTGACACATGAAATGTATCCTTCTCTTGAGAATTACTTTCTTCTTGCTTGAGTGGCTTAGAATATATGTATTATTAGTATCTGCACACTTCAAGAAATGTTAGAACATAAATTGTTCTCTTGTGAATACTTTGTTATCATCAAAATTAATGAGGGTCTAAACTTCTCAATCGTTTAGGTTCCAACAAAATTGAATGTGTGAATATTGTGTTTAGTGATTTTTGCCCAGTGGGAATCGATTCCCAGGCCCTGTGAATCGATTCAGGGCTGTGAGTTGCTGGGACTCGATTAGGCTTTCAGTGAATCGGAGAGTGAATCGATTCACAAAGATTGATTCTCTGTGAATCGAAGCTTGAATCGATTCACGAAAATCAGTTCTCTGTGAATCGAATCTGGGAGCTGCAGGAATCGATTCATTCACTTAAAACTGCAATTCCTGTCATTTTTGCACTGAGTGAATCGATTCACCTATGCTGTGAATCGATTCACAGCTGCAGTATAACAGAAAAATTCAGCAGAAAAAGAGACAAAACACGATTTTGAGAGAGAGTTAGAGAGAGAAGGTGATAGAGAGAAGGAGGAGAAGGGGGTTAAACACCTAGGGTTCACATCTTGAAGGGGAAAACATGGATTCATGCTAGATTCATCATCAATCTTAGCTTAAATCCAAGTTAATGGAGTGTTCACTCTTGGTTTGGAAGTTGGAAGGAACCCCTAGAAGCCAAGCTTGAAGGAGAAGGAGCAGAACGTGAAGGAGGAAGAAGGAGGAGCTGAACATCAACCTTGAGCTTGAATCTTAGGAGTTGTGGTGAGTTCTTCCTTCCCTTAGGTGATGGGCACCCATAAGTCCCACATTAGGGTTCCCTTGAAGAAAACCCTTGAACCCTAGGTTAGAATTTTCCCTAATCCTTCTTATTTCTACAGTTTGTAATGTTAAATGGCTATGCATGTGTTATAGGGACAGATTAAAGGGGTTAATGTTGTACTCAAAACCCCCATAAACTGTGAGATTGATGTTTGACCATTGGGAGCTCCATGGAGTTCTAATGGGAGTGTGTCTTGTCTTGATGTATTTTCCTTGACTGAGCATGCTATATGTTTCCATTTGAATATGAAATGTATCTTTTTACATGAATATGTTCAGTTACATGTGAAGTTAGAGTAGCACCTAATTGTATTCTTAATCTTGATTAAAGCATGCATTTAAGGATATAGTTGGTGAATTAAATTCCCTAAAAGACACTAAGATGCCTCATTAAAAAGGGGGTGATCGGTATGGTTAGCCGTGTGGGACGCCCTCGGACGGTTAAGACGTCTAACCACCATATCGAAAGCGTATTTATGGGGTTGTATGGACGTAAGCATACAACGCTACCCATGAATACGAGCCAAAGATGAATTAGAAATTCATAATAAGAATATGCATTTGCATCAATGTATGATATTAAGTTCTGACTGATAATAAATTGTATGAGTTAATGGTGAGGAGTCGAAGGGAGGATTCACTGAGATTATTATCTCACCCCACTCCTTTATTTAATTATCTTTACAGATGCACAGGCATCAAAGGAGGACTGATAGCGGCTAACTCTTGGGATGTTATTTATTTTGTAGTAGTCTTAAGTAACACCTTAAATGTGTAATTTCTAGAATTATGTATTGGGTTGTACTATCAGGAACTTATGTATTTGAGTTTTAGTTTTGTGGTTTTCTGGACTTAGTGTTGAACTTAAGTTTGAATTACTCTTGGGATTACTGTACCTAATGATAATTATCCTATTTTCAAGTTAATGAAAGTAAGGTGTTACATTATGGTATCAGAGCAGTTTGATTCTAATCGGACTGTAGGGATTGCTAGGAATAGTTTCGTGAATTTCTTGAGTCTGCTGTTGTTTTTCTACTTAGTATGCTATGAGATATTGAGCTTGATCAACTCAATGCTTGGTGCATTCTGTGCAGAATTATGGCTTCAGGTTCTGGAAGGCACGGGAGACCTAGAAGGAATGCTGCGATACCTCCGTCTCTGCCAGGACAAGAGAATGCTTGGCTACAAGGGATATTGCAGGCTATTCAGAATCAGAGTATTGCCACCAACAATCTTGCGGCTCAGTTAGCCCAACAACAGTAGTACCAAGCCCAACCTCCCCCGCAAGAGGAGGAATTAGACCGAAAATTCCTCAAGTTCCTCAAGACGAAGCCACCAACCTTCAATGGAAAAGTAGAAGCCATGGCATCCCAACACTGGCTAGAAGCCGTGGAGAAGAGTTTTAAGGTGGTTCATTGTACCGAGGAGCAAAAGGTCGAGCTAGCTACTCATGTGCTCATAGAGGATGCTGAAAACTGGTGGAAAGGGGCCCGAGCTTATATGGTGGCTCAAGGGACACCACTAACTTGGGTGAACTTTCAGAGGGTCTTCTTGGAGAAGTACTTTCCACAGACTGTGAAAGATATGATGGATAGAGAGTTAGTCCAACTTCAGCAAGGAAAATCTACTGTTTCCGAATATGTGAACAAGTTTGAGGAGTTGGTAAGGTACTCATCTGTTGCTCAATTTGCTCCGAATGATAACTGGAAAATCAAGCAGTTCAAGTGGGGACTAAGGCCAGACATCCAGAACAGCATTTCACAAACTGAATTCACCGAATTCGCCAGGGTAGTCCATCAGAGCTACGTGGCTGAAGCAAGCTTGAAGAGGATGTATGAAGATAGGCAAACGAGGTGGCAAGATAAGAACAAAAAGAAGGATGAGGATAAGAGCGCTCAACGAGTGAAACCGAAAGGAAATCTTTTTAAAGGAAAGCAGGCTCAAACCTCCGAGTCTGCTTATCATGCATGCTCGAACTGTGGGAAGGTGCATCAGGGAGAGTGCATGAAGGGCAAGAATGTTTGCTTTGTTTGTCACCAACCAGGGCACATGGCTAAGGAGTGCCCCCAATACACTAAGGGAAAAGGAGCCAAGTCTGGTGATCCTAACCAAGGGAGAGTCTTTACTCTTGATGCCCAGAAAGCAAAGGGAGCGGAAAATCTGATGAAAGGTACTTGTTTTTTTCAGGATGAACCTCTAGTTGTTTTGTTTGATTCGGGAGCAACACATTCCTTTATCTCTTGTAAATGTGTTCAAAGGCTAGGGTTGTATCCTACTTCTCTACAATTTCCGTTGCATGTATATACACCCACCGAAGGTAGCATTTCTACTTCCTTGATATGTGAGAATTGTCCTCTCATAATTCAAGGGAGAATGTTTTAGTAAACCTTGGGTGTCTACCTCTTGAGGGAATGGATGTTATCCTGGGTATGGATTGGCTTTCCGCCAATCAAGTTGTTCTGAACTGTTTCTGTAAAACGATTGAGTTTCCAAACGTGCATTCTATTATTGAAGAGTCAAGTTATGTTACACAGAGTAATGATCTTCTATTGAGTCACTGTCTAGTGGAAGGTCTTGCAGGATATATGATCTTATTTTCTTCAACTGTAGAGGCTAACCTAGATCTGGACACTATCCCTATAGTGAATGAATACTTAGATGTGTTTCCTAGCGAGGTAGCGACCTTACCCCCTGAGAGAGAAGTGGAGTTCTCAATAGAACTGGTTCCCGGAACGGGACCAATCTCCATAGCACCTTATAGGATGTCACCCTTGGAGTTGAGGGAACTAAAAACATAGTTGGAAGATTTGATTGCCAAGCAGTTTATTAGACCTAGTGTGTCACCTTGGGGCGCACCTGTCCTTTTGGTAAAGAAGAAAGATGGGAGTATGAGGTTATGTATTGATTACCGGAAAATCAACAAGATCACGGTGAAGAATAAATACCTTTTGCCCAGAATAGTTGACTTGTTAGATCAACTTAGGGGAGCTTCGATTTTCTCTAAGATTGATCTAAGATCTGGTTATCACAAGATTAGAGTTAAGGTAGAGGATGTCCCAAAGACGGCATTTAGGACTAGATACGGGCACTATGAGTATTTGGTTATGCCTTTTGGTCTGACCAATGCTCCAGCCGTATTTATGGACTATATGAACCGAATTTTTAGGCCTTTTCTTGACAAGTTTGTAGTGGTCTTCATAGACGATATCTTAGTTTATTCTAAGGATCCTCGAGAGCATGAGGAACACCTTAGGATTGTTCTCAGTACCCTTAGGGAAAAGAGCCTTTTTGCTAAGCCTGAGAAATGTGAGTTTTGGCTCAGTGAAGTTAAGTTTCTGGGTCATGTGATTTCTAAAGCGGGAGTGTCGGTTGATCCTAGTAAAGTAGAAGCAGTCCTTAGTTGGGAGCGACCAACCCACGATCCACGAAGTTAGGAGCTTTCTAGGATTAGCCGGTTACTACCGAAGGTTCATTAAGGGATTTTCGCAGATGGTACTTCCCCTAACAAGGTTAACCCGAAAGGGGGAGCCTTTTGTGTGGACTAAGAGCTGTGAGAGTAGTTTCCTAGACTTAAGATCAGGTTGACTTCCACCCCGGTCTTGATTATCCCTGACCCAGCATTGGGATTTGAAGTTTATAGTGATGCCTCTAAGAAAGGGTTAGGATGTGTTCTTATGCAGAATCGACAAGTTGTAGCCTATGCATCTAGGCAGTTAAGGCCCCACGAGGAGAACTACCCTACTCATGACTTAGAACTCGCAGCCATTGTCTTTGCTCTAAAGATTTGGCGACATTATCTGTATGGTGCTCAGTTTGAAGTGTTTAGTGATCATAAGAGCTTGAAATACCTTTTTGATCAGAAGGAACTTAATATGAGACAAAGAAGATGGGTTGAGTTCCTAAAAGATTATGACTTTGAGTTGAAGTACCATCCGGGCAAAGCGAATGTGGTCGCTGATGCCTTGAGTAGGAAATCCTTGCATGTGTCTTCACTGATAATAAAAGAAATGGAGTTGCTGGAGTCCTTTAGGGACCTTAACCTTGGAATTTTCCCATCAGTGAACAGTCTCATGCTTTACCATCTAGAAATTTCCTGCAATTTTAGGGAACAGATTAGGTCTGCTCAGAGATTAGATGTAAAGTTGCAGTCTAGCAAACACAGCCCCGGTTTCTCTGAAGCTGAGGATGGCACTTTAATGTTCCATCAGAGAATCTGCATACCAAAGGATAATTCCATTAAGCAGCAGGTTCTAGGAGAAGCCCACAAGAGTGGATTCTCGGTACACCCTGGCTCCACCAAGATGTACCAGGACCTTAGACAGAGGTATTGGTGGCCAGGCATGAGGAATGATGTGGCAGAATTTGTAGCTCAATGCTTGGTTTGTCAGAAAACCAAGATAGAACACCAAAAGCCTTCAGGTTTTCTCCAACCCTTAGAAATTCCCGAGTGGAAGTGGGATAGTATAGCAATGGACTTCGTGGGAGGGTTACCCTACACTCAGTTAGGATATGACTCTATATGGGTCATAGTGGACCGATTAACCAAATCTGCTCATTTCATCCCCATAAAGTCCACTTACAAAACTGCCCGGTTAGCTGAGATCTACATCAGAGAGATTGTTAGACTCCACGGAGTTCCAGCTAACATTGTCTCTGATAGGGATCCAAAGTTCACCTCTCGGTTTTGGAAGGCACTTCATCAAGCCTTGGGGACGAGGTTGAGTCTTAGTACAGCCTACCATCCCCAGACAGATGGCCAGTCGGAGAGAACCATTCAAACTTTAGAGGATATGCTTAGAGCCTGTGTTTTAGAGGATGGCGGTAGTTGGAGCAAGTATTTGTCATTAATTAAAATTTCATACAACAACAGCTATCACTCTAGCATAGGAATGGCACCGTACGAGGCTCTCTACGGTCGCAAGTGTAGGACTCCTCTATGTTGGTTTGAAGTGGGGGAGAAACAATTGTTAGGCCCCGACCTTGTTCAAGAAACCACTGATAAGATTCGTATGATTAGGGAGAAGATAAAGACTGCTCAGAGTAGGCAGAAAAGTTATGCAGATCGTAGGCTTAAACCCTTTGAATTTGATGAAGGAGAACATGTATTCCTAAAAGTCACTCCCACTATAGGTGTTGGTAGAGCTCTTAGGGCCAAAAAGTTGACCCCTCGGTATGTGGGTCCTTTCCAAATCCTCAGTCGAATTGGTCCTGTTGCTTACCAAATTGCTTTACCTCCTTCTCTGTCAAATCTCCACAATGTTTTTCATGTGACTCAGCTTAAGAAATACATTCCGGATCCATTCCACTCCATAGACCATGAGTCTATACAACTTAGATCAGATTGCACGTACCAACCCGAACCGGCCCAAATAGTGGACCGAGCTTCCAAAGCACTCAGGAATAAGACTATCCCTTTGGTCAAGGTGATCTGGGAAGGATCCACTCCCGAAGAAGCCACTTGGGAACTCGAAGATGAGATGCGAAGCCAATACCTGCAACTTTTCCAATAGGTATGTAAGTTTATCAAATTTTGAGGACAAATTTTTTTTTAGGTGGGTAGTAGTGTAACACCCCAATCCCTCAAGCTTGGTTTGATGTGTGTGCACAAACTTAGTATGGCTTAATGATGAATTTTAAGTGATTTTCTCATTGATTGTCAAAAATTGAATGTGTGAATATTGTGTTTAGTGATTTTTGCCCAGTGGGAATTGATTCCCAGGCCCTGTGAATCGATTCAGGGCTGTGAGTTGCTGGGACTCGATTAGGCTTTCAGTGAATCAGAGAGTGAATCGATTCACAAAGATTGATTCTCTGTGAATCGAAGCTTGAATCGATTCACGAAAATCAGTTCTCTGTGAATCGAATCTGGGAGCTGCAGGAATTGATTCATTCACTTAAAACTGCGATTCCTGTCATTTATGCACTGAGTGAATCGATTCACCTATGCTGTGAATCGATTCACAGCTGCAGTATAACAGAAAAATCCAGCAAAAAAAGAGACAGAACGCGATTTTGAGAGAGAGTTAGAGAGAGAAGGCGATAGAGAGAAGGAGGAGAGGGGGGTTAAACACCTAGGGTTCACATCTTGAAGGGGAAAACATGGATTCATGCTAGATTCATCATCAATCTTAGCTTAAATCCAAGTTAGTGGAGTGTTCACTCTTGGTTTGGAAGTTGGAAGGAATCCCTAGAAGCCAAGCTTGAAGGAGAAGGAGCAGAACGTGAAGGAGGAAGAAGGAGGAGCTGAACATCAACCTTGAGCTTGAATCTTAGGAGTTGTGGTGAGTTCTTCCTTCCCTTAGGTGATGGGCACCCATAAGTCCCACATTAGGGTTCCCTTGAAGAAAACCCTTGAACCCTAGGTTAGAATTTTCCCTAATCCTTCTTATTTCTACAGTTTGTAGTGTTAAATGGCTATGCATGTGTTATAGGGACGGATTAAAGGGGTTAATGTTGTACTCAAAACCCCCATAAACTGTGAGATTGATGTTTGACCATTGGGAGCTCCATGGAGTTCTAATGGGAGTGTGTCTTGTCTTGATGTATTTTCCTTGACTGAGCATGCTATATGTTTCCATTTGAATATGAAATGTATCTTTTTACATGAATATGTTCAGTTACATGTGAAGTTAGAGTAGCACCTAATTGTATTCTTAATCTTGATTAAAGCATGCATTTAAGGATATAGTTGGTGAATTAAATTCCCTAAAAGACACTAAGATGCCTCATTAAAAAGGGGGTGATCGGTATGGTTAGCCGTGTGGGACGCCCTCGGACGGTTAAGACGTCTAACCACCATATCGAAAGCGTATTTATGGGGTTGTATGGACGTAAGCATACAACGCTACCCATGAATACGAGCCAAAGATGAATTAGAAATTCATAATAAGAATATGCATTTGCATCAATGTATGATATTAAGTTCTGACTGATAATAAATTGTATGAGTTGATGGTGAAGAGTCGTAGGGAGGATTCACTGAGATTATTATCTCACCCCACTCCTTTATTTAATTATCTTTACAGATGCACAGGCGTCAAAGGAGGACTGATAGCGGCTAACTCTTGGGATATTATTTATTTTGTAGTAGTCTTAAGTAACACCTTAAATGTGTAATTTCTAGAATTATGTATTGGGTTGTACTATCAGGAACTTATGTATTTGAGTTTTAGTTTTGTGGTTTTCTGGACTTAGTGTTGAACTTAAGTTTGAATTACTCTTGGGATTACTGTACCTAATGATAATTATCCTATTTTCAAGTTAATGAAAGTAAGGTGTTACACCAAACCTTAGCCTTAGCTCGATTCAACCATACACCCACAGACTAACAAACAACAACAACAGAAAATACGAGCAAAGGATACATTGTGTATACAATCATTCAGTCTAGAATCAATTTATTACACAGCCATGGCAAAAAAAAAAAAATAGAAGAATACTGAGATTGAGAAGACGAGGGAACCTGGGTTTTGTGGCTTCCCAGAAAATTTACAAACAGGGGATGGAGGAAAAAAAAAACCTAGAACTAGGAAGTATTTAAATTTTTGGTTTGGGTGGCCTCACGGGTTCTTTCTTCTTCTTCTTGACTCTGCTTGCTCTGCCTCTCCTTCTCCTTGTGCTATTTTCTGGATCCGGTTCGCTCTCCCCGTTTCTGTTGCATGTCTCTGGCTTTTATAGCCTCATAGTCCCTACCAAAAAATAGAATAAAATCAGCGTAATAAAAATTAAAGAAAAGAAAGGAGATAGAAACTTCCCTGATTCGTCAAATCTACACGTTCTCTCCATGCACATCATGGATTCGGACCGAATCATGTGGATAGGATTTGATTCGATTTTGTGGAAATAGAGAAGAAAAAGGAAAGAAAATATTGTGGGTAGGTTGCGGCCGTTTGGATGATTTTAGGGTTAGGGTTTGAAAGGAGTGAGGAGAGACGAGGAGGAGCGGTTGAATGGCTTTCTAGGGTTGGGGTCGATTTTGGTGGAAGGATGAAGGAAAAAGGAAGAGAAGGGGGCGAGGATTCAGGAGGGAGATGCGGCTTGAAAACTAGGGTTAGAGTGAGGATGAAGAAGAACGAGGGTGAGTGAGAGTGGTACTGCGGCTAGAAAACTAGGGTTAGGGTTGGTTGAAAAGGGGAGGCCGAGAATGGTGGAGAAATTGAAGGAAAAGAGGATTCAGAGAGAGAATAGAGCGCCGTTGGGATCCTAGGGTTTATGTGCTCCTAGGTTTCGAGAAAGGGAAGAAGGAAGTGAAGTGAGGGAAGAGAGGACGAGGAGATGGGGGCGCCGCGGCTTGGAAGCTAGGGATGGAGAAGATGAAGAAGAACGAGGGAAGAGAGCGAGGCGGACGAGAGAGAGGCGTCGTGGGGTGAAGGTTTGAGAGAGAATGAGAAAGTGCAGAATGAGGGTGAGGGAATTAGGGTTAATAGGATTAGGTTAAAAATGGGTTGGGCCGCGTGGGCCAAGGGCTGGAGGGATGAGTTGGGCTGGGTGTTCGAATGGAGAAAAAAGGGTGCAGGAAGCAAGCAGATGTAAGGGGGAGCACAGGGGTGTGAAAAAAAAAATGGTGGTGCGCGTGGAATGAGGGAATGAGGCGATGGGCTGCTGGACTGGCCAGCTTTTGGCTATTGCTATTGGCACCCCACGTATTTCAATTGGCACCCCCCTTTCCTTTGAAAAATAAATTTTCTTTTTCTCTCTTTCTTTTTTCTTTTCTTTTCTTTCTTCTTTTCTTTTCTTTTCTTTTATTCCTTTTTCCCTTCCCTTTTTTATTATGAAACCAAAAACATTATTTTTATTTCTTATCACAAATTTAAAAAGTTAAAATAAAATAAAAAGGCCGAACAAAATTAGGGTACTACAGTAATAAAGCTTAGAATTTAAAAAGGAAAGCAGGAAATTCTGCTGTACAGGCCAGCACGGCACGACCTGGTTGTGCTTTGTTCTGCCTGATGCTAAATTTAGGGAAAATGGGGGGACACGGCCGTGCTCTGTAGCACGCCCTGGCCGTGCCTCCCTGCAGTCTCATGTGAATTTTATATGTTTTATGTTAATGGCTTATGTTTTGGGTTCTCAATGAAAGGGGTTTTAACCCTATAAGGAAAGCAAGGCTAAATTAATATACTTGTTTTAATATTCATGCCTTTGAGTTTTAATTCTATGTTTTAGCATAGTTGTTCATTGGTTGTGACTTATTGTTTAGAAGGTTTTACCTCTCGTTATTGGTTAATGAGAACTAAGATGAATTCCCTTAATGATTATGGATTTTGATTACGTGACATACGATTGTTTGACATGATTGTTTGATGTGATTGTTTGACATGGCATATGCATTGATGTTTGTCTGTCTGCATGATGATTCGAACGGCAGGCCTATCGGTTGTGAATCCTTGCAAGCGTTTACCGGCGGGGACCCCTTTGTTAAATAAGGTTAAAAGTTGGGCAAATATATCCAGCTCGTATGCAATTGCGGAGGACCAAGGGGGTATATCAGAGGAACTCATTTTGCATGATGTAGCATTGTTAATAATGATTACATTGAGGAACCCATTACGCATAACGTTGTATTATTAATACTGCAACATTGAGGAATTGATGTGAATTGTGCATTTTGAATTATGAATGAGGCTTGAGGATTTATTATGAATTATGTTACTTTGTAAGTGATTGCTCTTGAAGTGAGTTTGTGTTCAATATTAAAGCATGATTGAATGATTGAAGGTAGTGAGTAGGAGTTGATTAAGACATTTTGAATAATATACTTATGCTTAATGGGAAGATTTTTCTATACGTAGCACACCACATATAGCTGGAAACAACGGTAAATGTTTTTATGATTTTAAGTCTATATTACTGAGTTTTATAAACTCGCATTTTGGGGCATTGTTTTCAGGTGCCAACTTATTGGAGAGGTTCAGAGTCTAAAATACTAGGTTGTGTCCCTATAAATTAGGAATTAATGTACAAACTTGCAATTGTTTTGTCTTATTATTCTTATTGAAAAAGGTTGTATTTATTAAAAGTAAACTCTACTTTTCAAACTCTGATTTATGTTTACTAGTTTTAGTAGTGTTAAATTGCAATTTGAACCAAGGACTATCAGTAGTATATTTTGTATGAAGCCCTATGCATTTAGGGATTTTATTTAGCCAAAGTATAGTATTTTAAAAAGGATTCACTTTTCATTATTATTTTGTAAGGCGAAAAGTTTTCCATGTCTAATTTAATTACGGTTAGATTAGCAAGTAATTCTCCAATTGGAGTCGGGGTGTTACATTATGGTATCAGAGCCAGGTCGACCCTCTCGGACTGTGAGTCAAGTGTGTCTAGAAGTGATCCGGTCTAGGAAAGTATCAGTTGTGTCTGTGAATGTAAGTGGTCTGAGTTCTTTTGATGAATTATTTTGGTAGGCCACCTCAAGGATTCATCTAAGGAATGGGGATGATGAGGATTTGCAGGGAATATTAGAGGTATGTACTCATTTCGTGAGAAATCCTCATATATGTATCTACTCCTAAGTACAAATTCAGACTCCGTAATTGTAACACCCCAATTTTTATGAAAACTATTTTATTGAAGGAGGAATAATTTTTAGGACTTAATAAATATTTTTAAGTCACAGTTTGAAATTTTAGAAGTTTAGTTAATTACTAATTGACTGTTTTCTGTCGTATTTAATACGACTTCTCTATTAATAATTTTCTATAGATAATTTTATTGTTTGAAATTATTCTTGACGATAGGAAAAATTAGAATTAGTAATTATTACTAATTTATAGTTTTTACTATGTTGTAGTAATTCTGCCGTTATAAGGTTATTAGGTAAGTTTTTAACTGAAACATACCCAAATGTGATCCAAATTTTATAAAATTTCATATTTAAGTATTTTCCGATATTTATGATTTATTAAAAATTTTTGGGAATTTTTGGGCATCAAAAAATATATAAACTATTTTCTACGCCTAGAAACTACCTAACGGTAACTTTTTAGCTCGTAAATCGAGAAAGCGACATTCATAGAAATACTTCTAATATTTTTGGGGTCATTTTGGTTGATTAATAATTTTTGATTATGGAGGAATTTATTAGATTTATTTTTGGAGTTTTTGGTACAAAAACTCTAATAAACGCGAAACGCCGCGCACCCGGTTGATCGATAACGCACCGAAGCTAAACCCTTTGCTTTTTTTGGCGGGATGTCGACCACTTTAGACCAATGGGAGCCAAGACACATGCTTGGGACCCACCTTGGGCAAATGAAATGTTTTGATTGGCTTAGGTGTAATTGGTAGTTAGATTACTTAGTTAGTTTGTAACTAAATGGTTAAGATCCAACTAAATGAACAAATTTTATTCCCTTCCTTGTCCCTTGAAATCTCTATAAATAGAAGATCAGCCCCTTCATAATTTTTCCATTTATGCTTGGTGGAGAAAATTCTAGAGAGAGAAAGTTGGTGTTCTTGAAGAAACTTAGATATTAAGCTTGTAATCTCCATTCCTTTCTTCTTAATCCTTGATCAATCATCATCAAACTTCTTGGTAAGCTTCCTAACCCATCTTATTTTCCTCTTGGCTTCCATGGATGAGTTCTTCAAGGTTTTAGTGTTTGCTTAGAAATTGCTTAGATCTTGATGTTTAGGCTTAATACCTCATAGATTTACCATTTCCTTCATGTTTTAATGAGTTTTGTGTATTTAAAAGTCTTGGAACCTCTAGATCTTGGTGAGGCCGAACCTTTCAAGGGTTTATTTTTGACTTGATTTAAGTTGTTTTGAAGTGGGATCTTGTAAGGTTTTAGCTTAAGATATTTAAATCTAGTCATATACATGTTTAAGCATTGATTTGTGAAATCAAAATTTGTTGTTTTTAGTTCTTTAAAACCGTGACTTATGAGCAAGCTTTTAATGATGTTTTAACTTATTTTTAAGTGTATCAAAGTGATAAAAAAGTTGGCTTATGGTAAGGAGTTTTGAATCTAACAAAGTTATCATGATTTAGAAGTTAAAGGTTTGAAACTTTGAAGTTGTTTCTTTTTAGAAAGTGTTTTTAACTTGTTTTATGCCTAAAATAGTTGTAAAAAGTGGTCAAAGATTTGATTTACCAAAATCTTTCAAAAAGATTTGATTTTAGGAAAAAGTTTTGGTATATGTCTTAAGATTTGTTTTAAACTTATAAGGAAAGTGTTTCCAAAGTTTTATGACATGTTTAAGTGCTTTAAAAAGTTATTCAAAATTGGAAAAATACTATTCAAAGTGGTAAAACACTATTCCAATTGGTAGAACACTATTCAAAGTGGTAAGTTTTGGTTTTAGTATTTTCTAAGGGTGATAGTTTTGTAAAAACTTCAAAACTTGCATGATTTGAACTTGCTTCATGACATATGACTAGATGTGATCAAATAGGGATTAAGTTAAGTGATTCCTATGCCTTTGAGTACCCAAAAACGTGGCTACCCTAGGAGTACACCACATGAGTTTTTAGTTCTAATTGAATGAACTTATGATTGTTAAGGTTCGTGCGACGTATGACTCGACGACACTTTGGATTTACCTGCTTTGGAACGCATTCCAGGTAAGAGAAAATTCTTACATAATGAGTTTGGGCTTTTTGCCTTGTTTGTTGTGTGGTTTGATTGGTTGTTAATTGTGTAGTAGTACTTGTAGTATTACTATGTGTTGTAGAGATGTTGTAGCATGTTTTTTTATTCTGCGTGGCAACAATGAATTGTGTTATGTCTTAAATTAAGTATGACTGTTTTGATTTGAACTTGAAATTGATTGAAGTATGCATAATAATGTTAATGATGATGGATTAATTAATAATGTGATGAACGACTGTTATTGGTTTGATGATTCACAATGGAAAATCTGATGCAATTCCACAAGCCGAGAAAAGATTTCATTAATGAAACATTAAGGGTATTTTGACTTAAAAGGAAGCGTGAGGGTTTTAGTATAACTAGCCAAAGCTTGCAAAGATATTTTCTTAATGGAACCACATTAGAAGAAGAACTTGAATAAACAATGAAATTTGCGAAAACAGTTGAGTTAAATGATGCGTCTGGGAAAAATTCTAGCTAGGAAAGACTTGGTAATTAAGAGTGTTCGCACTGCCTCTCTTTCCTGGGAATTCCCCTAATGCATTATTTAGTACAACTAGGGTTCCAATGACCTAAAGCTGAAAAGCTATTTCTGGTACAATATCACTTAGGTGTGGCACCAAAACTGAGATTTGAAATTCACTAAGTTGAGATAGTTGAGGACTCATCGATCCGCATTAGTTAATTAAAAAGATATCTCGGACACTCGATATGGTGGGTGGGCCATACTAAAGAACTGGATTGATGCATACTAATCATGAAGCATTCAAATCTAGAGGCCGTTCCCAGTATCCTGGATTCTCAGACCTGGAGGCAGTTCCCAGTGTCCTAGGACTTTTGGGCCTAGAGGCGGTTCCTAGTGTCCAGCCTGGAGGTTGTTCACAGTGCCATTTTACCCTTGGTAGGGGAATTTACTTGGACCTGGAAAACAAAGTTCCTCGTCTACTGTTGTCCTTTTTTAAGGCTGCAGGTGTATACACAAACTTGTTCATAATGCATTTGCATGCATAACTAACCACATTGTAACATGTGATGACTGGATTGTTTATTTACTGATTGAATTAGTTCCCAGTGTCCTAGGACTTTTGGGCCTAGAGGCGGTTCCTAGTGTCCAGCCTGGAGGTTGTTCACAGTGCCATTTTACCCTTGGTAGGGGAATTTACTTGGACCTGGAAAACAAAGTTCCTCGTCTACTGTTGTCCTTTTTTAAGGCTGCAGGTGTATACACAAACTTGTTCATAATGCATTTGCATGCATAACTAACCACATTGTAACATGTGATGACTGGATTGTTTATTTACTGATTGAATTATTTGTTCACCTGAAAATGCTTGATATACCATGATGATGCATGCGGTCTATTAAGTGTGTATATGTATATAAAGACATGTTGTTGTATTATATATATATATATATATATATCATGTTTGCATGCGACATAGCATATGATAAACTCGTGGACAAAGAATTTACTCTTGCACTATTGTTGGATTGGACATTCTTATGGATGTTACCAGACGGAGTTCCACATTGCTGTTGTACTTCCGTCCTTCCCAAGAGCGTTGAAGAATGAACAAATAGAGGAAGATTCCTCTGAGTGCTCTATGTTCGGATCTTGCTGAATGGTTTTCAGTAAGAGTCAATAGCTGTTGGCCAGCTTTGCTTAGGGTATTTTCCTGTAAATGATCATGGTATTTGATACATTCAATATAAAGTGTTATACTCTGATATTTGACAAAAGGTTTATTACTCATCATTTGAAATTGTAGTACTCTTCATGTCTCATTTTTTAAAAGGGTTTTCAAAAGAAAGAAAAAGAAAAAAAAATTTACTCCTATTTTCCACTGTGAACAACTGAAGAGTACATTTTACTGAAAGCATATGAGCATTAAATGTTTTCAGCATTAGACTGGGTTGCACCGTAGCGCTCCGAAAATGGGGTGTTATAGTAATGCCCGTCCAATAGTAGTTCAGGTCGTGAAGGATTTAAGCCACTCTAGCCTGCCTAAGTCCACAGAATGCATACCTGGCAGCAGTTGAGTTTAGTGGCCACGTTAAAATCTACTACTACTGGAAGTTCATTACAAGAGTTCTGGTATGACGAAATTGATGACAAAGTAGTCATGGGACAACAAGAGTATTATGGGATATTCTTGAAGAAACCACGACCTTTGTGAAAGATAAGATGTTTTGGTATCCGATAAATACTCATGTTTCAAATATTGGAATTTCTTTTATACGGTATAAAAGTTTAAGTTTTGAAAACACAAAGTTTGAAAGTTATTGCGAAAGTTATGATTTAATAAACGTGAACGAATTTCTTTCACTTCGAATTTTCATTGATTATTTTTAATTTCTTGCATGATCTGATTTTATGCTTGCTTGGGAATTGGAAATTGAGAAGCATCAATCTAAGGTTTGTTGTGATACTTGACTTTTGTGATGCTTGATTTAAATGATATTAAGCTTCACATCACGTTGTAAGTTTTCAACACTTATGTCAATCATTTTATATTGGTTATGAAGTTGCACTTCTTGTGTTTGTGATTTATAGGTATAAACTCCTGTACCTTGGTTAGTAAAATGTCAGTAGGGATTTCAGCTTGCATGACTGAGGAACATAGGTGTTATGTTAGAATTGGAATTGAATGAATAGGCTCATTTGAAAATATTTTCTATTATGCCATGATGTTTGATGTAACACCCTAACTCTAATTAGGGGATTACTTACTAATTAAACCTGTATTTAAGGAAATAGGTCTCGTAAATTTTTCTCACTTACACGGTAAACGTAAACCTGAGTTCTCGAAAGCGGAACCTAACTTTAGTTATTACAACTTCTTTTCAAAGAATAGCTAATTAAAATAATTACAAATTATACATAAATCTCTTAATTACACAAAGACACAACTCAGAAACCAAGACTCGACTCATGATCCGGTAACTCGGGTCTCGCCGGAAGGCAAGACCGAGAACAATCCAATGCTTTGAACCTCATCAACCGTTGTACCTGAAAACAACGCCCCAAAGGTGAGTTTATAAAACTCAATAACATAGACTTAGAATAAAAACACTTCTACCATTATTCTCAGCCATATGTGGTGTGCGACATATAGAAAATCCTCCCCATAAATATATACATATTTATTTGTTCACTATCCTTAATCAAACCTCAAACATGATAGCGCAACTAAGTTTCCAACTCCCAAACACACATCAACACATAACCTAAACATAACACGATCACTTTTCACCAACCTCAATTCATAATCATTGCACACACGTGTTCAATAATGTTTACAAGCAAATCACAATTCATAGTAACGCAGTTGACATCTTTAAAGAGAGAAACAATTGCAAACAAATGTCCAAAGGACCACAATGAATGTCCCCACTTGACCCAGCCCAATTGCAAAATGAGTAAAATCCTGTATATAAGGATAAAGCCAAAAGGCCCAACTCAAACGCAGAATGGGTAAAATCCTATATATAGAAGGATAAAGTCAAGGGGCCCCAACGGCAAAGGTGGTAGCTAATCACTTACGATGGGGTTGCAGAGCAAATTGCAAACATTCCAAACAATTCCTATCAGAGGAATACAAGCGCCTTGTATTGTAACAACCCAGCCCCCACCCACATTGGAGTGTTACAAAAGGGTTTCCGAAAGGTATGTTACTCACAGGACTTCACACAATTTCAATCAAGAACATAATTAAGGAAAGTACATCAAAGCCATTCATCACAATACAAATCAGTCCCAAGTCATCACCGATCAAGGCATTGCAATTCCAGTTCAATCAATTCAAGAGTCAATGCGACAACTCAGATGCATGACCAAGAATCAAAACACACATCCTCACAAACAACACCCATGATAATCCAATACAATGAACAACCATCCCATGCTAGATTAACAAAAGTCCTTCCATGCATATAACATAAGCTCAAGTATTATATAGCCCGAACTCGTAGAAAGGGGCTAGCTCGGGTGTCGAGCCACATCAAAATTGAATTCAATCATAGTAGCAAACATAGCAATCCCATAAATAATCTGAGTGAAGTTCGATGGAACTCACAACAGAACAAACACCAACATCAAGCATTGGTTTAGGGGGGTTAGGGCAAGTCGCCAACCCTATTTCAGCCAGACCCCATACAAGACCATTTCAGATTAATTCAGAAACTAATTATAAAGCTAAAGAATTTAAATGACAAATCCTAGCACACCCTAAGGGAGGTTTTGGGGGAAGTCTATGTTACCTGAGTAATCCCAAGTTATGGATTTGAGCTCCAAAAATCCCCATTCTTCTTCCTTCCATCCTTTGAGTTCAGATTCCTCATCCTCATCACGAATTTGGCACATGCAAGCTCCTCTCTTCTTGTTCAAAAACCCTAACCTCCATTAAAGCTTGACCCAAGCTTCCAACTTCTTCAATCAAAACCCAAACAAGTCTGAATCCTTCCTCACCATCATTTTCGAGCTATCCTTTCATTGAATCTCTCTCTCTTTCACTCGATTTCTCTCTCTAATTCTCGGCCTCTCACATGATTCCAACAATCTCCCCCTTTTTTATAATGACGAATACATAAATTGATGAACTATTTTCCATTAGAAAAATATTTACATAAAAGAATTTCAAAGGCTCCCCAAGAATTAAGCTCATATAAATATTTTCCTAAGTGTAAAGTCACATCAGATGAATGTATCACATCAGAGCATTCCAAATAAAATATCAGAGCTTTAATAAACAAAGAGATCTATCAGAGTGTAACACCCCAATTTTGGAGCTATACTAAAGTAGATATTCTGACAAAAGTTGATATATTTCTGAAATGCGAAATACTCTGCGTTGCATGTTTTCCGAAAATGCGGTTCTATATTTTTTTTTCTACAAAGCTTCGTTTTAAAAGTACGGTCAGAGTATTACAGCGATTCTAGAAACATGGCGGTGAATAATTAAAGACACCAAATAAACCACATTAACCATACTCATTTATTCCATCAATTCATATACGACAATACATGTTTGGAAACATAATAGGCATTTTATTACAACACTGAAATGAACTACAAATATTCTATAGCTAGTTGACATGCTACATCCCTTACTAAACTTCTAGTAAGTTACCCCAGGAGTTCAAGTAAGAAGCCGAACGGCTATCCTCAGCTACTCTTCTCCGCAGTCCCGAATCCTTCGCTTGCTCCGCTCTCTAGGTTATATTCATTAATTAAAAGAACCACTGGCAAGGGTCAACTTCTTAAAATAGAGAGACAGATGCACATATGACAACATATTCGACAATAAGGAATATAATAACACAACATAAATACAGGAAATAGCAATTATGCACAGTACTCAAGACGCAACTCAAGACTCTCACGAGACTCAACTCAAGTCTCATATTCTCACGACACTTGACAATTTCTGGAAAGTAACGCCGATCCATCCACTGAATACCAGTCGTAGCCTTGGGCTCTCTGCTCACCCTAGGACATTCAGCTCAGGTTCCTTGATGCTACGACGTCTAGCTAAGTTGCCAAGAACCACCGAGTCGCTTAGGGATCCTAGCACCCTAGGTTAATCGGATCGAAGCTCAAAAACGTCACGACAACTCAATGACTTAACTAAACTCTCGCACTCCAATGAATAGGTCGCCGCATACGATAATTGACGAAGCAAATTGAATAATTATTTAACCGCATATCAAATAATATTCATGCCAAACTCAATATAGTGCGAAACAGTTTAGCAGTATAAGCAATTCATTTCAACCAATCACAACTCAGCAAACAACGCAAATTGACAGTTCAGTTCATCCCTCTGCAACTCAGTGGAGTTGACAGAGAGGAAATCAAACAAGTGTGGGGGGTTGGGGACAGCTGCCAACCACTTGCAGACAAGCCCACTAAATAATCAGTATATCAAAAAGCAGTAAAACGAAGGTGTAACGACCCGTTTCCAGACCGCTACCGAGCTCAATATACCGAGCTCGAGTTACCGAGCTCAACACACCAAGCTCAACATAAACCTATATGAGATGTGTTTTAAAAACAAAACTCTTGTGCCTTTTAAAAATAAGATATATATTTTTTTATTATAAAACCAACTCGTGCACATCAGAGTAATTACAGCTTTTCGAAACATGGTGCAACTAAGACACAAGACTTAAATTCTAATAAAACATACATGCATAACATACACATATATATATATCACTCGAAATAATAATGTATACAAAATACAGAGTAGCAAATGTGCAAAGAAAATACACCTAAGGTACGACAACTTCAAAAGAGCAATCATACCCTGGGGGTACTTCCGGCAGACTCCCACGCAGGGGGCTGCTCCAAAAGTAAGACCACCAGTCTACCCTGTAGCAACAAAACAACACTGCCCAAACTGGTCACGACCTCGAACACAAAAGAAAAACAAGTACAGTCCTCAGAAAACAAATATCCAATAAACAAACAATCACGACAGATAGAGGTCGTCACTCGGGTCCTCGTCGAGCTCCTCCTCGGCATCATCTATCGCCGAAGTTCCTGCGCCCTCGACATCGCCTGGGTAACCGTCATGGATTGAAGGCACCACGGGAAAGTGGTCAACTTCTCAACAATTCAAGATAAGCTCGACATAAAAATATAAGCAAACAAAGAAAGTATAACATTCACCGACGTGACTCGACCATCTCACTCTAAACTCGACACAACTCGCAAATCCATTTTCTCTCGACTCGACAATTTTTCCGAATGCACACGCCGCATCAGATGTCGGAAAGTCCAAATTAAGCCTTGGGATCCTCGCTCTCCCTAGGGCCTAACTCAGTCCCATAGCGTGGCGGCGTCTAGTCAATCTCCCGTAAACAAAAAGGGGACCTAGCACCC
This sequence comes from Calophaca sinica, assembly GCA_037113605.1. Lineage (NCBI taxonomy): Eukaryota > Viridiplantae > Streptophyta > Magnoliopsida > Fabales > Fabaceae > Calophaca > Calophaca sinica. Next base: position 62,060,738 of record CM073733.1, read on the forward strand.
TCGCTTATCCGGTCACGGCTCACAAACGCCATACGACTCACCTAGCTCGCTCACTCGATGAACAATTCGCCGCATACGATATTCAAAGAGTTAAACACAAGATATTCAACCGCATGTCAAATAAAAGAGCAAGCTCGACATGAAGAAACGCAATTCAACATGCAATACACAATTCACGACATATATTCAATCACATATTAAATACATGCAAAAACTCAATCATATCACAACATTTCAGCTCGACACAAATCAGGAAATCCATACACAATAACATAACCACGTAGAATATGAAATGCCCTTATGCTAGCATACTACGAAAATATTAATGTGAAGCGCCCTTACATAAGGACTTATAAAATAAAGCCTTAGAGATTTCTAGGAGTTGCCCTTACCGAACTCCAAGTTAATGCTGCTCGACAACGACCTCGACACAGCTGTCTTCAAAGAGCTCGACAACGACTTCGACACGTACCGTCCTCGATCTGGATTCCGCTGCTTCCACGTCCTTGGATTCGCTTTCCCGTACACCTCGATTCGGAAATCACTCGATCTCGGGAATCAGACTTCCTAAAACAAACACAATTTAGATCGATCTATGGGTTCTAATACATCTAGCTCTCTCATCCCCAAACTCAACCACAACCCAGAAAAATATAAAACTCAAGAACTGAAATATATTTTTCCTCTAACACAAAGTTAGGGATTTCGATCAAAATTTCATGAAAAAGTTATCTGATGCTTCAACAGATAGATCGACAACAACAATAACCAGAAGCAACAAATGAGAAACAAAAAAATCGAAACGAACCAAAAATGGAGGTTTCTGGGCACTGCCGATTGCAGAAATCAGAGAAAGAAATTTGTTTTACAAGCCCAATTAATCGGTTAGAAAGATAGGTAATATTGTGAAGAAGAAAACCCATCAATTTGACATGATTTGGAAGCATAAAACTGGTTAAAAATGGAAGAAGAATTAGCGCTAAACAAGAGTACGGATGAAAAGAAAAATCGTTTCTTCATACCTCAACGGTGATCGAAAGGCATTTAGATATGGGTCGAGAAGTTGATGATGAACAAGATTGATGAAGAAAGCTTGTGCAGAATCTCGATGGAACTCACGGTTTCGTCGATGGAGATTTTTGAAGAAAACAACGAAACACAGAGCAGAAGGAAGGAAGAAGAAAGAAGAAAAGAGAAATGAGTGTTTGAGGGAAAATCGATCGTGAATACAGCTGGAAGGGCATAATCGTAACTCCAGCTATAAGATGCCAATCCCATCAATCATCTACCCGTTAAATCGTTCCTCTCATAATTACTCTCTACTCTGTCGGTCAACGGCAAGCCGACAATGTAATAATTACAAACAATATAATAATAACGCTGAATAACGTTCGAAAGAATACGAGGTATCATCTCGACATGATGTCGACAAGAGTGCTCGTGCAAGCGTACAAGGTTCTAACACGAGTTCGTGAACGCGGTCTCCTCAGCTCGACTTGCGTCCTCATCAGCTCGGTACGCGACTTCATCAACTCGACACCCGACCTCCTCACCGCCAGCCTAGTGCATCGTGGTCTCATCACCGACAAATGATCTCGACAAACGATCTAGTCACGGGATCTCGACACAAGGTCTTGGTCGAGGTCTCGATACGTCGTCCTAATACGATGTCGATCTCGTCCTCAGGTGTTACAATCTCTCCCTCTAAAAAAAATTTCGTCCTCGAAATTGCAAATAAGATTCTTACCTCAGAAAAGTTCAGGGTACTGAGTCTTCATCTTCTCCTCCAGCTCCCAAGTCGCATCTCCCGTCTTCTGATCCCACACAACTTTGACAAGTTGAATCTCTTTGTTCCGCAACTGTTTGGCTTTCCGATCAACGATTCTTGCTGGTAATGCTTCGAAAGATAGGTCGTCCTTCAGTTGAATCACATCCGGTTCGATGACATGAGAAGGGTCGGAAACATACTTCCGTAATTGTGAGACGTGGAAGACGTCGTGGATGTTCGACAAGAATGGGGGTAAGGCAATCTGATATGCCACCGACCAATACGACGAAGAATCTGGTAAGGTCCAATGAATTTAGGGTAAGTTTCTTGGATTTGATCGCTCGACCAACTCCAGAGTGGGGTGACTCTAAGAAATACATGTTCTCCTTCCTCGAACTCGAGTGGTCGACGCCGTTGGTCCGCATAACTCTTACGTCGACTTTGAGATGTTCGCATCCGATCTCCGATCAAACGGATCTTCTCGTGAGTCCGCTGGATCATATCTGGTCCTATTTACGCTTCGCCGCCGTCCTGGTACCAACAAAGAGGCGTCGACATTTCCGTCCATACAGCCGCTTCAAAAGGTGCCATCCCAATACTCGCATGGAAGTCGTTATTGTAGGTGAATTCCACCAATGGTAAGACGTCGTCCCAACTTCCTCGGTGATCTAACGCATAAGCTCGTAACAAATCTTCAAGCGATTGGATCGTTCTCTCGGTCGGCCGTCGATGCAGGATGATATGCCGAAGCTAAGCTCGAGCTCTGCTCCCATCGCTCCTTGCAATTCCTCCAAAATGAGACGTGAACTTGATCTCGGTCCGACACGATCGAAGAGGGTATTCCATGAAGTCGTACTATCTCGCGATGTAGATCTCGGCCGCTTTTCCACGTTGTATGTCGACCACCGGCAAGAATGAGCGGATTTGGTCAATCGGTCGACGATCACCCAAATCGAATCATTCTTCTTCTGCGTCTTCGCAAACCTACAACGAAATCCATGGAAATATCGTCCCATTTCCATACCGGGATACGTCAGCGATTATAGCATTCCCGCAGGTCGTTGGTGCTCCACCTTCGCTTCGACACGTTAAACATGAAGTCGCAGACGGCCACTTGCTTCTTCATTCCTGACCACCAAAAATGCTTCTTCAAGTCTTGATACATCTTCGTAACTCCGGATGAATACTAAAGTTGCTCTTATGCGCTTCGCCGAGAATCAACTTCCTCACTCGGATACGTTAGGCACGCACACTCGGCCATTGCACCTCAAGATGTCGTCCGCTCCGACCTGAATTCGCCTTCCCTTGCGCTATCAACTGAATCTTCTCTTGCAGAAGCTCGTCATGAACTTGCTGGTCTCGGATCTCGTCCAACAATCTGTTAGAAATGGTAAGCATACCAAATCTCAGCTTTCCCGGTGAAACTTCGACACTCAACTTCAAGTCTCGGAACTTCTCGAGCATCTCCAACTCCTTGATCATCATTACCGAGGTTAAAACGCTCTTCCTGCTCAACGCATCTGCTACTACGTTAGCCTTACCGGGATGGTATTCCAACGTAAAGTCGTAGTCCTTGAGAAATTCTGTCCATCTACGTTGACGCATGTTGAGTTCTTTCTGGTCGAACAGGTACTTCAAGCTCTTGTGATCGCTGAAAACAGTAAGAGTGCTCCCGTAAAGGTAGTGCCTCCATATCTTCGGCCAAGAAACCATCTGCTGCCACTCCAAGTCGTGAGTAGGGTAGTTCCTCTCGTGAATCTTAAGTCGTCTTGAAGCATACGCGACCACCTTCCGATGTTGCATCGACGCATCCCAATCCCTGGTGTGACGCATCACAATACACCTCGAAGGCTCTTCGGGTTGAGGCAAAATCAGACAGCGCCGCCGTCAAAAGCTCCTTCGCCGTTGAAAATCGGCTTCACACTCTCGGTCCAAGCAAAGGTTGATCCTTCCTCGTCGATCGTGTAAGAGGCGCGACAATCTTCGAGAAACCTTCAATGAATCTTCGGTAATAGCCACGCTAAGCCGACAAAACTCGATCTCAGAACCGCCTTAGGCCGTTCCCATGCTATCACCGCCTCAATCTTAGTTGGATCCACACCTATCCCTTCTTTGGAAATCACGTGACCAAGAAAATTCACCTCTTCAAGCCAAAATTCACACTTCGGCAGATTGGCATAGAGTTGCTTATCTCGTAATATCCGCAGGTACTCGACATAGGTGTTCTGCGTGCTCTTCTCGGTTCCTCGAGTAAATCAATATGTCGCCGATGAACACTACAACGAACTGATCCAAAACGAATGGAAAATCCTGTTCATGTAGTCCATAAACACACCGGCGCGATTCGTCACTCCAAACGGCATCACTAAGTACTCGTAGTGACCGTATCAGTCCTGAAAGTCGTTTTGGCAACATCTTCCTCCTTCACGCGAATCGATGGTAGCCCGAGCTTCAAGTCTATCTTGGAAAAGATCGCCGCTCCACGAAGTTGGTCCATCAAGTCGCCAATACGTGGTAACGGATAACGGTTCTTCACGGTAACTTTGTTGAGCTCGCGATAGTCTACGCACGCCTTGATCGTCCATCCTTCTTCTTAACCAACAACACCGAGCTCCCCACGGTGACACGCTCGGTCGTATGAATTGCTTCGACTCCAAGTGTTCGATCCGGGACTTGACTCTTTCATCTCGGCAGAGACATCCTGTATGGCGCTTTGGAAATCGGTCCTGTTCTGGAATCAGTCGATGGAGAACTCGACCTCTCGTCTTGGTGGTAATCCCGCACGCCTTCGGAAAACGTCCTCAAAGTCACACACCACCGTACATTCTTCACGCCGATCTGTTTGGAAAACTTCCGAACTAGCTAGATACATGTATTCCCTAGTTCCTTCTTTCAAAGAAACTCCAATACGTTCGGCAGAAAGATAATTGGAGACTCCAAGGTCTGGAAAAATTACGCTTTACGGGCACACCCAAAAGGACATGGTGGTGTGACAACCAATCCATCCCGAGAATAACATCTAAGCCCTTAAGAGGCAAACAAACCAAATTGACCACAAACTTTCTACTCAATAATCACTACACAATTAAGACATGCGGTGTTTGTGACTAAGGTTTTAGCGGTGGGGTTGTAACTACTAATTTAAGCGATAGCGATCACTCAAGTTCAAATGGTTCACACAATCAAGAAATAAAGGAATGGGTTGCACCAATCAAAAAGAACGGATAAGGATTTACCCTCGATCTCACATTCACCTTGGATAAGATCATCGGCTCGTTCAGCCTTCGCCACTCATGCAGAAAACTCGCCTTTAGCCACTTGACGCTTTCCTTTGGCCTTTGCCGCAAGCATCGCTTCAGCTTTAGGTGTAGGACAATCCTTAGCAAAATGCCCTGGCTTCTTGCGGTTGAAACACACCTCCTCCTTACGAGTACGATTACTCGCGTAATGTCCCGCTTTCCACATCGATAGCAAATCACCTCGACACCGGTCCGACCTCCACTCCTCGGTACTTGGGTCATCGGACGACATCGTCCCTGTTGTTGTTCCCCCGAGGTCGGTCGTAAGGCCTCTTCTGCGGTGGTTTCCCTTTCTGTGCAAATCTCTGCCCCGCACTCTGGGGTCTCACTGGTCCGCCCACAACAGTCTTCTTCTTGTGGCTCCTCACTCCTTCTACCTCGACACATCGATCAATCAGCTCTTGGAGATTTCTGATCCTCAACGACACTACTGACTTCTGAATGTCGAATCTCAATCCCCGTTGGAATCTCTCACTCAACCATCTCTGGTCAACTCGGTCACGAAATGGACTGAAATACCTCGCCAACGATTCGAACTTGGCCGCATACTCGGACACCGTCGAGTTGCCTTGCTGCAGTTGAAGAAATTCCTGCTCCTTCTCGGCTCGTGCAGTATCCGGGAAGTATTTGTCCAAGAACCTTTCACGAAAAAGCTCCCAGGTCATCTCGCGATGTTCTGCTATAAACGTTTGCTTCACTCCTCTCCACCAATACTCTGCGTCTCCTAGCAGTAAGTAGGTGGCATAGTCGACCTTCACGTTGTCCGGGCAATGAAGTGCCTCAAAGATCTTCTCGATCTCTTGCATCCAAAGATCAGCTTTATCCGGATTTGGCTCACCGTAGAACTTCGGTGGATCATGCTTCCTGAAGTCGGCCAATCCTCTCGCTTCAGCATTTCGTTCTGCTCGTTGCTGTTGCTGTAAGTTCTGCTGAGTTAACGCTGCCGTCTGTTGAGCCATCGCGTTAGCCTGTTGAGTTGCAGCAGCTGATTGTTGAGCCATGGCTGCCGCCATCTCGGTCATAGCTTGAATTGCTCGTTCCATGTCGACGTTCTCGGTTGCAGCTGTCGTATTCCTACGAGGTGGCATTAGATTCCACAAAGTTCAAAACCCTGTCAGAATCTCAGAACAAGGATGTGTTAAAACACACTGCTTCAATCAAGAAACAGTTCAAACAATTTCTCAAGCAATAAGTGCTTCACTTAATCAAACAGCAATCAACATAATACAACTAGGTACCCAACACACATAACCCGACATAGTGACCAGTCCAAATTCCTATGCACACCTCGGTCGAACCGAATCAAGCTGCTCGATACCAACAAAGGTAACGACCGTTTCCGGACCGCTACCGAGCTCAATATACCGAGCTCGAGTTACCGAGCTCAACACACCAAGCTCAACATAAACCTATATGAGATGTGTTTTAAAAACAAAACTCTTGTGCCTTTTAAAAATAAGATATATATTTTTTTATTATAAAACCAACTCGTGCACATCAGAGTAATTACAGCTTTTCGAAACATGGTGCAACTAAGACACAAGACTTAAATTCTAATAAAACATACATGCATAACATACACATATATATATATCACTCGAAATAATAATGTATACAAAATACAGAGTAGCAAATGTGCAAAGAAAATACACCTAAGGTACGACAACTTCAAAAGAGCAATCATACCCCGGGGGTACTTCCGGCAGACTCCCACGCAGGGGGCTGCTCCAAAAGTAAGACCACCAGTCTACCCTGTAGCAATAAACAACACTGCCCAAACTGGTCACGACCTCGAACACAAAAGAAAATCAAGTACAGTCCTCAGAAAACAAATATCCAATAAACAAACAATCACGACAGATAGAGGTCGTCACTCGGGTCCTCGTCGAGCTCCTCCTCGGCATCGTCTATCGCCGAAGTTCCTCGCGCTCGACATCGCCTGGGTAACCGTCATGGATTGAAGGCACCACGGAAAGGGTCAACTTCTCAACAATTCAAGATAAGCTCGACATAAAAATATAAGCAAACAAAGAAAGTATAACATCCAGCGACGTGCCTCGACCCTCTCCCTCTAAACTCGACACAACTCGCAAATCCATTTTCTCTCAACTCGACAATTTTTCCGGAATGCACACGCGCCGTCAGTATGTCGGAAAGTCCAGCAAGCCTTGGGATCCTCGCTCTCCCTAGGGCGGTCAACTCAGTCCCATAGCGTGGCGACGTCTAGTCAATCTCCGTAAACAAAAGGGGACCTAGCACCCTCGATTATCCGGTCACGGCTCAAAACGCCATACGACTCACCTAGCTCGCTCACTCGATGAACAATTAGCGATACGATATTCAAAGAGTTAAACACAAGATATTCAACCGCATGTCAAATAAAAGAGCAAGCTCGACATGAAGAAACGCAATTCAACATGCAATACACAAATCACGACATATATTCAATCACATATTAAATACATGCAAAAACTCAATCATATCACAACATTTCATTTCGACACAAATCAGAAATCCATACACAATAACATAACCACGTAGAATATGAAATGCCCTTATGCTAGCATACTACGAAAATATTAATGTGAAGCGCCTTACATAAGGACTTATAAAATAAAGCCTTAGAGATTTCTAGGAGTTGCCCTTACCGAACTCCAAGTTAATGCTTTGCCGACAACGACCTCGACACAATTTGTCTTCAAAGAGCTCGACAACGACTTCGACACGCATCGCCCTCGATCCGATTCCACGCTTCCACGTCCCTGGATTCGCTTTCCGCACACCTTGATTCGAAATCACTCGATCTCTGAATCGACTTCCTAAAACAAACACAATTTAGATCGATCTATGGGTTCTAATACATCTAGCTCTCTCATCCCCAAACTCAACCACAACCCAGAAAAATATAAAACTCAAGAACTGAAATATATTTTTCCTCTAACACAAAGTTAGGGATTTCGATCAAAATTTCATGAAAAAGTTATCTGATGCTTCAACAGATAGATCGACAACAACAATAACCAGAAGCAACGAATGAGAAACAAAAAAATCGAAACGAACCAAAAATGGAGGTTTCTGGGCACTGCCGATTGCGTAAATCGAGAAAGAAATTTGTTTTACAAGCCCAATTAATCGGTTAGAAAGATAGGTAATATTGTGAAGAAGAAAACCCATCAATTTGACATGATTTGGAAGCATAAAGCGGTTAAAAATGGAAGAAGAATTAGCGCTAAACAAGAGTACGGATGAAAAGAAAAATCGCTTCTTCATACCTCAACGGTGATCGAAAGGCACGAGATATGGGTCGAGAAGTTGATGATGAACAAGATTGATGAAGAAAGCTTGTGCAGAATCTCGATGGAACTCACGGTTTCGTCGATGGAGATTTTTGAAGAAAACAACGAAACACAGAGCGTAAGGAAGGAAGAAGAAAGAAGAAAAGAGAAATGAGTGTTTGAGGAAAATCGATCGTGAATACACCGGAAGGGCATAATCGTAACTCCAGCTATAAGATGCCAATCCCATCAATCATCTACCCGTTAAATCGTTCTTCTCATAATTACTCTCTACTGTTTGGTCAGCGGCAAGCCGACATTGTCATAATTACAAACAATATAATAATAACGCTGAATAACGTTCGAACTAATCCGAGGTATCATCTCGATATGATGTCGACAAGAGTGCTCGTGCAAGCGCATAAGGTTCTAACACGAGTTCGTGAACGCGGTCTCCTCACCGACTTGCGTCCTCATCAGCTCGATGCAGCGACTTCATCAACTTCGACACCCGACCTCCTCACCAAGCCTAGTGCACGTGGTCTCATCAGCTCGACAAATGATCTCGACAAACGATCTAGTCACGGGATCTCGACACAAGGTCTTGGTCGAGGTCTCGATACGTCGTCCTAATACGATGTCGATCTCGTCCTCAGGTGTTACAGAAGGGGTACAAGACCCTCACTTCAAACCCTGAGGTTCTCAGACATCTTCGCATAAATACTTGAAATTAAATTCCTATCGTATCTAAAAGTTGCCCTTACCGAACTCCAAGTCTCGAACCAACGCACGTCTCAGTCTCACGCGGCACGAACTCAGGTTTCACAAATCCTAACATCACAACAAAACTTAGCACAATCGTAGGCATACACTAACTCTAGCTTCCTAACTCTCAAATCCCAAAATCTCTTAACTAACCAAATCACTTGTACTAAAAATACACATTTTGAAATACTAGTTTTCAAGAAGTATCTACACGTGAAATAAAAGTACTCTAAATTAACAACTTTCAAAAAGCTAAGTCAAGGCTCCACTAGGTTCTTAGGATCTCAAAGAGTCCATTTCACCTTATGTGTTTCATAGCCTTAAAGATTCAAAACAACTCTTAATTAAATCAAACCATTCCTAAGATTTTCCAAAATGACAACACAATGATTTACAACTAACTTAAATGCTAGGAACACCAAAATATTTGCCTCTCAAGCTTGAGGAGCTTGCGGCCCTATCCAACTTTAGCCAAAAGAATTGCAAAACTTTCCACTAAGTAAACAACACATTCCTTATATCAATTCTTTCACAAAACAACAATTCACAAAACAAAGCCTAATCACAACTAGTCCTAGCTCAAGCCTCTTCCAAAAATAGGGTTTTCTTAACAAACATCCATCATTTGATTTTAAATTAAAAGTTAACAATTACAATAGTAATATTGTTATCTAAGAAGCAAAAACACAAACTAGTTTGCATGATTCACAAGATGATCACCCAAAATAATTTCCCTAGGTGTTCGAACCCATAAGTCCTTGTAAAAGGATATACATACTTGAAACAACAAGAAATTTGAAATTAAATGTTTTTAGAGACTAAAACTCTTTTTCCCAAAATATGAAACAACACCACAGTTACATACATAACCTTGAGAATAATTATTTTTAAGGAATGACTTCATTTTTTTAAAATTCTAGAAACATGAAACAATACTAAAATCCATTCTTCCCCTTTTTTTTAACCATATGGAATCAAGGCTCAACTTGGTTTTAGGATTACAAAGAATTCCATTCACCTAAATGCTTCATTGCCTCAAAGCTTTACAACAACATCAATTTCAATCAAGCCATTTCCATAATTTTCAAACTTATACAACAATCACAAACAACTAATTTAAATGGCAAGAACACAATTTTTTTCCTCCCAAGCCTGGTATAGCTCGCGGCCCTACGCACCCTTTTTCTCCCAAATAAATTTGCAAGTTTTCAAACTAATTTAACATCATTTTATAATTTAATCTTTTCTCAAAACAACAACACAACATCAAAACATAGACATAATCCAAATCAAATTACTCAAATCATGCTCTTCAAGAATAGGTTTTTCATTAAATCTACTAACTCCTTTGATTTAAATTAAAATTGACAACAATAACAACAATAGCAATTATTAAGAACTAAGAAACCCAAATCAATTAGATGATTCACTTGAGAAATCACAAAGCCCTTTTCCTTTAGGTCATGTGCCCTAGGGTTCCCAAAAATTGGGGAAAACTTTGATCCCTTTGTCATGATCATAATCAACACAAAATAGAAACATTAATCAAGAAATTAAAAAATAAATCAACTCCTAATTCATAGATGAGAGCCACAGTTCTGCTCAAGAAAAAAAAACAAAGGAGAAAACTTGATTCAAACCGTTACCCACTTCATCTTCTTACTCTGATTCGCACCCCCTCCTTCTCTGTCTCTTTCTCAAGCTGCCTCTCTCTTCCTCTCTCGCAATCTCTCTCTCTCTCTCCCGAGCTCTCTCCCTCTCTCTCGGTCTGTCCTACTTCTTCTTCCTCCTCTCTCGCTCGCGGTTCTGCTTCCTGGCGCCACCACCACGAACCTCCACCCTTAGGCCGCCACGGTTTCGTCCCTGCTTCCCCCTTCCTCCATCACACGCCTCCCTCCTTCTCTTCCTTTTTCCTTCTTTCTCCGCTGTTCTTCGTTTTCCTTTCTTTTTTTTTTTCTTTTTTTTTTCTGTTTGCTCTTCACGCAGGGAAGGGGATAAAAGGGAATAGGGAGAGTGCTAGGGGGAAGACATATAAGTGTGGTGTATGGTGGAGTACAGACCATGATTTATTAAAATTAAACCAATTAACTCCTATTTAACTATTCTAAATAATAAAACAAGTGAAAACACTCAAAAATAATCTCAACAAATTACGATTCGATTTTTCATCGAAATCAGAGTCCGTTTAAAATTTTATCTGCAGCAAAACTGCCCGGTGATTCGAAACGCGACGAAACTTCGTTAGAAATTTTGACGATATTCGAACCATGAATTAATATAAAATATTAACTCTTAAATTTAATTTCATCTTGATTTAATTCAATCAATTTCTTAGGCAACAAAAATACGCGTTAACGCGTCACACAGAAAACTTATATAATATTTAAATGGATGAATTCACATTAAAGCAACATACGTCTGCGCAGCCTATTAGTTTGAATTGACATCATGAATAATAATTATTTATAATAAATAAATTATTCAAAATCAGTCAAAATAATTCCTCGTACTCAGTAAATCAATGAGGTGATCAATCTCTACGACTTACATTCAAGTATTTAGGATTTTATCGCTTAAACAATTTTTCTTAAAAATTGGGATGTTACACAGAGCATATATATATATATATATATATACAAATCGTCAGATTATACAATCCAAGTTAATGTATTAGAGTAAATAATGCAAAAATGCAATACATGACGACACTTGGTTGATACATTAGGTTCATCAATTACTCAATATTTCTATATTTTCTTTTCCCTCTTTTGTCATCAGACAAAAAGCTTAAGGATAAATAAACAACATCATAGTTAAAACAGAGTTTAAGAAAGATAAAGTTAAAATAGAATAAGTACCAAAAATGATTTCATTAATCAGATTGAAATACCATAGTACAAAATTGTTTTCTAACTAAAATATGAAAACAAGTACAAGGCTAAATACAAAAGGGTGAACAAAAACCTAAGAGCTGTCTAAGGTTTCTTCAACCGATCCACTATAAACTGCAACATAGAAGTCACATCTTCATGTCTCTTATTCGAAACTTCCATGAATTCCCTGAAGCTTTTGTTGTCTTCAACAAGTTGGTCCACATTACAAGAAAACACGGGATTACCGACGGCCAAAAGCCGTCGGTAATCCCAAAAAGCCGTCGGTAATACAGAATTTCTGACGGGTTACAGACGGTCTTCACAAATGCCTACCGACGACGCTTTCATGGTCGTCGATAATACCGACGGTTAATATCGCCGGAAATATACCGTCGGAGTTTTCCGACGGCTTCAGCCGTCGGTAAATGGGCAAAACATTTCCAACGGCCGTGGCCGTCGGTAAATCCTTTTTTTTTAAATAAAAAATTAATTAATTAATTAATTAATTTCTGTAATTAATTTATTTTATTAATTTATTTATTAAAATAAAATATTAAATTAAATGACTAAATTAATTTGTAATTGAATTTAATTTATTGATTTAATTAATTAATAAAAAGATAATTGAAATATTTATTTAATTTAATGAATTTAATTAATTGAAATATTGTAATTAATGAATTTAATTTATTAAATTATTTATTTGTTTAATTATTAAAAATAATTGATTCCAATATTAAAAAATATTTATTTATTAATTTAATTAACTATTACTAGTAATTTAATTTAATTATATTTATTACTTTTAATTCTTAATTTATTCCCATATTTAAAAATGCGATAACGTAAACAAAAAAGATTAGAAATAATTAAAAAATAAAGAAACGTAATAAATAAATAAAAAAACCGACGAACAAAGATCAACGGTAACTAAAAAGATATAGAAAAATATGAAAAAATGTAAGTACAAACAGAACTAATAGTCCTGGTAGTCCTGATCATGACCATCGTTACTAGGAGGCGGAGGAGGCGAAGGTGGAGGCGTCTGGTGAGCTAGCAACTGGTACAACTCCTCTTGTCGCTTCAGTACCTCAGCCAACATGGCACTCGTCCGACGGGCGTCCTCCCGCTACTCGGCCGCGATCCGTGTTGCTCAACCATGGCCCGCTTCATGTCCGCTATCTCCTGCTCATCCGCGGCAGAACGACCAGTGGCAGCACTACTACTCGACGACTCTCTGATGTTGAGGCGGCGGGCACCTTTCTTGTAGTTGCCGGCGAGGTCGCCAGCACCGTATAGGCGACCCTTCTTCTTACCGCCAACAACATCAGCCCATACCCTGAGCGGTACAGTTGGATCCTCAGGGCTCTGAGTGGGGGAACATGATGATGTCTGAGACATCATCTGAGACATCCGCGCCTCAAACTCCTCCTATCAAACATATACAAATAAGTCAATTTTTGGTGTCATAAAACAATATAAACATTATTAAAAAACTATTCATTATATTTTATAATTACCTGGGTCCGCCTCGACCGCTCATCAACAAAATCACTGGTACTCCTCCTAATATGAGTTGCACGATGGAGCTCGTGCAACTGTACCTCTCTACCCAACCGCTTCGACTGTAATTATTTAATACAAAACCTTAACTAAATAATAATAATAATAATAATAATAATAATAATAATAACAATAATAATAACAAGTAAATAATAATAATAATAATAATAATAATAATAATAACAACAAGTAAATAATAATAATAATAATAATAATAATAATAATAATAATAATAATATAAAACGTACAAGTCGAGCTGCGTGCTGCGCCTGACTGATCGAACCTCCGGTGTGCAAACTCCCACCCTTCTCAGAGGCTCTATTCCTCTTCGCCTTCTCGCTTACCGCCTTGAACTCAGTGGAGTTCCAAAGATTTTGCACCGCCGCCAGAGCCGATCCCCTATCCAAAGGTCAGTCCCATCGAGGTGGGCATCTCTAAGCATGTCAGAGAGGTGGTGGGAGGCCTTCATATGGAAGTTCCTCTCGATCTGCTCCTCATCCTCTTCCTTTCATGAAACCCTCTCATGTATGAATATAATACATTATTAAACATAATTGAAATTTATGAAATAAAATAATATTATGCAACAAAATAAAAATTACAACTTACTCCAAAAGATCTGAACATATGATCCCCCGCATCCTCCTTCACATTCTTCCAGGTGGGCCAAAACGTGTGGTAATTATCCTCAATTACCGCTGTGATAGCCGTCGCAGCTGGCTTTGAGGGAAGGAACCTGAAAAATAACAAGATGTCAAACAAGAGAAAAAAAAAATATATATATATATATACACGTAAATTATTAATAACTCGAAAAAAAAAAGTAAATACTTACCCTTTACCAGTCGGCCTGATAGCAACTCGGCCATCATGCAACATCTCAATATCATCAGCGACCCCCTGCTCAACCTCCTGCTGCTCATCCCCGTCCTGCTCAACCTCGGTTTGATCAGGTGTATGACCCGTACTATAGTCATGATTAGACCTATGAGTATCGGGTGCCGTCTCAGGCACAAAATGGGAGGAAGAAGCGCCAGGTGTCTGCTGGAACACCGGGTTGGGGATCATGTGAATGGGTGACAAATGGGTGTCGAAACAGAAGGTCATGTAGGCTATGTAGGTGCCGAACGCACTGGAGGCTGTGTAGGTGCCGAATGCACTGGAGGCTGTGTAGGGGCTGAACGCGCTGGAGCCTGTGTAGGCATAGATGTACGCGGACGTTGTGTGGATGACAACGTCGCATAGCCAGCAACGTCAATCCTAATAATGTTTGGCCGACGACGATGAGGGGGTCGATGGCGATGCCCTTCCCCTTCCGTTGACCACCAGTGGGTGGTCGGGGGTCGGATCCTGCACCTCCTGATGCCATATATATCTATAGACAAATTCAACAATAATAGTGATGAAATAATATATTTAAGCATAACAATATTACAAATGAATTCCATAAAAATAAACAAGTTACATCCCTTTGCAGTATTTTTTTTGGTACCAAGGCAAATATTTTTACACAAACATCCAATTATATTTAGCTATGGTGTCGTGTCTCAGTAATATTTCTCAAAATACGTATAAATATCTACATAGTGAGATATGATTAGATATGTGCAGAACTTTTTACATTGTGAATGCATAATAATGAAATTCAAATTGTATATCTATGAATTATCCCATATAGTGTCACATCGTAGTACGTATTTTTTATTTTGATTTAGACTCTCGGTATAATTTGAGTCGAGCTGTGTGAACCCATATTAAGGCAAAACTCTTCTAACGCCTATTTTACCATTCAAAGACTTGAACTCGAGACATTATTTAATTAAAAGAAACTAAACTCCTTACCACTTAGATTAACAGACGTCGGTTGTAATATTATATTCTAGTTAGAATACGTGAATAAATATCCATATGGCGAGAATAATTAAAAGAATTTTATACATCAGTTACAGTAAATAAAAATATATTGTTAGACATTAATTTCGCTAATTTTAAAAAGTTAAACAATTTCATTCTGCCCATTCTGCCCACTCTGCTTTGGCATCGTCTTCAGATCTTGATAGCTCTGCCACTTCTTCATTTAATTCCTCATCTCCATCTACATCTTCATATGTGATTGGATCGTCACGTAGTCGAGAAATGGGTTCCACTTCATTTACTTTTTAGGAGGTGAAAGTTTAAAAGGTTTGGGAGAAGCAACAGATTTAGAAGGTTGTGGAGGAGGAATAGTTTTTGATGGTTGGATGGGAGGATTAGGGTTTGATGATAATGGTTGAGAAGATTGTGAGGGTTAAGGTACAGAAGGACCAGTTGCAGCAGTGCGAGTATTATAGACAGAATCATATAAACCAACAATCTGATCTAATACCTTGGGTTTCTTTGGAGCAGGGAGATCAGCCAATCTTGTTATTCTCTTTTTCTTTGTGGTTGTTGCAGTAGTAGTAGTGGTAGTGGCAGTGTCGGAGGCAATAACAGAAGGAGAAGTTGCAGCAGCAGAGGGTTCATCCTGAAGCCTTTTCCGTTTAAGATCCTCATGGAATAAGCAGCATTCCTCTTGAGATTTTTTAATCATCTCATCAACTTCAACCTTCTTCTCCTTTATTTCTTCTGGTATTACTGAGGGCATGAAGGCAGGTCTCACTGGTGGGACTAGTGGAGGTGCATGGGAGCCATCGAAATACCAGTACTCCTTGTTACTCTTCTGGTAGGATAAAGAGAGGCAACCTCAGAAGTCTTTCTCTTTCCCTTCCTGGTGGGCTTGGCACCAGCTTCCACTTCCTTCTGGATTTTAGCAATAATTTTTGAAGATTAGACTCTCATCCTCTTCAAGTTATCACTGTTGAAGATTGGGGCACTTACAGTTTGTAGTGCAACTCCAGCTTCTTCAGTACTTAACCCTTGAAGATGCTTAATAAGTCCTTGATTAGCCAGAAGTGCAGGGATCACCCTTCCATAGGGTATGTTCAAGTTCTTCCCTTGACTAGAGAAGATAACGTTTCTGCGCAGGTGGTCAAAGATGAGACTTGGCATATCGAGTTAGGATTTAATCTCGTAATGCCACATGATAAACTTATGGTCAGTGCTTACTGTGTCAACAGACCCAGATTTAGGAACAATACATTTCTTGATTATCTTGAACAGCACCTTGAACTTGTTCTTCATATTTGCAGCCTTCAAATCTTCCAGGTTCTCATAGATGGATGAGTTAAGGTATCCCAGCCACCATACTCGCTAACCCAATTGCTTGTAATGATTCTTCCAGAATTAGGGCATTTGATTGCCTCAACAATCAGTTCTTGAGTAACCACTATGTGTCTCCTTTGAACATAGCTGTAAATGGAGTTGTCTTTACATCTAGCAAACATCCAGAATTCCTTCACAAGTTCTTGACAGATGGGGCAGTTCTCCATGCAGAAGAAATCAATGATTCACATATCAGCAAAATCAGTTCTGAATGCATATCTATTATCAGCCAAATCTTTGAAGTCTACTTGATGTTCACACATCACCTTTAGTTGGTGTTGCTCGACATTCGCCATAGTAGGTTGGGGTTCTGGTTCAGGACTATACACAACTTGCTGTGGAGCAGCCATTGCAGAGAGAGAGTTGCAGAGAGCAGGTAGAAGAGAGAGGGGTTTAGGGTTTCAAAACGTGAGACTTCTCAGAGAGAGATAGTGTGAGTAGTGGGTAAAGTGAGTGAAGTGAGTGGGTAATAAACGTGTTGAAGAAGGCAAACCACCTTTTTCAGTTTTAAAAAATAATTGAAATAAACAATTTATCGTTTCGAATATGAAACGTGTCAAGCTCTGCCAGAAAAGGGCATAGTAAAACTGTTCTCGGGCAGTAAAAAATAATTATGACTCAGTGAGAGTAAATCTCATCCACTAATACATCAACCAGTCTCAAAGAGACACATGTACATCAAGATTCCCAGAGGGAACTTGTAACAGACTCACATGAATATGAATAGTTAATTAACAATAGATGATGCAAATAATAAATAAAAAATAAAAAAATAATGGCTATATATAAAACAGAGGCAACTTAAAACAGAAGCATATATGTATAACAGATGAACACATCAAACATAGGCATATTAGAAAAACAAACGCAATAACAAAAACAGAGGCATATGTCAAAAAATCAAAGGCACATATGCAATTAGATGCAAGCATTTCAGAGGCACAAAATCAGAGGCACATATATATTCAAATTAAACACTTATTCCTTTATAAGATGAAAATTCAAGTTATTTCTTATAAAGTTGAATCTATCTTCAGCAAGGGTTTTTGTAAAGATATCTGCCCATTGATAGTCAATATCAATAAATTTAATTTCAAGTATCCCTTTCTGAACGTAGTCTCTAATGAAGTGATGTTAATTTCAATATTTTTAGCACGTGAATGCAAAATAGGATTTTTAGTCAAACATATTGCAGAGGTATTATCACAGTATATTGGAATGTTACTCTCTTTAATCTGATAATCATCAAGCTGATACTTTATCCATAGAAGTTGTGAGCTACTGCTTGCAGCAGATATGCACTCAGCTTCTACTATTGATAGTGCAATTGTGATTTGTCTGTTGCTGGACCACGAGATAAGGTTAGCTCCAAGAAATTGACAGCCACCACTTGTGCTCTTTCTTTCAATTCTATCTCTAGCAAAGTCAGCATCACAGAAATCTACTAACTTGTAATTTTCTGAATTCTTATAAAGCAATCCAAGATTAGTAGTTCCTTTGAGATACCTAAAGATTCTCTTAATAGCAGTTAAATGAGATTCTCTAGGATCAGATTGAAATCTTGCACATAAGCACACACTAAACATAATATCAGGCCTTGAGGCAGTAAGATAAAGAAGTGAACCAATCATACCTCTATATACCTTTTTAGTCTACCTTTTTACTAGATTCATCTTTTCCGAGAGCATATGTTGGATGTATTGGTGTGCTCATTGGTTTGGTTTCCTTAAGCTTGAACTTCTTTAAGAGTTCTTTCACATATTTAGTCTGATGGACATAGGTTCCAACTTGACATTGCTTGATTTGAATACCAAGAAAGAATTTTAATTCTCCCATCATACTCATTTCAAACTCATTCTGCATAAGCTTAGAGAATTCCTCACAAAGAGATTTATTAGTAGCACCAAAGATGATATCATCAACATATATTTGAACTATAATAAAATACTTTTTAGATGATTTTCTAAAGAGTGTAGTGTCCACCGGTCCTCTTTCAAAACCATTTGACATTAAAAAGGTCAGTTTGTCATACCAAGCTGTTGGGGCTTATTTAAGACCATAGAGAGCCTTTTTAAGTTTGATCACATGCTTTGGATAAGCAATATCTTCAAATCCAGGTGGTTGTTTTACAAACACTTCCTCACTTATAATTGTTGGAACCTAAACGATTGAGAAGTTTAGACCCTCATTGATTTTGATGATAACAAAGTATTTTTCAAGAGAACAATTTATCTTCTAACATATCTTTGAGTGTACAGGTATCAAAGCTTCATATATATGTACAAAACACCCAAGGAAGAAGAAGAAATTTACAAAAGAATTGAATACAATCCACTAGTGTCAGCATCCGAACTCACTCCATAATCTTGCTAACAGCAAACGTCTGGTAATGTTACTCTTTGACACGTGGAATACTCAATTGCTGCGAGCGTCCATCCTCTATTCTGAGCGAGTGTCTGATCTCTTTAATGAAGCACGTGATGATCACGTTTTTGCTTTTAGCCTCAGACTGTTCTGGAACGAAATTCGAATTTGATTTTATGCGCTCATTTTGATGTACGAGGAAGCAAAGGTGACACCTTTAGCATAAGACAAAAATCGTACAAGGCAATTGCAAATAGCAGATAGTACGAAAACGGCAATGTGTACTATTCTGACATTCTCTGGAAAGGAAGAAAAGGACTACATTTCAAATTACCTCACTCAATGAAAAGGAGCTATTTTTACTACAACGGTAATACCCTTGAAGACTCCTATAAATACCCCGAGGTATTCTTTGAAGATGTGAGCCAAAAACTGTGAAGAAACTTCATTCTGAAAGCAACATTACTCAAGTGAGCAATCAAGTTTCGTGCCAAGTTTTTGGTCTACACAGAACTGAACTCAACGTCCTATACTTTCTTTTAGAAAGCTATTCTGCTTTGAGCTTAATCTTTTCATCCTCTCTGTGAGAGTTAATTTGATTGTATTCAAAAGTATAATCTCTTTTGTAAACTATATTTGGCCTAGTTAAGGCTTTGTTCCTCAAAGGCTCGACTGCACTGAGTCGTTTTGAGAAGTTGAGAGTGTTGTCAAGTTTGTGACAGTAGAATACTCTTGAGGAAAATTGTAATCAGTTGATTATAGTGAAAAATCCTTCAGGAACGAAGGGACTAGACGTAGATACCAGTTGGTGGTGAACAAGTATAAATCTCTGTGTCTCTTCCTTTACTACTTTACGTTTATCTTTACCTTACTCAGTAAAACAAGTTTTCATAAGCGGTTTATTTTCTGCATCCGGTTAATTTCTCTGCATCCGATATACAAACAGTTTTGAAAAATCTGTGTTTGAAGTGTTTTTACGTAAAGTTTGCGAAAAGTTTTTAACACAATTCAACCCCCCTTCTTGTGTTCACGTTCAGTTGGCACCAGAGCTCGGCCTCTTGGTTGAGCACTTAACAGTGTTAAGAGTAAAGATCCTATACTGTGAACATGTCTACTGAAGGTGGTCATATGAACCGTCCTCCTCTATTCGATGGAGAAAAATTTGATTACTGGAAAGATAAGATAAAAGCTTTCTTTGAGACACTACAACTTGAGTTGTGGGATATAGTTCAAAGTGGTTACATTCCTCCCACTAATCCTTGTGGTGTTGTTATAGCCAGAGAAGATTGGAATGATGAGCAGACAAAGCGATATCAAATCAATCAAAAAGCTAGATTCATTCTTATCTGTACTATGACAGAAAAAGAATATGATAAATGTGGCAAATTTGATACTGCCAATGAAATCTGGGACTCACTCGTTTTATCTTACGAAGGCTCTGCCCAAGTAAGAGAAACCAAAGCTAGCATGTTGGTTCGCCAATACGAATTGTTCAAAAAGGAAGATGGTGAAAGCATTGAAACTATGTTTGGAAGATTCCAAACACTTGTTCATGGGTTATAGGCCCTTGGAAAAAGTTACACTACACCTGACCATGTTAGAAAGATCTTAAGATGCTTGACTAAGCAGTGGAAACCCAAGGTCACTACTATTCAGGAAGCAAAAGATCTAAATGTCCTACGACTTGAAGATCTTATGAGTTCGTTGAAAGCTCATGAACTTGAGCTAAACGAAGAAGAACCTGTCAAAAAAGGCAAGTCTATTGCTTTGAAAGTCGCTCAACATAAAGCTAGTTCTTCCAAAGCTCTTCAGGCTGAAGAAGAAGAATCAGAAGATGAAGCTTCAGAAGGAGATGTTGACACATCAGAAGATGAGCTCGCGTTTATGTCCAGGAAGATACAAAGAATGTGGAAGAAGAGAAACTTCAGGAGGAAGTTTCAGAAGAAAGATACTAAGGACAAGAAGGAAAGCAAGGACAAGGACAAAGCTCAAGTCATTTGCTATGAATGTAAAAAGCCTGGACATTTCAAGTCCGAATGTCCTAATCTTAAGGAGAAACCCACAAAATCTTTTTGGGATATTCTGAAAGATCTAAAGCTTTTAGAATATACAATAAAGAAACTATGACAGTGGAAGAATCCTTTCATGTCAAATTTGATGACAAGAAGCCTGCACAGCCATGTCAGAGCTAGATGAATCATTTTTTGAATTAAATATAGGTAATACTACAAATAGTGAACCTACATCTTCATCGTCCGGTGGTAACCAAACATAAGAATCTTCAGAAGCTGAATTCAGAAAGAGCTGGAAGTATAAAGCCAATCATCCTAAAGATCAAATCATAGGAAAACCTGGAGATAGAGTAAGAACCAGATCCTCTTTTAAAGAGCATGCAGATATGGCATTACTCTCAGAAATGGAACCTAAAACGATTGATCAAGCATTAGAAGATGAAGGTTGGATTCTGGCCATGCATGAAGAGTTGAATCAGTTCCAAAGAAATGATGTATGGAAGCTAGTTACTCTACCAGAAGATAAGCAAGCTATTGGTACTAAATGGGTATTTAGAAACAAGCTTGATGAAGATGGAAAGGTTGTGAGAAACAAGGCAAGATTGGTTGCTCAATGTTACTCACAGGAAGAAGGTATTGATTTTGCTGAAACATTTGCACCTGTTGCAAGGTTAGAAGCTATACGCATTTTACTTTCATTTGCTGCACATCATGATATAATTCTTTATCAAATGGATGTGCAAAGTGCTTTCTTGAATGGTTTTATAACTGAGGAAGTCTTTGTAAAACAACCTCCTGGATTCGAATACATTGAATTTCCAGAACATGTCTTTAAGCTTAAAAAGGCCCCCTATGGTCTTAAGCAAGCTCCCAGAGCTTGGTATGAAAGACTAAGTACATTTTTGATGAAAAATGGCTTTACCAGAGGTCTAGTAGACACTACTCTTTTTAGAAAAACATCCAACAAGCACTTTATAATTGTTCAAATATATGTTGATGACATTATTTTTGGAGCTACTAATGAAAGCCTTTGCAAAGAATTTTCTAAGCTAATGCAGGCTGAATTCGAGATGAGCATGATGGGTGAACTGAAGTTCTTCCTTGGAATTCAAATCAAACAAAGCAATGATGGTATTTATATACATCAAAGCAAATATATCAAGGAATTGCTAAAGAAATTCAAAATGGTGGATTGCAAACCTATGTGTACTCCTATGCATCCCACATGCATTCTTGATAAAGATGAAACTTGTAAAAAGGTAGATCAGAAAATGTACAGAGGTATGACTGGATCTCTACTTTATCTTATAGCTTCAAGACCTGATATTATGTTCAGCGTCTGTCTATGTGCTAGATTTCAATCAGATCCTAGAGAATCACACTTGAGTGCTGTTAAAAGAATCTTTAGATATTTGCAAGGATCTACTAATCTTGGTTTGCTTTATAAGAAATCAAAAGATTACAAGTTAGTAGGTTTCTGTGATGCTGACTTTGCTGGAGACCGAATTGAAAGAAAAAGCACAAGTGGAGGCTACCAATTCCTTGGAGCAAATCTTGTATCTTGGTCAAGCAAAAGGCAAAGCACGATTGTACTCTCAACAGCAGAAGCTGAATACATTTCAGTAGCTAGTTGCAGCTCTCAACTTCTATGGATGAAATATCAACTTGAAGATTATCTGATAAAAGAGAGTAACATTCCTATCTTTTGTGATAATACTTCTGCAATCTGTCTTACTGAAAATCCTATATTGCATTCACGAGCCAAGCACATTGAGATTAAGCATCATTTTAGAAGAGTCTATGTTCAGAAGGGTATTCTCGAAATAAAATTTGTAGACACTGATCATCAGTGGGCTGACATATTTACAAAATCCCTTGCTGAAGATAGATTCAATTTTATAAGAAGAAATTTAAATTTTCATCTCATAGAAGAATGATTAATCTCAGCGTCAGATGATATGCATCATCTCAGCATCTGGTATGACATAAGCATGTATACTTGAAAGCATTTTATTTGTCATATGCAACTTCTGGTGAATCGGTTGCGTGCGTCCGAGAGCACACACACGTGTCACATGTGTAAAGGACTTAAGCGTCTCATCACATCTACTGAGTCATGATTATTTATGTCTTTCGATAAAATCTTTTTACTTGATCTTACTTTTCTTTTGGCGTCTTCATTTAATGAAAAGGCGAATCTTCATTTTCTTTTCTTTTTTGATTTAAGTTTTGTTTGGAAATACGAAGTGGTTTTTGAAAAAGGACTGTACCATTTTCTATCAACTTTCCCACTACTCCACATTTTTCGCTCCATCACTTCACTCTGCATCTACTTGCAAAACTGTTCTCTCTCTCTCTGTGTGTGTGTGATTTCAAACCCTAAAACCTCCATTACCCTCTCTACAACTGCTACCATGGCTGATAAAAAGGTTGGACAATACACTGCTGCCTTCGATGTCTTCTCAGAAACAAAACTCGTGAATGAGAACAGAATTGATTTTGAGAACTTCAAGCTCTATGGTTTTGATTTTGAAGAAGATTTGGAGAAACTAGGCTGGAAAAATTACTTTATCTAGGAACCAGTTGATGTACTGAGCCATGCTATAAAGGAGTTCTGGGGGGAACGCTTACCTACTTCCAGGAGAAATCTATAACATCCCAAATTCCCCAAGCCTAATTATTATGAAATCCTAAGTGAAAACGAGATTTAATCCCTAAGGATTAAATATGGTTCATTGCCTTAATTTAGTAATTTAAAACCAATTAGGAACTAAGGGGTAAAATGGTAGTTTTACCCAATGGTTTAGGAATTTTGGTACTAAGTAATTAGGAGTAGCTTTAATTAATTAGAATTACTCAAGTTGTTATTAGGAACCAAGGATTTAATTAAGAGGCTAAATAAGGGTTTAATTGCAAGGTTTTTAATTAATTTTAGACCTAAGTTCCACCATACACTATGTTCCACTTAAATCCACCATAGCACCCTTTCTTTAACCCTAATACTCGTTCCCCCATCGTGATTCTCAGCAGCCACAAAAGGTAAGGAGAAGCAAAAATCAGAAAAGGAATTGAAAAACAGAAAGAGAAAGGAAGAAGAGGAAGAGAGAAAGAGAGAGGGTGGTGCGATCGTGAATGAGAAGGAGGAAGAAGAAGGGGCCACGCCAGCCCAGGAGGAGCTGCGGCGCGGTGGTGCACCGGAGAGGAAGGAAGGCCGCGAGTTAGAGAGAGAGAGGGAGTCGCAAAAGAAGGGAAGAAGAAGAAGAAACAGGGCGCGGCAACCCTGGAGGTGAGACGTGGTGGCGCGCCGGTGAGAGGAAGGAGGGTCGAACAAGATGAGGCCGAGAATCAGAGAGAGAAGTCGAGAGAGATCGAGAGAGAGAACCGAGAGAGGGATTCAAAGAAAGGATAGCTCGAAAATGATGGTGAGGAAGGATTCAGACTTGTTTGGGTTTTGATTGAAGAAGTTGGAAGCTTGGATCAAGCTTTAATGGAGGTTAGGGTTTTTAGACAAGAAGAAAGGAGCTTGCATGTGCCAAATTCGTGATGAGGATGAGAAATCTAAACTCAAAGGATGGAAGGAAGAAGAATGGGGATTTTTGGAGCTCAAATCCCTAACTTGGGATTATTCAGGTAACATAGACTTCCCCCAAAACCTCCCTTAGAGTGTGCTAAGTTTTATTATTAATTTTATTAGTTCAATAATTAGCTTATTAGTAATACTGAATGGTCTTGTATGGGGTTTGACTGAAATAGGGTTGGACGGCTGCCCCCAACCCCCCTTAAACAAATGTTTGATGTTTGTTCTGTTGTGAGCTCCATCGAGCCTCATTCGGATTATTTATGTGATTGCTATTTTTGCTAAAATGTATGAATTAGATTCTGAAATGGCTCGACACCCGAGCTAGCCTATTTGCATGAGTTTGGGCTCCAAGACACTTATTTTAGGTGTAATGAATGACATATGATGAATTTAATCTTGTGAGTGTTGTCGTAGGTGTGAGGATTATTGTTGATGTTGCTGTTGAACCTAGAAGAGTTTGATTCTTGAATTTGTGAAATAACATGTTAAAAGCTCTATTAGTTTGGTCCCTTGTTGTGCCTTTGATTCATGGTGCATTTATATGTAATTTTGTCTTGAAACTATTCCTTTGGTGTTAGGATTGGTTTGGAAAGGATTTAGAATGAGGAGCAAAGTTAGAAATGCAGGATTTTTGGACTGACAGGCCAAGCACGGCCGTGCCTATTTCGCACATAATTTTAATTACCACTTATCCATATTCAATCTAAGTACAATTCTGTTCGGAATTCAAACAGAGCTCTCGAGTTTGATTCTACATGGATTCAAGTGGTCCCAGTGGCTAAAATTTAGATAATTTTGTCTAGTTTAAGTGGCCACGAGAATCACTCAATTCCAGTAATTACACATTGAGTTATGCACATTTTAATAACAGGGATTCAGGTGGGCTAACTTTATTCACCATGCCACTTGTGACCCTAGGAGTCATATCGTTTCTCAGTCAATTTGAGTGCTTATGAATGCTTAGTTATGATGTGCTTGTATATTCCTTGGCTTGACTTTGATTTTTCTATGGTCTTCAAATTATGATTTGATTCTCCTAACCATTTGTGAAGGATGAAGGAATCGCTTACATTATAACATAGCATCCAAATCTTAGGATAGTCTATGTCTGGAGAAATACCATGTTTCCCTGTAAAGGCTAGCTATCATGGGCCACATATATGTGGGTGAGACCCAAACTGTTTTTGGTAAGTCCTTTCTATTTGAAAGGCTAGGATACGGTATTCGCGGTTTAAAGAGACGTCTAACCGTGGTCACCGAGCTCTGACTGCCGTATCAAAATTTTTAAACTGGTGTGGTTAAGTTTCTCACACTTAACTACCTAGTGAGTTTTCTTAAAAGATTGAGGATGCCTATGCTATGATGTATGACGAATAAGGTTTGATGTCATGTATTACGAATTACGTGTTTGGAATTGTCTGATTTGCATAGGCACCGATGGGTGATGTGGCATGGCGGGCTCACCGATGGGGTAAGCCAACTGGCCGACAAGAAAGTCCAAGAACCCGGTGTTGCGATAAAAGACTTACAAAGAGGCCCATTATGTTTGATTTGATTGTTTATGGAATATTGGTTCGTCCGAATGTGCACCTAGCGGCGGTGTCCGTCGATTGTAAATCCTTACAAGCGTATTCCGACGGGACTCCTCGTCAATCATCATAAATCGAATCATTGCTCGATTGCAAATGAATTTAGGTCCAAGGGGGTACATTCAAAATCGAAACTTGTATGAATTATGTGATTGTATGTTATGTGTATGAATTATGTTACCTTGCGGATGAATGCTCTTGAAGCAAGTTATGTTTGAGGTTGATGAATGACCAAGTTGATGTTAAGATTAGGCCATAGTATTATTATATGTTAAGTATATGTTGTCAGGGAGGATTTTCCATACGTAGCACACACGTATGGCTGGAAACAACGGTAAAAGCATTTTTCTTCTAAGTCTATGTTACTGAGTTTTATAAACTCACCGTTGGGGCGTTGTTTTCAGCTACACTTGATGGAGGAGGTTTAGAGCACGAAGCGTGTTCGGTCTCGCCCTCCGCAAGACATTGAGTCACCGGATCACGAGTCAGAGTCGTTATCTCTAGGATGAGTCCTTTGCAATTAGAAAATAATGTATAGGCTATATTTGTTTTATCTTGTGGTATTTTTATAAATAGAGATGTAAATGATAAAGTTATTCCGCTTTTGAAACTCTGATAGATATATGTGTCATGTTTGGGTCCTTGAAATATTTCTTTCCAAGTCAAACAGGTCTTTTAAACAAGGTTTTATTTATATCTTAAGGTTGTTATATTTGAGAAAATTTTCCAGGTGAAGTTTCAATCTTTAATTAGTAAGTAATCCCCTAATTAGAGTTAGGGTGTTACATTATGGTATCGAAGCAATTTGACCTCCCTGACCGTGAGTCAAGTGTGTCTAGAAGTGATCCGGTTTAGGAAAAGAGTCAGTTGTGCAGTAAGTCCAAGTTTTCTGAGTTCTTTTGGTGAATTATTGAGGTAGGCCACCTCAAGGATTCATTAAAGGAATGAGGAGGATGAAGATTTGCAGGGAATACTAGAGGCATGTACTCTTTCGTGAGACATTCTCATATATGTAATTACTCCTAAATACAGTTTCAGATTCCGTAATGATCATCTAGTAGTAGTTCAGGTCGTGAAGGATTTCAGCCACTCTGGCCTGCCTAAGTCCACGGGATGCATACCTGGCCGCAGTTAAGCTTAGTGGCCACGTTAAACTCTGCTACCACTGGAAGATCATTACAAAAGTTCTGGAAGAACGAATTTGATGATCAAAGTAGTTACGGGACTACGAGAGTATTATGGGATATTCTTGGAGAAACCGCAACTTTTGTGATAGATTAGAAATTTTGGTATTTGATAAACAATAATGATTCAAGAATTGGAAAGTCTTTTCTTATAATATGAAAGTGTTGGTTTTGAAAACCTGAAGTTTAAAAGCTAGAAAACTATTGCGGAAGTTATAAATTAGTAATTGTGAATTAACTTCTTTCGCATTGATTTCCACTTTGCTATTTTCACTTTCTTGCATGAATTAATTATATGGTCGTTTGGGAATTGGAAAATTTAGAAGCAACCGCCTAATGTTTAATATGATACTTAATTTTGGTGGTGAGTAATTTAAATGATAAGTTTCATGTGAGGTTGTAAGTTTCTCATCACTTACTACTTATGATAATTAATTGTTATAAGGACGAAGTAAGCTTCGATGTGTTTGAGACTGATCGGTATAATCCATATACCTTGGTCAGTAAAGTGTTGGTAAGTGCCTTCTATTTGCGTGACTGAGGGACTTATGTGTTGTGTTTGTGTTTTGAGTCCAAGCATGAATATTGGTTAGATTTAAAACTTGAGGTATGTTCACTTAAAAAAAAAGGCTCACCATACAATCTATATTAAATAAATATATTTTTTATTACGTAGCATGAGCCACAAGGGATAGCACAAACTCTACAGAGGCCATGTCTTAAGGTACTCCTTGAAACATTAACAAGGGAGAATCTCACTAACTTTCAAACATTAACAAAACTTTTTACTGAAATTTCAACTACCAGTATGAGAAATGAGTTTAGCAAACACTAACATAAAGTGAATAAGGTAGCATCGATTCTGTCAAAGTTTGTCCTTGACTGTCTTGGTTATCTACTTGTTGAATTTCATAGTTTTGCTTCTGAAGTGTTGGTTTCTGGGATGCAATCTGTTTTCAGGGATGCTGTTTCAGCTATTTTATGTGAATGCATCAACTTAGCGAGGCAATTAGTGGTGAATTCGATTGTTCATTTTCTATGCAAAGTGTCTGTTTCAATTTGCAATTTATTACTGGCTTTTATTTAACATGGTTATATAATTGGTAATTTTATCTATTTGTTTTCGTATTCTCCAATATTTTGTTTAGTTTTTCATTTTATACCTGTGTCCTTTGAGATGATTTATATGTGTGTTAGGATCTTCCACATTAAATTTTGTAATTTTTGGATAAGTTTGAGATTTATGATTTAGTAGCCGTGGAACTAATTTCTCTCGCTTGGTTTTCATGTGATTGATTTCAACTCCATCCATGAATAGATTACATACTTACATGAAAGATGGAGGTTTTAGAAGCATCCACCGATATTTGTCATGATGCTTGAGTTAGAATGTATGCTTCCTTAATGTTCAACTTGCATAGACCTTTTATGCTCATCAATTCGAGAACCAAGCATGCATTGTGTTTCTAAGCATGATAAATGTGTATATGTGTATATGTATATGTATGCCTTTACATGGATTGATGCTCACGCTTGAATATTAAGATAAGATAATGGTTAAAAGGAAAATTAGAATGTTTGTTTAAATACATATGGATATGTATATGTAATGGAGTTAAATGTGGTAGGATCTGCTGTTGTGCGTGAGTTATATGCGAGTTCATCCATTTTCCTATGTTTGAAACTTGACTTGATTGTGTCTTGAATTCCATTTAAATATGTTCAAGTGGTTTCAAATCACCATTCGATTTGGATCTAAGTTAAAAAGTGTTCTTTGAAATTCTTATTGCATGATTTTGAATTAGGTGCTGCCTATCATTTGTGTAATTGATTTTAGTTCACCTATATCCCGCAGATGTACTGAGAGTCTTAACCCTCCATACTGTGTTAGCGACCAGGGCTTATGTTAGGAAGTTGCTAGAGTTACCTAGAATGTTATGAACCTGAGAAGAGAGACGATTCTGAAGCAGGAAATGCGAAGGTCACTTTGGATATAGTGAGCTTAAATCTTGTGGTAGCTTGACGTAGTTGCCTTAGAACCTATGACCCTGCACTGTTTGAATTATTGTGACCGTCTATTACAATAGCATCTAGAATTGATAAGTAAGAACTCTTAGCTGTGCGGTTTCAATCAATTCGGGATGGGTGTTCGTAATCGTTTAGGTTCCAACACTTGTTAATTAATCAAGATTGTTGGATCTAACCATTATGGATGGATCCTAGGTTGATTGGGAACCTCGAAGCCTCTAGAGAACCTATAGCACTTTCGTGTCAGAACACCTTAGTAACTTCCGAAGCAATAAAGGGATGACGTAAAACCAGACTTGTAAATACCTCAGTTATAATTAGGGAACCTTGAAGTTGGGTAAGCCCTAGTTTGTTAAGAAACTTTAAGCCGCCTAGGCATAGTGACCTTAGCGGGATACCTGGCCTAAGGAAAGGTATTAGTCACAGCTAAATCACCGGAAATTCGAGGACGTTAATGTCTACGCTAGATTCAATAGCCGGTGTGTGAAGTGATCCTGTTGGCTAATCACAAACTCTGTCTTGACTTAATAAGCCTCTTATTAGGAATAAGGCTTAATTTGTGATCGGTTAACTAAATCACCGAATTATCCGTATATTCGACCTATAGTAGCCATTAATTTCTTTTCGAGATTTTGACTATTTAGAATAATCAGGAAACGAAACTGCTTATTTGAGGTATAGTAGGATTAGAGTTCGCAGCGGAAGTACAGGAAGCAGAACCTGCGTGAGGATCATGTTAGATAGTAAGGAGAATTTTGGGGGCAAAATTCCTAAAAGGTGGAGAGTAATGTAACATCCCAAATTCCCCAAGCCTAATTATTAGGAAATCCTAAGTGAAATCGAGATTTAATCCCTAAGGATTAAATATGGTTCATTGCCTTAATTTAGTAATTTAAAACCAATTAGGAACTAAGGGGTAAAATGGTAATTTTACCCAATGATTTAGGAATTTTGGTACTAAGTAATTAGGAGTAGCTTTAATTAATTAGAATTAATCAAGTTGTTATTAGGAACCAAGGATTTAATTAAGAGGCTAAATAAGGGTTTAATTGCAAGGTTTTTAATTAATTTTAGACCTAAGTTCCACCATACACTATGTTCCACTTAAATCCACCATAGCACCCCTTCTTTAACCCTAATACTCGTTCCCCCATCGTGATTCTCAGCAGCCACAAAAGGTAAGGAGAAGCAAAAATCAGAAAAGGATTTGAAAAACAGAAAGAGAAAGGAAGAAGAGGAAGAGAGAAAGAGAGAGGGTGGTGCGATCGTGAATGAGAAGGAGGAAGAAGAAGGGGCCACGCCAGCCCAGAAGGAGCTGCGGCGCGGTGGTGCACCGGAGAGGAAGGAAGGCCGTGAGTTAGAGAGAGAGAGGGAGTCGCGAACGAAGGGAAGAAGAAGAAGAAACAGGGCACGGCAGCCCTGGAGGTGAGACATGGTGGCGCGCCGGCGAGAGGAAGGAGGGTCGAACAAGATGAGGCCGAGAATCAGAGAGAGAAGTCGAGAGAGATCGAGAGAGAGAATCGAGAGAGGGATTCAAAGAAAGGATAGCTCGAAAATGATGGTGAGGAAAGATTCAGACTTGTTTGGGTTTTGATTGAAGAAGTTGGAAGCTTGGGTCAAGCTTTAATGGAGGTTAGGGTTTTCAGACAAGAAGAAAGGAGCTTGCATGTGCCAAATTCGTGATGAGGATGATAAATCTAAACTCAAAGGATGGAAGGAAGAAGAATGGGGATTTTTGGAGCTCAAATCCCTAACTTGGGATTATTCAGGTAACATAGACTTCCCCCAAAACATCCCTTAGAGTGTGCTAGGTTTTATTATTAATTTTATTAGTTCAATAATTAGCTTATTAGTAACACTGAATGGTCTTGTATGGGGTTTGACTGAAATAGGGTTGGACGGCTGCCCCCAACCCCCTTAAACCAATGTTTGATGTTTGTTCTGTTGTGAGCTCCATCGAGCCTCATTCGGATTATTTATGTGATTGCTATTTTTGTAAAAATGTATGAATTAGATTCTGAAATGGCTCGACACCCGAGCTAGCCTATTTGTATGAGTTTGGGCTCCAAGACACTTATTTTAGGTGTAATGAATGACATATGATGAATTTAATCTTGTGAGTGTTGTCCTAGGTGTGAGGATTATTGTTGATGTTGCTGTTGAACCTAGAAGAGTTTGATTCCTGAATTTGTGAAATAACATGTTAAAAGCTCTATTAGTTTGGTCCCTTGTTGTGCCTTTGATTCATGGTGCATTTATATGTAATTTTGTCTTGAAACTATTCCTTTGGTGTTAGGATTGGTTTGGAAAGGATTTAGAATGAGGAACAAAGTTAGAAATGCAGGATTTTTGGACTGACAAGCCAAGCACGGCCGTGCCTATTTCGCACATAATTTTAATTACAACTTATCCATATTCAATCTAAGTACAATTCTGTCCGGAATTCAAACAGAGCTCTCGAGTTTGATTCTACATGGATTCAAGTGGTCCCAGTGGCTAAAATTTAGAGAATTTTGTCTAGTTTAAGTGGCTACGAGAATCACTCAATTCCAGTAAATACACATTGAGTTATGCACATTTTAATAACAGGGATTCAGGTGGGCTAACTTTATTCACCCTGCCACTTGTGACCCTAGGAGTCATATCGTTTCTCAGTCAATTTGAGTGCTTATGAATGCTTAGTTATGATGTGCTTGTATATTCCTTGGCTTGACTTTGATTTTTCTATGGTCTTCAAATTATGATTTGATTCTCCTAACCATTTGTGAAGGATGAAGGAATCGCTTACATTATAACATAGCATCCAAATCTTAGGATAGTCTATGTCTGGAGAAATACCATGTTTCCCTGTAAAGGCTAGCTATCATGGGCCACATATATGTGGGTGAGACCCAAACTGGGATAACGAAGAAGCCACGAAACCACCAACGGTAATATGAGATGCTATTTTGGATGAATTTCAAAAGATTATTCGAGGGAAAGTATTTTCCAAGGAGTCTAAGGAGATAGAAGAAACAAAGATCCACTTGTTTTACGCAAAGAGGCATGTCCGTAAGGGAGTATGTTGTAACACGCGTATTTTTACGATACGTTATTTAGCGTTATTTTAGTGTATTTTTGTCGTATTTATGCTATAATAAGCAATTTCTTGTTCTCCAAGTAAGTGATTTAAATAAATCAAGAGTAAATTAAAATTGAGAATTAATATTTTATATTAATCCATGGTTCGAATATCGTCGAAAAATTCTAACAAAGTTTCGTCGCGTTTCGAATCACCGGGCAGTTTCTGCCGCAGATAAAATTTTAAATAAACCCCGATTTCGATGAAAATCGAATCGTAACTTATTGTGATTATTTTTGAATGTTTGATGGTGTTTTTATTATTTATAATAAAATATTATCATGCGGCGAATTATTTTCTATGCAAATTAATTTTCGAGATTTTGTCGGCGGGTAATTATTCGGTAACGCGCTTATTCGATGCCGTTTTTAGCAACCTTTAGACTCTAGAATTGGAGGGTAATCATGAGAGATGTGAGATTAGATGGAATAGATTAATTGATGTGATTAGCATCTCACTTTATTTGTTAGGCGTCACTCTTTGGGTGATTAGTATTTTACACTTATTCTTACACTCATTTTTAACCATGTATTTTACTCAATAAAATTTTTTGACCACACCCTTTTTAGGGTCTGCTGGCCGAATCCACCTCCCCTGTTTTTATACTTTTTTTTTATACTACATTTGCTTTAGTGCAGGTAATAAGAAGGCATGGATTAGAAATAAAATTTTTAAAACCCCTCCCATTTGTTTAGCACAGGTCCTGACCCTCACCCCATCCTCATTTCCATTTTATTTTTTCTTCCCCTTTCTCTTATTAGAAGCTCCAGCGTGACCCACCCCCTTTTGACCACCTTCACTTTCAATTCATCACTTATTATATCATATTAACTCTTCGATCTGGACGGGTCTGAAGCACTTTGCTACTACTGTTGTCTCTCACTCATCTTGGAGGCTTGGTGATGGTACTCAAATCAATTTTTGGTTGGATTGCTGGCTTTCAAAGCCTATTGTGGAGTTGTTAAACATTCCAGAGACTATGCATGGCTCGCTTAGAGCTACAGTCAGCGACTTCATTGTTAATTATGAATGGTCCATTCCTAAAGCTCTGTTACAACACTATCCTATCCTGATCACGGAGATTCAGCAAGTTACTATACCCAGATTTCAGAGTCCTGACACTCGGATCTGGAAAGATAATGACTCAGGAGTTCTCTCTCTCAAAGAGGCCTACGCAGCCCAATCGCCCTCAACTCAGACTCTTTCTTGGCCCAAGTTAATTTGGAAGCGCTGTTTACCTCCTTCCAAGGCCTTCCTCATCTGGCGTTTTATTCACAATAGATTCCCAACAGATGACGAGTTGCGCAGGAGGGGTTGTACCATGGTTTCTATGTGCAGTCTTTGCGGTTGTCATTATGAAACCACCGAGCATCTGTTCCTTCAATGCCCTTTTGCCTCACAAATTTGGAGTTGGTTGGGTCAGTGCCTAGATATGGTGTTCGATACTACTTCTATTCGTTCTGTCCTCACGATTTGCGAGTGTGGTTGGAGTTCTCAAGCCAAGGACACCATTGTTGTTGCGATTGCTAACTCTATTGGGGCTATCTGGTTTTGTAGAAACCAAATTCGTTTTGAGAACAAACATATTCCGTTAACAGCTACTATCAACAATATTATTGCCAATGTCAGCCTCACAGGTAATCTCTCTGCTGGGACGATAACCGGAAATATTCATGAGTTTGTTCTTCTTAAAAAATTCGTTATCAAGGGTAAGCTGAGTACGGCCCCAAAAATTATTGAAGTTAACTGGCACCCCCCATTTGCTCCTGGATCAAAGTCAACACTGATGGCGCGGCTAAGGGTTCCCCGGGTATTGCAGCCTGCAGAGGTATTTTTAGAGATAGCAGAGCAGCTACCTTAGGCTGTTTCAGTTTTCATATTGGTATAGCCAATGCTTTTTATGCTGAGTTGATGGGTGCAATTATAGCTATTGAGTTGGCCAGCCGCAATGGGTGGAACAAATTGTGGTTGGAATGTGATTCTATGCTGGTGGTTATGGCTTTTTCCAATCATGATATTGTCCCTCAGAAGCTCCGCAACAGGTGGGTAAACTACTTACACATGACTAAGAATATGTGGTTCAACTATTCTCATATATATAGAGAAGGCAATTCATGTGCAGATAAATTGGCTTCCAAAGGTCTCTACTCTCATGGTCTTACTTGGTGGAACACTATCCCTTCCTTCGTAGTGGCGGAGTTCTCTCGCAACAGAATTGGTTTGCCTAGTTATCATTTCAGATAATGTTGTTGGTTATATTTTTGGTTTCATTTTGGATTAGATTTTTTGGTAGTATGCTGCAAATGATTGTTATTGCCTCTGGTGCCAACCTCGTTGGGATGGGAGACAGTATAGTGATGCTTTTGCATACTGCTTTTGGTTGGTGTAGAAGTATTTTAATTTATGCTACGCATCTTGTCTTTTCCTTTCCCCATGGGTCTTGGCCTAGTCCCCCCATCTTGTTTTGTTGTTTTTTTCCTTTTTTTTATAATAAAATATAGGAGGGAGTACTCTTTTTCCTGCTTGGTGTTTTTTCCCTAAGGAGGGTTTTGCATCAGTAGGTTTTAACGAGGCTCCCTACCTCTCTTTTGATTAAAAAAAGTTTTACCTTTTTACTTATTATCTTATTATTACCTATGTTTAGTTTATTTTTAAGTAAAATAAAAAGGAAGGGAACCTGTGACACCCTCTACCCCGCATGTTATCGTTACGAAAATAAATTAAGAAAAAATGTAACTGCTGAAAAATACAGTCAAATAAAATTCAAATAAATAAGGATAGAGTCGTCACACTCTCATAAACTTGCGGAAATAATCAATTGACAGTCACGAATAAAATTCAAATGATACAAACACCCCGATGTCACAACGTCTCAGAGCTGACCCTAAACATATACTTCGAAAATAACAACATCGATAATAACCAAAACATCGAAAATCCTAATCTACGATGACCGCACCCATAGATCACTCCTCAGCCACGTCGTCATCGTCACCTGCAGTCTCATCGTCTAAACACACACAATGGTGTATGAGTAGCCACAGCAAAAAGGGGTTAGACATCATATACGATCATAGCACAAAACGGCAAAGGACATAGCTTAAGCAATGCGCATACAACACGTTAACTTAATCAACACATAACATGAATGCTTGACTCAACGAGTACTTATGCAATCCTAGGCAACGTCTACTTCACCGAACATGTGGATCCAAACCAACTCAGATGAGCGAGTGAGAAAACATCATCACTCTTGAGTACGAACAGTGTCTAGTCAGGGTAACCGGTATATTTATTGGTCACGCCCCAGCTGTGGTAGCTATCCACCGCCTTTATATAAGACGCTCCTACCCGATTGACCCCCAGTAGGGTACCTTGCCCATCATGGCCGATACTATATCGCATCATCGTTGCTCACCCCAATAACGTTAACTTAACAAGACACATATGATGCATGAACACAAACCAAGCAAGTGTCTAACAACAACAACAACAACAACTCACCAACCATCTCATCAAGCGGCTGCTATAACAACGATAACAAGGTACTACTCGTCAATGGGACAAATTTCCCACAATCTTGGAACAAGTCCAAGTTATCAACCTACCTCACCACACTAAGTCTAGGCTAACTTAACTAAATTTCCAACTCTTAACTCACGTGTTTCAACTTACTTATTTGACCGGACGTACCGTACTACTCCCCTAAAATTATAGGACACTATCCAAGAGAGTTTGGGTCAATACTTATTATATCCTGAATTTAAAAATTCAATTAGTGAGACTTTGCTAAAATAATTCTAGACTTAGTCATCTTTCTGCATAATTTTTCTATATAACTATTACTCTAAGTTGTCAACTAGGCTGAAATACTCATAACACCAAATCTTGCTTCTAAAGCATTTAAACCACCGACACCACAATATGACCATCATATCCTAGTCCTAAGACTTGCTTGTACCATAACTTAAACGCTAAAAATATCATTATACCCTAGTTAACTCCTAACAATTACACCCATCATCCATACTTTATCCTTTCACATAACCATGATATACCACCTAGAGAATCTAAGTGTAACAAACCACACTCTATGATAATCTAGCTCTCACTCAACACAACAAATCCAGAACATCAAATAGCAACAAGCAATCTCATTTAAACACATTTACATACATTTATCAATAACAAGCCAAGACAACCAAATTATCATATGATCCATACATGACATTTCATCGTAACACATCAATTCAAACAACACCTTATAAGACAATTTCAATTAACATTAACATTATGACATAATTTAATATCAAATCTTCCCATCACAATGACAATGGTACTTATTTTGCACAACCGCGCCAAGTCTAGGGACCATGGGACGTCCCTATTGCCTAATTATATTCATAAGCCCACTAATCTTGTATCCATCTACCCCCTTACCTCAATAAAAAGTTTGAAGTATTCCAAGGCGAAGAAAATTGACTACAACGACAATTTGAGCACCAACCGAGCACAGGATAAAATTCACGGAAGAGCGAAACGCGGCTGGAAAAAATAATGATTAGTATAATATATTTTTTTAGAATTTTTAAGGCTGAAACGAAATTAAAAGGAAGCAAAAAGAGTGACCGGAAAACGCCATACCGAAACAAAAGGGTTACAAGGGGTCCGGCGTCAACTTCACCGAATCGAGCAAAGGAGTAGTGCTTTCTGAAGGTTTTGACGCAAGGAATCCGAAAATGGCGTCCGTTTTTGGAACCGAAAACTGTGGTGTCCGTAAAAGTGAATTTACAGTCTGCCCAACAACAAAATACGCGACGAACAGAGTCACGGTTGAATGAACAGAGCCCGGAAACGTGTTCTATGGTCGATTTCGGGTGGGTGGTTGAAATTTGGAATTTTTTCGTGGCCTAGGAAGGGAGAACAAGAGCAGAGAAATTCAAGGTGGGGTTTGTGAGTACTGCGCGCATGGAGATGTTTGCTGGAAGAGGCGATGAACAGTCATGGTAAAATAACCTACTGGGCTTGGGCCTTCTTCCTTTTTTTTTTAAAACGTGAGCAACATACATATATATCACCTATGATTATATCTTCTTTTTTTTTTCTTTTAAAAACGTGAGCATCAGCATATATATTTATCATATATGATTATATCTTTTTTTTTTTTGAAACAATTTCACTAATAAAGAATTATTTCCATATAACTCCAAAAATGTACTATTATTCAGAATTATCTATAATAAATTCAAGGCTAATTTTTAATAGAACAAAGTAAAATAATATAATTAAAATATACTAATTATTAAGGCAAACACACACAAATTGTCACAAAATTATCATATAAGCACACAATTTATAGTTCCTAAGAACTTAAATTTGAGGGTGTTACAATTCTCTCTTAACAATAGTACTAAGAATAATAATAAAATATCATTCCAATACTCCTTAAATTTAAATAATTATTAACAAGATAATATTAATATTTCAAACTAATGTTTTACAAAAATAAAGATAATAATAAAACAATAAAGCATTACTAAAAATACTAATTTCCAAAGTAACTTACATAAAAATTATCACAAAAATTATTAATACATTTAGGCATATATACATATGTATTAATAGGAAAATTGGGGTGTTACAATTCCAGCCCCCTAAAAAAAAATTCCGTCCTCGGAATTTCTCTGGGCGCTATTAAACGATACGGTTCATGTCCCTAAAACATCATGCAACCTTCTTCACTATTGCTATATATATTCCACACAATTCTTTCTTAAGAGGGTCAACTAAGGTCACTAGCTGGAGAACTTAGTCCTTCTAAAGGTCTAGAATTTTAAAAGTTCTAACTTAAATGTCTGGTGTACTAACCAATCATGCTCAAGTGACTTTCATGGCTCTTTCTAGGATTAACTCTTTAAACTAAGGAATACTAAAACGTTACTATCTTAAGGCTTCAAAATTGCAACAACCACAACGAATTAACAAGGCTAACATCTAAATCCTTAAGAACCACTTCATGATTTAAGATTCAGTTCTTAAGCTAAGAATTAGTTTCCTCCTACTCAAACAAAATAGTCTTCCTAATCATGACAATTGAAATAAGCAATGATTTTTTTCTTAGGCATTAATCACTACGTCTGATCTTTCTTATAACATGCTACAACTTAAAAGCACTATTTCATTCTATTCTCATATGTCTATCTTTGTAAGACACCTAGTTTCATATCGCTACGCATTCTATATCAGGTTCCATAAAGGCAATGTTTTCTCAACCTTCCAAACCAAAAGCTATGAGTTCCAACTCTTTCCACGAATCTCAACTTAAAGGTGTTGATTACCGATCCTTATTTCGCACAACCACGTTCTTTAAACTTTAATACAACACATCGTACAAGGTCTATTAAGGTCAGGTGGAACTAAAATGAGATTGAGGTTAACTATCTTATGGTAAAATCATGCAAAGCTAGACACACAACCTTTATAAAATCAAATCATAATTAAAGCTATATATATACATTTAGTAACATATCATAAACAACAATTCAGCAATCAACATTCACTTAAACATAATATACAAAAGTTAACGACCAAAGTACGACAGACTAAAGCGTCAAGTAAAATAAATAAACGTATATGTAACATCTTTAATATAATTTTTTTTTGAAAGAAATAATATGTTTGTATGCTGTATTTAACAGAGAACCAAATGAAGCATACAATATAGAAAGATCAATTAACCGTATGTCAATGAATATAACAAAATATATTTTTTTAATATCATATCATAAATAATTCAGCAATCATGACTTTGTTAAGCACAATGCACACACAAAAATTAATGGCTAAAGTATGTTAGACTAAAACGTTAAAATAAAATGAATAAACAATTATTCATCATTTTTAATCCATTTATTCCATAAAAAATAGAAACTTATTTATCCTAAAAGAAATAACATGTTTGCATGCAATATTTCATAGTCATTAAAATTAAGCACACAATATAGCAAAAGTAATTTATCGCAAATTAAGGCATGACTAACTACAAGTATTTATCTTAAGGTACCCTACTAAGTTCACTAACCAGAAACTTGCTTCATGCAAAACCTTTATTATTTCTATTGCTCAACTTACTCGCGGAAACATTCTTTAGGATGCTACCCAATGATAGACTCGGTTTCTGTTAAAACATCTAAAATCGGTTTTGTGGTCTTATCAGAAGGCAAAACAATATATTTCCCAAAGATTAACTAATGTCCCACACTAATTTCTACTTCTATCTTCACTCTATGGTTGGTCTCTATGCCTAAGGAAAATTACTTTCCACCTTTAGAATCTACGGTTTCAAAGCCTTATGCCTATCCAAGGCCCCTAAGAATTTAACTGCAATGTAGATAATTTGTGCTCACAGCTAATTCTAGTAGCTAAGGTAATTCAAACAACTAATACTATCCACCAAATCGATTACCATTACTTTTCTCACCGGCGGTAAGTGATTGAGCTGCAGTCCCTCCTACTCACTCAGCCAGGTAATCCAAGCAATAATAACCATGTGCAATAATCACCTATTCTTCTATAAGGTTCTTTGATAGGGCTTAAGTGTAAAGATGTCGACGCCACATGATTACCCTGAAGCTCTATTAAAGATCCTTCCTATAGCATAGCCACGATTCCGCTGCGCTACTCTGATAACATATTTCCCAGTTAACAATGCTATAAATCTAAAATAAGGTCAGCTTATCCTCTCTAGTTAAGCTACTAGCCCATCGTACTTACTAGAATTCCTTTAAGGTAATGGATAAAAGTCTTGCACCTTAAGTGCAACAACTAAGGGTTAACCTGCATCTCTCAGTTCTGGGTTGATCCTTCTCAATTCACTAAGCGTAATTTTAAACAAGATACTAAGAAATTAACAACTTAGGAAATTGCTAACCCAAGATTCATAGCTAACGGTTCAGGTACTTACTATCTTAGCTCTATCTATCATATACTCCTGTGAACTTAGCCCACTGAGAATTGTTCGTGTACTAGAACAAACAAAATTAAACAAGTAATGCATGTAACTCAACTCAGAGTTCACGCACTGAAAAACAATAGACCACACACAAAGTCCGGTTAGAACCAAACTGCTCTGATACCACTAAATGTGACACCCTCTACCCCACATGTTATCGTTACGAAAATAAATTAAGAAAAAATGTAACTGCTGAAAAATACAGTAAAATAAAATTCAAATAAATAAGGATAGAGTCGTCACACTCTCATGAACTTGCGGAAATAATCAATTGATAGTCACGAATAAAATTCAAATGATACAAACACCCCGATGTCACAACGTCTCAGAGCTGACCCTAAACATATACTTCGAAAATAACAACATCGATAATAACCAAAACATCGAAAATCCTAATCTACGATAACCGCACCCATATATCACTCCACAGCCACGTCGTCATTGTCACCTACAGTCTCATCGTCTAAACACACACAATGGTGTATGAGTAGCCACAGCAAAAAGGGGCTAGACATCATATACGATCATAGCACAAAACGGCAAAGGACATAGCTTAAGCAATGCGCATACAACACGTTAACTTAATCAACACATAACATGAATGCTTGACTCAACGAGTACTTATGCAATCCTAGGCAACGTCTACTTCACCGAACATGTGGATCCAAACCAACTCAGATGAGCGAGTGAGAAAACATCATCACTCTTGAGTACGAACAGTGTCTAGTCTGGGTAACCGGTATATTTATTGGTCACGCCCCAGCTGTGGTAGCTATCCACCGCCTTTATATAAGACGCTCCTACCCGATTGACCCCCAAGGCTGGGTACCTTGCCCATCATGGCCAATACTATATCGCATCATCATTGCTCACCCCCAATAACGTTAACTTAACAAGACACATATGATGCATGAACACAAACCAAGCAAGTGTCTAACAACAACAACAACAACTCACCAACCATCTCATCAAGCGTAGGCTATAACAACGATAACAAGGTACTACTCGTCAAGATGGTGACAAATTTCCCACAATCTTGGAACAAGTCCAAGTTATCAACCTACCTCACCACACTAAGTCTAGGCTAACTTAACTAAATTTCCAACTCTTAACTCAAGTGTTTCAACTTACTTATTTGACCTGACGTCATCGTACTACTCCCTAAAATTATAGGACACTATCCAATAGAGTTTGGGTCAATACTTATTATATCCTGAATTTAAAAATTCAATTAGTGAGACTTTGCTAAAATAATTCTAGACTTAGTCATCTTTCTGCATAATTTTTCTGTATAACTATTACTCTAAGTTGTCAACTAGGCTGAAATACTCATAACACCAAATCTTGCTTCTAAAGCATTTAAACCACCGACACCACAATATGACCATCATATCCTAGTCCTAAGACTTGCTTGTACCATAACTTAAACGCTAAAAATATCATTATACCCTAGTTAACTCCTAACAATTACACCCATCATCCATACTTTATCCTTTCACATAACCATGATATACCACCTAGAGAATCTAAGTGTAACAAACCACACTCTATGATAATCTAGCTCTCACTCAACACAACAAATTCAGAACATCAAATAGCAACAAGCAATCTCATTTAAACACATTTACATACATTTATCAATAACAAGCCAAGACAACCAAATCATCATATGATCCATACATGACATTTCATCGTAACACATCAATTCAAACAACACCTTATAAGACAATTTCAATTAACATTAACATTATGACATAATTTAATATCAAATTTTCCCATCACAATGACAATGGTACTTACTTTGCACAACCGCGCCAAGTCTAGGGACCATGGGACGTCCCTATTGCCTAATTATATCCATAAGCCCACTAATCTTGTATCCATCTACCCCCTTACCTCAATAAAAAGTTTGAAGTATTCCAAGGCAAAGAAAATTGCCTACAACGACAATTTGAGCACCAACCAAGCATAGGATAAAATTCACGGAAGAGCGAAACGCGGCTGGAAAAAATAACGATTAGTATAATATATTTTTTTAGAATTTTTAAGGCTGAAACGAAATTAAAAGGAAGCAAAAAGAGTGACCGGAAAATGCCATACCGAGACAAAAGGGTTACAAGGGGTCCGGCGTCAACTTCACCGAATCGAGCAAAGGAGTAGTGCTTTCTGAAGGTTTTGACGCGAGGAATCCGAAAATGGCGTCCGTTTTTCGAACCGAAAACTGTGGTGTCCGTAAAAGTGAATTTACAGTCCGCCCAACAACAAAATACGCGACGAACAGAGTCACGGTTGAATGAACAGAGCCCGGAAACGTGTTCTATGGTCGATTTCGGGTGGGTGGTTGAAATTTGGAATTTTTTCGTGGCCTAGGAAGGGAGAACAAGAGCAGAGAAATTCAAGGTGGGGTTTGTGAGTACTGCGCGCATGGAGATGTTTGCTGGAAGAGGCGATGAACAGTCATGGTAAAATAACCTACTGGGCTTGGGCCTTCTTCCTTTTTTTTTTTTAAAACGTGAGCAGCATACATATATATCACCTGTGATTATATCTTCTTTTTTTTTTCTTTTAAAAACGTGAGCATCAGCATATATATTTATCATATATGATTATATCTTTTTTTTTTGAAACAATTTCACTAATAAAGAATTATTTCCATATAACTCCAAAAATGTACTATTATTCAGAATTATCTATAATAAATTCAAGGCTAATTTTTAATAGAACAAGGTAAAATAATATAATTAAAATATACTAATTATTAAGGCAAACACACACAAATTGTCACAAAATTATCCTATAAGCACACAATTTATAGTTCCTAAGAACTTAAATTTGAGGGTGTTACAATTCTCTCTTAACAATAGTACTAAGAATAATAATAAAATATCACTACAATACTCCTTAAATTTAAATAATTATTAACAAGATAATATTAATATTTCAAACTAATGTTTTACAAAAATAAAGATAATAATAAAACAATAAAGCATTACTAAAAATACTAATTTCCAAAGTAACTTACATAAAAATTATCACAAAAATTATTAATACATTTAGGCATATATACATATGTATTAATACGAAAATTGGGGTGTTACAATTCCACCCCCCTAAAAAAAAAATTCCGTCCTCGGAATTTCTCTGGGCGCTATTAAACGATACGGTTCATGTCCCTAAAACATCATGCAACCTTCTTCACTATTGCTATATATATTCCACAC
This sequence comes from Calophaca sinica, assembly GCA_037113605.1. NCBI lineage: Eukaryota > Viridiplantae > Streptophyta > Magnoliopsida > Fabales > Fabaceae > Calophaca > Calophaca sinica. The sequence continues at coordinate 62,104,631 of CM073733.1, forward strand.
AATTCTTTCTTAAGAGGGTCAACTAAGGTCACTAGCTGGAGAACTTAGTCCTTCTAAAGGTCTAGAATTTTAAAAGTTCTAACTTAAATGTCTGGTGCAATGATATGAAAACCGGACCGGACCGGACGGTCCGACCGGTCCGACCGTCGACCGGCACTCTCACCAGCCAGTTTAAACCCAATTGGACCCATGATGCTGGTTGGACCGCCGGGCAAGGTTGGGCCATGATTGGGCCGGGTTGGGTAGTCAATTTGGCCAAGGTTGGACCGGTTTTGCTTTTTTTTTTATTATTTTTACTTACTTTTTTCTCAAAATTAGTACTTATTTATTTATTTATTTATTTATTTATTTATTTATTTATTTATCATCCGATTCGACCGATGGCTCAACCGGTTAAACCAATTAAACCATGACCCGACGATCTCACCGGTTCAACGGCCGGTCCGGTTTTTAAAACATTGGTCTGGTGTACTAACCAATCATGCTCAAGTGACTTTCATGGCTCTTTCTAGGATTAACTCTTTAAACTAAGGAATACTAAAACGTTACTATCTTAAGGCTTCAAAATTGCAACAACCACAACGAATTAACAAGGCTAACATCTAAATCCTTAAGAACCACTTCATGATTTAAGATTCAGTTCTTAAGCTAAGAATTAGTTTCCTCCTACTCAAACAAAATAGTCTTCCTAATCATGACAATTGAAATAAGCAATGATTTTTTTCTTAGGCATTAATCACTACGTCTGATCTTTCTTATAACATGCTACAACTTAAAAGCACTATTTCATTCTATTCTCATATGTCTATACTGTAAGACACCTAGTTTCATATCGCTACGCATTCTATATCAGGTTCCATAAAGGCAATGTTTTCTCAACCTTCCAAACCAAAAGCTATGAGTTCCAACTCTTTCCACGAAAGGTAATGTTTTCTCAACCTTCCAAACCAAAGGCAATGTTTTCTGGGTTGCGGGTTCGAGCCTTGCGAAAGGTAGAAACTCCACGTAAAAAGTGAGGCTGTGGAGAAGTCCTATGAGTAGCATTCGCGGGATGGACTACCTGCAGTGTGGGTTGGCCAATAAGTGTGCTAAAACCTAGCTGTAAGGGGCCCAAATCTTGGGGTGTTACATAATCCTCCATCATTGTATGCATCAGTCATAGGAGTGGATGTCTGGACTGATTTTGTAGCAAAACACATCGTAGATCCTGAATTTCTGGAATACTTATATATGTGCTACTTGTATACCTGTATATGTATGTTAATACGTGTATATTTAATAGTTGTCATTCCTAATCACATCTATATGTTTGTCTATATAGAGAACAAGTAACGCAAATCGGCAGAGAGCATCAAATCCTCCTTACCCATAGAGAAGAGGGGTTAAGGGGTATTCAGGCATTAAGCAAAATCTGTTATGCAGAGTAACCTTAAGTTATATGTACAAATGGTGAATTTGAGCATGTCTATAGAGTAACGTAATTAACACTGATGAATTTCACTTTTTTTTAATATGTATAGATGAAGCAAGCAGGAGAAGAGGATTATGCAACCTCAAAATCAATCGATCGCCATGTCTTGTGGATAGAAGCCCATCAAAACAAGGATGGTGAGATTGAAGACCCCCAACTGCGGAAGTGTATCAAAAAATTGTAAGTATGATAGATTAAATAACATTTTCATTTGCAATTTTCTTATGAAAGTGATAATACTTAACAATCTTTGTGAATAATAATTGTGTCTCAGGGTGTCCTATCACAGGAGGTTATGTCACAGGGGGTTGACATAGACATCCTTTCCCAAGTCATCCCCATTAAAGAGTATCCAGGACGTGTAAGGGGTGTGGGATTTGGGGTCCCATAGAAAGCTATCTTGGTCCACCGAAGCGCGTAAGAAAAGATGAAAATGAAGACTTGAGGCGGATGGTAGCCAAACTCTATCAGGAGGTCCAGGAATTGAAAAAGGGAAAACATCAGGACAAGGGACCGGTACGGGAGCATCAGGATGGTAGTGCCAAAGATAGTTGCACTCTAAAGTCACACAAGGTAATAAATCAAATTACTTCAAAAGCAGAGTTTGGTAGATTAATTAGCATTTGTGAATTGTTAATTAGTATTACATGGAAACTTGTATATCTTGAAATTGAAACTTGTATTATACATGCTAAACTTTTGCTTATATAATTTGGTGTTGGATGTAACACCCCGTTTCCATAGCGCTACTGTGCAACCTAATCTAATGCTGAAAACATTTAATGCTTGCATGCTTTCAACAAAGAGTACTCTTCTGTCTTTTGCAATGGAAAATAGGAGTAATTTTTTTTTCTTTTTCTTTCCTTTGAAACCCTTTTCAAAAATAAGACATAAAGAGTACTACAATTTTCTAAATAATGCAATATCAGTCTTTTACAAGTATCAGAGTATAACGCATCACAATCAATACTTCTCATAACATAAAACATAACATAATCGTTTTGCACTGAGACGAGGTTTTCTGAAATAGAGTAATTACAAACAACAAAGATAAAACCCTAAGCTAAGCTGGCCAACAACTATAACTCTTCTTGAAAGCAGTTGATTCAAGATCGAACATGAAACATTCAGAGGAATCTTCCCCACCAGCTCGATCTTCAACTCTCCTGGAAAAGCAGCTGCGGCTGACTATGGAGCTCCATCTGGAAGTGACATCCATAGGGATATCCAATCCAACAACAGTGCAAGGGTAAACTCTTTGTCCACGAGTTTATCATAGGCTATGTCACATTCAAACAATATATACATATATAATACAACAACATGCTTTTATATACATATACATACTTAATAGACCGCATGCATCATCATGGTATATCAAGCATTGCATGTGAGCAGATAACTCAACCAGCAGATCAACAATCAAGTCACCACAATATCAACTAATTGCATATGAACAAACAAATCAACCAATAGATCAACAATCAAGTCACCACAATATCCAACAATTGCACGTGAACAACAATTCTATCAACAGATCAACGATCAAGTCATCACATATTATAAATGTGGTTAGCTATGCATGTCAATGCAGTATGACTAGTTTGTGTATACACCTGCAGCCTTAATAGGTCAGCAATATGATGAGGAATTTATTTCCCAACGTCCGAACAAGATAGCCACACATTAGGCTTGCCTCAATTTAGACTTGCCACACATTAGGCAATTAGTGTCAACTCGTCTTTTGAAGTCTTTAAGACAAATCAAACGCTTCGAGTGACATGACAACTCGTCTTTTGAAGTCTTTAAGACAATTCAAACGCTCCGAGTGTCGATGCTCAATGATCAATATGCATCCAAGCAAATTCATCAATATGGCATGCTCACCGTAGGGAGCGCCCGAGTAATGTTTTAATTAATCAATGCGGATCGACAAACTTCAACTATGTTTCACATTCGAAAAGGTGGAGGGAACTTAAAGTTTAAGCACTACAATGAGCATCCCATACTACTCATGTAATGCCCAGGTATTCTTCATCATGTAGTGAACTGAGATGATGAGAAATACCCCTTGGAGTTCAAACACAGGACACTAGGTCCAGGTGTTCAACTGCGGAACGCTAATCTTAATTTTAGATCAAAACGCTAGGCACGTAATGCGGAACACTAGGCTCAATTTTTAGGTTGAATTACTAGGCATGCCATACGGAACACTAGGTCCAATCCTTAATCAAGAAAATACGCATGCAAGCAGGACCTTAAGTCCCAGCACAGGACACATTGCCCATATGCTCAATAGGAACACTAGGTTCCCTATATTTTATTCTTTCGTAATCTCGATATTTGAAATCTCTTTCTCAGTTCTTGTATCACTCCTATGTATTTGAAAATACTTCTTAGCTCTAGGTCGTTGAAACCCTAGTTGTACTAAATAATATGCTAGGATAATTCCCAAACACATTACTTAATTCAACCGTTTTCAAAATTTACAATGTTTTCTTTTTAAAAGAACCTCTTAAACAACTTCTAACCCTCTGATCCATAAAGCGTGTTTGTACACTGACTTATTTTAGAAGATACCTTTAGTTTACCATGAAAACATTTCTCGGCTCATGGAATGGCATCAGACTTACCGTTGTAAGTCGTCAAACCAATAACAGTCAATCAATGCATTATTAATTAATCCATTATCATCAACAATATCTTGCATATTCCAATCAATATCAAGTTCCATTTAAATCCAACACAATTCATAATGCCACGCAAGGCCAAGAATATGCTACAGCATTTCATACAGCACATAACAATTCAGTAAGCTACAACCTACTACATACTTTCCCCAATTTCAAGTCCAATCAAATCAATCAAACATGATTTAAGTTACACAATACTATTCAGTCTTGCCACACAGGGCCAAATCAATACACAATAATTCAAGCTACAACATCTCAACAACACATAGTAATACTACAAGTACTACCACACAATTTAACCAAACATCAAACCAACCAACACACAAGGTGAAAGCCCAAACTCATTATATAAGAATTTCCCTTACCTTGGGTGCTTTAACAATCCACGCTAGGTAATTCGAAACTATCGTCAAGTTGCACCTCGCGCGTACCTTAAGCACGAATCTTAACAACACAAACTTAATACAATTAGACCCCCAAAAATACAAATCCTAGACCCCTAGGACAGCCACGGTTTTAGGTCCCTAAAGGCCTAAGAATTACTCACTTAATCCCATATGGTTCACATCTAGTCACATAACATGATACAAGTTCAAGTCATGCAAGTTTTCAAACTTTTGCTAACTCTACACACTTAGAAAATACCTAAACCAAAATTTACCAATTGGAATAGTGTTTTTACCAAATGAATAGTGTTTTGCCAACTTTGAATCACTTTTTAAAACACTAAAACACGTCACAAAATTTTAGAGACAACTTCATTACAAGTTCAAAACAATTTTTGAAACATAACCTAAATCTTTTCCCAAAATCATGCTTCTTTGAAAAGCTTTGCTAAATCAAATCATCAACCACTTTTACAACTATTTTTAAGCATAAAACAAGTCAAGAACAAGTTACAAAACTCCCTTAGACGCCACGGTTTCTAGGGTTCAAAAACAATTCCAATTTTTCAAATCTTTAACTCCTAAATCATACAAACTTTGGTACATCCAAACATCTTATCAAAATCAAACTTCTTTACCACTTTAATACAACTAAAACTACGTTAAAACTCACCCAAATAATGTTCATAAGCCACTGATTTTGTAATCTCAAAACAGCCCCAAATTTATTTTGTTTCAACCAATTTTTCAAAGCTTTAAACTTACAAATCTTTATAGATTTAAAGTTCTAACCAAAAACCAACTTCTTAACACACTTTTAAAACAAATTAAAACATCCCCAAATACTTATAAATCAGCCACGATTTCCAGCCCCAAACTTTAACCAATTTAATTTCACAAAACTTTGTTCAATATGCATATAAGACTAGTTTAAGCATACTACTAAAACCTGCCAAAGAACTAACTCCAAAACCACCAAATTGAAGCCAAGATCAAGCCCCCAAAACAGTCCATGAATTCAGCCAGCCCCAAAACTTAGGGTTTCTCAATTTTAAAAATTCTAAACATGCTTAATCATGGAAGGAATTAAAGGATCAAAGGACTAATCTCACTAATCTAGCAAAAACAATCACTTTCTAAGCAAAACAACTCTAAAATCATTGAGATCTCATCCATGGAAACCATGAGAAGAGGAAAGTGAGTTAGAACACTTACTAACAAGATTGATGATGGTTGATCAGGGATTAAGAACAAGGATTGAAGGTTAAAAGCTTAAACACCAATTTTCTTCAAGAATCAACACTAAAATCATGAGGAACAACACTAATACCATGAAAACCCGACCATGGCAGCCATGAAGAAAAGAAAAATAAGCTTACCACAATGATGGAGATGATTGAACAAGAAGGAAGGAGAAAGGATTAGGATTTAGCTTCCAAAATCACAAGATTAAGCACCTAAATCAACTTTCTCTTTCTAGAATTTTTTCCAAGCTTTCCAACAATGGAAGAAGTGAAAGAATGAAGTCTAGTTCAGCTAGGGAGCCACGAAAATTTTGGGGACAAGGATGGAATGAATTTGTTCATTTAGTTAGGAATTAACCAAACTAGTTACAAACTAACTACACTAACTAACTACAATTACATAACCATCAATCCTATGCCTACACTTGTCAAAGAACATTCTAAGGATGATATTCAGCTCCCCTAGTTGCTGGATGCATCTCCGTTCATCCCAAAATATCTAGATATTTCGTTTCGTCGCGTTCTCGCTCAATCGGGTGCGCGGCGTTACGCGTATATTAGGGTTTTTCTACCAAAAACACCAAAAATAAATCAAATAAATTATTCTATAATAAAAAATTATTAATCAACCAAAATTTCCCTAAAAATATTAGAAGCATTTCTATGAATGTCGCTTTCTCGATTTACGAGCTAAAACGGAATCGTAATGCAGTTCTACGCGTAGAAAACACCCTATATTTTTCTGATGCCAAAAAATCCCATACAAAATTCCAATAAATCATAAATATTGGAAAATACTTAGATCTCAAATTTTATAAAATTTGGATCACGTTTGGGCATGTTTCAGTTAGAAACTCGCCCAATAGCCTAGTTACTGCAGAATTCAATAGAATTCTTGCAGCGTAATAAAAACTGTATATTAGTGAGGATCACTAATTTCAATTTCTCTTATCAACTAGATATTATTAAAACAATAAAATTATCAAGACAAAGTCTCTATAATAATAGTCATATTAAATATGACCTAAAACAGATAATTAATACAATAACTAAACAATGAAAATCCAAACTATGACTTAAAAATGTCTATTAAGTCCTAAAATTATTTCTCATTGAATAAAATAATTTTCCTCAATCAAATGGCCATTTTTCACATTTTTCAGCATTAATTCATATTAAAACAGTATGCGTCGACACTGTCTGTTAATCTGAATTAATTACTAAAACAGTAAGTTGTTTACAATAAATCTTTGCTGTTCTTCGTACTTTTAACAAACCATTGAGATGATCAATCTCTATGATTTATTTCCAAGTAGTCGGAAACTATAAAATAATTTTCATAAAAATTGGGATGTTACATTGGAGTAGATCATGACTTGTATAGTGACTTATGCTTGCTGGTATATGGTAATTTTTGTTGTTATAGGTATTAAAAAATTTTGGAATGTCCATATTTTAGGGGAGACTCTACTAAAATTTTGTTAGAAATTCAAATTGAAGTATTAAAATATTGTAATTTAATATTATTGTGGATCTTGATTACTTAAGGAACCAATGGAGGTAATGAAACCGGTGGAGGTGCGTGAGCCTAGTTTACCCATGGATGGATGCACTCTTGAGTCACTCGAGGTAATAAATCATTAGAAATTGTCGTTACTTGTATGTATTGCTTCAATGGTTTATCATATTAATATTTTGTTTATCATTGGTTTAGGACTTCAAAGAGTGTACACTATATTTGTCAGGCCCGTCTCGAATGGTTGGTAAGGGGATTTGCTTCGCTGATTTAAGTGTCACATTGCACAACTGTCCATTACCTATAAATCATTGTAAGGTTAGAGTTGACTTTGCAACCGAAGAGGATGCACCATTGCCTGTACCACTTGAGGGGATGACAGTGGGACAGGCAATAGGTACTTATGTGCCATGGCCTGTAAAACTCGTTATAGGTGACGTGCTATTTTTTAATAAACATGATTCATCATCATAATCATAATATATTTATAAAATTACGTGGCCACTAACTAATGCAAAATATATAGAAACCCATAAAATCCAAAGCCAATGACAAGGAAAAGGGAAAGGGCAAGCAGCAAACAGTTGGGTCTTGTATATCCCCAGTAAATCCTATGGACAAATCTCAGCATTCCCCTCCTGAAGCAAAATTCTTTAATTATCTAAAAGTTCATGCTAAAACAAGGATGACATTGACTGGAGAACAAATCAAAATACCACTGGAAAAAAATATTTTCGGTTATGAATCTGCATTATTACTCAGTGCTAAGGATGAATTGGTAGAAGTTTTTACTCATGGTGCGTGGGTTAGTCAAACTGTAGTTAGTGTATATATTAGATACAACATCCAACTTTAAAGTATACTTTTTTTTTATTCTTTCACCTAATATCGAAGTTATTGTTAATCCATTAATTTGTATACATTTTAATTATATTCGAGGTACTTGTATACTGAAATACTGATCCCAAAAGAACAGACCAAGAGGTTTGTGTTCTTATGCCCAGAGAAAACAAATTTTCAATTTAAATCTGGGAATATGGTGGGACTATATATCTGAACGCTTGGCATTAGTGAAGCCAAGTGTTGACACCTTGTTTTTGTTACCGGTTAATCTATAGTGAGTCATTTATTTAATTTAATCATATATCATATACATATATATGACTTAATTAACGATACTAATTTTTGTGAGATGTGATTACCTGCTAATTAGGATTTCCTTATTCAACAATTTTTTAGGACCCATTGGGTATTGCTTGCGATCAATTCCCAGGAAGACACGGTGTACTATTTGTGTTCTTTGCGTACTCCTTTGAGCTACCGCAAAGAAATGAGGGAAACGTTCAATCAGTAAGTATATATATGCATGTATTAGAATGACTTCTAAACGAGAAATTGAGATTAAAAATTTCTGCACTAATTAATATATCTAATTATATGTTATGACTCAGGGCTTTGGCAATTCATCAAGGACATCGGACACTAAACAAGTCCCGATTTTCTAAATCATCCAAGACAACGACAAAGTGGATAACTATAAATCAGGTATTATCAAAATTGTTATGCAATTATTTAGTTTAAAAAATTAAAATTATTTATTTCTAATATTTTTGGTTTTTTAGTGCCCCCACCAACCAAACTCCAATGATTGTGGCTATTACGTTATGAAGGATATTGTTGTTCATAACCAAATGCAAATTGCAAAGGAGGTATGTAATTTCTGTTCTAATTTATATAAAATAATTACTCTTTCTTTTTTTTTTACCAAAACATTCCAAGTCAATTGATACCAAAAGAGCATTTGATACATAATTAAGGATATAAATCCAGAAATCATCAATTACAGTTGAGAAATGTACAACTATAGCCACTTCTAAATCACAATTTTGGTTTCAAAATACCTTCAGCCAAATGCCTGCCTGTAAAGAAAAATGCTACAAGGGATATGATGATAAACATCCCTTTGATATCTATGCCCATTTGATCATGTTGGGACCACAGAATTATAATGCTCACCAAGCCCAAAAGCATGCTTATGGTAAGAAAGCATAATACTCGAACTAGAAGAACCAATACCATCATTGGGTTTATACTTCTTCCCCATCTCCACATCAGGGAAGGACCATGAAAATATCATAATATGCTTCTTTAGGTGGTGAGTCAAGGTGCCAAGCTCTAGTTGTCCTCCCCATATTGCAGTGGACTCTACCTCTTTACAATAGTTTTCAAACTTCTGAGCTGGTGATTCATCAGAATCATCTTCAATCAAATTCTCTGACAGAAAAAATGGAAGGAAATCAGATGTATTCTTTCTCATGTAAGCAACCACCATTTCTCAAAGTTCTTAGTATGTATAAGGAGATTTTCCCCCAGAGAGGTGGGCTAATTGATCCTCAACAGCTCTATAGAGGGAGTGCCCATCAGGCTTTATTTCACAAACAATCAAACCAAGAGGCTTTAACTTCCTTTCCAGTTTAACATTTTCAATCATTCAATCACTTATAATGCCATTCTGCTCTGCTTGGATTCTCTATTCCCTTTCTACTTCTTGTTGAGCTCTTTTGTCGCACCTCTGTTTAGCCTTGCTGACTTTTGTATGCTTAGGTCGACTACTAACAGATACTCCAGCTATGGCCTTCACCAAATTGTCCATATTGCTCTTCTCATTTCTATTACCACTGTTGTAGCCTAATGCAGCTAGTTCTTTGGTTTGCTTCTCCTTGAGCTTAGCAGAAAGTTGAGAAACCTCTTCCTCCACTTGCTTGTTCTTAGCATTTTGCTTGGCCTTGCCACCTCTAGCTGCAGCCTTTTTCATTTCAACTTCTTTTTTCTACAACTGTGATATCTCTTTCTTGTGCCCTGAAAGAATTTCATCGAGAGTTTCCTGCTTCTTTTCAGATGTTTTGTCCGAAATCACTTCTTCATGTAGCTTCTTCATCGAGAGTTTCCTACTTCTTTTTGGATGTTTTGTCCAAAATCACTTCTTTATGTAGCTTCTCCTCAATTTTGTCCACATAAAATAATTACTATTTCATTTGACCATTTGCGTACTTAAACTTTAATGTGATTTATTTATCATTTCGCAGTATATTCCTGAATGTAAATATGATTCGTATTTTGATGTTCAAATTGCTCATATCAAGGAAGAGTGGTGTCGTTATGTGGCTAAGAAGTTTGTTTTAGGATTATGATCATTGTGTATATATACACACATTATAGTAGTAGTAGTTAAATGTATTATTGGCCCATGTGAGGCAGTAATTTTGGTTGGCATTGTTTGTTGTATTGTTGGTTGGCATTGTTGTATTGTTTATTTAGTTGGCATCATTGTAAAATACTGCAACTGTAAAAAAAAAAAAAAAAAAAGCAAATAGCTAGCGCTTCCTTGAGAAAGTGCTATCTATTAGCTATCTATTGTTCCTAATAGATAGCGCTTTTTCAAGGAAGTGCTACTTATTATGCTGATAATAGATAGCGCTTCCTCAAAGAAACGCTAGCTATGTTAGTTTTCACTGGCTCTTTTAAAACGTTGTCTTTAAGAACCCGGATCACTAGCGGCTGAATATATAGCACTTTTAAGCGCTAGCGAAGGCAAAAAATAAGTGCTATCTATTTCGTTTTATGTTGTAGTGATTGGAAGATACCATAACACCTTCGTAGGAGGACCCTTTGTGGTCACATCACAATCCTCATCATCACCCTTCTTTTTGCAGCGTGATGTCATACACATGGGTAACCTTTCTTTGTCTTCATTATCTTTCCAGTACAGTATGCAATCATTGGGGCTTGCATGTATTTTCTTATACTCCACACCCGTTGGACATAATATCCTTTTTGCCTCATAGTTACGGTTAGGCAATGTGTTGCCTTTTGCAAGCATTTCCTTCAATAAGCCAAGCAATTCTTGGAAGCTCTTATCAGTCCACCCATTTATCGCCTTCAAATTGAACAATCTCAACACCGCTGACAACTATGTGAAATTGGTGCACCCTGGATACAAAGGCTCTTCATTGTCACTGCACATAGTATCATACAAATATGCTCGCTGAAAAGAGTCTTGTCCAATATCACGAATCATATCTCTAGACGATTGCCCATATGTATCTCAACTTCCTTTTTTTGGACGCACTTGGCGTGTCTAACACTTCACCATGCCATGTCCATGTTGTATAACTCTTGCAAATACTATAAACACAAAGGTGATACCATATATCCTCAACTTTTCTTGGTGCCCGATTCGAACACTTAACACAAGGACAATAAAATCTTCCATTACCATTAGGAAGCTTTGCTTTAGCAAATTTTATAAACTCTAATACTCCATTCCTATACTCATCACTCAAGCGATTTTTTTTGCATCCAACTATGATCCATAACTACGTTTTGGAAAAAAAAAGGCATAAACTTATACAGTTTTTAAGCCTGAAGCTTCAAGAAGCAGAACAATGGTGGACTTTAATAACACTCATTCACAAATATGCATGGAAACAACTTCTTTTTTTTTAAGAACATGGAAACAACTTAAAAAAGCATACCAACACAAAATGGTAACTGAAATCCAAAAAAAAAAAAAATTAAAACGAGAAGCTCTATCATATCAACAATAGCAACAACCCATAAGAGATTTTTAGTAATAACATACCTGTGAAATGGTGACAGAAGCGAGATAATCAGAGACGAAAACGTGTAGCGACAGTAACAGAGACGAAAATGGCAGCAACGGTAACAGTTGCGGAAACGAGAATGATAATGGCGACGAAAATGAAATTGAAAGCATGACAGAGTGGAAGGCGAACGAAAAGGAGAGAAGAGGAAGGAGAACGAAAACGAGAAGTAAAGTGAGATAGAGAGCATTACCAGGGAACACGAACGGATCAATGGCGGCCAGTGATGGCTCTTCGTGAGAGTGAGGCGGTGTACGTTAGCCGTGAGAGTGAGAGGTTTTCTGAAAGAAGAAGGAGAATGAAATGTTTTCTCGGTCTCACAATAAAATGTGGGAAACAACCTTTTAACACGGTTATTTATAAAACCCAGTGTAAAACAATACAAATTTAAAATTATAAAATCTTTTTACACCGGTTGTTACAAATACCCAGTGTAGAAATTCTTCTCATAAAGCCCAAAATATTTTAAACATATCACACCGGTTAAGTTAGGAAACCGGTGCAAAAAGCCAAAAATAAATTAGCTTTTTCACACTAGTTTGTCCAAATAATCGATGTAAACATACTTTCCTACACGTTTTTCTTTCTTTTAAAACTAACACGATACTCTTGCATTTGCAGGGGCGCCAATTGTTTGTTACGATTAATATTTTAAGATGGTGATTGTTTATAGTAAATGATATTTTTGATTCAATGTATTAAAATTAACTAATTTTATAGTGAATGTGAAAGAAATATTAAATATATATCAAATATTACTATTTATGTAATTGTATAACTTGTGTACTATATATGGCTAAGATGAAACAAACATGGTTAGGGTTTTTTTGATTAGATAGATAGATAGATAATCATTTATAAATAACTTAAACATGTATAAATTTGATCTGTGTCAAAGAAGATAAAATTATACCGACAACATGTAATGTTTCCCCCGTCGAGACTTAAATGTAAAATAATTATAAATATTAATAACATTAATAAAAATTGATATATGCTCAAAGATAACGAAATTATAGCGACAACATTTTATTTTCTCCTTTCGGGACTCAAAAGTATAATAATCAATATAAAAATTATAGCATTAATAAAAATAGAATATAAAAAGTAATTATACTGATAACATACAATGTGTCATTAGAATAAGAAGTCTAAAATTAGTATGTAATGTTCCCACCGTTAAGAGTCAAAAGTAAAATAATCATCTATAAATGATATATAATAAAGATATTTATAAAATTTGTTTTATTCTAAAATGATGAAATTATATCGATAACATTTTTTGTTTCTCCGTCTGGACCCAAAAAAAAATTCATTTATACCGATAGTTTGTAATGTTCCCCCCGTTAAGAATCAAAAGTAAAATAATCATCTATAAATGATATATAATAAAGATATTTATAAATTTTGATACGTGATCAAAGATGATAAAATTATATTTGAAATTTTTAATGAAAATAATTATTTACAAATAAAAAAATATAATAATAAAATATAAAAATATAAAAAAATAGAAAGAGGGAAAGAGAGAGTGACAGAGGGTGTGAGAATGATAAAATATAAAAATATAAAAATATAAAAAAAATATAAAGAAGAAAGAGAGAATGAGAGAAATATATCAAAAAAAAAGAGAAAGAGAGAATGACAGACGGTGAGAGAAGAAAGAGAAAAAGAGAGTGACGTGAGAAATAGGGATGGCATTGGACTCTGGCCCACTGGGTACCTGCATAACAAACCGGCAATGAGTATGGTAAATACCCGCTTTATGGGTCTGGGTCTGGGCCTTGGTAATTACCCGCAAATCTGAGTGAGTATGGGTGTAGGTACGGGCACTTTAGTGCCCAGCCCGCCGCCCATATATATATATATATATATATATAGTTATCAAAATTATAATTTTATATCAAATTATCAAAATATTAAATAGAATTAATTAATCTATCTATCTACTTTCCTTTTTTTGATTGAAATCTATCTAATTAATCTATTTACTTTTTTTTTACCGGAATCTACTTCTTGTAATATGTACTTATTTTTCATATTTTGGATATTTTTATTTGGCTAAATACTATGATTTGTAATATTTTAGAGTTAACTTAAAAGATTTTTGGATCGTATTTTAATTAAGGTATGATGTTCTTTTCGTTATTTATTGTCTTTTCATGGTTAAAGTGCGGGTCGCGGGTGCGGTACTGGCACTTAGGTAGTCAACGGGTATGGGGACGGGCACTAAACTTGCTGTCCATCTGGGTATGGGCTTTGTACAAAACTATGGGTACTATAGTACTTTGCCAAGAGGGTACCCATTGCCATCCCTAGAGAAAGAGAAGAAAGAGAAGAGAGAGAAAAAAAAGTGAAAGGTGAGAGAAAAAATTAAAAGTAGATAGGAAAAATTAATTTTTTAAGTGAATTTAATTTTTATTATTATTTATTTTTATTTAGATTAACATATTTGCACCTTTAAAATGATAGGTGGCAAAAATATGGTAGTCTAGTTTTATCTTTTCACCAGCCCTTTCTATTCTTATATTAATATTGATGCATTTACCACCATACGTCCAGCAGTTTTCTGACGTTTTCATCTGCACTATTTGACTAGCCAATAGATGTGTTAAGCATTGAATATTCTTTTGATTATAGATACACCTTGAGTCTGTTGATCTCATAACCACTTCAAAACTTCTTCTTGATTATCACAAGTTCTTGTTCTTGTTATTCCCCTATTTTGAGGTTTGATGGGTGTTCGTGCCAAGGCTCTAGATACACTATCTCGTTTAGATGGTAGAACCCTTATATCATTTGTGATGCTTCCAAATTTTTTATTGTCTATACGATTAAGTACGTCGTAAAAAAGCGACGTACTTATTCGTATAAGCAGTGGAAATTTGGAAATGTCACAAAGGATATAAGGGTTCTGCCATTTAAATAATATAGTGCAAAAAACTTTTTACACTGGTTATTTAGAAAAACTGGTGTAAAGGGTTATAACAAAATCGCAGGTTAATTATAAAATTGCCACCACGTCACATTTTACACCAGTTGTACGTAATACCAATGTAAAATGTTCAGACAAAATCATGAGTTAATTACAAAATTGCCACCGCGTTAACATTTACACTGGTTTTAGAGATAATCGGTGTAACATGTGATGCGTAAATTGACTAATTAACATATTAATTACAAAATTGCTACTACGTTCACATTTTACACCTATTATATATGAAACCAGTGTAAAATGGTATATTCTTTTACGTTTTGTGTACTAGTGAGATGAACAATTTCATAGGACAACTGGATGAGAGATTCAAGGCCATAGAAAAAGTAGTGGACACTACTGCAGAGAACCAGAACTCTCTATAAGACCAAGTTTCTGTTGGAATCAAGTGGATTTAGAAACAATGACCCTTAATTATTTTGATAATAACAAATAATGATAAGAACAATTTAACCTTTGATGTATTTATTAGTGTGCAGAAATTAGTGAGTAAGTCACTATTTATCAGATGGAATTGTCTCAGAAAGCTCTGGCTCTGTGCGTATTTCACCCTATGGTCCATTCCTTTAAGTCTGGCTTTGATCATCTGGTAAGAGCTGATGACATCATTATAGCCTTGCTCTGGTAAACCAAGCTCTGGTAGTCAATGCTCTTGTAAGAAGCTCCAGTTGTCAACCCTCTGGTAGACGATGCTCTCATAGATCAAGCTCTAGTAGGACTACACTCTATTGGAACCCTGCGTCTGGTACTACAAGACTCTGGTAGATGAAAGCCTAAGTGAAACTACGCTGAAAAACTTGCCTCCAGTCCAAGCTTATACTGGTAAGCAGAGTATTTCAGTAACAAGCGTCATCTAGTAGAAGATGCCTCTGGGTGGAAACCAGACTGAGTGAAGCATTAAAGGCTATTTTAAGCATTAAAAAAATCTCATTGATGATCTTTTAATGTACCAGGAATCAAAGGCCAAATGAAATGTCAACGAATATAATCATCAGATATGTCTTACACTAAAAGGATCACAAATTCAAAAAGGATCACAAAGGGACAGAAACTGTATTACGTCTGAGAAATCTCCGATGCCCAAGGTAAACAGTCTTCCTTCCATGTTGCAATTGATGGTAGCATGTGTCTTCTTCACATATAGGACACGCTTTATGCCCCTTAACACTTTACCCAAACAGGTTCCCATAAGCTGAAAAGTCATTTATGGTGCAAAATAACTTGGCACGCAACTTGAAATTTTCACTGGAATACCCGTCAAACACATCAATGCCTTCCTCCGACAATATTTTCAAGTCGTCAATCAAAGGACTTAGATAAACATCTATATCATTTCCTGGCTGTTTTGGTTTGAATATCATCGTAGATAACATAATATATTTACGCTATATGCACAACCCAAGGAGATAGGTTACAAATAACCAAGAGCACAAGCCATGAACTATGGTTACTACTTAAACTACCATATGCATTCATTCCATCTTTAGATAGTCCAAGCCTAAGATTTCATGGGTCATTACCGAAAACCGGAAGCAAAGAATCAACTCTCTTCCATTGCAAAGAATCAGCCGAATGATGAAGCTTTCCATCACATTTCCTCTCATCTGCATGCCATCTAATATTCTTTGCGTCTTTTGCATTGGCGAACAGTCACTTAAACCTTGGAATAATTGAAAGATAGCATAACACCTTTGCAGGAGGACCTTTTGAGGTGACATCACTACCATCATCACCATCCTTCTTTTGGTAGTGTGATTTCATACACTTAGGGCACATTTCTTTGTCTTCATTCTCTTTCCAGTATAACTAGTGCATCGGCAAATTATGTTTTTTAGATAATATTTTTTATTATTTTAATATATAAATATATAAATTATATTTAAAACATAAAAATGATGGCAATAAAATTATTAATCATTCATTGTTTTCGTTATCATTGAAGTTAAAATTATAGACATAATAAAAAAAATATAGAAAAAAATATTTATTTATATAATCACTTATATAAAAAAAATTGTTAAGTAATATTTTATTTATATATTTGAGGGAGTACACCAGTGCGATATATGGGAAAATTAATGTGGAGAATTTTATTTTGTATTGGTGAGATAATAATTTTTGAAAAAGAAGTTTAATTTAAAACTGAGAAAATAAGTTTGTTAGATTTTTGTATTTAGCTCACAACTACTCAGGTTATTTATTTTGCAATAGCTTAAATTAAATAAATTCTTTCATATACTTAATTAATTAGATGGATATATCCATTATTCATTTTTTTAAAACACCAACAAAACAAATAATATAACATATATAGAGTCATCATTTTTTAAAATGGTATTGGTGTGATAATAATTTTTGAAAAAGAAGTTTAATTTAAAATTGAGAAAATAAGTTTGTCAGATTTTTGTATTTAGCTCACAACTACTTAGGTTATTTATTTTACGACAGCTTAAATTAAATAAATTATTTCATATACTTAATTAATTACATGGATATATCCATTATTAATTTTTTTAAAACACCAACAAAACAAATAATATAACATATATAGAGTCTTCATTTTTTAAAATGGTATATATTTTGTTGCTACTGCAGTAATCATTTCACCATTTATGGTATAATCACATTTGTAACATATATAGAGTCATTTCTTCCAACAAAATTGCTTTCCTTGATGCATCCTACGATGCCTTCCAACCCATATTCCAGCTTAATGTTAATCATAAACAAAGGAACCTAACATAAGTATTGTACTCTTACTCCTCGCTTTCTCCTGTATCAAAAGAATATTATTGTTATTCACCAAGGAGAGATCTAAGCTTCTAATTATATACTTCAAGGGTGTGATTACATCAACAATTGAATATTGAAAATTTAAATTAAGGAGAGATCTGAGCATGATTTCAAAGAGCAGATAATAGTAAATGATTCCTGATGCTCAAGTTTAATCACAAAAAGCAATTTGACAAAAAACAAAAACAAAATAGTTTTAGGAGTTCTTGCAAGCCTGTCTTTACCTCTATGTTTTACAAACATCGTATACGGTATTCCTTCTAAGATCCTAAAATCAAGTAGCAGTAATCCACCTATAGAAGAAATAGAAAGCATCGTAACTTATTGTTGCCATAGCAGTAAATAATATTGTAGTGTAGCTCACACCTTAGAACGTACAATAATTAAAAAATAGATAACATAAATTCAAAAGAATATATCATTCAATATTGTCAACTTTTATTGTTTCACAAACCAATTTCTACCACTGAACAAACACAAAGAAGATATCAAACATTATAAAATTGATGGACAGAAAAATAAAAAAGATGCAAGTTAAAAGTTATGAAAGCTGACATGCATAAAAAGAAATTAGGAAGTCAAAAAACAAAACTATAACATGTTTTATGAAGTTTGTAGGATCACCAAACCATGTAGGATAAGATTAAGAAGAATGCTATAAAAAATAAGATATGCACAAGAAAAACACTACAATCAAAATTTTAGCAACACCAAGAAGAAAACACGTGAGTCTTGAGGGTACAACACCACATTGCATCCTTTTATTGTTTTATGAACCAATTTCCAGTGCTGAACACACATTATGAATATATTAAAATCTCACTTTTCAATTGTTCAAATACCTGCAAGCTTTGAGGGACCGATTCCTACTAAAAGATAGCACTACATGTAGCTTTGCTACGAAAAATATGTATATGTGATGTCCTTCCCTTCTAGGAGCAAAAGCCATGTCACACATCACCAAAATCTGCACATAATAAACTAAAGGGGATCAAAGGCTTAATCTAAAAAATATAGATATAAAAAAATGACCAGAAATTAAAACCATACGTAATGAAGTAAGAGGAACCACCTCACTCCCTAGGCTTCGTAGCGGCACAAAAAAAAAATACTCCAAAAGGAAACTGTATAAAATGATACACAACCCATCCTTTGAAATATGCAAGGATGCTGACCGAGCCAATGAGTTCTTTCAAAGCGTATTACATTATGCAAATGACCTTTTGGTGCAGGATGAGTTTCTTCAAAGGCCATGAAGAAAACTCAATTGTCCTTCTTCCAAAAGTCTTATGGGAAGAACACCTTGATTCTGAAACAACTTGAAACCACCTCACAAATAATCAAATTAAGCTATTCATTAAAACTACTAAATTAATCGTTTCACACCTTTTAGTGCATATAGCAGGAGGAATAAGGTTACATGATTAGAAATGGATACCTAGTTTCACCAATAGCACAAATACATGTATAGGAGCTGTTTACACCTAAAAATATTCCTTAGAATTAGCCAAAACCAGCCACAGCCGAATGGATCAAATAGCCGATTGGGCGTCAGCCAAACTGCATGATAGTCGATCTTACAGCTGACAGAGCCGCAGGCAGGAAATCAGAAGTGAACAATGGGCCTTGGGTTTACTGGGCTTCAAGGAAGATATTTGGGTCCATTGGGTTAGCATGAAGTCACATATTGGATCAGATTCTTGCTCCATGAGCCGAGAGACGTGGAAATAATTTTGATTTAATTTGAATCCAAGGTAAAACGCAGTCAAGATTTTTCTCCACAATTTTAGGAGCTAAGCGAAGGAACCTGAGATAAGATCTACGTCGAGAAGACCGTTGAAAGGGGAGACGTGGCCATGACGTGATAGTGCGCCTAGATTTTAGGATCATGGTTAATGGAACGTGTACGCAGCTCGGTGAATAACTGCCAACTAAGAATTTATCATTGTTAGCCAACTGAACGTGGCAAATAGGGGTAGTTCTCAGTTGTTGCTATAAATACCCAAGTTGTATACATGTAAAGAGGACACACAATCAATCAAACAACTTATTTTTCGCTCAAGCTTTTATTCAGTCGCATTTATGTTTACCTTTATGTCCCAGTTTTTATCTTAGTTCATCGACTTAAACCTTTCTGGAGTGAGTTAAGGAACCCATAGCTAAGGAAACAGAGTTCCTTCCTTGGCGTAATCGCTTGAAGAAAAGGGAATCACCGTTTTGGAATTTAGCTGATCTGCGGCTAATTGGCATTCCAGACAACAAAATTGACACGCCCGGTGGGACCAAAGGTGAACGAATCAACACGTTCGAATCCCCAGGTCAGGATTACCATTGGCGTATGCACTTGCGTTCGAGCAAAAGTTTGAGCAATATGACCGCAAAAGGCAATCCCAGGAAACCGATTGAAGGAAGCCCATCCCATGGAAGCAATGTTCCACTAGCAGAGCAAATACAAGTGGAGATAGGAGCTGAAACTCAACACAACGAGCCCAATGAGACCCCGGTGGTGATGACCACTTCGTTTATACGCCAACAACTCGATTTGGGAATCAATGATATCATGTACCAAGTGTCACAACAATTGGCCGATATTGTGAAACCCATGGTACATAACGGCGCAAAGCCAGGAGATAGAGGCTAAGAGGGCTCACCCAAGTGAAAGCTCTATCAATTCTACTAACCCAACGCAGGTGGGGTACCCTACCCAGGCAGGACTCGTCATCCGGTAGAGTGCGGCTCGAGCGAGACCAATTCGAGTTCATTAACATGACTCGACGAGTGCCGCGGCAAGTTGACCTACCTACATTCAGGCAGGACCTACTCAGGTTCAGCCGAATATAGTACAGGTACCTTTTAATCCAAGTAATTCCCAGCATGGTGCTTTTGCCACGTTGAACACTGGAGGTCAACAGGTGGCGAATGACATGACTAACCAGGCTAATCTTCATTTTGGACAAGTGCAGATGGTTAGGAGGCCACCGGATGCAGTGGGACCAATTGGTATGCCGCAAGCTACGCCATGTGCTTAGCCTTATGGTTCTGCTGTGCAGGCGACTAACCCACAGTACACTGGGGGGCAAACTCTTGGCCCGGGAATGGGTGGTACAAGACCACCTGGGGGATATGCAGGTCAGCAGTCATGGAACAATGTTCCACCTGTGCCGGCTAACCCTCCATTCTATCCATCCTATCCTGAAGGGTCTGTAGGCGCTCAAATGGGGTCAACTCCTCCAAGAGCACTTGGTTTGACGGCGGAGCAATCATGGGGACAGATCCCACCTCTACCATTTAACACAAGCGTTCCTGGAACTCAATACAGGGCACCTGGTTTGATGGCGGAGCAGTCATGGGGACAAGTCCCACCTCTACCATTTAACACAAGCGTTCCTGGAACTCAATACAGGGCACCTGGTGAAGGGAACATGGAGCAGCCATGGGGGTTTACCCACCTCCATCGTTTAATCAACCAGGCTGCCCCAATCCTCTAGAACAAGTATCCTAGTCACATCTCCCAACTTGGAGACAGCAACCACAAACGGCTGCTCCTAACTTGGGAGAAGTAAGGCCAGGGGGTTCACAGTTGCTAAACCCAGCCATCATTGCAGACACCATCAAGAAATACTTTGGTGTGCAGCTGAAGCCTTTAGATCGTCCAATCTATAGGAAACCATACCCTGAATGGATAGATAGATTGGTACCTCTGCCTAGAGGGTATAAGACTCCAGATTTCGTTACTTTCTCCGGAGAGGACGACAAATAGTCTATGGAGCATGTAGGCAGGTTTACTGCCCAATGTGGTGAAGGGAACCAGAATGAATATCACAAGTTACAGCTGTTCCCCTTGTCACTTACCGGGACAACATTTACATGGTATTCCTCTTTACCACCTAATTCCATACAAACATGGTCAGATATGGAGAGGTGCTTTCATGATGATTCTCATCGCCCCAACCCGAAGTCATCAGGTGATCTCATGAACCTGAGACAACAGTAGATGAATCATTTCTTGATTTTGTGGAAAGGTTCAGGAAAATGGCTGGGAAATGTTCAGTGCAATTCCCTGAGACAGAATATGCGGCCATGGCCATTAGCAGCATGCATCCTCAACTCAAGGAAAAAATAGTAGGCCAAGCTTGCACTGACCTAAACTAGTTGGTTTCAAGGGCTATACGCATTGAGCAGTTTATCCAGGAGAAAGAAAAGAGGCGAGCCAGTAGAGGGAGAGGTCCTCAGTTGGTGTCCATTGTAGAAGCTGAAGACTCCGATGATGATTCAAAGAATTCCACAGCGGAACATCATGGCGGTGAAATAGTAAAGGGTAAAGGTTATACACCTTACGCCATGCTGTGCCAAAGGAAAGGAGCCAAGTTCAGGAGACGACAAGACAGAATATTCCTTTGATATCTCCAAGGCAGACCAGATCTTTGACTATTTGCTTAAAGATAGGCAGATTCGGCTGCATGATGGGCACAAGATCCCACCTGCTGAAGAGTTAAAAGATAAGAAATACTGCAAGTGGCACAACTCTTATAATCATGCGACTCTAAATTGCATGGTTTTCAGGAAGGCCATTCAGAAGGGGATAAAAGAGGGGAGGTTCAAGCTTGCGGACAAAGGAATCGCTGAAATGACGGTGAATCTTGATCCATTCCTGCCGCCCAGGATAAGCATGGTCTCATTCTCAGGATTCGATGACGAAGGACCCAGCCACAAGCACAGGGTATCTGTACAACAAGTCTGGAGGCCAAAAAAGGGATCAGCCGATTCAACCCATATTGATCGACTGAAACCTCAGGCTGCCAGGGTTTCTGTCTTTGATAGATTGGGAAAACCCCAACCAGAGGTAAGACATAGGCAGGGGGCAAGCCACCTAAACCAGGTAGGCTCACCCAGGAATTAGTAAAACAGTATATTACACATGGCCAGGCCCTAACAGGGAAGCCTGACAAGGAGAAGAGTAAGACACCCATTGCTAAAACTAGGGGGAAAGATCGGCTAACCCTCAGAGAAAGTGGTAGGCTATCTTTGCCCAAGATGGATGAGGAACCTGTCCCCAAGGACAAAAGAAGGGTAGTCGAGTTCACGGTAGAAAGGGGCATGTCTTCCTTGAAGATAACAGTAAGGAATGATGAGAAGTTGAGGACTCAGAGAATGTTAAAACCCTCGGCTAATGTTAAAGAAGGGCACTGGTTCTTGAATAAGTATGCCAAAGACAAGAAGGCAGTACCAGCCGTGCTATCAAGAACCCAAAAGAGAAGGATGCAGAGAATGAGGCCTGTCCAGAAGATGAAACAAACTCTGCAGATGATGGCGATGTAAGAAACGATGAAGAGCGAGATAACCTTAGAAACTGTGAATGAAGCACTGGATAAGGCTTTCCCAAAGCTGGAGGCTGAGGAAGTTGGGAAAGAGGAAATGCCCGAAAGTATAGAACCTGTTCCTGAAGCAGAGGGTCTTATCGCCTCAGCCGACATAGGCGAAGAGGCAATCACTATAGAAGGATCAGTGATCCCAGAGAGGTATTGGGAACAAGACGATATCATGGAAGATTCCTTGTTGGATCTCCTGTTCAATGAAGAAGCTGATGGCCTACTGGCTGAGATAGAGGCTATTAGCTTATTCCCAGAAGAGTTTTGGGCAAACAACTCACAACCAGGAGGTTTGGAGGGAGACATGTTTGCTGAGGAGACAGAATGGGCCACGTTAGCCGATACACCGGCTGATGAGGTTACCAAGGTAGTGTTTGAGAAACCTACAGAAGAAATGGTGAAACATCTGAAGACCCTTTATATCAAGGCCTATATCAACGGGAAGATCTTTGGAAGAGTCTTCATGGACAGAGGGGCTGTGCTAAATGTCATGCCAGTGACGACCATGAGGAAACTTGGAAAAACTCTTGAGGACCTAGTCCCTACCAACATGAAAATGTCCAATTTCCTGGGGGAACCTTCCAGAGCACTTGGAGTCTTGATAGCCGAAGTCACGGTAGGCCCCAAAACCATCAAAGCAGCTTTCTTTGTGGTTGATGGCAAACCCTCCTATAGCGTAATCCTGGGAAGGGATTGGATTCATACAAGTCAATGTATCCCTTCCACACTTCATCAGAAGCTTATGTTTTGGGTTGGAGACAATGTTGAGACAGTCGAAGCAGACAAGAATCCTTTTTCGGCTGAAGTAAAGATGCTAGAAGCCTTATTCTATTCCCCACACCTAGGTCCTATTGCCATCCCAGAGGATTATGAAGAAGGCACCTGGAAAGCATGCAACCTTACTAATGAGGGATTCAAGCTAAGATCTCAGGCCGAGCCACGGCCTAATGCGCAGGTGACTAATGAATAGGGCGCCACAGGTACTCAAAGACCTTTTGGGTCGGCTAGAAATCTTTAAGGCCGAGTCCAAAGTGATGGATGCCATGATGGAAGACTATGACACTGAAGAGGAAGATGAGGTCCTATTCTCCAAGGAGGAAGGTGCGGCAGCTGAGCTTGATAAGGCGTGTGCAGCTGAGTCTATGGAATTGGACTCCCCTCTTCACAAGACGGCTCCTGCTTTTGAGGCAGAGGATCCTTTAATTGAGATCAATTTGGAGTGCCTTGAACAACCCAGAATCGTGAAGGTGAGTGGGTTGCTTGAGGAAGACAAACGGGGTAAGATAGTCGAATTAATCCAGCGGTACAAAGATTGCTTTGCCTGGAATTACTTCGAAATGCCTGGTTTGGCGAGGAAATTGGTGGAACACAGGTT
Source organism: Calophaca sinica (assembly GCA_037113605.1). Lineage (NCBI taxonomy): Eukaryota > Viridiplantae > Streptophyta > Magnoliopsida > Fabales > Fabaceae > Calophaca > Calophaca sinica. Next base: position 62,129,137 of record CM073733.1, read on the forward strand.
GCCTATCAAAGCAGGATACAAACCTTTCAAGCAGCCGCCTCGCAGGTTCAATCCCCAGCTGATGCCTCAAATTAAAGCTGAAATTGAAAGACTACTGAAGGCAAGCTTTATAAGGACAACCAGGTATGTTGAATGGCTATCTAATATAGTCCCTGTCATCAAGAAGAATGACCAGATAAGAGTATGTATTGACTATAGAAACTTGAACTTGGCCACTCCAAAGGATGAATACGCTATGCCTGTGGCTGACATGTTAGTCGATGCGGCAGCCACACATGGTATTCTCACCTTTATGGATGGATACTCAGGGTATAACCAGATCTTTCTAGCGAAAGAAGATACTCACAAGACAGCCTTCAGGTGTCCAGGAGCATTGGGGATCTATGAATGGGTGGTCATGCCTTTTGGGCTCAAGAACGCAGGAGCCACTTATCAAAGGGCCATGAACTCCATTTTTCATGACTTGATCGGCAAGACCATGGAAGTGTACATAGATGACGTGGTTGTCAAGTCTGAGGGTTTTGAAAGCCACCTAGTAGATCTAGAGCAGGCCCTAAAGAGGATGCGAGCCCATGGGCTGAAAATGAATCCTGCCAAATGTACTTTTGGAGTAGTAGCTGGCAATTTCCTAGGATTTTTAGTCCACCATCAAGGAGTAGAAGTAGACAAGAACAAGGTGAAAGCTATCTTGGAGGCCAGACCTCCTAGGAACAAGAAGGAACTGCAAAGTTTGATTGGCAAGATCAATTTCCTAATGAGGTTCATAGCTAATTCGGCTGGGAAAATGAAGGCTTTTTCCCCTTTGCTGAAATTAAAGGATACGGAGGATATGGTATGGGGGAAATAGCAACAACAGGCCTTTGATCAAATTAAGAAAGGGTTGGCCAGACCTCCTGTGCTAACACCTCCGGTGTCAGGAAGGCCACTCAAATTGTATATAGCTGTAGAAGAAGAGTTAATCGGTTGCTTGCTCGCGCAGGATGCTGATGATGGGACTGAAAGAGCTGTATGCTATCTCAGCCGCATCTTGAATGATGCCGAAACCAGATATACCCCTATTGTGAAGTTATGTTTATCGTTGTTCTATGCTTGTACAAAACTTGAATATTATTTGTTGCCTAAGGAAGTATTGGTTTTGTGCAAAATTGATATTATTAGGTATTTACTTAATAGGCCTGTCTTACAGGGTTGATTAATGAAATGGGCCATTAAGTTAAATGCTTTTGCGTTGAAATACGTTCCATTGAGAGCAATGAAAGGTCGAGCGATGGCGATTTCTTGGCTCAACACCCTTGTGTTGAAGTCAATGACCGTTAGCGAACACGTTGCGTGTATTAACTTGAAACCTTGAGGTCTTTGGCGTTTGTGGTCAAGAAGCATAAAGAGGGGTAAATCTTGGCATCACCATTACGGACCCAACAGGGAAAAGTTGGAAATTCATGTGTCAGCTGGATCTTGGGAATTCTAATAATCAGGCAGAGTACGAAGCTTTGATTTTGGGGCTTAAGATCCTGGCAGCCATGAAAGCGAATTATGTTCAAGTCGTGGGAGATTCACAGTTGGTGATAAAACAGCTAACTGGGGAATATAGATATAATAACCCTAACTTGAAAGAGTGCTATGAAACGGCTAGCAGGCTATTGCGCTTGTTTGCTGATGTAGTAGTACATCACATTCCTAGAGAAGAGAATGAAGAGGCTAATGATTTGGCTCAACAAGCTTCAGGGTACAAAGACATGATAGTCGAAGTAAAACAGGAAGAATACCCAATCTGGGAGTGTGCACCTATAGGAACGATCGACTCCTGGAAACAAGAGTTAATCGACCATCTTAAAGATCCTTCAAGCGATCGATTTCAAGCTTAAGCAGAAGGCACTTAAATACGTATTGGTAGACAATGAAGTCTACAGGAGAACCATCAACGGGGTATTACTTAAGTGTATTGACAAAGAAGAGTCCATGAAGGTCATGGGAGAAGTACATGAAGGAATCTGTGGGTCTCACAGGGCTGGGCCCACAATGAAATGGCTAATATATAGACATGGATATTATTGGCCTACCATTACAGCTGATTGTTATCAATATGCCAAGGGATGTGAGGCGTGTCAGCTGCATGGTCCAATTCAAAGGGTTCCAGCCGAAAACCTCCACCCAGTGATAAAGCCTTGGCCATTCAGGGGATGGGCCATGGATTTAATAGGCAAAATCTATCCACCTTCGTCCAAGAGGCATGCGTTTATCATAGTTGCGACTGACTGCTTTACCAAATGGGTAGAGGACCAGCCAATGGTGAATGTGACTCAGGATGAGGTGATTAGGTTCATACAATGCCAAATCAACTATAGATTTGGGATACCTGAAACCATCACCACAGATCAAGGTACTATGCTCACTGGAGAGAAAGTGGTGGCCTTCGCGCAACAATTTGGGATTAAGTTAATTCACTGATCCCCTTATTATGCTCAAGCCAATGGGCAAGCAGAGGCAACCAACAAAGTTCTTATTGATATAATCAGGAAGAACATTGAGGACAAGCCAAGGAAGTGGCATGAAACACTGAATGAGGCATTGTGGGCCGTGAGGAATTCCAAGTGCAGTGCAACTGGTTTTACCCCGTATCGGCTGACATATGGTCAAGATGCAGTGTTACCCTTAGAGATAAATGTGACTTCATTAAGGGTAGCAAAGCAAAACCTGCTAAGTCTGGATGAATATCAACAGGCCATGTTAATGGAGTTAGATTCGGTTAAAGAAGATCGACTCATGGCTTTAGACCAAATTGAGCATAGCAAGCAAAAAATGGCTAGGGCTTATAACAAACATGTGAAGCCAAAAAGGTTTGTTGAAGGAGACCTCGTTTGGAAAACCATACTACCTATTGGAATCAAGGATCTCAAGTTTGGGAAATGGTCACCAAATTGTGAAGGACCATTTGTGGTTAGCAAAGCTTATCATGGTGGTGCTTATTGGCTAGTTAACATGCAAGGCGAAGAACTAAATAGAAGCATCAATGGAAAACATCTTAAGAGATACTATTCTACTATGTGGGAAGGCATATTGGAGAATTAAAAGTAGTTGCATTAACATAAAAGTGCAATTGTTTTTGGTGACCACAGGCTGGCCACCTAGCCAAAATTACAAAAGTTTAGCCCAAGATATAAAAGCTAGGGAGCTGCAGCCTCAGGATCATCACTTGATTTTTCTTCAATTGGGGCAGGACCTGGATCGGCTGACGATGCAGGAGCATCAGTCGTAGCCGAAGCTGCAGCTACATCTAGGGTGGGCTCAGGTGCTGGTGCATCAACTAATGCCTCCCCTGGTGGGACAGTAGCACCTTCAGAATCGCCTTGTTGGGTGGCTGGAGGATCGGCTGCCACAACAGCTCCCTGTCTCCTAATCTCATCCAGCTGATGCTTAAAGGAGTTCCAGGCTTGAGTGGCCTCAGCTAACCCAGCGCTGCTAGTTTCAAGATCTTTTTCTAGGCACGTCCTCTGAGCGCCTAGTACTGCTAAGTCACGGTCTAAAGAAGAAGATTGCTTGAAGAGACCATAACGTTGCTGAGAGTTAGAACGGAGTTTCTCAGTTAAGGCAGTCGATTGAGGGGTCAACTCCGCTATTTCCTTCTTAACCCTCTCTAATTTAGCCGATAAAACGGATAACCTTTCATCCGTGTCCTTAAGTTGGGTTAGAGTTTCCTGGCGGTCCTTCTCCAAGGTCATGAAGGAGGTTTGGAAATGAGTTTTTTGCGCCTGGAGGTCCCTCAATCTTTGGAGGTCATGAGACGTCATGTCATGAACTTCCCGGGAACTCCCGTATTGCTGAGATAAACTGCTCAGTTGGAGGGCCAAAGTGTTGTACACCTCTTGGCTAGCGGCAGGGATATCAGCCGAATTGGCTAGTTTGAACAAAGAAGTTCTTAAAGTAACAACCTGTTCCCTGTTGGTTGGTATTTCCCCCATCAATGCGGCATTGACTCTCTCCAAGTGGTTGGAGATGGGAGAGGAAGCCATTGAGTAGGGGTCAGCAGAGGTAAAATACTTTGTCAATTCTTCTTCTGAGATAGCCACTGTAGGAGCTGTGGGAGGCGAAGGCACCCGGGGAGCCTCATAGATGGCCTCTTCGGGTTGTGAGTGAGGATCCTGTGACAGATGATGGTTAGCCGATTGAGTAAGCAAACAATATATGTTGAAAGGAATAAGAAATCGGCTGTACCATTGGGGGAAATTGAGAGCTAGCGCCTTCAGCAAATTCTTGGACATATGGAAAGGGAATTTCCACACGTGGTTTCTGAAAACATGGTGGTTAGGTTCAGGCTAACAAAGAATATTAAGAAAAGGGGGATAAGGATAAGATATTTACCTTCACCTTCGGCTGTTTTCCTTTACTAGCCAAATGTGCTTTTTCTTTGGGCTTGGCCTGAGCCTGGGCAGGTTCTTCTATTACAACGCCAGGGGCCCTTGTTCTTTTCTTGGAGGGAGGACTAACAGGGTCGTCTTCAACGACAATAAATTGCGGAGTAGTGGTGGTGGCTGCCATAAGACAAGAAAATTAAGAGACTACGTTGAATTAAAAAGCAAGAACCGCAAAGAGCCGAATGTAAAGGCACTTACTTGGTTGGAATACTGAGGTTCTCATCCTGGTGGAAGTCCGTTTCTGGATTTGAGCGTGTACCTGAGGTTTGGTTTTAACGGGAGTGTTTTTTGGTTGGGTCGGTGGCCTCATTGCTTCGGCTACATCAATGAGTACTAATCGGGTTGCATATCTGTCCAGCCGATCGGGGAACAGTTTGTCCTTCACTGATGGCCACCAATTGGCGAAAGCGGAAGTTTCACCAGATACTGGAGTGAAAGGGATGAAACCGAAAGCCTGAGTTCTTTTGAAGTTGGTAGAGACCACCTCTATTACATCATTGGCACCAAAGGGCAGCCGACCCAGGCTCCCTACCATAGAGTTGTACGGCAGAGGTATATGCTGTAACAACCCAAACTGCCTCGCTATGCAGTTGGGGAAATAGAATTCAGCCAAAGACTTGTTATTTCGTGAGGTGGGTTTGAGGCCACAGAGCAAGTCACGAGAAGTCAAGAATGAGCTCCAGTTGAGCACTAATTGGTTCTGTTGTTCGACTGGGAGAGGTTCATTTGTAGAGAAAATCCAGAAAGGCCCAATACCTTTCTCGAGGCGGGACACGGTCGGTGGCTATTGGTCAGGCCGAGAAGAGTTTGGTAGCTACGGTGAAAGCATAAGAGGGCTCACAGGGAGTGAGTACTAAGTGGGTACCCAAAACGCTTGCACCCCGAGGAAGAATGCTAGGGTTGAAACGTGAGTCGATGAACTCTGGAAAGTAGAGCACTATCCAGAGCTGCAAGAACTAGAGTGGTCCCTGAACGTTCTTAATGTCTTCGCCTCTTTACAGCCGATCCATAATGGTAAACAGGCAATGGTAGAGGTATGAAAGAAAAAGGGTTCCCCAGGAGAAGTTGCCATCAGAGTTGACAAGGGCCACATAAAGTTGTAACTCTTGAACCACGACAATAGAGCTGGAGCAGAGAAAGTACTTGCTGAACCAGTACAGAAGAAATGCATTGTGTTCAGCATCTGACACAGATCCTCTGGACTTGGCATTATTGGCAAGGAAATTGGAATACCCGGAAGTGTGTTTTGAGAAGTGGAATCCCAGTTCTGGAATTTGGAAGGAATAGTGAGAGAGGACATCATTGCCTGTGATCGCAAGCCCCAAAATAGCCGCCACATCCAGGAGAGTAGGGGAAACCATACCCCATGGAAAGGTAAAGGTGTTGGTAGCAATACTCCAATAGCCAAAGAAGCCATAAAGCAACTCCAGGTTAAGGGGAATATCTTGAGTCGACAACATAATCTTGTCGTAGAGACCCCACTGTTTCCATTTATCAGATTTGGCAGCCTTTAGCCGATCCACCCAATCAAGGTAGGGTTGAGACGAACGAGGCCATGAATGAAGGTCAGTGGGTTTGGACTTCGTGGTGAACCAATCACAGGAGATTGGTAATGCGTAGAGAGAGGGGGCCATGTACTCCTTCAGAAAGATCGCTCCTTCACCCATATCTAAAGTGGAAGGAGCCAAAGAAAGAGAGTCTTGAATCTCGAACAGGGGAGATTGAATGCCAGGAGCCTCAGGGGGGCTAAGGGAGCGGTCAAGGTTCACAGAGGAGGAAGAAGATTGTTCGCTATCGTGTGCGTAGGATTGGTTTTGAGAATCAGAAGCAGAAGACATGGTGGGCCTGGTTTATAGGTGAAAGACGAAAGTTGGAGGATGGTGAAAGCTACAGGATTTAGGGCTGGTAGTAAACGTGAGAGGTAATTCGGCTAGTGAGTATTTAAAGAGATGGAAGAATCACTGATAGTGGGAATTGAAGGCACTTAAATCGAATGGATGAGGCGAACCGTTGCACTGTTTAAAAGTTTGTTGCAAATGGATTACCTTGCATTTATGATGAAAAGGGGTGATTTGACTTGAATCATTACGCCATTTTAGCCTAAATTTAAAGTTACCGGCTAAAGACAGCGTAGGGGGGCATGTGTTTACACCTAAAAATATTCCTTAGAATTAGCCAAAGCCAGCCACAACCGAATGGATCAAATAGCCGATTGGGCGTCAGCCGAACTGCATGATAGTCGATCTTGTAGCTGACAGAGCCGCAGGCAGGAAATCAGAAGTGAACAATGGGCCTTGAGTTTACTGGCCTTCAAGGAAGATATTTGGGTCCATTGGGTTAGCATGAAGTCACATATTGGATCAGATTCTTGCTCCATGAGCCAAGAGACGTGGAAATAATTTTGATTTAATTTGAATCCAAGGTAAAACGCAGTCAAGATTTTTCTCCACAATTTTAGGAGCTAAGCGAAGGAACCTGAGATAAGATCTACGTCGAGAAGACCGTTGAAAGGGGAGACGTGGCCATGGCGTGATAGTGCGCCTAGATTTTAAGATCATGGTTAATGGAACGTGGCACGGCTCAGCCGAATAACTGCCAACTAAAAATTTATCATTGTTAGCCAACTGAACGTGGCAAATAGGGGTAGTTCTCAGTTGTTGCTATAAATACCCAATCAAACAACTTATTTTTCGCTCAAGCTTTTATTCAGTCGCATTTATGTTTACCTGTATGTCCCAGTTTTTATCTTAGTTCATCGACTTAAACCTTTCTGGAGTGAGTTAAGGAACCCAAAGCTAAGGAACAGAGTTCCTTCTTGGCGTAATCGCTTGAAGAAAAGGGAATCACCGTTTTGGAATTTAGCCGATCTGCGGCTAATTGGCATTCCAGACAACAGGAGCCATGCCAAGCCCAACAACCACCATACATGTAGGTGTGGTGAAGAAAAGTTCTTTTAAGCTGATACTCCTCTATGCCCACTTTAGTTTTTCTCATTACCTGTTTCAATATAATGTATATTGCAACTATCATATGAGAGTTTTCAAAAAAAAAAAAAAAATTGGAACAGGCCATTCACAACTTTAGCTAATATGAAATCAAAACATCTTTTCAACACATGAAAAGATCATGACACAAAGTATAAGACAAATAGAATATAGAAAGACATCTGTTGTCTGGAATGCCAAAACGGTGATTCCCTTTTCTTCAAGCGATTACGCCAAGGAAGGAACTCTGTTCCTTAGCTATGGGTTCCTTAACTCACTCCAGAAAGGTTTAAGTCGATGAACTAAGATAAAAACTGGGACATAAAGGTAAACATAAATGCGACTGAATAAAAGCTTGAGCGAAAAATAAGTTGTTTGATTGATTGTGTGTCCTTAAACATGTATACAAATTGGGTATTTATAATAACAGCTAGGAACTACCCCTATCTGCCACGTTTGGTTGGCTAACAATGATATATTCCTAGTTAGCGGTTACTCGGCTGAGTGGTGCCATGCTCCACTAACCACGATCATAAAAACTAGGCGCACTAGTACATTATGGCTACACCACTTCAACCAACGGTCCTCTCCATGTAAACCCATCCTCAGATTTCTTCGCCCAGCTCCTGAAACTATGGAGAATAATCTTGACTGGTTCTACCTTAGATATTTAATTAATTCAAAATTATTTCCACGTCATTCGGCTCGTGGAGCAAGAATCTGATCCAATATGTGACTTCATGCTAACCTAATGGACCCAAATATCTTCCTTGAAGCCCAGTAAACCCAAGGCCCATTTTTCACTTCTGATTTCCTACCTGCGGCTCTTTCAGCTGTAAGATCGACTATCATGCAGTTCGACTAACGCCCAATCGGCTATTTGATCCATTCGGCTGTGGCTGGCTTTGGCTAATTCTAAGGAATATTTTTAGGTGTAAACACATGCCCCCTACGCTGTCTTTAGCCGGTAACTTTAAATTTAGGCTGAAGCAGCGTAATGATTCTAGTCAAATCACTCCTTTTCATCATAAATGCAAGGTAATCCATTTGCAACAAACTTTTAAACAGTGCAACGGTTTGCCTCATCCATTCGATTTAAGCGCCTTCAAATCCCACTATCAGTGATTCTTCCATCTCTTTAAATACTCACTAGCCGAATTACCTCTCACATTTACTACCAGCCCTAAATCCTGTAGCTTTCACCATCCTCCAACTTTCGTCTTTCACCTACAACCCAGGCCCACCATGTCTTCTACTTCTGATTCTCAAAACCAATCCTACGCACGCGATAGCGAACAGTCTTCTTCCTCCTCTGTGAATCATGACCGCTCCCTTAGCCCCCCTGAGGCTCCTGGTTCTGGCCTTCAATCTCCCCTGTTCGAGATTCAAGACTCTCTTTCTTTGGCTCCTTCCACTTTAGATATGGGTGAAGGAGCGATCTTTCTGAAGGAGTACTGGCCCCCTCTCTCTACGCATTACTAATCTCCTGTGATTGGTTCACCACGAAGTCCAAACCCACTAACCTTCGTTCATGGCCTCGTTCGTCTCAACCCTACCATGATTGGGTGGATCGGCTGAAAGCTGCCAAATCTGATAAATGGAAACAGTGGGGTCTCTATGACATGATTATGTTGTCGACTCAAGATATTCCCCTTAACCTGGAGTTGCTTTATGGCTTCTTCGGCTATTGGAATATTGCTACCAACACCTTTACCTTTCCATGGGGCATGGTTTCCCCTACTCTTCTACATGTGGCGGCTATTTTGGGGCTTCCAATCACAGGCGATGATGTCCTCTCTCACAATTCCTTCCAAATTCCAGAACTAGGATTCCACTTCTCAAAAAACACTTTCGGGTATTCCAATTTCCTTGCCAATAATGCCAAGTCCAGAGGATCTGTGTCAGATGCTGAACACAACGCATTTCTTCTGTACTGGTTCAGTAAGTACTTTCTCTGCTCCAGCTTTATTGCCGTGGTTCAAGAGTTACAGCTTTATGTGGCCATTGTCAACTCTGATGGCAACTTCTCCTGGGGAACCCTTTTCCTTTCATACCTCTACCGCTGCCTGTTTACCATTAAGGATCGGTTGCAAAGAGGTGAAGACATTAAGAACGTTCAAGGACCACTCTGGTTCTTGCAGCTCTGGATAGTGCTCTACTTTCCAGAGTTCATCGACTCATGTTTCAACCCTAGCGTTCTTCCTCGGGGTGCAAGCGTTTTGGGTACCCACTTGATACTCACTCCCTGTGAGCCTTCTTATGCTTTCATCGTAGCCACCAAACTCTTCAGTCTGACTCGAATAGCCACTGACTGGCGTCCTGTCTTAGAGAAAGGTATTGGGCCTTTCTGGATTTTCTCTACAAATGAACCTCTCCCAGTCGAACAACAAAACCAATTAGAGCTCAACTGGAGCTTAGTCTTGACTTCTCGTGACTTGCTCTGTGGCCTCAAACCCACCTCATGAAATAACAAGTCTTTGGCTGAATTCTATTTCCCCAACTGTGTAGCGAGGCATTTTGGGTTGTTACAGCATATACCTCTGCCGTACAACTCTATGGTAGGGAGCCTGGGTCGGCTGCCCTTTGGTGCCAATGATGTAATGGAGGTGGTCTCTACCAACTTCAAAAGAACTCAGGCTTTCCATTTCATCCCTTTCACTCCAGTATCTGGTGAAACTTCCGCTTTCGCCAATTGGTGGCCATCAGTGAAGAACGGTCGTTCCGATCAATTTGGACAGATATGCAACCCGATTAGTACTCACTGATGTAGCCGAAGCAATGAGGCCACCGACCCAACCAAAAAACACTCCCGTTAAAACCAAGCCTCAGGTACAAGCTCCAATCTAGAAACGGACTTCCACCAGGATGAGAAAATCGGTATTCCAACCAAGTAACTGCCTTTACATTCGGCTCTTTGCGGTTCTTGCTTTTTAATTCAACGTAGTCTCTTACTTTTCTTGTCTTATGGCAGCCACCACCACTACTCCGCAATTTATTGTCGTTGAAGACGACCCTGTTAGTCCTCCCTCCAAGAAAATAACAAGGGCCCCTGGCGTTGTAATAGAAGAACCTGCCCAGGTTCAGGCCAAGCCCAAAGAAAAAGCACATTCGGCTAGTAAAGGAAAGCAGCCGAAGGTGAAGGTAAATATCTTATCCTTATCCCCCTTTTCTTAATATTCTTTGTTAGCCTGAACCTAACCACCTTGTTTTCAGAAACCACGTGTGAAAATTCCCTTTCCGTATGTCCAAGAATTTGCTGAAGGCGCTAGCTCTCAATTTCCCCCAATGGTACGGCCGATTTCTTATTCCTTTCAACATATATTGTTTGCTTACTCAATCGGCTAACCATCATCTGTCACAGGATCCCCACTCACAACCCGAAGAGGCCATCTATGAAGCTCCCCGGGTGCCTTCGCCTCCCACAGCTCCTGTAGTGGCTATCTCAGAAGAAGAATTGACAAAGTATTTTACCTCTGTTGACCCCTACTTAATGGCTTCGTCTCCCATCTCCAACCACTTGGAGAGAGTCAATACCGCATTGATGGGGGAAATACCAACCAATAGGGAACAGGTTGCTACTTTAAGAACTTCTTTGTTCAAACTAGCCAATTCGGCTAATATCCCTGCAGCTAGCCGAGAGGTGTACAACACTTTAGCCCTCCAACTGAGCAGTTTATCTCAGCAATACGGGCGTTCCCGGGAGGTTCATGACATGACGTCTCATGACCTCCAAAGATTGAGGACCTCCAGGCGCAAAAAACTCATCTCCAAACCTCCTTTATGACCTTGGAGAAGGACCACCAAGAAACTCTAACCCAACTTAAGGACACGGATGAAAGGTTATCCGTTTTGTCGGCTGAATTAGAGAGGGTTAAGAAGGAAATAGTGGAGTTGACCCCTCAATCGACTGCCTTAACTGAGAAACTCTGTTCTAACTCTCAGCAACGTTATGGTCTCTTCAAGCAATCGTCTTCTTTAGACCGTGACTTAGCAGTACTAGGCGCTCAAAGGACGTGCCTAGAAAAAGATCTTGAAACTAGCAGTGCTGGGTTAGCTGAGGCTACTCAAGCCTGAAACTCCTTTAAGCATTAGCTGGATGAGATTAGGAGACAGGGAGCTGTTGTGGCAGCCGATCCTCCAGCCACCCAACAAGGCAATTCTGAAGGTGCTACTGTCCCACCAGGGGAGGCATTAGTTGACGCACCAGCACCTGAGCCCACCCTAGATGTAGCTGCAGCTTTGGCTACGACTGATGCTCCTGCATCGTCAGCCGATCCAAGTCTTGCCCCAATTGAAGAAAAATCAAGTGATGATCCTGAGGCTGCAGCTCCCTAGCATTTATATCTTGGGCTAAACTTTTGTAATTTTGGCTAGGTGGCCAGCCTGTGGTCACCAAAAACAATTGCACTTTTATGTTAATGTAACTACTTTTAATTCTCCAATATGCCTTCCCACATAGTGGAATAGTATCTCTTGAGATGTTTTCCATTGATGCTTCTATTTAGTTCTTCGCCTTGCATGTTAACTAGTCGATAAGCACCACCATGATAAGCTTTGCTAAGCTAACAACAAATGGTCCTTCCCAATTTGGTGACCATTTCCCGAACTTGGGATCCTTGATCCAAATAGGTAGTATGGTTTTCCAAACGAGGTCTCCTTCAACAAACCTTTTTTGGCTTCACATGTTTGTTATAAGCCCTAGCCATTTTTTGCTTGCTATGCTCAATTTGGTCTAAAGCCATGAGTCGATCTTCGTTAACCGAATCTAACTCCATTAACATGGCCTGTTGATATTCATCCAGACTTAGCAGGTTTTGCTTTGCTACCATTAATGAAGTCACATTTATCTCTAAGGGTAACACTGCATCTTGACCATATGTCAGCCGATACGGGGTAAAACGGTTACCTTTGCACTTGGAATTCCTCACGGCCCACAATGCCTCATTCAGTGTTTCATGCCACTTCCTTGGCTTGTCCTCAATGTTCTTCCTGATTATATCAATAAGAACTTTGTTGGTTGCCTCTGCTTGCCCATTGGCTTGAGCATAATAGGGGGATGAGTGAATTAACTTAATCCCAAATTGTTGCGCGAAGGCCACCACTTTCTCCCCAGTGAACATAGTACCTTGATCTATGGTGATGGTTTCAGGTATCCCAAATCTATAGATGATTTGGCATTGTATGAACCTAATCACTTCTAATCACCTCATCCTGAGTCATATTCACCATTGGCTGGGCCTCTACCCATTTGGTAAAGTAGTCAGTCGCAACTATGATAAACGCATGCCTCTTGGACGAAGGTGGATAGATTTTGCCTATTAAATCCATGGCCCATCCCCTGAATGGCCAAGGCTTTATCACTGGGTGGAGGTTTTCGGTTGGAACCCTTTGAATTGGACCATGCAGCTGACACGCCTCACATCCCTTGGCATATTGATAACAGTCAGCTGTAATGGTAGGCCAATAATATCCATGTCTGTATATTAGCCATTTCATTGTGGGCCCAACCCTGTGAGATCCACAGATTCCTTCATGTACTTCTCCCATGACCTTCATGGACTCTTCTTTGTCAATACACTTAAGTAATACCCCGTTGATGGTTCTCCTGTAGACTTCATTGTCTACCAATACGTATTTAAGTGCCTTATGCTTAAGCTTGAAATCAGTACTGCTTGAAGGATCTTTAAGATAGTCGATTAACTCTTATTTCCAGGAGTCGATGGTTCCTATAGGTGCACACTCCCAGATTGGGTATTCTTCCTGTTTTACTTCCACTATCATGTCTTTGTACCCTGAAGCTTGTTGAGCCAAATCATTAGCCTCTTCATTCTCTTCCCTAGGAATGTGATGTACTACTGCATCAGCAAACAAGCGCAATAGCCTGCTAGCCGTTTCATAGCACTCTTTCAAGTTAGGGTTATTACATCTATATTTCCCAGTTAGCTGTTTTATCACCAACTGTGAATCTCCCATGACTTGAACATAATTCGCTTTCATGGCTGCCAGGATCTTAAGCCCCAAAATCAGAGCTTCGTACTCTACCTGATTGAGGAATGCTACAGACACTCTCTTTGACACTCTCTCTTAAACACTCTCTCAATGATTGGGCCACGTCACACTTTTTTTCTAAAATCAACCATTGGATTGAAAATTACTATCATATAGATCATATCTGTAAATTTTAACATTAATCTATGATCATTTGCTATGTCATCAAGATGCGTCAAGATTAACGTTATTTGTAATTACACCGTTGACGTTAATCTTGACGCATCTTGATAACATAGCAAATGATCATAGATTAATATTAAAATTTATAGATATGATCTATATGATAGTAACTTTCAATCCAATGGTTGATTTTGAAAAAAAAAAAGTGTGACGTGGCTCAATCATTGAGAGAGTGTTTAAGAGAGAGTGTCAGAGAGAGTGTCCGTAGCGTTCCTCCTACCTGATTATTAGAATTCCCAAGATCCAGCTGACAAATGAATTTCCAACTTTTCCCTGCTGGGTCCGTAATGGTGATGCCAGCACCTACCCCTCTTTGTGTTCTTGACCCGTCAAACGTCAGCACCCAAGGTTTCAAGTTAATACACGCAACGTGTTCGGCTAACGGGTCATTGACTTCAACACAAGGGTGTTGAGCCAAGAAATCGGCTACTGCCTGACCTTTCATTGCTCTCAATGGAACGTATTTCAATGCAAAAGCATTTAACTTAATGGCCCATTTCATTAATCGACCCTGTAAGACAGGCCTATTAAGTAAATACCTAATAATATCAATTTTACACAAAACCAATACTTCCTTAGGCAACAAATAATATTCAAGTTTTGTACAAGCATAGAACAACGATAAACATAACTTCTCAATTGGGGTATATATGGTTTCGGCATCATTCAAGATGCGGCTGAGATAGTATACAGCTCTTTCAGTCCCATCATCAGCATCCTGCGCGAGCAAGCAGCCGATTGACTCTTCTTGTGCAGCTATATACAATTTGAGTGGCCTTCCTGACACCGGAGGTGTTAGCACAGGAGGTCTGGCCAACCCTTGCTTAATTTGATCAAAGGCCTGTTGTTGCTCTTTCCCCCATACCATATCCTTCGTATCCTTTAATTTCAGCAAAGGGGAAAAAGCCTTCATTTTTCCAGCCGAATTAGCTATGAACCTCCTTAGGAAATTGATCTAGCCAATCAAACTTTGCAGTTCCTTCTTGATCCTAGGAGGTCTGGCCTCCAGGATAGCTTTCACCTTGTTCTTGTCTACTTCTACTCCTTGATGGTGGACCAAAAATCCTAGGAAATTGCCAGCTGCTACTCCAAAAGTACATTTGGTAGGATTCATTTTCAGCCCATGGGCTCACATACTCTTTAGGGCCTGCTCTAGATCTACTCGGTGGCTTTCAAAACCCTCAGACTTGACAACCACGTCATCTATGTACACTTCCATGGTCTTGCCGATCAAGTCATGAAAAATGGAGTTCATGGCCCTTTGATAAGTGGCTCCTGCGTTCTTGACCCCAAAAGGCATGATCACCCATTCATAGATCCCCAATGCTCCTGGAAACCTGAAGGCTGTCTTGTGAGTATCTTCTTTCGCTAGAAAGATCTGGTTATACCCTGAGTATCCATCCATAAAGGTGAGAATACCATGTATGGCTGCCGCATCGACTAACATGTTAGCCACAGGCATAGCGTACTCATCCTTTGGAGTGGCCAAGTTCAAGTTTCTGTAGTCAATACATACTCTTATCTGGCCATTCTTCTTGACGACAGGGACTATATTAGATAGCCATTCAACATACCTGGCTGTCCTTATAAAGCCTGCCTTCAGTAGTCTTTCAATTTCAGCTTTAATTTGAGGCATCAGCTGGGGATTGAACCTGCGAGGTGCCTGCTTGAAAGGTTTGTATCCTGCTTTGATAGGCAACCTGTGTTCCACCAATTTCCTCGCCAAACCAGGCATTTCGAAGTAATTCCAGGCAAAGCAATCTTTGTACCGCTGGATTAATTCGACTATCTTACCCCGTTTGTCTTCCTCAAGCAACCCACTCACCTTCACGATTCTGGGTTGTTCTGGCGTACCCAAATTGATCTCAATTAAAGGATCCTCTGCCTCAAAAGCAAGAGCCGTCTTGTGAAGAGGGGAGTCCAATTCCATAGGCTCAGCTGCACACGCCTTATCAAGCTCAGCTGCCGCACCTTCCTCCTTGGAGAATAGGACCTCCTCTTCCTCTTCAGTATCATAGTCTTCTATCATGGCATCCATCACTTTGGACTCGGCCTTAAAGATTTCTAGCCAACCCAAAAGGTCTTCGAGTACCTGTGGCGCCCTATTCATTAGTCACCTGCGCATTAGGCCGTGGCTCGGCCTGAGATCTTAGCTTGAATCCCTCATTAGTAAGGTTGCATGCTTTCCAGGCGCCTTCTTCATAATCCTCTGGGATGGCAATAGGACCTAGGTGTGGGGAATAGAATAAGGCTTCTAGCATCTTTACTTCAGCCGAAAAAGGATTCTTATGCCTTGACTGTCTCAACATTGTCTCCAACCCAAAACATAAGCTTCTGATGAAGTGTGGAAGGGACACACTGACTTGTATGAATCCAATCCCTTCCCAGGATTACGCTATAGGAGGGTTTGCCATCAACCACAAAGAAAGCTGCTTTGATGGTTTTGGGGCCTACCGTGACTTCGGCTATCAAGACTCCAAGTGCTCTGGACGGTTCCCCCAGGAAATTGGACATTTTCATGTTGGTAGGGACTAGGACCTCAAGACTTTTTCCAAGTTTCCTCATGGTCGTCACAGGCATGACATTTAGCACAGCCCCTCCGTCCACGAAGACTCTTCCAAAGATCTTCCCGTTGATATAGGCCTTGATATAAAGGGGCTTCAGATATTTCACCATTTCTTCTGTAGGTTTCTCAAACACTACCTTGGTAACCTCATCAGCCGGTGTATCGGCTAACGTGGGGCATTCTGTCTCCTCAGCAAACACGTCTCCCTCCAAACCTCCTGATTGCGAGTTGTTTGCCCAAAACTCTTCTGGGAATAAGCTAATAGCCTCTATCTCAGCCAGTAGGCCATCAGCTTCTTCATTGAACAGGAGATCCAACAAGGAATCTTCCATGATATCGTCTTGTTCCCAATACCTCTCTGGGATCACTGATCCTTCTATAGTGATTGCCTCTTCGCCTATGTCGGTTGAGGCGATAATACCCTCTGCTTCAGGAACAGGTTCTATACTTTCGGGCACTTCCTCTTTCCCAGCTTCCTCAGCCTCCAGCTTTGGGAAAGCCTTATCCAGTGCTTCATTCACAGTTTCTAAGGGGATCTCGCTCTTTTCACTGTTCTTTACATCGGCTATCATCTGCAGAGTTTGTTTCATCTTCTGGACAGACCTCATTCTCTGCATCCTTCTCTTTTGGGTTCTTGATAGCACGGCTGGTACTGCCTTCTTGTCTTTGGCATACTTATTCAAGAACCAGTGCCCTTCTTTGACGTTAGCCGGGGGTTTTAACATTCTCTGAGTCCTCAACTTCTCATCATTCCTTACTGTTATCTTTAAGGAAGACATGCCCCCTTCTACCGTGAACTCGGCTACCCTTTTTTTGTCCTTGGGGACAGGTTCCTCATCCATCTTGGGCAAAGATAGCCTACCACTTTCTCTGAGGGTTAGCCGATCTTGCCCCCCAGTTTTAGAAATGGGTGCCTTACTCTTCTCCTTGTCAGGCTTCCCTGTTAGGGCCTGGCCATGTGTAATATAATGTTTACTAATTCCTGGGTGAGCCTACCTGGTTTAGGTGGCTTGCCCCCTGCCTATGTCTTACCTCTGGTTGGGGTTTTCCCAATCTGTCAAAAACAGAAACCCTGGCAGCCTGAGGTTTCAGTCGATCAATATGGGTTGAATCGGCTGATCCCTTTTTTGGCCTCCAGACTTGTTGTACAGATACCCTGTGCTTGTGGCTGGGTCCTTCGTCATCGAATCCTGAGAATGAGACCATGCTTATCCCAAGGGCAGGGAATGGATCAGTATCCACTGTCATTTCAGCGATTCCTTTGTCCGCAAGCTTGAACCTCCCCTCTTTTATCCCCTTCAATGGCGCTTCACGAAAACCATGCAATTTAGAGTCGCATGATTATAAGAGTTGTGCCACTTGCAGTATTTCTTATCTTTTAACTCTTCAGTAGGTGGGATCTTGTGCCCATCCAGCAGCCGAATCTGCTTATCTTTAAGCAAGTAGTCAAAGATCTGGTCTGCCTTGGAGATATCAAAGGAATATTCTGTCTTGCCGTCTCCTGAACTTGGCTCCTTTCCTTTGGCAGCTCTTAGGGCAGGGCAGGTATAACCTTTACCCTTTACTATTTCAGCTGCCATGATGTCTGCCGTGGAATCGGCTGAATCATCATCGGAGTCTTCAGCTTCTATAATGGACACCAACTGAGGACCTCTCCCTCTAATGGCTCGGCTCTTTTCTTTCTCCTGGATAAACTGCTCAATGCGTATAGCCCTTGAAACCAACTGGTTTAGGTCAGTGCAAGCTTGGCCTACTAGTTTTTCCTTGAGTTGAGGATGCATGCTGCTAATGGCCATGGCTGCATATTCTGTCTCAGGGAATTACACTGATCATTTCCCAACCATTTTCCTGAACCTTTGCACAAAATCAGCAGCCGATTCATCTACCTGTTGTCTCAGGTTCATGAGATCAGCCACAGTGACTTTGGGTTGGGGCCAATAGAATCTGTCATGAAAGCACCTCTCCATATCTGACCATGTTTGTATGGAATTAGGTGGTAAAGAGGAATACCATGTAAATGCTGTCCCGGTAAGTGACAAGGGGAACAGCTGCAACTTGTGATATTCATTCTGGTTCTCTTCACCACATTGGGCAGTAAACCTGCCTACATGCTCCATAGTCGATTTTCCGTCCTCTCCGGAGAAAGTAGCGAAATCTGGAGTTTTATACCCTCTGGGCAGAGGTACCAATCTATCTACCCATTCAGGGTATGGTTTCCTATAGATTGGACGATCCAAAGGCTTTAGCTGCACACCAAAGTATTTCTTGATGGTGTCTGCAATGATGGCTGGGTCTAGCAGCTGCGAACCCCCTGGCCTTACTTCTCCCAAGTTAGGAGCAGCCATTTGTGGTTGCTGTCTCCAAGTTGGGGCAGCCTGGTTGATTAAACGATGGAGGTGGGTAAACCCCCCATGGCTGCTCCATGTTCCCTTCACCAGGTGCCCTGTATTAAGTTCCAGGAACGCTTGTGTTAAATGGTAGAAGTGGGACTTGTCCCCAGGACTGCTCCGCCATCAAACCAGGTGCCCTGTATTGAGTTCCAGGAACGTTTGTGTTAAATGGTAGAGGTGGGATCTGTCCCCATGACTGCTCCGCCATCAAACCAAGTGCCCTTGGAGGAGTTGACCCCATTTGAGCGCCTGCAGACCCTTCAGGATAGGATGGATAGAATGGAGGGTTAGCCGGCACAGGTGGAACATTGTTCCATGACTGCTGACCTGCATATCCCCCAGGTGGTCTTGGACCACCCATTCCTGGGCCAATAGTTTGCCCCCCAGTGTACTGTGGGTTAGTCGCCTGCACAGCAGAACCATAAGGCTGAGCACATGGCGTAGCTTGCGGTATACCAATTGGTCCCACTGCATCCGGTGGCCTCCTAGCCATCTGCACTTGTCCAAAATGAAGATTAGCCTGGTTAATCATATCATTCGCCACCTGTTGACCTCCAGTGTTCAACGTGGCAAAAGCACCATGCTGGGAATTACTTGGATTAAAAGGTACCTGTACTATATTCACCGAACTGAGTAGGTCTGCTGAATGTAGGTAAGTGAACTTGTTGTGCACTGCTGAGTCATGTTAATTTGAACCTGAATTGGTCCTGCTGGTGTACTACCGATGACGAGTCCTGCCTGGGTAGGGTACCCCACCTGCGTTGGGATAGTAGAATTGATAGAGCTTTCACTTGGGTGAGCCCTCTTAGCCTCTATCTCCCTGGCTTGCTGCACTTCGTTATGTACCATGGGTTTCACAATATCGGCCAATTGTTGTGACACTTGGTACATGATATCATTGATTCCCAAATCGAGTTGTTGGCGTATAAATGAAGTGGTCATCACCACCGAGGTCTCATTGGGCTCGTTGTGTTGAGTTTCAGCTCCTATCTCCACTTGTATTTGCTCTGCTGGTGGAACATTGCTTCCATGGGATGGGCTTCCTTCAATCGGTTTCCTGGGATTACCTTTTGCGGTCAAATTGCTCAAACTTTTGCCCGAACGCAAGTGCATACGCCAATGGTAATCCTGACCTGGGGATTCGAACGTGTTGATTCGTTCACCTTTGGTCCCACTGGGCGTGCTAATTTTGTTGTCTGGAATGCCAATTAGCCGCAGATCGGCTAAATTCCAAAACGGTGATTCCCTTTTCTTCAAGCGATTACGCGAAGGAAGGAACTCTGTTCCTCAGCTATGGGTTCCTTAACTCACTCCAGAAAGGTTTAAGTCGATGAACTAAGATAAAAACTGGGACATAAAGGTAAACATAAATGTGACTGAATAAAAGCTTGAGCGAAAAATAAGTTGTTTGATTGATTGTGTGTCCTTAAACATGTATACAACTTGGGTATTTATAATAACAGCTAGGAACTACCCCTATCTGCCACGTTTGGTTGGCTAACAATGATATATTCCTAGTTGGCGGTTACTCGGCTGAGTGGTGCCATGCTCCACTAACCACGATCCTAAAAACTAGGCGCACTAGTACTTTATGGCTACGCCACTTCAACCAACGATCCTCTCCATGTAAACCCATCCTCAGATTTCTTCGCCCAGCTCCTGAAACTATGGAGAATAATCTTGACCGGTTCTACCTTAGATATTTAATTAATTCAAAATTATTTCCACGTCATTCGGCTCGTGGAGCAAGAATCTGATCCAATATGTGACTTCATGCTAACCTAATGGACCCAAATATCTTCCTTGAAGCCCAGTAAACCCAAGACCCATTTTTCGCTTCTGATTTCCTGCCTGCGGCTCTGTCAGCTGTAAGATCGACTATCATGCAGCTCGGCTGACGCCCAATCGGCTATTTGATCCATTCGGCTGTGGCTGGCTTTGGCTAATTCTAAGGAATATTTTTAGGTGTAAACAACATCAAAATATCTCTTATACTGATTCCTTTTTGGTTAGGCTCTTGTTTTTCTTACTCTTTCGCATTAAAAAAGTCTTTCTCATAATTATAACTAAAAGTTTCATTTAGGAATGGATTATATTATGCCACACCTCATCCCTCTAACTCCAACCCTTCAATCAAACACAAAAAAAAAAATAGAGATTAAGGGCCTCGGTAAACGTCACACACACAACACAAAGAAAAGAATTAAAAGAATACAAAACGGAGGAATTAAAAGAATACAAACCTCTGCACAGTCGTTGTCGGTGCCGGACATATTATGTGAAACGGAGGAAGGATTAAAAGAATACAAAACAAAGGAAGGTTTATGGAATGGATAGGTTGCTGCAAATGAGTCGTTCAGTGTGTAGGGTTTGTGGAGAAGAGAACCCAGAAGTTAGAAGAAGAGAAGTTGAAGTGTTAGAAACCGATACAAATAATTATATATTTAGGGAATTGAAAACGGAAGAGGCCCCCTATCAAAGAAAAAAGAAAACAAAAGAGGCAAGGGAATTGCAAATCACAAATAAAAGTAGGCCACACATGTTCAAACAACCATGCGCAGCCCATTTTCAGATACACATTCAAATCAAACAAAAATTGAATATGCACATATACAGAGTAAAAAGCATTAATTACCACTAATTAATGAATGGACTAAACAGAAGTAATTAGCTAGCATAATTACAGAATTAGCCCCAAAGTAGACGGGAAAACATTGCCTTCACAATGTACTTTACTTTTATATATAAAAGATATACAGTCATTGGGACATGCGTGTATTTTCTTATATTCCACACCCATCGGACATAATTCTTCTTCGCCTCGTAGTTACGCTTTGGCAATGTATTGCCTTTTGGAAGCATGTCCTTCAACAACTCCATCAATTCAGTGAAACTTTTATCAGTCCACCCATTTATCGCCTTAAGAATGAACAACCTCAAAACCACTGACAACCGTGTGAAATTTGTGCACCCGGATACAATGGTTGATCCTCGTCACTACAAAGATTGTCATACACATGTGCCCGCTGAAAAGAATCTTGTCCAATATCTACCTCAACTTCCTCTTTTTCAGACACACTTGGCGTGTCTAACAGTTCACCATGCCATGTCCATGTCGTATAACTCTGGCAAATCCCAAAGAAAGAAAGCTACTCACGTATGTCATCAACTTTTAGAGGTGTCTGATTCGAACACTTAACATAAGGACAATAAAATTTTCCATTACAATTAGGATTGATTCAGCAAATTTTAGAAACTCCAACACTCCATTCTTATACTCATCGGTCAATCGATTTTTTTTTTGCATCCAACTATGATCCATAGCTACATTCTAGGAAAAAAATTATACACACTTATTTAATGGATACAATCAAAACTTCAGGACCCTTTAACCACAAATATCCAACAGATTTGTGTATATTTGGTATGAACCTATCCCATTCAAGAAGAAGCTTTTTCTTTATTTGGTTATTTGTTAGTCGATAAATCCTTATATTTTATACCTGACGAAATTTTGGCAGTATTTCCCATTAGTCTCCAAGTACACAACCCAAACGTGGTGACATCCACCACGATCAAGCGTGCACCTAAAGACAACAGAAAATGTAGCAATCTGAAATTTCATCAAGTATTAGATAATAGATTCGAAGACTAACTATTAACCAAATAAAAGAAAATGTTTCTTCCCAAACTATCCTACTTGAATAATTCAAGATTCAATAAAATGAGTAGTACCATTCCCGGTATACACATAAACATTTTATTGAAACTCAAACGGGAAACTAAGGCTTAACACAAATTAAATAGGGAAGCTCAAATATAAAAACATACTTCGTATATCATAATTATCCAAATAAGCAATGAAAAATACACTAATATATTCTCCTGATACATTTATCCAATTACAATATCAAAACAGCCAAATACATTAATATATGTTAACTCATAAAAGGGAAGCTGCTGTTGGCTGGTGGAGGGGTCCCCAAGACAAAATTGGGCTTTAGATTCCTCCGAAGAAATCAATGGCGTGTACTTGGGTGTGATCGGAGTATACTTCATTGTCGATGGAGTATACTCTGAGATCTTATCGTCATCGCTGGGGATATGAATGATGTGCGGCCCTTGACGAACCTTCCTAGAAGCTACAGGCCTCTTGGGAGAGGGTGGTCTCCTCTTAACCATGTGCATATGATGGCTCGTGCCCCAACGATCAGTGTAGACACAGGGATAAGCATACAGGTTATCCATTAAATCGCGATGCTCATCGCAATAACGAGGATCGCGATCCTCAATCGTCATAAAGTTGGCTCGATACTCCCTCCAAGTCATGATCGACCTACTAATAGAGGGACGTGACCTCGTAGAAGCCATGTGAGTATGACACCCCCCACAACCACAAATTTCATCTGAAGACATCGTCTGTTTTCAACAATTTTCAATCATGAGTAACCAAACTGAAGTTTAACTAAATGACAACAAAAAAGCATAATATATATAAACAGTTTAATTTTATTCGTAAATGCATTCAAACATAATATTAATATGTACATCCTTTTCATCTTTGAACTCATAATATTATTGTGCCGCTAGCATTAGTAATTAAGCATTTCTTTGTGCTATTTTAATAACTATATGCATTGAACAAACAAAAGCAAATATAAAATTAGCATTATCATCAGAACTAGCAAGCAACGTAAACCAATTTAAAAAAAAATACAATGCCCAAAATAACATGAATGCCTTTTGACACATGAGAAAACAAAAATAAAAGATAAAACAGTAACAAACAACACAAAATGGCATAAATGCCTTTTGGATCATAGACACAAATTCAACAACCAACCAAATATACAAATGTACAAACTACCCTTAATACAAACAAAATAAAGATACCAAATAAGTAGTTATCTAGAAATTGGTTTTTCAAGCTATTAACAAGGTATACATAGTTGCACAATATTCAGATCAACTCCAAGAAGTCAATAGAATAAATATATGATTGAAAAATGGACACTATGATATAAATGGATCAAACCAACAAAATAATTGTAAGCAATAGCGAACGATCTACATTTTTAAACGTAAGCATTCTATCAAGCAACTTCTTTGTGATACTTTCAAGGGAGCAATGCCCCCTTTTCTCATTTCTGATTACCTAAACCAATGTAAAATAAATAAATAAATAAATAAATAATAAAGTACCTGTCGAATAAACGAGCTCGTTCATGGTGGCAACAGAAATGAGAGAAGGTGGAGACAGTCAGGAGCTCCTTTAATGCGAGCTCCTTCATGGTGACGACAGTCACGGTAGTGACAAGGCTGCGAGAAAGACCGTGAGGCAAGGAAGGAGAACGAAAACGAGACCAAAAATGAGAGAAAGAAAGCTTTACCAGGAAGTAAAGGGAATGGGAACAGAAAATGTAGTGGCGGCCTGAGAAATGTGGTGTTTCATCGTGACCGATAGTGAAAATGGTGGTGGCAGTCGTTTTCGTGCTGTGATGGTTTTGGAAGAAGAAGGAAAGTGATGGTCCGTACCTAATAGCGCGAATATATATAAACCTTTTAACACCAGTTATAAACTTAACCGGTGTAAAAGGATACTTTTCACACTAGTTGTACATATAACTGGTGTTAATTCTTTAACAATTTACATCGGTTATAAGTATAACTGGTGTAAAATGTTACACCCTAATTGCAAAATTGCCACCGCGTCCTATTTTACACCGGTTAAGTTTACAACCGATGTAAACTGCAAACCATTTACACTGGTTATACATATAACAGGTGTAAAAAATGACGCAAAAATTTCAAAATTGCCACCACGTCACTTTTTACACCGGTTTTATATAAAACCGATGTAAAATGCCCGATTATTTTCCATTTCATGTACTAGTGACTGCTGCACAAAGGCTGGCACCGTGCAGCACTTGTGAGACAGCCCACTTATGTGGAGGCCGTCTTGGACTTCTTAGCCACCTGTGGCTTCTACACCAGGGACTGGGAGCCCGAGGGTCCCGAGAGCTACGATGAGGCAGAGCAGGAGGTTATTGTCCGATTTTTCCTCCGTAGGACCAGACACAACATGACCCTAGCCGATTTTAACATCGCGCTAGGATTAGAGACAACAGAGACAGTCCGGACCCCGGAGTATTTAGGGGCACTTTTAGACGTGCCAGAAGGATGGCACCATAGGCAGAGCTGGTAGGCACTCACATAAGACAGTCATTATATCCCCAACAGAGCAAAGGCAGCAGGATCCCAAACCCAGCTGTGAGGACAGCGCACAGGTGGCTTGCCTGCTCTATTATTGGTCGAGCCCTTAGTGATGGGACGGTCACCCAGGCCGACTTACTTCTACTTTGGGCCATGACTGATAGCCAGGGGCACCACTGCGACACATGAATATTCTTCCTGCGCACTTCCAATCAGATTGGTCTTCACCTGTAGACCCAGAACTTCAGGCACATAGTGATGGGCTCATTCATTTCTCTGCTCGCCGCCAATTTGGGAGTTCGACCACAAGTCGGGGCCACTGTTATCCAAATGGAGTACATCAGACTTTCTACCCTCTGTAGCATCGGTGTTCTGTAGAGGCTTGGTTTCGGAGGCTATGAGCTTATCTGGCCAGGGCAGCCACAACATCAGGAGGATCAGGCTATGAGATGGAGCCACTTGCAGAGGAGCACCTGGAACCACCACAACCATATGCAGGGTCAGCACCCCAGGCTCCCTCCTACCAGGACATCATGGCGCGTCTCGATGAGATGCATATCAACTTCCAGTAGCATAGAGCCCATATGGACTGGTGTTTTGACGCCTAGGGGGAGCAGCTTGCTACTATTATGGGACTTCTCCAGCAGCTCCAGACCAGACCACCTGTCGAATGATATGGGACCTTCTTATTTTCTTCTTTTAGTACTTAGGCACTTTATTTGCTTTTGTATTAAAAAGAGGATTGTGTATATTAGCACACCCGTAGGGAAACTTTTATATTTACTAGTATTTTTATTTTATTTGCAGTTTTGATTTATTATTCTTGTTTACTTTGATTATAAAGATTTTAGTTATTTAGATGCACAGTTCTATATTCGCTTACCAGCTCCATCGGTAATGGGAAGGCAACATCAATTTTGACTCATATCACCATTCAATTTGCTCATGAAATTTTTTAGAGGGGAATCTCTTTCCAACTTCTTTTAGTTTTAGCACACCTATCTTTTTGTTTTTATTGTTTTAAGTGCTTGACATATCATGGCAGCAATGAGAAAACTGCTAAAAAAAAGTGTGGGGAGGGATTTTACATTTTTTATTACTTGGATATGCTCATAATTGGTTATAATTATAGAGAACTTAAAAAATTTTGCTGATTTAGGGGCTATTAAATTTTTCTTCTTCTTCTGAAAATGTGTGATTGAATTGATATTATTGCTAGCTTGAAATTTACTGAAAATTAGCATTGAAGTTTTAAGAGTTTCAATTCTCTGTGTAAGCTACTAAATGCGAGATTTGAGCCTTAATAAGAGGTCACGTCATACTTTCTGCCATTTTTCTTTCTTTACGTGATATTTTTTCATATCGTGCATTCTAGAACTTGTATAGAGACCATTGCAAAGCGAATAAAAGTTTATTTTCATATGAATTTGGTATGGGCAATTTTTTGGAATTTTTCAGGCCACCTTAATTTTGAAATATCTTACCACTAGTTTCCCAACTTTGTGCTTATTATTATGTTTTGGTACCTTTCTCTTTATTATTGATTATTATTTTGTGGTGGCAATCTTGGAAAAGTTATTGCTAGAGCAATTAGTGGCAAAAAATTAAAAGGAATGCTTAGCAAAATACTTTCCCCTCCTAGATTTATTAAGTTATTAAATTATTGCATAAAAAGCATCAAAGGAGGAAAGGAAAGAAGAGAAAAACAGAAAAGAATGGAAAAATCTTTGTTATTGCCTTCAGCAAATGCAAAGAAAAAATGTATTGATCTAAATTAGAGTGATTCTTGCATGCTCTTTAAAGTGAAAAAGAAAAAGGTTACTTGTTCTGGTTGATTTATTTCTGACCCGCTTGCATGACCCATTACAACCCGTGAAAGACCCTTTCTCCTTTTTTGCGTGATAAGTAGACTTTGACAGTAGAGCATTAGTCAATGTACAAGCCTGTGGCAATGCATTTCTTTGGAAAAATCTGAGCATTCATGACTATACCTATAAACACTTTGAGAGCAGTAAGGAGTGTGACTTTTAAATCATAGATTATTGACTTATTGAACCTACACCTCTAATTAGGCATTCTTTCTCTTAGCACTTCTTATGATATCACTTTGTTGTCATGCGCTTATTTTTCCCCCTATTCAGTGAAAGATAGTTTCTATTATAATTACCTAAGTAATTTGCTTGACGGCAATCAAAGCTCAAGTGTGAGGATGTGTTGACACTCCAATTTGTCTATTTTTATGTGCTTTTTTAAGCGATAAGACATGTTAATTTGTGCTATTTAAAGTATAAAGTACTCACTTATGCCCCATTTTGAAGAAATACCACAAAGACAGCACTTGGAGCAAAAGATGTGAAAACAAACAAAAAACTAGCAAGTTTTGGCGATTTTTGGCAATTTTGGACTTGTAGTACAGCCTGACATATAGTAAGTACGGCCGTACCTATTCAAGAACAGCAGAAGGGGTGTACCTCATGGTTAGTACGGCTTGGATCGAAGAAAACTTCTAGTATAGTCATACCAAAGGCAGTATGGTCGTACACAATTGCTGTCAGGAGGTGCAGAATGCACAAGTAAGGGCCAACATCACAACTAAAGTGTAGTACAGCCGTGGAAAAATGCATTACGGCCGTACCTAGTCCCAGATCGCCCAGATTTGAAGCCAGTTTGACCTAATTCACTGCCAAGCCTATAAATAAGCATTCTTAGCCTTCTTTTAAAAACTTTTGATCTTGGAATCTTAGAGCCTCTTGCCCAGACCTGTTTTGTGGTCGGAGCTCATGAGGAACGCAAAGAATGTATTAATGACCGTTATCATATCGAAAGGGTGTCTCGGTTTAGATTTAATTCTTCCTATTATGGGTTTTTATAGTTTTTCATGCGATTTTATGTTACTTGCACTTAGCATGAGTAGCTAAATCATCACTGGGGGTGATGGGGAATCCTTTATTATGTTTTTTTTTATATTTATCTAGTTAATTCTATGAGTTTCCTATTATCTTATTGATTATATTGTTCTTAGCATGCTCAATCCTATAAGGCTCGATCCCCCTTTAACAAGTTAAATTAATTGGAGGCAATTGTACCACAATTTGTTAACGAAACTCTACAGATAATTGGTGCTTAATGCTTTTCCTTTTATTTATCTTGCATGATCAATGGGGGTATTAGTTTGGGAGAAGATTGTTAATATTGCATAATCATTAGGTATTAATAGTATTAAAGTGGGAGATTAGCTTTCAACCCAGAAATATAGCTCATAGTTATTAACTAGTAAATTTAGGAACTAAGTACTGGTAAACCCGGTTCTCCTAGGCTTCCCATTATTGTTCATATCTCGTTCTTGCGCACTGTTTGATCTTTATTTTGTTTGAGTTTAATAATTGCAATCGTTTAAACCACAACCATCGTTCGTCTAAATAATATAGGATCTTTAGTACGTTAGTACTCACGCATTCCCGGTGGGTTTGACATTCGGAGTCTTAATTATACTCCACTTTATTACGAATTACGATCAGGTGCACTTGCCTGAGCAGCAACAATTTTTTTGCGCCGTTTTTAGGGAATGTTTTAACGATATTAAAACAAGATTCTAGTCACTTTAGGCGTTTAATTTAATTGTTTTTCTATTTCTTTTATTTTGTTTGAATTTTGTCTATTATAATTCTTAGTTTAATTTTATTATTTATTTGCTTACTTTTAAGAATCATTCTAATTTAGTTCTCTTTAGTGTATGCAGACATATCTTAATGTCCTAAATTGAGGTTTGATCCAGAAATTGAAAGAATGCTCCGTTCGTTGAGAAGATAGCAAAATGAAATGGAAAACGAGCTCACATTGAATGAGTACTTCACTCGAACCACGAATGTGGCAGACAACATCAACTATTCGGCGATTGAGGCCGCTAACTTCGAATTAAAACCAGCGCTGATATCAATGGTATTCTCAGTGCAATTCTCAGGCTTACCTTCTGAAGACGCAAATGATCATCTCAAAAGGTTTCAGAAGATTGTAAATACTGTCAAGTGTCATGGTGTAACAGCAGAGGCTATCAAATTGAGAATATTCTCATTCTCACTACAGAGGAAAGCTCAACTGGGGTTGGACTCACTTGCTCCAAACTCTAATACCACTTGGGAGGATTTAAAAACCAAGTTTCTCAGTAAGTACTTCCCTCCAACAAAATCTGCAAAGCTGAGAGCTGACATATCTGGATTTGTGCAAAATAAAGGTGAATCAATGCATGAGGCTTAGGAGCAATTTCAAGATCTACTTAGGATTTGCCCTCATCATGGATTTACCAAGTGCCAGCTAGTTCAAATATTATATAATGGTTTCACCATGCAAACCAGAGGTGCTATCAATGCTGCTTATGGAGGATCTTTCGGGAAGAAGACACCCACTGAAGCCTATGACATAATGATAGAGATGGCTAAAAACAATGCTTAGTGGTCAGCAGGAGAAAGACAAACCAGAAGAACAGCAAGCAAGAACTTACAAAGTAAACACTAACGTAGCCCTCGAAGCTAAGTTGGAAGCAATGACCAAAACGATTTAGACTCTAGTGGCAATGCAGACTCAGTCTAATTCAGTAGCAACTAGAAATGACTAGGGATGCATGGCAATTGAGAGCAATTGGAACAAGTCAACGTTGTAGGGAAAAGGGATTTAGATCCAAAAGCCATAATGCAAAGTCTATGCTAAAATACATGCAGAGACACGAACATCCCTATATGGGAGTTTTGGCTAGCTTCATGGAAAAGACTGATGAAAGGCTCAAGGCCATTGAAACCAGAGCAACTAGAGATTTCTGTAATTTCTGTGGAGTAATGGGACATGATTCTAAGGACTGCATTGAAGAAGCCAACTTTGTGGGAATAAGGCATAAAATAACACGTACTAGAACACCTACAATCTTGGATGTAGAAAGCATCCCAAATTCTCATAGGGAGGTCAACAGAAATCACAAGACCAGAAACAAAAATTCTACAAACCACCGCATTTAGAAAATCAAGCTCAAGGTGAAAGGAGGCCCAGCTGGAATGAGAAGAACAATTTCATGGGATAATTGGATGAGAGATTCAAGGCGATAGAAAAAGTAGTGGCCATTACTGCAGAGAACTAGATGACTCAAAGGGAGGAAAGAGCACTTCCATGTCAAGTAGAGCCAAATTCAAATGGAAAGTGCAATGCTATCTTTACTGCAAAGGAGGAACCAATCCTTACAATTAAGGACAATTCTGAGGAAAGTGAAGAAAAGAAGGCAAAAATTGAGCCTCAGCAGGCAAGTAATTCTTCCCCTCAATGTTCAAAAAATGATAGGCAAGAGATTAAACTCTTAGAAAAACTTAGAGAATTGCATGTCATTATCCCCTTTGCTGAAACTGTCTCTAAAATTCCAAAATATATAAAGTTCTTAAAAGAAATTATTTTTAATAAAAATTAATTAGAGGAAGTAGAGATAGTTAAACTAAATGAAGATTGCTCTACAATGCTTATGAACAAATTACCACTAAAGCTTAAAGATCCGGGAACTTTTTCAGTTCCCTGTTCAATTGGTAATATGACTTTTAATGCATTACGTGATTTGGGTTCAAGCATGAATTTAATGCCCTTATCTATTTTTAGGAAGCTCAACTTGTAACACCCAGCAGTTCTATTCATGCTTTATTCTACATAATTAGCGTAATTCGTGTAATTAATGTGTATAAAAATGCGAAGGAACTAAAACCAAACATAAATAAGACTACGACGCACTACAGTGAAGTACACTAGGTGTCTCGCATGCATAAATACGTACACATACACACACACACATATATATCATAATATCAGAGTGCACGTGCGTAGTGTATAAGGTAAAGGTACAGTCATCCAAAATATGATAAACCTATGAGGCTAACCTGCTGCCTCAACTGAACAAAACACAAAACATAAACGTAAGCAAAAAGGACTCTTGGCGACACCTCGAGTGGCGAGAGCTCCCAATCGTGACCACTTGCCGCCAGGAAACAACCGTCGATGGTGTTGAGTTGTCATGTAATGAAGGGACCAGATGTCGTTCTCCAGAACTCTGCCTCCCTTTACTGGACTTCTTTGTGATGGCTGGCAGGTGGCACCGGCATCGGTGGATAACCTCCATAACCAAATCCCGGTGGAAACCCTGGTGCCTGCCACATCTGCTGAAAGGGAAGTCTCTGACAAATACGGAAATCTCCTGAGAAGATGGCAATCAGAAGACCGGGAATCCTAAAGTAAATAGAGATGGTGTCTGTGTAAATCACTGCCTGACGCACATGGTTAATCTCCCACCCATACCATCAAAGTCGTGGTATTGTATCTGAAAGTCACCCCATACGGCGATCTGTGGGGGTAGGAGCATCGACGGATGCATTAAGAGGAACTGCTCAATCGGGTGGTATTGCTGCTGCATCGTCCTCCTCAACAAAGTCTAACATAGAGAATATACATATACACCCAAGCAAACAAACACAAGGAGGTAAGAATAACATGTTGGAACCTAAACGATTGAGATGTTTAGACCCTCATTAATTTTGATGATAATAAAATATTCACAAGAGAACAATTTATGTTCTAACATTTTTTTGAAGTGTGCAGATACTAATAATATCTATTTTCTAAGCCACTTTCGAGCAAAGAAAGTAATTCTCAAGAGAAGGATTCATTCTATTTGTCGACATCCGGCTCATCCTGGTGAGCGTCTGGAAATTTCTCTTTATACACTATGCTTATCAGAATTGCTACAGCGTCCAGAACTTCTGACCTTGAGCAGCGTCCGAACTTCCAACTCTGAGCGGCGTCACGAACCTCACTTAAAATCACGTGTTAGTCACGTTCTTTGCTCTACTTCTTGGAAGTCTTTGGAACGGATCTCAAAATTGATCTTGAGCGCTAAAATCGGTGTACGAGATATCAAAGTTGAAATCTTTAACTACAAGACAAAAATCGTACAGACAAGAAAAACGGTAACATGGACTGCTGGGACATTCTCTGCAAAGCAAGATAAAGACAACATTTTTTTTGAATTATCTCTAGTCAACGGTTAGGAGCCATTTTTTACTCTAACGGTCATATCCTTGGATCTCCTATATATACCTCATGGTATCCATTGAAGAAAAAGAGAAAGAATATTCTGTGAAAAAGCTTGCTAAAATTCTGCTGAGAACATACATACATGAGCAATCAAGTCTCTAGACTCTTTGAAATCAATTCAGCGTCCGACCATTTCTTTAAGAAAGTTTTTCTTTAGTTGAGCTTAATCTTTTATCCTCTCTATGAGAGTTATTTTCAAGCGTATTTCAACTCACTTGTATAAGTTTGTTTTGGCCTAGTTTAAATTTGTATCCTCAAAGGCTCGATTGTCTTGAGTCATTTTGAGAAGTTTAGAGTATTGTCAGGTTGTGTGAGTAGAATACTCTTGAGGAAATTGTAATCGATCGATTATAGTGGAAAATCCTTGAGAGCAGAAGGGACTAGGCGTAGCTACCAGGTTGGTAGTGAACTAGTATAAATTTACGTGTCTCTGCTTTCTTGCTTTCTATTCATTTCTATCTTGTTGAGTTAAAAACAAGTTTTCACAAACTGATTTTCACCGTCCGATTAACAAGCAGTTTTGAGAAACTTTTATTCTAAGTGTTTTTAACATTAAGTTTGCGAAAAGTTTTCAACACAATTCAACCCCCTTCTTGTGTTCACGTTAGGTTGGTATCAAAGCTCGGCCTCTTGGTTGAGCACTTAACAGTGTCAAGAGAAAAGATTCTATATTGTGAACATGTCTACTGAAGGTGGTCATATGAACCGTCCTCCTCTATTCAATGAAGAAAAATTTGATTACTGGAAAGATAAGATGAAAGCATTCATTGAGGCACAAAATCTTGATTTATGGGATATAATTGAAGGCGGATACATTTCTCCCGCTAATGCCCTTGGTGTTGCAATACCTAGGGAAAATTGGTCTGATGATTAGAAGAAGAGATATCAAACAAACCAGAAGGCTAGATTTATTCTCATCTGTGCTATGACAGAAAGAGAATATGACAAATGTGGCAAGTTTGATCTTTGCCAAAGAAATGCAGGATTCTCTTGTTTTGTCTTATGAGGGCTCTGCCCAAGTAAGAGAAACAAAAGCTAGCATGATGGTTCGCCAGTATGAACTATTTAAAATGGAAGATGGAGAGAACATTGAAACTATGTTTGGAAGGTTCCAAACACTAGTTCATGGGTTGCAGGCCCTTGGAAAAGCTATACTACACCTGATCATGTTAGAAAGATCTTAAGAAGCTTGACTAAGCAGTGGAGACCCAAAGTCACTGCTATTCAAGAAGCAAAAGATCTAAATGTTCTTCGACTTGAAGATCTTATGAGTTCGTTAAAAGCTCATGAACTTGAGCTAAATGAAGAAGAACCTACCAAGAAGAGTAAGTCTATTGCTCTAAAAGTCAATCATCATAAAACTAGTACTTCAAAAGCCATGCAGGCTGAAGAAGAAGAATCGAGCGATGAAGCGTCGGAAGGAGATTACGATGAATCGGATGATGAGCTAGCGTTCATATCTAAGAAGATCCAGAAAATGTGGAAGAAAAGAAACTTGAAGGAAGTTTGGAAGAAAGATTCAAAGGACAAGAAGGAGAGCAAAGACAAAGCCCAAGTCATTTTCTATGAATGTAAGAAGCCTGGACATTTTAAATCAAGTGTCCTAATCTTAAAGAGAAGTCCACAAGAAGCTCCTTCAAGAAAAGAAGAAAGGTCTCATGGCAACATGGGAAGATCTTGACTTATCCTCCTCTGAGGAAGATAAAGAAGATGCTCACATTGCTCTCATGTGGAACCACGGACATTGAGTCGAGAAGAAGATGTTGAAGAGGTAATAGTATATGACTCCTACTCTAAACTTCAACTTGCTTTTGATGATCTTCTTAAGGACTCTGCCACTCTCTCTACTGAGTACAAGAATTTGAAAAAGAAATTTTTAAAACTATCACAAGATTTTCATTCTTTACGCAATATAAACTCTGTACTCATTAAAGAGAACCGTAAAAATTTGGCGAAAATCGCGTCTGGTGGATAACTGATGTCTGGAAGCTAGCAAGCAACGAGAAGGTGAGCTCTCAAGCTAAGAGTTCGGTGAGTTACAAGCAATCCTATTTGCAAATCAAATGACTACGAACAAGCATTTCAAAAGTTTCTTGCGAGAGTGTAACTCGAAGCAAGCAAGCTTCAATGATGCAGGGTGTCGATCAAAGCGACAACTCATGGTCTTGGCTATATACCGATGAAACCCTTTTGGAAAATAATTGAGCATCGATAAATCCCATAGCCATAATAAATGCTTACATTGTACTTCTTGTAATAAATCTGGTCATTTGAAAAGAGCATGTAATGTTTTTAAAACTAAGAAGGATAAGCCTCCTTCTAGAACTAACAAGAAAGGACCCAAAAGATATGGGTACCTAAAGATAAAATAATCTATGTTGCAGACATGCTTAGCAACAAAGTCAACACACCATCCTGGTACTTAGGCAGTGGATGCTCGCGTCACATGACGGGAGAAAAGCATATGTTCCAAGAACTAAGACCTAGAAGGCTGGATTAGTTGGTTTCGGAGGAAACGAGAAAGGTAAAATAGTTGGAATTGGTCGGATAGGTAAAGGCTCTCTTCCTTCTATTGATAATGTTTTATATGTTGAAGAGTGAAACATAATCTATTGAGCATAAGCCAATTATGTGACAATGGTTATGAAGTCATATTCTGAAGCTGGATGTTTAGTAAAGAGCAAAAATGATGGATCAATATTCTTTCTGAAAGAGGAAACAAAATGTTTATAAAGTTGATCTTTCTGAACTTGAAAAACAAGATGTCAAGTGTCTTATGTCTGTTGAAGATGAGCAATGGATTTGGCACAAAAAAATTAGGTCATGCCAACTTGAGGTTAATCTCAAAGTTAAACAAGCACAATCTTGTTAAAGGCTTACCAAATCTTAAGTACAAATCTGATGCCCTTTGTGAAGCTTGTCAAAAAGGAAAACAAGTTAAAACCTCCTTTCATTTAAAAAATGTTGTTTCAACTTCTAGACCACTTGAACTTTTACATCTTGATCTTTTTGGTCCCACAAGGACAGCCTCTTTAGTCGGAAAGAAATACGGTTTAGTCATTGTTGATGATTTTACTAGATGGACATGGGTTAAATTCCTTGCCCACAAGGATGAGTCTTATAAGGTATTTCTTGTTTTTACGCAAATCAGTTCAAAATAAAAAGGCATTTGCATTTCCTCTATTAGAAGTGATCATGGGGAGAATTTGAAAATGAGAACTTTCAAAAATTTTGTGAAGAAAATGGCATCTCCCACAATTTCTCCTCTCCTAGAACACCTCAACAAAATGGTGTTGTAGAAAGGAAAAATAGGTCCCTCCAGGAAATGGCGTAACCATGATCAATGAAGGCGATATTACGAAACATTTTTGAAGTGAAGCGATAAACACAGCTTGTTATATTCAAAATAGAATTTATATAAGACCTATCTTGAATAAGACTCCTTATGAACTGTGGAAAGGAAGAAAACCAAACATTTCTTACTTTCATTCTTTTGGTTGTATTTGTTATATCTTGAATACTAAAGATCAACTTGGTAAGTTTGATTCCAAAGCTGACAAAGGAATCTTTTTGGGATATTCTGAAAGATCTAAAACTTTTAGAATATACAACAAAGAAACTTTGACAGTTGAAGAATCCATTCATGTCAAGTTTGATGATAAGAAGCCTGACACTGCAATGTCAGAGCTAGATGAGTTATTTTCAGATTTAAACCTAGGTGAAAAGCCAGACGGTGAAAATACATCTTCATCATCCGGTGGTGAAAAGACGAAGAATTCTACCCAAGCGGAAGCTGAAGCAAGAAAAAGTGGAAGTACAAGACCAATCATCCAAAGATCAAATCTTAGGAGAACCTGGTGATAAAAGTGCGAACCAGATCCTCTTTCAAGGAGCATCTTTGACTTCGCACTTCTCTACGAGATGGAACCTAAGGCGATTGATCAAGCCTTGGAAGATGAAGGGTGGATTCTAGCCATGCAAGATGAGTTAAATCAGTTCCAAAGGAATGATGTCTGGAAGCTAGTTACTCTACCAGGAAGATAAGCAAGCTATTGGCACTAAATGGGTATTTAGAAATAAGCTTGATGAAGGCGGTAAGGTTGTGAGAAATAAAGCAAGGTTAGTTGCTCAAGGCTACTCACAAGAAGAAGGTATTGATTTCATGAAACTTTTGCACTGTTGCAAGATTAGAAGCAATTAGCATTTTACTTTCTTTTGCACACATCATGAGATAACTTTATATCAAATGGATGTGAAAAGTGCTTTTAAATGGTTTTATAAGCTGAAGAAGTTTATGTCAAACAACCTCCTGGTTTTGAAGATATTGAATTTCCTGAACATGTTTTTAAACTTAAAAAGGCACTATATGGTCTTAAGCAAGCTCCCAGAGCATGGTATGATAGACTAAGTTCCTTTTTAATGGAAAATGGATTTACTAGAGGTTTAGTTGACACAACTCTTTTCAGAAAAACCTGAAACAAGCATTTCATACTTGTCCAAATATATGTTGATGATATTATTTTTGGAGCTACTAATGAAAGCCTTTGCAAAGAATTTTCTAAGCTTATGCAGGCTGAATTTGAGATGAGCATGATGGGAGAATTGAAGTTCTTCCTTGGAATACAAATCAAGCAATGCAATGATGGTATTTATATTCATCAAAGCAAATACATCAAAGAATTATTGAAGAAATTCAAGATGCTGGATTGCAAGCCGATGAGCACGCCTATGCATTCTACCTGCTCTCTTAGTAAAGATGAAATTGGTAAGAAGGTAGATCAGAAGCTATACAGAGGTATGATTGGATCTTTACTTTATCTTACGGCTTCAAGACCTGATATTATGTTCAGCGTCTGCCTGTGTGCTAGGTTTCAATCAGATCCTAGAGAATCACACATAAGTCTTTGTTAAAAGAATATTTAGATATTTACAAGCAACTACTAATCTTGGTTTGCTTTATAAGAAATCAAAAGATTACCAATTAGTAGGTTTACGTGATCTTGACTTTCTTTGGAGATCGAATTGAAAGAAAAAGCACAAGTGGAGGCGCCAATTCCTTGGAGCTAATCTTGTGTCTTGGTCAAGCAAAGGCAAAGTACAATAGCACTCTCAACAAAGCAGGTGAATACATCTCGGCTGACAAGTTGCGCTTCTCAACTTCGTGGATGAAGTATCAACTTGAAGACTACTTGATAAGCGAGTAACATTCCTATCTTACGTGATAATACATCCGCCATATGTCGACTAAAAATCCAATATTGCATTCTAGAGCAAAGTACATTGAGATTAAGCATCATTTTATAAGAGACTATGTTCGAAGGGTATTTTAGAAATAAAATTTGTAGACAACGATCATCGGTGGTGACATATTTACAAAACCCCTTCTTTGAAGATAGATTCAATTTTATAAGAAGGAATTTAAACTTTCATCTTATAAAAGAATGATTAATCTCAGCGTCTGACAATAAGCTATATTTCAGCATCTGATATGACGTAAGCATGTATGTGCATCTGCATCTTATTTGTCATACGCATCATAACTCATCATCCGGTAAGTCAGTTGCGTGCGTCCGAGCACACCCACACGTGTTGTAACACCTGAGGACGAGATCGACATCGTATTAGGACGACGTATCGAGACCTCGACCAAGACCTTGTGTCGAGATCCCGTGACTAGATCGTTTGCCGAGATCATTTGCCGAGCTGATGAGACCACGTGCACTAGCTGCTGAGCTGAGGAGGTCGGGTGTCGAGTTGATGAAGTCGCGTACCGAGCTGATGAGGACGCAAGTCGAGCTGAGGAGACCGCGTTCACGAACTCGTGTTAGAACCTTGTACGTTCGCACGAGCACTCTTGTCGACATCGTGTCGAGATGACACCTCGTATTATTTCGAACGTTACTCAGCGTTATTATTATATTGTTTGTAATTATTACATTGTCGACTTGTCGTTGACCGACAGAGTAGAGGGTAATTATGAGAGGAACGAGTTAACGGGTAGATGATTGATGGGATTGGCATCTTATAGCTGGAGTTACGTTTATACCCCTTTCTACTTGTTGTATACCACGGCCGATTCCTCACACTCATTTCTCTTTTCTTCTTTCTTCTTCCTTCCTTACGCTCTGTGTTTCGTTGTTTTCTTTAAAAATCTCCATCAGCCAAACCGTGAGTTCCATCGAGATTCTGCCTGCTTTCTTCCTCAATTTTGTTCATCATCAACTTCTCGACCCATATCTCGTCTGATCGACCATCACCGTTTGAGGTATGAAGAAACGATTTTCTTTCATCTGTACTCTTGTTTAGCGCTAAATCTTCTTCCATTTTTAACCAGTTTTATGCTTCCAAATCATGTCAAATTGATGGGTTTTCTTATTCACGATATTACCTATCTTTTTAACCGATTAATTGGGCTTGTAAAACAAATTTCTTTCTCTGATTTCTGCAATCGGCAGTGCCCAGAAAACCCCATTTTTGGTTCGTTTCGATTTTCTTGTTTTTCATTCGTTGTTCTGGTTATTGTTGTTGTCGATCTATCTGTTGAAGCATCAGATAACTTTTTCATGAAATTGTGATCGAAATCCCTAACTTTGTGTTAGAGGAAAAATATCTTTCAGTTCTTGAGTTTTATATTTTTTCTGGGTTGTGGTTGAGTTTGGGGAAGAGAGAGCTAGATGTATTAGAACCATAGATCGATCTGAATTGTGTTTGTTTTAGGAAGTCTGATTCCCGAGATCGAGTGATTCCGAATCAAGGTGTACGGATAGCGAATCCAAGGACGCGGAAGCAGCAGAATCCAGATCGAGGATTGTACGTGTCGAGGTCGACTGAGAAGCGTACGTGTCGAGCTCTTTGAAGACAACCTTGTCGAGGTCGTTGTCGAGCTCATTTGGAGACAGCTGTGTCGAGGTCGTTGTCGAGCAGCATTAACTTGGAGTTCGGTAAGGGCGCTTCACATTTATACTTGTTATAGTATGTAAGGGCAACTCCTAGATATCTCTAAGGCTTTATTTTATAAGTCCTTAAGTAAGAGCATTTCATATTCTATGTGGTTATGTTATTGTGTATGAATTTCCTGATTTGTGTCGAGCTGAAATGTTGTGATATGATTGAGTTTTTGCATGTATTTAATATGTGATTGAATATATGTCGTGAATTGTGGTTGCATGTTGAATTGCGTTTCTTCATGTCGAGCTTGCTCTTTTATTTGACATGCGGTTGAATATTTTGTGTTTAACTCTTTGAATATCGTATGCGGCGAATTGTTCATCGAGTGAGCGAGCTAGGTGAGTCGTTTGACGTTTTTGAGCCGTGACCCGGATAACTGAGGGTGCTAGGTCCCCTTTTTGTTTACGGGAGATTGACTAGACGTCGCCACGCTACGGGACCTGAGTTAATCCTAGGGAGGCGAGGATCCCAAGGCTTTGGCCGACTTTCCGACATCTGATGCAGCGTGTGCATCCCGGAAAATTGTCGAGTCGAGAGAAAATGGATTTGTGAGTTGTGTCGAGTTTAGAGTGAGATGGTCGAGTCACGTCGGTGAATGTTATACTTGCTGTTTGCTT
Source organism: Calophaca sinica (assembly GCA_037113605.1). Taxonomy (NCBI): domain Eukaryota; kingdom Viridiplantae; phylum Streptophyta; class Magnoliopsida; order Fabales; family Fabaceae; genus Calophaca; species Calophaca sinica. The sequence goes on from CM073733.1 coordinate 62,168,611, forward strand.
ATATTTTTATGTCGAGCTTATCTTGAATTGTTGAGAAGTTGACCCTTTCCCGTGGTGCCTTCAATCCATGACGGTTACCCAGGCGATGTCGAGGCGCGAGGAACTTCGGCGATGAAGCGATGCCGAGGAGGAGTTCGACGAGGACCCGAGTGACGACCTCTATCTGTCGTGATTGCTTATTTGTTGGTTGTTTGTTTTCTGAGGACTGTACTTGTTTTTCTTTTATGTTCGAGGTCGTGACCAGTTTGGGCAGTGTTGTTTTGTTGCTACAGGGTAGACTGGTGGTCTTACTTTTGGAGCAGCCCCCTGCGTGGGAGTCTGCCGGAAGTACCCCCAGGGTATGATGGCTCTTTTGAAGTCGTCGTACCTTAGGTGTATTTTCTTTGCACATTTGCTACTCTGTATTTTGTATACATTATTATTTCGAGTGATATATATATATGTATGTTATGCATGTATGTTTTATTTGAATTTAAGTCTTGTGTCTTAGTTGCACCATGTTTCGAAAAGCTGTAATTACTCTGATGTGCACGAGTTGGTTTTATAAAAAAAAAATATATCGTATTTTTAAAAGGCACAAGAGTTTTGTTTTTTTTAAAACACATCTCATATAGGTTTCATTTGAGCTTGGTGTGTTGAGCTCGGTAACTCGAGCTCGGTATATTGAGCTCGGTAGCGGTCCGGAAACGGGTCGTTACACGTGTCACACGTGTTACGGACTCAAGCGTCTCATCATACCTACTGAGTCATGATTATTTACGTTCTTCGATAAAATTTTCTACTTTTATTTTGGAGTCCGCATTTAATGAAAAGCGAATTTTTATTTTCTTTTCCTTTTGATTTAAATTTCATGTGGAAATACGTAGCGGTTTTTGAAAATGTACTGTACTACTGTCTATATCCTTCCCACTACTCCACTTCTTTCGCTCCACTCTCTGTTTTCTGCTAAAGACGTACTCGTTCTCTTTCCCCCTCTCTCTCTGTGTGCTTAAACCCTAAAACCTTCATCGCCTCCTTTTCTCAACTGCACTCATGGCTGGAGTATCAACTTCTGAATATACAGCTATCTATAACACCATGTCTGAAGGAAAAGTCTTGATGGAAAATCGAGTCGATTTGGAAAGCTTCAAACTTTACGGCTTCAACTTCTTCAAAGGATTCAAGGTAATGGGCTGGGAACAGTATTTCTTCTGGAACCCGGTTGAGGTTCTGGTGACGGCGATTAAAGAATTCTGGGGAAATGTTCGGCTACACAGAGGTGGTATCATTGAAGGAACAGTGAAAGGATTCAAGTTTGTCCTTACCATCAAAAACATTTCTGAAGTTCTTGGGTGTCGTGTGAAGGCATCGTCTTCTATTGAGAATGGTGGCGCATTCCATGGGATTGAGAAGCGTCAACAACGATCTGTTTGAAAACTACCGGTGAAAGAATGCGGTGTAACACCTCTTGCCAAGAATCAAAAGTCATTTCGAGTTCTTCATAAGATTATCACCAAGAGCGTCTGTTAAAGGTGGCTCTAGTGATATTGTCAACTACGAGCGTAAATTCATCCCGAGACACTTCATGGCGGGCAACAAGGTGAACTGCCAAGGTTAATCTACAATAACCTGATCAATGCTCTTGTCAACTCAAGAAAAGGTGTTCTTGACAAGAAGAACACCTACAAGTTCATTCTCAGATGGTGTCTTGCTCACCAAAATGATGTACAAGAATCTGGTCATAAACAATTTGTGACTTTACTAGATCAAGTAAAGGCAAAGTATTTTGGTCGATAACATTGTGATTCCCGACACTTTTGGAGTCAATGACCTAGTAAGAATGAAATTGCTTATCGGGTCCATGATGAAGAAAGTGAAAGTTGAGCAACAGGAAGAGGAAGCAGAAAGACAACCACCGGCTCAAAGCCTGGTGAGAAAAGACACGCCTGAGTCTCCTTCGAGAGACCAGGAAGAACAAAATGTAAGGTGGCTCGACTCATCGCTGAGGAACCGTAAGATGAGGACCGAGTTCCCATCGGTCGAGTTCGAGGAAGAGGAGCAAACCAGAAGTGAAGCCAGTCTCGGCATCCTGACTACGTAAGAAGGACATTCAAAGATCTCGCTTCCAAAGATCCGCCTCTCGCATGTAAGCTCAAAAGATCGATCGAGTAATCGAACCTGACCCTAAGGTCCTGAATTTTCCTGATGAGTCTGTATCTGTTGTTGCATCTGCTGATTCTATTCCTGCTCCGCCAATATCTATTGCACTTCCACCACAACCTCAAACCCATACATAGAAAACCTCCATTGTCCCTAAACAAATTTACCCAACCATCATCCACTTCACTCTATCTTAACCTACCACAAATTTTCCCAAACACTTCACTCACCACATACATTTCCAAACTTCATTCTCACCCTTTCAACCTCCTTTTCAAAAGACCTCCCATTAATCCACTCAAAGCCTACAGAGTCACCAAAGCTACTCCTACCCTACTTTCCTCACCATTAAACCAATGTAAGTCGCTAAAAGAAAAATATCTCATACAAACCACGGTTTGTAAAGTATGAGGTATACAACAGCATCTATAACCGTCCCTCAACCTGGCATCTAAAAACCTTCACTTCTGGAGCTGCCAGATTGGAGATTGCCGATCCTGTAAGTGCAACCATCAAGGATGGAGATGACCTCGTCCAAATGTCCTTCAAAGGAAGATTGAGACCAGCTTCAGGAAGCAGGGCAATTCCCTTCTCTGTCGATCTTCCTCTATCCCTTCCTCAGTCTGAACATCTAACATTGGAAGAATGTGGAAGGTGGATTACAGATGATGAAGCTGCCTTCATGGTACATTGCCTTGAGCAGAAAAGACTTGAAGTTATAAGGCAATATCGAGACCCATCATCTGTCTCTATCAAGATAGTACCGGATAGACAAAGATGGCTACCTTGGTCTATTCCTGGGAAAAGGAAAGAACTCGCCTCAGGAAGCAAATTTTCAAAGGATCGGGTCAAGGAGTATGAGGCAAAGACCTACAAGGTACAATCTTAAGGATTTTCCTCGACTTTCGATTGCAAAGATATCGAGGATCACGCCGTAAGGTACTACTTGTCTTCTCTGAAGAAAGATGAACACAGAACTGGCTCCTCTAATCGCTGTGATCTTTGAAAAGGCAACCATTCCTCTTGTTGGGAAGATCGGCAAGGTTCTTGACATCAACCTAGGAATCAGTATACTTTGATGATATGTTCAGATGCTCGTGTCGGACCACTTGACCGCATGAAGATCAATAACCAATGGTCTTTGTGACCAAACTCTTCGATATTGGGTTTACGTGGAGTCAATGGTCTCAATCTTGGAAAGCCAAAGCCTTATTACCGCGACTCGACCCCTTTGTGCTAGAAGATTATGACAGGGAAAATCTAAGAAGGATCTACCTTCTTTGAAAATGAAGCTCTTTCCTTCACCTGAAGCGTTGAGTGTCTTCATCGTAAATATTTGGGAGAAGACGCTGGAAATAAGTTTGACTCCTACACTGGCGATGTTTTTCTTCACAGGAAACCATCTTCATGAATTTGCTATACCTCAAGATGTGAAGCGTCGGTGGGAGATTCGCATGAATCTGAGCTAAGAAGACTGGAAACTTCATCAAATGGGTTATACCAAATGATGGATTCTTCTTAAGAGCTCAAAAGAAGAAGGATTTGAGGCTGAGTTGTCAACCTGGTGCTAGCAGAGCATCGGAAGTGAAATCTGCGTCTGTGCAGGTGGACCTTCTACTTCCACTTCGATTGAGATGGTCACCATTCCAAGAGCAGAATTTGAAGAAATGAAGGCTACAAACTTAAAGGTTACTCAGCTGGAAACTGCACTGAAGCTTCTCTACGAACGTCTCAATATCCCACCTCCACCTCTTCAAAACCCTTGAAATATTTTTTTGTGTGATATAAAATAAATTTTATTTGGTTGATATATATATATATATAACTATTTTTGATCTTATTATCTGTCTCTTATTCAAATTTTTCTAAGTAGTATTTTGACTATGATGTGTTTTTACACTCTTTTTGTCTGATGACAAAAGGGGGAGTAAAAGAAAAGGTATGATGAACACGAAAGAAAGGTATAATGAACACGTGAGAATTCGATTATCCACCATCCGATGGAAAGGTATAATGAACACGTGAGAATCTGATTATCCACCATCCGATTATCCACCATCCGATGGATACACTAGAACTAAAGTATCATGCATAGCACTTCATACATAGCATCTGTATGCGCTAATATTATTTGATCTAGTGCTCTTATATTGTTTAATAAATTTTATTTGGTACAATGAAATATACCTTGATTAAATCAATCTATTTGGTATCCGATCTCACTGTATTAAATATCTGCTCTGATACATTTACGAATCTTTCGTAATCACTTAAATGAATTTGTTTATCGACAATAACCTTAAAACTGAATTGTTCTTATATATCTAAACTGTTAAATTCAGGGGAGACCCTTAATGTCTTTGTGAAAATAAATTGTTCATCAACCTTAGATATTTGTCATCATCAAAAAGGGGGAGATTGTTGGAACCTAAACGATTGAGATGTTTAGACCCTCATTAATTTTGATGATAACAAAATATTCACAAGAGAACAATTTATGTTCTAACATTTTTTGAAGTGTGCAGATACTAATAATATCTATTTTCTAAGCCACTCAAGCAAGAAGAAAGTAATTCTCAAGAGAAGGATTCATTCTATTTGTCAGCATCCGTCTCATCCTAGTGAGCGTCTGGAAATTTCTCTTTATACACTATGCTTATCAAATTGCTACAAGCGTCCGAACTTCCAACCTTGAACGAGCATCCGAACTTCCAACTCTGAGCGAGCGTCTGAACCTCACTTAAAATCACGTGTTAGTCACGTTGCTGCTCTACCTCTCGGAAGTCTTTGGAACGGATCTCAAAATTGATCTTGAGCGCTAAAATCGGTGTACGAGATATCAAAGTTGAAATCTTTAACTACAAGACAAAAATCGTACAGACAAGAAAAACGGTAACATGGACTGCTGGGACATTCTCTGCAAAGCAAGATAGAGACAGCATTTTTTGAATTATCTCTAGTCAACGGTTAGGAGCCATTTTTTTACTCTAACGGTCATATCCTTGGATCTCCTATATATACCTCATGGTATCCATTGAAGAAAAAGAGAGAAAGAACATTCTGTGAAAAAGCTTGCTAAAATTCTGCTGAGAACATACACTGCTTCTGTGAGCAATCAAGTCTCTGGACTACTGAACTGAAATCAGCGTACGGCCCTTTCTTTAAGAAAGTTTTTCTTTAGTTGAGCTTAATCTTTTATCCTCTCTGTGAGAGTTATTTTCAACTGTATTTCAACTCACTTGTATAAGTTTGTTTTGGCCTAGTTTAGGCTGTATCCTCAAAGGCTCGACTGTACTGAGTCGTTTTGAGAAGTTGAGAGTATTGTCAAGTTGTGACAGTAGAATACTCTTGAGGAAATTGTAATCAGTCTGATTATAGTGGAAAATCCTTCAGGAACGAAGGGACTAGACGTAGCTACCAGGTTGGTAGTGAACTAGTATAAATTTCTGTGTCTCCTGCTTTACTGCTTTCTATTCATTTCTATCTTGTTGAGTTAAAAAACAAGTTTTCACAAACTGATTTTCACCGTCCGATTAACAAACAGTTTTTGAGAAACTTTTATTCTAAGTGTTTTTAACATTAAGTTTGCGAAAAGTTTTCAACACAATTCAACCCCCCCTTCTTGTGTTCACGTTCATAACACTTCCATTAAAAAGCGGGAAATGCATAAGTAGAATGAGTGTTAGACAATCAATACATGCAATCACATATATCACATTTGTTGGAACCTAAACGATTGAGATGTTTAGACCCTCATTAATTTTGATGATAACAAAATATTCACAAGAGAACAATTTATGTTCTAACATTTTTTGAAGTGTGCAGATACCAATAATATGTATTTTCTAAGCCACTCAAGCAAGAAGAAAGTAATTCTCAAGAGAAGAATTCATTCTATTTGTCAGCATCCGGCTCATCCTAGTGAGCGTCTGGAAATTCCTCTTTATACATTATGCTTATCAAATTGCTACAAGCGTCCGAACTTCCAACTTTGAACGAGCGTCCGAACTTCCAACTCTGAGCGAGCGTCTGAACCTCACTTCAAATCACGTGTTAGTCACGTTGCTGCTCTACCTCTCAGAAGTCTTTGGAACGGATCTCAAAATTGATCTTGAGCGCTAAAATCGGTGTACGAGATATCAAAGTTGAAATCTTTAACTACAAGACAAAAATCGTACAGACAAGAAAAACGGTAACATGGACTACTGGGACATTCTCTGAAAAGCAAGATAGAGACAGCATTTTTGAATTTACTCTAGTCAATGGTAAGGAGCCATTTTAACCTCAACGGTCATATCCTTGGATCTCCTATATATATCTCATGGTATCCATTGAAGAAAGGAAGAGACAGAACATTCTGTGAAAAAGCTTGCTGAAATTCTGCTGAGAACATACACTGCCTCTGTGAGCAATCAAGTCTGGACTCTTTGGCCGAATTCGGCGTCAGGCCCTTTCTTTAAGAAAGTTTTTCTTTAGTTGAGCTTAATCTTTTATCCTCTCTGTGAGAGTTATTTTCAACTGTATTTCAACTCACTTGTATAAGTTTGTTTTGGCCTAGTTTAGGTCAAGCTTCTCAAAGGCTCGACCAGACCGAAGTCGCTTTGAGAAGTTGAGAGTATTGTCAAGTTGTGACAGTAGAATACTCTTGAGGAAATTGTAATCAGTCTGATTATAGTGGAAAATCCTTCAGGAACGAAGGGACTAGACGTAGCTACCAGTTTGGTAGTGAACTAGTATAAATTTCTGTGTCTCCTGCTTTACTGCTTTCAATTCATTTCTATCTTGTTGTGTTAAAAACAAGTCTTCACAAACTGATTTTCAGCGTCTGGTTTATTTTCACCATCCGATTATCAAACAGTTTTGAGAAACTTTTATTCTAAGTGTTTTTAACATAAAGTTTGCGAAGAGTTTTCAACAAAATTCAACCCCCCTTCTTGTGTTCACGTTCAGTTGGTATCAAAGCTCGGCCTCTTGGTTGAGCACTTAACAGTGTCAAGAGAAAAGATTCTATATTGTGAACATGTCTACTGAAGGTGGTCATATGAACCGTCCTCCTCTATTCAATGGAGAAAAATTTGATTACTGGAAAGATAAGATGAAAGCATTCATTGAGGCACAAAATCTTGATTTGTGGGATATAATTGAAGGCGGATACATTTCTCCCGCTAATGCCCTTGGTGTTGCAATACCTAGGGAAAAGCGGTCCGATGATCGTAAAAGAGATATCAAACAAACCAGAAGGCTAGATTTATTCTCATCCGTACATGACAGAAAGAGAATATGACAAATGTGGCAAGTTTGATACTGCCAAAGAAATCTGGGATTCTCTTGTTTTGTCTTATGAGGGCTTTGCCCAAGTAAGAGAAACAAAAGCTAGCATGATGGTTCGCCAGTATGAACTATTTAAAATGGAAGATGGAGAGAACATTGAAACTATGTTTGGAAGGTTCCAAACACTAGTTCATGGGTTACAGGCCCTTGGAAAAAGCTATACTACACCTGATCATGTTAGAAAGATCTTAAGAAGCTTGACTAAGCAGTGGAGACCCAAAGTCACTGCTATTCAAGAAGCAAAAGATCTAAATGTTCTTCGACTTGAAGATCTTATGAGTTCGTTGAAAGCTCATGAACTTGAGCTAAATGAAGAAGAACCTACCAAGAAGAGTAAGTCTATTGCTCTAAAAGTCAATCATCATAAAACTAGTACTTCAAAAGCCTTGCAGGCTGAAGAAGAAGAATCAGACGATGAAGCGTCAGAAGGAGATTCTGATGGATCAGATGATGAGCTAGCGTTCATATCTAAGAAGATCCAGAAAATGTGGAAGAAAAGAAACTTCAGAAGGAAGTTTCAGAAGAAAGATTCAAAGGACAAGAAGGAGAGCAAAGACAAAGCCCAAGTCATTTGCTATGAATGTAAGAAGCCTGGACATTTCAAATCCGAGTGTCCTAATCTTAAAGAGAAGTCCACAAGAAGCTCCTTCAAGAAAAAGAAGAAAGGTCTCATGGCAACATGGGAAGATCTTGACTTATCCTCCTCTGAGGAAGATAAAGAAGAAGCTCACATTGCACTCATGGCAGACACGGACATTGAGTCAGAAGAAGATGTTGAAGAGGTAATAGTATATGACTCCTACTCTGAACTTTAACTTGCTTTTGATGATCTTCTTAAGGACTCTGCCACTCTCTCTACTGAGTACAAGAATTTGAAAAAGAAATTTTTAAAACTATCACAAGATTTTCATTCTTTACGCAATGAAAACTCTGTACTCATTAAAGAGAACTGTGGAACTGAAAATCAAGAATCTGGTGGATAACCAGCCTGGAAGCTAGCAAGCAACCGTGGTCGAGAGCTCTCAAGATAAGAGTTCTGTAGTTACAGGCAATCCTATTTGCAAATCAAATGACTACGAACAAGCATTTCAAAAGTTTCTTGCAGAGAGTGTAACTCGAAGCAAGCAAGCTTCAATGATCTGGGGTGTCAGTAAAACGACAACTCATGGTCTTGGCTATATACCAGATGAAACCATTTTGGAAAATAATTCAGCATCTGATAAATCCCATAGCCATAGTAAATGCTTACATTTTACTTACTGCAATAAATCTGGTCATTTGAAAAATGCATGTAATGTTTTTAAAACTAAGAAGGATAAGCCTCCTTCTAGAACTAACAAGAAAGGACCCAAAAAGATATGGGTACCAAAAGATAAAATAATCTATGTTGCAGACATGCTTAGCAACAAAGTCAACACACCAGTCTTGGTACTTAGACAGTGGATGCTCGCGTCACATGACGGGAGAAAAGCATATGTTCCAAGAACTAAGACCTAGAGAAGCTGGATTCGTTGGTTTCGGAGGAAACCAGAAAGGTAAAATAGTTGGAATTGGTCGGATAGGTAAAGGCTCTCTTCCCTCTATTGATAATGTTTTATATGTTGAAGGACTGAAACATAATCTATTGAGCATAAGTCAATTATGTGACAATGGTTATGAAGTCATATTTACGTAAACCGGATGTTTAGTAAAGAGCAAAAATGATGGATCTATATTCTTTACAAAGAAAGAGAAAACAAAATGTTTATAAAGTTGATCTTTCGAACTTGAAAAACAAGATGTCAAGTGTCTTATGTCTGTTGAAGATGAGCAATGGATTTGGCACAAAAGATTAGGTCATGCCAACTTGAGGTTAATCTCAAAGTTAAACAAGCACAATCTTGTTAAAGGCTTACGAAATCTTAAGTACAAATCGATGCCCTTTGTGAAGCTTGTCAAAAAGGAAAACAAGTTAAAACCTCCTTTCATTTAAAAAATATTGTTTCAACTTCTAGACCACTTGAACTTTTACATCTTGATCTTTTTGGTCCCACAAGGACAACCTCTTTAGCTGGAAAGAAATACGGTTTAGTCATTGTTGATGATTTTACTAGATGGACATGGGTTAAATTCCTTGCCCACAAGGATGAGTCTTATAAGGTATTTACTGTTTTCTGCAAATCAGTTCAAAATGAAAAAGGCATTTGCATTTCCTCTATTAGAAGTGATCATGGGGGAGAATTTGAAAATGAGAACTTTCAAAAATTTTGTAAAGAAAACGGCATCTCCCACAATTTCTCCTCTCCTAGAACACCTCAACAAAATGGTGTTGTAGAAAGGAAAAATAGGTCCCTCCAGGAAATGGCCAGGACCATGATCAATGAAGCTGATATTGCGAAACATTTTTGGCGAAGCGTATAAACACAGCTTGTTATATTAAAAATAGAATTTATATAAGACCTATTTTGAATAAGACTCCTTATGAATTGTGGAAAGGAAGAAAACCAAACATTTCTTACTTTCATTCTTTTGGTTGTATTTGTTATATCTTGAATACTAAAGATCAGCTTGGTAAGTTTGATTCCAAAGCTGACAAAGGAATCTTTTTGGGATATTCTGAAAGATCTAAAGCTTTTAGAATATACAACAAAGAAACTTTGACAGTTGAAGAGTCCATTCATGTCAAGTTTGATGATAAGAAGCCTGACACTGCAATGTCAGAGCTAGATGAGTTATTTTCAGATTTAAACCTAGGTGAAAAGCCAGACGGTGAAAATACATCTTCATCATCCGGTGGTGAAAAGACGAAGAATTCTACCCAAGCGGAAGCTGAAGCAAGAAAAAGTCGAAGTACAAGACCAATCATCCAAAAGATCAAATCTTAGGAGAACCTGGTGATAAAGTACGAACCAGATCCTCTTTCAAGGAGCATGCTGACTTCGTACTTCTCTCTGAGATGGAACCTAAGACGATTGATCAAGCCTTGGAAGATGAAGGGTGGATTCTAGCCATGCAAGATGAGTTAAATCAGTTCCAAAGAAATGATGTCTGGAAGCTAGTCACTCTACCAGAAGATAAGCAAGCTATTGGCACTAAATGGGTATTTAGAAATAAGCTTGATGAAGACGGTAAGGTTGTGAGAAATAAAGCAAGGTTAGTTGCTCAAGGCTACTCACAAGAAGAAGGTATTGATTTCATCAAACTTTTGCACTGTTGCAAGATTAGAAGCAATTCGCATTTTACTTTCTTTTGCAAAGACATCATGAGATAACTTTATATCAAATGGATGTGAAAAGTGCTTTTTAAATGGTTTTATAATCAAGAAGTTTATGTCAAACAACCTCCTGGTTTTGAAGATATTGAATTTCCTGAACATGTTTTTAAACTTAAAAAGGCACTATATGGTCTTAAGCAAGCTCCCAGAGCATGGTATGATAGACTAAGTTCCTTTTTAATGGAAAATGGATTTACTAGAGGTTTAGTTGACACAACTCTTTTCAGAAAAACCTCAAACAAGCATTTCATACTTGTCCAAATATATGTTGATGATATTATTTTTGGAGCTACTAATGAAAGTCTTTGCAAAGAATTTTCTAAGTTTATGCAGGCTGAATTTGAGATGAGCATGATGGGAGAATTGAAGTTCTTCCTTGGAATACAAATCAAGCAATGCAATGATGGTATTTATATTCATCAAAGCAAATACATCAAAGAATTATTGAAGAAATTCAAGATGCTGGATTGCAAGCCGATGAGCACGCCTATGCATCCTACCTGCTCTCTCAGTAAAGATGAAATTGGTAAAAAGGTAGATCAGAAGTTATACAGAGGTATGATTGGATCTCTACTTTATCTTACGGCTTCAAGACCTGATATTATGTTCAGCGTCTGCCTGTGTGCTAGGTTTCAATCAGATCCTAGAGAATCACACATAAGTGCTGTTAAAAGAATATTTAGATATTTACAAGGAACTACTAATCTTGGTTTGCTTTATAAGAAATCAAAAGATTACCAATTAGTAGGTTTCTGTGATGCTGACTTTGCTGGAGATCGAATTGAAAGAAAAAGCACAAGTGGAGGCTGCCAATCCTTGAAGCTAATCTTGTGTCTTGGTCAAGCAAAAGGCAAAGTACAATAAGACTCTCAACGGCAGAAGCTGAATACATCTCAGCAGCAAGTTGCAGTTCTCAACTTCTGTGGATGAAGTATCAACCTGAAGACTACTTGATAAAAGAGAGTAACATTCCTATCTTCTGTGATAATACATCTGCCATATGTCTGACAAAAAATCCAATATTGCATTCTAGAGCAAAGCACATTGAGATTAAGCATCATTTTATAAGAGACTATGTTCAGAAAGGTATTTTATAAATAAAATTTGTAGACACTGATCATCAGTGGGCTGACATATTTACAAAACTCCTTGCTGAAGATAGATTCAATTTTATAAGAAGGAATTTAAACTTTCATCTTATAAAAGAATGATTAATCTCAGCGTCTGATAATAAGCTAAATTTCAGCATCTGATATGACGTAAGCATGTATGTGCATCTGCATCTTATTTGTCATACGCATCATAACTCATCATCCGGTAAGTCGGTTGCGTGCGTCCGAGCACACCCACACGTGTCACACGTGTTACGGACTCAAGTGTCTCATCATACCAACTGAGTCATGATTATTTACGTTCTTCGATAAAATTTTCTACTTTTATTTTGGCGTCCGCATTTAATGAAAAGCGAATTTTTATTTTCTTTTCTTTTTGATTTAAATTTCATGTGGAAATACGTAGCGATTTTTTAAAAAAAATACTGTACTACTGTCTATATCCTTCCCACTACTCCACTTCTTTCGCTCCACTCTCTGTTTTCTGCTAAAAACGTACTCGTTCTCTTTCCCCCTCTCTCTCTCTGTGTGTGCTTAAACCCTAAAACCTTCATCGCCTCCATTTCTCAACTGCACTCATGGCTGGAGTATCAACTTCTGAATATACAGCTATCTATAACACCATGTCTGAAGGAAAAATCTTGATGGAAAATCGAGTCGATTTGGAAAGCTTCAAACTTTACGGCTTCGACTTCTTCAAAGGGTTCAAGGCAATGGGGTCAGAACAAGATTTCTTCCGAACCCGATTGAGGTTCCGTGACGGCGACAAAGAATTTCGGGAAATGTTCGACTACACAAAGGTGATATCATTGAAGGAACAGTGAAAGGATTCAAGTTTATCTTTACCATCAAAAACATTTCTGAAGTTACTGGGTGTCCGTGTGAGGGCATCGTCTTCTATTCAGAATGGGCTGACGCATTCCATGGGATTGAGAAGGTCAACAATGATCTATTTGAGAACTACCAGCAGCTGAAAGAATCTGGTGTAACTCCTACTGCCAAGAATCTGAAAAGTCATTTCAGAGTTCTTCATAAGATTATCACCAAGAGCGTCCTGTTAAAGGCTGGCTCTAGTGATATTGTCAACTACGAGCAGAAATTCATCCTGAGACACTTCATGGCGGGCAACAAGGTGAACCTGCCAAGGTTAATCTACAATAACCTGGTCAATACTCTTGTCAACTCTAGAAAAGGCGTTGCTGACAAGAAGAACACCTACAAGTTCATTCCGTATGGTGTCTTGCTCACCAAAATGATGGACAAGAATCTGGTCATAAACAAGCTGACAGCTTTACCAGATCAAGTAAAGGCAAAGTATTTTGGTGCTGATAACATTGTGATTCCTGACACTTTTGGAGTCAACAGCCTAGTAAGAATGAAATTGCTTACTGGGTCCATGATGAAGAAAGTGAAAGTTGAGCAACAGGAAGAGGAAACGGAAAAGACAACCACCAGAAGCTCAAAGCCTGGTGAGAAAAGACACGCTGAGTCTCCTTCGAGAGAGACCAGAAGAACAAAACAGAAGGTGGCTCCTGCACCTACTGTTGAGGAACCAGAAGATGAGGACCTCGTTCCCATCACCAGGTTACGAGGAAGAGGAGCAAACCGTGGTCGAGAAGCCGCCTCAAAGATCCGGACTACGTAAGAAGGACATTCAAGATTCGCTTCCAAAGATCCGCCTCTGCATGTAAGCTCAAAAGATCGGCCAGGTAATCAACTCAACCAAAGGTACCGAATTCTCCTGATGAATCAGATCTGTTGTTGCATCTGATACTATTCCTGCTCCACCACTATCCTTTGCTCAGCCATCACAACATCAAACCCTTACACAGAAAACCCCCATTATCCAACCATCATCCACTACACTCAATCTTAACCTACCCCAAATTTTCCCAAACACTTAACTCACTACATACATTTCCAAGCTTCATTCTCATCCATTTAACCTCCTTTTCAAAACACCTCCCATTAATCCATTCAAACCCCACTCACCAAAAGCCTATAAGATCACCAAAGCCACTCCCACCTTACTTACCCTTACCATAAAACCAACAAACGCTGGTGAAAAGAAAAATATCTCATACAAACCTCAGTTTGTAAAGTATGAGATATATAACAGCATCTACAACCGTCCCTCAACCTGGCATTTAAAAACCTTCACTGAGTCGCCAGATTGAGATTGCCAATCCTATAAGTGCAACCCTCAAGGATGGAGATGACCTCGTCCAAATGTCCTTCAAAGGAAGGTTGAGACCAGCTTCGAGGAAGCGTGGCAATTCCGCTTCTCTGTCGATCTTCCTCTATCCCTTCCTCGCCTGAACCACTCACATTGGAAGAATGTGGAAGGTGGATAACAGATGATGAAGTCGCCTTCATGGTACATTGCCTTGAGCGTAAAAGAATTGAAGTTATAAGGCAATATCGAGACCCATCATCTGCTTCATTAAGATAGTACCGGATAGACAAAGGTGGCTACCTTGGTCTATTCTGGGAAAAGGAAGGAACCCGCCCAGGGAAGCAAATTTTCAAAGAAGATAGGGCTAAAGGAATATGAGAAGGCACCTACAAAGTACAATATTAAGTATTTCTCACGACTTCCTATTGCCAAGATTTCGAGGATCACGCCGTAAGGTTCTACCGACTTCTCAAGCAAGATGAATGGAGAACTGCTCCTCAAGTCGCCGCGATCTTTGAAAAGGCCACTATTCCTACCGTTGGGAAAATCGGCAAAGTTACCGACATCAACTTGAACAGATACTTCGATGATGTGTTCAGATGTTCGATGTCGGACCGCATGGGCATGAAGATCAATAACCAATGGGTCTTTGTGACTAAACTCTTCGATATTGGGTTTACGTGGAGTCAATGGTCTGAATCGTGGAAAGCCAAAGCCCTATTACCACGTCTCGACCCCTTGTGCTTGAAGAATATGACAAGGAAAATCGAGAAGAATTTACCTGGCGAGAAAATGAAGCACTCTCCTTCACTTGTGAAGCTTTGAGTGTCTTTATCGTAAACTTATGGGGAGAAGACGCTGGAGATAGATTTGACTCTTACACGGTGATGTTGTTCGTCATAGAGAAACCATCTTCATGATTTTCTTTGTATCCGTAAGATGTCAAGCATCGATGGGAGATTCGCATGTAATCTGAGCTAAGAAGACTCGGAAACTTCATCAAATGGGTTATACCAAATGATGGATTCTTCTTAAGAGCTCAAAAGAAGAAGGATTTGAGACTGGAGTTGTCCAACTGGGTGCTTGCAGAGCATCAGAAGATGAAGTCTGCATCTGTACCAAAAGCTGGACCTTCTACTTCTACTTCTGCAGTTGAGATGGTCACCATTCCAAGAGCAGAATTTGAAGAATTGAAGGCCACAAACTTGAAAGTTACTCAGCTGGAAACTGCACTGAAGCTACTCTACGAACGTCTCAATATCCCACCTCCACCTCTTCAAAACCCTTGAAATATTTGTTTTCTTATGTGTGATATAAAATATGTTTTATTTGGTTGATATATATATATATATATATAACTGTTTTTGATCTTATTATCTGTCTCTTATTCAAATTTTTCTAAACAGAATTTTGACTATGATGTGTTTTTACACTCTTTTTGTCTGATGACAAAAGGGGGAGTAAAAGAAAAGGTATGATGAACACGAAAGAAAGGTAAATTGAACACGTGAGAATCCGATTCTCCACCATCCGATGTCCATTGTCCGATGGATATAGTATCATGCATATCATTTCATACATAGCATTTTTTGTGCGCTAATATTCATTGATCAAGTGCTATGATAATGTTTAATAAATTTTATTTGGTACAATGAAATATACTTTGATTAAATCAATCTATTTGGTATCCGATCTCACTGTATTAAATATCTGCTCTGATACATTTACGAATCTTTCGTAATCACTTAAATGAATTTGTTTATCGACAATAACCTTAAAACCTGAATTGTTCTTATATATCCAAACTGTTAAATTCAGGGGGAGACCCTTAATGTCTTTTTGAAAATAAATTGTTCATCAACCTTAGATATTTGTCATCATCAAAAAGGGGGAGATTGTTGGAACCTAAACGATTGAGATGTTTAGACCCTCATTAATTTTGATGATAACAAAATATTCACAAGAGAACAATTTATGTTCTAACATTTTTTGAAGTGTGCAGATACCAATAATATGTATTTTCTAAGCCACTCAAGCAAGAAGAAAGTAATTCTCAAGAGAAGGATTCATTCTATTTGTCAGCATCCAGCTCATCCTAGTGAGCGTCTGGAAATTCCTCTTTATACACTATGCTTATCAAATTGCTACAAGCGTCCGAACTTCCAACTTTGAACGAGCGTCCGAACTTTCAACTCTGAGCGAGCGTCTGAACCTCACTTCAAATCACGTGTTAGTCACGCTGTCGCTTCTACCTCTCAGAAGTCTTTGGAACGGATCTCAAAATTGATCTTGAGCGCTAAAATCGGTGTACGAGATATCAAAGTTGAAATCTTTAACTACAAGACAAAAATCGTACAGACAAGAAAAACGGTAACATGGACTATTGGGACATTCTCTGAAAAGCAAGATAGAGACAGCATTTTTGAATTTACTCTAGTCAATGGTAAGGAGCCATTTTTACCTCAACGGTCATATCCTTGGATCCCCTATATATATCTCATGGTATCCATTGAAGAAAGGAAGAGACAGAACATTCTGTGAAAAAGCTTGCTGAAATTCTGCTGAGAACATACACTGCCTCTGTGAGCAATCAAGTCTCTGGACTACTGAACTGAATTCAGCGTCCGACCCTTTCTTTAAGAAAGTTTTTCTTTAGTTGAGCTTAATCTTTTATCCTCTCTGTGAGAGTTATATTCAACTGTATTTCAACTCACTTGTATAAGTTTGTTTTGGCCTAGTTTAGGCTGTATCCTCAAAGGCTCGACCAGATCGAGTCGTTTTGAGAAGTTGAGAGTATTGTCAAGTTGTGACAGTAGAATACTCTTGAGGAAATTGTAATCAGTCTGATTATAGTGGAAAATCCTTCAGGAACGAAGGGACTAGACGTAGCTACCAGTTTGGTAGTGAACTAGTATAAATTTCTGTGTCTCCTGCTTTACTGCTTTCAATTCATTTCTATCTTGTTGTGTTAAAAACAAGTTTTCACAAACTGATTTTCAGCGTCTGTGTAACGACCCGTTTCCGGACCGCTACCGAGCTCAACATACCAAGCTCGGGTTACCGAGCTTAACACGCCGAGCTCAAGATACCCTATATGCGATGTGTTTTAAAATGATACTCTTGTGCCTTTTAGAAAAGTACGGTCTATATATTTATTATATATATATTTTTTTTATAAAACTATCTCGTGCACATCAGAGTAATTACAGCTTTTCGAAAACATGGTGCAACTAAGACACAAGACTTAAGTCCTAAATAACGACACGCAGGTATAACAAGTACATACTCATATATATATATAAGATGTAATAAGTGCATACAACAAAAAGAAACAGAGTAATAATGTACAAAGAAAATACACCTAAGGTATGACGACTTCAAAAGAGCAATCATACCCTGGGGGTACTTCCGGCAGACACCCACACAGGGGGCTGCTCCAAAAGTAAACCGCCAGTCTACCCTGTGCTCAAAATAACAAAACATCACCCGACCCAAACTGGTCACAGCCACTGTCCACAAAGGTCATTTAACAGCTACCCCAAGAAACATAACAAAAACAAAACCAATCACGACAAATAGAGGTCGTCGCCCTGATCCTCGTCGACGTCCTCCTCGCCATCATCTGCAGTCGAGTTCCCTGCTCCCACGACATCGCCTGGGTAACCGTCATGAATTGAAGGTACCACGGGAAAGGGTCAACTTCTCAACAAATCAAGATAATCCAAGCATAAAGAAATAAGTAAACAATAAGTATAACATTCACCAAACGTAACTCGACCATCTCACTCTAGACTCGACTCTTATTCCGGAATATCGCCAGCAGGTCCATCCCCAAACTGACGAAATAGGTAAGCGGCAGGTCCAACCCCAAACCGATACCATGCATTAATCAGCAGGTCCAACCCCAAACTGATAATGCGACGCCTAGTCAATCTCCCCTAAACAAAAGGGGACCTAGCACCCTAGTTATCCGGTCACGCCAAAAACGTCATACGACTCGCCTAGCTCTCTCACTCGATGATTAGCTCGCCGCAGTCAAGGAGTGGCACATAAAATTACTTGATCATATATCAAATAAAGAGAGCATGCTTAACATGAAGAAAACGCAATTCAATCATTTAAGCAACAAAACAATCTGCATGAAGAAAACGCAATTCAACAGGCAATACATACTTCACAACATATAAAATAAAGCCTTAATAATGTCTAAGAGTTGCCCTTACCGAACTCCAAGCTAACGCTGCTCGAAAACGACCTCAACACGGCTGTTCTTCAAACGAGCTCGACAACGACTTCTCCCACTCGATCTCGACACGTACAGTTCTCAGTCGACCTCAGTTTCGTGTTCTCGTACACCCGGATCTCCTTGCAGCACGATCTCGGAAATCACACTGCCTAATACGAGTACAACTTAGTTCGATCTATGGGTTCTAATAACACTTAGCTCTCATCCCATCTTAACCACAACCCAAGTAAACATTAAAACTTAAGAATTTAAACAAATACCACCAGGATTCAAACATTACAAAATAACTCCTTTTCTCTAAAATTTATTAAAAACTTCTCTCATACATCATAACTTAATCAAAATCTAAGTTTATATTTCTTAAAAATATTTTCATCATGGTCCAGAAATTAAAATAAGACCATAACCAATTTTGTTAAAATTTAGAACTCAAAAAGAAATCGATTTCATAATCCCTCAAAAATCCATTTTTGCACAAAAACTATTCTAACACCAAACTAAAACAAGAAATCAAACAAACCAAATAGAGAGAGTTTTGGGCGCTACCTACTTGCAGAAAACAGAGGAAACAATTTGTTTTTCAAGCTCAAATAAATGGTTAGAAGGTAGGTAAGGTCATGAAGAAGAAAACCTATCAATATGACATGAGTTGAAAGCATAAAAACTAGCCAAATTGAAGAGAAGAAGTGGCGCTAACAGTAACATGAAAGGAAATAAAATCATGTTTTTCATACCTCCACAGATGGTCGAGATGGTGATATAGGTCGAGAATATGATAAGAAACAAGGTTGATGATGAAGGTTTATGCAGAAGCTCGATGAACTCAAGGTTCTTCAATGGAGGTTTGGAGAAGAGGAGAAACTGTGGGAAGAAGAAAGAAGAAAATAGAAAGTGAGGATTTGAGGCGGCTGATCGTGATATTTAAGTAGGTGGAGAAGACTAATCTTGATATTTATGTACAGCTGGTGGAAACAGTTTGGTCTTATCTCCCTTAAACAAAAGTTAATTACAAGAAAACCATTTTAAAAGGATTTATCTTTCATAAAACCACAATTTAAGCGACACCTGGATTGTAAAGTAAGATATTAATTCAAACAAGTCTAACCCATCTAATCTGTTCTCTCTCATAATCACAACAAGATATACTACTTAACGCTACATAATATACGTAAAAATACGAGTGTTATCATCTCGGCACGATGTCGATCAGGCTGCTCGTGCAAGCGCACAAGGCTCTAACACGAGTTCGTATACGCGGCCTCCTCAGTTCGACATGCGACCTCCTCAGCTCGGTACGCGACCTCATCAGCTCGACATATGACCTCGGCACGCGATCTTGGCACGGGATCTCGTCACGAGGTCTCGGTACGATGTCCTAATACGATGTCCTAATACGAGGTCGATCTCGTCCTCAGGTGTTACAATCTCTCCCTCTAAAAAAAATTTCGTCCTCAAAATTGCAAATAAGGTACTTACCATGAAAAAGTTCTGGGTACTGAGTCTTCATCTTCTCTTCCAGCTCGCAAGTCGCATCTCCGGTCTTCTGATCCCACACAACTTTGACAAGTTGGATCTCTTTGTTCCGCGTTATTCTGACTTTCCGATCGACAATTCTTGCTGGTGATGTTTCGAAAGATAGGTCGTCCTTCAGTTGAATCATATCCGGTTCGATAACATGAGAAGGGTCGGAAATATATTTTCGTAACTGGGAGACGTGAAAGACATCATGTATGTTCGACAAGAAGGGTGGCAAAGCAATCTGATATGCCACTGGACCAATACGACGAAGAATCTGATAAGGTCCAATAAATTTGGGGGTAAGTTTCTTGGATTTGATCGCTCGACCAACTCCAGTAGTGGGGGTAACTCTAAGAAATACATGTTCTCCTTCCTCGAACTCGAGTGGTCGACGTCTTTGGTCTGCATAACTTTTCTGTCGACTTTGAGACGTTCGCATCCTCTCTCTGATCAACCGGATCTTCTCCGTAGTCTGCTGGATCATATCTGGTCCTACAACAGAACTCTCGCCATCCTGGTACCAACAAAGAGGCGTCTGACACTTCCGTCCATACAGTGCTTCAAAAGGTGCCATTCCAATACTTGCATGGAAACTGTTATTGTAGGTGAACTCCACCAATGGTAAGACATCGTCCCAACTTCCTCGGTGATCTAACGTACATGCTCGCAACAAATCTTCAAGCGATTGTATCGTTCTCTCAGTCTGACCGTCCGTCTGGGGATGATATGCCGAGCTAAGCCTGAGCTCGGTTCCCATCGCTTCTTGCAATTCCCTCCAAAAATGAGATGTGAACTTCGGATCTCGGTCCGACACGATCGAAGAGGGTATACCATGTAGTCATACTATCTCCGCGACGTAGATCTCGGTCAGCTTTTCCACGTTGTATGTCGACCTCACTGGTAAGAAATGAGCAGATTTGGTCAATCGGTCGACGATCACCCAAATCGAATCATTCTTCTTCTGCGTCTTCGGCAAACCTACAACAAAATCCATGGAAATACTATCCCATTTCCATCTTTGATGCGTCAGCGATTGTAGCATTCCCGCAGGTCGTTGGTGCTCCACCTTCGCTTTCTGACACGTTAAACACGAAGCTACGTACTCGGCCACTTGCTTCTTCATTCCGGACCACCAAAAATGCTTCTTCAAGTCTTGATACATCTTCGTAACTCCTGGATGAATACTAAAATTGCTCTTATGCGCTTCGTCAAGTATTAACTTTCTCAGCTCCGCCATATTAGGTACACACACTCGGCCATTGCACCTTAAAATGTTGTCCGTTCCGACTTGGAATTCTGTCGCTTTCCCTTGCACTATCAACTGAACTTTCTCTTGCAGGAACTCGTCATGAACCTGCTGGTCTCGGATCTCGTCCAACAATCTGTTAGAAATGGTAAGCATACCAAATCTCAGCTTCCCCGGTGAAACTTCCATATTCAACTTCAAGTCTCGAAACTTCTCGATCATCTCCAACTCCTTGATCATCATTGCTGAAACTAAGACGCTCTTTCTGCTCAATGCATCTGCTACTACGTTAGCCTTACCGGGATGGTATTCCAACGTAAAGTCGTAGTCCTTGAGAAATTCCGTCCATCTTCGCTGACGCATGTTGAGCTCTTTCTGATCGAACAGATACTTCAAGCTCTTGTGATCACTGAAAACAGTAAGAGTGCTCCCATAAAGATAGTGTCTCCATATCTTCAGCGCAAAAACCACCGCTGCCAACTCCAAATCGTGAGTAGGGTAGTTTCTCTCGTGGATCTTAAGCTGTCTTGAAGCATACGAGACCACCTTCCGATGTTGCATCAGCACGCATCCCAATCCCTGGTGTGACGCATCACAATACACTTCGTAAGGCTCTTCGGGTTGAGGCAAAATCAACACAGGCGCTGTCGTCAAAAGCTCCTTCAGTCTTTGAAAACTGGATTCACACTCCTCGGTCCAGGCAAAAGGTTGATCCTTCCTCGTAAGTCGTGTAAGAGGCGCGACAATCTTCGAAAAACCTTCAATGAATCTTCGATAATAGCCTGCTAAGCCAACAAAACTCCTGATCTCAGAATCGCCCTCATTGTTCCCATGCTAACACAGCCTCAATCTTAGTTGGATCCACAGCTATTCCGCTTTTAGTAATGACATGCCCGAGAAAGTTCACCTCTTCAAGCCAGAATTCACACTTGGACGAGTTCGCATAAAGTTGCTTCTCACGCAATATCTGTAGTACTCGACGTAAATGTTCTTCGTGCTCTTCTCGGTTCTTCGAATAGATCAATATGTCGTCGATAAACACTACAACGAACTGATCCAAAAACGAATGGAAAATCCTATTCATATAGTCCATAAACATAGCTGGCGCATTTGTCACTCCAAACGGCATCACTAAGTACTCATAATGCCCATACCTAGTCCTGAACGCTGTTTTGGAGACATCTTCCTCCTTCACGCGAATCTGATGGTAACCCGACTTCAAGTCTATCTTTGAAAACATCGCCGCTCCACGAAGTTGATCCATCAAGTCGTCAATACGTGGTAACGGATACCGGTTCTTCACAGTAGCCTTGTTGAGTTGACGATAGTCCACGTACAGTCTGGATCGTCCATCCTTCTTCTTGACCAACAACACTGGAGCTCCCCACGGTGACACGCTCGGTCGTATGAATTGGTTTGACTCCAAATGCTCAATCTGGGACTTCAGTTCCTTCATCTCGGTAAGAGACATCTTGTAGGGCGCTATTGAAATAGGTCCTGTCCCTGGAATCAGGTCGATGGAGAACTCGACCTCTCGCACTGGTGGTAACCCTGGCACGTCTTCGGGAAAAACGTCCTCAAAGTCACACACCACTGGAACATTCTTCACTTCGATCTGCTGGGAAACTTCTGAACTAGCCAGATACATGTATTCCCTAGTTCCTTCTTTCAAAGAAACTCCTATACGTTCAGTAGAAAGATAATTGGAAACTCCAAGGTCTGGAAAAATTACAGTTTTACGGGCACAGTCCAAGAGGACATGGTGGTATGACAACCAATCCATCCCGAGTATGACATCTAAGCCCTTAAGAGGCAAACATACCAAATTGACCACAAACTTTCTACTCTGAATAATCAATACACAATTAAGACATGCAGTGTTTGTAACTAAGGTTTTAGCAGCTGGGGTCGTAACTACCAATTTGAACGGTAAAGCAGTCACAGTCAGATTCAAATGGTTCACACAACCAGAAGAAATAAAGGAATGGGTTGCACCCGAGTCAAAGAGAATGGATAAGGGTTTACCCTCTATCTCACATTCACCTTGGATAAGATCATCAGCTTGTTCTGCTTCCTCGCCGCTCATGCAGAAGACTCTGCCTTTAGCTACCTGACGCTTCTCTTTTGCCTTTGCCGCATGTATTGCCGGTTCAGCTTTAGGTGTGGGACAATCCTTGGCAAAATGCCCTGGCTTCCTACAGTTGTAGCACACATCCTCCTTCTGAGTACAGTTATTCGCATAATGTCCCGTCTTTCCACAACGGAAACAAGTCACCTCGACACCAGTCTGACTTCCACTCCTCGCTCCCTGGGTCATCGGACGATACTGTCCTCTATTGTTGTTGTTCCCCTGAGGTCGGCTGTAAGGCTTCTTAAGTTGCTTTCCTTTCTGTGCAAATCTCTGTCCCAGGCCCTGAGGTCTCATTGGTCCACCTGGGCCAGTCTTCTTCTTGTGGCTTCTTACTCCTTCTACCTCGACACAGCGATCTATCAGCTCTTGGAGGTTTCGAATCCTCAATGATACCACTGACTTCTGAATATCAAATCTCAGACCTCGTTGGAACCTCTCACTTAACCATCTTTGGTCAGCTCGGTCACTAAATGGACTGAAGTACCTGGCCAGTGACTCGAACTTAGCTGCATACTCGGACACTCGGACAATTAGGTACCCAACACATATATAGATATCCCGACATAGTGACCAGTCCAAATATCCTATGCACAGCCCGGTCAGAACCGAACTGCTCTGATACCAACATTGTAACGACCCGTTTCCGGACCGCTACCGAGCTCAACATACCGAGCTCGGGTTACCGAGCTTAACACGCCGAGCTCAAGATACCCTATATGCGATGTGTTTTAAAATGATACTCTTGTGCCTTTTAGAAAAGTACGGTCTATATATTTATTATATTTTTTTTTTTATAAAACTATCTCGTGCACATCAGAGTAATTACAGCTTTTCGAAAACATGGTGCAACTAAGACACAAGACTTAAGTCCTAAATAACGACACACAGGTATAACAAGTACATACTCATATATATATACAAGATGTAATAAGTGCATACAACAAAAAGAAACAGAGTAATAATGTACAAAGAAAATACACCTAAGGTATGACGACTTCAAAAGAGCAATCATACCCTGGGGTTACTTCCGGCAGACACCCACACAGGGGGCTGCTCCAAAAGTAAACCGCCAGTCTACCCTGTGCTCAAAATAACAAAACATCACCCGACCCAAACTGGTCACAGCCACTGTCCACAAAGGTCATTTAACAGCTACCCCAAGAAACATAACAAAAACAAAACCAATCACGACAAATAGAGGTCGTCGCCCTGATCCTCGTCGACGTCTGTAACATCCCAATTTTTATGAAAATTATTTTGTAGTTCCAACTACTTGAAAATAAATCGTAGAGAGTCATGACCTCAATGGTTTGTTAAAAGTATGAAGAACAACAAAGATTTATTGTGAACAATTTACTGTTTTAACAATTAATTCAGATTAAGAGACAGTGTAGACGTATACTGTTTTTAATATGAATTAATATCGAAAAATGTGAAAGATTGTTGTTTGATTAAAGAAAATTATTTTATTGAATGAAAAATAATTTTAGGACTTAATAGTTATTTTTAAGTCATAGTTTGGATTTTTATTATTTAGTTATAGTATTAATCGTCTGTTTTATGTCATATTTAATATGACTATTATTTTAATGATTTTGTTTTGATAATTTTATTGATTGAATAATATCTATATGATAAGAGAAATTGAAATTAGTGATCCTCACTAATTTACGCTTTTATTATCTTTGAGAATTACATTGAATTCTCCCGTAGATAGGCTATTTTGTGTGTTTCTAACTGAAACATGCCCAAACGTGATCCAAATTTTATAAAATTTTAGATCTTAGCATTTTCCAATATTTAGGATTTATTGTAATTTTTCTAGAATTTTTGGGCATCAGAAAATATTTAGTGTATTTTCTATGGCTGTAGATTGCGTAATTGCGACGTTTCGGTTCGTATTTCGAGAAAACGAGATACATAGATACTTTTCTTATGCCACGAGGAATAATTGTGATTTTTGGGTGTGGGGTTATAATTAGAAATATTTTTGGAGTTTTTATTATTAAAACCTATTATACGCCAGAACGCCACAAGACCCTGGCCTGAGCGAGAACGCAACGTGATTTAAACGAAACCTATGGCCAAGGGGGATGTATGGAAGCTGCACATGTGCTAGGGAGCTGAATATGGACCTTTAGAACCTTCCATGACATGTGTTTTATTATGATTGGTTAATTAGTAATTTGTAGGTAGTTAACTTAGTTAGTTTATGACTAAATTGGTTGGTTCCTAACTTAAATGAACAATTTTCTTCCATCCATATCCCTCAAAATTTCGTGGCTGATCTCCTTCCTTAGACACCATCTTCATCATTTCTTCCATTGTTGAAAACTTGAGAAAAAATTCTAGAAAGAGAAAGTGATCTAGGTGCATAAACTAGTGATTTTGGAAGCCAAATCCTAATCCTTTCTCCTTCCTTCTTGTTCCATCATCTCCATCATTGTGGAATCCTTATCCTCCTTCTCTTCATGGCTGCCATGGATGGTTTTTCATGGTATTAGTATTGTTCTCATAATTTTAGTGTTGATTTTTGAAGGATTTGGTGTAAAGCTTGCATCTTTGTTCCTTTCCTTCTCAATCCTTGTCCAATCCCCATCTAATCTCTTGGTAAGCCTCATGATTATCCTCTTATCTCTCTTGAGTTCATGAAATGGGTTTGCATGATTCTTAGAGTTGTTTTTGAATTTAAGTGTTTGATTTGGCTAGATTTGCATGATTAGCCATAAAGCCCTTTGTTTTCTTCCAAGATTAGCTTTGTATTTGGTATTTAAAATTTAGGAACCCTAACCTTTGAGCTTGGCCGAACCTAGGGGGGCTGATTAAGGGACTTGTTTTGGTTTGATTTAGTTGTTTTGAAGTTAGATCTTGCAAGGTTTTAGTTAATACACTTAAATCTAGCCTTATAAGCATATTAAGCAAGTTTTGTAAAATCAAATTGGTAAACTTAGGGGCTGGAACCGTGGCCTTTAGGCATGATTTTGATGATGATCTAAGTGGTTTTAAGTGTATCAAAGTGTGTAAAAAAAATTGGTTTTTGATTGGGACTTTAAAACTATAAGGATTGTTATGTTTGAAACTTTGAAAAATTGTTTGAAAACAATTTTATTTGGGGCTGTTTATACCTATTAAAAACAGTGGCTATGATCAAGTTTTTGATGATGTTTTAGCTTGTTTTTAAAGTATGTTAGATGTTAAGGAAGTTGGTTAATTGTTGTAGGAATTGAATGATAGGAAATGCTTTGTTTTGGGAAT
Source organism: Calophaca sinica (assembly GCA_037113605.1). NCBI lineage: Eukaryota > Viridiplantae > Streptophyta > Magnoliopsida > Fabales > Fabaceae > Calophaca > Calophaca sinica. The sequence goes on from CM073733.1 coordinate 62,195,018, forward strand.
GAAAATTGAAAAGTTTGGGTTTGTTTTTGAGTAACTAAAACCGTGGCCTTCATGCTAGTTCTAAACATTGTTTTAAGTTGATTTGTGTCCTTAAAATGGTGTAAGAATTGGCCAAGAATTTGGGTTAGCAAAATCTTTCATAGAGGTTTAATTTTTGGGAAAATAATTGTGTTATGTTTTGAGAATTGTTTTAAGCTTGTAATGAATTTATTCTAAAATGTTGTGAAAGGTTTTAGTGCTTTGAAAAATGGTTCAAAGTTGGCAAAACACTATTCCAATTGGTAAAACACTATTCAAAGTGGTAAATTTTGGTTTAGGTATTTTTCTAAGTGAGTAGCTTTTGTAAAAGTTTCAAAACTTGCATGGCTTGAACTTGTAACTTGTTGTATGACTAGATAGGACCAATTAAGGATTAAGTCAAGTCATTCCTAGGCTTTAGGATGTCTAAGCCGTGGCTGCCCTAGGGGCACTAGATTCGAGTTTTGGTTCTAATTAGATTGAAACTTGCGTTGTTAAGGTTCGTGCTTGAGGTACGTGCGAGGGGCGACTTGACGATGGTTTCGAAATAACCCTGCTTGGATTGTTAAAGCGCCCAAGGTAAGGGAAATTCTTATATAATGAGTTTGGGCTTTTCGCCTTGTTTGTTGCTTGTTTGATTGTTTGATAGTGTGGTAGTACTTGTAGTACTTTTATGTGTTGTTGGAAATGTTGTAGCATGCTTTTGGCCCTGCGTGGCAAATGGAATTGTATTGCGTGACTTAAATCTTGTTTGAGTGATTTGATTAGACTTGAAGTTGATGAAACTGTGGAGCATGTTGTAGCCTATTGAATTGTTATATGCTGTTGAAATGCTATAGCATGTCGTTGGCCCTGTGAGGCATTATGATTGATGTTGTTTTCCATGAATCAAGTAGGATTTAAATGGAATATGGTATTGACTTGGAATATGAAAATATTGTTGTTGATGATGGATTAATTAATAATGCGTTGATCGACTGCTATTGGTTGACGATTTACATCGGTAAATCTGATGCGATTCCACGTTTCTAATCCTCGATTTCGTAAGCAAATTGTTAAGGGCATTTTGATTTAAAAGTAAGCGTGAAGGTTTTAGTATAACTAGCCAAAGCTTGCAAGGAAATTTCAATGGAATGATAGTAAAGAAAAGAATTTGAAATAAAAAGGACGATTTATGAACGGTTGAGTTAAATGATGCGTCTGGGAAATTACGGCTAGGAAAGACTTGGTAATTAAGAGTGTTCGCCCCACTTCTCTTTCCTGGGAATTCTTCCAGTGTGTTCTTTAACACAACTAGGGTTTCACCGACCTAGAACTAAAAGAGTATTTTCAGATACATAGGAGTGATATAAGAATAGAGAAAGAGAGTTCAAAGATCGAGTTTTTGAAAGATTAAATCATAGGGAACCTAGTGTTCCTATTGAGCATATGGACTATGTGTCTGTCTTTGGCCGATTTAATGTCCTGTTTGCGTGCGCATTTTCTTGGTTTAGGATTGGACCTAGTGTTCCGTATGGTGTGCCTAGTACCTTAACCTATAAGTTGAGCCTAGTGTTCTGCATTAAGTGCCTAGAGTTCTGATCTGAGATTAAGACTAGCGTTCCGCAATTGAGCACCCGGACTTTGTGTCCTGTGTTTGCACTCTAAGTAATTGTTAAAGGTATTTTGGTTTAAAAATAAGCATGAGGGTTGTAGTATGACTAGCCTAAGCTTATAGATAAGTAGAAATGGAACCATACTAGATAAAGAATTTGATGAAACTCGGGTTCCAATGACCCAAAGCTAAATGAGTGATTTATTTTGGTACAACCTCACCTAGGTAATATAAGAATTGGAAGCATGAAAATTCACTAAGTAGAGTGAGTGAGTTGAGGTGTCGTCGATCCACATTGATTAATTAAAACATTACTCAAGCGCCCTACGGTGAGCATGCCATGTTGTTGAATTTGTTTGGATGTATATCGACCATTGAGCATCGACACTGAGCGCGTTTGATTGTCTTCGTGACTTCAAAAGGACGAGTTGTCACTGCATGCCCGTGTGGCAGAAAGCCTAATGTGTGGCAAGCCTTTGTGGCAATACCCTTGGTAGGGGAGTTGATTTGGACGTTGGGAAATAAAGTTCCTCGTCTCTGCTGACCTTGTTTAAGGCTGCAGGTGTATACACAAACTAGCCATACTGCATTGAATGCATGTCTAACCGCATTTATGATATGTGATTAATTGTGATGAATTGGATATTGTGATGACTTGATCACTTATCTGTTGATAGACTTGCCTGCTCACATGCAATGGTTGATATTGTAGTGACTTGATTGTTGATCTGTTGGTTGTTTTGTTTGCTCACATGCCATGCTTGATATACCATGCTGATTGTGTGCGGTCTATTAAGTATGTATATGTATATAAAAGAGTGTTGTTGTATTATATATGTATATATCGTTTGCATGCGACATAGCCTATGATAAACTCATGGACAAAGGATTTACCCTTGCAACCTTTGTTGTTGGATTGGATGTCCTTATGGATGTCACTTCCAGATGGAGTTCGTAGTCGCTGCGACTTCGTCTTTTAGGAGCATTGAAGATTGAGCCAAGGAGGAAGATTCCTCCGAGTACTTCGTGTTTGATCTTACCGAAATGTTTCTCAAGAAGAGTTATAGTTGTCACCACCTTAGCTTAGGGTTTTGTATTGGTTGTTTTGTAATTACTCTTTTCGTAAAAATCTCGCCTTAGTGCGAATTTGTTATGTGAAGTATTATTTTGTGATGCATTATACTCTGATAATTGTAAAAGTTTGAATTGGCATCATTTAGAAAACTATAGTACTCTATGTCTCATTTTGAAAAGGGTTTCAAAGGAAAGAATATGAAAAAAAAAATTACTCCTATTTTTCCATTGCGAAATTCATAAGAGTACTCCTTAACTGAAAGCATACAAGCATTAAATGTTTTCAAAGCATTAGATTGGGTTGCAAGATGGCGCCTCGGAAACGGGTGTTACATTAAGTGGTATCGAGCGATTCGGTTTCTAACCTGACCGCTTTGTCTAAGCTGGCCTAGATTTTTGGGAATTGTCAGGTATAAGTTTGTTATGCCTAGGTTATGTGAGCTTTGTTTGTGATTGTTTGTAATGTTTCCTAGTTGAAACAGGTGTGATATTGTGTGAAATTGTGTGCGATCATCTCAGATGATTGAATTTGTTGTGGGGATTTTGGTTAGTTTACTTCGTAGAAATTCGATGCCTTCGGGATGAACAAGTCTCTCTCTAGAGCTTGTAACTTAGACGTGAATCACGTAATTCGAGTGATAGTCTGAATAGCAATTACTGTCGCACAACGGATTACTGTGAAGAATCAACACGATTGGCTAAGACAACGAACGGAGGAGCAAGCTATTGGAGGGTCAGTTAAGCCAGATTATCAGGGCAAAGGATAGAGAGGAAGACATCAACAAGAAGCACCTTATTTCTATCCTCAGGGAAATCACACAATCATAATTGTTCTGTGGCGTTGGCTATTGGGAATGGCCAGGAGTTGAAGTGGAACTGTCATCAATGTGGAAGCAAGAAATAGTTAGCTGAAGAATACCCAATGAAGGACCGACTATGCTGTGACTGCAAGTAGCCAGGACATATTTTTAAGGACTATCAATTGCCAAATGTGGATGCTGCGAAGGTTGCGTGCCCAACTACTGGAGGATACGTCTACATGATAGACAAAAGAGGGAATCACAAGCATCGATGGCCGAAGATGCACTACTTCAACAGTGAAGATGAGGAGCACAACGTTAGCAGTAACCAACCAAGGAAAGATTATGCTTTAACTGCAAGGAATTGGGATATACGTCCAGAGACTGCAAAGCACCACGAGCTAAGTCTATTGTTGACAATGTTGAAGCTATAAGACCAACCACTAAGGAACGTGTCTACACCCCAAGTAGATCAGAGAACTCATCATCTGAAGACTTCATCTCAGGAAATGCGACACAATGGAGCTGAGCGGGCCGAGATTTACGAGAGGGATTATCCGTAGGTGACGCTATAATTATCGTATTATATGTATTATGGTGTGTGCGTGGTTCTAAATATAGAACACATAAGTGTTTTAACTCTGTGTTGTATTTTATTATTATATTAGATTCCAAAATCCAAATTTTTATTATATTTTGGTATTATGATATATGTTATTTTGATTATTCGTGAAATTATTAATGTGATTATTTTGTGAGCGTATTTCTTATACGCGAATATTTTAGAGCGCGTTGAATTAAATTTCTCTTGATAATTTAATTTACGTGATTTGTCGCCAATCGAGCAACTGATTATGCGACTACCCTGACACAGTGAATTAGAGCGACGCCGAGACCGTGGGGCTAATTGAATAGAGCATTTTTTTGAGTAGGTGAGAATTGTTAGTGGGAGTATGGTGTCATGATCATGGGTTAGACAATTTTGTAAAAATTCTATTCCACTTTATCTTGTCTTTAGACACATTGATGGCTTAATAGAATTTTGGGTATGGACCATTTTTTCTTCCTTTCTTTCTTGCTAGTTCCGTCTCATTAACAAGGGGGGATGTGAGTTCATTATTGATGTTGATATTGGTAGACATCTAAGATTCCTTTCTTCTCCTTTCTTGTGAGTTATCTTATTTCCTTTGACCATTGGCCAACCACACTTATATATATAAGGAGGAGAGGAGTTTGTTTCCATTTTAGTGTGAAGTGTCGTGAGTTCTAGTGTGAGAAAAACCAAATATTCATCTTCTTGTTCTCCTTGCAAGCCGTGAGCTTTAGGATGACTTTGGGGAAGATCCTTATGCAATTCCTTGGCGTTTATGCTGGTTGATGTTGTCAGTGATTTTGTGTTTGGTGATCGTGCAAATTCTTCTTTCTTGTTTTGTCTACTGCACTATGGGTTCATAGAAGATTTTAGGTTCCGTGAGTGTTTTTATGTTGGCAATGTCTTGTTGGGGTTAGCATGTGACTATACGAGTTCGTGACCGTGTTCGTGACTGTACGTGTTCGTGACCGTGTTCGTGACTGTACGTGTTCGTGACCGTGTTTGTGATTGTGTTCGTGATCGTAGATTGGAATAAAGCTTCATTCGCGAGAACTTCTTCAACATGGACGTGCAGTATTGTGTTTTGTAAACGTTTAAGTTGATGATGTAGTGCCTTACTTTAGTAAGGATATATGAATAAAATGTATGCTTTGTGTTTGATTATTGAGTGAAAAATTATTATGTTGTATTAAATTTCAAAGTTCATATTTATGATATGTTTAGTATTAAGTTATGACTTTTCATCATTTTGGTTTTGTTTTGGTTTATAAGTTAATTTTCGAGGACTAAATTTTTTAAGGAGGGTGGTAATGTAACATCCCAATTTTTATGAAAATTATTTTGTAGTTCCAACTACTTGAAAATAAATCGTAGAGAGTCATGACCTCAATGGTTTGTTAAAAGTATGAAGAACAACAAAGATTTATTGTGAACAATTTATCATTTAACAATTAATTCAGATTAAGAGACAAAGTGTAGACGATACTGCTTTTAATATGAATTAATATCGAAAAATGTGAAAGATTGTTGTTTGATTAAAGAAAATTATTTTATTGAATGAAAATAATTTTAGGATTTAATAGTTATTTTTAAGTCATAGTTTGGATTTTTATTATTTAGTTATAGTATTAATCGTCTGTTTTATGTCATATTTAATATGACTATTATTTTAATGATTTTGTTTTGATAATTTTATTGATTGAATAATATCTATATGATAAGAGAAATTGAAATTAGTGATCCTCACTAATTTACGCTTTTATTACGCCGAGAATTTCATTGAATTCTGCCGTAGATAGGCTATTGTGTGTGTTTCTAACTGAAACATGCCCAAACGTGATCCAAATTTTATAAAATTTGAGATCTTAGTATTTTCCAATATTTAGGATTTATTGTAATTTTTCTAGAATTTTTGGGCATCAGAAAATATTTAGTGTATTTTCTATGGCCAGAGACGCTTAATTATGACAAGCTGTTCAGATTTCGAGAAAATGAGATACATAGATACTTTTCTTATGCCACGAGGAATAATTGTGATTTTTGGGTGTGGGGTTATAATTAGAAATATTTTTGGAGTTTTTATTATTAAAACCTATTATACGCGTAACGTCGCGCACCCGGTTAAGCGAGAACGCGCGAAAACGTGACGAAACGAAACCTGTGGCCAAGGGGGATGTATGGCAGCTGCACATGTGCTAGGGGAGCTGAATATGGACCTTTAGAACCTTCCATGACATGTGTTTTATTATGATTGGTTAATTAGTAATTTGTAGGTAGTTAACTTAGTTAGTTTATGACTAAATTGGTTGGTTCCTAACTTAAATGAACAATTTTCTTCCATCCATATCCCTCAAAATTTCGTGGCTGATCTCCTTCCTTAGACACCATCTTCATCATTTCTTCCATTGTTGAAAACTTGAGAAAAAAATTATAGAAAGAGAAAGTGATCTAGGTGCATAAACTAGTGATTTTGGAAGCCAAATCCTAATCCTTTCTCCTTCCTTCTTGTTCCATCATCTCCATCATTGTGGTAAGCTTATCCTCCTTCTCTTCATGGCTGCCATGGATGGTTTTTCATGGTATTAGTATTGTTCTCATAATTTTAGTGTTGATTTTTGAAGGATTTGGTGTAAAGCTTGCATCTTTGTTCCTTTCCTTCTCAATCCTTGTCCAATCCCCATCTAATCTCTTGGTAAGCCTCATGATTATCCTCTTATCTCTCTTGAGTTCATGAAATGGGTTTGCATGATTCTTAGAGTTGTTTTTGAATTTAAGTGTTTGATTTGGCTAGATTTGCATGATTAGCCATAAAGCCCTTTGTTTTCTTCCAAGATTAGCTTTGTATTTGGTATTTAAAATTTAGGAACCCTAACCTTTGAGCTTGGACGAACCTAGGGGGGCTGATTAAGGGACTTGTTTTGGTTTGATTTAGTTGTTTTGAAGTTAGATCTTGCAAGGTTTTAGTTAATACACTTAAATCTAGCCTTATAAGCATATTAAGCAAGTTTTGTAAAATCAAATTGGTAAACTTAGGGGCTGGAACCGTGGCCTTTAGGCATGATTTTGATGATGATCTAAGTGGTTTTAAGTGTATCAAAGTGTGTAAAAATTGGTTTTTGATTGGGACTTTAAAACTATAAGGATTGTTATGTTTGAAACTTTGAAAATTGTTTGAAAACAATTTTATTTGGGGCTGTTTATACCTATTAAAAACAGTGGCTATGATCAAGTTTTTGATGATGTTTTAGCTTGTTTTTAAAGTATGTTAGATGTTAAGGAAGTTGGTTAATTGTTGTAGGAATTGAATGATAGGAAATGCTTTGTTTTGGAAATGAAAAATTGAAAAGTTTGGGTTTGTTTTTGAGTAACTAAAACCGTGGCCTTCATGCTAGTTCTAAACATTGTTTTAAGTTGATTTGTGTCCTTAAAATGGTGTAAGAATTGGCCAAGAATTTGGGTTAGCAAAATCTTTCATAGAGGTTTAATTTTTGGGAAAATAATTGTGTTATGTTTTGAGAATTGTTTTAAGCTTGTAATGAATTTATTCTAAAATGTTGTGAAAGGTTTTAGTGCTTTGAAAAATGGTTCAAAGTTGGCAAAACACTATTCCAATTGGTAAAACACTATTCAAAGTGGTAAATTTTGGTTTAGGTATTTTTCTAAGTGAGTAGCTTTTGTAAAAGTTTCAAAACTTGCATGGCTTGAACTTGTAACTTGTTGTATGACTAGATAGGACCAATTAAGGATTAAGTCAAGTCATTCCTAGGCTTTAGGATGTCTAAGCCGTGGCTGCCCTAGGGCACTAGATTCGAGTTTTGGTTCTAATTAGATTGAAACTTGGGTTGTTAAGGTTCGTGCTTGAGGTACGTGCGAGGGGCGACTTGACGATGGTTTCGAAATAACCCTCGCTTGGATTGTTAAAGCGCCAAGGTAAGTGGAAATTCTTATATAATGAGTTTGGGCTTTTCGCCTTGTTTGTTGCTTGTTTGATTGTTTGATAGTGTGGTAGTACTTGTAGTACTTTTATGTGTTGTTGGAAATGTTGTAGCATGCTTTTGGCCCTGCGTGGCAAATGGAATTGTATTGCGTGACTTAAATCTTGTTTGAGTGATTTGATTAGACTTGAAGTTGATGAAACTGTGGAGCATGTTGTAGCCTATTGAATTGTTATATGCTGTTGAAATGCTATAGCATGTCGCTGGCCCCGTGAGGCATTATGATTGATGTTGTTTTCCATGAATCAAGTAGGATTTAAATGGAATTTGGTATTGACTTGGAATATGAAAATATTGTTGTTGATGATGGATTAATTAATAATGCGTTGATCGACCGCTATTGGTTGACGATTTACATCGGTAAATCGATGCGATTCCACGTTTAATCCTCGATTTCGTAAGTAAATTGTTAAGGGCATTTTGATTTAAAAGTAAGCGTGAAGGTTTTAGTATAACTAGCCAAAGCTTGCAAGGAAATTTCAATGGAATGATAGAAAAGAAAAGAATTTGAAAGAAAAAGTATGATTTGCAGAAACGGAGGTGTTAAATGATGCGCCTGGGAAATTCTGGCTAGGAAAGACTTGGTAATTAAGAGTGTTCGCACCACCTCTCTTTCCTGGGAATTCTTCCAGTGTGTTATTTAACACAACTAGGGTTTCAACGACCTAGAACTAAAAGAGTATTTTCAGATACAAAGGAGTGATATAAGAATAGAGAAAGAGAGTTCAAAGATCGAGTTTTGAAAGATTAAATCATAGGGAACCTAATGTTCCTATTGAGCATATGGACTATGTGTCCTGTCTTTGGGATTTAATGTCCTGTTTATGCGCATTTTCTTGGTTTAGGATTGGACCTAGTGTTCCGTATGGCGTGCCTAGTACCTTAACCTATAAGTTGAGCCTAGTGTTCCGCATTACGTGCCTAGAGTTCTGATCTGAGATTAAGACTAGCGTTCCGCAATTGAGCACCCGGACTTTGTGTCCTGTGTTTGCACTCTAAGTAATTGTTAAAGGTATTTTGGTTTAAAAATAAGCATGAGGGTTGTAGTATGACTAGCCTAAGCTTATAGATAAGTAGAAATGGAACCATACTAGATAAAGAATTTGATGAAACTCGGGTTCCAATGACCCAAAGCTAAATGAGTGATTTATTTTGGAACAACCTCACCTAGGTAATATAAGAATTGGAAGCATGAAAATTCACTAAGTAGAGTGAGTGAGTTGAGGTGTCATCGATCCGCATTGATTAATTAAAACATTACTCGGCGCTCCTACGGTGAGCATGCCATGTTGTTGAATTTGTTTGGATGTATATCGACCATTGAGCATCGACACTTTCGGGCGTTTGATTGTCTTCGTGGACTTCAAAAGGACGAGTTGTCACCGCATGCCCGTGGCGTAAAGCTTAATGTGTGGCAAGCCTTTGTGGCAATACCCTTGGTAGGGAGTTGATTTGGACGTTGGGAAATAAAGTTCCTCGCCTCACGACCTTGTTTAAGGCTGCAGGTGTATACACAAACTAGCCATACTGCATTGCATGCATGTCTAACCACATTTATGATATGTGATTAATTGTGATGAATTGGATATTGTGATGACTTGATCACTTATCTGTTGATAGACTTGCCTGCTCACATGCAATGGTTGATATTGTAGTGACTTGATTGTTGATCTGTTGGTTGTTTTGTTTGCTCACATGCCATGCTTGATATACCATGCTGATTGTGTGCGGTCTATTAAGTATGTATATGTATATAAAAGAGTGTTGTTGTATTATATATGTATATATCGTTTGCATGCGACATAGCCTATGATAAACTCGTGGACAAAGGATTTACCCTTGCACTGTTGTTGGATTGGATGTCCTTATGGATGTCACTTCCAGATGGAGTTCGGTAGCTGTTGCAGCTTTGTCTTTTAGGAGCATTGAAGATTGAGCCAGTGGAGGAAGATTCCTCTGAGTACTTCGTGTTTGATCTTGCCGAAATAAGTTTCTCAAGAAGAGTTATAGTTGTCACCAGCTTAGCTTAGGGTTTTGTATTGGTTGTTTTGTAATTAGTCTTTTCAGAAAATCTCGCCTTAGTGCGAATTTGTTATGTGAAGTATTATTTTGTGATGCATTATACTCTGATAATTGTAAAAGTTTGAATTGGCATCATTTAGAAAACTATAGTACTCTATGTCTCATTTTGAAAAGGGTTTCAAAGGAAAGAATATGAAAAGAAAAAAAAATTACTCCTATTTTTCCATTGCGAAATTCATAAGAGTACTCCTTAACTGAAAGCATACAAGCATTAAATGTTTTCAGCATTAGATTGGGTTGCACAGTAGCGCCTCGGAAACGGGGTGTTACAACGTCCTCCTCGCCATCATCTGCAGTCGAGTTCCCTGCACCCTCGACATCGCCTGGGTAACCGTCATGAATTGAAGGTACCACGGGAAATGGTCAACTTCTCAACAAATCAAGATAATCCAAGCATAAAGAAATAAGTAAACAATAAGTATAACATTCACCAAACGTAACTCGACCATCTCACTCTAGACTCGACTCTTATTCCGGAATATCGCCAGCAGGTCCATCCCCAAACTGACGAAATAGGTAAGCGGCAGGTCCAACCCCAAACCGATACCATGCATTAATCAGCAGGTCCAACCCCAAACTGATAATGCGACGCCTAGTCAATCTCCCGTAAACAAAAGGGGACCTATCACCCTAGTTATCCGGGTCACGGCTCAAAAACGTCATACGACTCGCCTAGCTCTCTCACTCGATGATTAGCTCGCCGCAGTCAAGGAGTGGCACATAAAATTACTTGATCATATATCAAATAAAGAGAGCATGCTTAACATGAAGAAAACGCAATTCAATCATTTAAGCAACAAAACAATCTGCATGAAGAAAACGCAATTCAACAGGCAATACATACTTCACAACATATAAAATAAAGCCTTAATAATGTCTAAGAGTTGCCCTTACCGAACTCCAAGCTAACGCTGCTCGACAACGACCTCAACACGGTTGTTCTTCAAACGAGCTCGACAACGACTTCTCCCACTCGATCTCGACACGTACAGTTCTCAGTCGACCTCAGTTTCGTGTTCTCGTACACCCGGATCTCCTTGCAGCACGATCTCGGAAATCACACTGCCTAATACGAGTACAACTTAGTTCGATCTATGGGTTCTAATAACACTTAGCTCTCATCCCATCTTAACCACAACGCAAGTAAACATTAAAACTTAAGAATTTAAACAAATACCACCAGGATTCAAACATTACAAAATAACTCCTTTTCTCTAAAATTTATTAAAAACTTCTCTCATACATCATAACTTAATCAAAATCTAAGTTTATATTTCTTAAAAATATTTTCATCATGGTCCAGAAATTAAAATAAGACCATAACCAATTTTGTTAAAATTTAGAACTCAAAAAGAAATCGATTTCATAATCCCTCAAAATCCATTTTTGCACAAAAACTATTCTAACACCAAACTAAAACAAGAAATCAAACAAACCAAATAGAGAGAGTTTTGGGCGCTACCTACTTGCAGAAAACAGAGGAAACAATTTGTTTTTCAAGCTCAAATAAATGGTTAGAAGGTAGGTAAGGTCATGAAGAAGAAAACCTATCAATATGACATGAGTTGAAAGCATAAAAACTAGCCAAATTGAAGAGAAGAAGTGGCGCTAACAGTAACATGAAAGGAAATAAAATCATGTTTTTCATACCTCCACAGATGGTCGAGATGGTGATATAGGTCGAGAATATGATAAGAAACAAGGTTGATGATGAAGGTTTATGCAGAAGCTCAATGAACTCAAGGTTCTTCAATGGAGGTTTGGAGAAGAGGAGAAACTGTGGGAAGAAGAAAGAAGAAAATAGAAAGTGAGGATTTGAGGCGGCTGATCGTGATATTTAAGTAGGTGGAGAAGACTAATCTTGATATTTATGTACAGCTGGTGGAAACAGTTTGGTCTTATCTCCCTTAAACAAAAGTTAATTACAAGAAAACCATTTTAAAAGGATTTATCTTTCATAAAACCACAATTTAAGCGACACCTGGATTGTAAAGTAAGATATTAATCCAAACAAGTCTAACCCATCTAATCTGTTCTCTCTCATAATCACAACAAGATATACTACTTAACGCTACATAATATACGTAAAAATACGAGTGTTATCATCTCGACACGATGTCGATCAGGCTGCTCGTGCAAGCGCACAAGGCTCTAACACGAGTTCGTATACGCGGCCTCCTCAGTTCGACATGCGACCTCCTCAGCTCGGTACGCGACCTCATCAGCTCGACATATGACCTCGGCACGCGATCTTGGCACGGGATCTCGTCACGAGGTCTCGATATGATGTCCTAATACGATGTCCTAATACGAGGTCGATCTCGTCCTCAGGTGTTACAGTCTGGTTTATTTTCACCATCCGATTATCAAACAGTTTTGAGAAACTTTTATTCTAAGTGTTTTTAACATAAAGTTTGCGAAAAGTTTTCAACACAATTCAACCCCCCTTCTTGTGTTCACGTTCAACAATAAGATCTAACTACCCTCTTCCACTTACCCCATGTCTCTCAATGAGTTGTGCATCATGGCATCTTTTCTTTAAATATTGTCACTGTACTCCTCGTTTCCGTTAGGAATACTCATTGGCGAACCCCCCTTTCTGTTAGGGTTGCCATCCCCCTTCCCAGTTAGGGACTCCCATCTCCCTTTTTCGATAGAGCACGAGGCGACACTAGCCTAGTCCACGAGGTATTCCCCCTTTTCATTAGGAATCCTCCTCCCTCTTTTTCGTTAGGGATGTCCATTTCCCCCTTTTCCAATAGGGAACAGAGTGGATCTAACCTGCTGGGCGAGGTATCCCCATTTCCCGTTAGGGATCCTCTCCGCATCACATTCCCATCAAGAATGGAGTGGTTTCTAATGCAATATCATATGCATGCATCCAACACCTCATAAGAATATGTCTCACATCATGTTATGCACAAATTCCCAAAAATCTCCCTTTAATCATGTTAACTCATACCAAAGACTATACTTAGACATTTTAGCATGCAAAGGCAACGTACAACACATTTCAACACATAATGTACATATAACCATGTTACCCTAAGCATGTTACTACTCACATAGAGCACACATATCACAACTTATAGGTAAACACATTATCAGGTAATGATATTTAATAATAATAATAATAATAAAATAATCCTAAGTTGGTTGATGGGACTACCACGCCAATCCTTAGATGTGGCACACCGTAACCCCTATCCTCAGGTATTACTGACATCAACCCTTAGTAGGGCTTAGGTCACCCTACACATGCCAAACAAACAATACTACTATACGTAACCCAATGGAAGTATATTCTTTCTTCCACCTGGTATTCGGAGAATTCGGAACCAAGAGCGAAGATAGAGGCACAACCACAGACTCACGAACAAACACACCAACACTCCCTACACTAAGTTCAAATTCGGCCACACCATCCAAAGGGCTAAGGGTCATCCAACAATTCCACTGAGTATGCCAAAACGATCCACAGTTAACCAGAAACACAGAAACGCGCTCGGATTAGAATTAGGGAAACTAATGAAGTTACTAAAAATACAAGAGGGTCACTACCAGAGGCTGGTCCCAAAGTCCAGAGGCTCAAACTTACCCAAAAGCAACGTCAAACAAAGTTTCACGATCAACCAGTACTCGCACTATCGCCAAAACCCTAAAATACAAAGAAAAGTTAATTAAGGACAATCTAAACCATAAGGAATCACGAATTAGAGGCCTAACAACAGAGAGAACAGAGACTCTTGTCTCAGTCTCGTGGCCCAAAGAATCTCCTCTGGGTATTTCGGTAAAACCCTAGCTCGTTCGGTACCCGTACGGTCAAACCGTGTCCAAAACACAGTCTGATTAGGGTTAGGAACTAATACCATTTCAAGAATCAAGAACCACAATCTAAACTTTAGATGAACAGTATAGGGTATAGGTTTACCTTGATGAAACGGCGATCGGAGATAAGCCCTAACAAGCCCAAATGGAGACAGACGAAGGATTGATGAATCGATGATTGAGATTGCTTTGGATGATGATCACAAAGTTTGAGGAACTCAAAAATGGTGGAATTCTAGTTGAAGTACTCTTTTGGTCTTGGTTTAGAGAGAAGGGGTGAAAAAAATCTGAATTAATGGATCAATAGGCTTAAATAGGCAACTAAGGGTCCCTAGGCATGGGCCTCACGCATGCTCTACGTGCAGCCCTGCACTGCTCTCTGCTTCTGCGCGCATCCCACGCGCGGCTTCATCTGGCTTGTGCACTTTAAGTGCACTTACGCGCATCTCACACGCACTGCTTCACGCTGAAGCAACTCCTACATGTGTGCCAAGTGTCAGTGCCATGGAACAGACGAATCACAATGCGCCCGTGGCTCAAAAGGGACAGAAGACGCTGCTGCACCATACAACAGCGTACTGCACGCGCGCTCAAGCGCACCTCACGCGTTTTTGCACTGTTTTGTCTGTTTTCGTGCGATTTCTTCGATTTCGATGTTCGTGCGGTCCAGAACTCAATACCCTAACACTTAAACATGATTCCTAACATAAGAAGATATCAAATGGACTCAAGAATAAATACTCAAGGTCTCATTTGTTCATCCAAAAACTCATACTTGCCTAAGGGTACGAACGCACAAAACCCTAATTCTGACTCCGACTGTTCTCAAACTTTACATGGCTTCTAAGATTCATACCAAAACCTTATCAAATATCATTCCAACCTCACAGTACAGACCAAACCTCAAAACATATTCTCTAGCCAACACTTTAAAACTTAGCCGAAAAGTCAAGTATACAGTCAAATACACACGAAACCCACCTAGGGCACACAAATACACAAAGTCACACATAAACACACGCTAAGCCAGATTAAAAAATGGGGATGTTACAGTACCACACCGTTAAAGGAGATTTCGTCTACAAAATCACACACATGAAAATAAATGAGGGTATTGCTAACAGATCTTACTCTCACACTCCCAAGTCATGTCACCTGTAACATCATCCCACAGAACCTTGACTAAAGGAATAGTTTTACCATGAAGTTCTTTCATCTTCCTATACAAAACCCATACAGGCATTGCTTCGTACTCTAAGTTCTCTTTCAATTGAATTGACTCGGGTTCAAGTACATGTGATGGATCGGGAAAATATTTGCGAAGTTGAGAAACATGGAAAACATCATGAATTCTAGAAAGGTTAGGTGGTAAGGCAATATCATAAAGCTACTGGGCTAAACCTACGAAGAATTTGGAAAAGTCCGATGAATTTGGGGGTTAGCTTTCTAGATTTGATGGCTCTACAAATTCCAGTTCTAGGCGTCGCTCTCAGAAAAACATGGTCTCCTTCCTGAAATTCTAAAGGTCTTCTCCTTTTATCGCCATAACTCTTCAGCCTATCCTGTGCTGCCTTCATTTTCTCTCTGATCTTCCTAACTTATTCCGTGGTTTGTTGCACTAATTCTGAACCTAACACTTGGGTATCTCCTGTCTCAAACCAACACAATGGGGTTCTACACTTCCGTCCATATAACGCCTCAAAAGGTGCCATACCTATACTTGAGTGAAAATTGTTGTTATAGGTACACTCCACTAAAGGCAAGAGCTCATCCCAACTTCCCACGTGTTCCAACACACAAGCTCTTAGCAAATCTTCTAGGGATTGGATCGTTCGTTCTGACTGACCATTCGTTTGAGGATGATAAGCTGAACTCAATCTTAACTTGGTCCTTAAAGCTCGTTGCAATTCATGATAAAATCTAGAGTTAAATTTAGGGTCTCTATCACTAATAATGCTTAAAGGAACACCATGCAACCTTACAACCTCCTTGATATAAATCTGAGCCAATCTCTCTAAAGGATACTTCTCCCGCATCGGAATAAAATGAGCGCTCTTGGCCAACCGATCGATGATTACCCAAATTGCGTCAAACTTCTTAGCTGTCCTTGGTAATCACACAACAAAGTCCATCGCTATTCCGTCCCATGTAACGACCCTCATTTTCTTTATTTTATTTTTTGGTAGCAGTTATTTTAATTAATTGCATTACATGTTTGTGCATAAAAGAGAGACTTTTAATTTAATTGAATAATTCTTGAGAGTTGTTAAAAAGAAAAAGAAAGGATGAGGACGCGTTGGGCTAGCACTTGTATGCATAGTTATATTCCTTTCCACCTACCTAATGGACCAACACTCATGGGCTCTCACGAACCCAACCCAAATAATAGAACCATGGGCGTATGAAGGGCATGTGACGCCTCAAGCCCTAGCGCCTCAAGCTCTCTCCCTCTCTCAAGTTGATTCACTTGTTTCTTCTCCTTCCTATCTCCAAACCCTAGCGCCACACAAGGTTGAAGGGAGCAATCCACATTTTTCCTCTCTTGCATAATTCGGCCACCAAGGTTAGGAGCAACTCCATCTTTGTTCTTCATCAGAAATTGGGTAAGTCATGATTCTTTTCCTTCCTAAATTTCGTATCCTAGAGACTTCGAGTTTGAGAATTTCCAATGTTTCTTATAGCCTCTTTTCCATTCGTAGCAAACTCATCGTAGGATTGGTTCGGAGTCATCATCATCTCTCTTCCACAAGAGGATTTCGCAAGGACCCAAAGGTAAGGGGGGAGATTATTGAAATTGGGGATATTTGAGGGAATAGGTGAAGGGGTTGTCCTTGAACCCCGTTGTTTGATAATTAATCGAAAAAAAATTCTGGTTTACATGCTTATAGACACTATAACTATGGTTTGAATAAATTATGTGGCTGCCATGGTTGTTCATATATGTTTTAAGTGTTAGAAAAATTTCTGTTTTGATGCCTAGGACGTGGTTGAATTATTAGAGCACCAAATTGATATGTTCGTTAATTTGGAGATGAACTTCAATGTTGGAATGGGTGAATTGCGCTTGAGACTATCTAAATGATTAAAATAGATGCTGTTTTATGGATATTGTTAATGGAAAATTTTAGAATAATTTAACTTGTTATGCTCATATTTTAATTCGTATTATTTTCCTTGTAATAATGTTGCCGTAACTATTTTGAAATTCGAGAACCGGGTTAGAGCTTTAAGAATTACTCCTAAATACTAATTAAGATTTTTCCCTAAGTGTTAGTCTTAATTGTGATGTTCCTAAATATTTAGAATTGAAGAAAAATAGGCGAAAACGTTTTTAAGACAGCAAAGTAGCGCTGCTGTTTTCGGTTTCGCTGCTGTTTCTGTTTTTCGCTGCTGTTACTGTTTTTGCTGCTGTTTCTGTTTTTGCTGCTGTCTCTGTTTTGCTGTTGTTTCTGTTTTGTTGCAGTTTTGTTGCAGTTTTTGTTGCTGTTTTTGTTGCTGTTTAAATTACTGCGAAAATCCTGTTATTTCTGCTGTTTAAATTGCTGCGAAAAATTCTGTTGTTGTTGCTTCTGTTTTCTGCAGAATTTTCGTTGGCTGCGGTAGTTTTTTTTTTTGTTTTTGTTTTTGTGCAGTTCCTGTTTCTGTTGCTGCAGAATTTTCTGCTGCAGAATTTACGTTGTACTGTGCAGTTTCTGTCTTTGTACGATTTTTGTTGTTGTTGCTGCGTTGTTGCGGTGTTTGTTGCGTTGCTACAGATTTTAATTACATGATCAAGAAATAATTACTCTTAAGACAAGTCGTGGATTTCTTATGATTTATTCTTTGATCCATTTATTATTTTGTGATGATGGTTGTGAAAAGTCCACACTTGTGGCAATAACCTTGAAAGGATAAATGACCTTTTGTGCAAGTCACCTAGCTATTAGTAGCCATAATGGGACTTGAGTCATTCCTTGTGAGATGATCCTAGCCATATGGGCCATGATGGATTGTCGATGAAAAATTGAACTATGACGTTCGGAGGAAACCCGACCTTGTGTGTTTGTTTGTCATACAACCCTTGTAACAGGATGGGGGGAAGCACTATTGAAATGAAAGGTGGAGGCCAATATGAGTGAGCCTGCGTGGCAATACCTCGGCCTAGAGGGTGAGAAGCCGAGTTTGTGTTCCCTAATAGTTTGAGTGTCGCGCCTTGGACTGGGGACCACTTATCAGACTTAGCTACCCTGACCGTCACCGGACATTATCATCCCTAGTTGAGAGTATGCGGTAATAGAGTAATCACCCGCGAGGTGGTCTCTAATAAACCAAATATGTACTCCTAGGAGACTTCCCAGAGTAGTAGATGGTACCACATGCATAAGAAGTAGTGTCGTTAGCATCTGCATTATTTTCTTTTGATAATTATGTGACTATGAGGAATAATGAAATTTTCTGCGTGTACTCGTGGATGATACGAGATGTTGTTGCTACTTTATGTGAATTGATTTTTATAGTGTGGTGTGAAAATACATATATATATATATCTCAGATAATGATATAAATATATTATTTATTTGTTCACCTTTTTCTCTCTAAATATCACTATAACTCGATTTCAACGCACTCACCCTCTATGGTTGTTTGTCTCTTGTTCTTCCATGTTCGATTGCATACATTACTAATACCAGGACACGAGCTAGTGGTGGAGGCCTCTTATGGAGAATTTTTATAGTTTTATTTCGAACATTTTCTTAGTGAGACGTCGAATCTTTTATGTATTTCATTGATGTTGTGTAAGCTGGGTTAAGTAAAGCTCTGAGGCTATGTGACACAGGTTTTCTTTTCTTTGGGGGTTCGTATGTCGTTTGGTTTTATTTTTATTCCACAATTTCAAATAAGACCTTTGAAAGAAAAATACTTACTATGCTTGTTATTACTAAATACTTGCAAACCTGAATGATATCTCGAAATTGATTTATTCGTCGAGTTATCCGTTGATCTTTTTATTTGATTTATTTTATTTAACGATTTTCAAACGGGATTAGAGTGTCACATTAAGTGGTATCGTGAGCAGTCGGTCTTACCAGACTGTGTGTGTGTCTATTATGTTTCTCTGTGTGAACTCTGTGCTTTGTGCGTCAATGTTTTATTTATTTATTTATTTATTTATTTATTGATTTAGTTTATGGGTTGACGTTGCTTGTTGCATCCAATTTGGTTCTGATTGGTGCAAGGAGTAATGGCGGGTAGGAACGATAGAGCTTTAGCGGATGCACTCGTTGCCATGGCTCAGGCCGTACAAGGAATTCAAAATAGGAATGCTAATGCCGGAGCCGCTGAATTTAGAGGATTGGAGCCTGTGTGTTTTCTAAGATAGACCTTAGGTCAGGTTATCACCAAATCCGAGTGAAGTCTGAGGACATCCCAAAGACTGCATTCAGAACCCGTTATGGGCACTACGAGTACCTAGTTATGCCATTCGGTGTAACCAATGCTCCTGCCGTGTTCATGGACTACATGAACCGAGTCTTCCACCCATACCTTGATAAGTTTGTAGTGGTCTTCATAGATGATATCTTAGTGTACTCTAAGAGTAGGGAAGAACATGTGGAACACTTGAGGATAGTATTACAGACCCTTAGGGAGAAGCGACTTTATGCCAAGCTTTCTAAGTGTGAGTTTTGGTTGGAGGAAGTGAGTTTCCTAGGACATGTGATCTCAAAAGGGGGAATAGCAGTAGACCCATCCAAGGTGGAAACGGTGTTGAAGTGGAATCACCTAAATCAGTGACTGAGATTAGGAGTTTCTTAGGCCTTGCAGGGTACTACCGTAGATTCATAGAGGGATTCTCTAAGTTAGCCTTGCCTTTGACAATGAAGACCATGAAAGGAATTACCCCACTCATGATTTAGAGTTAGCCGCTGTGGTGTTTGTGTTGAAAATATGGAGACATTACTTGTATGGTTCTAGGTTTGAAGTGTTTAGTGACCATAAGAGCCTTAAATATCTTTTTGACCAGAAAGAATTGAATATGAGACAGCGAAGGTGGATAGAGTTTCTTAAGGATTATGATTTTGGGCTTAACTATCACCCCGGCAAAGCCAATGTAGTGGCTGATGCTTTGAGTAGGAAACTCCTACATCTTTCCGCTATGATGGTTAGAGAGATGAGTTTGATCGAAGAGTTTAGGGATCTGAACTTAGTTTGTGAGGTCACTTCTAAGAGTGTACGACTAGGAATGTTGAAAGTCACTAGTTGATTACTAGAGCAGATTATGGAGGGTCAGAAGACCGATCAACATCTTTTGGATCAGAAGGAGCTTATCGCTCAAGGTAGGGATATAGGTTTTAGTGAAGGGACTGATGGAATTTTGAGGTTTCGAGGTAGGGTTTGTGTACCTAATGTTCCTGAGCTTAAGAGAATGATTTTGGAGGAAGGGCATAAGAGTAGTCTGAGTGTTCACTTTTATTGTGACATCCCAAACCATACTCACATTGGAGCCACAAGGCCTTACGAAAGGGTATGCCACTCACAGGACTTTATTCCCCCCTTAAGGAATATTTTTGCCTCATGGGAGGTTCGAACCCACACCCAAAGGGATAAAGGTAATGGAAAGCACCTCCCCACTACCACTTGAAATTGGTCAAGTGGTAGTGGGGAGGTGCTTTCCATTACCTTTATCCCTTTGGGTGTGGGTTCGAACCTCCCATGAGGCAAAAATATTCCTTAAGGGGGGAATAAAGTCCTGTGAGTGGCATTCCCTTTCGTAAGGCCTTGTGGCTCCAATGTGAGTATGGTTTGGGATGTCACATCCCACTTCCATTCAGGAATGTCCAAAGATTGCAATAGTCCTGCCGGCATCTTATGCTCAATCTTTGCTTTCTGACACACCAGACAAGACAAAACAAAGCATGCAATGTCTTTCTTCATGCCATGCCACCAAATCATCGTCTTCAAATCTTTATACATCTTAGTGGTGCCCGGATGAAAACTAAGCTTACTCCTATGGGCTTCTTCTAGAATCATTCGCCGAAGTTCCGAGTCATGAGGGACACAAACTCGGTCTCCAAACCTTATCACTCCATCTACCTTGATATTGAACTCCGAAGTCCCGACATCCTTCATCAAATCCTTAATCTTAATCAACTGGTCATCGTATCCTTGCTTCTCCTTCACCTCTTGCAAAAACTCATTAGTCACTACGATCGGCCCCAAACATACCTTATCTTTAAACAACTATACTCCTAAATTAAGATCTCTAAATTGTTCCACCAACTCCAACTCCAACTCCTTTACCATCAGAGCTGACACATGTAGGGGTTTCCTACTTAAAGCATCAGCCACAACATTAGCTTTTCCTGGATGGTATTGCAACTCAAATTCATAGTCCTTGATAAACTCCATCCACCGCCGTTGTTTCATATTTAGCTCATTCTGGTCAAACATGTATTACAGGCTCTTATGATCACTAAATACTGTGAACATAGCTCTATAGAGGTAATGCCTCCAAATCTTCAATGCAAAAACTATAGTTGCCAGTTGTAACGACCCGTTTCCGGACCGCTACAGAGCTAAACTAAACCTGTATGCGATGCGTTTTAAAACGGTACTCTTATGCCCTTTAGAAAAATGCGGTACTTTTTTTTTTATATATATCAATAATTTCCAGTAAGCGCACATCAGAGTAATTACAGCTTTTCAAAACATGGTGCAACTAAGACACAAGACTTAAATACTGATAAAACATACATGCATAAATACATAAGTCATATACACAGTAGGTGCAAAAATAACACAGTAGGAAATGTGCAAAGAAATACACCTATGGTATGATGACCCTCAAGAGAGCAATCATACCCTGGGGGTACTCCCGGCAGACACCCACGCAGGGGGCTGCTCCAAAAGTGAAACCACTAGTCTACCCTGTAATAACAAAACATCACCCGGCCCAACTGGTCACAACCACTGTACACAAAAGACATACTACAACCATCCCAAGAAAACATATAATAAACATAGTCAATCACGACAAATAAAGGTCATCGTCCGGATCCTCGAAGAGGTCCTCCTCACCCTCATCTGCTATCGGGTTCCCTGCTCCCTCGCCATCGCCTGGGTAACCATCATGGATTGAAGGCACCACGGGAAAGGGTCAACTTCTCAACAAATCAAGATAATCAAGGCATAAAGAAATAAGCAAACTACAATGTATATCATTCACAAAACGTGACTCAACCCTCTCACTCTAGACTCTACTCAACTCGCTACTCATTTTCTCTCGACTCGACAATTATTCTGGAAAGCAGACGCAGATCCATCAACTGACATACCAGCCGTAGCCTTGGGATCTTTCGCTTCTCCTTAGGTATGCAGCCCCGGTCCCTATGCTGCGACGTCTAGTCAATCTCCCGTAAACAAAAGGGGACCTAGCACCCTCAGTTATCCGGGTCACGGCTCAAAAACGTCATGACGACTCACCTAGCTCTCTCACTCGATGAACAGCTCACCGCTCACGATAGTCAAAGAGTGACGCATAAAATTACTTGACCACATATCAAATAAAGAGAGCATGCTTAACATGAAGAAAACGCAATTCGACATTTTAAGCAATAAAAACACCCTGCATGAAGATACGCAATTCAACAGCAACACGCAATTTGTGGCATATATTCAATCTCATATCAAATAATGCATAACTCAATCATATCACAACATTACATGCTTGACACGCAAATCAAGGAATCCATCCCTCTGTAACCTGATGGAGTTGACAGAGAGGTACACACATGTGGGGGGTTGGGTTCAGGAGACCAACCACAGAGTTTTCACCCACGAATGACTCGGAATATGTTCGACCGCACGACAACACTAAACGAAGGGGTTCGAAGACCCTAACTTCGAACTCGTAGAGTTCTCAGACTTCTTCGTATTTAAATAAAGCAATTTAAATAACAAAACAATAGCTTAAGCATATCCAAAGTTGTCCTTACACAGGGACATAAAAATGAATCCTAAATGTCTAGAAGTGCCCTTACCGCTTGTCACCGCAAACACTGCTCCTACTTCCTCGGGTCCGCTACTACGTACACCTCGATTTCCACGCCGCACGATCTCGGAAACTTCGATTCCTATTACGTGAACAACTTAGTACAAACTATAAATCCTAATAACACTTATTCCTCACTTATCCCTTACTTAACCCAACACTCAAGAATCCAAAGAAAATAACATTTAAAACAAAGGTTTCTTGCATAACAAGTAACTCAAGATAACTCTTTTAACTAGTTTGAAAAACTTTCACATAAACACACATTTACACAACAAAGGCATAAATAATGTTTTTCATTAAAAACTCTCTAGGCCTCTCGGCCTCTAGCTTGTTTTTCTTCAAAAATTTTATAAAAAGCTTCTTTCATACATGTAAGCATCTTAAGTACTAAATCAAGCTCAAATACAATTTCAAGCCTTATTTCAAGTAACATATACTAAGTACAATTTAATCAAAACCAAGTTTATGTTTCTAAAAAAAATGTTTTTCATCATGCTTCAACAATTAAAATAAGACCACAAACAATCATGCTAGAATTTAAAGCATTAAAAAAAAATCAATTCCCTACATGCTTTTTTTTTAGTCCCTCTATACTCAATTTTGTACCAAAACTTATCTAACACTAAACTAATTTTGCAATTTAATCCCAAATAGTCCTAAGATCATATTAAACACATTATCACATACTTAAACACATATTTAGACAATTAAATACATTTTTCTTAAGACTTCAGAATAGAAAAGAATTGCAAACTAACTTGTTACTCCTAATTAAATTAAACTATACATGCAATTAGCATCTAATCAATTCCTACAACACATATAAATCATTAATTACATGATTTAAGCAAGATTACACCATTTCCCTCTTGTTCATGCCTAGGGTTTTTCGATCAAAGTTCAAGGGAAGAGTTTTATGATGCTTCAACGATGAATCAACAACAACCAACAACAAACAAGTAACATATTAAGACATAAAACAAGCAAAGCTCAAAACACTAAAATGGGGGAGGGTGGCGTTAATTTCTGCAGAAAAAAGAGGGAAAAAAATTTGTTTTTAAGCTCATACAAATGGTTAGAAAGATAGGTAGTAGGATGAGGAAGAAAACCTAGCAATTAATCAAAGTTTGGAAGCAAAAAAACTAGCTAAAATGGGGAGGGAAAGTCACGACATCAGCAGCAAGGAGGGGAAGAAAAATCAGATTTCTTTACCTCAAATGATGATCAAAAGGATGATCTAGGTAGAGGAGATGGTATGGAGCAATATTGATGAAGGAACCTTGCTCAAAGGATCAAAGAAATGGATGGAATCATCAATGAAAGTGGTGGAAGCTTGGAGAAGAAAGAAAAGATGGAGAAGAGAGTTTGGGGAAGAAGAAAACGTGAGGCAGCTGGTGGGGGCTTCCTCCTTTTATAAAAAAATAATAATAATAATGTAGTAAGTAAGAGTGGTTATATGCAAGACTTTCTCTTTTTTTTTATTAACAAACCACACAACTAATGACATCTAGCAATTAAATTAGATGTTAAATATATCACCTAATCTTACCCACCTAATCTCACATCTCTCATGGTTACCCACTAATTCTAGAGTCTAGGGGTTGTTTAAAACACTACGATTTAAATACCGCTATCGATAAACTCGCGAAAATTAATTTAACGCGAAAATAATTCATCGCGTGAAAATATTTAATTATAAATAATAAAAATCATGACAAGTATTCAAAAAGGGGCTCAACAAGTTACGATTCGATTTTCATCGAAATCGGAGTTCATTTATAATTTTATCTGCGGTGAAACCGCCCGGAGATTCGAAACGCGTCAAAACTTCGTTAGAATTTTTCGACGATTTTCAAATCGTGAATTAATATGAAATATTAATTCTCAAATTTAATTTAATCTTGATTTAATTCATACACTTCCTCAAAGAACAAGAAACTGCTTTATTATAGCGTAAATACAACAAAATATAATAGATAACGCTAATTAACGCATAAAAAAAAAATACGCGTGTTACATTACTCCCCCTCTAAAAATAGTTTCGTCCTCGAAACTATAATTGAGTTACGTACCATGAAAAAGCTCTGGATACTGAGTCTTCATCTTCTCTTCTAGCTCCCACGTTGCATCTCCGGTCTTCTGATCCCACACGACCTTGACAAGCGGAATCTCTTTATTCCGTAGCTGCTTAACTTTCCGATCAACGATCCTTGACAAGTTGAATCATATCCGGTTCGATAACATGAGAAGGGTCAGAAATATACTTTCACAGCTGTGAGACGTGAAAGACGTCATGAATGTTTGACAGAAAGGGTGGTAAAGCAATCTAGTATGCCACGGGGCCAATACGACGAAGGATCTGGTAAGGTCCAATAAATTTGGGAGTAAGTTTCTTGGATTTGATCGCTCGACCAACTCCAGTGGTAGGGGTAACTCGAAGAAATACATGTTCTCCTTCTTCGAACTCTAACGGTCGGCGACCTCGATCTGCATAACTCTTCTATCGGTTCTGAGATGCTCGCATCCTGTCTCTGATCAAACGGATCTTCTCAGTAGTCTGTTGGATCATGTCTGGTCCCACAATAGAACTCTCTCCATCCTGGTACCAACAAAGAGGTGTTTGACACTTACGTCCATACAGTGCTTCGTAAGGTGCCATCCCAATGCTCGCATGGAAACTGTTGTTGTAGGTGAACTCCACCAGTGGTAAGACATCATCCCAACTTCCTCGATGATCTAACGTACATGCTCGTAGCAAATCTTCAAGCGATTGAATCGTCCTCTCAGTCTGACCGTCGGTTTGGGGGTGATATGCTGAGCTAAGCTTGAGTTTGGTCCCCATCGCTTCTTGTAGTTCTCCCCAAAAATGAGACGTAAACTTCGGATCTCGGTCTGAAACAATGGAAGAAGGCACTCCGTGAAGTCGTACAATCTCTGCGATGTAGATCCCCGTTAGCTT
Organism: Calophaca sinica; assembly: GCA_037113605.1. Taxonomy (NCBI): domain Eukaryota; kingdom Viridiplantae; phylum Streptophyta; class Magnoliopsida; order Fabales; family Fabaceae; genus Calophaca; species Calophaca sinica. The sequence goes on from CM073733.1 coordinate 62,220,991, forward strand.
CTCCACATTGTATGTTGATCTTACTGGCAAGAAATGAGCGGATTTGGTCAATCGATCAATGACCACCCAAATCAAATCATTCTTCTTCTGCGTCTTCGGCAATCCTACAACAAAATCCATGGAAACACTGTCCCACTTCCATACTGGTACTTCGAGTGGTTGTAGCATCCCTGCCGGTCGCTGGTGTTCCACCTTCGCTTTTTGACACGTCAAACACGAAGCTACATACTTTGCCACTTGTTTCTTCATTCCGGGCCACCAAAAGTGCTTCTTCAAGTCTTGATACATCTTCGTAACTCCCGGGTGAATACTGAATCTGCTCTTATGTGCTTCGTCAAGTATCAACTTTCTTAGCTCCGCTACGTTAGGCACACACACCCGTCCATTACATCTCAAAATGTTGTCTGTTCCGATCTTGAATTCCGTTGCTCTCCCTTGCGCTATCAGCTCTACCTTCTCTTGCAGTAGTTTGTCATGAACCTACTGATTTCTAATCTCGTCCAACAATCCATTAGAAATGGTGAGCATACCGAATTTCAGCTTCCCCGGTGAAACTTCCACGCTCAACTTCAAATCTCGAAACTTCTCGAGCATCTCTAACTCCTTGATCATCATTCTTTGAGGCTAAAAGCGCTCTTTACGCTCAATGCATCTGCTACTACGTTAGCCTTACCGGGATGGTATTCCAGCGTGAAGTCGTAATCTTTCAAAAATTTTGTCCATCTTCGCTGTCGCATGTTGAGCTCCTTCTGATCGAATAGATACTTCAAGCTCTTGTGGTCGCTGAAAACAGTGAACGTGCTCCCGTAAAGGTAGTGTCTCCAAATCTTTAGTGCAAATACCACTGCGGCAAGCTCCAAATCGTGAGTAGGGTAGTTCCTCTCATGAATCTTGAGCTGTCTAGAAGCATACGCTACGACTTTTCGGTGTTGCATCAGCACGCATCCCAATCCTTGGTGTGACGCATCGCAGTAAACCTCATAAGGTTCTTCTGGTTGGGGCAAAATCAACACTGGTGCTGTTGTTAAGAGCTCCTTCAGCCTCTGAAAACTGGATTCGCACTCTTCAGTCCAAGCAAAAGGCTGGTCCTTCCTCGTAAGTCGTGTAAGTGGTGCGATAATCTTTGAGAATCCCTCGATGAATCTTCGGTAATAGCCTGCTAAGCCTACGAAACTTCTGATATCAGTGACAGTCTTCGGTTGTTCCCACGCTAAAACAGCCTTGACCTTCGCTGGATCCACTGCTATTCCGCTTTTAGTAATGACATGTCCGAGAAGTTCACTTCCTCAAGCCAGAATTCACATTTGGACAAGTTCGCATAAAGCTGCTTCTCACGCAGTATCTGCAGTACTCGGTGTAAGTGCCCTTCGTGCTCTTCTCTGCTCTTTGAGTAGATCAATATGTCGTCGATGAACACTACTACAAATTGGTCCAAAAACGAGTGGAAAATCCTATTCATGTAATCCATAAACACTGCTGGCGTATTCGTCACCCCAAACGGCATCACCAAGTACTCATAATGACCATATCTGGTCCTGAAAGCGGTCTTGGGAATATCCTCTTCCTTCACTCGTATCTGATGGTAGCCTGACTTTAAGTCAATCTTTGAAAATATCGCAGCTCCACGTAGTTGATCCATCAAGTCATCGATACGCGGTAATGGATACCGGTTCTTCACAGTAGCCTTGTTGAGTTGACGATAGTCCACACACAGTCTGCATCGTCCATCCTTCTTCTTGACCAATAACACTGGTGCTCCCCATGGTGACACGCTCGGTCGTATGAACTGTTTTGACTCCAAATGCTCAATCTGAGATTTCAGCTCCTTCATCTCGGCTGGAGACATTGTAACACCTGAGGACGAGATCGACATCGTATTAGGACGACGTATCGAGACCTCGACCAAGACCTTGTGTCGAGATCCCGTGCCAAGATCGTTTGCCGAGGTCATTTGCCGAGCTGAGGAGACCGCGTGCACTAGCTGCTGAACTGAGGAGATCGCGTGTCGAGTTGATGAAGTCGCGTACCGAGCTGATGAGGACGCATGTCGAGCTGAGGAGGCCGCGTTCACGAACTCGTGTTAGAACCTTGTGCGCTTGCACGAGCACCCTTGTCGACATCGTGTCGAGATGATACCTCGTATTCTTTCGAACGTTATTGGCGCTATTATTATATTGTTTGTAATAATTACATTGTCGGCTTGCCGCTCGCCGTGGTGTCTAGACCGCTGACCGACGAGTAGAGAGTAATTATGAGAGGAACGATTAGACGGGTAGATGATTGATGGGATTGGCATCTTATAGCTGGAGTTACGATTATACCCTTCTCTCACCAGCTGTATTCACGATCAGTTTTCCCTCAAACACTCATTTCTCTTTTCTTCTTTCTTCTTCCTTCCTTCTGCTCTGAGTTTCGTTGTTTTCTCCAAGAACTTCCATCGACGAAACCGTGAGTTCCATCGAGATTCTGCACAAATTTTCTTCATCAACCTTGTTCATCATCATCTTCTCGACCCATATCTCGCCTGCTCGACCACCATTGAGGTATGAAGAATAGATTTTTCTTTTTCTCTGTGCTACTGTTTAGCGCTACTTATCTTTCCATTTTTAGCCAGTTTTATGCTTCCAAATCATGTCAAACTGATGGGTTTTCTTCTTCACAATATTACCTATCTTTCTAACCGATTAATTGGGCTTGTAAAACAAATTTTCTTCCCCTGTTTTTCTGCAATCGGCAGTGCCCAGAAACTCTTCATTTTCGGTCTATTTCGATTTCTTGTTTTTCGTTTGTTGCTTCTAGTTGTTTTTGTTGTCGATCTATCTGTTGAAGCATCAGATAACCTTTTTCATGAACTTTTGATCGAAAACCCTAACTTTGTGTTAGAGGAAAAATATATTTCAGTTCTTGAGTTTTATATTTTTCTGGGTTGTGGTTAAGTTTGGGAAGAGAGCTAAGTGTATTAGAACCCATAGATCGAGCTGAGTTGTGTTTGTTTTAGGAAGTCTGATTCCCGAGATCGAGTGATTTCCGAATCGAGGTGTACGGGAGAGCGAATCCAAGGACGTGGAAGCAGTGGGATCCAGATCGAGAACTGTACGTGTTGAGGTCGACTGAGAAGCGTACGTGTCGAGGTCGATTGAAGACAGCCGTGTCGAGATCGAGTAAGAGAAGTCGTTGTCGAGCAACTTTAGCTTGGAGTTCGGTAAGGGCGCTTCACATTAATACTTTCGTAGTATGCTAGCGTAAGGGCAACTCCTAGATATCTCTAAGACTTTATTTTTATTGTTATATTTATGTATGGACTCCTTGATTGGTGTCGAGATTGGAATGTTGTAATATGATTGAGTTTTGCATGTATTTGATATGTGATTGAATATATGTTGTGAATGGTGTATTGCTGTCGAATTGCGTTTCTTCATGCAGAATGTTTTATTGCTTAAATGTCGAATTGTGTTTTCTTCATGTTAAGCATGCTCTCTTTATTTGATATGTGATCAAGTAAGTTGTGTTACTCTTTGACATGCGGCGAGCTAATCATCGAGTGAGAGAGCTAGGGAGTCGTATGACGTTTTGAGCCGACCCGGATAATCGAGGGTGCTAGGTCCCCTTTTTGTTTATGGTGGATTGGCTAGGCGTCGCATTATCAGTTTGGGGTTGGACCTGCTGATTAATGCATGGTATCGGTTTGGGGTTGGACCTGCCGTTTACCTATTACGTCAGTTTGGGGATGGACCTGCTGACGATATTCCGGAATAAGAGTCGAGTCGAGTCTAGAGTGAGATGGTCGAGTCACGTGTGGTGATTGAGATATATTATTGTGTTGCTTATATCCTTTATGTCGAGCTTATCTTGAATTGTTGAGAAGTTGACCCTTTCCCGTGGTGCCTTCAATCCATGACGGTTACCCAGGCGATGTCGAGGGCGCAGGGAACTCGACAGTAGATGATGCCGAGGAGGAGCTCGACGAGGACCCGAGTGACGACCTGTACTTGTCGTGATTGATTGTTTGTTCGACGTATTTCTTTTGATGACTGTACCTTGTTTTCTTTTGGAGTAGTATGTCGTGACCAGTTTGGGCAGTGTTGTTTTGTTGTTTCAGGGTAGACTGGTGGTCTTACTTTTGGAGCAGCCCCCTGCGTGGGAGTTCACTAAGTACCCCAGGGTATGATTGCTCTTTGAAGTCGCTGCATCTTTGTTGTATTTTCTTTGCACGTTTGTTTCTCTGTATTTTGTATAGATTATTATTTTGTGTGATATATATATATATATATATGTATGTTATGCATGTATGTTTTATTAGAATTTAAGTCTTGTGTCTTAGTTGCACCATGTTTCGAAAGTCATAATTACTACGATGTGCACGAGTTGGTTTTAAAAAAAAATATATATCGTATTTTTAAAAGGCACAAGAGTTTTGTTTTTAAAACACATCTCATATAGGTTTATGTTGAGCTTGGTGTGTTGAGCTCAGGTAACTCGAGCTCGGTATATTGAGCTCGGTAGCGGTCCTGAAACGGTCGTTACATTGTTGGTATCGAGCATTCGGTTCGACCGAGCCGCATAGGAAATTTGACCGTCACCGTGGTCGGGTTATGTGTTGGGTACCTAGTTGTATTATATTGATTGTCGTTTGACTAAGTGAAGCACTTATTGCTTGAGAAATTGTTTGAACTGTTTCTTGATTGAAGCGGTGTGTTTTAACACATCCTTGTTGTGAGATTCTGACAGGTTTTGAACTTTGTGGAATCTAATGCCACCTCGTAGGAATACGATACCAAATCGAGAACGCCGACATGGAACAAGCAATTCAAGCTATGACCGAGATGGCGGCAGCCATGGCTCAACAATCACCGCCAGAACTCAACAGCTAACGCGATGGCTCAACAGACGGCAGCGTTAACTCAGCGAACTGCAGCGGCAAAGAACGAGCGAAATCTAAATGTCAAGCTAGAGGATTGGCGGACTTCAGAAGCATGATCCACCGAAGTTCTACGGTGAGCCAAATCCAGATAAAGTCGATCTTTGGATGCAAGAGATCGAGAAGATCTTTGAGGCACTCCATTGCGGGACAACGCGTGAAGGTCGACTATGCCACCTACTTCATCGCTAGAGACGCAGAGTATTGGTGGAGGGAGTGAAGCAAACATTTATAAGCGAACGTCGCGAGATGACCTGGGAGCTTTTTCGTGAAAGGTTCTTGGACAAGTACTTCCTGACATCGCACGAGCCGAGAAGGAGCAAGAGTTTCTTCAATCGCAGAAGGCAACTCGACAGTTGTCCGAGTATGCGCCAAGTTCGAGTCGTTGGCGAGGTATTTCAGTCCATTTCGTGATCGAGTTGACTAGAGATGGTTGAGTGAGAGATTCCAACGAGATTGAGATTCGACATTCGTAAGTCGGTGGTGTCGTTGAGGATCCAAACCTCCAAGAGCTGATTGATCGATGTGTCGAGGTAGAAGGAGTGAGGAGCCACAAGAAGAAGATTGTAGGCAAACCGGTGAGACCCAGTGCGGGGCGTAGATTTGCACGTAAGGAAACAACCGCAGAAGAAGCCGTGACGACCGACCTCGTGGAACGGCAACAGGACAAGATCGTCCGATGACCCAGGTACCGAGAAGCGAGGACGACGTGTCGAGGTGACTTGTTTCCGCTGTGGAAAGACGGGACATTACGCCAATAATCAGTACTCGTAAGGAGGGTGTGCTACAACTGCAAGAAGCCAGGGCATTTTGCCAAGGATTGTCCTACACCCAAAGCTGAACCGACGATGCTTGCGGCAAGGGCCAAAGGGAAGCGTCAAGTGGCTAAAGGCGAGTTTTCGCATGAGTGGCGAGGAAGCGAGCGAGTGAAGATCTTATCCAAGGTGAATGTGAGATCGAGGGTAAATCCTTATCCGTTCTTTTTGATTCATGCAACCCATTCCTTTATTTCTTCCGATTGTGTGAACCATTTGAACTTGATCGTGATCGCTTTACCGCTTAAATTAGTAGTTACAACCCCACCGCTAAAACCTTAGTCACAAACACCGCATGTCTTAATTGTGTAGTGGTTATTGAGTAGAAAGTTTGTGGTCAATTTGGTTTGTTTGCCTCTTAAGGGCTTAGATGTCATCCTCGGGATGGATTGGTTGTCACACCACCATGTCCTTTTGGACTGTGCCCGTAAACCGTAATTTTTCCAGACCTTGGAGTCTCCAATTATCTTTCACGAACGTATTGGAGTTTCTTTGAAAGAAGGAACTAGGGAATACATGTATCCGCTAGTTCGGAAGTTTTCCCAGATCGACGTGAAGAATGTTCCAGTGGTGTGTGACTTTGAGGACGCTTTTCCAAGACGTGCAGGGTTACCACCAGTACGAGAGGTCGAGTTCTCCATCGACCTGATTCCAGGGACAGGACCGATTTCCAAAGCGCCATACAGGATGTCTCCTACCGAGATGAAAGAACTGAAGTCCCAGATCGAACACTTGGAGTCAAAGCAATTCATACGACCGAGCGTGTCACCGTGGGGAGCTCCAGTGTTGTTGGTTAAGAAGAAGGATGGACGATCAAGGCTGTGCGTGGACTACCGCGAGCTCAACAAGGTTACCGTGAAGAACCGTTATCCGTTACCACGTATTGACGACTTGATGGATCAACTTCGTGGAGCGGCGATCTTTTCCAAGATAGACTTGAAGTCGGGCTACCATCAGATTCGCGTGAAGGAGGAAGATGTCGCCAAAACAGCTTTCAGGACTAGATACGGTCACTACGAGTACTTGGTGATGCCGTTTGGAGTGACGAATGCGCCAGCTGTGTTTATGGATTACATGAATAGGATTTTCCATTCGTTTTTGGATCAGTTCGTTGTAGTGTTTATCGACGACATATTGATTTACTCGAGGAACCGAGAAGAGCACGCAGAACACTTATGTCGAGTACTGCAGATATTACGAGATAAGCAACTCTATGCCAACCTGTCGAAGTGTGAATTTTGGCTTGAAGAGGTGAATTTTCTTGGCCACGTGATTTCCAAAGAAGGGATAGCTGTGGATCCAACTAAGATTGAGGCTGTGCTAGCGTGGGAACAGCCGAAGACGGTTCTAGTCGGGGAGTTTTGTCGGCTTAGCAGGATATTACCGAAGATTCATTGAAGGTTTCTCGAAGATTGTCGCGCCTCTTACACGACTGACGAGGAAGGATCAACCTTTTGCCTGGACCGAGGAGTGTGAAGCCGCCAATGATCAAGGAGCTTTTGACGACGGCAGCGCTGTCTGATTTTGCCTCAACCCGAAGAGCCTTCGAGGTGTATTGTGATGCGTCACACCAGGGATTGGGATGCGTCTTTGATGCAACATCGGAAGGTGGTCGCGTATGCTTCAAGACGACTTAAGATTCACGAGAGGAACTACCCTACTCACGACTTGAGCCGGGCAGCAGAGTTTTTGCGAAGATATGGAGGCACTACCTTTATGGGAGCACTCTTCGTTTTCAGCGATCACAAGAGCTTGAAGTACTGCTCGATCGTAAAGAGCTCAACATGCGTCGGCGTAGATGGACGTAATTTCAAGGACTACGACTTTACGTTGGAATACCATCCCGTAAGGCTAACGTAGTAGCAGATGCATTGAGCAGAAGAGCGCTTTAACCTCGGCAATGATGATCAAGGAGTTGGAGATGCTCGAGAAGTTCCGAGACTTGAAGTCGAGTGTCGAAGTTTCACCGGGAAGTCGAGATTTGGTATGCTTACCATTTCTAACAGATTGTTGGACGAGATCCGAGACCAGCAAGTTCATGACGAGCTTCTGCAAGAGAAGATTCAGTTGATAGCGCAAGGGAAGGCGACGGAATTTCACGTCGGAGCGGACGACATCTTGAGGTGCAATGGCCGAGTATGCGTACCTAACGATCCGAGCCGAGGAAGTTGATTCTCGACGCGCATAAGAGCAACTTTAGTATTCATCCAGGAGTTACGAAGATGTATCAAGACTTGAAGAAGCATTTTTGGTGGTCCTGAATGAAGAAGCAAGTGGCCGAGCACGTAGCTCGTGTTTGGCGTGTCGGCGAAGGTGGAGCACCAACGACCGCGGGAATGCTACAATCGTTTGGCGTACCCGTATGGAAATGGGATAGTATTTCCATGGATTTCGTTGTAGGTTTGCGAAGACGCAGAAGAAGAATGATTCGATTTGGGTGATCGTCGACCGATTGACCAAATCTGCTCATTTCTTACCAAAGGAGGTCGACATACAACGTGGAAAAGTCGACCGAGATCTACATCGCGAGATAGTACGACTTCATGGAATACCTCTTCGATCGTGTCGGACCGAGATCCGAAGTTCACGCCTCATTTTTGGAGGGAATTGCAAGGAGCGATGGGAACCGAGCTCAGGCTTAGCTCGGCATATCATCCACGGTCGACGGTCGATCGAGAGAACGATCCAATCACTTGAAGATTTGTTACGAGCTTGTGCGTTAGATCACCGAGGAAGTTGGGACGACGCCTTACCATTGGTGGAGTTCACCTACAATAACAGTTTCCATGCGAGTATTGGAATGGCACCTTTGAAGCGCCAGTATGGACGGAAATGTCGACGCCTCTTTGTTGGTACCAGGACGGCGAGCTTAATCGTCAGAGGACCAGATATGATCCAGCGGACTACCGAGAAGATCCGCTTGATCGTAGATCGGATGCGAGCATCTCAAAGTCGACGTAAGAGTTATGCGGACCAACGACGTCGACCACTCGAGTTCGAGGAAGGAGAACATGTATTTCTTAGAGTCACCCCCACTACTGGAGTTGGTCGAGCGATCAAATCCAAGAAACTTACCCCTAAATTTATTGGACCTTACCAGATTCTTCGTCGTATTGGTCCAGTGGCATATCAGATTGCCTTGCCACCATTCTTGTCGAACATTCACGACGTCTTCCACGTCTCACAATTGCGGAAGTATGTTTCCGACCCCTCTCATGTCATCGAACCGGATGTGATTCAACTGAAGGACGACCTATCTTTCGAAGCATTGCCAGCAAGGATCGTTGATCGGAAAGCCAAACAGTTGCGGAACAAAGAGATTCAACTTGTCAAAGTTGTGTGGGATCAGAAGACGGGAGATGCGACTTGGGAGCTGGAGGAGAAGATGAAGACTCGAGACTGAACTTTTCCGAGGTAAGAATCTTATTTGCAATTTCGAGGACTAAATTTTTTAGAGGGAGAGATTGTAACACCTGAGGACGAGATCGACATCGTATTAGGACGACGTGATCGAGACCTCGACCAAGACCTTGTGTCGAGATCCCGTGCCAAGATCGCTTGCCGAGGTCATTTGCCGAAAGCCGAGGAGCACCGCGCGGCACTAGCCGCCGAATCGAGGAGGTCGCGTGTCGAGTTGATGAAGTCGCGTACCGAGCTGATGAGGACGCATGTCGAGCTGAGGAGGCCGCGTTCACGAACTCGTGTTAGAACCTTGTGCGCTTGCACGAGCACCCTTGTCGACATCGTGTCGAGATGATAACTCGTATTCTTTCGAACGTTATTCAGCGCTATTATTATATTGTTTGTAATAATTACATTGTCGGCTTGCCGTTCTCGTCGTGTGTCTAGACCGTTGACCGACAGAGTAGAGAGTAATTATGAGAGGAACGATTAGACGGGTAGATGATTGATGGGATTGGCATCTTATAGCTGGAGTTACGATTATACCCTTCTCTCACCAGCTGTATTCACGATCAGTTTTCCCTCAAACACTCATTTCTCTTTTCTTCTTTCTTCTTCCTTCCTTCTGCTCTGAGTTTCGTTGTTTTCTCCAAGAACTTCCATCGACGAAACCGTGAGTTCCATCGAGATTCTGCACAAATTTTCTTCATCAACCTTGTTCATCATCATCTTCTCGACCCATATCTCGCCTGCTCGACCACCATTGAGATATGAAGAACAGATTTTTCTTTTTCTCTGTGCTACTGTTTAGCGCTACTTTTCTTTCCATTTTTAGCCAGTTTTATGCTTCCAAATCATGTCAAACTGATGGGTTTTCTTCTTCACAATATTACCTATCTTTCTAACCGATTAATTGGGCTTGTAAAACAAATTTTCTTCCTCGCTTTTTCGCAATGGCAGCGCTCCGTAAACTCTTCATTTTCGGTCTATTTCGATTTCTTGTTTTTCGCTTTGTTGCTTCGTGTTGTTGTTGTCGATCTATCTGTTGAAGCATCGGATAACCTTTTTCATGAACTTTTGATCGAAAAACCCTAACTTTGTGTTAGAGGAAAAATATATTTCAGTTCTTGAGTTTTATATTTTTCTGGGTTGTGGTTAAGTTTGGGAAGAGAGCTAAGTGTATTAGAACCCATAGATCGAGCTGAGTTGTGTTTGTTTTAGGAAGTCTGATTCCCGAGATCGAGTGATTTCCGAATCGAGGTGTACGGGAGAGCGAATCCAAGGACGTGGAAGCAGTGGGATCCAGATCGAGAACTGTACGTGTTGAGGTCGACTGAGAAGCGTACGTGTCGAGGTCGATTGAAGACAGCCGTGTCGAGATCGAGTAAGAGAAGTCGTTGTCGAGCAACTTTAGCTTGGAGTTCGGTAAGGGCGCTTCACATTAATACTTTCGTAGTATGCTAGCGTAAGGGCAACTCCTAGATATCTCTAAGACTTTATTTTTATTGTTATATTTATGTATGGACTCCTTGATTGGTGTCGAGATTGGAATGTTGTAATATGATTGAGTTTTGCATGTATTTGATATGTGATTAAATATATGTTGTGAATAATGTTTTATTGCTTAAATGTCGAATTGTGTTTTCTTCATGTTAAGCATGCTCTCTTTATTTGATATGTGATCAAGTAAGTTGTGTTACTCTTTGACATGCGGCGAGCTAATCATCGAGTGAGAGAGCTAGGGAGTCGTATGACGTTTTTGAGCCGGACCCAGATAACTGAGGGTGCTAGGTCCCCTTTTTGTTTATGGTGGATTGGCTAGGCGTCGCATTATCAGTTTGGGGTTGGACCTGCTGATTAATGCATGGTATCGGTTTGGGGTTGGACCTGCCGCTTACCTATTACGTCAGTTTGGGGATGGACCTGCTGACGATATTCCGGAATAAGAGTCGAGTCGAGTCTAGAGTGAGATGGTCGAGTCACGTGTGGTGATTGAGATATATTATTGCTGTTTGCTTATATCCTTTATGTCGAGCTTATCTTGAATTGTTGAGAAGTTGACCCTTTCCCGTGGTGCCTTCAATCCATGACGGTTACCCAGGCGATGTCGAGGGCGCAGGAACTTCGGCGATAGATGATGCCGAGGAGGAGCTCGACGAGGACCCGAGTGACGACTGCACTTGTCGTGGATTGATTGTTTGTTCGACGTATTTCTTTTGATGACTGTACCTTGTTTTCTTTTGGAGTAGTATGTCGTGACCGGTTTGGCGGTGTTGTTTTGTTGTTTCAGGGTAGATCTGGTGGTCTTACTTTTGGAGCAACCCTGCGTGGGAGTTCTGCTGGAAGTACCCCAGGTATGATTGCTCTTTTGAAGTAAATCGTACCTTAGGTGTATTTTCTTTGCACATTTGCTACTCTGTATTTTGTATACATTATTATTTCGAGTGATATATATATATATATATATGTATGTTATGCATGTATGTTTTATTAGAATTTAAGTCTTGTGTCTTAGTTGCACCATGTTTCGAAAAGCTGTAATTACTCTGATGTGCACGAGTTGGTTTTAAAAAAAAAAAAATATATCGTATTTTTAAAAGGCACAAGAGTTTTGTTTTTAAAACACATCTCATATAGGTTTATGTTGAGCTTGGTGTGTTGAGCTCGGTAACTCGAGCTCGGTATATTGAGCTCGGTAGCGGTCCGGAAACGGGTCGTTACAGACATCCTGTAGGGCGCTATTGAAATAGGTCCTGTCCCTGGAATCAAGTCGATGGAAAACTCGATTTCTCGCACCGGTGGTAACCCCGGTACATCTTCTGGAAATACGTCTGCAAAGTCACGCACCACAGGAACATTCTTCACTTCGATTTCCTGGGAAACTTCTGAACTAGCCAGATACATGTATTCCCTAGCTCCCTCTAACAAGGTGATTCCGATATGTTCGGCCGAAAGGTAGTTAGAGACTCTAAGGTCTGGAAAAATTACGGTTTTACGGGCACAGTCCAAGAGGACATGGTGGTGTGACAACCAATCCATCCCGAGAATGACATCTAAACCCTTAAGAGGTAAACAGACCAAATTGACCACAAATCTTCTACCCTGAATAACCACTACACAATTTAGACATGCAGTTTTTTTTTTGATAGGCAATTTAGACATGCAGTATTGGTAACCAAGGTTTTAGCTGCTGGGGTTGTAACTACCAATTTGAACGGTAAACCAGTCACAGACAATTTTAGACGATCTACGCAATCAGAGGAAATAAATGAATGGTTCGCGCCCGAATCAAAAAGGACGGATAAGGATTTACCCTCAATCTCACATTCACCCTGGATCAGATCATCAGATTGCTCTGCTTCCTCGCCGCTCATACAGAAGACCCTGCCTTTAGCTACCTGACGCTTCCCTTTTGCCTTCGTCGCATGCATTGCCGGTTCAGTTTTGGGTGTTGGGCAGTCCTTGGCAAAATGCCCTGGCTTCTTACAGTTGAAGCATACATCCTCCTTCTGAGTAAAGTTACTCGCATAATGTCCTGGCTTTCCACAACGGAAACAAATCACTTCTACGCCAGTCTGACCTCCGCTTCTCGCTCCCTGGGCCATCGGACGATATTGTCCCCTGTTGTTGTTCCCCTGGGTGGTGTAAGGCTTCTTGCCGCTTTCCTTTCAGGCAAATCTACATCCCGTGCCCGAGGTCTCATTGGTCCACCTCGCGCTTTCTTCTTGTGGCTTCTTACTCCTTCTACCTCAACACAGCGATCAATCAGCTCTTGGAGGTTTCTAATCCTCAATGATACCACTGACTTCTTGATATCAAATCTCAGACCTCTCTGGAATCTTTTGCTTAGCCAGCTCTGATCGACTCGGTCGCGGAACGGACTGAAATACCTAGCCAGTGACTCAAACTTCGCCGCATACTCTGACACTGTCATACTGCCTTATTGTAGTTGAAGAAACTCTTGCTCCTTCTCAGCTCGTGCAGTATCTGGGAAGTACTTGTCCAAGAACCTTTCACAGAAAATCTCCCAGGTCATCTCTTAACGTTCTGCTGTCAGTGTCTGCTTTACTCCTTTCCACCAATATTCTACATCTCCCAGTAGCAGATAGGTGGCGTAGTCCACCTTCACATTGTTTGGGCAGTGAAGTGCCTCGAAGATCTTCTCGATCTCTTGCATCCAAAGATCAGCTTTGTCTGGATTTGGCTCACCATAGAACTTCGGTGGGTCGTGCTTCCGAAAGTCTGCCAACCCTCTCGCTTCAGCATTCCGCTCTGCTCGTTGTTGTTGCTGTAAATTCTGCTGGGTCAATGCTGCCATTTGTTGGGCCATTGCATTCGACTGTTGAGTTGCAGCAGCTGATTGTTGAGCCATGGCTGCCGCCATCTCTGTCATAGCCTGAATCAATCGATCCATATTGGCGTTCTCAGGTACAGTCATCGTATCCCTACGAGGTGGCATTAGATTCCACAAAGTTCAAAACCTGTCAGAATCTCGCAACAAAGATGTGTTAAGACACACTGCTTCAATCAAGAAACAATTCAAACAATTTTTCAAGCAATAAGTGCTTCACTTAATCAAGCAGCAATCAATACAGTACAACTATGTACCCGACACACATATCCCGACACAGTGACCAGTCCCAATTTCCTATGTACAGCCCGGTGAGAACCGAACTGCTCTGATACCACCATTGTAACGACCCGTTTCTGGACCGTTACAGAGCTAAACTAAACCTGTATGCGATGCATTTTAAAACGGTACTCTTGTGCCCTTTAGAAAAATGCGGTACTTTTTTTTTATATATATCAATAATTTCCGGCAAGCGCACATCAGAGTAATTACAGCTTTTCGAAACATGGTGCAACTAAGACACAAGACTTAAATACTGATAAAACATACATGCATAAATACATAAGTCATATACACAGTAGGTGCAAAAATAACAGAGTAGGAAATGTGCAAAGAAATACACCTATGGTATGATGACCCTCAAGAGAGCAATCATACCCTGGGGGTACTCCCGGCAGACACCCACGCAGGGGGCTGCTCCAAAAGTGAAACCACCAGTCTACCCTGTAATAACAAAACATCACCCGGCCCAACTGGTCACAACCACTGTACACAAAAGACATACTACAACCATCCCAAGAAAACATATAATAAACATAGTCAATCACGACAAATAAAGGTCGTCATCCGGATCCTCGAAGAGGTCCTCCTCACCCTCATCTGCTATCGGGTTCCCTGCTCCCTCGCCATCGCCTAGGTAACCATCATGGATTGAAGGCACCACGGGAAAGGGTCAACTTCTCAACAAATCAAGATAATCAAGGCATAAAGAAATAAGCAAACAACAATGTATATCATTCACAACACGTGACTCAACCCTCTCACTCTAGACTCGACTCAACTCGCTACTCATTTTCTCTCTACTCGACAATTATTCCGGAAAGCAGACGCAGATCCATCAACTGACATACCAGCCGTAGCCTTGGGATCTTTCGCTTCTCCCTAGGTATGCAGCCCTGGTCCCTACGCTGCGACGTCTAGTCAATCTCCCGTAAACAAAAGGGGACCTAGCACCCTCAGTTATCCGGGTCACGGCTCAAAAACGTCACGACGACTCGCCTAGCTCTCTCACTCGATGAACAGCTCGCCGCTCAAGATAGTCAAAGAGTGACGCATAAAATTACTTGACCGCATATCAAATATAGAGAGCATGCTTAACATGAAGAAAACGCAATTCGACATTTTAAGCAATAAAAACACCCTGCATGAAGATACGCAATTCAACAGCAACACGCAATTTGTGGCATATATTCAATCTCATATCAAATAATGCATAACTCAATCATATCACAACATTACATGCTTGACACGTAAATCAAGGAATCCATCCCTCTGCAACCCGATGGAGTTGACAGAGAGGTACACACATGTGGGGGGTTGGGTTCAGGAGACCAACCACAAAGTTTTCACCCACGAATGACTCGGAATATGTTCGATCGCACGACAACAATAAACGAAGGGGTTCGAAGACCCTAACTTCGAACTCGTAGAGTTCTCAGACTTCTTCGTATTTAAAAAAAGCAATTTAAATAACAAAACAATAGCTTAAGCATATCCAAAGTTGTCCTTACACAGGGACATAAAAATGAATCCTAAATGTCTAGAAGTGCCCTTACCGCTTGTCACCGCAAACACTGCTCCTACTTCCTCGGGTCCGCTTCTACGTACACCTCGATTTCCGCGCCGCACGATCTCGGAAACTTCGATTCCTATTACGTGAACAACTTAGTACAAACTAGAAATCCTAATAACACTTATTCCTCACTTATCCCTTACTTAACCCAACACTCAAGAATCCAAAGAAAATAACATTTAAAACAAAGGTTTCTTGCGTAACAAGTAACTCAAGATAACTCTTTTAACTAGTTTGAAAAACTTTCACATAAACACACATTTACACAACTAAGGCATAAATAATGTTTTTCATTAAAAACTCTCTAGGCCTCTCGGCCTCTAGCTTGTTTTTCTCCTGAAAACTCTCTTTAAACAGTTCCCAGTTCACTTCATGTTCCTGTTCCTCCAACAATCTTCTCTTGCCCCTCCATCAGGACTCTGCATTGCTAATCAGCATAAAAGAAGAAAAAGATACCTTCCTTTCCTCACGAGTATTCATAGTCACAAAGACCTTCTCAATCTCCTCAATCCATTTCTCAGCTCCCTCGGGGTTAAAATCCCCGTCAAACTGTGGAGGATTTGCCTTCAGAAAATTTGTCACACCACTACCATAACTCCTCTCTTCCCACCTAGTCTGAGCCGCCTGTAGAAACTGAGCATTCTGCTGTGCTTGCTGAAGCATAGCAGTCGCCAGCTCCCTGACAGACCATAAGGTCTCATTTGAATCATGACCTCCTCTAACTCAAGAGGTTTCCCCATTTCCATTACATGCCTCATTCACTCTCTCACGCATAGGTCTACCACGACGAGCCATGAAGTCCTGAAAAAGAAATCAAGCTCGAGGTTCATAAGATATAAAAAATCATAGAAATATATGCCATATATCTATGAATTTATAACATGTCACCTTCATTTAAAGAAATAAAGATAACACAGACATTCTACCCAACTTCTAAAAATAGTCATATTCGGTGTGAATACGACTAGACTCAGCTAAAGTTAACACCCTAAATACCTCACAGTCCGGTTAGGGCCGAACTGCTCTGATACCACAAATGTAACACCCCACAGTCCTATTCACGCTTTATTCTGCATAATTGCCTAACTCGCGTAATATATATATATATATATATATATGTATGTATCATAATATCAGAGTGCAGTGTGTAGTGTATAAGGTAAAGGTACAGTCATCCAAAATATCATAAACTTGTGAGGCTAACCTGCTGCCTCAACAAAACAAAACACAAAATATAAACATAAGCAAAAAGGACTCCTAGCCAACACAAAATCAAACACCTCAGCGAGGGGGAAACTAAGAGATCCCACTCTGTGACCCCGCCCGCATAGGAAACAACCTTCGGTAGTCATGAGTTTTCATGTGATGAGAGGGACAAGATATCGTTCCTCTCCCACGCCTCTGCCTCCCATGCTGACTGGACCGCTGTGATGGCTGGTGGGTGGCACCAGCATCGGCTGAGGAGGCATTGGTGGATAACCTCCATAACTAAAGCTCGGTGGAAACCCTGGTGCCTGCCACATTTGCTGAAATGGATGTCTCTGACAAATATGGAAATCTCCCGAGAAGTTGACAATCAGAAGAACGGGAATCCAGAAGTAAACGGAGATGGTGCATGTGTAAATCACTGCCTGACGCACATGATCAATCTCCCACCCCATGCCGTCAAAGTCATGGTACTGTATCTCAAAGTCACCACATACGGGTATCAGCGAGGGTAGGAGCATCGACGGATGCATCAAGAGGAACTGCTCCATCGGATGGTGTTGCTGCTGCATTGTCCTCCTCAACAAAGTCTAACATAGAAAATATACATATACATGCAAGCATACAAACACAGGGAGGTAAGAATAACACACCTATTAAAAAGCGGGAAATGCATAAGTAGAATGAGTGTTAGACAATCAATACAGGCAATCACATATATCACAATAAGATCTAACTACCCTCTTCCATTTACCACATGTCTCTCAATGAGTTATGCATCATGGCATCTTTTCTCTTACTATTGTCACTGTACTCCCCATTTTCGTTAGGAATACTCATTGGCGAACCCCCTTTTCTATTAGGGTTGCCGTCCCCCTTTCCCGTTTGGGACTCCCGTCTCCCTTTTTCGATAGAGCATGGAGCGACACTAGCCTAGTTCATGAGGTATTCTGTGACGCCTGAGGCTGACGAGGGTGGGGAGTGATCGCCAGTGCATTGAGCACGAACAAAGAAGCGGCTCCTGGCATGCTTCTAGGCTAGGGGACACGTGAATGAACCGAATTTACACCGGAATGAGAGGGATCCTGAGGCTGTGTAGGTATGGGACTGCATGGTTGAAGGATGACTTAAAAGAATTGATTGGTACTACCTATACTAACAAGATGCATCTTCTTTTCGAGAGCCCAGAACATAAGAACTCCATAGTTAAGCGTGCTTGACTTGGAGCACTCTTAGGATGGGTGACCTTCTGGGAAGTTTTCCAAAACGCATGTGAGTGAGGACAAAGCACGCTGAAAAGACCCGTGTTGGTTTATGGGGACAGTCGGCAATCTTGAAAGTAGTCTGGGCAGTTACAAATGGTATCAAAGCGGACCTCTCCCAGTACGGTGTGGTTCGGGGATGAACCATGTGGAAGCTGGTGGGCATGTGACGCCTGAGGTCGACGAGGCGGGTAGTGATCGCCGGTGCATTGAGCATGGACAAAGAAGCGGCTCCTGGCATGCTTCTAGGCTAGGGGATACATGAATGAACCGAATTTATACCGGAATGAGAGGGATCCTGAGGTTGTGCAGGTATGGGATTGCATGGTTGAAGGATGACTTAAAAGAATTGATTGGTACTACCTATACTAATAAGATGCATCTTCTTTTTGGGAGCTCAGAAAATAAGAACTCCATAGTTAAGCGTGCTTGACTTGGAGCACTCTTGGGATGGGTGACTTTCTGGGAAGTTTCCAGAAAGCGTGTGAGTGAGGACAAAGCACGCTGAAAAGACCCGTGTTGGTTTATGGGGACAGTCGGCAATCTTGAAAGTAGTCTGGGCAGTTACAAATGGTATCAAAGCGGACCTCTCCCAGTACGGTGTGGTTCGGGGATGAACCATGTGGAAGCTGGTGGGCATGTGACGCCTGAGGCTGACGAGGGCGGGTAGTGATCGCCGGTGCATTGAGCATGGACAAAGAAGCGGCTCCTGGCATGCTTCTAGGCTAGGGGATACATGAATGAACCGAATTTATACCGGAATGAGAGGGATCCTGAGGTTGTGCAGGTATGGGACTGCATGGTTGAAGGATGACTTAAAAGAATTGATTGGTACTACCTATACTAATAAGATGCATCTTCTTTTTGGGAGCTCAGAAAATAAGAACTCCATAGTTAAGCGTGCTTGACTTGGAGCACTCTTGGGATGGGTGACTTTACGGAAGTTTCGTAAAGCGTGTGAGTGAGGACAAAGCACGCTGAAAAGACCCGTGTTGGTTTATGGGGACAGTCGGCAATCTTGAAAGTAGTCTGGGCAGGTACAAATGGTATCAAAGCGGACCTCTCCCAGTACGGTGTGGTTCGGGGATGAACCATGTGGAAGCTGGTGGGCATGTGACGCCTGAGGCTGACGAGGGCGGGTAGTGATCGCCGGTGCATTGAGCATGGACAAAGAAGCGGCTCCTGGCATGCTTCTAGGCTAGGGGATACATGAATGAACCGAATTTATACCGGAATGAGAGGGATCCTGAGGTTGTGCAGGTATGGGACTGCATGGTTGAAGGATGACTTAAAAGAATTGATTGGTACTACCTATACTAATAAGATGCATCTTCTTTTTGGGAGCTCAGAAAATAAGAACTCCATAGTTAAGCGTGCTTGACTTGGAGCACTCTTGGGATGGGTGACTTTCTGGGAAGTTTCCAGAAAGCGTGTGAGTGAGGACAAAGCACGCTGAAAAGACCCGTGTTGGTTTATGGGGACAGTCGGCAATCTTGAAAGTAGTCTGGGCAGTTACAAATGGTATCAAAGCGGACCTCTCCCAGTACGGTGTGGTTCGGGGATGAACCATGTGGAAGCTGGTGGGCATGTGACGCCTGAGGCTGACGAGGGCGGGTAGTGATCGCCGTGCATTGAGCATGGACAAAGAAGCGGCTCTGGCATGCTTCTAGGCTAGGGATACATGAATGAACCGAATTTATACCTGGAATGAGAGGATCTCGAGGTTGTGCGGTATGGGACTGCATGGTTGAAGGATGACTTAAAAGAATTGATTGGTACTACCTATACTAATAAGATGCATCTTCTTTTTGGGAGCTCAGAAAATAAGAACTCCATAGTTAAGCGTGCTTGACTTGGAGCACTCTTGGGATGGGTGACCTTCTGGGAAGTTTCCAGAAAGCGTGTGAGTGAGGACAAAGCACGCTGAAAAGACCCGTGTTGGTTTATGGGGACAGTCGGCAATCTTGAAAGTAGTCTGGGCAGTTACAAATGGTATCAAAGCGGACCTCTCCCAATACGGTGTGGTTCGGGGATGAACCATGTGGAAGCTGGTGGGCATGTGACGCCTGAGGCTGACGAGGGCGGGTAGTGATCGCCGGTGCATTGAGCATGGACAAAGAAGCGGCTCCTGGCATGCTTCTAGGCTAGGGGATACATGAATGAACCGAATTTATACCGGAATGAGAGGGATCCTGAGGTTGTGCAGGTATGGGACTGCATGGTTGAAGGATGACCTAAAAGAATTGATTGGTACTACCTATACTAATAAGATGCATCTTCTTTTTGGGAGCCCAGAAAATAAGAACTCCATAGTTAAGCGTGCTTGACTTGGAGCACTCTTGGGATGGGTGACCTTCAGGGAAGTTTCCAGAAAGCGTGTGAGTGAGGACAAAGCACGCTGAAAAGACCCATGTTGGTTTATGGGGACAGTCGACATTCCTGAATGTAGCCCAGGCCGTTACATATTCCCCCTTTCTGTTAGGAATCCTCCTCCCCTTTTTCCGTTAGGGACGCCTGTTTCCCCCTTTTCCGATATGGAACGGAGTGGATCTAACCTGCTGGGTGAGGTATCCCCCTTTCCCGCTAGGGATCCTCTCCACATCACATTCCCGTCAATAATTGAGTGGTTACTAATGCAATATCATATGTATGCATCCAACACCTCATAATCATATGCCTCACATCATGTTATGCACACATTCCCAAAAATCTCCATTTAATCTTGTTAACTCATACCAAAGACTATACTTAGACATTTTAGCATGCAAAGGCAACGTACAACACATTTCAACACATAATGTACATATAACAATGTTACCCTAAGCATGTTACTACTCACATGGAGCACATATATCACAACTTACAGTTAAACACATTATCAGGCAATCATATTTAATAATAATAATAATAAAATAATCCTAAGTTGGCTGATAAGTCTACCACGCCTATCCTTAGATGTGGCACACCGTAACCTCTATCCTTAGGTGTTACTGACATCAACCCCTAGTAGGGCTTAGGTCACCCTATATATGCCAAACAATCATTACTACTATACATAACCGAATGAAAGTATATTTTTTCTCCCACTTGGTATTCGGAGAACTCGAAACCACTAGCGAACACAGAGACACAACCACAGACTCACGAAAAAACAAACCAACACTCCCCACACTAAGTTCAGATTCAGCGACATCATCCAAAGAGCTAAAGGTCATCCAACAATTCCACCGAGCATGCCAGAATGATCCACAGTTAACCAAAAACACATAAACGTGCCCGGATTAGAATTAGGGAAACTAATGAAGTTACTAAAAATACAAGAGGGTCACGGCTAGATGCTGGTGCCAAATTCTAGAGGCTCAAACTTACCCAAAAGCAATGTCAGACAAAGTTTCACGATCAACCGGTACCCGCCCTATTGCCAAAACCCTAAAATACGAAGAACAGTTAATTAGGGACAATCCAATCCATAAGGAATCACGAATTAGAGGCCTAACAATAAAGAGAACAGAGACTCTAGTCTCAGTCTCGTGGCCCAAAGAATCTCCTCCGGGAGTTTTGGCAAAACCCTAGCTCGTTCGGTACCTGTACGGTCAAACCGGGGTCCAAAACACAGTCTGATTTGGACTAGGAACTAAAACCAATTCAAGAATCAAGAACCACAATCTGAACCTTAGATGAACAATATAGGGGTATAGGTTTACCTCGACAAAATGACGATAGGAGATAAGCCCTAACAAGCCCTAACGGAGACAGACGAGTTTACACTGATGGATTGATGAACCGATGATTGAGATTGCTTTGGATGATGATCACAAAACTCAAAAATGGTGGAATTCTGGTTGCAGTACTCATCTAGTCGTGGTTTAGACCCTCTAGTAAGCTTACCATAAAGCTACACAAGTAGACAACTACAAAGTACTATCCTCAGCTACCCTCGTCAGCAGTCCGAATACTTCGCAGTCTTCATTGTCTGGGTTACATTCATTAATTGAAAGAACCACGGGCAAGGGTCAACTTCTTAACAAGACATAAATAATGACAACATATACGAATATGCAAGCATAACACAATATCATAACGAATAGTCCACAAAATAAGATGCACCACAAATCCCTATTTGTCAGTCTATATGCCAATGCACATGATTCCGGAATATCACCCTCGCAAGGGCCTCAGCAGCTCTGGAGTCCGCTACCAGGCTTTCTCAAACGCTATTCCCCGCAGGGATTTGTGCCCAGATCTCCCTGATGACACAACACCCGTTTTTCCGCTTGACTGTCGGTACGTGCTCGCACCTAGGTCTGGGCGACTCTACGACACCTCTCTTCTGGCATCGATGTATGCATGAATAAGCAACTCTATCATCATAGTTAGTTTACCTCGACGGGGTCACTCACACGGAGTGTCCGAGATCATCTATTCTTGTACTAACTCCCTTAATTAGAACCCCATATTTTCGGCTCAAGATCTCCCTTTATAGTCCTAAGTCTCTTTTCTTTAGAAAATCTCCTATTAGTTATGAAATGATTTATGTTGGAAATCCACTAATAGTTCAAAATAATTAATTTAATTATTCTAACTCTCACTTAATTCTTTTTAATGAAAAGGTGGTTAGTCCATTACTAATTAGGGTTTTAGAAAGATCTATTTTTAAGTGTCTCTTTGATTTTAATAAAATGCCTCTTAGTTTTTATTTCAAAATCCAAGATTTATTTGACGTTGATGCGACGGTAACCCAACTCACGTGCTCACGGCACTTCCCCAAATTATCACAGTCATTTAACAATATATTCTCAAATATAGTCAATGATCACAACACAATAATCATAATCACAAGGCATCATTCAAGAAAATCACATTGTTCATCTTATTGTCACATACTTAATTTATGCATTCACATATTACTAATATACACACTTAAAGATGTTCTTACACATAAGTATATGGAACATAAGCATGTAAAATACACGCATATAAAACATGTGAAACATAAGCAAGTAAAATACAAGCATATAAAACATAATCCTTAACAATATCTAAGAGTTGCCCTCACCGTAGACGCTTTCCTTCCAACGCACGATTTTGCTCTACAAGTTTACTTTCTCACACCTTCAACCAATCAAGTTATTCAACTGAGTTAGAACTCAACCTAGTGTCCTAATCCCTACCCTATGGCCACAGTTCTACAAGGAAAGCAAGGAGAGTTTGTTTCTCAAAAAAAAAGTGTAGGATCACTTAACTATAGAAAAAAAACATTATTCTTTATTATCAAGAAAACAAGGAATCTGTTGATGCACAAAATGGTGAGGCTCACCTTCTCCTCGGAATAGCGTCTTCTCTCCTTCTGGTACAGATGGGGGGGTACCTGTAAGAGGCACTCCGATGCCTAAGTCAGATAGGGCTTTTGGAGAAGAGAAGGTGAGTTAAGTGTTTAGGGTTTCAGAGTGAGTAGAGAGTGTATGCAAACCTGGGGGGTCAAGCCCCTTTATATAGTGGAGTCACGTCGAAGGAGGGTAACCACCGATCCGGAATCTGCGCGTGGTAATTCCTCCCTCACACTTCAAGGATCAGCTCATCTCTTCCTGATATCTCGTACCTGCCAAGTCCGTCACGTACTGGCTGCGTGATCCTCAATCTTCGGAGTGGCAACGGCTCCAAGCATCGTCTCCAGGCGTATCCCTTTCTAGATGGTTCGAGGATCATGAGTCAGCTCGCCCCTGACCTGCTCGGTGTTATCACTGGGGAGATCGTACTGGGGGACCGGTTTGGCACCTCCGGAGTCGGATGCAGCTTGCCGAGCTCGAAGAAGGTCGGAACCGAGCCGGGCTGGCTCGGTTTGGTGGACGCTGGAACTCGCCTCGGGACCGGTCCGTAACACAAGCCCCCTAGACTCTTTGCACGAAAGGGCAGAGGGTCTACCAATTGTTCTTGGGTCGGTATCCGAGTTGAGTTATTGAGGTCGGGGGCGTATCCCAGAAGCTTGTTTGTCTGGGGCATCGCGCTCCACGTGTCGCACCTTTACTTAGTGTTCTGCCACGCGATGGGACTCAGACGGGACGTTTACTCAACCGTTCCTCTTCCCACCGTCGATCACCTGATGCGGCCTGGACCACTAGATCGACATCCGATTTTGTAAATGGAGGGCTCGGATTGGTTCGCCCATTCATTTTCCTCCTGCGGGGGTTATAAAGCCACCCTCTCTCCTACCTTTTCTCTTTTTCTTCGTTCCGCTCTCCCTGAACGCTTCGTCTGTCATCCTTCCCTGCATTTGTGTTCCGGGCGGCCGTTTCATCCCCATTCCTTCGCGTTTCCTGGTAAGTCTTGCTACTGTTCTTCATTAATGGTTTCTTCCTCTTCTTCTCGTCGTCCCCCTTCGCCCATATCTTTGAGTTCTGGGAGCGGCTCGTCGTCTGAAACGACGAGCACGTCTTTTGACCTTTCTACGCCACCCTACGTCGGAGGCTCTGGCCACAAGGGGCTCCCCTCCGGCGGTGGTCGTGACCCAGTGCCTCTCCAGGTGGTTCCTCCCACCTCCTGAGTGCCTGTTCGACGCTGATTCCTGCAGGGCTTTCAACGATGATTCCTGCTCCGCTGCCTTTGGAATTGGAGGAGCCGTCCACGTAGAGCGTCCAGTACTCGACCTCAGGGGTCGGTGTTAGCTCTGCAATAAAGTCAGCCAAAACTTGTGATTTAATGGGTCCTCTGGGCTCATACCTGATCTTGAATTCAGAGAGTTCTACCGACCACGCCACCATTCGCCCTGAGAGCTCTGGCTTCTGCAGGATCCTTTTGATCGGGTAGTCCGTTTTGACTACCACCGTGTGCGCTTGAAAGTAAGGTCTCAATCTCCTCGCGGAGGTTACTATCGAGGCGCCCGGTTTCTCTACCTTACGGTACCTTAGCTCCGCCCGTGGAGGACTTTGCTCACGGCAAATCGGGCGCCGCTTTGGTCTCTTTCTCTTCTATCATGGCCGAGCTGATCGAGGTATCGGTGGCCGCCAGGTAGAGGAGGAGAGGGGCTCCTTTGGTGGGCCGTGTAAGGACTGGTGGTGACGCCAGAAACTCCTTGAGCCTCTGGAAAGCCGTTTCGTACTAGTCGGTCCATTCGAACCGAGCCGGTTTCCGGAGTACCTGGTAAAAGGGAAGCGATTTGTCAGCGGAACGAATCACGAACCTGGAAAGGGCTGCGATGCGACCAGCGAGTCTTTGCACTTCCTTGACAGAGCTCGGGCTTCGCATCTCCATTACTGCTCGGCACTTGTCGGGGTTGGCCTCGATGCCTCTGTGGGTGATCATGAACCCCAAGAACTTGCCTTCGAGCACTCCGAACGAACACTTCTCAGGGTTAAGCCTGATGTTATATTTTCTCATAATGTCAAATACCTCCTAGAGGTCTCGGTAGTGTGCCTCGAAGCTGGAGGTCTTGACCACCATGTCGTCCATATATACCTTGATCGTCTTCCCGATATGCTTGACGAAGATCTCATCCATCATCCTCTGGTAAGTCGACCCTGCGTTCTTCAAACCAAAGGGCATAGTGACGTTGTAGAAGTTGGAGATTTCCGTCATGAAAGCCGTCTTTGGCGCGTCGAGTGGGTGCATCTTGATCTGATTGTACCCGGAGTACGCATCCATGAAATTGAGCACCTGGGACCCCGACGTGCCGTCTACCAGAACATCGATGCTTGGAAGGGGGTATGGGTCTTTAGGGCAGACTTTGTTTAGGTCGGTGAAGTCAGTGCACATCCTCCACTTACCGTTGCTCTTCTTGACCAACACCACGTTGGAAAGCAAAGTGGGGTACTTGATCTCTTTGATAAATCCGGCTTTCAAGAGCTTCGAGGTCTCTTCTCGGGCTGCCTGCTTCTTTTCCCCTGCAAGTCTTCTTTTGCGCTGAGCAACGGGCGAAGCGCCAGGTTTCTATGGCTAGCTTGTGACAGGCCACTTTGAGGTCTATTCCGGGCATGTCCTCCGGGCCCCACGTGAACAGATCTGCGTTGTCGAGCAAGACCTTCGTCAGGGACTGTTCGCTCTGCTGAGGTAGTTGTGTCCCGATGCGTATGCTCTTGCCCGATCCTCTTACTTTGACCTCCTTGATATCGTCGACTGGCACTGGCCGAAAATCACTCTCGCCCCTCGGGTCGAGCTCAATCATGCAGTTCGACATGGGGAGATCTCTTCTCCTGTCATCCCTTAGACTGTTGACATAACACTGTCTCGCCTCCTTCTGGTCGGCGTGTATTGTAGCAATCTGCCCATCGGATAGGGGAAACTTCATCGCCAAATGGGGGGTAGAGACTATGGCCCCGATCCCATTGATGACAGTTCTGCCGATTATCATATTGTAGGCGGTGTCCGCGTCGACTTCGGTTTCCACCACCAGGAGGTGGGCTTCGATTGTCTTGACCACGGCGTTCGCCTTGAAGGTGAGCAAGACGTCGAAGTATCCGATCACCCGAGCCGTAGCACTGAAAAACCAACTAACGCACCTCGCAGGGTCCGATAATCGAGCTCGAATTGAGTCGATCGAAGGCTTCTTTGTAGATTACGTCGCCGAAGCTTCCTTGATCGGCGAGCACTCTCCTGACGTTAAATCCAGAGGTGCACAGTGATCACCATGGGGTCGTCTTGGTGGCGATCTATTCCCCGATAATCCTCTCCGAGAAGGATATGGTCGGTAAGGCGTCACGGCGGCCGCTAGCGACGTTGAGCTATTGACGGACCTCAGGTGCCTTTTCCGACCGTTGCTAGATTCGCCTCCACCTGCAAAACCACCTGCAATTAAATTGAGTGAGGGGGTACCTTCGTCTCGACCTTTCCTGCGTTGACGGGCGGGTGAACGCCTTTCTCGCCCTCTCCGAGCCGGCGATCAGTTGCGCCTGCGCTCGGGTGAACGGGATCTTCTACGACTTGTTTCGTTTTCTCTGGGGGCCACCCCATTCCCTTTGTCCACGTACTTTGCTAAATGTCCTGCTTGTATGAGTTTTTCAATCTTTATCTTTAGCGCCTGACATTCATTTGTGGTGTGCCCGTAGATTCGGTGGTATTCGCAGTAGTCAAGGAAGTGAACCGCCCTCCGTAGTCTTGCCGCCCTCGGCGCTCGTTTCTCCTCTCTGCCCTCTCTCAGGGCAGATCTCTACTCCTGTCTTGCCGATTCTGGGTTTCCCTTTTGGCGACGGCGACCTCCTCCATGTTGATATACCCCACTGCTCGGCGCCTCAGCTCGTCTAGAGATCCTGCAGGCCGGCGAGCGAGGGAGTCCGAGAAGGGACCGGGCATAAGAAATGCATAAGAACCTTTTCAATAATTACAAAGGAACCCAAATGCATAAGAAAAAATTTGGCTCTACATAATGCCAAATGAGGAGATAAAAAATTGGACCAGCGTAGTAAGGAAATTTATAAGGACCTTTTCAACAATTACAAAGGAACTCACTCCTATATGTCTTTATTGTGATCTAGCAGAGCTCCTTGAGAAGAGCTTCCAAAAAAGGCAAGTGCCTGCTGAGGAGTAACTTCAAAGTCTTCTGAACCGTCAGGCCTTTGATGTTAAACAAGTGCTAACCAGGAGGCAACCTGTGTTTTCTAACCTTTCCTATTATTTTTATTATTTATTCAAAATACAAAAAAATTGAAAAATGTCAAAAACAAACAAAAAAATCTAGAAAACCATTATGTACGGGCATACATACCTTTAGGCACGACCGTGCCTAATGGCCTCAGCCTGAAAAACACGGAGAAAAGGGGAGGTATGGCCGCACATAAAACCAAGTATGGCCGTACCCCATGTCCAGAGGCAAAAAGTAAAAGGTACAGTGAGAGGTAAGGGCGTACCTTATCCTTGCATGCCCAGAACCTCTCTTGTCAAGCACCCTCTACACCTAATCTCTTCGTATTTTCATTCCAAGACTATCCAGGTACTGATTGTCAACTTATTTCTTTTATTGGAGGTTTAATTTAATATTTGTTTTGAGTTTTTAGTCATTTTAGATTTTTCATTTAGTTTAAATTAAATTTTAGCAATTTAGGAGTAGAATGGGCTAGGTTTTGCATGCTTAGAGACCATAGGAGTGATTAGAGACCCAAATGTTAGGCTAAAATTGAGAAATTTTGATTAAAGTGTAGATTTTTAGCAAAACTGTAGCGCAATACGGTCATACCTTTCAACAACAGGCCTTACTGTAGGCCATGCTGGTGGCCTTAGGGTTCACACTCCAACACAAGTACAGGCGTAACTATTGTTCTGTACGGTCGTACCTATTTCTTACGTCAGGCTGTACATAATGCACAAATAGGGCGTAGAGAGATCGTAAGTACGACCGTAGTTCACGAAGTCAAGTCGTACCTAACAAATAATTATGCAGAAAATTTCCTAATTTTTCCAATATTCCTATTTTTGCAGAAAACGTGTCTAAAAGCCAAAGAGGCACTACTTCAGCAGCAGCACCATATGCATCACGGCCAGTACCAGGGTACATTCCACAACAACATAAGGATAGATACCGATAGCTCCGAGACTTCCACATACATGCACAACGCCACTTAGACATTGAGATTTTGGCACAGCTAAGGCTAGAGAGGAAGTGGAGGACCTACTGCAGCGCATAGGCTGGCACGAGTAGCACTTGTGAGAAGCCCACCTATGTGGAGGCTGTCTTGGACCTCTTAGCAACCTACTATTTCTATACCAAGGACTGGGAGCACAGACCGAGAGTGATGACAAGGCAGAGAAAGAGGTTATCGTCTACTTTGTTCTTCGCGAGACCAGACACGACATGACCCTAGCCGATTTTAGCTTCGTGCTAGGATTTGAGATAGTAGAGACAGTCCGGACCCCAGAGTACTTAGGGACACTTTTGGACGTGCCACCAGGATGGTAGGATAGCAAGAGCTAGTAGGTTCTCACATGGGACACTCATTATATCCCCAACATAGCTAAGGCCAGCAGGATCACAAACCCACCTATGTGGACAGTGCACAGGTGGCTCGCCCGCGCCATTAATGGGTGAGCCCTTAGAGATGGCACGGTCACCCAGGCAGACTTACTTCTACTTTGGGCCATGAATGATGGCCAGGGGCACTGCTGTGATGCAAGAATGTTATTCCTGTGCATTTGCACTTAGATTGGTCTTCAACTGTAGACCCAGAACACCGGGAACATAGTGATGGGCTCATTCATTTCTTAGCTCGTCAACGGCGGGGGCCACTATTGCGATGCAGGAATGTTATTCCTGTGTATTTGCACTTAGATTGGTCTTCACCTACAGACCCAGAACACCAGGAACATAGTGATAGGCTCATTCATTTCTCAGCTCACCAACGGCAGGGGCCACTGTTATCCAGATGGAGCCCATCAGACTTTCTACCCTCTGCAACATTGGTGTTCTACGAAGGCTTGGCTTTGGAGGCTATGAGCTTATCAGGCTAGGGCTGCCACAACAGCAGGAGGATCAGGCTGCAAAGATGGAGATATTTGCAGAGGAGCACCTGGCACCACCACAACCACATGCAAGGCCAGCACCCCAGGCTCCTTCCTACCAGGACATCATGGCACGTCTCGATGAGATGCATATCAGCATCTAGGAGCATAGATCCCATGCGGACTGGCATTTAGACACCCAAGGGAGCAACTTGCTACTACTATGGGACTCCTCCAGCAGCTTCGGACCAGACCACCTACCGAGTGATGTGGGACCTTCTTATTTTCTTTTTTCAGAACTTAGGCACTTTATTTGCTTTTGTATTTAAAAGAGGATTGTATATATTAGTGAACGTGACAAAAACACAAGAAAGCAGGGTTTGAATTGGGTTTTAGAAATCTTTTCGAAATATTTATATGTTTTTTAAAACCTTTTCAAAATAACTCTTTTAGAAAAAATAACCAAGGGAATAAGTAAAGAGGCGAGAAAGGGAAGACGAAATTGATTTATAATAGTTCACTATCACCTGATAGCTACGTCTAGTCCCTTCACACACGAAAGGATTCCTCCACTATAATCAATTGATTACACTTTAGAGTATACTACTGCTAAACTGGCTATACTCAAAACTTCTTAGAACGACTTTGTACAGTCAAGCCTCTAAGGAATGCAGCCACTACTGGGCTAAATACAAGTGTTCAAAAATACTTTGAAACAATATAAGTTACTCTTAGCAGAGAAGATTTATAATGAAATCTTAAGCACAGAAAATAACTTTCTTGAAGAAAGAATAAAACGATTAAGTGATGTTCACTTGGTCTCAGAGACTTGGAATAATTTCTTGGTTGTTCACTGTCTCACAAGTAAAAATCAATTTGGTTTGTTGAATAGATTCGTTAATCTTCTTTAGTGAACGAAGTAAGGTATATATAGCTAGGGTTCCAAATAGTGCTATTGTGACCTAACAACACTTTCACCAATGGATAAAACTTCAAATCCGCTTACTGTGGCTTTTAACGAGTCATGTCATCTTCAACTCTGCTTCCGTACACTGACACAGCAGATGAATACAGTTTCTATCCCTTGTGATCCTTTTGAATATGAGACACTTTTAGAGCAAGGCATATACGATGCTTATATATGTTGACATTCTCTTTGGCCTTTGATTCCTCATACGTTAAAATACTTATCAATGAGGTTCCTTAAATAATTGAAGTAGCCTTTAATGCTTCACTCAGTCTGGTTTCCGACCAGAGGCATCTTTTATCAGATGATGCTTGTTACTGAGATACTCTGCTTACCAGAGTAAGCTTGGACCAGAGGCAAGTTCTTCAACATAGTTTTTCTTGGACTTTCATATACTAGAATCTTGTAGTACTAGATGCAGGATTCCGACAGTGTAGTCTTACCAGAGTTTGATCTTACCAGACCATGCTCTACCAAAGGGTTGACTACCAAAGCTTATGACCAGAGCATTGACTAACAAATCATGATCTTCAGATTGAGGCTATAAGATGCTGACGTCATCAGCTCTTACCAGATGATCAATGCCAGACAAAGAGGAATGGACCAGAGGGTGAAATGCTCACAGAGGCACAACTTCTGAGATAGATCCATTTGATGAATAGTGATTTACTAACTAAGTTTTGCACACTAACAAACACATTTAAGGATAAATTATTCTTTTTGTTATTTATTATCATTAAAACAGTTAAGGGTCATTGTTTCTGAATCCACTTGATTCCAGCAATCTCCCCCTTTTTGATGATGACAAACATATAGATTGATGACCAATTTTCCATTAGAATAATATTTACTTAAGAGAATTTCAGAGGCACCCCCTGAATTAAGCACATATAAATATTTTCTAAGTGCAGTAATCATATCAGATGCATGCTTAAACAAATAATATATATGAGCATACATTCCAATATAGTGTAACAGAGCATAAGGATATAAGCATTCATTATGTATCAGAGCATACCAAATATAATGTATTAGAGCACACAATGCAATGCATGGTGTTTAATTCATTTTAACACTTGGTTGATATATTGAGTTCATCAATTACTCTATACTTCTCTATTTTTCTTCTCCCCCTTTAGTCATCAGACAAAAAGGTTAAGAATATAAAGAATGTAACATCCCATTTTCGTAAAAGGTTTTATTTGAAAACAACAATGTTTTTTTTTCCACAAGTGTAATTCTTTAGAACGACAAACAGCAACCACTTCTAAAGTAAAACATAACCAACATCATATATATGCATCATAGCAGTGTCAAGGATCAGAGTATTTCACACACATGCGAGTTCCAAAATATACACAAGTAGATGCTCAAAATAAAATACATCAGTCATATGAAGAACCCTAACACCTAGAGTTGACTCATATCTGTGATGCATCCTGGCAGCTCCTATCAAAGGACCTAGGCCCAAAAGTCATACTTTACAGGATACTGATCTAAAGTCTAACCAACTGATTCTATCTAACTATGCTGGCCCATAAGTAAACCTGAGACGCTTGCGAGGGGGAAACCCCGCACGGTAGGTCACGACTCTGAGCTAGCAGGCCCCGATGCCTCTGAAGGATCCTTCTCCTCCTCCTCGTCCTCACTATCAATCACTACCCTATCTCTTGCCACCCACTCCCTAGTGGTCCTACTCCCATTGATTGGGTCTCCGGCCGTAGGGATTGGAGGCAAGGGATAAGGGCAGTGAGGGCAGTGAATACAAAATGACGGAGAACTACCCTCAGGTGCAGCAAGTGCCACCAATGAATCTGTCAATATAGCAAAAGTAGTAGCAGTGACGATGGGATGAGTTCCAGGAACTCCAGTCGAAGGTGGATGTGCACTCGAACTCGGCATCATGGACGGTTGTGTAGGGTCCACGAATGGAAAGGTCTCAACAGTCGCCGTCGTCGGTAGCGTAGTAAGTAGACTAGGTGGTACATAAAAGTGAACCGTCTTACTGCTGAAGCGTACAGCAGTAGAGTACTCCCTATCATCGTCGATCTTAATAACTATTCCTGAGTATGTCAAACGCCCAGAGATAGGATTAACGACCCACGTTGAAGGGGTCTTCCCCTGAGGGAACTCATACGTCGTGTTTCCCATAAACCTCATTGGGGTCGGCAACATCTAAGTATCGGTTCCAAGCATAAACATAGAACAAAAGAAATGCAAGGGTAAATTTCTTGTCCACGAGTTCATCACAGGCTAGTTGCATACAAACAAGATATATATACATATAGTACATCGACATGTCATTATATACATAAGCATACTTAATAGGCCACATACATCATCATAGTATATCAAGTATTTGCATGCGAGCAAACAAATCAAACAACAAATCAATGATCAAATCATCACATATCAAAATGTGGTTAGTCATGCATGCCAATGCATTATGACGAGTTCGTGTATACACCTGCAGCCTTAAACAATGTCAGCAGAGACGAGGAACTTTATTTCCCAACGTCCAAATTAAATTCCCTTACCAAGGGTATAGCCACACATTAGGCTTGCCACGCATTAGGCATTGCTGCCACACGAGCATGAACTGACAACTCAACCTTTGAAAGTTCGTAAGACGGTCAACGCTCTGAGTGTCGATGCTTAATGGTTAGTATATATTTTAATTAATTAATGCGGATCGACGAACTCCCAACTCACTCTACTTAGTAAATTTTCATGCTTACAATTCTTATGTTATCTAGGTGAGGTTGTACCAAAAATCACTCATTTAGCTTTGGGTCGTTGGAACCCTAATTTAATCGAATTCTTCACCTACCATGGTTCCATTTCTAACTTATCTATAAGCTTTGGCTAGTCATACTACAACCCTCATGCTTATTTTTAAGTCAAAATACCTTTAACAATTTACTTATGAAATAATATTTTCAGCTTGTGAAATCGCATCACATTTACCGGTGTAAATCGTCAAACCAATAAACAATCGATCGTCGCATTATTAATTAACTGATACCACAATAACAACTTTTTGCATACCTCAATCAGTTTTAATTCAACAATAAATCAAACATGATTTAAGCCATTCAATACCATTCGTTGTTGTCATTCAAGACCAAACAGAACATGCAACAACATTTCACATAGCATTAAACTGTTCAACATACTACAACATATTATAGCATCACCACTAACACTTAATAATACTATAGTTACTACCACAATTATTCATTCAATCAAATCACATAACGAACAAAGCAAAGAGCCTAAACTCATTATATAGAAATTTTCCTTACCTTGGACAAGCTTCAGATAAGGAATTTCCAACGCGTCACCGAAACGTACCTCGCTCGAACCTTAACAATACAACTTAACAAAATTAGAACCAAAGACCCAAGTCCTAAGACTGTATGGCAGCCAAGGTTTTAGGGCCTAAAAGGCCTAAAATCTTGCTAACTTAACCCTATTTGGATCACATCTAATCATATGCCATGTTACAAGTTCAAGTCAAGCAAGTTTTGAAACTTTCATTAACTCTACATACTTACAAAAACTTAAACCAAGTTTTTACCAATTGGAATAGTGTTTTTACCAAATGAATAGTGTTTTGCCAAATTTGAACTATATTTAAAACCATATAACATGCCATGAAAATTATAGAAATAAGTTTGTGACAAGATCAAGAAACAATCTTTGAAACATAAACTAAACCTTTTCCGAAAATCACACTTCTTTGAATTGTTTTGGTAAACCAAATTCTTGACCAACTTTACACTATTTTAAGGACAGAAAACAACTTAAAACAATGTTTAAAAATAACATGAGGACCACCGTTTTGGTGCCCTAAAACAGACCCAAAGTTTTCAACTTTTCACTTCCAAAAGAAATCATTTCAACACATTTCAATCCTTGAACCTTAAACTAACTTCCTCAACACTTAAAACACTTTGAAAACAATTTAAAATATCCCCCAAAACCTAATTAGAGGCCACAGTTTTCCAGCCCCCATTTATAAGCAATTTATTTTTTCAAAACCTTGTAAACATGCATAAATGACTAGTATCCAAACATACAACTTATAAACCTTCAAGAACTAATTCCAAATCAACAAAAATAACTGAAGACCAAGACTAAGAACAGCCCCAAAGTTTTGGCCATAATAGGGGTTAGGGCTTTTTCAACTTTAAACATCAAGAACAAAGCTAACTATGGAAGAAAAACTAGGGTTATAAGGCTCATCAAGCATTTCTAGCAAAAACAAACTTGTAAACTCAAAAACAATTCTTAAATCCATCAAAACCCATATCATGGAACTCAAGAGAGATAAGGGAAGGATCATAGAGATTACCAAGAGATTAGATGATGATTGAACAAGGATTGAGAAGAAAGGAAGTAAAGATGCAATCTTGATCACCAAAACTTCAAAAACCCACACTTTCCCTTTCTAGAAATTTTCTCAAGTTTTCATCTCCAACGGAAGAATGAATGGGCTGAATGTGGCTAAGAGAAAGGGCCACGAAATCAGCTAGGACTTGGAAGGAAGGAATTTTGTTCATTTAGTTGGAAACTAACCAATTAAGTCATAAACTAACTAAACTAACTACCTACCTTTTACTTAATCACCAATCACCACTTGACACTTGTAAAAGAACCTTCTAAGACCAAGTTCAGATCCCCTAGTGGCTGGGTGAACCACCCCTCAGCCCTAAATATCATGATATTTTCATTTCGTCGCGTTCTCGCTCAACCGGGTGCGCGACGTTTCACGTCTATTAGGTTTTTGTACTAAAAACCCCAAAAATAATTCTAATTATAAGTCCACACTCAAAAATTATTATTTATCCAAAATGTTCCTCCTGACATGAGAAAAGTACTCACGTATCTCTTTTTTCGAAATGCGAACCGAAAAGTCGTAATTAGGCAATTTCTAGGCGTAGAAAATACCCTATATATTTTCTGATGCCTAAAAATTCCAATAAATCATAAATATTGGAAAATGCTTAGATCTCAAATTTTATAAAATTGGGATCACGTTTGGGCAGGTTTCAGTCAAAACTCGCCCTATAGTTCAAATTCAGCGTTTTACGGTAGAATTCAAACATTGAAAGAAAAACCCTAAATTAATAATAACTATTACTCCCTATATCTCTTATCAAATAGAGCAAATCAAACACTAGGATCATTCACATAGCTTTATTAACGGATAAGTCGTATTACGAAAGATAGAAACAGATAAATACTTAAATAGTTAAACACTGAAACTTAGGGTGCTACAAAGAACATCATTGTCAAAATAAAAACAGAGCATATAAAAGATAAAGTCTGAAATAGAATAGGCACCAAAAAGCAACTTGTCATAAATCAACATGGTACCAAAATTATATAAGTTTATAACCAAAATTAAAAAAAAGTACAAGGCTAAAATAAAAAAAGGTGAAAAAGAAATCCTAAAGGCAAGCTAAGGCTTGTTCAGCTTGTCCAAAACCAATTTAAGCAAATCAGCAACCTCATCATGTTTTTGAGTGGAAGAAACCATAAATTACTTGAAAACTCTACTATCTTCAATCAATATGTCCAAGACAACCCTTGGAACAACAACACTATCAGAATGACTTGAAGAAGCATAGGTAGAAGCTTGAGCAACCATAGCAGTAGATGTAAGAGGAGGAGTTTCAGGTTCTGGTTTCGGTGCAGGTGCAGAAGCAGGTTCAGGTTCCCAAGTAGCAGGAGATGAAAGAGGAGTCCTTTTCCAAGTTGGAGCAGCCAAGAACTTTCTTGTGATATGAAGCTGTTTCTCCTTGTGGCTTTCAAACTAGTGAGTGACATTATACCATTCAGTATAATAGTCTTCTTGAGCAGCAAGATTCTAGCAGACAAAGCACTATCCTCTTCAATGCCTTGTTATATTTCAAGTTGTTTTTTTTGTGGGGCCATAAACCTCTCAAAGGTGGGAAAACTATGATGGTTTGGCAGAGGTTGAGATAAGTCTGGACCATGGTACATAGGGATTTTTTGAGTTTGGTTTGAAGTAGCAATGGATTGGGTTTTGGTCTCAGTGCTTGGTTGGGCCTGGATTAGAGTATCAGAGGGTGGTAGTGTTTGAGTTTCAGAGGGTGGAGAAATGATGGTGTTGAAGGAATAGTTGGGGTAGAGTGTGAATCTAGAGTAGGAGGTTCAGATTCAAGGTTTTGAAGGACCTTAGAGGCAATTTCAAAAGTAATGACAATGTAATCTTCTAGAATTGGATCTACAGTATGTTCAAATTCAATGTGGTGTGGTGATGGTGATGAGATAGGCTATGTAGACAGTGGTGGAGTAGGTTTAAGAATGGCTAAGGGTTGAATGTCAAGAGTAGTATTAGAGCCAGGTTCAAAAGTTTAGGTTTCCTGGTTAACAGGTTTTGGTTCAGTTTGGGCAGGGAGGTTAAGGTCAGGTTGTGGTTGAGGTTGAGAAGTAGGAGTAGGTTTGGTTGGTTGTGGTGGAGGAATAGAAGCAATTGATTATGGAAGGAAAACAGAAATGGGTTCAATTACCGGAACTGAGACATTAGTTCTCATTCTTTGCCTTAAGGGCACACCATCTTTTGCTTCATCAGAAGATGAGTCAGAAGGTAATAGGGATAAGGAAGAAGTGGTTGATTTAGAAGGTTGAACAAGTTTAGGTTGGGTTATCTTAAAGGCAGAACTAGCAAAGCCAGCAGCATAAACAGACTCGTAGAGTCTTACAGCATCTTCAAGTACCTTTGTCTTCTTGTCAGGTACTTGATCACTGAGCTTGAGTATTCTTTTCCTCTTAGACATAGTGGTAGCAGTAGCAACAGAGGGAATAACATCACCAGAGGTAGCATGTCTAGGTGCCTTTGCAGAGGCTTCGCCTTGAAGCCTTTTTGCTCTCAGTTCTTCATGGTACTGAGTACATTCCTCCTATGTTTTAGCCAAAAACTCTACTAATTCAGCTTCTTCTCTTCTTGCTCTTCAGTCAGCAAAGAAGGCATGAATGATGGTTTAACATGAGGAACCAATGGAGGTGCTTGTGAGGATATGGAAATTATAGGAACACTCTTGGTTATTCTCTTAGTAGGTAGAAAAGGGTTTTCTCCAACAATCTTTATCCTTTTTACTTTCCTGTCAGATTTGGTTGCAACTTCATCTTCCTTGACGGCTTGAGCAATTAGTTCTGAAGATAATAGCTTCATTTTCTTTAGATTGTTGTTATCAAAGATAGAAGGGGGACATTTTTGAAGCATGAACCCAACTTTTTGAGTGTTTAGGGCTTGAAGAAGCTTCATAATGCCCTGTTCTTCCAGAATCGCTGAAATAACCCTTCCATAAGGTATATTTATGTTTTACCGTTTCCCGGAGAAGATAAAGGCTCTTCTCGGGAAGTTAAAGATAATGCTTGGCAGATTGATAGTGGTCTTGAGGTCATAATGCCACACTACGAACTTGTGATTGAAGTTCACAGAGTCCACCGAGCCAACTTTGGGCATTATGTTGCTCTTGATTATCTTGAAGAGTACCCGGAGGAAATTCTTCATATCCACAGCCTTCGTGGCACTAACTTTCTAAAAAATGTGCTCATTAATAGTTGAGATACCACCATAAGCATCTTCCTAGTTGTCAATAATCTCTGTTCCAGAATTAGGGCATTTGATAACATCAGTTATCAAATCCTTTGTTATCACGATCTGCCTTCCTTGTACGTGGCTATAGATTGTAATATCTACAGTCCATGCGAACCTCCGGAATTCTTTAACAAGTTCTGGGTAGATATCTCTGGATTCAACATAGAAAAATTCTATCACTCCCATATCTGTGAAATGATTTCTGAAATCGTAGTCACTAACAGCTAGCTCCTGAAGTTCAACTCTTACTTCGCACAAGACAGTGAAATCCTTGTGGTCGATGTTAACAGTGGAAACAGGGGCAGCAATCACTTGTTGTTGTTGTTGTTATTGTTGAGCGGCCAATGCAGAGTTGCAGAAGGAAGTAGAAGATGAAAGCAGAATGCGAAGAGAGGGGCTAGGGTTCAAAGCATGAGACTTCTGGGTGAGTGAAGTGAGTGAGTGGGTATAAACGTGATTGAGAAGGTAGACAGCCTTCACCAATTTTCAAAATAAAATAAAAGAATTATTAAAAACTGTCATTTCAAAATGAAACATTCAAACGCTCTGTTAAAAAGGCGCAATAAAACTGTCCTCAGGCAGTAAAAGCAATTATGACTCAACGAAGAGTAATTCTCATCCACTAATGCATCAACCAGTCTCAGAAAGACATATGTATATTAAGATTACCAGTGGGAAGACATAATAAATGCACCAGACGCATGTGAATATGAACAGTTACCAGATGCATGCAATCAATAGAGGATATATATACTAATATATAAATAGGGGCAACATGGTATCAGAGGCATATGCAATCACCAGATGCAACAAGCAATAACAGAGGCACATATTATCACCAGATGCACATAAGATATCAGAGGCAAATATACTACCAGGTGCAATCATATAAGAGGCACACATATTAGAGGTAAATATATTCAATTTAAACAATCATTCCTTTATAAGATGAAAATTCAAGTTCTTTCTTATGAAATTGAATCTATCTTCAGCAAGGGGTTTTGTGAAGATATCTGCCCATTGATGGTCAGTATCTACAAATTTAATTTCAAGAATTCCTTTCTGAAGATAGTCTTTAATAAAATGATGTTTAATTTCAATATGTTTAGCACTTGAATGTAAAATATGATTCTTAGTCAAACATATAGCAGAGATATTATCACAGAAGATAGGAATGTTACTCTCTTTTATTTGGTAATCCTCAAGCTGATACTTCATCCATAGAAGTTATGAGCTACAGCTTCCTGCAAATATATACTCAGCTTCTACTGTTGAAAGTGCTATTGTGCTCTGTCTTTAACTGGACCACGAGATAAGGTTTGCTCCAAGATATTGGCAGCCACCACTTGCGCTTTTTCTTTCAATACTATCTCCAGGAAAGTCAGTATCACAGAAACCTACTAACTTGTAATCATCAAATTTCTTAAAAAGTAAACCAAGATTAGTAGTTCCTTTAAGATACATAAAGATTCTCTTAACAAAAGTTAAATGAGATTCTCTAGGATCAGATTGGAATCTGACACACAAGCATACATTAAACATTATATCTGGCCTCAAGGCAGTAAGATAAAGGAGTGAACCTATCATACCTCTGTATACCTTTTGGTTTACCTTTTTACTAGATTCATCTTTGCCAAGAGAACATGTAGGATGCATTGGAGTGCTCATTAGTTTGGTTTCCTTTAGCTTGAACTTTTACAAAAGTTCTTTCACATATTTAGTCTGATGGATATAGGTTCCATCTTGACATTGCTTGATTTGAATACCAAGGAAGAACTTTAATTCTTCCATCATACTCATCTTAAATTCATTCTACATAAGCTTAGAGTTTACAAAGAGATTCATTAGTAGCACCAAAGATAATATCATCGACATATATTTGAACTAATATGAAATGCTTTTTAGATGATTTCCTAAAGAGCGTAGTTTCCTCTTTCAAAACTGTTTAACATTAAAAAGGAGCTAAGTCTATCATACCAAGCTCTTGGAGCTTGTTTAAGATTGTATAGAACCTTTTTAAGTTTGAAGCATGCTCTGTGTAGGGAACATCTTCAAAACCAGGTAGTTGTTTCACAAATACTTCCTCACTATGAAACCATTTAAAAATGCACTCATTACATCCATCTGATATAAAGTAATGCCATGATGTGTAACAAATGATAATAAAATTCTAATTGCTTCTAGTCTAGCTACAGGTGCAAAGGCCTCAGTATAGTTAATACCTTCCTCTTTTGTGAATACCCTTGAGCAACTAACCTTGCTATGTTTCTTACCACTTTACCATCTTCATTAAGTTTGTTTATGAAAACCCACTTGGTTGCAATGGCTTGCTTATCCTCTGAAAAGGTACTAGTTTCCACACATCATTCCTTTGGAACTGATTCAGCTTTTCTTGCACTGCAAGTATCCATCCATCATATGTTAAGGCTTCACTAATCGTCTTTGGTTCAATCTCTGACAACAGTGCAAGATCTGAGTGTTGTTTGAGAGATGATCTGGTTCTGACTTTATCACTTGGTTCACCAATGATCTGGTTCTTTGGGTAATGAGTCTTGAACTTCCAATCTCTTGTTGACTCAGCTTGAGTCTGGTCACCAGACGCAGGGCCAGAGGCAACATCAAAGTTACCACCAGATGCAACAACATTTGTTCCTAGGCTCAACTGTATATCTGCAAAGATCTTATCTAGCTCTGACGTTCCAGTGTCAAGCTTCTTGTCATCAAACCTCACATGCATTGATTCATCGACAATTAGAGTTTCTTTGCTATATACTCTGTAGACTTTAGAGTATCCCAAAAAGATACCTTTTTGTGCTTTAGAATCAAAATTACCAAGACTGTCCTTTGTATTGAGAACAAAACAGTCATACCCAAATTGATGAAAATATGAAATGTTGGGTTTTCTCCCTTTCCACAATTCATGTGGAGTCTTATTCAAGATAGGTCTGATATAGATTTTATTTTGAATATAGCATGCAGTATTTACTACTTCTGCCCAAAAGTACTTTGCAATATTAGTTTCATGAATAATGGTTGTGGCCATCTCTTGAAGATATCTATTTTTCCTTTCTACAACACCATTTTGTTGTGGTGCTCTAGGGGAAGAAAAATTGTTAAAAATGCCATGTTCTTCACAAAAATTTTGAAATAGTTCATTTTCAATTTCTCCACCATGATCACTTCTAATGGTTATAATACGAAACCCTTTTTCATTTTACACTTGTTTGCAGAAGACAGATAACATCTTAAAAACTCATACTTGTGTGCAAGGAATTTTTTCCATGTCCATCTGGTATAGTCATCAATAATAACAAGACCATATTTTTTGCCAGACAAAGAGGTTGTTCTAGTTGGACCAAACAAGTCTAAATGTAAAAGTTCAAGTGGTCTTGAAGTCGAAAGGATTTGCAGGGTAAGAATGCATTTTATTTTTTTCATTTACAATTGCATTAACATGAAGTTAATGATAGTTGTAGAGTTTTGCTTTTTCAAGTGGCTTTACTATTTATTCATCTATTATTTGTTGTATATTCTATTTCAGTGAAAATATTCTATTTTTAAGCCAAGCTATTTGATTCAATGTCTTTCATGGTATCTTTTATCTACGTTACAGAATAAAAAATCTATACTGCTTATTTTGCGTTTATTATTCTTTAATATTGTTGATTTATCTATTTGAAGCAATATGGATATAAAAAGTAGACAAAATTTTATTGTTTATACATTCTTTTTACAATTTCTTGTACCAAGCAACGCAACCAACCCGTGCGCATGCACGGGTCATAGTACTAGTTTTTTATTGAAATGAAGATTTTGTTTGTTTCCCTTTTTGACATGCTTCACAAAAAGCATCAGACTGATACTTAAGATTTGGTAAGCCTTTAACAAGTCCCTTCTTATTAAGCTTTCTGATTAACCTCAAGCTGGCATGACCCAATCTCTTGTGCCAAGTCCATTATTCTTCAACAAGTGACAAAAACCACTTGATATTTTGATTTGTAAACTCAAAGAGCTTTATTTTATAAATATTACTTTTCCTCTTTGTTGTAAAGAAAATAGAGCCATTTTTCTTGTTTTTGACTATACAAGCATTATCACTAAAGCCAATATCATAACTATTATCACATAATTGACTTATGCTCAGTAGATTATGCTTAAGGCCATCAACAAGTAAAATATTGTCAATAGAAGGTAGAAATTTCTCACCAACCCTTCCAATGCCATTGATTTTACCTTTCTGGTTTCCTCCGAAACTAACTAATCCACTCTCTTTATATTGAAGCTCTTGGAACATACGCCTTTCTCCCTTCATGTGAATTGAGCACCCACTATCCAAGTACCAAGATTAGTGTTTTAACTCTATTGCTAAGCAAATCTGCAACATAGATAATCTTATCCTTAGGTACCCAAATCTTTTTGGGTCCTCTTTTTGTTAGTTCTAGAAGGAAACTTGTCCTTCTTATTTTTCAATACATAACTGTTGTTTCTAATGTGACCTTTCTTATTGTAGTAGGTACATAACAGACAGTCACTACGATTATTGTCTCATCAGACTTTAAATTGGTGTTTTGAAAAATGGGTTCCTCTAATTTGTAACCAAGACCCTTTTTGCCATTTTGGCTGACACCCCAATCATAGATGCCTTTTAGCTGCGTGTCACACACTCAGCAAGAAATCTTTGAAATCCCTCTTTATATTTTGAGGAGTTACATTCAATCTTTTCTTCAGTCTTAGAGCTGTGATTCACCAGACAGTGATTTTCAGCTTTGAGATTCTCATTCTTTTCATTGAGCATTAAAAAAACTTTTGAAAGTTTTGAGAATTTGTTTTTCAAAGCTTTATGCTCAATGAAGAGCTTAGAAGACTCATCTAAGAGTTCATCAAAAGCTTTTTGAATATCAGAGGATGAGTTAGAATTTACCTATTCTTCCTCTTCTTCACTGTCTGATCTTATAATAGCCATCAGAGCCATATTAGCGTGTTCTTCATCATCATCAAACGATGATGAGTTAGAGTCATCCCATGTTTCCATTAGACTTTTCTTTTTCTCTTTAAAACCATTTCTCTTTGGTTTCTCTTTTTCAAGTAGTGGACATTATGACTTGAAGTGTCCTGGCTTCTTACGCTCATAGCACACTACTTGGCTCTTGTCTTTGTAGTCGTTCATTTCCCTTGAGTCCTTCTTCTGGAATTGCTTACTGAACCTTTCCTTCTTCTTCCATATACATTGAATCTTCCTTGAGATTACTACTCTCACCAGACGATCCTTCGTCTGTTTCTTATTCAGCTTGTAGAGCCTTGTAAGTGGAATCTTTGTTACTGGCTTTCAAAGCTATAGACTTTGATTTCTCTTCTTCATTTAGCTCAAGCTCATGAGCTCTCAAGGAACTAAGAAGATCTTCTAGATGCATTCTGTTTAGGTCCTTGGCTTCTTGAATAGCCGTGACTATAGCTCTCCATTGCCTTAGCAGCCTTATTAAAATTTTCTTCAGGTGATCAGCAATAGTGTAGCTCTTGTCAAGAACTTTTAGATCGCGAACCAATGTTTGAAATCTCCCAAACATTGTTTAAATATCTTCTCTCTCTTCTATCTTGAAGAGTTCATACTGTCTAATAAGAAAGTTAGCCGTTGTTTCTCTCACTTGGGTAGTACCCTGATAGGACAAAGCCAATGAGTCCCAAATATCTTTAGCAGTGGCATTCTTGCCATATTTCTCATACTTTTTTTTCCAGAAATAGCACAGATAAGGAAATATCTTGCTTTTTGATTTAGTTGATAATATTTCTTTTACCCAGGTTCCTATTTATCCCTAGGAATGGGATTTTTCTTAGAATCAATAGGTTTAGTATATGATTTTTCAACCATATCCCAAAGTTCGAGCTATTGTGACTCAAAGAAGGTTTTAACTTTATCTTTCCAGTAGTCGTAGTTTGTTCCAGTGAATAAAGGAGGGCGATTGACATGACCACCAGCTTCTTGTTTGCCATAGATAAAGAATAAGATCTTTCCCTCTCACACGGTTAAGTGCTCAACCAAGAGGCCGAGCTCTGGTACCAATTGAACGTGATAAAAACACAAGAAAGGGGTTTGAATTAGGTTTTCGAAATCTTTTCGAAATACTTATGTGTTTTTTAAAACCTTTTCAAAACAACTCTTTAACAAAAATAATCAAGGGAATAAGTAAAGTGGAGAGCAAGAATAGGACACAGTGATTTATACTAGTTCACTACACCAGATAGCTACGTCTAGTCCTTTCATTTATCCACTATAATCAACTGATTACACTTGAGAGTATACTACTGCCAAACTGGCTATACTCACAAGTTCGTAGAATGACTTAGTACAGTCAAGCCTCTAAGGAATGCTGTAACACCTGAGGACGAGATCGACCTCGTGTCGAGATCCCGTGCCAAGATCGCGTACCGAGCTGATGAGGA
Source organism: Calophaca sinica (assembly GCA_037113605.1). Classification (NCBI taxonomy): domain Eukaryota; kingdom Viridiplantae; phylum Streptophyta; class Magnoliopsida; order Fabales; family Fabaceae; genus Calophaca; species Calophaca sinica. Next base: position 62,265,256 of record CM073733.1, read on the forward strand.
CGCGTACCGAGCTGAGGAGGTCGCATGTCGAACTGAGGAGGCCGCATGCACGAACTCGTGTTAGAGCCTTGTGCGCTTGCACAAACACCCTAGTCGACATCGTGTCGAGATGATAACACGTATTTTTACGAACGTTATTCAGCGTTATGATTATTTTGTTTGTAATATTTATATATTCGGTTTGCAGTTCTCGACGCTGTGCTTCTTTTTAGATCTGTAACCTATAGAGTAGAGGGTAATCATGAGAGAGGAGAGAGTAGATGGGTAGATTGATTGATGGGATTAGCATCTCATAACTGTAGTTACGATTATGCCCTTCCCTCACCAGCTGTATATTCGATCAGCCCCTCAAACCCTCACTTTCTCTTTTCTTCTTCCTTCTTCCTTCTTCTCTGAGTTCCTCTTCCTCTCCAAATCTCCATCGAAGAACCTTGGATTTTACTGAGTCTTTGCACAAACCTTCTTCATCAATTTTGTTCCTCATCATCATCTTCTCGACATATATCACCATCTCGACCATCATTTTCTTTTTGATAACATGTGATTGAATTGAGATTATTGCTAGCTTAGAATTTGCTGAAAATTAGCTTTGAAATTTTATGAGTTTCATATCTTTGTGTAAGATACTAAATGTGAGATTTGAGCCTGAATAAGAGGTCACATCATACTTTTTGCCTTTTTTTCATTCTTTGTGTGATATTTTTCCATATCATGCATTCTAGAACTTGTGCAAAGACCATTGCAAATGGAATAAAAGTTTATTTTCATGTGAATTTGGTTACCACTAGGTGCCCAACTTTGTGCTTATTATTATGTTTCTTTGGTATCCTTCTCTTTATTATTGATTATTATTTTGTCGTGGTAACCTTGGAAAAGTTGTTGCAAGAGCAATTAGTGAAAAAAATCAAAAGAATAATGAATAATATTATGGATCCCTCGTATTTGTTTATGAAATGGAAGGCTTAGCTAAATACTTTTCCCTCTTAGAATTATTAAGTTTTTAAATTGTTGCATAAAAAGCATCAAAGGAGGAAAGGAAAGAAGAGAAAAAAAATAATAGAAAAATCTTCGTTATTGCCTTTAGGAAATACAAAGAAAAAAATGTATTGATCAAAATTAGAGTGATTCTAGCTTGCTCTTTAAAGTGAAAAAGAAAAAGGTTATAGACTTTGGTTGATTTATTTCTGATATGTTTGCATGACCTTTTCTTTCTTTCTATCCTACCTAACATTATTACCTTGGCCCCATTACAACTCGTGAAGACCTTTTCTCCTTTTTTTGCGTGATAAATAGACTTTAACAAACAGTAGTGCTCTGGTCAATGTATAAGCCAATGACAATGTACTTCTTTGGAAAATCAGAGCATTTGTGACTACAACTGTAAACACTTTGAGAGCGGTGACGAGTGTGACTTTTGAATGACATATTATTGACTTATTGAACTTATACCTCTAATTGGGCATTCTATGTCTTGGCTCTTCTTAAGATACCACTTTATTGTCATGCGCTCGTTTTTGCCCCTATTCAGTAATAGTAGTTTCTATTATAATTACTTAAGTAATTTGCTAGAGGGCAAGAAAAGCTCAAGTGTGGGGATGTGTTGACAGTCTAATTTGTCTATTTTTATGGGGTACTTTTAGTGCTAAAACATGTTAATTTGCGCTATTTATATGAAAAAAATACTCACTTATGCCCCATTATGTAGAAATACAACAAAGAAAACACTTGGAGCAAAAGATGCGAAAACAGACAAAAAAACTAGCAAGTTTTTGGGATTTTTGGCAACTCTGGATTTGCAATCCAGCCTGACATATAGTAAGTACGGCCGTACCAATTCAACAACAACAGTAGGGGCATACCTCATGGTCATTATAGCCTGATGTCGAACAAAAAGTCTAGTACGGCCGTACCAAAGGTAGTACGGCCGTACACAATTCCTATCAGGAGGTGCAGAATGCACAAGTGTAGGCCAGTGTCCCGACTAAAGTGCAGTTCGGCCGTTGATAAATGTAGTCCGTGCCTAGTCCCAAATCACCCAGATTGACCAAATTTGCTGCCAAGCCTATAAATAGGCATTCTTAGCCCTATATTAAGAACTTTTGATCCTGGAACCTCAGAGCCTCTTGCCCAGACCTGTTTTGCTGTCGGAGCTCATGAGGAACATGAAGAACATGCTTAAGGACCGTCGTCATACCAAAAAGGTGTGCCAATTTTGATTTAATTCTTCCTATTATGGGTTTGTATAGTTTTTCATACGATTTTATGTTACTTACATTTACTATGAGTAGTTAAATCCATCACTAGGGGTGATGGGGGATCCTTTATTACGGTTTTGATATTTATTTGGTTAATTATATGAGTTTTCTATTATCCTGCTGATTGTATTGTTCTTAGTATGCTTAATCCTATATGGCTTTGTTACACCCCCATGTGGAGTTTTTGCCTTCTGCAATGTTTGAACCCTAGACCTGGGCTTACGTAACCGGGAAGCACCTTCCCATTACCAACTGAGCTACAAACTCAACATGGGGGGCAGAGAAGTTCATGAGTGACATACCCAGAAGCATCAATTGACATTGGAAGTAGGGGTGTTAAAAAAAAGGTGCCTTTTTTGTAACAGCCGAGGGCTATTCTTATGTTGCCTTATGCTTAAAGGCTTTCCCTCGCACTATACTCACGGTTTTCTCCACCCCATGTGGAGTTTTTGCCCTTCGTAAGGTTCGAACCCGGGACCTAAGGCTTAAGTAACCCAGAAGCACCTTGCCATTACCAACTGAGCTAGTAAGTAACATCCACCTAATTTAATAATTTAGCTCCACTAATTTAGACCTTATGATGTTTTTTATTGATTGGTGAAAGAATTATTTTGGGGCGTCATTAGTAAGCTAAGGGGGTGGGAATAGAAAGAATGGCATAATGAGAGTTTTAGGAAAAAGGAAGGGCATTTTGGCAAGTTTGCCTTAGTAGATAAGGGTAAATTGGACTAAGCAACTCTAAGATCCCACCATATCCTTCCCTCCCTCTGATGTTCAGTTGACCCCCTCCCCCTTAAACACACTCATTCTTCTTTTCTTTTACTTGCTTCCTTGAAAGAAAGCGAAGTAGGGTAAGTTCTTGAAGAAATTTGAGAGAAAAGAGACGAGATTAGTGAATGAAATTCTAGATGTATTTCTAAATGAAGTTCTAGATGTATTTTCAGATGAGGCTACTTCTTTACCTCCTGAGAGAGAAGTTGAGTTTTCCGTAGAATTGATTCTAGGAGCGGGACTAATTTCTATAGCCCTTATAGGATTTTGCCTCTCGAATTGCAAGAGCTTAAGGACCAGTTAGAAGATTTGATTGCTAAGCAATTTATTAGGCCTAGTGCTTCATTTTGGGGAGCACCCATCCTATTAGTGAAGAAGAGATATGGTAGCTTGAGATTGTGTATAGATTATAGACAACTCAATAAGGTTACTGTAAAAAACAAGTACCCACTTCCCAGGATAGATGAGCTGTTAGACCAACTTAGAGGAGCTTCGATTTTCACTAACATTGATATGAGGTCTGGATATCATCAAATCAGGGTTAGGGCCGAGGACTTGCTAAAAACCGTCTTTAGGACTCGATATGGCCGTTACGACTATATTGTTATGCCTTTTGGTCTGACTGATGCTTCAACCATATTCATGGATTACATGAATAAGATTTTTCGGCCTTACCTTGACAAGTTCGTCATGGTATTCATAGATGATATCCTCATCTATTCTAAGGATCCTCAAGAGCATGAGAAACACCTTAGGATTGTACTACGCACTCTTAGGGAGAAGAGTTTGTTTGCAAAACCAGAAAAGTGTGAATTTTGGCTATCAGAGGTCAAATTCCTAGGACATGTCATTTCTCAAGTCGGGGTGACAGTTGATCCTATTAAGGTAGAAGCCGTTCTCGATTGGGAACGACCAACTACCATTACTGAAGTGAGGAGTTTTCTAGGACTATGTGGTTATTACCGTAGCTTTATACAAGGTTTTTCTCAGTTAGTACTTCCCTTAACTCGGTTAACCCGAAAAGGGAAACCTTTTGTATGGGATAAGAGTTGTGAGAACAGTTTCTTGGAGCTTAAGATCTGCAGACTACTGCATCGGTTTTGATTATCCCAGACCCATCCTTTGGATTCAAAGTTTATAGTGATGCTTCTAAGAAGGGATTGAGTTGTTTTCTAATGCAGAATAGGCAAGTTGTGTCCTATGCATCAAGGCAATTAAAATCCCATGAGGAAAACTATCTCACTCATGACCTAGAGCTTGCAGCAATAATCTAAAATCTGGAGACACTATTTATATGGCACCCGATTTGAAATATTCAGTGATCATAAAAGTCTGAGATAACTTTTTGATAAAAAAAGAACCAAATATGAGGCAAAGAGATGGATATAATTCCTTAAGGATTATGATTTCGTATTGATGTACCACCCAGGCAAGGCAAATGTTGTCGCTGATGCTTTTAGCAGAAAGTCTCTTTATATCTCTTCAATGATGGTTAAAGAAATGGAATTGTTAGAGTCCTTCAGGGATTTGAACTTGGAAATGTTTTCAAGAGGAGACAGCTTGTTGTTGAGTCAATTAGAGATCACTTGTGATCTTAAAAACCAAATTAGCTAGGCTAAAGATTTAGATGAAGAATTACAGACTAGGAAATACCATCCCGAATTTTCTAAAGCCAGTAATGGTACTATCCTTTTTCATTAAAGGATATGTATTCCTAGGGATGAAGTAATTAAGAAGCAAGTCCTTGAGGAAGCCCAGAAGAGTGGATTTTCAGTACACCCTGATTCTACCAAGATGTATCATGACCTTAGGCAGAGGTATTGGTGGCCAGGAATGAGGAAGGATGTGGTAGAGTCTGTAGCTCAGTGCTTGGTTTGTTAGAAAACTAAAATAGAACATCAAAAGCCATCTGATATGCTTCAACCCTTAAAAATCCCAGAGTGGAAATGGGAAGGCATATCCATGGACTTTGTAGTGGGCTTGCCTTGCACTCAGTCCAGATATGACTCCATCTGGGTCATTGTGGATATATTAATCAAATCTAATCACTTTCTCCCAGTTAAGTCCTCCTATAGTACCGCTAGGTTAGCTAAGATCTATATTCGGGATATTGTTAGACTCCATGGAGACCCACCAACATTACCTCTGATAGGGATCCTAAGTTCACCTCTCGATTACGGAGATCTCTCCATCAAGCTTTAGGAACTACACTGAACCTTAGCACTGCTTGTCATCTCCAGACGGATGGTCAGACAAAAAAAACCATACAAACATTAGAGGACATGCTTAGAGCCTATGTGTTGGAGGATGGGTCTGTGTGTTGGAGGATGGTGGATGTTGGGATGGGCATTTATCACTGATAGAATTTGCTTATAACAACGGCTACCATTCTAGCAAAGGTATGGCGCCGTATGAAGCACTTTACGGTCTCAAATGTAGAACCGTTCTATATTAGTTTGAAGTAGGGGAGAGACATTTATTAGGCCCAGACTGTAACATCCCATTTTTCAGATAATCTCAATTGATATTAGATTGGTGATGAATGAGCATTAAAAACCTTGATTTGGGATAAAATAGGCTTATGTGGGACCCATAAACCTTAGTAATGTTCTAGAAACACTTAATAGGATGAACATGCCCCTAGGAAGGGTGCGGATCACCCCAGAAGATTCTAGAAGAAGAAAAACTAGACCTTCCTACTTAGGCATGGTCGCGACGCGATGGGATTCATATGGTGTCTCTCGCGATGCGACGAAAGAAAAGATAAACCATCAGATTTGCGCCACCTGTGCATCTAGAAGGGACCAAAAGCTTCCATCGCGACGCGATGGAGGGTGAGGCTCGCTTATAAATACCCCTTCAACCCTTTATTTCTCCTCGCCCCAAATCCTCTTCTCTCTCTATATTTCTCTCTTTAGGAACTTCTAAGGAGTAAATATGCTCTGCACTTGCCTCCAATGAGGATCTGGTGCATCAGAAAACCCTTAATAGGCAATCCTTTAGATTGAGAAGGGAGTGAGACTTAGAGGGCCACTAAGGAGCAAGTATGCTCTGCATTTGCCTCAAGTGAGGATCTTGTGCATCAGAAAGCTCTTAGTAGGTAATCCATGGAGAGGAGAGGAAAAGACCTGAAAACGGCCTAGCAGGTAAGGTAGGAGTGTCCACAGGTAGGAATACGAGTAGCGGGTGCGGCAAGGGTGCAGAGAGTGGCAGCAACTGCAGTGATCTTCTAACCAGGTGGGAGATCTGAACCCTATCCACTAGGGATTGTAGGATTAGAGCAAGTGTATAACTAGGCATAGGGTGAACTAAGCCCTACTAGCAGTTGATAATAGTAGCACCTTAAAAGAGGGGTTACTACCTGTGATAGCTGGGGATAGTTGTCAGAGGTCTGTCAACCATGGGAATGATCCGTTGATATCTCTGGATGGATATCGATTGATATGATGCTTTAGGATTGTGTGTGTGATTGCTTGTGTGCTAATTGTTAACATATCCATAGTAGGTCGCTTGAGCGACATTAGGATTAATCCATATGTTGATCGAGGATGGTTGATGATTAATCTATATATTGATTGAGGATGGTTGATAATTGATATTGTGCTGGTTGATCCATATATTGGTCGAGGATGGCTGTTAGTTGATGTTGTGCTGAATACACTGGTAGTTCTGATTATGCTGATGTTATGTTAACTTACTAAATATTTTTTTTTTTGTGTGGAAGTATGATAGATAGCTAAGCTATTTAACTATGATGAGCTGATAAGTGCTGGAATAAGATGTTAATGCTAGCTGAGCTAATAAATAATAAGCTGATAAGTGCTGGAATAAGATGATAGCTAATGAAACATCACGTGGGGAGGTTTCATATGCATGTGATGTAATCCACCATCATGCACATAGGTGGTGTACGAGGTTAGGTACCAGAGTACAAGTACGATGCAGTCAGTATAGGACACGCTGGTCCTTGATGGTAGTCTGGGTTCGACAAGTCCACAGGTGACGGATGACTCGCGACCATCCTGTCGGGATGTCGGGTAGCCTGGTCATCCTGAAAGGGTACTGTTGCATCACTGTCTATAGTGCCGATCCCGAGAGCTGCCCCGAGACCTGATCCTTTCAGCTGTAATTGGGGAACAGGGATGCACTCTTAGGGGTACGATGAGTGGGATAAGGGGATGGATAACTAACTTGACCTACCCACACACCGGTGGAAGGTTGCTAAGCTGTTATCTACAAAGGCTAAGGTGGCTAAGGTGGGGCCACTGGTGATGTCCTTAAAAGCTGTGTGGCCACGTAAGCATATAAAACCCTAGATGCATGAGTTTGAGAGCGATTTATCTGTTTGTGTGTGCTTGCCTTTTTATACATGAGTTTTAATCTTGCATTCCTATTTAATGGTGTGTAAGTGTGTTCTTATCTCCCATTTATTTCTTTGTTTTGTATATATCTGTCTACGGGTCTTACAAGGTGCCTAATGATTTCCGGAAGTAAGGTGCCTATGGAAGGGTACCTTTAGGGACATTTGTACACTTTCACATGCAATAATATAATTTATATTACTAAAATACGCTTAAAATTTAACATTTGGGAAAATGGCACTAGTGCAAAATACACCTAAAAAATAGACTTATAACGTCGGTTTTGGTAATAACCGGCGTAAAAAGTGACGCGGTGCTATTTTTGAAATTAACGCATCGCTTTTTACGTCGGTTTTTTCTAAAATCGGTGTTATAAGTGTGATCCCAGGCTACAATAAAAATAGGTAAAAAGAGAAAAACTTTTAAAGCCGGTTTTTATGGAAAACAACGGTTAAAAGCATAACCTATGGCACCGGTTGTTTGGACAACCGCAGTTAAAAGTGTCCATTATTTTTTTAACAAAAAATTGTAACCTATGGCGCCAATTGTTTGGACAACCGCGGTTATAAGGTGTTTTAAAAACACAAAACCAAACTCTCTCCCTCCTATCACTCACGTGTTCTCTCATTTTTCCTCGCTCTATCGTTGTTCTCTCTCACGCTTGGTGTTCTCTCTCGCCGCCGTCATCCTCTTTGTTCTCAATGTTTCCTCCGACGGTTGCTGCACCTGCAAACCGCGAGCCATCTCTCTACGCCGCTGCTCTCCGGCACCCAGCAAGGCCCTCTGACTTTGGTGGCAGAGATCCACTATTGCCATCTCCTTCATCACCCATTCAGCCGCCATCGCAGCTGCACCCATTCAGGTACTGCTTCCATTTCTCTTTTTTCCCCGTTTCTTTCTTCATGCTTCGCATTCACCTTCATCTTTAGGTTTTTTTTCCTGTCATTTTTTTTATGGTTTTGTTGATTTCAATTTCTTTTTTCCCCATTTCTTTCTTCATGCAGGAGGGCCACAGTTTGAGAGGGGAAATGGTTAAGCAGTTGGGAATGGAGTTGGGAACGGGTCTCTCGAAGGAACAGCTGCTTTCGCGGTTACAGGTTCACTCATCCCATTGGGTCTTTTCTTACTTGATTAGTATCTGTGCTATTTGTTTCTGATCAATGAATGCCTCGAACTCAAATAAGATTTTCTGTATTCTAACGTCACTACCTTCCCCCATTTCAAAATTATAGACTGTTTACACCTAAAAATATTCCTTAAAATTAGCCAAAGCCAGCCACAGCCGAATGGATCAAATAGCCGATTGGGCATCAGCCGAACTGCATGATAGTCGATCTTGCAGCTGACAGAGCCGCAGGCAGGAAATCAGAAGTGAACAATGGGCCTTGGGTTTACTGGGCTTCAAGGAAGATATTTGGGTCCATTGGGTTAGCATGAAGTCACATATTGGATCAGATTCTTGCTCCATGAGCCGAGAGACGTGGAAATAATTTTGATTTAATTTGAATCCAAGGTAAAATGCAGTCAAGATTTTTCTCCACAATTTTAGGAGCTAAGCGAAGGAACCTGAGATAAGATCTACGTCGAGAAGACCGTTGAAAGGGGAGACGTGGCCATGACGTGATAGTGCGCCTAGATTTTAGGATCATGGTTAATGGAACGTGGCACGGCTCAGCCGAATAACTGCCAACTAAGAATTTATCATTGTTAGCCAACTGAACGTGGCAAATAGGGGTAGTTCTCAGTTGTTGCCATAAATACCCAAGTTATATACATGTAAAGAGGACACACAATCAATCAAATAACTTATTTTTCGCTCAAGCTTTTATTCAGTCGCATTTATGTTTACCTTTATGTCCCAGTTTTTATCTTAGTTCATCGACTTAAACCTTTCTGGAGTGAGTTAAGGAACCCATAGCTAAGGAACAGAGTTCCTTCCTTGGCGTAATCGCTTGAAGAAAAGGGAATCACCGTTTTGGAATTTATCCGATCTGCGGCTAATTGGCATTCCAGACAACAAAATTGGCACGCCCGGTGGGACCAAAGGTGAACGAATCAACACGTTCGAATCCCCAGGTCAGGATTACCATTGGCGTATGCACTTGCGTTCGGGCAAAAGTTTGAGCAATATGACCGCAAAAGGCAATCCCAGGAAACCGATTGAAGGAAGCCCATCCCATGGAAGCAATGTTCCACCAGCAGAGCAAATACAAGTGGAGATAGGAGCTGAAACTCAACACAACGAGCCCAATGAGACCCCGGTGGTGATGACCACTTCGTTTATACGCCAACAACTCGATTTGGGAATCAATGATATCATGTACCAAGTGTCACAACAATTGGCCGATATTGTGAAACCCATGGTACATAACGGCGCGAAGCCAGGAGATAGAGGCTAAGAGGGCTCACCCAAGTGAAAGCTCTATCAATTCTACTATCCCAACGCAAGTGGGGTACCCTACCCAGGCAGAACTCGTCATCCAAATTGAGTGCGGCTCGAGGCAGACTAATTCAGTTCAAATTAACATGACTCAGCAGTGCACAAAGCAAGTTCAATTTACCTACATTCAGGCAGGACCTACTCAGGTTCAGCCGAATATAGTACAGATACCTTTTAATGTAATTCCCAGCATGGTGCTTTTGCCACGTTGAACACTGGAGGTCAACAGGTGGCGAATGACATGACTAACCAGGCTAATCTTCATTTTAGACAAGTGCAGATGGCTAGGAGACCACCGGATGCAGTGGGACCAATTGGTATGCCGCAAGCTATGCCATGTGCTCAGCCTTATGGTTCTGCTGTGCAGGCGACTAACCCACAGTACACTGGGGGGCAAACTCTTGCCCCAGGAATGGGTGGTACAAGACCACCTGGGGGATATGCAGGTCAGCAGTCATGGAACAATGTTCCACCTGTATCGGCTAACCTTTCAGTCTATCCATCCTATCCTCTGGCGGTCCGCAGCGCTCAAATTGTCAACTCCTCCAAGGGCAGCTGGTTTGATGGCGGAGCAGTCATGGGGACAGATCCCACCTCTACCATTTAACACAGACGTTCCTGAAACTCAATACAGGTCACCTGGTGAAGGGAACATGGAGCAACCATGGGGGGTTTACCCACCTCCATCGTTTAACCAACCAGCCTGCCCCAATCCTCCAGAACAAGTATCCCAGGCATATCCCCCAACTTGGAGACAGCAACCACAAACGGCTGCTCCTAACTTGGGAGAAGTGAGGCCAGGGGGTTCACAGCTGCTAGACCCAGACATCATTACAGACACCATCAAGAAATACTTTGGTGTGCAGCTGAAGCCTTTGGATCGTCTAATCTATAGGAAACCATACCCTGAGTGGGTAGATAGATTGGTACCTCTGCCCAGAGGATATAAGACTCCAGATTTCGCTACTTTCTCTGGAGAGGATGCCAAATCAACTATGGATCATGTAGGCAGGTTTACTGCCCAATGTGGTGAAGGGAACCAGAATGAATATCACAAGTTGCAGCTGTTTCCTTTGTCATTTACCGAGACAACATTTACATGGTATTCCTCTTTACCACCTAATTCCATACAAACATGGTCAGATATGGAGAGGTGCTTTCACGACAGATTCTACTGGCCCCAACCCGAAGTCACTGCGGCTGACCTCATGAACCTGAGACAACAGGTAGATGAATCGGCTGCTGATTTTGTGGAAAGGTTCAGGAAAATGGCTGGGAAATGTTCAGTGTAATTCCCTGAGACAGAATATGCAGCCATGGCCATTAGCAGCATGCATCCTCAACTCAAGGAAAAACTAGTCGGGCAAGCTTGCACTGACCTAAACCAGTTGGTCTCAAGGGCGATACGCATTGAGCAATTTATCCAGGAGAAAGAAAAGAGGCGAGCCAGTAGAGGGAGAGGTCCTCAGTTGGTGTCCATTGTAGAAGCTGAAGACTCCGATGATGATTTAGCCGATTCCACGGCAGACATCATGGCAGCTGAAATAGTAAAGGGTAAAGGTTATACCTGCCCTGCCCTAAGAGCTGCCAAAGGAAAAGAGCCAAGTTCAGGAGACGGCAAGACAACATACTCCTTTGATATCTCCAAGGCAGACCAGATCTTTGACTACTTGATTAAGGATAGGCAGATTCGACTGCTGGATGGGCACAAGATCCCACCTGCTGAGGAGTTAAAAGATAAGAAATACTGCAAGTGGCACAACTCTTATAATCATGCGACTCTAAATTGCATGGTTTTCAGGAAGGCCATTCAGAAGGGGATAAAAGAGGGGAGTTTCAAGCTTGCGGACAAAGGAATCGCTGAAATAACAGTGGATACTGATCGATTCCCTGCCCTTGGGGTAAGCATGGTCTCATTCTCAGGATTCGATGACGAAGGAACCAGCCACAAGCACAGGATATCTGTACAACAAGTCTGGAGGCCAAAAAAGGGATCAGCCGATTCAACCCATATTGATCGACTGAAATCTCAGGCTGCCAAGGTTTCCGTCTTTGACAGATTGGGAAAACCCCAACCAGAGGTAAGACATAGGCAAGGGGGCAAGCCACCTAAACCAGGTAGGCTCACCCAGGAATTAGTAATACAGTACATTACACATGGCCAGGCCCTAACAGGGAAGCCTGACAAGGAGAAGAGTAAGGCACCCATTGCTAAAACTGGGGGGCAAGATCGGCTAACCCTCAGAGAAAGTGGTAGGCTATCTTTGCCCAAGATGGATGAGGAATCTGTCCCCAAGGACAAAAGAAGGGTAGCCGAGTTCACGGTAGAAGGGGGCATATCTTCCTTGAAGATAACAGTAAGGAATGATGAGAAGTTGAGGACTCAGAGAATGTTAAAACCCCGCTAACGCGTCAAAGAAGAACCTGTTCTTGAATAAGTATGCCAAAGATAAGAAGGCAGTACCAGCCGTGCTATCAAGAACCCAAAAGAGAAGGATGCAGAGAATGAGGTCTGTCCAAAAGATGAAACAAACTCTACAGATGATAGCCGATGTAAAGAACAGTGAAAAGAGCGAGATCGCCTTAGAAACTGTGAATGAAGCACTGGATATGGCTTTCCCAAAGCTGGAGGCTGAGGAAGCTGGGAAAGAGGAAATGCCCGAAAGTATAGAACCTGTTCCTGAAGTAGAGGGTCTTATCGCCTCAGCCGACATAGGCGAAGAGGCAATCACTATAGAAGGATCAGTGATCCCAGAGAGGTATTGGGAACAAGACGATATCATGGAAGATTCCTTGTTGGATCTCCTGTTCAATGAAGAAGCTGATGGCCTACTGGCTGAGATAGAGGCTATTAGCTTATTCCCAGAAGAGTTTTGGGCAAATAACTCACAACCAGGAGGTTTGAAGGGAGACGTGTTTGCTAAGGATACAGAATGGGCCATGTTAGCCGATACACCGGCTGATGAGGTTACCAAGGTAGTGTTTGAGAAACCTACAGAAGAAATGGTGAAACATCTGAAGCCCCTTTATATCAAGGCCTATATCAACAGGAAGATCTTTGGAAGAGTCTTCGTGGACGGAGGGGCTGTACTAAATGTCATGCCTGTGACGACCATGAGGAAACTTGGAAAAAGTCTTGAGGACCTAGTCCCTACCAACATGAAAATGTCCAATTTCCTGGGGGAACCTTCCAGAGCACTTGGAGTCTTGATAGCCGAAGTCACGGTAGGCCCCAAAACCATCAAAGCAGCTTTCTTTGTGGTTGATGGCAAACCCTCCTATAGCGTAATCCTAGGAAGGGATTGGATTCATACAAGTATGTGTGTCCCTTCCGCACTTCATTAGAAGCTAATGTTTTGGGTTGGGGACAATGTTGAGACAGTCGAAGCAGACAAGAATTCTTTTTCGGCTGAAGTAAAGATGCTAGAAGCCTTATTCTATTCCCCACACCTAGGTCCTATTGCCATCCCAGAGGATTATGAAGAAGGCGCCTGGAAAGCATGCAACCTTACTAATGAGGGATTCATGCTAAGATCTCAAATAGAGCCACTACCAATCTTGCAGTGACTAATGAATAGGGCGCCACAGATACTCGAAGACCTTTTGGGTCGGCTAGAAATCTTTAAGGCCGAGTCCAAAGTGATGGATGCCATGATGGAAGACTATGATACTGAAGAGGAAGAGGAGGTCCTATTCTCCAAGGAGGAAGGTGCGGCAGCTGAGCCTGATAAGGCGTGTGCAGCTGAGCCTATGGAATTGGACTCCCCTCTTCACAAGACGGCTCCTGCTTTTGAGGTAGAGGATCCTTTAATTGAGATCAATTTCGGTACACCAGAACAACCCAGAATCGTGAAGGTGAGTGGGTTGCTTGAGGAAGACAAACAGGGTAAGATAGTCGAATTAATCCAGCGGTACAAAGATTGCTTTGCCTGGAATTACTTCGAAATGCCTGGTTTGGCGAGGAAATTGGTGGAACACAGGTTGCCTATCAAAGTAGGATACAAACCTTTCAAGCAGGCGCCTCGCAGGTTCAATCCCCAGCTGATGCCTCAAATTAAAGCTGAAATTGAAAGACTACTGAAGGCAGGCTTTATAAGGACAACCAGGTATGTTGAATGGCTATCTAATATAGTCCCTGTCATCAAGAAGAATGGCCAAATAAGAGTATGTATTGACTACAAAAACTTGAACTTGGCCACTCCAAAGGATGAGTACGCTATGCCTGTGGCTGACATGTTAGTCGATACGGCAGCCACACATGGTATTCTCACCTTTATGGATGGATACTCAGGGTATAACCAGATCATTTTAGCGAAAGAAGATACTCACAAGACAGCCTTCAGGTGTCCAGGAGAATTGGGGATCTATGAATGGGTGGTCATGCCTTTTGGGCTCAAGAACGCAGGAGCCACTTATCAAAGGGCCATGAACTCCATTTTTCATGACTTGATCGGCAAGACCATGGAAGTGTACATAGATGACGTGGTTGTCAAGTCTGAGGGTTTTGAAAGCCACCTAGTAGATCTAGAGCAGGCCCTAAAGAGGATGCGAGCCCATGGGCTGAAAATGAATCCTGCCAAATGTACTTTTGGAGTAGCAGCTGGCAATTTCCTAGGATTTTTGGTCCACCATCAAGGAGTAAGTAGACAAGAACAAGGTGAAAGCTATCCTGGAGGCCGACCTCCTAGGAACAAGAAGGAACCGCAAAGTTTGATTGGCAAGATCAATTTCCTAAGGAGGTTCATAGCTAATTAATTTGGAAAAATGAAGGCTTTTTCCCCTTTGCTGAAATTAAAGGATACGGAGGATATGGTATGGGGGAAAGAGCAACAACAGGCCTTTGATCAAATTAAGCAAGGGTTGGCCAGACCTCCTGTGCTAACACCTCCGGTGTTAGGAAGGCCACTCAAATTGTATATAGCTGCAGAAGAAGAGTCAATCGGCTGCTTGCTCGCGCAGGATGCTGATGATGGGACTGAAAGAGCTGTATACTATCTCAGCTGCATCTTGAATGATGTCGAAACCAGATGTACCCCTATTGAGAAGTTATGTTTATCGTTGTTCTATGCTTGTACAAAACTTGAATATTATTTGTTGCCTAAGGAAGTATTGGTTTTGTGCAAAATTGATATTATTTGGTATTTACTTAATAGGCCTGTCTTACAGGGTCGATTAATGAAATGGGCCATTAAGCTAAATGCTTTTGCGTTGAAATACATTCCATTGAGAGCAATGAAAGGTCAGGCAGTAGCCGATTTCTTGGCTCAACACCCTTGTGTTGAAGTCAATGACCCGTTAGCCGAACACGTTGCGTGTATTAACTTGAAATCTTGGGTGCTGAAGTTTGACGGGTCAAGAACACAAAGAGGTGTAGGTGCTGGCATCACCATTACGGACCCAGCAGGGAAAAGTTGGAAATTCATGTGTCAGCTGGATCTTGGGAATTCTAATAATCAGGCAGAGTACGAAGCTCTGATTTTGGGGCTTAAGATCCTGGCAGCCATGAAAGCGAATTATGTTCAAGTCATGGGAGATTCACAGTTGGTGATAAAATAGCTAACTAGGGAATATAGATGTAATAACCCTAACTTGAAAGAGTGCTATGAAATGGCTAGCAGGCTATTGCGCTTGTTTGCTGATGCAGTAGTACATCACATTTCTAGGGAAGAGAATGAAGAGGCTAATGATTTGGCTCAACAAGCTTCAGGGTACAAAGACATGATAGTCGAAGTAAAACAGGAAGAATACCCAATCTGGGAGTGTGCACCTATAGGAACGATCGACTCCTGGAAACAAGAGTTAATCGACTTTCTTAAAGATCCTTCAAGCAGTACTGATTTCAAGCTTAAGCAGAAGGCACTTAAATACGTATTGGTAGACAATGAAGTCTACAGGAGAACCATCAACGGGGTATTACTTAAGTGTATTGACAAAGAAGAGTTCATGAAGATCATGGAAGAAGTACATGAAGGAATCTGTGGGTCTCACAGGGCTGGGCCCATAATGAAATGGCTAATATACAGACATGGATATTATTGGCCTACCATTACAGCTGATTGTTATCAATATGCCAAGGGATGTGAGGCGTGTCAGCTGCATGGTCCAATTCAAAGGGTTCCAGCCGAAAACCTCCACCCAGTGATAAAGCCTTGGCCATTCAGGGGATGGGCCATGGATTTAATAGGCAAAATCTATCCACCTTCGTCCAAGAGGCATGCGTTTATCATAGTTGCGACTGACTACTTTACCAAATGGGTAGAGGCCCAGCCAAAGGTGAATGTGACTCAGGATGAGGTGATTAGGTTCATACAATGCCAAATCATCTATAGATTTGGGATACCTGAAACCATCACCACAGATCAAGGTACTATGTTCATTGGGGAGAAAGTGGTGGCCTTCACGCAACAATTTGGGATTAAGTTAATTTACTGATCCCCTTATTATGCTCAAGCCAATGGGCAAGCAGAGGCAACCAACAAAGTTCTTATTGATATAATCAGGAAGAACATTGAGGACAAGCCAAGGAAGTGGCATGAAACACTGAATGAGGCATTGTGGGCCGCGAGGAATTCCAAGTGCAGTGCAACTGGTTTTACCCCGTATCGGCTGACATATGGTCAAGATGCAGTGTTACCCTTAGAGATAAATGTGACTTCATTAAGGGTAGCAAAGCAAAACCTGCTAAGTCTGGATTGTTGGAACCTAAACGATTGAGATGTTTAGACCCTCATTAATTTTGATGATAACAAAATATTCACAAGAGAACAATTTATGTTCTAACATTTTTTGAAGTGTGCAGATACTAATAATATGTATTTTCTAAGCCACTCAAGCAAGAAGAAAGTAATTCTCAAGAGAAGGATTCATTCCATTTGTCAGCATCCGGCTCATCCTAGTGAGCGTCTGGAAATTCCTCTTTATACACTATGCTTATCAAATTGCTACAAGCATCCGAACTTCCAACTTTGAACGAGCGTCCGAACTTCCAACTCTGAGCGAGCGTCTGAACCTCACTTCAAATCACGTGTTAGTCACGTTGCTGCTCTACCTCTCAGAAGTCTTTGGAACGGATCTCAAAATTGATCTTGAGCGCTAAAATCGGTGTACGAGATATCAAAGTTGAAATCTTTAACTACAAGACAAAAATCGCATGCATAAGAAAAAGCGGTAACATGGATCTTTGGGACATTCTCTGCAAAGCAAGATAGAGACAGCATTTTTTGAATTATCTCTAGTCAACGGTTAGGAGCCATTTTTACTCTAACGGTCATATCCTTGGATCTCCTATATATACCTCATGGTATCCATTGAAGAAATATAGAGAAAGAACATTCTGTGAAAAAGCTTGCTGCACTCACAAAACATACATCGCTTCGTGAGCAATCAAGTCTCTGGACTCTTCAATCAATTCAGCGTCCGACCACTTTCTTTAAGAAAGTTTTTCTTTAGTTGAGCTTAATCTTTTATCCTCTCTGTGAGAGTTATTTTCAACTGTATTTCAACTCACTTGTATAAGTTTGTTTTGGCCTAGTTTAAATTTGTATCCTCAAAGGCTCGATCAGACCGAGTCGTTTTGAGAAGTTGAGAGTATTGTCAAGTTGTGGCATGAGAATACTCTTGAGGAAATTGTAATCACCGATTATAGTGGAAAATCCTTCAGGAACGAAGGGACTAGACGTAGCTACCAGTTTGGTAGTGAACTAGTATAAATTTATGTGTCTCCTGCTTTACTGCTTTCTATTCATTTCTATCTTGTTGAGTTAAAAACAAGTTTTCACAAACTGATTTTCAGCGTCCGGTTTATTTTCACCGTCCGATTAACAAACAGTTTTTGAGAAACTTTTATTCTAAGTGTTTTTAACATTAAGTTTGCGAAAAGTTTTCAACACAATTCAACCCCCCTTCTTGTGTTCACGTTCACTGGTACGAGCCACGACCTCTTGGTTGAGCACTTAACAGTGTCAAGAGAAAAGATTCTATATTGTGAACATGTCTAATGAAGGTGGTCATATGAACCGTCCTCCTCTATTCAATGGAGAAAAATTTGATTACTGGAAAGATAAGATGAAAGCATTCATTGAGGCACAAAATCTTGATTTGTGGGATATAATTGAAGGCGGATACATTTCTCCCGCTAATGCCCTTGGTGTTGCAATACCTAGGGAAAATTGGTCTGATGATCAGAAGAAGAGATATCAAACAAACCAGAAGGCTAGATTTATTCTCATCTGTGCTATGACAGAAAGAGAATATGACAAATGTGGCAAGTTTGATCCTGCCAAAGAAATCTGGGATTCTCTTGTTTTGTCTTATGAGGGCTCTGCCCAAGTAAGAGAAACAAAAGCTAGCATGATGGTTCGCCAGTATGAACTATTTAAAATGGAAGATGGAGAGAACATTGAAACTATGTTTGGAAGGTTCCAAACACTAGTTCATGGGTTCAGTGCCCTTGGAAAAAGCTATACTACACCCGATCATGTTAGAAAGATCTTAAGAAGCTTGACTAAGCGGTGGAGACTCAAAGTCACCGCTATTCAAGAAGCAAAAGATCTAAATGTCCTTCGACTTGAAGATCTTATGAGTTCGTTGAAAGCTCATGACCTTGAGCTAAATGAAGAAGAACCTACCAAGAAGAGTAAGTCTATTGCTCTAAAAGTCAATCATCATAAACCTAGTACTTCAAAAGCCTTGCAGTGAAGAAGAAGAATCGAGCGATGAAGCGTCGAAGGAGATTCGATGAATCGGATGAAGAGCTAGCGTTCATATCTAAGAAGATTCAGAAAATGTGGAAGAAAAGAAACTTGTAAGGAAGTTTCGTAAGAAAGATTCAAAGGACAAGAAGGAGAGCAAAGACAAAGCCCAAGTCATTTGCTATGAATGTAAGAAGCCTGGACATTTCAAATCCGAGTGTCCTAATCTTAAAGAGAAGTCCACAAGAAGCTCCTTCAAGAAAAAGAAGAAAGGTCCCATGGTAACATGGGAAGATCTTGACTTATCCTCCTCTGAGGAAGATAAAGAAGAAGCTCACATTGCTCTCATGGCGGAACCACGGACATTGAGTCGAGAAGAAGATGTTGAAGAGGTAATAGTATATGACTCCTACTCGAACTTCAACTTGCTTTTGATGATCTTCTTAAGGACTCTGCCACTCTCTCTGAGTACAAGAATTTGAAAAAGAAATTTTTAAAACTATCACAAGATTTTCATTCTTTACGCAATAAAAACTCAGTACTCATTAAAGAGAACCAGCTGAAACTGAAAATCGGCGTCGGTGGATAACCGATGTCTGGAAGCTAGCAAGCAACCGTGGTCGAGAGCTCTCAAGCTAAGAGTTCTGTAGTTACAAGCAATCCTATTTGCAAATCAAATGACTACGAACAAGCATTTCAAAAGTTTCTTGCAGAGAGTGTAACTCGAAGCAAGCAAGCTTCAATGATCTGGGGTGTCAGTAAAACGACAACTCATGGTCTTGGCTATATACCAGATGAAACCCTTTTGGAAAATAATTCAGCATCTGATAAATCCCATAGCCATAATAAATGCTTACATTGTACTTACTGTAATAAATCTGGTCATTTGAAAAGAGCATGTAATGTTTTTAAAACTAAGAAGGATAAGCCTCCTTCTAGAACTAACAAGAAAGGACCCAAAAAGATATGGGTACCTAAAGATAAAATAATCTATGTTGCAGACATGCTTAGCAACAAAGTCAACACACCAGTCCTGGTACTTAGACAGTGGATGCTCGCGTCACATGACGGGAGAAAAGCATATGTTCCAAGAACTAAGACCTAGAGAAGCTGGATTCGTTTGTTTCGGAGGAAACCAGAAAGGTAAAATAGTTGGAATTGGTCGGATAGGTAAAGGCTCTCTTCCTTCTATTGATAATGTTTTATATGTTGAAGGACTGAAACATAATCTATTGAGCATAAGCCAATTATGTGACAATGGTTATGAAGTCATATTTACAGAAACTGGATGTTTAGTAAAGAGCAAAAATGATGGATCAATATTCTTTACAGCAAAGAGGAAACAAAATGTTTATAAAGTTGATCTTTCTGAACTTGAAAAACAAGATGTCAAGTGTCTTATGTCTGTTGAAGATGAGAAATGGATTTGGCACAAAAGATTAGGTCATGCCAACTTGAGGTTAATCTCAAAGTTAAACAAGCACAATCTTGTTAAAGGCTTACCAAATCTTAAGTACAAATCTGATGCCCTTTGTGAAGCTTGTCAAAAGGGAAAACAAGTTAAAACCTCTTTTCATTTAAAAAATGTTGTTTCAACTTCTAGACCACTTGAACTTTTACATCTTGATCTTTTTGGTCCCACAAGGACAGCCTATTTAGCTGGAAAGAAATACGGTTTAGTCATTGTTGATGATTTTACTAGATGGACATGGGTTAAATTCCTTGCCCACAAGGATGAGTCTTATAAGGTATTTACTGTTTTCTGCAAATCAGTTCAAAATGAAAAAGGCATTTGCATTTCCTCTATTAGAAGTGATCATGGGGGAGAATTTGAAAATGAGAACTTTCAAAAATTTTGTGAAGAAAATGGCATCTCCCACAATTTCTCCTCTCCTAGAACACCTCAACAAAATGGTGTTGTAGAAAGGAAAAATAGGTCCCTCCAGGAAATGGCCAGGACCATGATCAATGAAGCTGATATTGCGAAACATTTTTGGGCAGAAGCAGTAAACACAGCTTGTTATATTCAAAATAGAATTTATATAAGACCTATCTTGAATAAGACTCCTTATGAACTGTGGAAAGGAAGAAAACCAAACATTTCTTACTTTCATTCTTTTGGTTGTATTTGTTATATCTTGAATACTAAAGATCAGCTTGGTAAGTTTGATTCCAAAGCTGACAAAGGAATCTTTTTGGGATATTCTGAAAGATCTAAAACTTTTAGAATATACAACAAAGAAACTTTGACAGTTGAAGAGTCCATTCATGTCAAGTTTGATGATAAGAAGCCTGACACTGCAATGTCAGAGCTAGATGAGTTATTTTCAGATTTAAACCTAGGTGAAAAGCCAGACGGTGAAAATACATCTTCATCATCCGGTGGTGAAAAGACGAAGAATTCTACCCAAGCGGAAGCTGAAGCAAGAAAAAGCTGGAAGTACAAGACCAATCATCCAAAAGATCAAATCTTAGGAGAACCTGGTGATAAAGTACGAACCAGATCCTCTTTCAAGGAGCATGCTGACTTCGCACTTCTCTCTGAGATGGAACCTAAGACGATTGATCAAGCCTTGGAAGATGAAGGGTGGATTCTAGCCATGCAAGATGAGTTAAATCAGTTCCAAAGGAATGATGTCTGGAAGCTAGTCACTCTACCAGAAGATAAGCAAGCTATTGGCACTAAATGGGTATTTAGAAATAAGCTTGATGAAGACGGTAAGGTTGTGAGAAATAAAGCAAGGTTAGTTGCTCAAGGCTACTCACAAGAAGAAGGTATTGATTTCACTGAAACTTTTGCACCTGTTGCAAGATTAGAAGCAATTCGCATTTTACTTTCTTTTGCAGCACATCATGAGATAACTTTATATCAAATGGATGTGAAAAGTACTTTTTTAAATGGCTTTATAACTGAAGAAGTTTATGTCAAACAACCTCCTGATTTTGAAGATATTGAATTTCCTGAACATGTTTTTAAACTTAAAAAGGCACTATATGGTCTTAAGCAAGCTCCCAGAGCATGGTATGATAGACTAAGTTCCTTTTTAATGGAAAATGGATTTACTAGAGGTTTAGTTGACAAAACTCTTTTCAGAAAAACCTCAAACAAGCATTTCATACTTGTCCAAATATATGTTGATGATATTATTTTTGGAGCTACTAATGAAAGCCTTTGCAAAGAATTTTCTAAGCTTATGCAGGCTGAATTTGAGATGAGTATGATGGGAGAATTGAAGTTCTTCCTTGGAATACAAATCAAGCAATGCAATGATGGTATTTATATTCATCAAAGCAAATACATCAAAGAATTATTGAAGAAATTCAAGATGCTGGATTGCAAGCCGATGAGCACGCTTATGCATCCTACCTGCTCTCTCTGTAAAGATGAAATTGGTAAGAAGGTAGATCAGAAGCTATACAGAGGTATGATTGGATCTCTACTTTATCTTACGGCTTCAAGACCTGATATTATGTTCAGCGTCTGCCTGTGTGCTAGGTTTCAATCAGATCCTAGAGAATCACACATAAGTGTTGTTAAAAGAATATTTAGATATTTACAAGGAACTACTAATCTTGGTTTGCTTTATAAGAAATCAAAAGATTACCAATTAGTAGGTTTCTGTGATGCTGACTTTGCTGGAGATCGAATTGAAAGAAAAAGCACAAGTGGAGGCTGCCAATTCCTTGGAGCTAATCTTGTGTCTTGGTCAAGCAAAAGGCAAAGTACAATAGCACTCTCAACGGCAGAAGCTGAATACATCTCAGCAGCAAGTTGCAGTTCTCAACTTCTGTGGATGAAGTATCAACTTGAAGACTACTTGATAAACGAGAGTAACATTCCTATCTTCTGTGACAATACATCTGCCATATGTCTGACTAAAAATCCAATATTGCATTCTAGAGCAAAGCATATTGAGATTAAGCATCATTTTATAAGAGACTATGTTCAGAAGGGTATTTTAGAAATAAAATTTGTAGACACTGATCATCAGTGGGCTGACATATTTACAAAACCCCTTGCTGAAGATAGATTCAATTTTATAAGAAGGAATTTAAACTTTCATCTTATAAAAGAATGATTAATCTCAGCGTCTGATAATAAGCTAAATTTCAGCATCTGATATGACGTAAGCATGTATGTGCATCTGCATCTTATTTGTCATACGCATCATAACTCATCATCCGGTAAGTCGGTTGCGTGCGTCCGAGCACACCCACACGTGTCACACGTGTTACGGACTCACTCAAGCGTCTCTTCATACCTACTGAGTCATGATTATTTACGTTCTTCGATAAAATTTTCTACTTTTATTTTGGCGTCCGCATTTAATGAAAAGCAAATTTTTATTTTCTTTTCTTTTTGGTTTAAATTTCATGTGGAAATACGTAGCGGTTTTTGAAAAAGTACTGTACTACTGTCTATATCCTTCCCACTACTCCACTTCTTTCGCTCCACTCTCTGTTTTCTGCTAAAGACGTACTCGTTCTCTTTCCCTCTCTCTCTCTCTCTCTGTGTGTGCTTAAACCCTAAAACCTTCATCGCCTCCATTTCTCAACTGCACTCATGGCTGGAGTATCAACTTCTGAATATACAGCTATCTATAACACCATGTCTGAAGGAAAAGTCTTGATGGAAAATCGAGTCGATTTGGAAAGCTTCAAACTTTACGGCTTCGACTTCTTCAAAGGGTTCAAGGCAATGGGCTGGGAACAGTATTTCTTCTGGAACCCGGTTGAGGTTCTGGTGACGGCGATTAAAGAATTCTGGGGAAATGTTCGGCTACACAGAGGTGGTATCATTGAAGGAACAGTGAAAGGATTCAAGTTTGTCCTTACCATCAAAAACATTTACGGGTTACCGGGTGTCCGTGTGAAGGCATCGTCTTCTATTCGGAATGGGCTGACGCATTCCATGGGATTGAGAAGGTCAACAACGATCTGTTTGAAAACTACCAGCAGCTGAAAGAATCTGGTGTAACACCTACTGCCAAGAATCTGAAAAGTCATTTCAGAGTTCTTCATAAGATTATCACCAAGAGCGTCCTGTTAAAGGCTGGCTCTAGTGATATTGTCAACTACGAGCAGAAATTCATCCTGAGACACTTCATGGCGGGCAACAAGGTGAACCTGCCAAGGTTAATCTACAATAACCTGATCAATGCTCTTGTCAACTCAAGAAAAGGTGTTGCTGACAAGAAGAACACCTACAAGTTCATTCCGTATGGTGTCTTGCTCACCAAAATGATGGACAAGAATCTGGTCATAAACAAGCTGACAGCTTTACCAGATCAAGTAAAGGCAAAGTATTTTGGTGCTGATAACATTGTGATTCCTGACACTTTTGGAGTCAACAGCCTAGTAAGAATGAAATTGCTTACTGGGTCCATGATGAAGAAAGTGAAAGTTGAGCAACAGGAAGAGGAAACGGAAAAGACAACCACCAGAAGCTCAAAGCCTGGTGAGAAAAGACACGCTGAGTCTCCTTCGAGAGAGACCAGAAGAACAAAACAGAAGGTGGCTCCTGCACCTACTGTTGAGGAACCAGAAGATGAGGACCTCGTTCCCATCAGTCAGGTTCTGAGGAAGAGGAGCAAACCAGAAGCTGAGAAGCCAGTCTCAGCATCCGGACTACAGAAGAAGGACATTCAGCATCTGCCTCCAGCATCTGCCCCCAGACAGAAGCTCAAAAGATCGGTCAGGCAATCTGAACCTGAACCAAAGGTACTGAATTCTCCTGATGAATCTGTATCTGTTGTTGCATCTGATACTATTCCTGCTCCACCACTATCCTTTGCTCAGCCATCACAACATCAAACCCTTACACAGAAAACCCCCATTATCCAACCATCATCCACTACACTCAATCTTAACCTACCCCAAATTTTCCCAAACACTTCACTCACTACATACATTTCCAAGCTTCATTCTCATCCATTTAACCTACTTTTCAAAACACCTCCCATTAATCCATTCAAACCCCACTCACCAAAAGCCTATAAGATCACCAAAGCCACTCCCACCTTACTTACCCTTACCATAAAACCAACAGACGCTGGTGAAAAGAAAAATATCTCATACAAACCTCGGTTTGTAAAGTATGAGATATATAACAAAGATCTACAACCGTCCCTCAACCTGGCATTTAAAAACCTTCACTGAGTCGCCAGATTGGAGATTGCCAATCCTATAAGTGCAACCCTCAAGGATGGAGATGACCTCGTCCAAATGTCCTTCAAAGGAAGGTTGAGACCGACCAGGAAGCGTGGCAATTCCCTTCTCTGTCGATCTTCCTCTATCCCTTCCTCGCCGAACCACTCACATTGGAAGAATGTGGAAGGTGGATAACAGATGATGAAGTTGCCTTCATGGTACATTGCCTTGAGCAGAAAAGGCTTGAAGTTATAAGGCAATATCGAGACCCATCATCTGTCTCTGTCAAGATAGTACCAGATAGACAAAGGTGGCTACCTTGGTCTATTCCTGGGAAAAGGAAGGAACCCGCTCCGGGGAAGCAGCCTTTCAGCAAGATAGGGCTAAAGGAATATGAGAAGGCACCTACAAAGTACAATATTAAGGATTTCTCACAGCTTCCTATTGCCAAGATTTCTGAGGATCACGCCAGAAGGTTCTACCTGACTTCTCTGAAGCAAGATGAATGGAGAAGCGGCTCCTCAGTGCCGCAATCTTTGAAAAAGGCCACTATTCCTCTTTGTTGGGAAAATTAGCAAAGTTCTTGACATCAACTTGAACGGTATACTTCGATGATGTGTTCAGATGCTCGATGTCAGAATCGCACTGGACCGCATGAAGATCAATAACCAATGGTCAGCCGTGACCAAACTCTTCGATATTGGGTTTTCGTGGAGTCAATGGTGCGAATCGTGGAAAGCCAAAGCCCTATTACCACGTCTCGACCCCTTGTGCTTGAAGAATATGACAGGAAAATCGAGAAGAATTTACCTGGCGAAAATGAAGCACTCTCCTTCACTTATGAAGCTTTGAGTGTCTTTATCGAAACCTATGGGGAGAAAAGACTGGAGATAGATTTGACTCTTACGGTGATGTTGTTCGTCATAGAGAAACCATCTTCATGATTTTCTTTGTATCCGTAAGATGTCAAACATCGCGGGAGATTCAGACGAGAATCCGAGCTAAGAAGACTGGAAACTTCATCAAATGGGTTATACCAAATGATGGATTCTTCTTAAGAGCTCAAAGGAAGAAGGATTTGAGACTACAGTTATCCAACTGGGTGCTAGCAGAGCATCAGAAGATGAAGTCTGCATCTGTACCAGAAGCTGGACCTTCTACTTCTACTTCTGCAGTTGAGATGGTCACCATTCCAAGAGCAGAATTTGAAGAAATGAAGGCTACAAACTTGAAAGTTACTCAGCTGGAAACTGCACTGAAGCTTCTCTACGAACGTCTCAATATCCCACCTCCACCTCTTCAAAACCCTTGAAATATTTTTTTTTCTTGTGTGTGATATAAAATTTGTTTAATTTGGTTGATATATATATAACTATTTTTGATCTTATTATCTGTCTTTTGCTCAAATTTTTCTAAGTAGTATTTTGACTATGATGTGTTTTTTACACTCTTTTTGTCTGATGACAAAAGGGGGAGTAAAAGAAAAGGTATGATGAACACGAAAGAAAGGTATAATGAACACGTGAGAATCTGATTATCCACCATCAGATTATCCACCGTCCGATGGATACACTAGAACTAAAGTATCATGCATAACACTTCATACATAGCATCTGTATGCGCTAATATTCTTTGATCTAGTGCTCTTATATTGTTTAATAAATTTTATTTGGTACAATGAAATATACTTTGATTAAATCAATCTATTTGGTATTCGATCTCACTGTATTAAATATCTGCTCTGATACATTTACGAATCTTTCGTAATCACTTAAATGAATTTGTTTATCGACAATAACCTTAAAACCTGAATTGTTCTTATATATCTAAACTGTTAAATTCAGGGGGAGACCCTTAATGTCTTTTTTGAAAATAAATTGTTCATCAACCTTAGATATTTGTCATCATCAAAAAGGGGGAGATTGTTGGAACCTAAACGATTGAGATGTTTACACCCTCATTAATTTTGATGATAACAAAATATTCACAAGAGAACAATTTATGTTCTAACATTTTTTGAAGTGTACAGATACTAATAATATGTATTTTCTAAGCCACTCAAGCAAGAAGAAAGTAATTCTCAAGAGAAGGATTCATTCCATTTGTCAGCATCCGGCTCATCCTAGTGAGCGTCTGGAAATTCCTCTTTATACACTATGCTTATCAAATTGCTACAAGCATCCGAACTTCCAACTTTGAACGAGCGTCCGAACTTCCAACTCTGAGCGAAGGCCTCAACCTCACTTCAAATCACGTGTTAGTCACGTTCTTTGCTCTACCTCTCGAAGTCTTTGGAACGGATCTCAAAATTGATCTTGAGCGCTAAAATCGGTGTACGAGATATCAAAGTTGAAATCTTTAACTACAAGACAAAAATCGCATGCATAAGAAAAAGCGGTAACATGGATCTTTGGGACATTCTCTGCAAAGCAAGATAGAGACATTTTTGAATTATCTCTAGTCAACGGTTAGGAGCCATTTTTACTCTAACGGTCATATCCTTGGATCTCCTATATATACCTCATGGTATCCATTGAAGACAAATAGAGAAAGAACATTCTGTGAAAAAGCTTGCTGCAATTCTGCTGAAAACATACACTGCTTCTGTGAGCAATCAAGTCTCGGACTCTTTGGCCGAATTCGGCGTCAGGCCACTTTCTTTAAGAAAGTTTTTCTTTAGTTGAGCTTAATCTTTTATCCTCTCTGTGAGAGTTATTTTCAACTGTATTTCAACTCACTTGTATAAGTTTGTTTTGGCCTAGTTTAGGCTGTATCCTCAAAGGCTCGACTGTACTGAGTCGTTTTGAGAAGTTGAGAGTATTGTCAAGTTGTGACAGTAGAATACTCTTGAGGAAATTGTAATCAGTCTGATTATAGTGGATAATCCTTCAGGAACGAAGGGACTAGACGTAGCTACCAGGTTGGTAGTGAACTAGTATAAATTTCTGTGTCTCCTGCTTTACTGCTTTCTATTCATTTCTATCTTGTTGAGTTAAAAACAAGTTTTCACAAACTGATTTTCAGCGTCCGGTTTATTTTCACCGTCCGATTAACAAACAGTTTTTGAGAAACTTTTATTCTAAGTGTTTTTAACATTAAGTTTGCGAAAAGTTTTCAACACAATTCAACCCCCCCTTCTTGTGTTCACGTTCATGGATGAATATCAACAGGCCATGTTAATGGAGTTAGATTCGGTTAACGAAGATTGACTCATGGCTTTAGACCAAATTAAGCATAGCAAGCAAAAAATGGCTAGGGCTTATAACAAACATGTGAAGCCAAAAAGGTTTGTTGAAGGAGACCTCGTTTGGAAAACCATACTACCTATTGGGATCAAGGATCCCAAGTTTGGGAAATGGTCACCAAATTGGGAAGGACCATTTGTGGTTAGCAAAGCTTATCATGGTGGTGCTTATCGGCTAGTTAACATGCAAGGCGAAGAACTAAATAGAAGCATCAATGGAAAACATCTTAAGAGATACTATTCTACTATGTGGGAAGGCATATTGGAGAATTAAAAGTAGTTGCATTAACATAAAAGTGCAATTGTTTTTGATGACCACAGGCTGGCCACCTAGCCAAAATTACAAAAGTTTAGCCCAAGATATAAAAGCTAGGGAGCTGCAGCCTCAGGATCATCACTTGATTTTTCTTCAATTGGGGCAGGACCTGGATCGGTGGCGATGCAGAGCATCGATCGTGGCAAGGCTGCAGCCTACATCTATGGTGGGCTCAGGTGTTGGTGCATCAACTAATGCCTCCCCTGGTGGGACAGTAGCACCTTCAGAATCGCCTTGTTGGGTGGCTGGAGGATCGGCTGCCACAACAGCTCCCTGTCTCCTAATCTCATCCAGCTGATGCTTAAAGGAGTTCTAGGCTTGAGTGGCCTCAGCTAACCCAGAGCTGCTAGTTTCAAGATTTTTTCCTAGGCACGTCCTCTGAGCGCCTAGTACTGCTAAGTCACGGTCTAAAGAAGAAGATTGCTTGAAGAGACCATAACGTTGCTGAGAGTTAGAACGGAGTTTCTCAGTTAAGGCAGTCGATTGAGGAGTCAACTCCGCTATTTCCTTCTTAACCCTCTCTAATTCAGCCGACAAAACGGATAACCTTTCATCCGTGTCCTTAAGTTGGGTTAGAGTTTCCTGGCGGTCCTTCTCCAAGGTCATGAAGGAGGTTTGGAAATGAGTTTTTTGCGCCTGGAGGTCCCTTAATCTTTGGAGGTCATGAGACGTCATGTCATGAACTTCCCGAGAACGCCAGTATTGTTGAGATAAACTGCTCAGTTGGAGGGCCAAAGTGTTGTACACCTCTTGGCTAGCTGCAGGGATATCAGCCGAATTGGCTAGTTTGAACAAAGAAGTTCTTAAAGTAGCAACCTGTTCCCTGTTGGTTGGTATTTCCCCCATCAATGCGGCATTGACTCTCTCCAAGTGGTTGGAGATGGGAGAGGAAGCCATTGAGTAGGGGTCAGCAAAGGTAAAATACTTTGTCAATTCTTCTTCTGAGATAGCCACTGCAGGAGCTGTGGGAGGCGAAGGCACCCGGGGAGCCTCATAGATGGCTTCTTCGGGTTGTGAGTGAGGATCTTGTGACAGATGATGGTTAGCCGATTGAGTAAGCAAACAATATATGTTGAAAAGAATAACAAAATCGGCTGTACCATTGGGGGAAATTGAGAGCTAGCGCCTTTAGCAAATTCTTGGACATACGGAAAGGGAATTTCCACACGTGGTTTCCGAAAACAAGGTGGTTAGGTTCAGGCTAACAAAGAATATTAAGAAAAGGGGGATAAGGATAAGATATTTACCTTCACCTTCGGCTGTTTTCCTTTACTAGCCGAATGTGCTTTTTCTTTGGGCTTGGCCTGAGCCTGGGCAGGTTCTTCTATTACAACGCCAGGGGCCCTTGTTCTATTCTTGGAGGGAGGACTAACAGGGTCGTCTTCAACGACAATAAATTACGGAGTAGTGGTAGTGGCTGCCATAAGACAAGAAAATTAAGAGACTACGTTGAATTAAAAAGCAAGAACCGCAAAGAGCTGAATGTAAAGGCACTTACTTGGTTGGAATACCAAGGTTCTCATCCTGGTGAAAGTCCGTTTCTGGATTTGAGCTTGTACCTGAGGTTTGGTTTTAACGGGAGTGTTTTTTGGTTGGGTTGGTGGCCTCATTGCTTCGGCTACATCAGTGAGTACTAATCGGGTTGCATATCTGTCCAGCCGATCGGGGAACAGTCTGTCCTTCACTGATGGCCACCAATTGGCGAAAGCGGAAGTTTCACCAGATACTGGAGTGAAAGGGATGAAACGGAAAGCCTGAGTTCTTTTGAAGTTGGTAGAGACCACCTCCATTACATCATTGGCACCAAAGGGCAGCCGACCCAGGCTCCCTACCATAGAGTTGTACGGCAGAGGTATATGCTGTAACAACCCAAACTGCCTCGCTACGCAGTTGAGGAAATAGAATTCAGCCGAAGACTTGTTATTTCGTGAGGTGGGTTTGAGGCCACAGAGCAAGTCACGAGAAGTCAAGACTGAGCTCCAGTTGAGCTCTAATTGGTTCTGTTGTTCGACTGAGAGAGGACATCATCGCCTGTGATCGGAAGCCCCAAAATAGCCGCCACATCCAGGAGAGTAGGGGAAACCATATCCCATGGAAAGGTAAAGGTGTTGGTAGCAATACTCCAATAGCCGAAGAAGCCATAAAGCAACTCCAGGTTAAGGGGAATATCTTGAGTCGACAACATAATCATGTCATAGAGACCCCACTGTTTCCATTTATCAGATTTAGCAGCCTTCAGCCGATCCACCCAATCAAGGTAGGGTTGAGACGAACGAGGCCATGAACAAAGGTCAATGGGTTTGGACTTCGTGGTGAACCAATCACAGGAGATTGGTAATGCGTAGAGAGAGGGGGCCATGTACTCCTTCAGAAAGATCGCTCCTTCACCCATATCTAAAGTGGAAGGAGCCAAAGAAAGAGAGTCTTGAATCTCGAACAGGGGAGATTGAAGGCCAGAACCAAGAGCCTCAGGGGGCCTAAGGGAGCGGTCAAGGTTCACAGAGGAGGAAGAAGATTGTTCGCTATCGTGTGCGTAGGATTGGTTTTGAGAATCAGAAGCAGAAGACATGGTGGGCCTGGTTTGTAGGTGAAAGACGAAAGTTGGAGGATGGTGAAAGCTACAGGATTTAGGGCTGGTAGTAAATGTGAGAGGTAATTCGGCTAGTGAGTATTTAAAGAGATGGAAGAATCACTGATAGTGGGATTTGAAGGCACTTAAATCGGATGGATGAGGCGAACCGTTGCACTTTTTAAAAGTTTGTTGCAAATGGATTACCTTGCATTTATGATGAAAATGGGTGATTTGACTTGAATCATTACGCCGTTTTAGCCTAAATTTAAAGTTACCGGCTAAAGACAGCGTAGGGGGGCATGTGTTTACACCTAAAAATATTCCTTAAAATTAGCCAAAGCCAGCCACAGCCGAATAGATCAAATAGCAGATCAAGGCCACCAATCGCATGATAGTCGATCTTGCAGCTGACAGAGCCGCAGGCAGGAAATCAGAAATGAACAATGGGCCTTGGGTTTACTGGGCTTCAAAGAAGATATTTGGGTCCATTGGGTTAGCATGAAGTCACATATTGGATCAGATTCTTGCTCCATGAGCCGAGAGACGTGGAAATAATTTTGATTTAATTTGAATCCAAGGTAAAACACAGTCAAGATTTTTCTCCACAATTTTAGGAGCTAAGCGAAGGAACCTGAGATAAGATCTACGTCGAGAAGACCGTTGAAAGGGGAGACGTGGCCATGACATGATAGTACGCCTAGATTTTAGGATCATGGTTAATGGAACGTGGCACGGCTCAGCCGAATAACTGCCAACTAAGAATTTATCATTGTTAGCCAACTGAACGTGGCAAATAGGGGTAGTTCTCAGTTGTTACTATAAATACCCAAGTTGTATACATGTAAAGAGGACACATAATCAATCAAACAACTTATTTTTCGCTCAAGCTTTTATTCAGTCGCATTTATGTTTACCTTTATGTCCCAGTTTTTATCTTAGTTCATCGACTTAAACCTTTCTGGAGTGAGTTAAGGAACCCATAGCTAAGGAACAGAGTTCCTTCCTTGGCATAATCGCTTGAAGAAAAGGGAATCACAGTTTTGAAATTTAGCCGATCTGCGGCTAATTGGCATTCCAGTTATGCAATTTGAGACGCCCCCAGATTCAGTAGAAATTTTTTATGCATGTTCACTTCGTGCTCGAGACTGACTGCTGCAATGTTTCTTTTCTTGTTTTTTTCGGGAACTTCAGATTGAATTTTCCAAGAATGAGCATCGAGTTGTTTTGACTGTTGAGGCTCAGGTAAAAACCTTTTAATAATATATGTTGTATCTTGTTTATCCTCATTATTTTCATTTTATTTTGCTTTTTGATTCAGTGTCCATTTTCCTTTAGGCAAAATATGTAGGAAATTGGGGGGGTGGGCTGAGTAAAAATTTGTTTTTAAAGGTATGTTATATTTATAATTTAAGAGCTAACAAAATCTATGCTACATAGTCAATTTGCGAAAATTAACCATTACGCATTGGTAACCCACCGACTTTTCTTTATTTATTTATTTATTTATTTATTTTTGTTTAAACTGAAAACTGATACAGTAGAAGATAAATGTAATTAGTGGATTCTGACATTTTGTTCGTAACTATTGGTTTCACGATTTCTGGATTTTTGTAGAGGGTGCTAACTGCTAACGAGTTTAATGTTTTGATCTTAAACCTTTAAATAGGCTGTTAGCTCTTTTATTTTATTCATGCTAGTTTTCTTGGCGTAATAGTGTTGGAATTACAGTCCTCAATTGTTGGCATGATGCTTTAATATTGCCCATTTTATCTGTTTTGGATCCTTCTTTGCAATTAATTTTTACTTGAGTCACGAATTTGGAGTTGGTTAGAGAGGTTGCATCCAATGTTTTCTGGCTTAGACTTAAGGATGAGGTTCTTCATGTGATCTCAAATAGACCCTATTATGCATGTAGTGCTGAATTGTTTGGTCTCGAAATGTTTTAATTATTGCTCAAATTATTTGTTACATGGTATGAACTATCTCGAAGAGTGATTTGATTATATGTGGAAAAAAATATTATTTGTGAGCTTGTGTTTATAATTGATCAGTGATGTTCTTTCGTATAACCTTGCACCCGGCTAATTCTTGTTTGAACTATTTCTAAATCAAATAAGCATTGAAGCTCAAATTTTAGCTTTTTCTTTTTACCTTCCATTGCAGTTTTTTTTTTACACAGCTTTTCATTGTAGTTGTTAAAGGGTTAAAATAACAATTATAATGTAAGCTAAAGATTTGAGGTTTCTATCTTCAACTAGTGTTATAAGCTTCATGCATGTTTGGATTAGCTTTTGTAAAGGAAAAATGCTATCCCTTCACCAAAAATACTTGAACCAAACATGCATTTAGTTATAGAATGAAACTTGAAGGTTTTTTTCTCAATATGTTGTTAAGTAGCTATTTATGCCTTCTCTAATCATGTGAGTGACGGTTTAAGTGCATGCTTGGTATTGTTGTATGAAGAAATTATTGGCTATAAAAAGATATGTTGGTTTGTGGTTTATAGATTCCTTGGCTATACATGGACGTTTGCCAGCAACAAGTAGCACTGCCGCCGTAGTCTCCTATACGAGCAGACGCTCCTCTGCCACCGTAGCTTGCTGGTTCGTTTCTTCCCTTTCTTCCCTTCTTTTTTCTTCTATGATTATTATGTGACTCATAGAAGTTCTAATGGTGAAAAATAAAGTTTAGGAGTAAACATGTTAAAATTCAGATTTTTGTATAGATTAAGTGTAGTGTGTTTAGGAAATCAATGAGTGTGGTTGTGTTTGGATATTATTTGGAATACTGGTTTGGAATACTGGTTTGGAATAATGGTGCAAAAACCTATTCTTATTACTAGTTTATAATTACATTAATTCTATTATGATTAATTTAAACTTGTTGACAATTGTTGACAATAGAATTATGATTAATTCTATTGGTTAATAAATTTTTCATGCTTTCATTTTGGTTGAGTAAACTGTCATTTCAAGCAAAAGGATAATGGACACTTCCAGACTAGTTGCGGTATGCATACGACTTTCTATTAATTGTTCTAACTTATGCATACAAGCATGTCAATGTTAGTTAAATATCTAAGCATAAAAGTGTGTGTATATTATTTCAGAACAAGGTTATGGATCGTAGTTGGATGCAAAAACATTGTAACGACCCGTTTCCGGACCGCTACAGAGCTAAACTAAACCTGTATGCGATGCGTTTTAAAACGGTACTCTTGTGCCCTTTAGAAAAATGCGGTACCTTTTTTTTTTTAATATCAATAATTCCCGCAAGCGCACATCAGAGTAATTACAGCTTTTCGAAACATGGTGCAACTAAGACACAAGACTTAAATACTGATAAAACATACATGCATAAATACATAAGTCATATACACAGTATGTGCAAAATAACAGAGTAGAAAATGTGCAAAGAAATACACCTATGGTATGATGACCCTCAAGAGAGCAATCATACCCTGGGGGTACTCCCGGCAGACACCCACGCAGGGGGCTGCTCCAAAAGTGAAACCACCAGTCTACCCTGTAATAACAAAACATCACCCGGCCCAACTGGTCACAACCACTGTACACAAAAGACATACTACAGCCATCCCAAGAAAACATATAATAGACATAGTCAATCACGACAAATAAAGGTCGTCGTCCGGATCCTCGAAGAGGTCCTCCTCACCATCATCTGCTATCGGGTTCCCTGCGCCCTCGCCATCGCCTGGGTAACCATCATGGATTGAAGGCACCACGGGAAAGGGTCAACTTCTCAACAAATCAAGATAATCAAGACATAAAGAAATAAGCTAACAACAATGTATATCATTCACAAAACGTGACTCAACCCTCTCACTCTAGACTCGACTCAACTCGCTACTCATTTTCTCTCGACTCGACAATTATTCTGGAAAGCAGACGCAAATCCATCAACTGACATACCAGCCGTAGCCTTGGGATCTTTCGCTTCTCCCTAGGTAAGCAGCTCCGGACACGACAAAAACATTCCGCACAATCCATGAGGATACACGACTCCCCTATTGACACAACCTTGTGGCACTATTTATGATCCCGCAACATATGCCTTTTACGGAAGTTATAAGCAACACATGCCTTCCGAGAAGTTATACGATAGACACAACACATGCTTCCTACGGAAGTTATAACCAACGCATGCCCTCCGACATGAGTTACGCTTAGACACAACACATGCCTTCTACGGAAGTTATAAGCAACACATGCCCTCCGACAGAAGTTACGCTTAGACACAACACATGCCTTCTACGGAAGTTATAAGCAACACATGCCCTCCGACAGAAGTTATACTCTGACACAACACATGCATCCCACAACCTCAACGACTATTTCACCGCATACGATAATTCAAGAAGTAAGTCGCATGATTAATCAATCGCATATTGAATAATTTAGAGCATACTTAATATGACAAAACACAATTCAACAACAAAAGCAATTCGCATATTGGAACGCAATCCAACACGTATAAACAACTCACAGCATATATTCAATCACATATTAAATATTTGCATAACTCAATCATATCACGACCTTACATGCTTGACACGCAAATCATGGAATCCATCCCTCTGCAACTCGATGGAGGTGACGGAGAGGTACACAAATGTGGGGGGTTGGGTTCAGGAGACCAACCACAAAGTTTTCACCCACGAATGACTCGGAATATGTTTGACCGCACGACAACAATAAATGAAGGGGTTCAAAGACCCTAACTTCGAACTCGTAGAGTTCTCAGACTTCTTCGTATTTAAATAAGCATTTAAATAGCAGCACAGGAATTTAAGCATCTCTAAAAGTCGTCCTTACACAGGGACATAAAAATAAAATCCTAGAATGTCTAGAAGTGCCCTTACACTAATATACAATGAAAAGTATTGAATGTGAAGCGCCCTTACCACCAACAGTCGCTAACGTTGCTCCGAAATCCTCAAGTTCGCGTCCACGTATTCCTTGGTTTTCGCACCGCACGATTTCGGATCAATCGAGCCTAACATCACAACAAACTTAGCACAATCTATAATTCTAACTAAACTTAAGCTCTCAACTTAGCCCCTTTTTCTAACCAAATTCATTCAAGCATTTTTAAATAATTAGCTACTAGAAAATAAATAAGGTTTTTAAATCAAATACTTTTCGAAAGGTAGCATAACACTTATCAATTTAGAAATGTTAACTTGCTTGAAAGAAATAAAGTTTTTGAAACTAAAAGCCTTTCTTGAATATTCAAGCAACACCAAAATAAATCATTTCCTCAAGTTTTCAAAAACTTAACACATACCAATATAAAACACTTACTTACTTAAAACCTTAAGCAATAAGCATAAACTACCAACCACTTTACATAAGACTTCTAAGGCCTAAACGCATATTCAATTCAGCTTTTAAACAAGCCAACGAATCAAATTCTTTTCCAAAACTACTCCTAGGCCTCTCGACCTCCAACCCTTTTTCTCCCAAAAATAATTGCAAACTCATTTACGTAAGTGCAACACTTCCCAATTCATTTTCGAACATATTACAAGTGTTAGTTCACGTAGCATTTTCCTTCAAGGCCATAAGTCATAAATCAACTATCCCAACTAATTTTCAAAACTTAATCCCCATAGCAAGTAACTTACATACATAGTTCAAATCAAATACCAAGTCTATATATTTTTTTTTTAAAAAGAACAAGTCGTGTGCAAAATAAAATTCTCCAAGTTGCATACTTCACTAACAATGCTACTAACTCTAAAACAAAATCTAAATCAATTATTTCCAAAAATCAATTAGACTAAGTTACAAGCAAATGATTTTCTCTTTCAATTCCCTTTTGGGCTTACGGCCCTTGCCCCCTTTTTTCCAAAACATTACAAGTTTCAATTCCTTATTTCACATACACTAATCATGTCATCATTATGCTAGGGATTTAAAGGAACAAAGGATCATTTCCCTACATGCCATTCTAGTCCCTCAAGGATCAATTTTGCACAAAACCTAGACTAACACTTAAGCTAATCATGCATATCTATTCTATTAATTCCAAAACCATTCCAAACATACCATAAACATTCAAAAATTAAAGAATCACCGTACCATATTTTATATATCATTCTAGTCCTCCATAGACCCATTTTTCATAAGCTACAACCTTGAATCACACCAACTCATGCATACAATTTCTAAGATCCTTAAAATTACTTCTAATCATTTAATAAACCAACTAACATGCAATTAAACACCCTAGCCACAAACTTGCATGGTTCAAGAATAGAAAATAAACTTAAACTATCATGTTAAGCCTATTTAATTTAAACTATACTTGGAACTAACATCAAAACAATCTCTAATGACACTTATAACATTCAATTGATTGATTCTCATGAGATCACATCATTTTCCCCATTCTTACCACATAGGGTTTTTGACCTAGAGGCTTAAGGAAGGGGTTAGAGATGTTCATCTCTCAACAATCATCATCAATCATTCAAACAACACGTAACAAGCAACAAATTCAACTAAAACATAAATTAAATAAACACAAAGGGGGCTGTTGGCGCTGATTTGAGGGTTCAAAAGGGGTTGGAAAAATTCTGATTTCAAGCTCATTTGAATGGTTAGAAACATAGGTAATATAGTAGAGGACATAACCTAGCAATATGGCAAGATTTGGAAGCAAAATCAAAGTAGAAAATGGGGGTGGACAATCACGATTTTCAGTAGAAAATGGGAGGAGAGAAATCTGTTTTTTCCTTACTTTGAATGGTGAAGTTGATGAGGAACTAGGTGGAGATGAAGGATTGGAGCAAGTTTGATGAAGACTTCAAGTTGTAAAGCTCAAAGGAAGTGGAGGAATCAACCATGGAAGCTTGGAACCTTGCCTTGCCCTAGAGATGGAAGATGAAGGAGATGAAGAGGAAATGGGGGTGCTGTCCACGACTTGGGGCAGCTAGGGGGAGGGTTTTATAAAAAAAAAAATTTCACTTAATCACTTAATAATAAAAGGATTAAATTAAAAGGTAAAATTTTGAAATAACCCACAAGTTAAGTGACACCTAATTACCTTTATTAGATGCTAATCACATCACTCACTCTATCCCATCTAATCTCACTTCACTCATGATTCCCCTCTAATCTAGAGTCTTAAGGTTTAAAAAAACACGGTGACGAGAAACCGCAAAACCGATTAATTTCTCGCTGGAAAAATCCCGAAAAATTAATTCGCGGGGAATTAATTCTCCGCGTGATAATATTATTTCATAAATATTAAAAATAATGTAATTTACTAAAAAATAATTAAAACAAGTTATGATTCGATTTTCATCGAAATCGGGGCTCATTTTGAAATTTATCTCATAAGAATCGCCTTACGATTCAAACGCTACTAAACTTCGTTAGAATTTTTGGACGATCTTCGAACCGTGAATCAATATAAAAATATTAATTCTTAATTATATTAGCTCTTGATTTAATTAAGTCACTTACTTAGAGAACAAGAAATTGCTTTATTATAGCATAAATACTATAAAATACACTAAAATAACGCTAAGTAACGTAACGTAAAAATATGGGTGTTACAAACATCGCTTGTGTGATGAGTATAAGAACGGGGTCGATGAGTTCTTACAATTTTCCCAAGAAAAACTTCCTAATCAAACAACTTTCTATTATCCTTGTGTTAAGTGTTTGAATGGGCTAACACTAAATGTTGAGGAGATACGAAATCATCTTCGTGTTAATGGGATTTGGCAAAGATATACGACATGGACCTGGCATGGTGAAGTGTTAGACAGGCCAAGTGTGTGCAAAAGAGAGGAAGTTGATGTAGATATGGACGATCGACTAGGGGACATGATTCTTGATATTGGACAAGAGTCTCTTTAGCGAGCACATGTGTATGAAACTCTATGCAATGACAAGGAAGAGCCTTTGCATCGGGGCTGCAGAAATTTCACATAGTTGTCAGCGGTGTTGAAATTGTTCAATCTGAAGGCGATAAATGGGTGGACTCATAAGAGCTTCACTGAATTGCTTAAACTGTTGAATGATATGCTTCCGGAAGGTAACACATTGCCAAACCGTAATTATGAAACGAAGAAGATATTATATCCGATGGGTGTGGAGTATAAGAAAATACATGCATACCCGAATGATTGCGTATTGTACTGGAAAGAGCATGAAGACAAAGAAGAGTGCCCCGAGTGTAATACATCACGCTACAAAAATAAGGACGGCGATGATAGTTGTGATGATGTGAGCAAAAAAGGTCCTCTTACGAAGGTGTTATGGTATCTTCCAATTATTCCAAGGTTTAAGCGACTGTTCGCCAATGTAAATGATGCAAAGAACATTAGATGGCATGCAAATGATAGGAAATGTGATGGAAAGCTTCGCCATCCGACCGATTCTTTGCAATGGAAGAGAGTTGATTCATTGTTTCCGGAGTTCGGCAATGAGCCAAGAAACCTCAGGCTTGGACTTGCTACAGATGGAATGAATCCATATGGTAACTTAAGTAGCATCCATAGTTCATGGCCTGTTCTCTTGGTAATTTACAACCTATCTCCTTGGTTGTGCATGAAGCGTAAGTACATTATGTTATCTATGATGATTTTCGGTCCAAAATAGTCGGGAAATGACATAGACATTTATCTAAGTCCCTTGATTATTGACTTAAGAATATTGTGGGATGGCAATGATGTGTTTGATAGGTTTTCAGGTGAAGATTTTAAGTTGCGTGCCATGTTGTTTTGCACCATTAATGACTTTCCGTCATATGGGAACTTGTCCGGGTATAGTGTTAAGGGGCATAAAGCATGCCCTATATGTGAAGATGACACATGTTTATTTCAACTGAAAAATTGGAGGAAAACTTGTTACCTTAGGCATAGAAGATTTTTGAGACGTGATCACCCGTATCGCGGGTTAAAAAAGCTTTTAACGGATGTCAGGAGAATGAAATTGCTCTGTAAGCTTCAACCGGAGAATAAGTTTGTTTATCAACAGGTGAATTCCATCAATGTTAAGTTAGGAAAAAAAGAGGAAAAACATTCTTCTGTGAAAAACATATGGAAGAAAAGGTCAGTGTTCTTTGATCTTCCATATTGGTCAAGTCTTGATGTGAGACACTGTATTGATGTGATGCACGTGAAGAAAAATGTTTGTGATAATATAATCGGTACGCTTCTTAACATCAAGGGCAAGACAAAGGATGGTTTGAATGCTCGTCTAGATCTGGTTAAGATGGGCATAAGAGAACAATTAGCTACAGACCAAGAGGTAATAAGATATATTTGCCACCAGAATGTCATACCTTGTCAAAACAAGAGAGAATATGCTTTTGCGAGTGTCTACGGGGTTGAAAGTGCCCCAGGGTTACTCTTCAAATGTAAAAAAGTCTTGTATCGATGACAGATCTCAAATTAGTTGGCTTAAAGTCTCATGACTGTCACGTCTTGATGCAACAATTTATACCAGTGGCTATTCGTGGCATCTTACCTAAAAAAGTTCGACATGCCATAATTAGATTGTGTTTATTCTTCACTGCAGTATGTAGCAAAGTCATTGTCCCTAAAAAATTGGACGAGTTAGAAAATGAGGCTGCTATCATCTTATGTCAGTTGGAGATGTTTTTTTCCTCCCTTATTTTTTGACATCATGGTTCATTTAATTGTTCATCTAGTCGAAGAGATTAGAGTGTGTGGCCCAGTTTATTTAAGGTGGATGTACCCTATTAAGCGATACATTAAAATATTGAAAGGATATGTGAAGAATCTATATCGCCCCGAAGCATCTATTGTTGAAAGGTACGTAATAGAAGAAGCCGTTGAGTTTTGTTCAGATTATTTGTCTAAAGCAGCACCTGTAGGGCTTCCCAAGTCTTGTCATGAGGGAACATGTTAAGGTAAAGGTATACTACGTCTAAAAACTATGAGTATGGGTCGGGCGGAAGTGTGTGTATATATTGAATAATATTGATGAGGTTGAACCTTACTTGTCTACTCACAAAAATCTTGTCAAGGCCAAAAACCCTCGAATGAATGAAAATTGGGTGTTGAAGGAGCATAACAAGACATTCATAACTTGGTTTAAAGAACAGATTTTGAGTGATGATACTGCTTTTGAGACATTAATATGGCTAGCACATGATCCTAAATTTAATGTCTTGATGTGGAGAGGATATGATATCAACAAATTTTCTTTTTATACAAAGTCACAGGATGACAAGACTACCGTACAAAACAGTGGGGTTATGGTTATGACTTCTTCCATGCATTTCTCTAGTTCAAAGGATAAAACCCCATTCTGGCATTCATAGCTTACTTTGGGGTCATTGAAGAGATTTGGGAGATCGATTATAATAAATTCAAAGTGCCTGTTTTTAAATGTAAGTGGGTTAACAGTAACGGTGGTGTACAAACCGATGAATTAGGATTTACAATAGTGGACCTTGACAAGGCAGGTTATAAGGATGAGCCTTTCATCATGGCAATCCATGCAAAATGAGTGTTTTATGTCAAGGATCCTTCTAACAAAAGGTGGTTTGTGGTTCTCCAAAGAAGAAGTATGCATGATAGTGATGACAATCAAGATTCAACACTAGAAATTAATGACACCCCTTCTTTCTCAACACAAAGACCCATCCTCATTGATGAAAATGAAGTAGACGATGTATATGCCACTGTGATGATCATCAGGAAGGGATATTGGAGGACATTCAAACTTGACTACTAAAGAATTTTATAGGTGAATACATGTTTGTTAGATTATCCACAAGGATGCCCCTATTTGTTAAGTTATCCATTATATATATATATATATATATATATAATTATTGATCAATACATCTTTGTTAATTTATCCATTATATCTGTTTCTAACATTGTTTCTCACATTTGTTTATTTGTTTAAATAGGCATCATATATGGCTGATCCATCCACATCAGAGTCCTCCAAAAAAAGGACTAGAGGTGTTACCACTATAGCACAATTAAAAAATAGACTTCCTCCTGGTCAGAAGTATTTTGTTTAATTTAATTCAGATACAGGGCGACTGAAAGTGATAATGCACCCAAATTCATCACTTATTTGGGGTACCTTGCACGAAGCAAGGTCTCACAAGGATCTCTAATCTAACAATAACCAAAAACAATAACGTACGAAGAAATAAAAATGGGGGTTTCGATTATGAGAAACATAATTTAAAAGATGAAAATATCAATATATAAAAAACGACAAATCCACTGGTTCAAGATAATTAATACTTGGATCTATCATGGGTTTCAAAGGATTATTTTATTTCGTGATTCTATTCTTGTTTGATCTTAAAATTAACTAATCAAGCGTCAATTAATTTTATAAGAATTCCTACTGGATTAAGCATCACATAATTCAATTAATCATGAACGAGGAACAAGCGTCACAAGAATACAATTAATCTAATAACTGAATTCAGTCAAACCTACAACTAAGCGTTATAGATCCTATTGATCTCTATTCGAAATAAATTAAAACAAGAGTTCAAAATATTTCAAATAATCTCAAAGAGCAAAAACGAATTTGATATGATTAAGCATCAACACCTAAAACGAATTTGCAAACAAAGATCAAAGAGATGAAATATCAAAGGGAAAAGAAATAGAATCCAAAAATTGAAATTAACAATAATAATCAAACCTCAAGATCCTTATAAAAACTCCCTAACTAGTGAATTAATCTAAGGTCTTAACCTTCCATGGAAGGATTTGACAAAAACGAGATTAAGAAGGAGAAAAGGAGAAAAGAGTGCTAAAACTCCAAAACGGCAAAAGATTCAAAAGCAATTAAAAGGTGCTAACCTAAGACTCTAAAAACGTATTTATAATGTCTCCTAGGTTAACTTAAGTGATCAGAAGTTATGACCAAAGAGAAGGGCCCATGACAGGTTAATTAGCCCAATAACAACTAATTACATGAGCAAGTGATCCACAACTCGCAGTAAATCACGCCAGCCTCAGTAAAATGTAATTTAGGCCATCAAAACATCAGAACTGGGATTCAGTGCCAACATCAGAACTGCTTCTTAGCTTTGCAACGCCATAAAGATCACTACGATCGGATAAGTATAGCCCAAGTTATGGCCTGTAGAAGGAACATTGGTCAGGATGTAACAAAATACGAAAATTAGCAAATAATTTCACTAAAGCCCAATTAAGACCTAAAGATATAAAACCATGCTAAGAAGTAGTTATTGGACATGACACATGACTAAAAACACAAAGTACAAAGCTATAAAAGGTGCATTAAAATGCATTGATCAAATTCCCCCACACTTATGATTTTGCACTCTGAGCAAAACTCATGGTCAAA
Organism: Calophaca sinica; assembly: GCA_037113605.1. Lineage (NCBI taxonomy): Eukaryota > Viridiplantae > Streptophyta > Magnoliopsida > Fabales > Fabaceae > Calophaca > Calophaca sinica. The sequence continues at coordinate 62,308,411 of CM073733.1, forward strand.
ACAAAAAGAAAGTTTCAAAAGGAAATAAACAAAGCAAAGATGCATTTTCAATGAATCCCCAAGGATGCAAAGTGGCAAGTGAAATTCTCATTCAAGGTTTCAAGGAACCATGGCAATCATGAATAGCATATTATTACCTTCAAAGCAAACAAGAGGATAGAATAACCAAAGAATGAATCATAAGTGAAGCTACCTACATATTAGGAATCAGGATCTATAGAGATAGATCGCAAAGATTGCTTGGCCTGAGTCAGAGTACCCACATAGACAAAGTCCTAAGACGCTTTAATATGCATGATTCTAAGAAAGGATTCATGCCTATGACACATGGCGTATGCCTATCAAAAGCATAATCCCCTTCTACTTAGGAAGAGAGGGATCGCCTGAATAAAATTCCATATGCATCTGCAATTGGATCTATCATGTATGCCATGTTATGTACCCGACCGGATGTCTCGTATGCCTTGAGCACAACGAGCAGGTACCAGTCTGATCCGGTGATGGTCATTGGGTTGCTGTCAAGAACATCCTTAAGTACTTGAGAAGAACTAAGGATTCATTCTTGGTATATGGAGGTCAGGAAGAGCTTGCTGTAATAGGTTACACCGATGCTAGCTTCCAGACAGATAAAGATGATTCTAAATCACAATCTGGTTATGTGTTTTGCCTAAATGGTGGAGCTGTGAGCTGGAAGAATTCAAAGTAGGAAATAGTCGCTGATTCTACTACAGAGGCCGAGTATATTGCTGCTTCCAATGCAGCAAAGGAGGATGTTTGGATCAAGAAGTTCATTACTGAACTTGGTACAGTTCCTATCATTGTGGACCCCATTGATCTCTATTGTGATAACAATGGTGCCATTGCACAAGCTAAGGAACCTAGATCTCACCAGCGATCCAAACATATACTTAGGCGCTTCCATCTCATTCGAGAGATTATCGATAGAGGAGATTTAAAGATATGCAGAGTATCAACACTTGACAATGTTGCTGATACACTTACAAAGCCTCTTACCCAATAGAAGCATGATGGTTATACTAGATCTATGGGTATTAGGTACATGCCTAATTAGCTCTAGTGCTAGTGGGAGATTGTTAGTGTAAGCCCTAGAGGCCGATGCAGTTCCTTTCGAACTTATAATTTGTATCATGTTATTTATCTATTATATGAGGCATTTCAGTTATTATGTTTGTTTCAACGTAATAAAGTCCTTAAGTAAAAGTTCAATTTTAATAGAACATCGAGTAGATGACTCGGTTGTGAGATACTATAGAACTTACTCTTAAATATCCGTAGTCGAGTATTATTATCAATAAGGGCAATAATAATACATTAAGACTATTATGTGGGTGGACTGATAACCTTATCTCACAGGTTATAGATATGAGATATCAAGTCACCACATAGGTACACATTAGGGTAATTGTGTACTGGATTGACCCGCCATGAGAATACTATATAGTGCGTTATGTAAGTGTCATAAGTTGTTCTTATAGTGATAGTGGTGTATTCCATCCTTTGACCTGAAACCACTATGGTCCCTACATGAGGAGTTGAGTGTTTTGTTGCCGTCAAACATTGTCTGTAACAAGACAATTATAAAGTCGGTTAACTGGGCACTCCAGGCGTTATGCAGAGGGACATGAGTGACCTAGATGGGATTTGCCCCTCCTACATTGCAGGAGTAATATCTGTGGGCCCCTTGATAGAGTATGACTGTAAAATGCATGGCCATGCTGAAATAAGTCAATATGAGATATTGATCTTATTTGTTGTTACTTAGTCTACTTGGGTATGAAGGAATATAATGTTGAACCATACAAGGGTAACACACACTATGCCTTGTGTTCAATATAGATATAAGGGCAAAAGGGTAATTATACATATATTCATTATCACGGAAAGGTTACGTCATAACACTGACATTCTCGTTACTTGGGTAGCAATGATGTGTTGCTAGACACCGCTCTCTGTTTATAATATTAAATAGTGATTTAATATTATTGCCAACGTTACGGGAACTAACAGGGTCACACACATAAGAACATATTAATGGTAGATTAAATATAAATGAGTAAGACTCGTTTTATTCAGTGGTGCACTCTTATGACACACCATCGTAAGTCAAGAGCAATGCAGCACATGGTAAGCTACGGTGCGTCGCTAGGTCAATCTTAAGTGGTTCTATAAATAGAACACTTAAGCTGAAAGTTCAAAAAAGGGAATTAACCCTAGCCGTACTGAGAGACCTTGGGTGCATTCGTGACTGTTGGCTCCGTTTGTCAGCTAGCACAGTAGACGGTGGCTGCTCCCATTCGAAGTCTGTTCGTATGGACTGCATAGAGGCGTTGTCATCAGTACGACGCTCGTGCTTGACTCCAGTTCTCGTCTACAATGGTCTGCGCGACAACAGGTAACCAACGTAATCCCTGAATCATGACCATTCGCAAGGATCCATGGAAGGGAATTTTTTTTTCCACTGTGTTTTATCTTTGATTATTGCGAGATTTCCCTACATGGTCTCCATTCCAATACCTAAATGGAGAAAGGTATTTGGTAAAGTAAAAGACTTGATATGGGATGATGTCGTGGTACTGACCTTTATCTAAACTTGTATGCATATTTGTATTTAGCTTTATCGATCTTTCTGTGTTTGTATTTACTAACACCACCATTTTGTTGTGTATTGTAGGATTTGTTTGATGTTCCCACTGATGAAAAGTTTAAGAACCGATGATTGTCCTATGCAGGTGAGCGTTGGAAGGACTTAAGTCTAAACTCTCCAGGACATATGTATTGGGGAAAGGAGACAAAGATGGTTGCACAAATCCTTGTCAGAAGTATAATTTTCTTTTAGTGGACACATGGAATGAGTTTGTTAGGAGCCGAATGGAAAAAAAAGTTTCTAGTTAGTTTGAATTATATTTTTTAACTTGGTTGTGCTAATATAATATTTTACTTATTTTAATTTGTGGTGTGTTACGATATTTGTAACAGAAAAAAAGAGAAAAGGGAAAGACAAATTCTGAAAAGAATATCTAGCTCCACCTATTATCTTGTCGGGGTTATGATAAACTTAGGAAGGATGTAATAGCACACAAAAGGAAAGCCTTGGAACCCCCTCCAACACCAAACCGGTATGAGCTATGCACTATGGCTCGACAAAAACCATCAGGATCTTATACATCTGAAGTTGTGGCCTCAGTTGCTTCTAAAATTGTAAATGTATCTGCCTTATTCAATATTATGTGATTTGTAACCAATTTAGGTCGACTGATCAAAGACCTTTGTGATTGAATTTGGTTGTCGGAGTCATTGGTTGAAGAGGAGTCTCAGGGTACTTTTATTCCAACTGGACTTCAAGATATCTTGACTACTGCCATTGGAACACCCGAGCACCTTGGTCGTGTCCGCACTACCGGTCGAGGTTTGGGCTTTAAGAAACTCTTCGGAGGAACTTCACGCAGTCAGTCAAAGGGATTGGAATTCGATGCCATGTGACATCAGATCATGCAGGAGGTTAATCAAGTGCTTGAAGCTTACAAATCATAGATTAAGTCAGGGATGGAATCCCAACAAAGTCAGAAGTTAGTGCCATCTCCTAAAGCTACTGTGTGTGTCAGCACCAAGGGTAGTTGTTCACCAGAAAGTGTGGAGGATCCTAAAGAAGACATTTTAAAATACATTGGTCACGTGGCTTTTGATCTTCTGGAAGGAAATGTTGGGATACCTTGGAGCATGATGATCTTCCATCTTTTTACATTTTTGAGAAGGACTTAACGGACGTGTCGCACGGTGATGAGTTCTGGCTTGCTAATCAACACTTACAATTATGGCCCACGTAAGTATTAATTAACATATCTGTACATTTTTATTTCCTTTGTATCAATAATATATAATTAAGTATATTTTGTTTCAACACCTAGGTATCTGCATCGTATCTATATTCAGAACAACACCAGTGATGTATATGGATTCTTGGATCCAACATTGATGGTTGTCAAGCCTAACCCAAAAGAGTCTAATCTATCTGTTCAAACTTACATACAGAATAAGCTAATTCACCAGGAAAAAGATGTTTTCGTAGGACTGTACATCCACAAGTGAGTACATATTATTCAATATTGTCTGATCAAATTCATAGCATACGTTTGTCTCCCTGTGCTTCTAATACACATTTATTGTTGTTACCTAGTAAACATTGGTAGTTGATTGTCATTTGTCCTAAGCATAATCTCATTGTCTGGATATGCTCACTTCATCACAAGCTAAACCTACAGATTAAGCGTGTACTTGAGGGGTAAACTTTTAATTTATGTGTCATACTTGTGATGTCATATATGTATTTGTCTTAGATCTATAACTTATATTATTTTATCAGAGCTATGGTGAAATATAATAGTGAGAAAGGTCTGGGAGAAGGAATGAAGCCTAATTGGAACATACTCATGGTAAGTAGTTTGTCTTTATATAATATTTACATATTCAAAGCCGTATTAGTTATATGTATATATAATTTGTACTAATTTATATTGTCATTTGTAGGGGCCTTACCAAGATAACTCATGGGTGTGTGGCTACTATGTCATGAAGACCATGTTGTCCATTGTCACGATGAGGATTACCTCTAGATGGGATTTGGTAATAAAATATTTTATAACTTGTTAATCGATCTTTTTGATACCTTACAATATTTGTAGTTAGTTAATTAGATATGTTTTGAATTGAACTTGTAGTTATTCGATGGCCGTAGCACAAAACCATACAGTGGTGAAGAAATTGTCGAGATTTGGGAAACTTGGGCATGCTTTTTTGTGACTAAGATTGAGGAGCAAAATCTAAACCCAGAACCACCAAGACGACGAGCAAGAAAAGCAACACAACAAAAATGACATGGGGCGATTGAATTTGAATGAATTCGTGTCCAAGTGGTCGTCTTCTCAGCCTAATTGGGTTACTATTGCTTTCTCCACCAAACTTTAGATTCTCAGGGTGTGAATGTGGCTCTGACTATTCTTACTCTGACTGTGAAATTTGACCGTGCTTTTCTGAAACCTGTTAATGAAATTGGGGATAGTTTTGGAGTTGGAATGTAGTTATGTGGAGTCATCAAGGTAAGATGGGTTTATTATTTTTTTTGGAGTATTTGTTTGATTATTAAAAGCTTAATCTTTCATTTGGGTAGCTCTGGAATTTAAGACTTTAGAACTAAGGAAAGGATACTTGGGGTTCAGTGGATGAACAAGTCTTGGATTGTTTCTGGTAACATAAGATAGTATGTGTTTTGTCACATTCTTGTTCACTGGAAAGTGCCATTGTATGTAAATGTTTTTTATACTTCAGTGCCATCCATATTTTATAACTGACTGACTCAGTGTGTGTGAGGGTGCTGGAGAGCTTCCTGTGTTGGGTTATGTTTCTGACACTAACTGTTGGAGTTTTAGTTTTGATGATTTGTGTGCTTAGGCTGTTAGTTATTGGTTTGTCTAGATGTATTGCTAGTTGTATTTTGGAAGGATAAAACAAAAATAAAAAATAAAAAATAAAATAGATTTTTAATCGCGCTTTTCATAATAACAGCGATTAAATGTAACATTTAATGTCGGTTTTTATGAAAACCGCGATTCAATGTAACATTTAACGTCGGTTTTATGAAAACCACGATTAAAAGTCTATTTTTTCGTTTTTTCCAAGATTTTTATTCCAAGATTTAACTTCGGTTTTTATTAAAACCGCAATTAAAGGTGACCTTTAACGCAGGTTAATAAATCGGTGTTAAAGGTTCACACTTACAATGCCGAGAGGATACACGCAGGATGAAAATCCGACATTAAATGTCGATTTTAACCGCGATTAAAGGTGTATTCTGCACTAGTGTGGGATAGGGTCATCTCATAGACCTCGTTCAAGAAACCACCGACAAGATTCGGCTGATTCGGGATAGATTGAGAACTGCTCAGAGTCAGTAGAAGAGATATGCTGATAGGAGGATGAAACCTCTTGAGTTTGAAGAGGGTGAGCATGTGTTCCTAAAGGTCACTCCTACGATAGGCATTAGTAGGGTACTTCGAGCCAAAAAGTTATGTCCCTGTTACATTTTTCCTTCCAAATCCGTCAGAGAGTCGGTCATGTTGCCTATCAAATTGCTCTACCTCCGTCTTTGTCAAACCTACATAACATGTCAGCACTTGGATCATAAGTTGGTACAACTGAGATCAGATTTGACATACCAACCTATGCTGGTACAAGTTGTGGACCGCAACTTTAAGGCACTGAAGAACAAGACCATTCCCTTTGTCAAGATCATACTTGTTCCAATAGGTAAGTACTATGTCTAATTGTTTAGAACAAAAAAATTTAAAAGGTGGGTAGTGGTGTAACACCCCCCTATTTTAATAATTTAGCTTCACTAATTTAGACCTTATGATGTTTTTAATTGATTGGTGAATGAATTTTTTTGGGGTGTCATTAGTAAGCTAAGGGGGTAAGAATAGAAGGAATAGCATAATGAGAGTTTTAGGAAAAAGGAGGGGCATGTTAGTAAAATGGACCAAGCAACTCTAAGATCCCACCATATCCTTCCCTCCCTTTAATGTTCGGTCGACCCCCTTCCCCCTAAACACGCCCATTCTTCTTTTTTTCTACATGCTTCCTTGAAAGAGAATGAACTAGGGAAAGTTAAGAAATTTGAGAGAAAAGAGAGGAGATTAGCAAACAACCTCACCATCCATACTCTAGAGGAAGAGATTCTATAAGAAATTTGAAGAAGCTGAAGTTGTGGAAAGGAGGAGGAGAGGAAGATCATACAAGAGGGAAAGGAGAAGAGAGATTCACCCACTTTTCACAAACTCTAGCCCTAAGTTGGGAATTTTGGTGAGTTCATCTTACTTAGGTTTTCGGCTCCCATAAGACCCATATTTGGGTTCCATTTCTCTTCATCTTGTGTGATTTTTCTACCTCTTTCTAGGGTTTAAGAAAGATTTTTTATAGGCGTTGTCCGTTGTGAATGAGTTCCTTATGACATTTAATCAATTTCATGTTTGTGGTTTGTGTTGGATAAGTTTTATCTTCATTTTACCATGTTTGAATGTTTGATTTTCAGCCAAAATCTCATTGGAAATGATTTTGAATGAGAAGGAATCAAGATTAGGGATGTTCGAAAACAGAAAATCGGTTTCTGCATAATTCTGCCGCGTCGATACAGAGACCCCGCGATGGAATGCGTGCGTCGCATGCAGCACGCGTGGGAAAGAGAACCCAAAATGCGCATGAGCATGCGAGACATCGGAACATAAGCGCGTGAGAGCGCGCATGACATAGAACCCTTGTGTGCAGGAAAGTACGTGACGCGCCTTTAGCCGCCCGCATGCGCGGACAGAACCAATTAGCCAAAATACGCCTGACAGTGTGCCCTGTTTGGTAGTCTTGATGTTTTTGGCTCCTAGAAGGCTTGTAAGGCTATGTATAATTGATTTTTATGTTCTTAAACATTTGGGACTAAGGATATTGTAACACCCCAAATTTCTAAGCTAAGTTGAGAATAAGTTATGAGAAGAATTGTGTGATTGTATTCAAGCTTAAATCGATTTTTAAGTGAGTGAATATAATTACACAAGGTTTTGATAAGAAGGTCAATGGGTTGAGTTGAGGAATAAGTTGGAATTAATCTTAAGATGGTTAACGGTGTTGATTTGTAATTATGGAAGTTAATTTGAGAAGAAAGTCTCAAGGTTCGGTGTTAGAACTAAGTTTTCTTGGTTTTTCTGCAGTGTGAATCGATTCATATAGCCCAGGAATCGATTCACAAAGATTAAAAATCCATAGGCATCGAATTTTAGCAGTGGGAATCGATTCACGAAGTCGAATCGATTCACATAATACTGACCCTTTGGGACTCGCATCTGCGAGAATCGATTCACTCATTAAGACTGCGATTCAGGCACTTTTTGCCTTTGTGGGAATCGATTCACACTATCTTTGTGAATCGATTCACAGTTGCAGAAGTGTTTAAAAACGCTGTTTCAACGAGCAGAACGCAGAAAGAAAGAAAAAGGAAAAGAAGAGAAAGGGAAAGGAGAAAGAGGAGAGGAGAGCTAGGGTTTCACCCTTTGAGAAGGATTGAAGAGATTCATGTTAGATTTCTTCAATCACTTGCCTAAATGGAGAGTTTGAGAGTTGAGATTTGGGTATTTGGAAGAATTTGGTTTGAACCCTAGAGAGGAGGAGAAGAAGCACGAATTTGGAGAAGAATAAGGGGGAGAAGACCAAGCTCCAGCAAGGATGGCTCAAGTTCTTGGATTGAGAAGGAAGATTGAAGGTTGAAGATCAAGATTTGAGGAGTATTTGGAGAAGCCCTAAGTTGAGCAAAGAGGGAAAAGCTTGAAGAGGAGCAAAGAGTCCAAAGTTCAAGCTTCCTAGCTCAATGTTTTGAAGTCCCACATATAGGAATTTCACTTCCTTTAGAAACATATGAACCTTAGGTTCAAGTTAGGTTTTAAATACCTATAAGAGATTGAGTTGTTATTGTTATGATTGTTATGATTGTTATGATTGTGTAGTGGGCTTGATTAAAAGAGGTTAGCGACTGCCCCCAACCCCCCACAGTTGAATGTATGTTTGATGTTTATCTCTTGAGAACTCCATAGAGTTTCAAGGGAAGAGTCAATGTATGTGTTGTCCATGAATTTGGTGAATTGTGAGGCTTGTCAAAGAGCCATAAGCTTAAGTTATAGAGGTCAAGGAAAGGACCCTAGGAAAAGGATGTGATAAGAAGAATGTGTGAATTAGTGTCCATGATTTGGAGTCATTAGATGAAAAGTGATGCTATTAATTTAAGCTTGATTCATTGAAGTAATTGTAGTTTCCTTGAATAGTTAGGTAATGAGAATGATATTAATAGATTCTAGTTAGCCAAATTGCATTTCTTTGAACATGCATACAAGCATAAGCATAAGCTAAAGTCCATGGCGAGACTCCTCTAAATAAAGGAGTAGATCGGTTTGGTTAGCCAAGTGGGACGCCCTTGGATGGTTATGACGTCTAACCACCATACCGAAAGTGTGTAATTGGGTCTAGGGACGGAAGACTATGACACCACCCAATAACACAAATGCATTACATGCATAGCATCATATTATATATCCCCTCTGAATGGTATAATATGTGAAGTGATGTTAAGTTTATGAATGTTAATGAATTCCTTGTAAATATAGATATATATATTTGGAATTAGCTTAGTTAGTTGTATGGAATCTTGGATAGCATGCCCCTAGTCGCTTGATTATTTTATATAGTAATGGTGCCTAGAAGTAGGAAGAGATGTGATAAGATTGATTTCAATGATATAAAGAAAAGCAATTAAGTGTTAAGTATGGAGTAAGTAAGTAAAGGAGAACAAATGTTCTTAGTTAAGAAAGTTGGCACTTACGTGGCATTGGGTTAGTTATGCTAGATGTAGCTAAAGAAGTAGTGTTTGAATTAGTCTTTTCAGGCTAGTAAGGACGGATGAGAGAACGGTGAGGAGTCCGTGAAGGGCTCACTGAGATTTTATAATCTCACCCTTTTCCTTTTGTTGTTTTCAGATAAGCAGGTACCGAAGACGGTGAGCCGAAGCTCCAAGCTTGGGACTCATAGGCTAGTTTTGATATTGCAGTGGAAATTTTATATTCCAAGTTATGTATAATATGAAATCTTTTCATTACAGTAGTGAATCAAGTTTAATTTATGACGTGGATAATTGTAATCAAGTTGTAAATGCTTAGTAATTCCTGTGCCTTAATGTAATTTGTCGTACTTTCAATTATGTTGAGGTGCGGGTGTTACATTATGGTATCAGAGCAGTTCGATCTTATCGGACTGTGAGTTACTAGTTAGAAAAAAAACTTGGTTTAGGAAGTGTCAGTTTAGTCCTTGTTGGACTGTAATCTGTTAGCCGGAATTTTCCTTTGTCCGAGAACTTCTCTACATATTCTTATGCTTAGTATGGAATATTAAGCCTGATCAACTTAATACCCCATACCGTGTACGAAGAATGTAGTAGATGGAGCTGGCGGATGAGGGAGGAGACCGAATAGGAGCGTGAACTCTGAGGAAGTTTGATGGATAAGAATGATGTAGACAAGGAAGGAGCGGATGTAAGAGCCCTCATTAAGTGAGAACCTTCGGAATACGGAAAAAGGGAAACAAGTTCCCACCTTTCCGGAATCAAGAGTTAAGGAATGTTTCAAGCGTGGTCGGAACCATAGTGGTGAGGGTTCGGATAGGCAAGCGTGTAATTCATGTACCGTCAACCGAGATGCTTTGGAAGTGATTAGAAATGACGAGCAAGTAAGGGGTCTAAATTGTGAGGTTTCAAATCAACTTAGGATGGGCATTTGTAATCGGTTAGGGTTACAACACTGGTTATGCTATCAAGTTGTTTCGCCTAATCCATTATGAATGGATCCTAGGATGATTGAGATCTTATGATGATTCCCAAGTTAATTCAAGTGCCCTTCGTGGTTAACAGTAAGTGCTCTTAATTGTAGGATTTCAATTGAGTAGGATGGTCGGTTATAATCAGTTAGGATCTCAACACTTGTTGTCTCAGCAGGATTGGTTAACCTAGCCGATTATAGGTGGATCCTAGGTCGATAGAAATTCTATGATAATCCCTGAGAGAACCTTAGTGTTCCGAGTGATAGTGGAAAAGGGTAAAAGAACAAGATGGAGTTAGGCGATATGCTACAACGCCATAATGGTAGTATGGGTCCTCGAGGGTGATCCTGCCCTAGCGAAGCAGAAAGAAAACTCTAAGTCTTCATGGAACGGTGTCCTTAGTAGAACAACGAACTTCAGAGGATCAGATGAGATGTAGTCTTCAAACTATAGGAGTTCCAAGAAAATCTGAGTCAGCGGAAACCTAAAGTTATTGATGTCTACTTTCGATCTAACTGTTCAGTGCGTAAAGTGAATTCAATTGACCAGTTATAGACATTGCCTTAGCCAAGTAAGAATATTAGTTGGAATAAGACTTAGTCTGCGATTGGGTAATGAGATCACTTAATTTCCTGAGCAATTAGTTCCTTTATAGAGATTAATCCCTTCCAGGGTTTCTAATGATTCAGATTGGGTAAGGAGGATAAGACAGGATCAATAAGGTAGATTGTTCCCAAGAATATCAAGGATTTATTTTCTGGATACTTGTTGGTCCATTGGTTATTACACGCGTCGATCTACACCACTATCAGATAAAGTTGTGTGGGTTCTGGTTTAATTCTAGTAGCATCAAGAAAGGGAGTTACACCATCAAGCGAAGGAGAGCAGTGGTAAGGTTCATTTAAGAGTGAATATGGTGGACATCTGAGACTATAAGTTACTGCGAGTCAAGTCGTTAGGTTGGGTCTGATGTGATTCTAACTAGCCACTTGCAAGCTAAGTCACCAACCAAGTGAGGCTCAGACCTCGTGTGAGACAAAGTTTGCAATCAACTAATGAAAATCAAGTCAGTTTAACCAACGGATACCTCCCAAGAGTTGAGCAACCCTAGAGTTTCAAGTTTCCTAGGCCAAGTCGGTTGCAAGACCAAGTATAGTGAGCTAAATATGAGTATTAACTCCGTAGTTGCGAAAGAGGTCTCTAAGAAAGGATTTCCATTGGTAACATAAGAGTGAATGTCACGAATGGGAAAATTTGTTTAAGGTATGTATTAGTTACCTCTAGGTGACAATTCTATTTTGATAGGATAGTTGCCCAACGAAGAGTTACGAAACCACCAACGGTAGTATTGGATGTTGTTTTGGGTGAACTTCCAAGGAGTACTCGAAGGAGAGTACCTTCCAAGGAGTCTGAAGAGATAGAAGGAGCAAAGATTCACTCGCTTGACACCAAAAAGCACGTCTGCAGGGAATTGTGTAGACAAATTCGAAGAATTCTCCACATACTTAACCTACCTTCAACATGTATAGGATGATGTGTAAGCGACTCATCAGTGGGGTTGAAAACCCAAACCGAGTTAAGAAATGTCGTGTGGCAATTTCATAAGGATGGCTATGCGAGACTGTGGGTTACTACAGGCTTACAGAGGAAGCACAGGGTATCTTATGGCAGAATGTCTAAGTGAGTAGCAGACGATGAAAAGCAAGCGTAACGATTTCCAACAGTCAAGAGCAATTGAAGGATAGAACAGCACCAGAGTTAAACTCTCAGACTGCACGTAAAGTATTCCATCTGATGGAAATAAGACGAAAGGAGTTCATTCATTTGGAAAGACGTAAGATCAGAGTTGCAGCGGAAACACCAACAGCCAGTATATTATACAGAAGGATGAGGTAAGAAAGAAAGGCGTGATTCGCGGACGAGACTCCATGGAGGTAAATCTCTGTTCGCACTCCATGCTGTCAACGCTAAGAAGTTCCGACACCCTTAACTCCACCTAGGGAGTCTGGAAGTGAGAACCTATCTCATGGGGGGAAAGATTTGAAGTTAGTAAGGATGTGAGTTACCACCAAATCGGAGGATACCTAGAGTCATTTGCGATTGCAAGTATTCTATCGATTAATGCTTTGTGAGAGTTAATCGTTTCTAGGTTTTCCAATGGATGGAATGGGCTATGAAAGGAAGTTGTAGTTGAAGTTCCAATGATAGATGCAATAATTTTCGAGGACGAAAATTTTTAAAAGGTGGGTAGTAGTGTAACACCCCAAATTTCTAAGCTAAGTTGAGAATAAGTTATGAGAAGAATTGTGTGATTGTATTCAAGCTTAAATCAATTTTTAAGTGAGTGAATATAATTACACAAGGTTTTGATAAGAAGGTCAATGGGTTGAGTTGAGGAATAAGTTGGAATTAATCTTAAGATGGTTAACGGTGTTGATTTGTAATTATGGAAGTTAATTTGAGAAGAAAGTCTCAAGGTTCGGTGTTAGAACTAAGTTTTCTTGGTTTTTTCTGCAGTGTGAATCGATTCATATAGCCCAGGAATCGATTCACAGCATTAAAAATCCATATGCATCGAGTTTTAGCAGTGGGAATCGATTCACAGAAGTCAGGAATCGATTCACATAATACAGGCCACTGGGACTCGCATGCAGGAATCGATTCACTCATTAAGACTGCGATTCAGGCACTTTTTGCACTGTGGGAATCGATTCACACTATGCTGTGAATCGATTCACAGCTGCAGAAGTGTTTAAAAACGTTGTTTCAACGAGCAGAACGCAGAAAGAAAGAAAAAGGAAAAGAAGAGAAAGGGAAAGGAGAAAGAGGAGAGGAGAGCTAGGGTTTCACCCTTTGAGAAGGATTGAAGAGATTCATGTTAGATTTCTTCAATCACTTGCCTAAATGGAGAGTTTGAGAGTTGAGATTTGGGTATTTGGAAGAATTGGGTTTGAACCCTAGAGAGGAGGAGAAGAAGCACGAATTTGGAGAAGAATAAGGGGGAGAAGACCAAGCTCCAGCAAGGATGGCTCAAGTTCTTGGATTGAGAAGGAAGATTGAAGGTTGAAGATCAAGATTTGAGGAGTATTTGGAGAAGCCCTAAGTTGAGCAAAGAGGGAAAAGCTTGAAGAGGAGCAAAGAGTCCAAAGTTCAAGCTTCCTAGCTCAATGTTTTGAAGAATAGAGGTGAGTTCTTCAACCCTTAGGTGATGGGCACCCATAAGTCCCACATATAGGAATTTCACTTCCTTTAGAAACATATGAACCTTAGGTTCAAGTTAGGTTTTAAATACCTATAAGAGATTGAGTTGTTATTGTTATGATTGTTATGATTGTTATGATTGTGTAGTGGGCTTGATTAAAAGAGGTTAGCGACTGCCCCCAACCCCCCATAGTTGAATGTATGTTTGATGTTTATCTCTTGAGAACTCCATTGAGTTTCAAGGGAAGAGTCAATGTATGTGTTGTCCATGAATTTGGTGAATTGTGAGGCTTGTCAAAGAGCCATAAGCTTAAGTTATAGAGGTCAAGGAAAGGACCCTAGGAAAAGGATGTGATAGGAAGAATGTGTGAATTAGTGTCCATGATTTGGAGTCATTAGATGAAAAGTGATGCTATTAATTTAAGCTTGATTCATTGAACTAATTGTAGTTTCCTTGAATAGTTAGGTAATGAGAATGATATTAATAGATTCTAGTTAGCCAAATTGCATTTCTTTGAACATGCATACAAGCATAAGCATAAGCTAAAGTCCATGGCGAGACTCCTCTAAATAAAGGAGTAGATCGGTTTGGTTAGCCAAGTGGGACGCCCTTGGATGGTTATGACGTCTAACCACCATACCGAAAGTGTGTAATTGGGGTCTAGGGACGGAAGACTACGACACCACCCAATAACACAAATGCATTACATGCATAGCATCATATTATATATCCCCTCTGAATGGTATAATATGTGAAGTGATGTTAAGTTTATGAATGTTAATGAATTCCTTGTAAATATAGATATATATATTCAGAATTAGCTTAGTTAGTTGTATGGAATCTTGGATAGCATGCCCCTAGTCGCTTGATTATTTTATATAGTAATGGTGCCTAGAAGTAGGAAGAGATGTGATAAGATTGATTTCAATGATATAAAGAAAAGCAATTAAGTGTTAAGTATGGAGTAAGTAAGTAAAGGAGAACAAATGTTCTTAGTTAAGAAAGTTGGCACTTACGTGGCATTGGGTTAGTTATGCTAGATGTAGCTAAAGAAGTAGTGTTTGAATTAGTCTTTTCAGGCTAGTAAGGACGGATGAGAGAACGGTGAGGAGTCCGTGAAGGGCTCACTGAGATTTTATAATCTCACCCTTTTCCTTTTGTTGTTTTCAGATAAGCAGGTACCGAAGACGGTGAGCCGAAGCTCCAAGCTTGGGACTCATAGGCTAGTTTTGATATTGCAGTGGAAATTTTATATTCCAAGTTATGTATAATATGAAATCTTTTCATTATAGTAGTGAATCAAGTTTAATTTATGACGTGGATAATTGTAATCAAGTTGTAAATGCTTAGTAATTCATGTGCCTTAATGTAATTTGTCGTACTTTCAATTATGTTGAGGTGCGGGTGTTACAGATATATCATAGGAACTCCTTAGAAACATCAGGTAAACATGCCTTTGTTTGATTCGTTGAAGTTATGAGATTAAATCTATAGATTATGATAGAACCTTATGTTTTTTAAATGTGTTTTCTCAATATTTAATGAAATGTTAAGATGTTCGTCGATCTGGTGATCGATAAGACCCGGCGGCGGATGCGATGGTCCGTTGGTCGATAAAGCCCAGCGACACAGATTCCGGGTGCAATTACAGTTGGACGCTAAGGGAATACATCCATGTTAGAATTGTGAATGGAATAAATTTGATTTTTGATGCAGTAAATGTCTTATTCACTATTGATGTTTACAAATGAAGATTACTGCATGTTATGGTTTGTGTTGGTGAGGGGTCCGCGAAGGACTCCGTGAGATTTTTAATGTCACTCTTTTTCTTTGTTGTTTTTTAGATAAACAGGTACTCAATGAAGATTAGGAGATTCTAAGAAGCCTAATCTTCGAGTTTAGTATATTATAGGACGTAGCTTGTTTTACCATCATTTTGGTGATAGAAATTAGACATGTATTTTGCATCACAAGCTTTTTTTTAAAACATAGAAAGAAAAAGGAGCCTCATTAAAACCTTTTGATGCAAAACCCTCCTTAGGGAAAAAATAAGAAGGAAAAAGAGTACTCCCCCTAATTTTTATTAATAATATATGAAAAAAGATACACATGTAATCTATGGGAGGACATAAACCAAAGCCCATACATAAGTTTATTTAAATTTATAGCTAGGGAGACCTACTCTATTTCTGAAAAAGTCCTCAGCAATAAATCTAAAGATAGTATCCCACCAATAGACACCCTGTAATGTAGTACCAAAATTAGCTAATTTGTCAGCATAGACATTTCCTTTCCTATAAATATGAGAATGCAAGAAATGCATGGTAGCTGTGAGGTGCAAACAATTTTTCCTTCTATTACAGAGCTGCCAAGGGACAATTTCTATAGATGAGAAGCCTGAATAACCAAAAGAGAATTGCATTCCTACCACAACTTTTTCCAACCTTTGCTATGAGCAAACTCAATAGCCATCATTGGTCCAAGTAATTCCGCACGAAGAGCGTAGGAACTACCCAGACCCTCAAAAAAACAACCACGACTGGCACCAATATTATCTTTAAAAATTCCACCATAAGCTAGGTATATGATAAAATTTGTAATCTATTACCCAGATTCATGACTACTCTTAAATTTGAGACTTGTACACCATGAACAAGTTTGTAAATTTTAAGTTAACTTCTGTACTTAATGTTTAATATCGTGCTTTCAAATCACTTTGAAGTATGGGTGTTATAGGCTTGATCATCTTTTCACAAGTTAAATTAATTAGACACGATCATCCCACAATTAGTTAATGAAACTCTACGAATAATGGAACTCGCATATTATGTCAGATCAAGGATGATTACTTGTTTCTAATCGGTTATTAAATTCATGATTCCACTGTTGCTTAATGCTCTTCCTTCTATTTATCTTGCATGATCATTGGGGGTATTAGTTTAGGAGAAGACTGTTAATATTGCATGATCATTAGGTATTAATAGCATTAAAGTGGGAGATTAGCTTTCAACCAAGAAATATAGCTCATATTTATTAACTAGTAAATTCAAGAACTAAGTATTAGTGAACCCGGTTCCCCTAAACTTCCCATAATTGTTCTTATCTCGTTCTTGCACACTATTTGATCTTTATTCTGTTTGAGTTTAACAGTTGCAATCATACCATTGTTCATCTAAATAACATAGGATCTTTACTACGTTAGTACTTGCACATTACCTGTGGGTTCGATATTCAGAGTCTTAATTATACTTCACTTTATTACGAGTTATGGTCAGGTGTACTTGCCTGAGCCGTAACACATCACCTATGCCGACAATTTTGCTTGTGACATGGTTACCCATCTTCACCGTACCAAAGTCTCCTCTTTGATATGATGAGAAAAATTCTTCATGAGGGGTTACATGGAAGGTGCTTCCGAGTTAATTATCCAAATGTAGTCATCAGATACAACATTTTGATAATTTTCCTCTTTGACAAGCAATATATTCTCATCTTCCAAGGCCACTGTAGTAGCGGTCCGACTCCAACCTTCCTTCTTCTTCTTCAGGGAAATCTAGTTTGGACGGACTGCTCTAGCATATTGGTCTCTCTTCAAGAATATACACTCAAACTTTATGTGGCCTGGTTTGCCACAATAATAACAATTTATTCTAGTGTGAGATTTGGATCTACCTTGTGATTTTCCTCTTTTATCACGATTCTTACTCTTTCCTCTATTATCAATAATATTGGCTTCGAACTGGTTGTTCAAGCCTCTTTCCCTCCATCTTGACTCTACATTCAACAAGCAATCTGTAACAGAATCCATGTTAAGTTTGCTGTCTTGAGCAGAATTACTAAGAGTAACAACTGGAGTGTCCAAACTATCAGGTAGGGAACTAAGGAGTAAAAGAGTCTACAACTCATTATCTATCTTCATGTCTCTCTTCGCCAATTGATTCACAATACCTTTTAAGGTAGTCAAATGTTCGATCATGTTTACCAATCGTCTGACAAAATGGGCTTTATTTCTAGGCATCTTCTTTTGAATCAATGATTCAAGTTTCGTCCACAACTCATATGCATTAGTATAAGTTGATATTTACTCGAACAAACTCCTGTCAATATATTTACGGCTCGTAGCTACTACCTTCTGATTTTGGAGATCCCAATCTTTGTCTTCCATCACCACCGATTTATCCTTTTGGGAGATTGGCTCATGTAAATCTTTGCAGTATAAATGGTCTTCCATCATCGTATTGGAGGTGTAATTAGCTTTAGCTTAAGTTTGATTAGTTTAGTTGGTTAATCTCAGTTTTAGTTGACAACTGTATTATGAGTATTAGGGAGTTATATTTTCTGTTTCTGCTGAGCTGTATTTGTCTCAATACTGCATATGACATTTGTAAACACTGCAGAATCTGACTTAATAAGCAATATTCAGTTTTCTTCATTTTCTTTTCTTAATATGGCATCAATCACGATTTGCACTTCTGCTTCAATCATGGAGGAACTCTTTCGTTCTTCTTTCTGAGATCTATGATCTTCCTCTATTTCTCTGTTTCGTTCGTTCGTGATTTTTGTTTGTCTTTCTAAGATCGCGATTTTCGTTCGTCTTTCTGTTTAAATATTTTATTAGTTTTGAGATAGCCCATTCTTCCAAAGGGATATCTCTTTGCCAAACAAAATATTGCCTAGATCTTTTAACTGACACTACCTTCAGATTTCTCTTGCAGATTGCATCAGGATAATGGTCCTGATTATTCAGATTTGGCTGCTTATAGGAGGTTGGTAGGAAGATTGATCAATTTGCCTAAGTCTAGGCCGGATATCACATTTTATGTGCAGCAACTTAGCCAATTTATGGCAAAGCTTCCTGAGAATCATTATAAGGCTGCTACTCAGGTCTTGAGATACCTCAAATCTTGTCCTGGCCGTGGGTTATTTTTTTCCTAGAAATTCTGATTTACATCTGCAAGGTTTTAGTGATGCAAATTGGGGAACATGCTTAGACACTAGGAGGTCAATTACTGGATATTGCTTCTTTCTTGGTTCATCATTGATTAGCTGGAGATCTAAGAAGCAAGTAACTGTTGCAAGGTCTTCTTCTGAGGCTGAATATAGGGCCTTAGCATCAGCTACATGTGAGATGCAATGGCTTGTTTACCTTCTTCAGGACTTGCATATCAATTGTACACATATGCCTACCTTATTTTGTGATAGTTAGAGTGCTCTCCACATTGCTGCCAACCTTGTATTTTATGAAAGAAATAAACATCTGGACATTGATTGCCATATTGTTAGAGAGAAATCACTTGCTGGCCTCATGAAGCTTCTTCCTATTTCCACCCATGCTCAGCTGGCTGACATTCTGACCAAAGGGCTGTTGCTAAAGTGTTCAACCCTTTTATTTCCAAGATTGGTTTGATCAAATCTTTCAACCACAAGCTTGAGGGGGGTATTGGAGGTGTAATTAGCTTAAGTTTGATTAGTTTAGTTGGTTAATCTCAGTTTTAGTTGACAGCTGTATTATGAATATTAGGGAGTTATATTTTCTGTTTCTGTTGAGTTGTATCTGTCTCAATACTACATATAACATTTGTAAACATTGCAGAATCTGACTTAATAAGAAATATTCAGTTCTCTCCATTTTCTTTTCTTAATACATCGGCTGCCAATAGGAGTAATTATCAGCAGTTAGCTTGAACATATCTCCATCATGAGTGATGGAATCTTCCATCTTGAATCACACAGGATAAAATCTTCCCCAGTACAGTAGCTCTGTTACCACCGTTGGGAAATACCGATATAAATTTCCCTCTCTATCTAACTAAAATGGGCAATAATAAAATAAACAGAGTAAGGCAAGCAAAAACCACGGGACCCGCAGGCCACTTAAAATCTACAACATAATAATGGAATACAAATTTCACCCGTAGTTGGACCTCTAAAAAATAATACAATAATTTGTATCTTCAATTTATGGCTAATGGACTCACAAATTGGCTCACTAATTTTCCTCTCACTCTTTTATGAGGATCTCTCTAATTTTTCTCTCTCACAAAACTCTTTCTGTGAGACTCTATTTTTCTCTACGACGATATGTAACTTCGTTGTTCTCTTGGTTGATTAGCTGATGCCTCTATTTATTGAGGTCCAATGAGTATAAACATATCTTCCAATTGCACGCGGTTTGTACACTGCCTTAGACTTTTGCGCATCTAATTGTTTTACCTTTCAACACACAACTAGCATAGTGTTGAAGTCATGCACCGAATTGGAGAAATTTGCACTGCTTCATAAATGAATGAATGCGTCACGTGGGTTTACTTTTGAAAATAAGCAGCACCCGTTTATTTCCTTTGTGGCTGGAAACGTGGGTAGGTCCCACAGTGTTCACTTGTTCGCCATTGCTTTGATCTTCTTCTCTTGCTGGTGCTTGCATTTCAAAAAGTTACATGAAAAGTAAAGGAATTGAGTGAAGGTCATGAAATTCCGGCCTCGAGTAAAAAACACTCGCAATCAACACAAAAAATGGTGAACTCTGTTAAAATTAAATACACAAATAGAGAAAGAGGAGAAATAATACGGAGAAAGGAATTAAGAGGCAAAATATTTCAAAAGAAAATAACCATAGCAGATCAAAGATAATCTTTTGAAAACAAACTAATAAAGAAGAGTTGAGGGAAAAGAGAAGCACTGATAAGTCCCAAAGTAGTGTTATTTTTAAAGGTTTTTAGGTGTGAATTATATCCATTTTTAATGCTTTTATTTGCATCTGCTTTTGTAGAAAAGTGAGAAAAACTACTTTGAAAGCACTTTTGGACACTTTGGACACATTTTGGGAATTTAAAAGTCAAATTCTGAGATTATGGGCATGATGTACGCCCTTACATGCATGGTTTACACCATTGCTGCTTTTAAGCATGTTCCAACGTCGAAAAATGAAGCTTATGTGCCTCTACATATGTCAGTACGCCATTACATAGCTTATGATAATACATTTATTTGCTAGTGATCGTACTGCAGTTAGTTAACGGACCTATAGGAATAATTGGATTCGCTTATTATGCCGGATCAAGGGTAATTGTTTGTTTTCTACTAGTTACTAAATTAACAAACCTCTAATGCTTAATGCTTTTGTTGACTTTTTGTCTAGCATGATCATTAGGGATAAAATCAGGAAAATGACTATTAACATTGAATGATCATTTGGTGTTAATAAAATTAGAGTAGGTGGTTGATAATTAATTAGGAAAAGGATGCATGTGTTGAGTAGTTGATTAATAATAAGGACTTAGCTTAACTGAACCCAAATACCCTAGGCTTCCATAATTGAACTCTTTTCTCGTTGCTTCCATGTTTTCTTGAGTTCACTTTAGTTTCTCTCTTTTGAAATGCGCTCAACTTAACTTTCGTTATAATTAGATTTGTCTAAATAGGAAAATATTTCGAGTAGTTTGGTAATTGTTAGCTCTCCTTGTGGGTTTGACTTCCAGAGTCCGAAATACTCCACTTTATTACTTTTGTAATAGGGTGCATTTGCCTTGAGTTTCGAACTGGGCAATAAGCACACAGGACAATTTATACTAGTTAACTATCAACCTTGATAGCTACATCTAGTTCCTTCTTTCCTAACGGATTTTTACTATAATCAGACGATTACAACTTGAACATATCTCCTAGTCAAACTTAACTATACGTTCAACTTCTTAAAGAGACACAACCTTATGCCTTTAAGGCATTTGCGTAAACAAGGCTTACAACAGATAAAGAATGGCTTTTTCAAACAAAATGTAAGGCTCAACTCTCAACATTAGAGAATAGAAATTTAAGCACATGTAAGCAAAGATAACTCTCAACAAGAGAGAATAAAAATATCTGAGCTTGAGTAGAAATTCTTGCAGAGTTTCAACTTTGATAGAATGCTTGTTTATGATTTGCCTTCACTCTTCACGGGTATTTATAGCCAATGAATATTAGATAGCCGTTTACACATGACAGTATTTCAGTCGAGACTCAAAGGCCTTCATCACCATTAAAATTCAAATAATATCCATTTATTTTGTCCTTATTAAGTTCATAGAGTACTATTTGATGATTGCTTTGGAAATAGTACCTATGTGGACTTTGCAATCTTCCAAAAATATATATTTTTTGTGATGAGGCAGCTAAATTTGAATTGATCCTTTATTCCTTTCTCTGTCACTCTTAATATAGTGATGCTTTTGCACTCCATTTTTTATAAAAAAAGTTTTTCACTCTTCTTCATAGTTGATATCTAAGGAATAACTTGAATGATTCCTTGTACACTGACAGCAAACACTATGATTCTGTTAAGCTTGTCTTCAAGTAGATGCAGGTAGTAGCTTTTTATTAGACGCATGCACTTGCTCTTCAGAAGACACACGATGAAGTATTTCTGTTGATGGAAGACCCATGTAGAGTTTCTTCTGATTGAGGTCAGACGCATACGTCAGTTTATTCTTTGACAGGACTTGATCTTTAAGGATACTCACAACGATTTCTTTGGATACTTCAAGTGTTTCCTGTTAAAATAACTTTTTGCACACTTGAATACGCTTGATTAGATATAACAAGATAAGTTATTCACTCAAGATAGTCAATGTTATTATCAAAATTATTGAAGGTCTATATTTATCAATTGTCTATGTTCCAATAAGGTGCAAATTCCAAATAGTGGGCTGCTTCAAAATCAGCCAATGGAAATTTACTCAGACAAGCCCAAACTGTGAATTAAAAAAACTTGAAGCTAAAATTATAACACCCTAAATATTTTAAGCCTAAGCGTTAGAAATTATAATGGCATTGGATGTTAATTGGGTGTTAAAATAGGTGCTTTAGTGCTTAGTTAGAAATGGAGATCCTTAGAAGGGACTACACGGCCTTAAAATGGAAGAAAAATCCATTAATTTTTAGGCAATTCTGAGTCTTCACCCTTGGCATGAATCGATTCGTTTCATTAAACAACAATTTTAGGCAAAAAAAAAACTGTAAATCAATTCACACACTGCATGAATCGATTCACAGCAGGTGACAATGTTTTTTAATTAGCAGGTTGTCCCGTTTCGTCTCCAAACTTGATACGACTCTAAATCAAGACGTAAACCTAAGCCTAGACCTATTAGGACTCTAAAACCTAATTTTAAACATTGGTTATGAGCTTCGAAGAACCCTAGAACTCCTCAGAGCTCTATTGTTGCCATTGCCACCATTTTTGTCGTTTCTCTCTCGTTTCTCAACCAAATTGAGTCCCGTCTTCGAGGCTATAATCATAAGACTCTTCTCCTCTTTTCTCTTTATTCTTTTTCAGTTTCTATAAGATGAATCTTATTGGTGAGTCACGAAATCAATTCTGTTTCAATTCCAATCCCCCTAATTCTACGTATGGTTTTCGCTTCATGGACTTTGTTATGATAGGTGTAACATCCCGCCTAATTTAATTATATAATCTATTTAATTTAGGACTAGTATGTTTTGAATTGCTTAATGTTATAAATATATTGGGGTGTAAAGAAATAAGAATGGGGTATAGCAAGTAATGGCAAGGTGTAAAATAGACCAAGAATAAGGGTAAATGGGTAAATGCCAAATCTCCTTTCCCTTTTACCCTCTCCAGCTCGCCTCAGCTCTCACTCTCTCCCTCTGCATCGAAAATCTGAGAAAGAAGAAGAAAGAAAAGAAGGGAAAAGCGGGAAGAAAGAGAAGCTAGGGCTTGGAGATTGGGAAAGAAGGAAGGGGAAGATTGAACATGCATCTACACTTTGGCAAGGAAGAAAGGTAGACTCAACCATTGGCTACCATAGAGAAGTTATAAGATGCCCTAGGCTAGGGTGAAGGGAAAATTCAAAAATCACAAAGGGGAAGAAGAAGAATAGGAGAAATTTCAAGTTCTTGATTCTTTTCTTTGATTGAGTTGAGTCTTTCTACTTTAGGTGATGAGCAACCCATAATTCCCTCATTAGGGTTTACTTTCATCTCCTATTGCATGCTCTCATAGTATTTAGGTTAGGTATCTTATGATGAGTATGAGTCTAAGTGAGGGTGTTCATGTTTGAATGCATTTTATGACATGTGAATCATGATGTTGCTTGTGATTGGTATGTTATATGAGCTATTATTATAAATGTTATGTTTGAAACCTTGAATTTGAGCTTCAATTTCCTTGCAATTAGTTTGAATTGGGGTGAAAAGGAGGTTGAAGAAGTTGGAAAGCAGAAAAATGCATTTCTGCAAAATTCTGCAAGTGCGTGTGCTTGACTCGCCTCCTGGGCATGCTCGGGGCGCGCAGAAACAGAATGGGACTGCAAGAATGCGCGTGACGCACTCCTAAGCATGCGTGGTGCGCCCCTCTGCTTCAATTTTTTTTCTTTTGCAAATGCTTTTAGGGTTAAAGATACATGACTTTTGAGGTTCTAATCCCACTAAACTAATGGTTGATTGAGGATTTGATCTTTGAGTAATAGGGTTTAAACCATAGAAGGAATGCATTTCTAAATTATAGGCTTGCTTTTTGATTAATATTTCTTTTGATTGAAACTTGTTTATGTGTGAATGTTTACAATTCGGCTGCAAACCCGTCAATTGTGAATTATTGACACTTTCATTGGTAGGGACCCGTTGGTCATATCCAAAAATCGCATTTCACTCATTTCGGCAATTGGGCTAAGTTTGGGTACATTCATCAATGCTTTATGATATATGTTTGTATTGTGATTGATGTTTGAAATTTCAATTACACTATCATGTTTTGAGGTAAGTGATGGAGAGGGGTCCGTGAAGGACTTACTGGGATTTAATCTCATTCCTTTCCGTTCAATGTTTTTCAGATAAACAGGTTCATGGTGATTGACCAAAGCTTGGAGTTTACTTCTAGAAGTTAATCTCTTTTGTATTTTGACTATGTAGTGTGACGTAAGGGTCTACAAATATTATATAGTGTAATATGTGAGACAATGTAATTTGTATTTTGAAGTACAATTTCATGGGTTGTATTCTCCTGAGTATGCACTCTTTGTGAATTATAACTTGGTGGATGTCAAGTTTTTAATTTATCTACATTTTTGGTATCTTATAATGTTTAAATGCTATGATTCAATGTAAATTGAATTTAAGTTGTTACAATAGGATTCAAGAACGAAATTAAATTTGGAGCTCTCTAAGACCCATTGGAGGTCGTGACCTACTATAAGGTATAGGGAGTGGATGATCACTTGAAAAGTGGCTTTTGGTTTGGATTAACATGTTAGGGATGCCCAATGATCCCTATGCCTTGCGATAAGTTATTGTTGTGTAATCCTTGCAAGAGCATGGACTTGAATGGTTTTTGTTCTGTTTTTTGATTAAATTTGAGGTCCTTATATGGGAAAATAGACATATAAATTATTAATTAATATGTTTAGTATTGAAAGGTTGATGCTTTATGTGTTTTGGCCTAATTTACGATAACTAGTATTGTTTGGATTGTTTAATAGCATAAGTTGTGATATATAGTTACTGTTTTGAATATTGATTAAGTGCTCTTATACTGAGAATTAAATTAGAATTGACAAATAGCATGTTTTAGCAAATTGATTCATGTTGAATAATAAAAGGTTGACACTATATGTGTATTCATTAATAAGAGTATGATCCATGATTATTGGTGCTATTTAATATGTAAAGAAGTATGATTCAAGTGTTCTAGTTGTTGTTTTAATGATTAGTTAAGTGTTCTCCTCTTTAGAAATAATTTGGAGTTGTTAATAATTGCCTTTAAATGGCTATATATAAAATTAGTGTTGGTGGTTTGGTGTTGGATCTGTTAATGTAGTAAATGCTTGATTTAGGACTCAATATTATTATGATTATTGTGTAAAGGCATGGTACATGCATTTTAGTTGCAATTATGATTATTAAGCATGTTCTTATATGCTTAGAATTAATTTAGAGTTATTAAGTGGTATGTTTGTAACGGTGTGATAAATGAATAGTATTAATTTATTGAGTTTGATGAATTATGACTAGAAGATACATGTTTTAAGGATTAGAGTAATTTGAAGTTGTCTAATGATATGAATAATGATGTGTAGCTACTGTTTTTCATGATTGAACGAGAGCTATATGCTTAGACTAGTTGGGGTTGCTAATATGTAATAAAAGGAGTTGACTTGGTTAACTAAAATTAAATGACTTGAGATAAGTAGCTAAGAATTGAGTTACAAGGTAGAATTACTAAATCGATTAAAGAACCACAATGGACAAGAGGATTTATATAGGTACTGAGGCCATAACTTATTAGTGATTTGGAATTGACTTAAAGGAGTAATTATGGATTAAAGCGGTAGAAGGAGGATAAGAGGCAAGATTTGTTGTTAATGATGAGAGTTGGATAAAATAGGTTAAAAGTCATGAATTGAATCTATGATAAAAGATTAGAGACTTTAGGGACAATTTACTAATTGCCCCTGACCTTGGATAGGAGGTGTCCCCAATGCACGAAGTGCAGAAAAGCAGCGTTACTGCACTTTTGCAGGTCCTTTGAATTGATTCATTACTGCATGAATCGATGCACACCTACAGATTCCCAGATTTTGTGAACAGAACTGTGAATCGATTCAAAGCTGTGTAATTCGATTCACAAAATGTCGTTTTGGCCCTGAATCGATTCATGGGTCAATTTAATGATACCCCTGGTTAAGGGTAGTAACCACCTAGGCTTAATATATGTTAAGTGTTTGACTTGTTGAAAGGGTTACCGATTTATAACTCGTCGTTGAAGTGGGTCACGATTGTGACCAATGTTTGTCTATGATTGTATTGTGTTTTATTTGTTGTTTATTGGTCGAAAATTGTGACCAATTGGTGGATTGGTATCCAACGGGTTTGTTGGATACCATCTGATTTCACGTCATCAATTCTAAACCATGGAAGACTTCGTTGTTCGTAGTTGTTTGGATGTAGACTTTGAGTTAATACGACGACACTCATCGAAGTTGCTCTGACAGGGGGATTCCATGGCACGTTGATATTATTCAAAGGATGATGAGTTACTATAATAGTTCTCAGTGAAGTTGCACTGCTTGGGGGATTGCATGGCTCATTAGAATGTCATTGTAAATGAGGTACTATGGTGGCACTCGTCGATGTTGCACTGACGGGAGGATGCCATGGCTCGATGGCATTGTACGGATGTTGAGGACGCTCACATTCGCTCACCAAGAAAAAAATAAAGGTTCGTGAGGTTGCTTTGAAGCAGTTATAGGTTTACATTATCCCGTCGGTTTATCGTCGAGACTTGTTTAATCGTGATTAAGGTGTTGTTTGGCTATTGATGGAACATGTTATTTTGCCAATGCCCTTATCTTTTCATTTGAGTAAGATTCCCTACCCCTCTGTGTTTAGTGGCTACTTATACACCCAGTATATGAGTAGGTGGTGAGTTTGTAGGTGATGACAAGGATGTGGATGTTGAGGAGTAGACTATGCGGTGCTGCTTAGCATAGGATTTATTTACGTATTATGTCATTATTGTTTATCGATGTAAAAATAAGGGGTAAGCTCTGAGACATGTGACATCGAGGCGTTGGGTTTTATTTCCACAAATTGTTTTTATTCCGCAAACGAGTTATGTCTATATGAAACTTCTATTTCGTTTAAAGATTTTTCTAAAACCACATTTCAATCTTTATTTGTATGAGTTTCTATGCATTCCTTGCATGACAGGGTAGAGGCTATCACAAATATCATAACCGCAAAGCAAGTTATATCCTCCTTGAAGGAAGGAGCATAGGTTTATATGATGTTTTACTCTTTAGTATTGGAAAAGGGATCAGAAGTAAAGAACGTGCCTATAGCATGTGAATTTCCATAAGTGTTTTTCAATTTCGATTGTCTACCACCTGAGAGACAGAGTGAGACTAAATTCTCCATTGACCTTATTTGTGGCACGGGACCTATTTGTTGTGTTCAAATCCTTTTTGATATGTGGTTATAATGACAACAAAACTTATGAAAATATTAAGTCTTCTGAATGTAGATCTACTGATGTTTTCCCTTGAGTGTGTTTAAAGGTCCTGTATAATGTAAGTGGATAAGCTAGAAGCTACTCAGGTCCTCAAGTGCATGTTATCTACTCAATTACTAAAGAATTAGAGTAGCATCAAAGGATTATAATAGTAATATGACAAGCTTGTTGACCAGTACTTCAGAAGAGTACCATCAGGAGTTTGCTCATTACTTCAATATAAGCTTCATGGTATAAGAAGGTTCACAACAAGAAAATAAGGTTGACAATAAGAAGAAAATGTTCATATAAAGAGGAGTAAAGTCAGAAGAGAAGACACAAGACTAAGTCAGGTGACACATGACAAAAATTTCTTTGAGTTTGTGTTAATATGCTTAAAGTATCTACTTTTGTAGTGCAAGTCCAAACGAAGATGCAAACATTGCATATGAATCCTTAGAATCATCTTTGAGTATCACCACTACCAAAGTTGCTTAAGCATGAGAAGGCTTGATCCATTATCCCCAAGCATCAATCAAAAATATTATTACACTACCCAATTATGCATTCTTGAAAAGGTCTAATGTTGAGAATGTTACATACGAGAGGATAAACTGGATTAAATTATAATAAGACAAATTTTATGTCAATCCGGATGAACTTACTTAAGGTGAGTAGGTTTGGATCACTATCTACTTGTTTCAAGGAACACTGTCCTCTGAATGAAGCAACAATATTTATGACTAAAAAAAAGCAAAGATGACTTTATGCAGTAGAAAAGATGTTGCAGAGAAGATCCTACACATGAAAACCAAGTAGAATTACCTCAGATGCTACATGAGAAGGTGGAAAATAAATTGTCTATCGTTTGTGCGAGAATTGCATGATGTGTTTCCCTTCTTTTGGTCTGTCAAATCAATTAAACCATCTAGATGGTGCCACGTGACCCTCCCTCTTTTCTATTTTTTCTTTCTAAAATCAACTCAAAATGAATAACAAGCAGAGTCCCTGAAGCACAGTACCTCTTATTGTCTCTCCTCAGTCCATATGCTTGAAAAAAAAATGGCGTTCACGCTCCAGCATGGGTGACCCAGCGCCAGAGCTTGCTAACGCTCCAGCATTGGGGTACCAAGCGCTCCAATGTGCTGGCTAAATCAAAATTTTTATAAATTTAGATTTTTTACAATTACTAACCGCTTTGAACTCGACTATATCATCTGTAAAAACATCAGAAATTCCATGGATGAGGGTTTGAAGCTCTGAATTCCAAATCCACGATATCCAAACATCATGATTTAATACCGATCGTATTGTTGTCCATGGGGTGTCCGCTCAGTGGTAAGAGCTTAGCCTTGTAACTCTAAGGGACAGGGTTCTAATCCCCTCGGGGACAGTTGTAATATGGCCATTAGTGCCACTGCTTTAATAAAAATATCCCTTCCCCCATTCCCTTTAAAAAAAATACTGATCGTATTGTTACGTTTGTAGTTGTTCGTTTTACTTCGTGCTTCCTTTCAATTGTGATTACGACTCAGTAAGTCAAGATGACATTGGTGACAGTTTTCGTTCTTTCGTCCTGTTATAATTTCGTTCTTCCTTTAAACTTAATCTTGACCCCAATTTGATGTTGTTTTAGGTCCCTATGTGACGATACGACTGTCGAATGAACTAGGGTTTGTTCTGGAGTTTCATTCTACATTTTGGAACTTGAGAGACAACAAGGTATAGCCTTTGTTTCCTCTGCTCCTTGATGAATTGGAGTTTGATTTGGTGTGGTTTTGGTCCCCCGTAAGTCAAGATGACGTTGGTGACATTTTTCGTTCTTTTGTCCCGTTATAATTTCGTTCTTCCTTTAAACTTAATCCTGACTCCAATTTGATGTTGTTTTAGGTCCCTATGTGACGATACGACTGTCGAATGAACTAGGGTTTGTTCTGGAGTTTCAATCTACATTTTGGAACTTGAGAGACAACAAGGTATAGCCTTTGTTTCCTCTGCTCCTTGATGAATTGGAGTTTTATTTGGTGTGGTTTTGGTCCCCCGTAATGTGTTCTTCATGTTTTAGGATTTTAGTGCAAGTTATGATTCCA
Source organism: Calophaca sinica (assembly GCA_037113605.1). Classification (NCBI taxonomy): domain Eukaryota; kingdom Viridiplantae; phylum Streptophyta; class Magnoliopsida; order Fabales; family Fabaceae; genus Calophaca; species Calophaca sinica. Next base: position 62,338,103 of record CM073733.1, read on the forward strand.
TATGGGCGACGAATCTCTCGAAAGCCTTGATTTTCATTACTGGCCCTTATAGACACTCTAAGAACAGAGTCATGTTCATTCTATTTTGAATTGTTCGTGCTTTGTTAGTTTCCTTAATTATAATCTAACTGTGTTTTTATGTCCCTAGAAGAATATGGGTCATAACGACATGGTTGGTGGAATTTTTGTATTGTCCTTGGTGTTGCGGACGGTGTTGGCTGAACCCTTCAACAGAGAATAAGGTGTCTGTTCATTCATTCATGTGCTCATGGTCAGGGATGTTTGAGAGCTTATGGGTCATAGTGTAACACCCCGAATTTATTAAGCTTAAGCTTAGAGATTATAGGACCGTTGTATGTTAATTGTGTGTCTAAATGGGTACTTAAGGGCTTTGTTGCAAGGGAGACCCCTTAGAAGGGAATACATGGCTTAGAATGGAAGAAAAACTCATTTTTAGGCAATTCTGAGTCTGTGAATCGATTCACCCCTTGCATGAATCGATTCATTTTATTAAACAGCGTTTTTAGGAAAAACAGAGTCTGTGAATCGATTCACCCATGTATGAATAAATTCACAGCAGTTGATAGAGTTTTTTAAATAGCGAGTCCCTCCATTTTAGCCTGTTTCGTTTCCAATCATAATGAGACTTCTAAACCACGATTTAAACCTAATCATAGACCTATTAGGACTCGAAAACCTAATTTTAAACATTGGTTAACAGAACTCAAGAACCCTAGAATTCTAAAGGCTCTCACATCATTGTTTTTGTCGTTTTTACTGTTTCTCTCTTGTTCTCGACCAAATGGAGTCCCTTTTTCAAGGCTGTGATACAACACTCTTCTCCTCCTTTCTCTCTAATCCTATTTTGCCTATAGAGGAGGAATCTTATGGGTAAGTCACGAAATTGTTTTTGTTTAAATTATAATCCCTCAAAACTCAATTCTAATAATGGTTTTGGCTTCATGGGCTATCATTGTGCTAGGTGTAACACCCCGAATTTGCTAAGCCTAAGCTATAGGGTCATTGTGTGTTAATTGGGTGTTGATTAAGTGCTTTAGTACCAATTTACATAAGGACGTCCCTAGACCCAGCTCTATCATTATGTTTACTTAATTCATTCACTGTATTCTTCATTTTCTACCAATTTAATGACTGAATGGGAATTATGTCTTATAGCTTTACCTCTTATCTTTCAATCGGCTTTGGTTTGACTCGATTTCAATACCAACAACTCTAGATATGCTTTCCCGAGTCAATACAGTGCAAATGTGAAATTGGGAACACTTGAGTCACCTTTAAATATATTTTTCACCATAGGAAATTTGCTTATCTTTCCAACGCCACTAAGAACGACTCAATAGGACACTATAACTTGATTTACGGCCAAAACAAACACTACGAATTGATTATCACCTACATGAATCGATTCACACCTGCTGATAGCGTTTTTTTAATTAGCGGGTCGCCTTTTCGGCCTGTTTTGTCTCCAAATATAAGACTCCTCAATCACGACCTAAACCTAATTTTAGACCTATTAGGACTCTAAACCATAACTTTAAACATTATTTAAGAGCTCTCAAGAAATCTAGAACTCCTTAGAGCTATATTGTAACGACCCTCATTTTTTTATTATAATTTTTGTGGCAGTTATTTTAATTGATTTCATTATATGTTTGTGCATGAAAAGAGACTTTTAATTTAATTAAATGATTTTTTGAGAGTTGTTAATAAAAAGAAAGGGGAGGGCGTATAATGCCTTGGGCTAGCATCTTATATGCATAGTTATTTTCCTTTCCACCTACCTAGTGGGCCAACACCCATGGACTCTCTTCAACCCAACCCAAATAATAGAACCTAGGGCGTATGAAGGCATGTGACGCCTCAAGCCAAGCCCTAGCGCCTCCAAGCCTCTCTCTCTCAAGTTGATTCACTTGTTCCTTCTCCTTTCTAGCTCCAAACCCTAGCGCCACACAAGCTTGAAGGAGGCATTCCACGTTTTCTTCTCTTGCATGATTCGATCACCAAGGTTAGGAGCAACTCCATCTTTGTTCTTCATCTGAAATTGGGTAAGTCATGACTCTTCTCCTTCCTATGTTGCGCTCCTAGAAAATTGTGAGTCTTGGGGATTTCCAACGTTTCTTATAGTTTTCTTTTACATTAGTAGCAAACTCACCGTAGGATTGATTCGGAGTCATCATCATCCCTCTTTCACTAAGGAATTTCGCAAGGACCAAAGGTAAGGGGGGAAGATTATTGAAATTGGGGATATTCGGGGGAAAAGGTGAAGGGGTTGTGCTTGTACCCCGTTGTGTGTTAATTAATTGAAAAAATTTCTATTTTTCATGTGTATACACTTTATGCTTGTTGCTTGAAAAATCGATGTGGCTGCCATGGTTGTTCATACATGTTATAGGTGTTAGAAGAATTTCTGTTTTGATGACTAGGAAGTGATTGAATTATTAGAACACCAAATTGATATGTTCGTTAAATTTTAGTGATCAATTTCAATGTTAAATTGTGCCTGAGACCTTATAAATGATTAAAATGGACGCTATTTTATGGATTTTGTTAATGGAAAATTTTAGAATAATTTTAACGTACTTCGTTCATATTTTAATTTATATTTTTCTTTGTGGAAATGTTACCGTAACTATTTTGGAATTAGAGAACCGGATTAGAACCTTAAGAACTACTCCTAATTAGTAATAAAGATTTTTCTCCAAGTGTTAGTCTTGATTGTGATGTTCCTAAATATTTAGAATCGAAGAAAAATAGGTGAAAACGTATGTGAAACAATATGTAGCGCTGCTGTTGTTGTTCTGCTGCTGTTGTTATTTTTGTTGCTGTAGCGCTGCTGTTGTTGTTCTGCTGCAGTTCTGTTTCGCTGCTGTTGCTGTTTCTGTTGCAGTTTCTGTTTTCGTTGCAGTTCTGTTTCGCTGCTGTTGCTGTTTCTGTTGCAGTTTCTGTTTTCGCTGCAGTTCTGTTTCGCTGCTGTTGCTGTTTCTGTTGCAGTTTCTGTTTTTCGCTGCAGTTCTGATTTTGTTGCTGTTGCAGTTTTTGTTGTTGTTTTTGTTGCTGTTGCTATCTAAAGTACTGCGAAAATTCTGTTTTAGGTTGCTGTTTTTGTCTCTGTTATGTGCTCTGCAGATTTTTAACTACATGATTAAGAAATAATTATGCTTAAGACAAGTCATGGATTTCCTATAATTATTCCTTGATCCGTTTATTATTTTGTGACGATGGTTGTGAAAAGTCCACACTTGTGGCAATGACCTTGAAAGGATAAATGACATCTAGCTATTAGTAGCCATAATAGGACTTTAGTCATTCCTTGTGAGATGATCCTAGCCATATGGGCCATGATGGATTGTCGATGAAACATTGAACTATGACGTTCGGAGGAAACCCGACCTTGTGTGTTTGTTTGTCATACAACCCTTGTGACAGGATGGGGGGAAGCACCATTGAAATGAAAGGTGGAGGCCATTATGAGTGAGCCTGCGTGGCAATACCTCGGCCTAGAGGGTGAGAAGCCGAGTTTGTGATCCCTAATAGTTTGAGTGTCGCCTTGGGTGGGACCACTTATCGGACTTAGCTACCTGACCGTCACCGGACATTATCATCCCTAGTTGAGAGTATGCGGTAATAGAGTAAAACACCCACGAGGTGATCTCTAATAAACCAAATATGTACTCCTAGGAGACTTCCCGAGTAGTAGATGGTAGCACATGCATAAGAAGTAGTGATGTTAGCATCTGCATTATTTTCTTTTGATAATTATGTGGCTATGAGAAATGATGAAATTTGTCTGCGTGCATTTGTAGATGATATGAGATGTTGTTACTACTTTATGTGAATAATGTTGTTACTACTTTATGTGAATTGATTGTTATAGTGTGGTGTGTGTATATATATATATATATAAATATATTATTTATTTATTCACCTTTTTCTCTCCAAATATCACTTTAACTCGATTTCAACGTACTCATCCCTCTATGGTTGTTTGTCTCTTGTCCTCCTATTTTCAATTGCAGACACTACTAATACCAGGACACGTAGCTAGTGGTGAAGGCCTCTTCTGCAGAATTATTTTATAGTTTTAATTCGAACATTTTCTGATTGAGACGTTGAGTCATTTATGTATTTTATTCTTGTAGTGTAAGTTGGGCTAAGTCAAGCTCTGAGGCTATGTGACACAGGTTTTCTTTTATTTGGGGGTTCGTATATCGCTTGGTTTTATTTTTATTTCACAAGTTCAAATAAGATTTCTTAGAGAAGTACTTACTATGCTTGTTGTTACTAAATATTTGCAAAGCTGAATGATGTCTGAAATTGAATTACTCATCGAGTTATCCGTTGATCCTTTTTATATTTTATTTTCTTATTTATTTTTATTTAACGATTTTCAAAGCGGAGGATTAGAGTGTCACATTTAGTGGTATCAGGCGATTCGGTCTTACCGGATGTGTATGTGTCTATTATGTTTCTCTGTGTGAACTCTGTGTTTTGTCGTCAATGTTTGATTTATTTATTTATTTATTGATTTAGTTATGGGTTGGCGTTGCTTGTTGTATCCAATTTGGTTACGATTGGTGCGAGGGAGTAATGGCGGGTAGGAACGATAGAGCTTTAGCGGATGCACTCGTTGCCATGGCTCAGTGTACAAGGAATTCGAATAGGAATGCTAATGCCGAGCCGCTGAATTTAGAGGATTGGAGCAATTCCAAAGAATGACCCACCTACCTTTAGGGGTGGACATGATCCCGATGGTGCCCAGGCTGGATACGAGAGATGGAGAAGATCTTCCGTGCTATGGCGTGTCACGGATGCTCAAAAGGTGACTTTGGTACCTTTAAGCTTCTTTGAAGACGAAATCTTGGTGGGAAATGCTAACCGCCCACGTGTGGAAACTGCACCCGGAGGAGTCACTTGGGAAGCCTTCAAAGAGATTTTCTTGGAGAAGTACTTTCCTGAGGATATCCGTAACCGGAAGGAAGCTGAATTTCTAGAATTGAAGCAGGGTAATATGTCAGTAGCTGAGTATATCACCAAGTTTGAAGAGCTGTCCAGGTACTATCACCCATATGTGGGAGAAGCGGGTGAACGTTCGAAGTGTGTGAAATTCATCAATGGACTGCGACCTGAAGTCAAGCTAGCCATTAACTACCAGAGAATTCGACAGTTCCCTGAATTGATCCACAGCTGTAGAATGTGGGATGAGGACAACAAAGCTAAGGTAGCACACTACAAGTCGGTTGGCTCCCAGAAGGATAAGAAGAAAGACAAGAGAGACATCCAGAATCGGGGAAAGCCATACCCAACTCCGAATGGACGGTTTGGACATAACCGTAATGGTAACCGCAATCAATCTTTCCACAAACCTGCGGCACAAATGTTTGGCGGAGGTGGAGGAGGCCGCCCGACCCTGCGTTGCATGAAGTGTGGCAAATGCGGACATGCCTACCGAGATTGTTACGAAAAGCAAATGATCTGTTTCAGCTGTGGAAGGCCAGGACATATCGGAAGGAGTGCCGAATCAAGAAAGAACCAAGCGGGAATGGAGGGCGAATTCCCAACCCAACCGACCTAAGCCAACGGGGCGAGTCTTTGCTCTCAGCGTGGCTGAAGCGCGGCGTCGGACAACCTTATCCAAGGTGCGTGCTTCATACATGGATCTCCTTTAGTGGTACTTTTAGGCTCGGGTGCTACGCACTCCTTTGTGTCCGATGAATGTGTGAAAAATTTGAATTTACTGTTTCACCCTACCTGTGAACTTGAGGTTGAGACTCCAGCAAATGGTAAAGTCCAAACTTCTTTTGCTTGTCTAGAATGCCACTTTGTCCATAGGTGATAAGGAATTTGTGGTTGATTTGGTTTGTTTGCCTTTGAGTCAACTTGATGTAATTCTTGGCATGAATTGGTTAGCTACTAATCAAGTCAGCTTAAATTGTTTTGAAAAGACTGTTTGTATTCCTAATACTGATTGAACCCAGAGATCATCGACTCTTAACGGACCAAATGCAGGCATGTTTGAAACAAAATGCCCAAGTTTACATGATGATAGCCTCTCTAAAAGTCGAAGACCAAGTCGGGATAGATGGTATGCCTATAGTGAGTGAGTATTAGATGTGTTTGAAGAAGTACAAGGATTGCCTCCGGAGAGAGAGACCGAATTTACCATAGACTTAGTGCCAGTGCAGGACCCATATCTATAGCTCCTTATAGGATGTCTCCCATGAGAACTAGTTGAGCTTAAGAAAGCAGTTGGAGGAGCTGCTAGAGAAACAATTCGTGGTAGAGTGTATCCCCTTGGGGTGCACCGGTGTTGTTAGTCAAGAAAAAGGATGGGAGTATGAGGTTGTGCGTAGATTACACTTGATTGAACAAGGTAACTATTAAGAACAAGTATCCTTGCCTAGGATAGATGATCGATGGACCGGCTAATTGGAGCTGTGTGTTTTCTAAGATAGACCTTAGGTCAGGTTATCACCAAATCCGAGTGAAGTCTGAGGACATCCCAAAGGCTGCATTGAGAACCGTTATGGGCACTACGAGTACCTAGTTATGCCATTCGGTGTAACCAATGCTCTGTAGTGTTCATGGACTACATGAACCGAGTCTTCCACCCATACCTTGATAAGTTTGTAGTGGTCTTCATAGATGATATCTTAGTGTACTCTAAGAGTAGGGAAGAACATGTGGAACACTTGAGGATAGTATTACAGACCACTTAGGGAGAAGCGACTTTATGCCAAGCTTTCTAAGTGTGAGTTTTGGTTGGAGGAAGTGAGTTTCCTAGGACATGTGATCTCAAAAGGGGAATAGCGATGGGCAGTCTAAGGTAGAAAGCGGTCTTTGAAGTGGGAATCACCTAAATCAGTGACTGAGATTAGGAGTTTCTTAGGCCTGGCAGGATACTACCGTAGATTCATAGAGGGATTCTCTAAGTTAGCCTTGCCTTTGACAATGTTGACCAGGAAAGGAAAAGCTTTTGTGTGGGATGCTCAGTGTGAAAATGGATTTCAAGAGTTAAAGAGGAGAAGAACTTCTGCCCCAGTTTTAGTACTACCTAATCCAAGTGAACCTTTTGAAGTGTATTGTGATGCATCTAAGTTAGGACTCGGAGGTGTGCTTATGCAGAATAGACAGGTAGTGGCCTATGCCTCTAGGCAGTTGAAAACCCATGAAAGGAATTACCCCACTCATGATTTAGAGTTAGCCGCTGTGGTGTTTGTGTTGAAAATATGGAGACATTACTTGTATGGTTCTAGGTTTGAAGTGTTTAGTGACCATAAGAGCCTTAAGTATCTTTTTGACCAGAAAGAATTGAATATGAGACAGCGAAGGTGGATAGAGTTTCTTAAGGATTATGATTTTGGGCTTAACTATCACCCCGGCAAAGCCAATGTAGTGGCTGATGCTTTGAGTAGGAAACCCCTACATCTTTCCGCTATGATGGTTAGAGAGATGAGTTTGATCGAAGAGTTTAGGGATCTGAGCTTAGTTTGTGAGGTCACTTCTAAGAGTGTGCGACTAGGAATGTTGAAAGTCACTAGTGGATTCTTTGGGCAGTTAGGGAAGGTCGGAAGGCCGATCAACATCTTTCGGACGGAAGGAGCTTATCGCTCAAGGTAGGGATATAGGTTTTAGTGAAGGGAATGATGGGATTTTGAGGTTTTGAGGTAGGGTTTGTGTACCTAATGTTCCTGAGCTTAAGAGAATGATTTTAGAGGAAGGGCACAAGAGTAGTCTAAGTGTTCACCGGAGCAACTAAGATGTACCAAGACCTTAAGAAAATTTTTACGGTGGCCTGGAATGAAAAAGGAGGTAGCGAGAATTTGTCTACGCTGCTGACTTGTCGGAAGGCCAAGATAGAGCACCAAAAACCATCTGGATTCTTACAACCTTGAGTATTCCTGTATGGAAATGGGACAAGATAGCAATGGACTTCGTGTCGGGACTCCCTAGGACTCCGCGATAGTAGATGCCATCTGGGTTGTTGTGGGCCAGTTGACAAAGTCTGCACATTTCATCCTGTGAATATGGAATACCCTTTAGAGAAGGCGACCGGGTTGTACATTAGGGAGATAGTGAGGTTGTATGGCGTACCTTCTAGTATTGTGTCGGCAGAGACCCAGGTTTACCTCTAGATTTTGGGGAAGCTTACATGAGGCTTTAGGAACCAAGCTCAAGATGAGCTCGCTTATCACCCTCAGGGTGATGGTCATGCAGGCGAACCATCCAATCATTAGAGGACTTGTTAAGAGCTTGTGTCTTAGAACAAACCGGTAGTTGGGATACCTTTTTACCTCTTGTTGAGTTTACCTACAACAATAGCTATCATTCGATATTGGGATGGCACCTATGAAACCTTGTATGGCGGGAAGTGTAGGACTCCCTTGTGTTGGTATGAGGCAGGGTGAGAACCTTGTGTTGGGCCTTGAAATAGTTCAAGAAACCAGAAAAGGTCAAAATGATTCAGGACAAGATGAGGGCCACTCGGAGTAAGCGAGAAGAGCTATCATGACAAACGAAGAAAGGATTTGAGATTTGAAGAGGGCGATCATGTATTCTTGAGAGTCACTCCCAAGACTGGGGTTGGCCGGGTAATGAAGTCGAAGAAACTTACTCCTCGTTTTATTGGCCCCTATCAAATTTTGAAAAAGGATGGGGAAGTTGCCTACCAGATTGCCTTACCACCTTTCCTTTCAAACCTTCATAATGTCTTCCATGTATCGCAACTCCGTAAATATGTCCATGATCCTACTCATATAATTGAACTTGATGAAGTACCATTGAAAGAGAATCTTACCTATGAGGTACTACCAAGGAGGATTGAGGATCGACAGGTCAAGCAGTTGAGAGGGAAGGAGGTTCCGTTGGTCAAGGTTATTTGGGGAGGAGGCAATGAGGAGAGTGCTACTTGGGAACTCGAAAGTCTGATGCAAGCCTCTTATCCACACTTGTTTGACCACGGTAAGTTTCGGGGCCGAACCTTTTTGTAAGGAGGGGAGGATGTCACGACCCTCTTTTTTTTTATTATAATTTTTGTGGCAGTTATTTTAATTGATTTCATTATATGTTTGTGCATGAAAAGAGACTTTTAATTTAATTAAATGATTTTTTGGAGAGTTGTTAATAAAAAGAAAGGGGAGGGCGTATAATGCCTTGGGCTAGCATCTTATATGCATAGTTATTTTCCTTTCCACCTACCTAATTGGCCAACACCCATGGACTCTCTCTAACCCAACCCAAATAATAGAACCTAGAGGCGTATGAAGGCATGTGACGCCTCGAAGCCAAGCCCTAGCGCCTCAAGCCTCTCTCTCTCAAGTTGATTCACTTGTTCCTTCTCCTTTCTAGCTCCAAACCCTAGCGCCACACAAGCTTGAAGGAGGCATTCCACGTTTTCTTCTCTTGCATGATTCGATCACCAAGGTTAGGAGCAACTCCATCTTTGTTCTTCATCTGAAATTGGGTAAGTCATGACTCTTCTCCTTCCTATGTTGCGCCTCCTAGAAAATTGTGAGTCTTGGGGATTTCCAACGTTTCTTATAGTTTTCTTTTCTGTTCGTAGCAAACTCACCGTAGGATTGATTCGGAGTCATCATCATCCCTCTTTCACTAAGGAATTTCGCAAGGACCAAAGGTAAGGGGGGGAGATTATTGAAATTGGGGATATTCGAGGGAATAGGTGAAGGGGTTGTCCTTGAACCCCGTTGTGTGTTAATTAATTGAAAAAAAAAATCTATTTTTCATGTGTATACACGCTGTAACTGTTGCTTGAAAAATCGATGTGGTTGCCATGGTTGTTCATACATTTTATAGGTGTTAGAAGAATTTCTGTTTTGATGCCTACGAAGTGATTGAATTATGAGAACACCAAATTGATATGTTCGTTAAATTTTAGTGATGAATTTCAATGTTAAATTGTGCCTGAGACCTTATAAATGATTAAAATGGACGCTATTTTATGGATTTTGTTAATGGAAAATTTTAGAATAATTTTAACGTACTTCGTTCATATTTTAATTTATATTTTTCTTTGTGGAAATGTTACCGTAACTATTTTGGAATTAGAGAACCGGATTAGAACCTTAAGAACTACTCCTAATTAGTAATAAAGATTTTTCTCCAAGTGTTAGTCTTGATTGTGATGTTCCTAAATATTTAGAATCGAAGAAAAATAGGTGAAAACGTATGTGAAACAATATGTAGCGCTGCTGTTGTTGTTCTGCTGCTGTTGTTATTTTTGTTGCTTAGCGCTGCTGTTGTTGTTCTGCTGCAGTTCTGTTTCGCTGCTGTTGCTGTTTCTGTTGCAGTTTCTGTTTTCGCTGCAGTTCTGTTTCGCTGCTGTTGCTGTTTCTGTTGCAGTTTCTGTTTTTCGCTGCAGTTCTGTTTTTGTTGCTGTTGCAGTTTTGTTGTTGTTTTTGTTGCTGTTGCTATCTAAAGTACTGCGAAAATTCTGTTTTAGGTTGCTGTTTTTGTCTCTGTTATGTGCTCTGCAGATTTTTAACTACATGATTAAGAAATAATTATGCTTAAGACAAGTCATGGATTTCCTATAATTATTCCTTGATCCGTTTATTATTTTGTGACGATGGTTGTGAAAAGTCCACACTTGTGGCAATGACCTTGAAAGGATAAATGACATTTTGTGCAAGCCACCGAGCTATTAGTAGCCATAATGGGACTTGAGTCATTCCTTGTGAGATGATCCTAGCCATATGGGCCATGATGGATTGTCGATGAAACATTGAACTATGACGTTCGGAGGAAACCCGACCTTGTGTGTTTGTTTGTCATACAACCCTTGTGACAGGATGGGGGGAAGCACCATTGAAATGAAAGGTGGAGGCCATTATGAGTGAGCCTGCGTGGCAATACCTCGGCCTAGAGGGTGAGAAGCCGAGTTTGTGATCCCTAATAGTTTGAGTGTCGCGCCTTGGACTGGGGACCACTTATCAGACTTAGCTACCCTGACCGTCACCGGACATTATCATCCCTAGTTGAGAGTATGCGGTAATAGAGTAAAACACCCGCGAGGTGATCTCTAATAAACCAAATATGTACTCCTAGGAGACTTCCCAGAGTAGTAGATGGTACCACATGCATAAGAGGTAGTGATGTTAGCATCTGCATTATTTTCTTTTGATAATTATGTGGCTATGAGAAATGATGAAATTTGTCTGCGTGCATTTGTAGATGATATGAGATGTTGTTACTACTTTATGTGAATAATGTTGTTACTACTTTATGTGAATTGATTGTTATAGTGTGGTGTGTGTGTATATATATATATATATATATATATATATTATTTATTTATTCACCTTTTTCTCTCCAAATATCACTTTAACTCGATTTCAACGTACTCACCCCTCTATGGTTGTTTGTCTCTTGTCCTCCTATTTTCAATTGCAGACACTACTAATACAAGGACACGTAGCTAGTGGTGAAGGCCTCTTCTGAGAATTATTTTATAGTTTTAATTCGAACATTTTACGATTGAGACGTTGAGTCATTTATGTATTTTGTTCTTTGTAGTGTAAGTTGGGCTAAGTCAAGCTCTGAGGCTATGTGACACAGGTTTTTCTTTTATTTGGGGGTTCGTATATCGCTTGGTTTTATTTTTATTTCACAAGTTCAAATAAGATTTCTTAGAGAAGTACTTACTATGCTTGTTGTTACTAAATATTTGCAAACTGAATGATGTCTGAAATTGAATTACTCATCGAGTTATCCGTTGATCCTTTTTATATTTTATTTTCTTATTTATTTTTATTTAACGATTTTCGAAACGGGGATTAGAGTGTCACATATATTGTTGCAGTTGCCACTGTTTTTGCCGTTTTTATCTCGTTTCTTAACCAAATTGAGTCTCGTCTTCAAGGCTGTAATCGTAAGAACATTCTCTTCATCCATCTTGATTTCCTTTCTGTTTTTATGATTCAAAATTCGTGACCCTCACTATCCTATGGTTTTTGCTCTCTTAGAGTTCCTTTCTTTCTATTTTAATTATTGAACTTGGAGTTGTTGAAGAGCTCAAGACTTAGACTCACGAAAAACTCGATCCTAGACCTTCTAGGATGCTTTTAGAAGGCTAAAACATATGTATAAGGTATGGGGGGTTGGTTGATCATGTGTGAAGATGCATTGTGCCTCAAATTTTCATGTCAGGGATGTCCCATGATCCCTATGCCTTGCGAGGCAAGTTATTGTTTTGTAATCCTTGCAAGAGCATGGATTTGGCTGCCTATAGTTTATGTTTTAATTTAATTTGTGGCCTTTGTATGAGCAAGAAGTCTTAAGAGTTGTTAATTAACATGTTTAGGAAGATTGAAGTATGCTTATTGTCAAAAGGTTGATGTCTGATGTGTTGTTGTTTGAAAAGACATGATCTTGTATTATTAGATTGTTTAATGGCCTAAATTGTAACATAAAGTTTCTGTTTTGATTATTGGCTAAGCGTCATTACACTTAGAATTTATTAAATTGATGCATGTTTAATAATGAAAGATTGATGTTTCATGTGTTTTGGTATGACTTTGGGTCATTAGTGTTATTTGGAATGTTTAAGAACATGAATAATGGTATGAAGTTGTTGTATTGATAATTGATTAAGTGTTATTATGTATAAGACCAATTTGGAGTTGTTAAATAACACGATTTAGTCAATGGAAGCATGATTGATGTTGTATTATTGATGGTGGAATTATTGTTGTTAGTTTATGCATGATTAGGATCAATTGGTGTAAATAAAGTTGTACACTAGTAAGGTTATGATGTAGTCATTGATTGGGGAATAGTTATATGTTTCAAATTAAATATAAGAGTGTTATGATATGGTTAGTTATGTCTTGAACTCTAGAGATGCTTAAAGTATGGGATAAATGTCAAATCTTGATAGATTTTAAAATTTTTGAAACTTGGATAAGGGACCTAAAATAGATTAAAGGAATGGTGTAGACAATGAGGTTAGCATGTGATAAGTAATTTGAAAGGATTTAAAAAGAGAGCCATGAATTAAGGATGTCTAAAAATAGGGAGGGGATAAGACTTGATTTTTGAATAAAAAATTGAATGTAAAGGTTTAAGTTCAAGATTTGAGTCTAAGATCAAATATTAGAAACCTTAAGGACAATTTAGTAATTTCACCTAACCTTGGATTGGACATGGGACCACTTAGGAGGAGTCCCTGATGCGTGAAGTGTAGAAAAACAGTGTTACTGCACTTCTGCAGGTTCTGTGAATCAACTCACACCTGCTTGAATCGATTCACACCTGCATGAATCGATTCACACCTGCAGTGTTTCAGATTCTATGAATAGAAGCTGTGAATCAATTAACAACTATGTAATTCGATACACAGAATGTCGTTTTGATCCTGAATCGATCATGAGCCATGGGGCTCATGAATCAATTCATACCCATGTTTAATGATAAAATGATGTTTAAAATGACTTATAAGGGTTGGTTAAGGGTAGTAACTACCTATGCTTATTGAATGTTGAATGTTTGCTTATTTGAAGGGGTTACCAGTTGGTAACCAATGGTTGATATTGGTCACGGGTTATGGCCAAGTATTGTGTATATTGGATTGCCTTGTTGATTGTTGTTTATTGGTCACGAGTTTATGACCAATCAGTGGATTGGTATCCAACGGTTTTTATTGAATATCGTGTGTTTGTAAAACTCGTCGCCGATTTAGACGTAGGAGATTCTGTTGCTCGCATTCAGGTTTCTATGGTGGCACTCATTGACACTTCACTGATGGAGGGAACCCTGTGGCTTGTAAGTATTGATTGAAGATGATGAGTTACTATGACGACACTCAGTGATGTTTCACTGCTTTGGGGGACCGCTTGGCCTGTTAGACTCTGTTGTTTGTTAGGCGTTTGAGTGTAGACTTTGAGTTACTATGGCGGAACTCGTCGATGTTTACTGATGGGGGGATCCCACGGCTCATTGGTATTAGTTTAAAGAACATTGGGTTATTATGACGACACTTATCGATGTTTACTGACGGGGGGATAACATAGCTCATTAGAACGCCGTTTAAAAAAGAGTTACTATGGTGGCATTTGTCGATGTTTTACTGACGGGGGATCCCATGACTCGATGGCATCATATACAGATGTTGAGGACGCTCGTGTTCGCTGACCCGCACAAGGAAAAGGATCCTGAAGTTGCATTGTAGTAGTTGTATATTCACGTTAGCTAGTTGCAGACGTATAATACCATTATTTGTGTAACAATATGACTCTAATCTGAGAATTACATAGGAAACCTAAGATGAAGTTAAGACAAACTTAGTAAAAATTTTGAGTTGCTATACAAGGTGGTTTAAAGATAAAGCTTTTACAAAACTATACTGTAAACTTAAAAGAGTATTTGAATACACGATACATTTAAGTGCAACATCCATAGGACTTTCAATAAGAAAATTACAATAGACTCTTAATTTGAATACAAAATAATAATTTAACAAAATCTAGACTCATGCAGATGTGTATTACCATGACTCGTGATCCGGTTCCAATAAACTTAAAGTCTCACATGATGGCAAGACCGAGCATCCTGTTATGCTCTCAACTTTTCCAAAATGCAAAGTTCCTGAAAACAACACCCCCAAAAAATTGAGTTAAAAAACTCAGTAACATAGACTTTAACTTAAAACATTTTACCATTGTTTAATTTAGCTATACATGGTGTGCTACGTAAAGAAAACTCCTCCCAATAACATTTCAAACTCATCAAGCTAATATATTAATAATAGAACAATACATGTACTTGTCAAAACTACTTTTACATAAATCAATCCTTACCATAGGATAAGACTTAAAACAATAAGGCAACTCGATCAAAACTAACAAAGCGTACACTTTTATCACTTTGATTACTAGAACGCTTTACCTCTAGGCACTTTCTACATTTCTTTATGCTTGAGGATAATGGGAGTACAATTGAGTCATACTCCTCTAGATTAATTATCTATTATTTACCGTTATCTATGTGGATCTCATGACATTATCTTTTAACCTAGGGAAAACCCTAGCTAGACTTCCATGATTAGAGACCTTGATCACTAATTCATCTAATATATCTTCTTTGCATCTAGAAGGTGTCACTTAACTTAACTTAGTGTTTATGAGGATTACACTTGGATTCACACTCAAGGCAAGTATGCATCCTTAGGCTTGAGGACTCATGCTCCAAAGCTTAACTTAGAACTCTCATGATAGTACTATATAATCACAAGGTCTTAATTTATTTAGAGTGACCTAGGAAGATTCCTAGTTGTCGTAAGCATTAAGGTTCAAGCTATGACAAGTATTTAAGGGATCTAACAAAGTGTAAGCATCATTGGTGCAATTACAACACTTAGAATGAGTAAAAATTAAAAATTACACTACCGTAATCGATTATGCTGAAATCTGGAAAACAGACACAGAAACAGAATGCTCATAATTGATTATGGGCATGCCATAATCGATTATGGCTCTGCAGAATACAGGTTTGTCTGTAAAATCTGCATAATTGCCCTATTTTTAACCCCAAAAACAACTTACACTTATCAATCAATCCAAATAACTTACATGCATCATCCCTAACATAAATTAGCTTGCAAATCCTTTGGGGCAAATCATGAAAATACTTATGAACAAATTCCATGCTCACACAAGCTCAATATTAACTACTAAATTTCCAACCAAGAGAAGCAAGAAAGTGGAACCTTAGCAAACCCTAAGATGGGAGTTTTGAGTGGGGAATCTATGTTACCTTAAGGTTTGGAGTGGATGAAGGTGAAATTTCGTCCAATTTGAGCTTGGCCCCAACTTTTGGCTTGAACCCATTACCCATCCTCCATGGGAGCTTGTTCCCAGGCTTCAAACTTCGTCTTCCCCATCTCATTTTCTTCAATCATTCCTTACCTTAGCTTGATTTCTTCATCTCCTTCTTCAACTTCCCATTTGCAAGCATGTATTTGAAGGTTTAGTTCCCATCCCTCTTCTTCCTTTTCTCCCTGTCTCTCGGCCTTTTCTCCTTCTTCTCTCTTTCTTTCCTTTTCTTCTAACTTTCCCTTTCTCTCTCTAATTTCTCACGATGCCAGCCCCCCTCCCCTTCTTAATTCTCTTTTATTTTCTTACTTCTTTTTATTATTAATAACCTCAACTTACTTCCTACACCTCCTATTCTAAATAATACATCCCCTTTTTTATTAATCTTCACAGACACAAGTGTATAAAGGCTGGGTCTATCCATTTGGGTTTTCTAACATTAGTCCCTTTAATACTAAATTACTCAATATTAGTCTAGCTTAGTCCTTGAGAAAAATGACTATTTTACCCCTAGGTTTCATCTTTGAATTAATTGTTAAGTTGAAAGTTAATCTTTGGTTATAAATTCTATTTTCTTTCCATTAATGATCTAAAAATCTTCCTTCTAAGTTATTAATCCCATTAATCCTTAGGGATTAAATCCTTTCCTTAATTAGGACTTTTAATGAACTAGGGTTAAGGGAATTGGGGTGTTACTTTTGACGAGTGTATCGTTTAATTGATTTTGTATATGTGTTGTTGTATTCGCAACATTCTATATTTGAGCTCAGCCGTTATCTTTTCGCCTGAGTATGGATCCTCACACCCTATGTTTTATGGCTACGGCATGTCGCTGTTTTTACTTAGCATTATTATAGTAGTTTATTACCGTTGTCTTCATATCGATGTAACCTAAGGGTTAAGCTCTGAGACGTGTGACATATTGGCTTGGCTTATTTCCGCACTTGAATTTTCACAGTTGAATTTGATGTGAAACTTCTATTCTGTGAAAGATTTTTATAAACCGTATTTTTTACCTTTACCCTCATGCGTTTCTATGCATTTCTTGCACAATGGGGTAGAGGGTGTCACATTCAGTGGTATCAGAGAAGTTCGGTCCTAAACAGACTATGTATGTGTCTATTATATGTGTCTGTGCAATCTTGTGTGCTTGTTTGTATTAGATTAGTCCTATTGTACGATATTATTATTATAGATTAGGAACTAACTCGCTATCTGTTTGTCTAAGAAGGAGACTATGACGAATAGAAACAATCGTGCTATCCTCGACTCTCTAGGGCGTTTGACTGAAGCGATGAAGCACAATGAGACTCATCGTGAAGGAGCTACTGGATATCAAGGTCTCGCTGAATTTCAGAGGAACAATCTGCCATCATTCAAGGGAACCCATGATCCTAAGGGAGCTCAGCTGTGGATTAAAGGAATTGTGAAGATTTTCCAGACTATGACGTACAACGACACATAAAAGATTAGCTTCGCTACATCTGGATTGACTGACGACGCCGCACACTGGTGGAGAATCTGTCAATAGCACAAGAAGGCGATGGGTGTAGCGGTCACTTGGAATGCCCTTAAGGGTTGGCTTATGGATAAGTACCTTTTGTAGGAAATACATGAACAAAAGGAGGTGAGTTTTGGAGCTTGACGCAGGGAGACATGACCGTGGAAGAATACGCAGCAAAATTTGAGGAGGTCTACTATTTCCACCCACCTATTCAGTTTCGCACCTATGAACTGTCCAGGTGCATCAGATTCGAAGTTGGACTATGTCTAGAGATTAAACGCACTATGGCTTCCTGGAAGATCCGTGAATTTACTTCCATGGTTATTGAGAGTTAGATTTGTGAGAACATCTATAAGCTAGGAGCTACGTATCTTAAAAGTCTGAAACGTCGAAGAAGCAAGGGACTAATTAGTCGAGGTACGTGCCGCATTTTGGGAACCCCTTGATTGTACCCTTACATCTTTGGTGCAATACATTCTTTCATTACATAGGAACTTCGTAGTAGTTTTAATATATTTGCCTCTTAATGACATAGACGATACTCTTATTATAGTTTTGTTAGCTGTTAACCTTATCCCCTCGAATCGCTCCAACAAGACTATCATTTCAAAACTGACTAGCTAAAGAAGCAACTCAAAGATTTGATGTAGAAGTAGCTTTACACTAAGATCGTTAAGTGCAAATTTTGGTTAGAGAAGATTAACTTTCTTGGACAGGCAAACCCCAAAAAAGTTGAGTATGAAGCAGTAGAGATAGATGAAGTTCTGGTAGAATAATTGGACTTTTAAGGTCTTGCCTAAGAGAATTGAAGACCGGGAGGTGAAGCAACTACACGAAAAGGAGATTTCTCTAGGGAAAATTATTTGGAGTGAAGCAATACAAGGAAGCACTACGTGGGAGCCAGAGACTAAGGTGAAAGAGTTGTATTCACAGTTGCTTACCACATGATAGTAGAAATTCTGAGGACGAAATTTTTATAAGTGGGTTGAATTGTAACACATCGAATTTCCTAAGCCTAAGCTATAGGGCCATTGTGTGTTAATTGGGTGTTGAATAAGTGCTTTAGTAGCCATTTACATAAGGATATTTCTAGACCTTGCTCTATCATTATGTTTAGTCAATTCAGCGACTGTATTTTTCATTTTCTACCCCTTTATGGACTGAATGGGCATTATGTGTCTTCATGAAAGTTGTAGCTTTACCTCTTATCTTTCAATAGACTTTGGTTTGACTCAATTTCAATACCTACAGCTCTATATAAGCTCTCTCGAGTCAATGCGGTGCAAGTGTAGAATTGGGAACACTTAAGTCACCTTTAAATAGATTTTTCACCATGTTAGATTCCATTTTGGGAAAGAACTGTGAAATATGATTTTGTAGAAAATTCTATTATCATCCCAACGACAATACAACTGCCTCAATCAAACACCTGTAACTTGAGTTATGGCAAAAACAAACACTGTGAATCAATTCACACCTGCTAACAGCGTTTTTTAAATTAGTGGGTCGCCTGTTTCAGCCTGTTTCGTCTCCAAACATGATCGAAACCTAAATCACGACCTAAACCTAATCCTAGACCTATTAGGACTATAAAACCTAGTTTTAAACATTATTTAAGAGCTCTAAAGAACCCTAGAGCTCTTTAGGGCTCTACTATAGCCGTTGCCACCATTTTCGACGTTTCTGTCTCGTTTCTCAACTAAATTGAGTCCCGTCTTCGAGGTTATGATTGTAAGAACATTCTCTTCATGCCTCTCAATTTCATTTCTATTTTTGTGACTCAAAATTCATGACCCTCACTGTCCTATGGTTTTTGCCCTCTTAGAGTTCCTTTCTCTATTCTAATTATTGAACTTAGAGTTGTTGAAGAGCACAAGACTTGGACTAGGAAAAAAAAAATCTCAGACCCTATAGGACGCTTTTGGAATGCTACAACTTTTGTCTAAGGTATGGGGGGTTGGTTGATCATGTGGAAATAGATTGTGCTTCAAATTTTCATGTTAGGGATGTCCCATGATCCCTATTCTGGTGGGGCAAGTTATTGTTTTGTAATCCTTGCAAGAGCATGGAGTTGGTTGCCTATAGTTTATGTTTTAATTTAATTTGAGGCCCTTGTATGAGAAAGGAGTCTTAAGAGTTGTTAATTAACATGTTTAGGAAGATTGAAGTATGCTTATTGTCAAAAGGTTGATGTCTGACGTGTTGTTGTTTGAAAAGACATGATGTAGTATTATTAGATTGTTTAATGGCCTAAACTGTAACATAAATTTTCTATTTTGATTATTGGCTAAGTGTCATTACACTTAGAATTAAATATGAATTGGTAATTAACATATTTTAGTAAATTGATACATGTTTAATAATGAAAGGTTGTGCTTTATGTGTTTTGGAATCACTTTGGGTCATTAGTGTTATTTGGATTATTTAATAACATGAATAGCGGTATGAAGTTTTTGTTTAGATAATTGATTAAATAACATGTTATTATTGATTAAGTGTTATTATATCTAAGTCCAATTTGGAGTTGTTAAATAACATGATTTAGTCTATGGAAGTGTAACATCCGAATTTTTAAGAAAAGATTACTTTAACAATAAAATTTCAGTTACTTGAAAGTAAGTCGTAGAGACTGATCACCTTAATGATTTACTGCGAGTACGGAAAATTATTTTGAGTTATTTTGAATAATTTATTTATTATAAATAATTATTACTCATGATGTCAATTCAAATTAATAGACAGCGTAGACGTATGCTGCTTTTAAGGCGAATTCATTAATTATACTTATTATAAATTTTCTGCGTGACGCGGTAACGCGTATTTTTGTTGACTAAGAAAATGATTAAATTAAATCAAGATGAAACTAAATTTAAGAATTAATATTCAATATTAATTCATGGTTCGAATATCGTCGAAATATTCTAACAAAGTTTCATGCGTTTTGAATCGCTGGGTAATTTTTATCTGCATTAAAATTTAAAATGATTTCTGATTTCGATGAAAATCGAAATATAACTTATTTTGATGGTGTTTGAGTGTATTTAATTATTTTTATTATTTATGATAATAATTTATCATGCGGTAAATTAATTTCTCAGCAAATTAATTTTCACGAATTTATCGGCGAAAGAATTAATCGATAACGTGGTTACTTGACGCCGTGTTTTTAGTACCTTTAGACTCTAGAATTAGAGGGTAATCATGAGAGGTGTAAGATTAGATGGGTTAGACTAGTTGATGGGATTAGTATCTTGCTTTTAGATGAGATGTGTCACTTTTTGGGTGATTAGCACTTTATCACTTTTCCTAATTGATCCATAACCAAGCATTTTTTATCTTTTAATATTTTTTTTATCCCACCTTTCCTTTGTGGAGCTGCAGGGCGTAGCACCTCCTTTGTATTCTACCACTCATTTTCATTTTCTCTCTTTTGTTAAGTGGAGACAAAAAACCTATCAAGCCTTTCTTTGAATTAATTGTTTTAGTAAAATGAAATCTCTCCCTTTATTTTGAGGAACAGGTCGTGACCCCCACCCCATCCTCATTTCATTAGTTTTCTTCTTCCTCCATTCTTGAGAGAGAAACACAAGACCCATTCCTCTTCTCTACCTCTTCTCAGCATGACCCTCCTCCCTTCACCATTCCATTCCATTTTTTTTTTGGTTTCCCTTTCCCTCTCCACTTCCAGCCGAGACACTCCTTGGGTGCTCACACTTTCACTTTCATTTCTTTTATTTCTCTTGTTCAAGAGGAGAGAAAAACCCCCAAAGCACCAAGCTACTTCCATGTCTCCTTTCTTCTTGCTCTTTGCGTGACTTCCCTTCCATTTTCCAACCTCCATCACTTCTAATTCTTCTCCTAATTATCATCTTCATCCATGCTTTGTAAGTAAGAATGAGACCCAAACTTCTTTCCTTTATTTTGGCAACAGAACCGTGGCCCCTTATTTTAGGATTAGGAGTTAATTTTCTTGCGTCCTTTCTTGTTTATTGTTTTATGAGTATCTTGATTAGAACCATGAAAGAGATGAACATGTTTTCCCCAAATTTCTCAAGCCCTAGATCAATGGTCTACGAGAAGGGGTTAAGTGATCTTCCATAGGAATCTTCAAATTGATTGGTGGTTCTTGTTTATTATTAATTGTTATTATTGTTGTATGTGTCAATTTTAATTTGAATGAAAGATTTAGAAGTTTTGGGTCAAATCCTTGTTCCTTGGAGATGCTTGCATTAGGATTAGTCTTGTTTAATGTTTTGTGAAGGAAATAAATTGTTAGTGTAGTGTTGTGTAATTGGTTGAAGGTTTACAAATTTTCTTTGAGTAAGAGGGGAGTATGGCTGCGAGTTTTAGGAGCTTGAGGGGAGATCATCCTTGTGTTTCTTTGACTTATATTAGTTGTGTTAAATTGTGTTTAAGTTTTGGAAATTATGGAAATGGTTTGATTGAAATTGAGGTTGTTTTAAAGCTTTGAGGCAATGAAGCACTTAGGTAAATGGGATTCTTTGTAGTCCTAAAAGCCAAGTGGAGCCTAATTAAGGATTTTTGTTGAGTTTGGCATGAAAAGTATTGATTCTTAGTGTTGTTGAATATTTTAAGTTTTGAAGGAGATAAGTCCTAAGTCTTTAAAAACTTTAATTTCAAGTTGTTTATTGTTTCAAGTGCATGTACCTTGTTAAAATATTTTTGTGTTTTAACTTGTATTAAGTGTGTTTAATAATTGTTCAAGTATTGGAAATTCCTTTAGAAAAGAGTTTGATTGAAAATTTGGAGTGATTGGGAATGTAAGGCTATGATACATTAAGGTGCCAAGGGGATTTTATAATCCTAAGACCTAGTGGAGTCTTGAATCCATTATGGTTACTAATAAGAATGAATTCTTAGTCATGGTTCCATGTTTCAAAATTAAAGAAAATGTGTTTTGGTTTTAAATTGCTTGTTGTGTCTTCTTTACTTAGGATTCAGTTCTAAGTAAGTACTTGTGGGTTATTATATATTTTTTTTGGGGTTGAGAACCTAGGAATTAGAAGTAGATCTATACATAGGATTTCTTTTTGGTTGAGATAGGAATGTATTATGTTTATTATGTGTCGTTAGGGTCCTCGAGGATTGTTCGTGCGGATTAGGATTATGACGTGTTTAACACGTGAGTTGTGGACTATCGATAAGGGCAACTTTAGATATTTTTAGGCTTCCATCTATTTAATTGCTTTTATTGAATGCGAAGAAGTCTGAGAACTCTCCGGGTTCGAAGTTAGGGTTTTCGAATACCTTCGTGATTATTGTCGTGCGGTCGCCTATATTCCGAGTCGTTCGTGGGTGAAAAATATTGTGGTTGGTCTCCTGACCCCAACTGCCGTGAATTGCTTATGTATTGAATTGTGTTTCACAATGTGAACTGCTTATACTGCTTATGTTTGTTAAATTGCATTTCACTGTAATAAGCTTGCTATAAATTATTTGATATGCGGTCGAATAATTATGTGAATTGCTCTTTGAATTTTGTATGCGGCGAATTGTTCATCGAGTCGGAGAGCTTAGTCGAGTCATCGATACGTTTTTAAGCTGTGAGCCAGACAACTGAGGGTGCTAGGTCCCCTTCGTTCATGGTGGATTAGCTAGGCGTCGCAGTGTTATGGAACTGGAGCTGAATGTCCCAGGGAGGGCGAAGATCCCAAAGCTACGGCTGGTATTCAGTGGATAGTGCGGCTTCTGCTTTCCGGAAAAATTGTCAAGTGTCGTGAGAATATGAGTCTTGAGTTGAGTCTTGTGAGAGTTTCTTGAGGGAGTGTCTTGAGTTGCATTTTGGGAATTTATGCATTTTGTTATCTTGTGTTGATTTATTTGTGTCGAAGCATGTGAGTTCCATAATGTCTATGTAATATGCTCTATTATCAAATTTGCTGTTGTATTTGTACCTATCTTTATGTAAGAAGTTGACCCTTGCCAGTGGTTCTTTCAATTAATGGATGTAACCCAGATGGCGGAGCAAGCGGAGAATTTGGGACTGCAGAGAGGAGCAGCTGAGGATAGTCGTCCAGCCTTCTACCTACGTTGTGTTGTGGAATTTATTAGTAGTCTAGTAAGGAGTATAGCTTGTTGATCAGTTATAGGATATTTGTAGTTCACTTCAGTGTTGTAATAAAATGCCTATTGTGTTTTCAAACATGTATTATCGTTTATGAAATGATGGAATAACTTGATGATTATGGTTAATGTGGTTTATTTGGTGTCTTGAATTATTCACCGCCATGTTTCTAAAAGTCACTGTGATACTCTGTCCGCTATTTTAGAAAAAAAAGAAGTTTTGCTGGAAAAGAAAAAAAAATAGGACCACATTTTTCAGAAACCCTACGAGTAGAGTATTACACATTTCGGAAACATGTCAACTTTTGTCAGAATACTAGTTTAGTAACGCTCCAGAAACGGGGTGTTACAGGAAGCATGATTGATGTTGCATTATTGATGGTGGAATTGTTGTTGTTAGTATATGCATGAGTAGGATCAATTGGTGTAAATCAAGTTGTATACTAGTAAGGTTAATATAATAAAGTCATTGATTGGGGAATAATTGGACATTTCAAAATGTATATAAGAGTGTTATGATACGGTTAGTTATGTCTTGAACTCTAGAGATGCTTAAAGTATGGGATAGATGTCAAATCTTGAAAGATTGTGTAAGACCCTCAATTCCGGCGTACAGAATTTGGGTGCCACGCACTTTCTTAATCAATTCCTTTTGCGAAAAAATAATGTTTAGGTCAAAAGATTAATGCGGAAAGCGGTGTTTAAATCAAATACTCAGATATAAAACCTTCAATTTATTAACCAGAAGAGGTCTTACGAATATAAAATAAAATCTTTACAGACACACCCTACAACATAGCTGGTCAACTCATTGGGTCATTCATTGAGCATTCTCAAAGAACTCCCTATTTCCCACGTCGTTGGAGAATTTAACTTTCTCCTCAGACAAAACTAACTTGAAAAACTGCAATTGCTTAGCTCTGCTCGTTAGTAACTCTGCATCCAACCTTTTGGTACAGCTCCATCTGATGGCGACATTCATCCATTGGAATGCCAAATTCAACATTGCAAGGGTAAATTCCTTGTGCATGAGTTTATCACAGGCTAGTCGCACGCAAACAATATATATAAATAATACAACAACATGCTTTAAATATGTATATAGCTTAATAAACTGCACAAATAACATGGGATATCCAACAGTCATTCTTATGATCAAACATAAATTCATGTACTAGGCTTAGTCTTGGATTAGAACTTAGGGCACGTCATTATGAACACTAGGCTCTTTGTCAGATTCGAGACTTTGCATGTAACACCCGTATTTTTACGATACGTTAATTAGCGTTATTATAGTGTATTTCTATCGTATTTATGCTATAATAAGAAATTTCTTGTTCTCTAAGGAAGTGATTTAAATAAATCAAGAGCAAATTATAATTGAGAGTTAATACTTTATATTAATTCATGGTTCGATTATCGTCGGAAAATTCTAATGAAGTTTCGTCGCGTTTCGAATCATCGGACAGTTTTGCCACAGATAAAATTTTAAATGAACCTCGAATTTGATAAAAATCGAATCGTAACTTGTCGTGATTATTTTTGAGTGTTTGATACGAGATATAGCGAGTACTAGTTATTATTGATTTAGGGTTTTTCTCTCAATGTTTGAATTCTGTCGTAAAATGCTGAATTTGAACTATAGGGCGAGTTTTGACTAAAACCTGCCCAAATGTGATCCAAATTTTATGAAATTTGTGATCTAAGTATTTTCCAAAATTTATGATTTATGGGAATTTTTCTGGAATTTTTGGGCATAAAAAAAATATAGGACATTTTCTACGCCCAGAAACTGCCTAATTGCGACTTTTCGGTTCACATTTCGAGAAAATGGGATACATGGGTACTTTTCTCATGCCGTGAGGAACATTTTGGGTAAATGGTAATTTTTGGGTGTGGACTTGTTTTTAGAAATATTTTTGGAATTTTTAGTATTAAAACCTAATATACACGTAACGCTGCGCACCCAATTGATCGATAACGCGTTGTAGAAAAACCCTTGCTTAGTGAGCAAGAATAACGGCCACACATGGACCAATAGGAGCTGAACCATGTTGCTTTGGAACCTTCCATGACAAGTGTTAGCTTATGATTGGTTAGTTAGTAAATGGTGGGTAGTTAGTTTGGTTAACTTGTAACTAGTTTGGTTAGTTTCCAACTAAATGAACAATTTTTCTTCCATCCTAGTCCCCAAAATTTCGTGGCTTCTTCTTCACTTGGCTGCCCCATTTCAGTTTCTTCCATTAATGACTTGGAGAGAAAAAAATTTAGTGAGAGAAAGTGTGGAGAAACTTGAAAATTTTGTGATTTTGGAAGCTTAATCTTCATCCTTTCTTCTTTCTTCTTGATCAATCATCCTCATCTTGGTTGGTAAGATTCCTAAGCCATTTCCTTTTCTCCATGGCTGCCATGGATGAGTTTTTATGGTTTTAGTGTTGCCTCTCACAATTTTGGTGTTGATTCTTGAAGGAAATTTGATGTTTAAGCTTACAAACTTCCATCCTTTCTTCTTAATCCTTGATCCATCATCTCTAATCTTGTTGGTAAGTGTTCTTGTCTCATGGCTGCCATGAGCGTGCTTTTCATGATTTTAGAGTTGTTTTGCTTAGAAAGTGTAGATCTTTATGTTTTAGCTTGTCTAATTCATGGATCCATCAATTTCCTCTATGATTAAACTTGTTTGATGAATTTAAAAATTGAGGAACCCTAACCTTGAGACCTGGCCGAACCATAGGGGCTATTCAAGGGCTTGTTCTTGGCTTGATTTTGTTGTTTTAGAGTAAGATCTTTGAGGGTTTTGGTTTAGTATGCTTGAAACTAGTCATATATGCATGTTTAACAAGTTTTGAGAAATCAAATGGTTTGGTCTTTGTGGCTAGAAACCGTGGCTATTTTGAATGGATTTGATGATGTTCTAATTTGTTTTCAAGTGTGTTAAAGTGTGTAAAAAGTTGGTTTTTGGTTAAGGCTTTAGGTCTATAATAATTGTTGTGTTTAAAGCTTTGGAAATGGTTTAAAATGAAATAAATTTTGGGGCTGTTTTGTAGTTCTTAAAACAGTGACTTGTCAACAAGATTTGGGTGAGTTTTAACATGGTTTTAATTGTATTAAAGTGGTAAAGACGATTGGTTTTGATAAGAAGTTTTGATTAAGCATATATATATATGTGTGTGTGTGTATATATATATATATATAAAGTTTGTAAGATTTTGATGTTAAAAGGTTTGAAAACTTGGAGGATTTTGATGTTAAAAGGTTTGAAAACTTGGAGTTGTTTTTGGAAGCTTAAAACCGTGGCACTTTGATGGAATTTGGAGCATGTTCTTAATTTGTTTTTAAGCTTAAATATGTTGTGAAAAGTGGTTGATGATTTGATTTAGCAAAGCTTTACAAAGAAATATGATTTTGAGAAAAGATTTAGTTTATGTTTCAAGAAATGTTTTAAACTTGTAATGAAATTGTTTCTAATATTTTGTGACATGTTTTAGTGTTTTAAAAAGTGATTCAAAGTTGGCAAAACACTATTCATTTGGTAAAAACACTATTTTAATTAGTAAGAATTGATTTAAAATACTATTCATTTGGTAAAAACACTATTTCAATTAGTAAGAATTGATTTAAGCTTTTCTAAGTATGTAGATTTAATAAAATTTTTAAAACTTGCTTGACTTGAACGTGTAACATGGTACAAGATTAGGTGTGATCTAAATAGGGTTAAGTTAGCAAGATTTTAGACCTTTTAGGACCTAAAACCGTGGCTGCCCTAGAGTCATAGGACTTGGGTTTTTTGTTCTAATTTTATTAAGTTTGTATTGTTAAGGTTTGAGCGAGGTACGTTTCAGAGACGCGTTGGAAATTCCTTATCTGAAATTTGTTCAAGGTAAGGGCTAATTCTAGACATATCTAGGATTATATTTTATATGTTTATGTGTAAGGGCAACTCTTAGATATGGATAGGTTTAATATTTATTTCCTGTCGAAATGCGAAGAAGTCTGAGAACCTCATGGTTCGAAGTGAGGGTCTCATACCCCTTCGATTTTGTTGTCAAAATGTATGCTCCGAGTCGTTCGTGGGCTTGTCTAAAAAGTGGTTGGTCGCCTGACCCCAACCCCCACACTTGTTTGTTCCTCTCTGTCAACTCCATCGAGTTACAGCGGGATGGATTCTGTGATTGATGGTCGTGATATGATTGGTTGCGTTGATTGCTTATGACTGTTGGACTGAGTTTTCTGTATGAGCTTGCGTGAATATTTATTTAATATGCGATTGAATAATTATTTGTGTTTGCCTTCTTGAATTTTCATATGAGTTGAATAATTATTCTAATTGCTTCTTGAATTATCGTATACGGTGATTTATTCATCGGAGTGCAAGAGTTTAGTCGTGACGTCTTTGAACTATATCCCGAAGCTCGAAGCTGGTGTTCAGTGGTCCGAACAACCAAGGGTGGTGTGGAAGCCCGATGCCACGGCTGAGGTGGTGTAGAAGCCCGAAGCCACGGCTGGTGTTCAAATTGCGCAGTGGGCATCTGTGTCGTCAAGGAACTTAACCTGAATAACCCGAGTGGTGATGAAGCCCAAGGCTACGGCTGGTATTCAGTGGATGGATTGGAGTTGCTTTCTGAAATTGTCGAGAGTGTCTCAAGGGAGAGTTTTGAGTGGCGTTTTGAGAAATTGTGCATCTTGTTGTCTTTTGCTTTGTGATTTGCTATTCCTATGGTTTTTTGAGAAGTTGACCCTTTCCCGTGGTGCCTTCAATCAATGATGGTTACCCAGGCGATGGCGAGGACGCGGAGGACCCGTTGGCGAACGACGACGAGGAGGACCCCTTCGAGGATCCGGGCAAAGACTTTTATTTGTCGTGATTGGCTGTTGCACGCTTGCATGTCGAATGGCTGTAGGATTTTGTTTATAGTGTCTGATTGTTGTGGTGACGGTCAAGCTTTTAGTGTTATTCTATGTGTCTTTGCAGGTAGGCTGGTGGCATACTTTTGGAGCGACCCTGGCAGGTGTCTGCCGGGAGTACCCCCGGGGTGTGTCGTCCTCACAAGGATTCTCATACTTTAGGGGTATTTCTTGTACATAGTTATGCACCGTTTTTATTTTGTATGCACTGCTTATGTTTTGTATGTACTGATGGGGATGTCGTGCTTGTATATATTATCTGTATGTGTTCCCAGTGCATAGTGTAACGACCCGTTTCCGGACCGCTACCGAGCTCAATATACCGAGCTCGAGTTACCGAGCTCAACACAACAAGCTCAACAAAACCTATATGAGATATGTTTTAAAAACAAAACTCTTGTGCCTTTTAAAAATGCGATATATATTTTTCATATAAAACCAACTCGTGCACATCAGAGTAATTACTGACTTTTGAAACATGGTGCAACTAAGACACAAGTCTTAAATTCAAATAAAACATACATGTATAACATACACATATATATCACTCGAAATAAGAATGTATACAAAATACAGAGTAGCAAATGTGCAAAGAAAATACACCTAAGGTACGACAACTTCAAAATAGCCATTATAAGCCTGGGGGTACTTCCTAGACTCACGCAGGGTCGCCTCCAAAAGTAAGACCACCAGTCTACCCTGTAGCAATAAAACAACACTGCCCAAACTGGTCACGACCTCGAACACAAAAGAAAAACAAGTACAGTACTCAGAAAAACAAACATCCAACAAATAAACAATCACGACAGATAGAGGTCGTCACTCGGGTCCTCGTCGAGCTCCTCCTCGGCATCGTCTACTGTCGAGTTACCTGCGCCCTCGACATCGCCTGGGTAACCGTCATGGATTGAAGGCACCACGGGAAAGGGTCAACTTCTCAACAAGTTAAGATAAGCTCGACATAAAAATATAAGCAAACAGCAAAGTATAACAATCACCGACGTGACTCGACCATCTCACTCTAAACTCGACACAACTCACAATTCCATTTTCTCTCGACTCGACAATTTTCCGGAATGCACACGCCGTGCATCGTATGTCGGAAAGTCCAGCCGAAGCCTTGGGATCCTCGCTCTCCCTAGGGCCGATCCAACTCGGGTCCGTGAGCGTGGCGGCGTCTAGTCAATCTCCGTAAACAAAGGGGACCTAGCACCCTCGATTATCCGGTCACGGCTCAAACGTCATACGACTCACCTAGCTCGCTCACTCGATGAACAATTAGCCATACGATATTCAGGGAGTTAAACACAAAATATTCAACCGCATGTCAAATAAAAGAGCAAGCTCGACATGAAGAAACGCAATTCAACATGCAATACACACTTCACGACATATATTCAATCACATATTAAATACATGCAAAACTCAATCATATCACAACATTTCATCTCGACACAAATCAGTAATTCCATACACAATAACATAACCACATAGAATATGAAATGCCCTTACTTAAGGACTTATACAATAAAGCCTTAGAGATATCTAGAAGTAGCCCTTACCGAACTCCAAGTTAATGCTGCTCGACAACGACCTCGACACAGCTGTCTTCAAAGAGCTCGACAACGACTTCTCTTACTCGATCTCGACACGGCTGTCTTCAACGAACTCGACAACGACTTCGACACGTACGCTTCTCAGTCGACCTCGACACGTACAGTCCTCGTTCTGGATTCTGCTGCTTCCGCGTCCTTGGATTCGCTTTCCCGTACACCTCGATTCGGAATTCACTCGATCTCGGGAATCAGACTTCCTAAAACAAACACAACTCAGATCGATCTATGGTTCTAATACATCTAGCTCTCTCTTCCCCAAACTCAACCACAACCCAGAAAATATATAAAACTCAAGAACTGAAAGATATTTTTCCTCCAACACAAAGTTAGGGATTTCGATCAGAATTCATGAAAAGTTATCTGATGCTTCACAGAAAGATCGACAACAACAATATTCAGAAGCAACGAACGAAAAACCAGAAAATCGAAACGAACCAAAAATGGGGTTTCTGGGCATTGCCGATTGCAGAAAAACAGAGAAAGAAATTTTGTTTTACAAGCCCAATTAATCGGTTAAAAAGATAGGTAATATTGTGAAGAAGAAAACCCATCAATTTGATATGATTTGGAAGCATAAAACTGATTAAAAATGGAAGAAGATTTAGCGCTAAACAGTAGCACAGATGAAAGAAAATCTGTTCTTCATACCTCAACGGTGATGGTCGATCAGACGAGATATGGGTCGAGAAGTTGATGATGAACAAAATTGATGAAGAAATCTTGTGCAGAATCTCGCTGGAACTCACGGTTTCGTCGATGAAGATTTTTAAGGAAACAACGAAACACAGAGCAGAAGGAAGGAAGAAGAAAGAAGAAAAGAGAAATGAGTGAAACGGTCGTGGTATACAGCTGGCGAGAAAGGGGTAAAAACGTAACTCCAGCTATAAGATGCCAATCCCAATAATCATCTACCCGTTAACTCGTTCCTCTCATGATTACCCTCTACTCTGTCGGTCAACGACAAGCCGACAATGTAATAATTACAAACAATATAATAATAACGCTGAGTAACGTTCGAAATAATACGAGGTGTCATCTCGACACGATGTCGACAAGAGTGCTCGTGCAAATGTACAAAGTTCTAACACGAGTTCGTGAACGCGGTCTCCTCAGCTCGACTTGCGTCCTCATCAGCTCGGTACGCGACTTCATCAACTCGACACCCGACCTCCTCAGCTCAGCAGCTAGTGTACGTGGTCTCATCAGCTCGGCAAACGATCTAGTCACGGGATCTCGACACAAGGTCTTGGTCGAGGTCTCGATACGTCGTCCTAATACGATGTCGATCTCGTCCTCAGGTGTTACAATCTCTCCCTCTAAAAAAAATTTCGTCCTCGAAATTGCAAATAAGCTTCTTACCTCAGAAAAGTTCAGGGTACTGAATCTTCATCTTCTCCTCCAGCTCCCAAGTCGCATCTCCCGTCTTCTGATCCCACACAATCTTGACAAGTTGGATCTCTTTGTTCCGCAACTGTTTGGCTTTCCGATCAACGATTCTTGCTGGTGACGCTTCAAAAGATAAGTCGTCCTTCAGTTGAATCACATCTGGTTCGATGACATGAGAAGGGTCGGAAACATACTTCCGCAATTGTGAGACGTGAAAGACGTCGTGGATGTTCGACAAGAATGGTGGCAATGCAATCTGATATGCCACTGGACCAATACGACGAAGAATCTGGTAAGGTCCAATGAATTTAGGGGTAAGTTTCTTGGATTTGATCGCTCGACCAACTCCGATGGTGGGGTGACTCTAAGAAATACATGTCCTCCTTCCTCGAACTCGAGTGGTCGACGTCGTTGATCTGCATAACTCTTACATGCCGACCTTGAGATGTTCGCATCCGATCTCTCGATCAAACGGATCTTCTCGGTAGTCTTTGGATCATATCTGGTCCTACGACGGTCAGCTCGCCGCCCTGGTACCAACAAAGAGGCGTCGACATTTCCGCCCATCTGACGCTTCAAAAGGCGCCATCCCAATACTCGCATGGAAGCCGTTGTTGTATGTGAACTCCACCAATGGTAAGACGTCGTCCCAACTTCCTCGGTGATCTAACGTCAAGCTCGTAACAAATCTTCAAGCGATTGGATCGTTCTCTCGATCTGTCCGTCGATCTGTGGATGATATGCCGAAGCTAAGCCTGAGCTTCGGTTCCCATCGCTCCTTGCAATTCCCTCCAAAAATGAGACGTGAACTTGATCTCGGTCCGACACGATCGAAGATGGTATTCCATGAAGTCGTACTATCTCGCGATGTAGATCTCGGCCGCTTTTCCACGTTGTATGTTGACCTCACCGCAAGAATGAGCGGTTGGTCAATCGGTCGACGATCACCCAAATCGAATCATTCTTCTTCTGCGTCTTCGCAAACCTACAACGAAATCCATGGAAATCTTGTCCCATTTCCATCTCACGCACGTCAGCGATTGTAGCATTCCCGCAGTCGTTGGTGCTCCACCTTCGCTTTCGACACGTCAAACATGAAGCTACGTGCTCGGCCACTTGCTTCTTCATTCCGACCACCAAAATGCTTCTTCAAGTCTTGATACATCTTCGTAACTCCGGGATGAATACTAAAGTTGCTCTTATGCGCTTCGTCGAGAATCAACTTCCTCGGCTCGGATCGTTAGGCACGCACACTCGGCCATTGCACCTCAAGATGTCGTCCGCTCCGACCAAATTCTGTCGCCTTCCGCTTGCGCTATCAATGAATCTTCTCTTGCGAGCTCGTCACGAACTTCTTTGGTCTCGGATCTCGTCCAACAATCTGTTAGAAATGGTAAGCATACCAAATCTCGGCTTCCCGGTGAAACTTCGACACTCGACTTCAAATCTCTAACTTCGAGCATCTCCAACTCCTTGATCATCATTACCGAGGTTAAAACGCTCTTCCTGCTCAACGCATCTGCTACTACGTTAGCCTTACCAGGATGGTATTCCAACGTAAAGTCGTAGTCCTTGAGAAATTCTGTCCATCTACGTTGACGCATGTTGAGCTCCTTTAGTCGACAGTACTTCAAGCTCTTGTGATCGTGAAAACGATGAGAGTGCTCCCGTAAAGGTAGTGCCTCCATATCTTCAGCGCAAAAACTACTGCTGCTAGCTCCAAGTCGTGAGTAGGATAGTTCCTCTCGTGAATCTTAAGCTGTCTTGAAGCATACGCGACCACCTTCCGATGTTGCATCAGCACACATCCCAATCCCTGGTGTGACGCATCACAATACACCTCGAAAGGCTCTTCGGGTTGAGGCAAAGTCGGACAGCGCCGTCGTCAAAAGCTCCTTCATCGTTGAAAATCGGCTTCACACTCCTCGGTCAAGCAAAGGTTGATTCTTCCACATCAATCGTGCAAGAGGCGCCACAACCTTGGAGAAACTTTCACTGACTCTCCGGTAATCTCCTGCTAAGCCGACAAACCTCCCGATCTCGTGTCGTCTTCTACTGTTCCCACGCTTATCACCGCCTCGATCTTAGTTGGATCCACACTATCCCTTCTCCGGAAATCACGTGACCTAGAAAATTCACCTCTTCAAGCCAAAATTCACACTTCGACAGATTGGCATAGAGTTGCTTATCTCGTAATATCTGCGATGCTCGGCATAGGTGTTCTGCGTGCTCTTCTCGGTTCCTCGAGTAAATCAATATGTCGCCGATGAACACTACAACGAATCGATCCAAAAACGAATGGAAAATCCTGCTCATGTAGTCCATAAACACACCGCGCGATTCGTCACTCCAAACGGCATCACCAAGTACTCGTAGTGACCGTATCTAGTCCTGAAAAGCTGTTTTGGCGACATCTTCCTCCTTCACGCGAATCGATGGTAGCCCGACTTCAAGTCTATCTTGGAAAGATCGCCGCTCCACGGTTGGTCCATCAAGGCGTCAATACGTGGTAACGGATAACGGTTCTTCACGGTAACCTTGTTGAGTTCGCGATAGTCCACGCACAGCCTTGATCGTCCATCCTTCTTCTTAACCAACAACACTGGAGCTCCCCACGGTGACACGCTCGGTCGGATGAATTGCTTCGACTCCAAGTGTTCGATCTGGGACTTCAGCTCTTTCATCTCGGCAGGAGACATCCTGTATGGCGCTTTGGAAATCGGTCCTGTTCCTGGAATCAGGTCGATGGAGAACTCGACCTCTCGTACTGGTGGTAACCCTGGCACGTCTTCGGGAAAAACGTCCTCAAAATCACACACCACTGGTACATTCTTCACGTCGATCTGCTGGAAAACTTCCGAACTAGCCAGATACATGTATTCCCTAGTTCCTTCTTTCAAAGAAACTCCAATACGTTCGGCAGAAAGATAATTGGAGACTCCAAGGTCTGGAAAAATTACAGCTTTACGGCACAGTCCAAAGGACATGGTGGTGTGACAACCAATCCATCCCGAGGATAACATCTAAACCCAAGAGGCAAACAAACCAAATTGACCACAAACTTTCTATTCTCAATAATCACTACACAATTAAGACATGCGGTGTTTGTGACTAAGGTTTTAGCAACGGGTTGTAACTACTAATTTAAAGCGGTAAAGCGATCCACAATAAGCTCAAAAGGTTCACCTGATCGAGAAGAAATGAAGGAATGGGTTGCACCAGAATCAAAAAGAACGGATAAGGATTTACCCTCGATCTCACATTCACCTTGGATAAGATCATCGGCTCGATGCGCTTCCTCGCCACTCATGCGAGAAAACTACGCCTTTAGCCACTTGACGTCTCCCTTTGGCCTTTGGCGCTAGCCTAGTCGGTTCAGCTTTAGGTGTAGGACAATCCCTAGCAAAATGCCCTGGCTTCTTGCAGTTGAAACACACCTCCTCCCTCTGAGTACAATTACTCGCGTAATGTCCCGCTTGCCACATCGGTAGCAAATCACCTCGACCTTTGGGTGACCTCCACTCCTCGGTACTTGGGTCATCGGACGATCTTGCCCCTGTTGTCGTTCCCCGAGGTCGGTCGTAAGGTCTCTTCTGCGGTAGTTTCCCTTTCTCGCAAATCTCTGCCCCGCACTCTGGGGTCTCACCGGTCCGCCCACAACAGTCTTCTTCTTGTGGCTCCTCACTCCTTCTACCTCGACACATCGGTCAATCAGCTCTTGGAGATTTCGGATCCTCAACGACACCACTGACTTCTGAATGTCGAATCTCAATCCCCGTTGGAATCTCTCACTTAACCATCTCTGGTCAACTCGGTCACGAAATGGACTGAAATACCTCGCCAACGATTCAAACTTGGCCGCATACTCGGACACCGTCGAGTTGCCTTGCTGCAGTTGAAGAAATTCCTGCTCCTTCTCGGCTCGTGCAGTATCCGGGAAGTACTTGTCCAAGAACCTTTCACGAAAAAGTTCCCGTGTCACCTCCCGATGTTCTGCTATAACCGTTTGCTTCCCTCCTCTCCACCAATACTCTGCGTCTCCTAGCAATAAGTAGGTGGCATAGTCGACCTTCACGTTGTCCGGGCAATGAAGTGCCTCAAAGATCTTCTCGATCTCTTGCATCCAAAGATCGACTTTATCCGGATTTGGCTCACCGTAGAACTTCTGGATCATGCTTCCTAAAGTCGGCCAATCCTCTTGCTTGACATTACGATTACGCTCGTTCTTTGTCTTTGCAAGTTCTGGCTGAGTTAACGCTGCCGTCTGTTGAGCCATCGCGTTAGCCTGTTGAGTTCTGCAGCCGATTGTTGAGCCATGGCTGCCGCCATCTCGGTCATAGCTTGAATAGCTCGTTCCATGTCGACGTTCTCGGTTGCGGATGTCGTATTCCTACGAGGTGGCATTAGATTCCACAAAGTTCAAAACCCTGTCGAATCTCACAACAAGGATGTGTTAAAACACACCGCTTCAATCAAGAAACAGCTCAAACAATTTCTCAAGCAATAAGTGCTTCACTTAATCAAACAAAGAATCAACACAAAACAACTAGGTACTCAACACATAACCCGACACGGTGACGGTCAAATCCTATGCACAGCTCGGTCGAACCGAATCAAGCTCGATACTAAAGTCAGAACGACCCGTTTCGACCGCTACAGAGCTCAATATCACCGAAGCTCGAGTTACCGAGCTCAACACAACAAGCTCAACAAAACCTATATGAGATATGTTTTAAAAACAAAACTCTTGTGCCTTTTAAAAATGCGATATATATTTTTCATATAAAACCAACTCGTGCACATCGAGTAATTACACTTTTGAAACATGGTGCAACTAAGACACAAGACTTAAATTCAAATAAAACATACATGTATAACATACACATATATATCACTCGAAATAAGAATGTATACAAAATACAGAGTAGCAAAAGTGCAAAGAAAATACACCCAAGAGACGACAACATCAAAAAAGCCATTATACCCTGGGGTACTTACAGACTCCCACGCTTGTTTGCTCCAAAAGTAAGACCACCAGTCTACCTCAGTAGCAACAAAAATAACACTGCCCAAACTGGTCACGACCTCGAACATAAAAGAAATACAAGAACAGTCCTCAGAAAAACCAACATCCAACAAATAAACAATCACGACAGATAGAGGTCGTCACTCGGGTCCTCGTCGAGCTCCTCCTCGGCATCGTCTACTGTCGAGTTACCTGCGCCCTCGACATCGCCTGGGTAACCGTCATGGATTGAAGGCACCACGGGAAAGGGTCAACTTCTCAACAAGTTAAGATAAGCTCGACATAAAAATATAAGCAAACAGCAAAGTATAACATTCACCGACGTGACTCGACCATCTCACTCTAAACTCGACACAACTCACAAATCCATTTTCTCTCGACTCGACAATTTTCCGGAATGCACACGCCGTACCGTATGTCGGAAAGTCCAGCCGAAGCCTTGGGATCCTCGCTCTCCCTAGGACAGTCAACTCAGGTCCCGTAGCGTGGCGACGTCTAGTCAATCTCCCGTAAACAAAAAGGGGACCTAGCACCCTCAGTTATCCGGGTCACGGCTCAAAAACGTCATACGACTCACCTAGCTCGCTCACTCGATGAACAATTCGCCGCATACGATATTCAAAGAGTTAAACACAAGATATTCAACCGCATGTCAAATAAAAGAGCAAGCTCGACATGAAGAAACGCAATTCAACATGCAATACACACTTCACGACATATATTCAATCACATATTAAATACATGCAAAACTCAATCATATCACAACATTTCATCTCGACACAAATCAGTAATTCCATACACAATAACATAACCACATAGAATATGAAATGCCCTTACTTAAGGACTTATACAATAAAGCCTTAGAGATATCTAGAAGTAGCCCTTACCGAACTCCAAGTTAATGCTGCTCGACAACGACCTCGACACAGCTGTCTTCAAAGAGCTCGACAACGACTTCTCTTACTCGATCTCGACACGGCTGTCTTCAACGAACTCGACAACGACTTCGACACGTACGCTTCTCAGTCGACCTCGACACGTACAGTCCTCGTTCTGGATTCTGCTGCTTCCGCGTCCTTGGATTCGCTTTCCCGTACACCTCGATTCGGAATTCACTCGATCTCGGGAATCAGACTTCCTAAAACAAACACAACTCAGATCGATCTATGGTTCTAATACATCTAGCTCTCTCTTCCCCAAACTCAACCACAACCCAGAAAATATATAAAACTCAAGAACTGAAAGATATTTTTCCTCCAACACAAAGTTAGGGATTTCGATCAGAATTCATGAAAAGTTATCTGATGCTTCACAGAAAGATCGACAACAACAATATTCAGAAGCAACGAACGAAAAACCAGAAAATCGAAACGAACCAAAAATGGGGTTTCTGGGCATTGCCGATTGCAGAAAAACAGAGAAAGAAATTTTGTTTTACAAGCCCAATTAATCGGTTAAAAAGATAGGTAATATTGTGAAGAAGAAAACCCATCAATTTGATATGATTTGGAAGCATAAAACTGATTAAAAATGGAAGAAGATTTAGCGCTAAACAGTAGCACAGATGAAAGAAAATCTGTTCTTCATACCTCAACGGTGATGGTCGATCAGACGAGATATGGGTCGAGAAGTTGATGATGAACAAAATTGATGAAGAAATCTTGTGCAGAATCTCGCTGGAACTCACGGTTTCGTCGATGAAGATTTTTAAGGAAACAACGAAACACAGAGCAGAAGGAAGGAAGAAGAAAGAAGAAAAGAGAAATGAGTGAAACGGTCGTGGTATACAGCTGGCGAGAAAGGGGTAAAAACGTAACTCCAGCTATAAGATGCCAATCCCAATAATCATCTACCCGTTAACTCGTTCCTCTCATGATTACCCTCTACTCTGTCGGTCAACGACAAGCCGACAATGTAATAATTACAAACAATATAATAATAACGCTGAGTAACGTTCGAAATAATACGAGGTGTCATCTCGACACGATGTCGACAAGAGTGCTCGTGCAAATGTACAAAGTTCTAACACGAGTTCGTGAACGCGGTCTCCTCAGCTCGACTTGCGTCCTCATCAGCTCGGTACGCGACTTCATCAACTCGACTCCCGACCTCCTCAGCTCAGCAGCTAGTGCACGTGGTCTCATCAGCTCGACAAAAGATCTCGGCAAACGATCTAGTCACGGGATCTCGACACAAGGTCTTGGTCGAGGTCTCGATACGTCGTCCTAATACGATGTCGATCTCGTCCTCAGGTGTTACACATAGTCTTGTGTCTTAAGATTGCATCATGTTTCTAAACGCTGTGGCAACTCTGTGTGTGCTTTGCGGGTGCGGTTGTTGTTCTAAAAAAAATAGACCGCATTTTTGCAAACGAAACAAGAGTACTATTTTAAAAGTACGTCAATATAGAGTTGTTTCTAGTTTAGTAGCGCCTAGGAAATAGGTCGTTACATTGCATGCCAATGCAGAACACACACTGGCACTAGTTCCAAAATCCAGAATCCAAGCCAAAACCCTTGCACGCAATGCAGAACACTAGACTGAACCTTTAATCGAGACACTACATACGTAATGTTGAACACTAGTCTAACCTTTAATTGAGACACTAGGCATACTATATATTTAACTTAATAAAATTCTAT
This sequence comes from Calophaca sinica, assembly GCA_037113605.1. Taxonomy (NCBI): domain Eukaryota; kingdom Viridiplantae; phylum Streptophyta; class Magnoliopsida; order Fabales; family Fabaceae; genus Calophaca; species Calophaca sinica. The sequence continues at coordinate 62,377,111 of CM073733.1, forward strand.
TTCGAAAACTTTTCTAAACCTTTTCCATAAATATGGAAGACACTAGAAAAATCCTGCAGATCAAAAACTAAATTCAAAATCCAAATCCAAATCCAAATCCAAACCCACATCCAAAATCAAAACCAAATCCAAATCCAAAACCAAAATCAATCAAGCATAAGTTCAATATAATCCAAACAGGTCGCCTGATAGGCTAATCATTACAATCCACACAGGTAATAATACTACAAACATTACTACAACCAATCAATTCAATCAATCACACAACAAACAAGGCAAAAAACCTAAACTCATTATTTAGGAATTTTCCTTACCTTGGGCACTTTAACAATCCAAGCTAAATCATTAAATCATTGATTCCTTTGATGCCAGAACCTTACCTAGGTGGCACACTAAAAGAGAAGAGGAAAGGAGAAAAAATTCAAGATTTTCTCTCACTTTCTCTCTCTAAGATTCCGAAGCTTCTCACACTAGATTTTCATCCATTTTCAACTTTTGAAAAAAACCAAAGCTTGGCCTTGTATTTATAGGCATATTCATGCCACGTGTCGCTTTCCTATGGGGCCACTTGTCACGAATCTACTGGTTCAATGGCTTCACATTTCCTATGGTACCACTTTTCAAGATCCCAATGGTCCGACGACAACTATCCACGTGTCACAATCCTATTGGTCCAAAGAAGATGAATTAATTTGTTCTTATCCTAATCCTAGTCAGCACTTAGTCATCGATCCTAGCCTTAATCAAAATGTTGTAATCTTGGCCACACATCACACAAACACACATGCTCTATCCCTATTGGTCCAACACATTAATAAAGTCTTGCCTTGCAAGTTTCTTTGGCGAAAATATCTTAGATCTTTTCTTATCGACCAATAGTAACACCCCGCAATCCTATTCATGCTTTATTCTAATAATTAGCCTAACTCGCATAATTAGCGTGGATAAAAATACGAGGGAATTAAAACTAAAACATAAATAAGACTATGACGCGCTATGGTGAAGTAAACTACGTGTCTCACATGCAAATATATAGATAGGTACATAACATCAGAGTGCATAAGCGTAGTGTGTGAGATAAAGATACAATCATCCTAAAAGTAAACCTGTGAGGCTAACCTGCTGCCTCAACTAAGTAAAACAACAAAAACAAAACATAAACAACAAGACTCCTGGCCAACCACAACCAAACACCTAAGCGAAGGGGAAACTGAGAGCTCCCACCCTGAGACCCCGCCCGCCTCGGAAACAAACACTGATAGTCATGAGCTATCATGTGGTGAGAGGGACCAGATGACGCTCCACGTCTCTGTCTCCCACGGTGGCTAGACTCACTGTGATGGCTATCGGGTCGCATCGGCTGAGGAGGCATCGGTGGATAACCTCCATAGCCAAAACCTGGTGGAAACCCTGGCGCCTGCCACATCTGCTGAAAAGGAAGCCTCTAACAAATCCGAAAATCTCCCGACAAGCTGGCTATAGGAAAACCTGGAAACCTGAAGTAGATGGAGATGGTGTCGGTGTGTCGGTGTAGATCACTGGCTGATGCACATGGTCAATCTCCCACCCCATGCCATCGAAATCATGATACTGAATCTGAAAATCACCCCATACGAGGATCCGTGAGGGTAGAAGCATCGACGGGTGCATCAGCATGAGCTGCTCCATCAGATGCTGCTACGGCTGCATTCTCCTCCTCAATAAAGTCTAACATAGCAATAATAGATATACAGACAAACATACAAACACAGGGAGATAAGAACAACACATCCATCAAAAAGCGAGAAATACATAATTGGAATGAGTGTTAGACAATCAAACAAATAATCACATATATAACAGATAAGATCTAACTACCCTCTTCCACTTACACCGTGTCTCTCAATGTATTGTGCACCATGGCATCTTTTCTGTACTATTGTCACTGTACTCCTCGTTTCTGTTAGGAATACTTATTGGCGAACCCGCCTTTCCGTTAGGGTTATCGTCCCCCTTTCCTGTTAGGGACTCCTGTCTCCCTTTTATGATAGAGCACGGGGCGACACTAGCCTAGTCCACGAGGTATTCCCCTTTCTCGTTAGGAATCCTCCTCCCCCTTTTTCCATTAGAGACGTCTGTTTCCCCCTTTTCCGATAGGTAACCTGCTGAGCGAGATATCCCCCATTCCCGTTAGGGATTCTCTCCACATCACATTCCCATCAAGAATGGAGTGGCTACTAATGCAATATCATATGCATGCATCCTACACCTCATAATCATATGTCTCACATCATGTTATGCACACATTCCCAAAAATACCCTTTTTATCATATTAATACATGTTGGAAATTATACTCAGGCATATAGCATGCTAAGGCAACGTACAACACCTACTCCACATAATACACATTTAATCATGTTACCCTAAGCATGTTACTAATCACATAAACCACATATATCACAACTTACTGTCAAACATATTATTAGGCAATCACATTTAATAATAAAATAATCCTAAGTTGGTTGAAGGGTCTACCACGCCTATCCTTAGATGTGGCACACCGTAACCCCTATCCTTAGGTGTTACTGACATCAACCCCTAATAGGGCTTAGGTCACCCTACACATGCATAACAGTCATTTCTACTATACAGAACACAACGAAAGTGCATTCTTTCTCCCACCTAGCATTCAGAGAATTCGGAAACACAACTGGATATTGAGACAAACCCACGAACTCACGAACCAACACCCCAACACTCCCACACTATGCTCAGGTTCATCCAACAACAATAAACAAGTCCAGAGTTACCAAACAGTTTCACCGAGCATGCTAGAATAATCCACAGTTAATCGGAAACACACAAACGCACTCCGATTAGAATTAGGGCAACTAATAAATTATTAAAATACAAGGAAAGCCATGGTTAGGGGATGACCATCAAGGTTCAGTACCCCAACTTACCTAAAATAGCGTCAAACAAGGTTTCATGGTCAACTGGTACCCATACTATTGCCAAAACCCTAAAACACGAAGAACAGTTAATGAGGGACCATCCAAACCATTAAGGCAATCACAAAATCAGAGTTAGGACATGGAGAACAGATGCTTTGGTCTCTGTCTCATAGTCCAAGGAATCTTGTAACGACCCGTTTCCGGACCGCTACCGAGCTCAATATACCGAGCTCGAGTTACCGAGCTCAACACAACAAGCTCAACAAAACCTATATGAGATATGTTTTAAAAACAAAACTCTTGTGCCTTTTAAAAATGCGATATATATTTTTCATATAAAACCAACTCGTGCACATCAGAGTAATTACAGCTTTTCGAAACATGGTGCAACTAAGACACAAGACTTAAATTCAAATAAAACATACATGTATAACATACACATATATATCACTCGAAATAAGAATGTATACAAAATACAGAGTAGCAAATGTGCAAAGAAAATACACCTAAGGTACGACAACTTCAAAATAGCCATTATACCCTGGGGTACTTCCCAGACTCCACGCAGGGGTCGCTCCAAAAGTAAGACCACCAGTCTACCTCAGAGCAACAAAAATAACATCGCCCAAACTGGTCACGACCTCGAACATAAAAGAAATACAAGAACAGTCCTCAGAAAAACCAACATCCAATAAATAAACAATCACGACAGGTAGAGGTCGTCACTCGGGTCCTCGTCGACCTCCTCCTCGGTATCGTCTACTGTCGAGTTCCCTGCGCCCTCGACATCGCCTGGGTAACCGTCATGGATTGAAGGCACCACGGGAAAGGGTCAACTTCTCAACAAGTTAAGATAAGCTCGACATAAAAATATAAGCAAACAAAGAAAGTATAACAAATCACCGACGTGACTCGACCATCTCACTCTAAACTCGACACAACTCACAATTCCATTTTCTCTCGACTCGACAATTTTCCTGAATGCACACGCCGTCATCAGATGTCGGAAAGTCGGCCAAAGCCTTGGGATCCTCGCTCTCCCTAGGGCGATCAACTCAGTCCCGTGGCGTGGCGGCGTCTAGTCAATCTCCCGTAAACAAAGGGGACCTAGCACCCTCGATTATCCGGGTCACGGCTCAAAAACGTCATACGACTCACCTAGCTCGCTCACTCGATGAACAATTCGCGCATACGATATTCAGGAGTTAAACACAAAATATTCAACCGCATGTCAAATAAAAGAGCAAGCTCGACATGAAGAAACGCAATTCAACATGCAATACACACTTCACGACATATATTCAATCACATATTAAATACATGCAAAACTCAATCATATCACAACATTTCATCTCGACACAAATCAGTAATTCCATACACAATAACATAACCACATAGAATATGAAATGCCCTTACTTAAGGACTTATACAATAAAGCCTTAGAGATATCTAGAAGTAGCCCTTACCGAACTCCAAGTTAATGCTGCTCGACAACGACCTCGACACAGCTGTCTTCAAAGAGCTCGACAACGACTTCTCTTACTCGATCTCGACACGGCTGTCTTCAACGAACTCGACAACGACTTCGACACGTACGCTTCTCAGTCGACCTCGACACGTACAGTCCTCGTTCTGGATTCTGCTGCTTCCGCGTCCTTGGATTCGCTTTCCCGTACACCTCGATTCGGAATTCACTCGATCTCGGGAATCAGACTTCCTAAAACAAACACAACTCAGATCGATCTATGGTTCTAATACATCTAGCTCTCTCTTCCCCAAACTCAACCACAACCCAGAAAATATATAAAACTCAAGAACTGAAAGATATTTTTCCTCCAACACAAAGTTAGGGATTTCGATCAGAATTCATGAAAAGTTATCTGATGCTTCACAGAAAGATCGACAACAACAATATTCAGAAGCAACGAACGAAAAACCAGAAAATCGAAACGAACCAAAAATGGGGTTTCTGGGCATTGCCGATTGCAGAAAAACAGAGAAAGAAATTTTGTTTTACAAGCCCAATTAATCGGTTAAAAAGATAGGTAATATTGTGAAGAAGAAAACCCATCAATTTGATATGATTTGGAAGCATAAAACTGATTAAAAATGGAAGAAGATTTAGCGCTAAACAGTAGCACAGATGAAAGAAAATCTGTTCTTCATACCTCAACGGTGATGGTCGATCAGACGAGATATGGGTCGAGAAGTTGATGATGAACAAAATTGATGAAGAAATCTTGTGCAGAATCTCGCTGGAACTCACGGTTTCGTCGATGAAGATTTTTAAGGAAACAACGAAACACAGAGCAGAAGGAAGGAAGAAGAAAGAAGAAAAGAGAAATGAGTGAAACGGTCGTGGTATACAGCTGGCGAGAAAGGGGTAAAAACGTAACTCCAGCTATAAGATGCCAATCCCAATAATCATCTACCCGTTAACTCGTTCCTCTCATGATTACCCTCTACTCTGTCGGTCAACGACAAGCCGACAATGTAATAATTACAAACAATATAATAATAACGCTGAGTAACGTTCGAAATAATATGAGGTGTCATCTCGACACGATGTCGACAAGAGTACTCGTGCAAATGTACAAAGTTCTAACACGAGTTCGTGAACGCGGTCTCCTCAGCTCGACTTGCGTCCTCATCAGCTCGGTACGCGACTTCATCAACTCGACTCCCGACCTCCTCAGCTCAGCAGCTAGTGCACGTGGTCTCATCAGCTCGACAAAAGATCTCGGCAAACGATCTAGTCACGGGATCTCGACACAAGGTCTTGGTCGAGGTCTCGATACGTCGTCCTAATACGATGTCGATCTCGTCCTCAGGTGTTACAATCTCTCCCTCTAAAAAATTTCGTCCTCGAAATTGCAAATAAGATTCTTACCTCGGAAAAGTTCGAGTCTTGAATCTTCATCTTCTCCTCCAGCTCCCAAGTCGCATCTCCGCCTTCGATCCCACACAATCTTGACAAGTTGGATCTCTTTGTTCCATATTTGTTTGGCTTCGCGAACAACGATTCTTGTTGGTGACGCTTCAAAAGATAAGTCGTCCTTCAGTTGAATCACATCTGGTTCGATGACATGAGAAGGGTCGGAAACATACTTCCGCAATTGTGAGACGTGAAAGACGTCGTGGATGTTCGACAAGAATGGTGGGAAAGCAATGTGATATGCCACCACCAATACGACGAAGAATGCGGTAAGGTCCAATGAATTTAGGGTAAGTTTCTTGGATTTGATCGCTCGACCAACTCCGATGAGTGGGGGTGACTCTAAGAAATACATGTCCTCCTTCCTCGAACTCGAGTGGTCGGCGTCGTTGATCTGCATAACTCTTCTGTCGACTTTGAGATGTTCGCATCCGATCTCGATCAAACGGATCTTCTCGGTAGTCTTTGGATCATATCTGGTCCTACGACGGTCCGCTCGCCCTGGTACCAACAAAGAGGCGTCGACATTTCGCCCATACGGCGCTTCAAAAGGCGCCATCCCAATACTCGCATGGAAGTGTTGTTGTATGTGAACTCCACCAATGGTAAGACGTCGTCCCAACTTCCTCGGTGATCTAACGTCAAGCTCGTAACAAATCTTCAAGCGATTGGATCGTTCTCTCGATCTGTCCGTCAGTCGATGCGTGGATGATATGCCGAGCTAAGCCTCGAGCTTCGGTTCCCATCGCTCCTTGCAATTCCCTCCAAAATGAGGCGTGAACTTCGGATCTCGGTCGACACGATCGAAGATGGTATTCCATGAAGTCGTACTATCTCGCGATGTAGATCTCGGTCGCCTTTTCCACGTTGTATATTGACCTCACCGGCAAGAAATGAGCGGTTGGTCAATCGGTCGACGATCACCCAAATCGAATCATTCTTCTTCTGCGTCTTCGGCAAACCTACAACGAAATCCATGGAAATCTGTCCCATTTCCATCTTGCACGTCAGCGATTGTAGCATTCCTGCAGTCGTTGGTGCTCCACCTTCGCTTTCGACACGTCGAACATGAAGCTACGTGCTCGGCCACTTGCTTCTTCATTCAGGACCACCAAAAATGCTTCTTCAAGTCTTGATACATCTTCGTAACTCGGGATGAATACTAAAGTTGCTCTTATGCGCTTCGTCGAGAATCAACTTCCTCACTCGGATCGTTAGGCACGCACACTCGGCCATTGCACCTCGAGATGTCGTCGCTCAGGCCTGAGTGCAATTCGCCTTCCACTTGCGCTTATCAATCAATCTTCTCTTGCGTAAGCTCGTCACGAACTTCTTTGGTCTCGGATCTCGTCAACAATCTGTTAGAAATGGTAAGCATACCAAATCTCGGCTTCCCGGTGAAACTTCGACACTCGACTTCAAATCTCGGAACTTCTCGAGCATCTCCAACTCCTTGATCATCATTACCGAGGTTAAAGCGCTCTTCTGCTCAACGCATGCGCTACTACGTTAGCTTTACCAGGATGGTATTCCAACGTAAAGTCGTAGTCCTTGAGAAATTCTGTCCATCTACGTTGACGCATGTTGAGTTCCTTCCGGTCGACAGTACTTCAAGCTCTTGTGATCGGCCGAAACAAAGCAGAAGAGTGCTCCCGTAAAGGTAGTGCCTCCATATCTTGACGCAAAAACTACTGCTGCTAGCTCCAAGTCGTGAGTAGGATAGTTCCTCTCGTGAATCTTAAGCTGTCTTGAAGCATACGCGACCACCTTCCGATGTTGCATCAAAGACACATCCCGATCCTGGTGTGACGCATCACAATACACCTCGAAAGGCTCTTCGGGTTGAGGCAAAATCAAGACAGCGCCGTCGTCAAAAGCTCCTTGATCGTTGAAAATCGGCTTCACACTCCTCGGTCAAGCAAAAGGTTGATCCTTCCTCGTCAATCGTGTAAGAGGCGCGACAATCTTCGAGAAACTTTCAATGAATCTTCGGTAATATCCTCGCTAAGCCGACAAAACTCCCCGATCTCGTGAATCGTCTTGGTGTTCCCACGCTATCACCGCCTCAATCTTAGTTGGATCCACGGTATCCGCCTGCGGAAATCACGTGACCTAGAAAATTCACCTCTTCAAGCCAAAATTCACACTTCGACAGATTGGCATAGAGTTGCTTATCTCGTAATATCTGCGGTACTCGGCATAGGTGTTACGCGTGCTCTTCTCGGTTCCTCGAGTAAATCAATATGTCGTCGATGAACACTACAACGGACTGATACAAAAACGAATGGAAAATCTTGATCATCTAGTCCATAACCGCAGCCGGCGCATTCGTCACTCCAAACGGCATCACCAAGTACTCGTAGTGACCGTATCTAGTCCTGAAAGCTGTTTTGGCGACATCTCCCTCCTTCACGCGAATCTGATGGTAGCCCGACTTCAAGTCTATCTTGGAAAAGATCGCCGCTCCACGAAGTTGGTCCATCAAGTCGTCAATACGTGGTAACGGATAACGATTCTTCACGGTAACCTTGTTGAGTTCGCGGTAGTCCACGCACAACCTTGATCGTCCATCCTTCTTCTTAACCAACAACACTGGAGCTCCCCACGGTGACACGCTCGGTCGTATGAATTGCTTCGACTCCAAGTGTTCGATCTGGGACTTCAGCTCTTTCATCTCGGCAGGAGACATCCTGTACGGCGCTTTGGAAATCGGTCCTGTTCCTGGAATCAGGTCGATGGAGAACTCGACCTCTCGTACTGGTGGTAATCCTGGCACGTCTTGAGAAAAACGTCCTCAAAATCACACACCATGGAACATTCTTCACGTCGATCTGCTGGAAAACTTCCGAGCTAGCGAGATACATGTATTCCCTAGTTCCTTCTTTCAAAGAAACTCCAATACGTTCGGCGTAAAGATAATTGGAGACTCAAGGTCTGGAAAAATTACGCTTTACGGGCACGATCCAAAGGACATGGTGGTGTGACAACCAATCCATCCCGAGGATAACATCTAAACCCTTAAGAGGCAAACAAACCAAATTGACCACAAACTTTCTATTACGAATAATCACTACACAATTAAGACATGCGGTGTTTGTGACTAAGGTTTTAGCATTTGGGGTTGTAACTACTAATTTAAACAGAAAGCGATCCGCAGTCAAGCTCAAAAGGTTCACCTGATCGAAGAAATGAAGGAATGGGTTGCACCGAATCAAAAAGAACGGATAAGGATTTACCCTCGATCTCACATTCACCTTGGATAAGATCATCACCGATCCGCTTCCTCGCCACTCATGCGTAAAACTCGCCTTTAGCCACTTGACGCTTTCCTTTGGCCTTTGCCGCAAGCATAGTCGGTTCAGCCTTAGGTGTAGGACAATCCTTAGCAAAATGCCCTGGCTTCTTGCAGTTGAAACACACCTCCTCCTTCTGAGTACAGTTACTCGCGTAATGTCCCGGCTTTCCACATCGGTAGCAAATCACCTCGACACTGGTCTGACCTCCACTCCTCGGTACTTGGGTCATCGGACGATACTGTCCCCTGTTGTCGTTCCCCTGAGGTCGGTCGTAAGGCTTCTTCTGCGGTTGTTTCCCTTTCTGTGCAAATCTCTGCCCCGCACTCTGGGGTCTCACCGGTCCGCCCACAACAGTCTTCTTCTTGTGGCTCCTCACTCCTTCTACCTCGACACATCGATCAATCAGCTCTTGGAGATTTCGGATCCTCAACGACACCACTGACTTCTGAATGTCGAATCTCAATCCCCGTTGGAATCTCTCACTCAACCATCTCTGGTCAACTCGGTCACGAAATGGACTGAAATACCTCGCCAACGATTCGAACTTGGCCGCATACTCGGACACCGTCGAGTTGCCTTGCTGCAGTTGAAGAAATTCCTGCTCCTTCTCGGCTCGTGCAGTATCCGGGAAGTACTTGTCCAAGAACCTTTCACGAAAAAGCTCCCAGGTCATCTCGCGATGTTCTGCTATAAACGTTTGCTTCACTCCTCTCCACCAATACTCTGCGTCTCCTAGCAGTAAGTAGGTGGCATAGTCGACCTTCACGTTGTCCGGGCAATGAAGTGCCTCAAAGATCTTCTCGATCTCTTGCATCCAAAGATCAGCTTTATCCGGATTTGGCTCACCGTAGAACTTCGGTGGATCATGCTTCCTGAAGTCTGCCAATCCTCTCGCTTCAGCATTTCGTTCTGCTCGTTGCTGTTGCTGCAAGTTCTGCTGAGTTAACGCTGCCGTCTGTTGAGCCATCGCGTTAGCCTGTTGAGTTGCAGCAGCTGATTGTTGAGCCATGGCTGCCGCCATCTCGGTCATAGCTTGAATAGCTCGTTCCATGTCGACGTTCTCGGTTGCAGATGTCGTATTCCTACGAGGTGGCATTAGATTCCACAAAGTTCAAAACCCTGTCAGAATCTCACAACAAGGATGTGTTAAAACACACTGCTTCAATCAAGAAACAGTTCAAACAATTTCTCAAGCAATAAGTGCTTCACTTAATCAAACAGCAATCAACATAATACAACTAGGTACCCAACACATAACCCGACACAGTGACCAGTCCAAATTCCTATGCACAGCTCGGTCAGAACCGAACTGCTCTGATACCAAAGCTGTAACGACCCGTTTCCGGACCGCTACCGAGCTCAATATACCGAGCTCGAGTTACCGAGCTCAACACACCAAGCTCAACATAAACCTATATGAGATGTGTTTTAAAAACAAAACTCTTGTGCCTTTTAAAAATGCGATATATATTTTTCATATAAAACCAACTCGTGCACATCAGAGTAATTACAGCTTTTCGAAACATGGTGCAACTAAGACACAAGACTTAAATTCAAATAAAACATACATGTATAACATACACATATATATCACTCGAAATAAGAATGTATACAAAATACAGAGTAGCAAATGTGCAAAGAAAATACACCTAAGGTACGACAACTTCAAAATAGCCATTATACCACTGGGGTACTTAGTGAGACTCCCACGCAGGGGGCTGCTCCAAAAGTAAGACCACCAGTCTACCCTGTAGCAACAAAAATAACACTGCCCAAACTGGTCACGACCTCGAACATAAAAGAATTACAAGAACAGTCCTCAGAAAAACCAACATCCAATAAATAAACAATCACGACAGGTAGAGGTCGTCACTCGGGTCCTCGTCGAGATCCTCCTCGGCATCGTCTACTGTCGAGTTACCTGCGCCCTCGACATCGCCTGGGTAACCGTCATGGATTGAAGGCACCACGGGAAAGGGTCAACTTCTCAACAAGTTAAGATAAGCTCGACATAAAAATATAAGCAAACAGCAAAGTATAACAAATCACCGACGTGACTCGACCATCTCACTCTAAACTCGACACAACTCACAATTCCATTTTCTCTCGACTCGACAATTTTCCGGAATGCACACGCCGTACCGTATGTCGGAAAGTCCAGCCGAAGCCTTGGGATCCTCGCTCTCCCTAGGACAGTCAACTCAGGTCCCATAGCGTGGCGACGTCTAGTCAATCTCCCGTAAACAAAAGGGGACCTAGCACCCTCAGTTATCCGGGTCACGGCTCAAAAACGTCATACGACTCACCTAGCTCGCTCACTCGATGAACAATTCGCCGCATACGATATTCAAAGAGTTAAACACAAAATATTCAACCGCATGTCAAATAAAAGAGCAAGCTCGACATGAAGAAACGCAATTCAACATGCAATACACACTTCACGACATATATTCAATCACATATTAAATACATGCAAAACTCAATCATATCACAACATTTCATCTCGACACAAATCAGTAATTCCATACACAATAACATAACCACATAGAATATGAAATGCCCTTACTTAAGGACTTATACAATAAAGCCTTAGAGATATCTAGAAGTAGCCCTTACCGAACTCCAAGTTAATGCTGCTCGACAACGACCTCGACACAGCTGTCTTCAAAGAGCTCGACAACGACTTCTCTTACTCGATCTCGACACGGCTGTCTTCAACGAACTCGACAACGACTTCGACACGTACGCTTCTCAGTCGACCTCGACACGTACAGTCCTCGATCTGGATTCTGCTGCTTCCGCGTCCTTGGATTCGCTTTCCCGTACACCTCGATTCGGAATTCACTCGATCTCGGGAATCAGACTTCCTAAAACAAACACAACTCAGATCGATCTATGGTTCTAATACATCTAGCTCTCTCTTCCCCAAACTCAACCACAACCCAGAAAATATATAAAACTCAAGAACTGAAAGATATTTTTCCTCCAACACAAAGTTAGGGATTTCGATCAGAATTCATGAAAAGTTATCTGATGCTTCACAGAAAGATCGACAACAACAATATTCAGAAGCAACGAACGAAAAACCAGAAAATCGAAACGAACCAAAAATGGGGTTTCTGGGCATTGCCGATTGCAGAAAAACAGAGAAAGAAATTTTGTTTTACAAGCCCAATTAATCGGTTAAAAAGATAGGTAATATTGTGAAGAAGAAAACCCATCAATTTGATATGATTTGGAAGCATAAAACTGATTAAAAATGGAAGAAGATTTAGCGCTAAACAGTAGCACAGATGAAAGAAAATCTGTTCTTCATACCTCAACGGTGATGGTCGATCAGACGAGATATGGGTCGAGAAGTTGATGATGAACAAAATTGATGAAGAAATCTTGTGCAGAATCTCGCTGGAACTCACGGTTTCGTCGATGAAGATTTTTAAGGAAACAACGAAACACAGAGCAGAAGGAAGGAAGAAGAAAGAAGAAAAGAGAAATGAGTGAAACGGTCGTGGTATACAGCTGGCGAGAAAGGGGTAAAAACGTAACTCCAGCTATAAGATGCCAATCCCAATAATCATCTACCCGTTAACTCGTTCCTCTCATGATTACCCTCTACTCTGTCGGTCAACGACAAGCCGACAATGTAATAATTACAAACAATATAATAATAACGCTGAGTAACGTTCGAAATAATATGAGGTGTCATCTCGACACGATGTCGACAAGAGTACTCGTGCAAATGTACAAAGTTCTAACACGAGTTCGTGAACGCGGTCTCCTCAGCTCGACTTGCGTCCTCATCAGCTCGGTACGCGACTTCATCAACTCGACTCCCGACCTCCTCAGCTCAGCAGCTAGTGTACGTGGTCTCATCAGCTCGACAAAAGATCTCGGCAAACGATCTAGTCACGGGATCTCGACACAAGGTCTTGGTCGAGGTCTCGATACGTCGTCCTAATACGATGTCGATCTCGTCCTCAGGTGTTACAAATCTCCTCCGGGAGTTCTGGCAAAACCCTAGCTCATATCGGTACCCATTCGGTCAAACCGGGGTCCAAAACACACTCTGATTAGGGCTAGGAACTAGAACCACTTCAAGAATCACAAATGATTAACTAAAAACAAAGATGAACAGTAGAGGGTGTTAGTTTTACCTCGACGAAACGGCGATCGGAGATAAGCCCTAACAAGCTCGAACGGTAACAGACGAGTTTACACTGTCAGATTGATAAACAGAGGTTTGAGATGGGTTTGAGGATGATCACCAAGCTTGGATTACTCAACAACGGTGGAAAACTGATCATGGGAGTTCTCTGGTCGTGCAAGAGGTAGAAGAAGTGAAAAATCTAATTTAAGAGATTAATGGGCTTAAATAGCAAAAAATGATACAATGGGCACGCGCCACAGGCGACCCTTAGTGCATTGGGCGTGCGCCACGAGCCCCTCCCAAAACACAGTGCATGTCATGTGCATTCTAAAGTGCGCCACGCACATTTCAGTACGAGCTCTCTATCTCTACGTGCGCCACGCACGCTTGGGCACTCTCCACTTGTGTCTGCGACAGTTGCTTCGTCCTGTAGGAGCCTCATGCATGCCCGCCATGTATCGCATTCCCATTGGATCATGTGTGTAACGACCCGTTTCTGGACCACTACTAGACAAAAACTAAACCTGTATGCGATGGATTTTCAAAACGGTACTCTTGTATCCTTCAGAAAATGCGGTATATATATATTTTTTTTACAATAATGCCCGCAAAGCACACACACAGAGTCGCCACAACATTTAGAAACATGATGCAATCTTAAGACATAAGACTATGCACTGGAAACACACACACATAATATTACAGGTACGACATCCCTATCAGTACATACAAAACATAAGCAGTGCAATACAAAATAAAAACGGTGCATAACTATGTACAAGAAATACACCTAAAGTATGAGAATCCTTATGAAGACGATCACACTTCTGGGGGTACTCCCGGCAGACACACACGCAGGGGGCTGCTCCAAAAGTATGCCACCAGTCTACCCTGCAGTACACATAGAACAACACCAAAAGCTTGACTGGTCACCACAACAACTGTACACTATAATCAAAATCCTACAGCCATCCGAAATACAAGCATGCAACAGCCAATCACGATAATTAAAAGTCATTGCCCGGATCCTCGAAGGGGTCCTCCTCCTCATCGCCCGCCAATGGGTCCTCTGCGTCCTCGCCATCGCCTGGGTAACCATCATAGATTGAAGGCACCACGGGAAAGGGTCAACTTCTCAAATAATCATAGAAATAGAAAATCATAAGACAAAGATAACAAGATGGACAATTTCTCAAAGCACCACTCAAACACTCCCTCGAGACACTCTCGACAATTCCGAAAAGCAACGTCGATCCCTCCATTGAATACCAGCCGTAGCCTTGGGTTTCATCACCACATGGGTTATTTAGGTTAAGTTCCTTGACAACACAGATGCCCACTGCGCAATTTGAACACTAGCTGTGGCTTCGGGCTTCTACACCACCAGATGCCAACTGAGCAATTGAACACCAGCCGTGGCTTCAGGCTTCTACACCACCTCAGCCGTTGCATCGGGCTTCCACACCACCCTTGGTTGTTCGGGCCACTGAACACCAGCTTTGGCTTCGGGCTTCTACACCGCCAGATGCCAACTGAGCAATTGAACACCAGCCGTGGCTTCAGGCTTCTACACCACCTCGGCCGTGGCATCAGACTTCTACACCGCCCTTGGTAGTTCAGATTGAAACTCCAAAAATGTTACGACACTCGATGACTCGATTAAACTCTCGCACTCCAATGAATAAATCGCCTCATACGATAATTCAAGAAACTATTTGAATAATGATTCAACCGCAAGTTAAATATATATTCATGCAAAGCTTAATACAATACAACTCAGTCCAACAGTAATAAGCAATCAACGCAACCAATCATATCACGACCATCAATCACATAATCCATCCCGCTGCAACTCAGTGGAGTTGACAGAGAGGAACAAACAAGTGTGGGGGGTTGGGGACAGCTGCCAACCACTTGCAGACAAGCCCACTAAATAATCAGTATATCAAAAAATAAAGCGAAGGGGTACAAGACCCTCACTTCGAACCCTGAGGTTCTCAGACTTCTTCGCATAAACACTTGAAATTAAATTCTTATCGTATCTAAAAGTTGCCCCTACACAAGGACATACAACAATAAAAGCCTACAAATGTCTAGAAGTTCCCTTACCACGAACAGTCGCTAACATCGCTCCAAAATCCTCAAGTCCGCGTCGCTCGGTCTTCGGGAACACGATTCCTATCACAACAAACAACTTAGCACGATCTATAAGTTCTAACTAACTTAAGCCCTCAGCTTAGCCCTTTTTCTAACCAAACTCACTTAAGCATTTTAAATAATTAGCTACTAGAAAATAAATAAGGTTTTAAAATCAAGTACTTTTTGAAAGGGAAGCATAACACATAACAATTTAGAAATCATAACTTACTTGAAAAGATAAAGTTTTTGAAACTAAAAAGATTTTTTGAAAGCTTTAAGCAAACACCATGCAATTAACAACTTTCATAAACTTTAAAGTCTAGAACATATTCTCATGAAATCATTTTGCATAAAGTTTCTAAGACCTAAACATAACACATTCAAGCATTACATACAAGTTCACAAATAAAATCATCCTTTTAGACCCTTTAAAGGCCTCTCGGCCACAATTCCCTTTTCCTATAAAAATTTTGCAAAACTTCTATAAAATAAGTGACCATTTCCATACATGATTTGCAATGCTCAAACAACAACAAGTAACATCTAGTACACATAGGAAAACTCACATCAAACATCAAACTATTTTTACAATTTCTCATGACCAAAAGGTTTCCAACACATTCTTAATTAATACTTAAATTCAAATCTTTTTCACCAAATCAATTTCATTCCCAAATCACTTTCCAATACCAATTCAAAGAAAGTTACAAAATGTTTTTTCCTATCCTACTCGCCTAGGCTCATGGCCCTTACTCCAATTTTTCCAAAAGAATATACAAATCTCCAAACAATTACTAACACCATTCCAATTAGCATTTTTCCTTTTAAAAGTAACAAACCATTTTCCAAGTTATTTCAATTACACTTCAAGGCAACAAAACATCATGTCATAACCAAAGCATAGTTTCTAGCATATTTCAAAACATGTTCTAAAACATTTTCTAAATCAATTTTCATTCCAAAACTCAATTCTTATAACCATTAAATTCATCAAATACCCTATACATCAATCAACACATGAACTAACCATTTAAACTAGATTTCTAAGTTCCCAAAAACTCATATTCAACTTTTTCAAGAATAGGTTTTTCCCAAAATTTCTTTCAATCAACCAAACCCCAATTTCAAGGATCCTAAAGCATTTAACACATTGCTCTTATCATGCTAAAAATCATGCTCATGCCAAACTAAAATTTAGAGAACAACCTAGTCATGCTCCACATGTCAATCTAGTCCTTCATAAACTAGTTTTTGCATAAAACATAACCTTTAATCAAGCTAGCTCATGCATACAAATTCTAGTAACCTTAAAAATAATTCTAATCACTTTATTAAACATCTAACACATAATTAAACATCACACCCTCATGTTCTCATAGTTCAAGAATTGAAAAAAATTACTAGAACTATCATGTTACACCTAATCAATTTAAACAACAACTTCAATCAACACATATTCAATCCCAATAACACTATTAAGCATTTAATTAGTTGATTCCTCAAGGATCACACCATTTCCCTCTTTTTCACACTTAGGGTTTTCACCCTCAAGTACCAAAGAGAGATTAGAGATGTTCATCTCCTCTTATTCATTATCAACTATCCAAACAACATCACAAATCAACAATATTAATTAAACTAGAACAACAAATTAAACAACACAAAGGGGGAGGGTTTGGGCGCTGTTTTGGGCTTCATTTTGGGGTGGAAAATTCTGTTTTCCTCCTCATATAAATGCTAAGAAGAATAGCTAAGACAAAGGAGAGAATAACCTAGCAAGAAATCAAGTTTTGGAAGCAAAAATCAAGGGTACAAAAAGGGGGGTGGGTGGCGATTCAAAATCAGAAACTTAGGGGGAGAAAATTTAATTTTTCTCTTACCCAAATGATGTAGATGATGAGGAACTATGTTGGGGTGATGATCTAGAACAAGTTTGATGAAGAAATCTAGCTCAAAAACTCAATGGAGGTGGAGGTAGCTTCAATGGAGCTTGTCTTGCTCAAGAAGAGAAAGGAGAAGAAGATGAGGGTTTTTAGGGGAGAGGGTGGCATGAAAATGGGGCTGAAGTGGGGCGCTTCTCCCTTCATCATGCTTAAATTATCTTATTTAATAAAACTAGCATAAAAAAATTGAATTTAAGTAATAGTTTTTAAATAAAAACCACACACATGTGACACTTAATCACTTTTAGAGATGCTAATCCCATCACTCACTCTAACCCATCTAATCTCACTTCTCTCAAGGTTACCCTCTAATCTAGAGTCTTAAGATTTAAAAACACGGCGACGAGGAACCGAAAAACCGATTTATTTCTCGCCGGAAAAATCCCGAAAAATTAATTCGCGAGGAATTAATTCTTCGCGTGATAATATTATTTTATAGATAATAAAAATAACAATAATCACTCAAAAATAGTCTCAACAAGTTACGATTCGATTTTCATCAAAATCGGAGTTCATTTAAAATTTTATCTGCGACGAAACTGCCCGGCGATTCGAAACGCGACGAAACTTCGTTAGAATTTTTCGACGATATTCGATCCGTGAATTAATATAAAATATTAACTCTCAAATATCATTTGATCTTGATTTAATTAATACACTTTCTTAGAGAACAAGAAATTGCTTTATTATAGCGTAAATACAACAAAAATACACTAAATAACGCTACTTAACGTATCGCGAAAACACGCGTGTTACAATACTCCCCCCCTAAAAATAGTTTCGTCCTCGAAACTACGGGTAAGATACGTATCAAGAAAAAGTTCTGGATACCTATCCCACATCTTCTCTTCCAGCTCCCACGTTAGGTGCACACACGCGTCCATTGCATCTCGAAGTGTGGTCCGCTCCTGCCTTGAATTTTCGTCCTTAGTTATCACTTATCCAAGAAAATTCACTTCTTCAAGCCAAAACTCACACTTGGGAAGGTTAGCATAAAGTTGTTTCTCTCGTAATATCTGCAGTACTCGGCGTAGATGCTCTTCGTGCTCCTCTCTGCTCCTCGAATAAATCAGGATACCATCGCGAACTGGTACATTCTTCAACTTGGTTACTTGGCAACTTTTAAACTAGCAAGGGAATATAAAATCCTGAGTTCTCTCTTTTACAAGAATCTTCGATGGAATCAACAGAAAGATATTTGAAACTATAAAATTGGGAAAACTACGATTTTTGGGCACAGTCCCAAGGGATATGGTGATTCGAAAACCAATCCAACCTGAGAATAATGGTAAGACTTTTAAAGATACACGACTCGAATTGATAAGGGTTTTCTACACTCGACAATCACTACACAACGAAGTCATGCAGTGTTAGAAACTAGAGTCTTAGCAGTTGAAGTAACCATTACTAAGCCAAAGATAAAACAGTCACAAGAAATTTTAGATCAACTCACACAACCAAGAAATCAAATAATGTGCGGCATTGGAATTGAAGAATATGAATAGAGAGTTACCCTTAATCTTGTAATTTCCCTGAGTTAGATCTCCTGATCGCTCTGCTTCTTTGCCGCCCATGCAGAAGACTCTACCCCTGACCATCTGACGCTTCCCTTTAGCCTCCGCAGCATTCACCACTGATTCAGCCTTAGGAGCTTTGCAGTCTCTAGCCCTGTGTCCCGGTTTCCTGCAGTTGAAGCACACGTTGTTCTTCTCTTCAGAGCAGTTGGTTGCATAGTACCCTGGCTTACCGCAACGGTAACAAGTCACATTGGCGCTAGTCTGACTCTCGCCCTTCACGTTCTGAGCCATCGGACGATATTGTCCCCTGCCGTTGTTCCCTTGAGGTCGATTATACGGCTTCTCCTGCTGCTTTTCCTTCTGAGCAACCTTCTGTCCTCTGCTCTGGGGTCTCACTGGTCCGCCTATACCACTCCTCTTCTTGGCGCTTCTTATAACATCCACCTCAACACACCTGTCAATCAGTTCTTGAAGATTCCTGATTCTTAGAGATGTCACCGACTTCTGGATGTCGAACCTTAGGCCTCGCTGGAATCTTTCGCTCAACCATCCCTGGTCAGCTCGGTCTCGGAATGGACTGAAGTACCTAGCAAGTGATTCGAACTTGGCAGCATAATCTGACATTGTCATGCTACCTTGCTGTAGTCGGAGAAACTCTTGCTCTTTTTCCGCTCGTGCAGTATCAGGAAAATAATTATCCAAGAATCTCCTGTGGAAAACTTCCCAAGTAATCTCACGATGCTCTGCCGTCAAAGTCTGTTTCACTCCTTTCCACCAGTACTCGGCATCTCCTAGCAACAAGTTGGTCGCATAGTCCACCTTGACATTCTTCGGATAATGAAGTGCCTCGAAGATCTTCTCTATCTCCTGTATCCATAAATCCGCCTTATCCGGGTTTGGCTCGCCGTAGAACTTCGATGGGTCGTGCTTGCGGAAATCTGCTAGTCCTCTCGCCTCCGTATTCTGTTCCGCTCTCCGCTGTTATTGCAGATTTTGCTGGGTCAAAGTTGCAGTCTGCTGAGCCATGGCATTGGATTATTGAGTTGCAGCAACCGATTGCTGAGCCATAGCCGCCGCCATCTCTGCCATCGCTTGAATCGCTCTCTCCATCGTGGCGTTATCAGGTCCGACTGTAGTATCTCTGCGAGGTGGCATTAGATTCCACAAGTCCAAAACCTGTCAGAACCTCACAATTAAGTGTCGGGTTAGCACACATTGCTTCGGTCAAGAAACAATTCAAACAATTGGCAAGCAATGCTGCTTCACTCAACAAACAATGACAATACAACACAGCTAGTTACCCGACAAAACAAAACCCGACACGGTGACCAGCTTAATTACCCAATACACAGTCCGGATAGAACCGAACTGCTCTGATACCACCATTGTAACGACCCGTTTCCAGACCGCTACTAGACTAAAACTAAACCTGTATGCGATGGATTTTCAAAACGGTACTCTTGTGTCGTTCAGAAAATGCGGTATATATATATATATATTTTTTACAATAATGCCTGCAAAGCACACACACAGAGTCACCACAGCATTTAGAAACATGATGCAATCTTAAGACATAAGACTATGCACTGGAAACACACACACATAATATTACAGGCACGACATCCCTATCAGTACATACAAAACATAAGCAGTGCAATACAAAATAAAAAAGGTGCATAACTATGTACAAGAAATACACCTAAAGTATGAGAATCCTTTTGAGGACGATCACACCCCGGGGGTACTCCCGGCAGACACCCACACAGGGGGCTGCTCCAAAAGTATGCCACCAGTCTACCCTGCAGTACACATAGAACAACACCAAAAGCTTGACTGATCACCACAACAACTGTACACTATAATCAAAATCCTACAGCCATCCGAAATACAAGCATGCAACAGCCAATCACGATAATTAAAAGTCATTGCCCGGATCCTCGAAGTGGTCCTCCTCCTCATCGCCCGCCAATGGGTCCTCCGCGTCCTCGCCATCGCCTGGGTAACCATCATAGATTGAAGGCACCACGGGAAAGGGTCAACTTCTCAAATAATCATAGAAATAGCAAATCATAAGACAAAGATAACAAGATGCACAATTTCTCAAAACGCCACTCAAACACTCCCTCGAGACACTCTCGACAATTCCGGAAAGCAACGTCGATCCCTCCATTGAATACCAGCCGTAGCCTTGGGTTTCATCACCACCCGGGTTATTTAGGTTAAGTTCCTTGACAACACAGACGCCCACTGCACAATTTGAACACTAGCTGTGGCTTCGGGCTTCTACACCACCAGATGCCAACTGAGCAATTAAACACCAGCCGTGGCTTCAGGCTTCTACACCACCTCAGCCGCGGTATCGGGCTTCAACACCATCCTTGGTTGTTCGGGCCACTGAACACCAGCTTTGGCTTCGGGCTTCTACACCACCAGATGCCAACTGAGCAATTGAACACCAGCCGTGGCTTCAGGCTTCTACACCACCTCAGCCGTGGCATCAGACTTCTACACCTCTCTTGGTAGTTCAGATTGAAACTCCAAAAATGTCACGACACTCGACGACTCGATTAAACTCTCGCACTCCAATGAATAAATCACCGCATACGATAATTCAAGAAACAATTTGAATAATGATTCAACCGCAAGTTAAATATATATTCATGCAAAGCTTAATACAATACAACTCAGTCCAACAGTAATAAGCAATCAACGCAACCAATCATATCACGACCATCAATCACATAATCCATCCCGCTGCAACTCAGTGGAGTTGACAGAGAGGAACAAACAAGTGTGGGGGGTTGGGGACAGCTGCCAACCACTTGCAGACAAGCCCACTAAATAAACAGTATATCAAAAAATAAAGCAAAGGGGTACAAGACCCTCACTTCGAACCCTGAGGTTCTCAGACTTCTTCGCATAAACACTTGAAATTAAATTCCTATCGTATCTAAAAGTTGCCCCTACACAAGGACATATAACAATAAAAGCCTACAAATGTCTAGAAGTGCCCTTACCACGAACAGTCGCTAACATCGCTCCAAAATCCTCAAGTCCGCGTCGCTCGGTCTTCGGAAACACGATTCCTATCACAACAAACAACTTAGCACGATCTATAAGTTCTAACTAACTTAAGCCCTCAGCTTAGCCCTTTTTCTAACCAAACTCACTTAAGCATTTTAAATAATTAGCTACTAGAAAATAAATAAGGTTTTAAAATCAAGTACTTTTTGAAAGGGAAGCATAACACATAACAATTTAGAAATCTTAACTTACTTGAAAAGATAAAGTTTTTGAAACTAAAAAGCTTTTTTGAAAGCTTTAAGCAAACACCATGCAATTAACAACTTTCATAAACTTTAAAGTCTAGAACATATTCTCATGAAATCATTTTGCATAAAGTTTCTAAGACCTAAACATAACACATTCAAGCATTACATACAAGTTCACAAATAAAATCATCCTTTCAGACCCTTTAAAGGCCTCTCGGCCACAATTCCCTTTTCCTATAAAAATTTTGCAAAACTTCTTTAAAATAAGTGACCATTTCCATACATGATTTGCAATGCTCAAACAACAACAAGTAACATCTTGTACACATAGGAAAACTCACATCAAACATCAAACTATTTTTACAATTTCTCATGGCCAAAAGGTTTTCAACACATTCTTAATTAATACTTAAATTCAAATCTTTTTCACCAAATCAATTTCATTCCCAAATCACTTTCCAATACCAATTCAAAGAAAGTTACAAAATGATTTTTCCTATCCTACTCGCCTAGGCTCATGGCCCTTACTCCAATTTTTCCAAAAGAATATGCAAATCTCCAAACAATTACTAACACCATTCCATTTAGCATTTTTACTTTTAAAAGTAACAAACCATTTTCCAAGTTATTTCAATTACACTTCAAGGCAACAAAACATCATGTCATAAACAAAGCATAGTTTCAAGCATATTTCAAAACATGTTCTAAAACATTTTCTAAATCAATTTTCATTCCAAAACTCAATTCTTATAACCATTAAATTCATCAAATATGCTATACATCAATCAACACATGAACTAACCATTTAAACTAGATTTCTAAGTTCCCAAAAACTCATATTCAACTTTTTCAAGAATAGGTTTTTCCCAAAATTTCTTTCAATCAACCAAACCCCAATTTCAAGAATCCTAAAGCATTTAACACATTGCTCTTATCATGCTAAAAATCATGTTCATGCCAAACTAAAATTTAGAGAACAACCTAGTCATGCTCCACATGTCAATCTAGTCCTTCATAAACTAGTTTTTGCATAAAACATAACCTTTAATCAAGCTAGCTCATGCATACAAATTCTAGTAACCTTAAAAATAATTCTAATCACTTTATTAAACATCTAACACATAATTAAACATCACACCCTCATGTTCTCATAGTTCAATAATTGAAAAAAATTACTAGAACTATAATGTTACACCTAATCAATTTAAACAACAACTTCAATCAACACATATTCAATCCCAATAACACTATTAAGCATTTAATTAGTTGATTCCTCAGGATCACACCATTTCCCTCTTTTTCACACTTAGGGTTTTCACCCTCAAGTACCAAAGAGAGATTAGAGATGTTCATCTCCTCATATTCATTATCAACTATCCAAACAACATCACAAATCAACAATATTAATTAAACTAGAACAACAAATTAAACAACCCAAAGGGGGAGGGTTTGGGCACTGTTTTGGGCTTCATTTTGGGGTGGAAAATTCTGTTTTCCTCCTCATATACATGCTAAGAAGAATAGCTAAGACAAAGGAGAGAATAACCTAGCAAGAAATCAAGTTTTGGAAGCAAAAATCAAGTGTACAAAAAGGGGGGTGGGCGGCGATTCAAAATCAGAAACTTGGGGGGAGAAAATTTAATTTTTCTCTTACCAAAATGATGTAGATGATGAGGAACTATGTTGGGGTGATGATCTAGAGCAAGTTTGATGAAGAAATCTAGCTCAAAAACTCAATGGAGGTGGAGGTAGCTTCAATGGAGCTTGTCTTGCTCAAGAAGAGAAAGGAGAAGAAGATGAGGGTTTTTGGGGGAGAGGGTGGCGTGAAAATGGGGCTGAAGTGGGGGGCTTCTCCCTTCATCATGCTTAAATAATCTTATTTAATAAAACTAGCATAAAAAAATTGAATTTAAGTAATAGTTTTTAAATAAAAACCACACACATGTGACACTTAATCACTTTTAGAGATGCTAATCCCATCACTCACTCTAACCCATCTAATCTCACTTCTCTCAAGGTTACCCTCTAATCTAGAGTCTTAAGATTTAAAAACACGGCGACGAGGAACCGAAAAACCGATTTATTTCTCGCCGGAAAAATTTCAAAAAATTAATTCGCGAGGAATTAATTCTTCGCGTGATAATATTATTTTATTGATAATAAAAATAACAACAATCACTCAAAAATAGTCTCAACAAGTTACGATTCGATTTTCATCGAAATCGGAGTTCATTTAAAATTTTATCTGCGGCGAAACTGCCCGGCGATTTGAAACGCGACAAAACTTCGTTAGAATTTTTCGACGATATTTGAACCGTGAATTAATATAAAATATTAACTCTCAAATATCATTTGATCTTGATTTAATTAATACACTTTCTTAGAGAACAAGAAATTGCTTTATTATAGAGTAAATACGACAAAAATACACTAAATAACGCTACTTAACGTATCGCGAAAACACGTGTGTTACAATGCGCCATGTGTCAAAACTAATTTCGAGGATGCTGGCACAACATGCACTAGCACGCATCACGCGCTTTCATAAGTTAAGCAGGCACGTGTCACGCGCTCTTGCACTAACTTGTCCATTTTCGCGTTATTTCTTCGATTCTGACTTTCGTGCGGTCAAGAACTCGATACCCTAATACTTAAACATGATTCCTAACAAAAGAGGACATCAAATGGACTCAAGAATAAAGATTCAAGGTCTCAAATACTCATCTAGAAACTCACACTCGCTAAAGGGCACGAACACACAAAACCCTAATTCTCACTCCGATTGTTCTCAAACTTTACCAGGCTTCTAAGACTCATACCAAAACTTTATCAAACACTATTCTAACCTCAAATAACATACCAATCCTCAACACATTCTCTCTAACAAACACAAAAGCGAACACACAACCGAAAGATCAAACACACAATCAAATACACACAAATCCCACCTAGGGCACACAAATACCCTTAGCCACACATAAACACACACTAAGAAAGATTAGAAAATGAGGATTTGCCTTACCACCCCCTTAAAAGAGATTTCGTCCTCCAAATCACGCACCTGAAAATAAATGAGGGTATTGCTGACGGGTCTCACTCTCACGCTCCCAAGTCATGTCACCTGTAACATCATCCTATAAAATCTTGACTAAAGGAATAGTTTTACCACGAAGTTCTTTCATCCTCCTATCTAAAACCCGTACAGGTAATGCTTCGTACTCTAAGTTCTCTTTCAATTGAATTGACTTGGGTTCAAGTACATATGATGGATCGGGAAAATATTTACGAAGTTAAGAAACCTGGAAAACATCATGAAGTCTGGAAAGATTAGGTGGTAAGGCAATATGATAAGCTACTGGGCCAATTCTATGAAGAATTTGGAAAGGTCCAATGAATCTAGGGGTTAACTTTCTAGATTTGATGGCTCTGCCAATTCCAGTTCTAGGTATCACTCTCAAAAAAACATGATCTCCCTCTTGGAATTTGAAAGGTCTTCTCCTTTTATCACTATAACTCTTCTGCCTATCCTGAGCCGCTTTCATCTCCTCCCTAAACTTCCAAACTGGTTCTGTGGTTTGCTACACTAATTCTGAACCTAACACTTGGGTATCTCCTGTTTCAAACCAACACAAAGGGGTTCATCACTTTTGCCATACAATGCCTCAAATGGTGCCATACCTATACTTGAGTGAAAACAATTGTTATAGGTAAACTCCACTAAAGGCAAAAATTCATCCTAACTTTCTATATGTTCCAACACATAGGCCCTCAACAAATCTTATAGGGATTGGATCGTTCGTTCTGACTGACCATCCGTTTGAGGATGATAAGTTGAACTCAATCTTAACTTAGGCCCTCAGGCTCGTTACAATTCATTCCAAAATCTAGAGGTAAATCTAGGATCTCTATCACTGATGATGCTCGAAGGAACACCATGCTACCTACCAACCTCCTTGATGTAAATCCAAGCCAATCTTTCCAAAGGTCACTTCTCTCCAATCGGAATAAAATGAGTACTCTTGGTCAACCGATCAATGATTACCCAAATCGTGTCAAACTTCTTCGATGTCCTCGGTAATCCCACTACGAAATCCATCGCTATTTCGTCCCATTTCCATTCAGGAATGTCCAATGATTGCAATAATCCTGCTGGCATCCCATTCTCAATTTTAGCTTTCTAACACACCAGAAGATGTGTTCGAAATAGCATATAGTTTAGTGTTAGTTTTGCATTGCATCTTAGTCTTTTTAACTATTTTAATTCATGTTATTTATGCATTTTGTTTGGTTTGAATAATGCATTTGGTATTGGTTCTTTTGTGCTTAAAGGAATGTATTTGTCCTAGGAAAAAGGAGAAAAATCACTTGGACGGAAGCCGGAACCATTTTGGGAGCAAAAATATTAAAAAATGGCACATAAGAGTGGAAGCACGACCTGTCGATGCCCAGGAGCACGGCCGTGCTTCCAGGCGGATTTTGTGTTGGGTTCCAGTGCGAGAAATAGAACATTCCACAGCCAGTGGCATGGCCGTGCCTCGTCTCGTAGATTTGCACAGAGTTCCAGCACAACACGACTAGGCCGTGCCAAGCACCACGGCCGTGCTGCAATGCGTCCAGACTTCATAATTTCGCGTTTTTCACTGTTTTTACTTGGTTTTCACCCCTTTTTGACCTAGACTATAAATAGACACTTTAAACACTTTCTTAGTGTCTGAATTTTGATATTTTGGAGGCACGGTGAAGGATTGGATTGAATCTCTTCCTCTCTTCTTCATGAATTTCTGGTTTGGACATTCTTTCTCCATGGATTCTATTCTATCTATCATGTTAGTGTAGTTTCCCTTGTTCTAGGATTTGGGGCTATTCCCTTTGATGTCTCTTGAATGAATATTTGTTAGACTCTCTTATTACTTTGAATGCAATTTGATTCCGTTCTTATTATTATTATTTCTTATGAATTCGGTGCGCACTTGTTCATATGTGTTAGATTTCTGGGGATGAACTGAGAGGTGAACCTAGTTATCGGAACTATAAGAACGAAACTTAAGACTAAAATCACGAGAGTAGTTTTTAGTCCTTCTAGGATAAAACAAGCTATCATATTTCTTAATGGGTTTAATTCGATTTCAATCACCACGAGAGTAGGAGTTGTATCGCTTAGACACGGTTTCTGTATCCTGAGAGGAAACTTTTACTAATTTAGGATAGCTTACCTTCAATTGAATTCATTCATTAATAAGAGAGCAGTCAATTAGGATTTTAGAGCATCATTGTGGTAACCCCGGTCCTAGAAGCTTTTCCATATTATTAAAATCATCAATTACATCGTTCTTAATTTATTTTATTTCTGTTACAACAACAAATTCTATTTCTGTAAAAAATAGTTTAGTTACTGTTTTACTTTTTTATTTTTTTATTTTTGTTATTTTTCTTTATTTTGGTGCTTTGATCTGTTTGCCTTATTGTCTACAGTTACTTTTTCCTTGAATGCAAAGAACTCGAAGCAGTGAAAACATCATTGAAGTTGACCCTGAAATAAAAAGGACCCTTTGTGTAACATCCCAATTTTTATGGAAATTATTTTATAGCTTCCGACTACTTGAAAATAAATCATAGAGATTGATCACCTCAATGGTTTGTTAAAAGTACGAAGAACAACAAAGATTTATTGTAAACAATTTACTGTTTTAGTAATTAATTCAGATTAATGAGGCTGTAGACGATATCTTGTTTTTAATATGAATTAATCCCAAAAAATGTGAAAGATTGTTATTTGATTAACAAAAATTATTTTATTGAAAGAGCAATAATTTTCAGGATTTAATAAATATTTTCAAGTCATAGTTGGATTTTTCATGGTTTAGTTATTGTATTAATTGTCTGTCTTATGTCATATTTAATATGATTATTATTTTAAAGATTTTGTCTTGATAATTTTATTATTTGACTAATATCTATATGATAAGAGAAATTGAAATTAGTGATCCTCACTAATTTACAGTTTTTATTACGCTGCGAGAATTCTATCGAATTCTACCGTAGCTAGGCAATTGTGTGTGTTTCTAACTGAAACATGCCCAAACGTGATCCAAATTTTATAAAATTTGAGATCTTAGCATTTTCCAATATTTAGGATTTATTGTAATGTTTCTAGAATTTTTGGGCATCAGAAAATATTTAGTGTATTTTCTATGGCCAGAGACTGCCTAATTGCAACGTTTCGGTTCACATTTCGAGAAAACGAGATACATGGGTACTTTTCTTATGCCGCGAGGAACATTTGTAATTTTTGGGTGTGGGGTTATAATTAGAATTATTTTTGGGAGTTTTTAGTATTAAAACCTAATATACGCGTAACACCGCACACCCGGTTGAGCGAGAACGTGACGAAACGAAGCCATGAGCTAAGGGGAATGTATGGCGGCTGCAGCTGGACCAATAGGATGCAAGCCACATGATTGTAGCACACCATTTGGAAAGGAAGCATTTTGATTGGTTTAGGAAGTAATGGGTAGTTAGTTTGGTTAGTTTGTAAGTAATTAGTTAAATTCCAACTTAAGTGAACAATTTTATTCCCACCATGTCCTCATTATTTTCGTGGCTCCCTAGCTGATCTATACTCCATCCTTTCATTTCTTCCATTGTTGGAAAGCTTGAAAAAATTTTGGAAGAGGAAAGCTTTGATTTTTGAAGTTTTTGGAAATCAAAGTGTGCACCCTTGTTTCCTTTCATCTCCATCCTTGTTCAATCGTCATCTATACTCTTGGTAAGCCCCATAAACCTTTCCTCATCTCTCTTGGGTTCCATGATATGGGTTTTGAAGGTTTTAGGAGTTATTTTGGAGTTATGATGCTTGTTTTAGCTAGTATTGTATGATTAGCTTCATAACCCCTTATTTCCTTCCATGAATCACTTTGTTTTTGGTGTTTTTAAGTTTGGAGAAAACCCCTAACCCCTGCTGGCCGAAACTTGAGGATCATTTTAAGCTTTGTTCTTGACTTAGTTTTGTTGTTTTGGAGTTAGTTTTGATGAGTTATACTTGCTAAGTTGGAAACTAGTCAATATGCATGTTTTACATAGTTTTAAGAAAATAAATTTGGTTGAAAATGGGGGCTGGAACCATGACCTTAAACATGATTTTGGAGGATGTTTTAAATTGGTTTTAAAGTGTTGTAAGTGTTGAATAAATTGGCTTAAGGTTAAAGGAATTAAGTGTAGTGAATTTGTATGATTTGAAAATGAAAAGTTTGAAAAGTTTGGGTTTATTCTTAAGGGCTGGAAACCGTACCCTATATGGGTTATTTGGATGATGTCTAATTTGTTTTGAAGAGTGTAAAAGTGTTTAAGAAGTTAGTTTTTGGTTAGGGCTTTAAATCTATAAGGATGTGCAAGTGTAAAGCTTTGAAAAATTGTTTGAAACAAAATTAATTTTGGGGCTGTTTTGTGGTTTTGGAAAACAGCAACCTTTGTAGTGTTAAATGAGTTTGATGAACTTGTTTTTATGGCTTAAAGGTATTACAATTAGTAGATATTAGCTTATGAGTTAAAGGCTAACAAGTTTGCATGATTTAGGAGTTAAAGATTTGAAAACCTTGAAGTTGTTTTGAACTTCCAAAAATCGTGGCCTTCAAGAGTGTTTTGTAACTTGTTCTTGACTTGTATTTATGCTTGAAAATAGTTGTAAAAGTGGTTGATGATTTGATTTAGCAAAACAATTCAAAGAAGTATGATTTTGGGAAAAGTTTGAGTTTATGTTTCAAGAATTGTTTTGAGCTTGTAATAGAATTGTTTCTAAAATTTTGTGACATGTTTTAGTGCTTTGAAAAATGGTTCAAAGTTGGTAAAACACTATTCCAATTGGTAAATTTTGGTTTAGCCATTTTTCTAAGTGTGTAGCTTTTGTAAAAGCTTGAAAACTCGCATGGTTTGAATTTGTTTCATGGCATATGATTAGGTGTGATCCAAATAGGTTAAGTTGGAAAGATTTTAGGCCCTTTTTAGGACTAAAACCGTGGCTGCCCTAGAGTCATAGGACTTGGGTTTTTGGTTCTAATTTTGTTAAGTTTGTGTTGTTAAGGTTCGTGTTTAGGGTACGCCCGAGGTGCGACTTGACGATGGTTTTGAATTTACCTTGCTTGGATTGTTAAAGCGCCCAAGGTAAGGGAAATTCTTACATAATGAGTTTGGGCTTTTCGCCTTGTGTGTTGTTTGCTTGATTGTTGATTGATTGTGTAGTAGTACTTGTAGTATTACTATGTGCTGTTGAGATGTTGTAGCATGAAATGCTGTGTATTGATTTGGCCCTGTGTGGCAAGACTGAATTGTATTGTGTGACTTAAATCATACTTGATTGATTTAATTGGACTTGAAATTGATGATAATATGTTGCATGTTCTTGGCCCGACATGGCATTATGAGCTGTGTTGTTTTCCTTGAATCACCTTGGATTTCATTGGAACTTGGCATTGGATTGGAATATGAAAAATGTTATTGTTGATAATGGGATTAATTAACAATGCGTTGATCGACTGCTATTGGTTGGCGATTTACATCGGTAAATCTGATGCGATTCCACAAGCCGAATTCTGATTTCGTAAGCAAATTGTTAAGGGCATTTTGATTTAAAAGTAAGCGTGAGGGTTTTAGTACAACTAGCCAAAGCTTGCAAGGAAATTTCAATGGAATAATAGTAGAGAAAAGAACTTGAAATAAATAGTACAATTTGCGAAAACGGTTGAGTTAAATGATGCGCCTGGGAAAATTCTGGCTAGGAAAGACTTGGTAATTAAGAGTGTTCGCACCACCTCTCTTTCCTGGGAATTCTTCCAGTGTGTTATTTAGCACAACTAGGGTTTCAACGACCTAGAACTAAAAAGTATTTTCAGATACATAGGAGTGATACAAGAACTGAGAAAGAGATTTCAAAGATCGAGTTTTTGAAAGAATAAAACATAGGGAACCTAGCGTTCCTATTGAGCATATGGGCCATATGTCCTGTGCTGGGACTTAATGTCCTGCTTGCGTGCGCATTTTCTTGATTAAGGATTGGACCTAGTGTTCCGTATGGTGTGCCTAGTATCTCAACCTAAAAATTGAGCCTAGTGTTCCGCATTACGTGCCAAGAGTTCTGATCTAAGATTGGGACTAGCGTTCCGCAATTGAACACCCGGACTTTGTGTCCTATGTTGAATTCTTAGTTAATTAAGATTTGGAAACCCACTAAGTTGAGTGAGTGAGGGTTCGTCGATCCGCATTGATTAATTAAAACATTACTCGGGCACTCACTACGGTGAGCATGCCATATTGTTGAATTTGTTGGATATCATTCGGGCGTTCACTACGGTGAGCATGCCATATTGTTGAATTTGTTTGGAAGCGTACTAACCATTGAGCATCGACACTCGGAGCGTTTGATTGCTCTTAAAGACTTCAAAAGACGAGTTGTCATGTCACTCGTAGCGTTTGATTGGTCGTACAGACTTCAAAATGCAAGTTGACACTGCATTGCGTAAGTAGAGGCACGCCAAAGTAGTGGCAAGCCTAAGCAGAGGCTATTTTGTTCGGACGTTGGGAACGTAGTCCCCATCATACTGCTGGCCTATTAAGGCTGCAGGTGTATACACAACTTGCCATACTGCATTGACATGCATAGCTAACCACATTTATGATATGTGATGAATTGTTTAATGAATTGGATATTGTGATGACTTGATCACTTATCTGTTGATAGATTTGTCTGCTCACATACAATAGTTTGATATTGTAGTGACTTGATTGTTGATCTATTGGTTGTTTTGGTTGCTCACATGCAATGCTTGATATACCATGATGATGTGTGCGGTCTATTAAGTATGTATATGTATATAAAAGCATATTGTTGTATTATATATGTATATGTTGTTTGCATGCGATATAGCCTATGATAAACTCGTGGACAAAGGATTTACCCTTGCACTGTTGTTGGATTGGATGTCCTTATGAATGTCACTTCCAGATGGAGTTCGGTAGCTGTCGCAGCTTCGTCTTTCAGGAGCATTGAAGATTGAGCCAGTGGAGGAAGATTCCTCTGAGTACCTCATGTTTGATCTTGCTGAGCTGGTTCTCAGTAAGGGTTGTAGTTGTTGGCTAGCTTAGCTTAGGGTATTGTATGTTTGTGTAATTACTCATTGTCTTGTAATTACTCTTTTCAGAAAACCTCTTCTTAGTGCGAAATGATTATGTTATGTGAAGTATTATTTTGTGATGCATTATACTTTGATAATTGCAAAAGTCTGAATTGGCATCATTTAGAAAACTGTAGTACTCTATGTCTCATTTTGAAAAGGGTTTCAAAGGAAAGAAAATGAAAAGAAAAAAAAAAGAAAAGAAAAATTTACTCCTATTTTTCCATTGCGAAATACATAAGAGTACTCTTTAACTGAAAGCATACAAGCATTAAATGTTTTCAGCATTAGATTGGGTTGCACAGTAGCGCTCCTGAATCGGGGTGTTACAATGGTGGTATCAGAGCAGTTCGGTTCTATCCGGATCGCTTTGGGTTAAGCTGGCCTAGATTGTCGGGAATTGTCGGGTATAAGTCTGTTATGCCTAGGTTATGTGGACTTGGTTGTGATTGTCTGTGATGTTTCCTAGCTGAAACAGGTATGATATTGTGTGAAATTGTGTGCGATCATTTCAGATGATTGAATTTGTTGTGGAGATTTGGTTAGTTTACTTTGTAGAAATTTGATGCCTTCGGGGCGAGCGAATCCTTCTGCTAGTGCTAGTAACTTAGATGTGAATCACGTAATTCAGGTGATAGTCTGGATAGCAACTGTCGCACAACAGATTGCCGCAGAGAATCAACACGATTGACTAAGTCAACGAACGGAGGAGCGAGCTATTGGAGGTTCAGTTAGGCCAAATTATCTGAACCAAGGACAAAGGACAAAGATGAAGTCATCAACAAGGAACATCTCATTTCCATCCTCAGGGAAATGACCATAGCTAGGATCGTCTTGTGGCATAGGCTATTGGGAATGGCCAGGAGTTGAAGTGGAACTGTCATCAATGTGGAAGCAAGGAACAGTTAGCTGAAGAATACTCATTGAAGGACCGACTATGTTGTGACTGCAAGTAGCCAGGACATATTTCTAAGGACTATCAATTGCCAGATGTGGATGCTGCGAAGGTTACGTGCCCAACTACTGAAGGATATGTCTACATGGTAGACAAATGACGGAATCACAAGTATCGATAGCCGAAGACGCACTACTTCAACGGTGAAGATGAGGAGCACAACGGTAACAGTAACCAACCAAGGAAAGATTATGCTTTAACTACAAGGAATTGGGATATCTGTCCAGAGACTGCAAAGCACCACGAGGTGAGTCTATTGTCGACAATGTTGAACTACAAGACCAACCACTAAGGAACGTGTCTACACCCTAAGTAGAGCAGAGAACTCATCATCTGAAGACTTCGTCTCAGGAAATGCGACACAATGGAGCTGAGCGGGCCAAGATTTACGAGAGAGATTATCCATAGGTGACGCTATAATTATCTTACTATATGTATTATGGTGTGTGCGTGGTTCTAAATATAGACCACATAAGTGTTTTAACTCTGTGACGTATTTTATTATTATACTAGATTCCAAAATCCAAATTTTCAATATACTTTTGGTATTACGATGTATGTTCTTGTAATCGTCGTATAATTATTTGTGATTTATGCTGTTGTTGATTTTGTGGTTAATGATTTTTAGAATTTTCCTTTCTTTTAATGTCATAAAATCGTGGGTTTTTGAAGAACTTGTGGGTGAGTATTTCAAATTACTTAAGCTTTTGATTTTGGGTTGTTTTAAATTGTTTTATTGATGGCTTTGGAAAATTTTTCTTTTCTTTTGTTGTATGAAAACAATTATTTATGTGATTATTTTGTGAGCGTATTTCTTATACGCGGATATTTTAGAGCGCGTTGAATTAAATTTCTCTTAATAATTTAATTTACGTGATTTGTCGCCAATCGAGCAACTGATTACGCGACTACCCTGACACAGCAAATTAGAGCGACGCCGAGACCATGGGGCTAATTCAAGAGAGCATTTTTGAGTAGGTGAGAATTGTTAGTGGGAGTATGGTGTCATGATCATTGGTTAAACAATTTTGCAAAATCCTATTCCACCTTATCTTGTCTTTAGACACTTAGATGGCTTAGTAGAATTTTTGGGGTGGGGGTCATTTTTCCTTTCACATTCTCCTTAGCCAATTCCTCTTAATAATAGAGGGGAGAATAAATTTTCTAGCGTGTTGGTGTTGGTGGAGAACTTCAACTTCCTTCTTTTTCTTCCTTTGTGAACCGTGAGGTATTTTGCTTCAGGACCTTCATTCTTCCTTCATCCTTCTCCTAACTCGTGCCCAATCGTGTGGTGGTGAGAGGTGTGAGAAAACCAAACCTTCATCTTCTTCTTTCTCCTGCAAACCGCGAGCCTTAGGATGATTTTTGTGATGGATCCTCTCACATTTCTGAATGTAATAATGTTGTTGGTGATTTTGTGGTTGTTAATCGTAGCAATCCTCCTCTCTCTTCATGTTTCCAAACCACGGGTTCCTGGAAGGTTTTAGGTGAGTGTCATAGTTCTTTTGTTTTCCACTCTTGTGTCTTTGTTAACGATCTCATTGAAGATGGTTTTAAGTTTTTAAATGGTATTTGTTAAAACTATGATTTAGTAGTAGAAGTTTGGAAAGATTTTGTTTTCTTTTGTTGTAAAAGATAATTCAAATTTTTTAGTCCATCTTGTCTTGTTGGTGTTAGCATGTAGCCGTAACCCGGTGTCGTCGTGGCTGTGTTCGTGATCATGATGGAGTAGAGGTCGTAGTTTGGAATAAAGCATCTTTTGCGAGGACTTCTTCAACATGGGCG
This sequence comes from Calophaca sinica, assembly GCA_037113605.1. NCBI lineage: Eukaryota > Viridiplantae > Streptophyta > Magnoliopsida > Fabales > Fabaceae > Calophaca > Calophaca sinica. The sequence continues at coordinate 62,412,197 of CM073733.1, forward strand.
CGTAGTACTGTGTTTTGTAGACATTTAAGTTGATGATGTAGTGCCTTACTTTAGTAAGGATATATGAATAAAATGTATGTTTTGTGTTTCATTGTTTGAGTGTAATAATTATTATGTTGTATTAAATTTCAAAGTTCAAAATTTATGATATATGTTTTTAGTATTAAGTTATGACTTTTCATAATTTTGATTTTGTTTCGGTTTGCAAGTTAATTTTCGGGGACGAAATTTTTTTTAAGGAGGGTGGTAATGTAACATCCCAATTTTTATGAAAATTATTTTATAGCTTCCGACTACTTGAAAATAAATCATAGAGATTGATCACCTCAATGGTTTGTTAAAAGTACGAAGAACAACAAAGATTTATTGTAAACAATTTACTGTTTTAGTAATTAATTCAGATTAACAGACAGTGTAGACGTATACTGTTTTTAATATGAATTAATCCCAAAAAATGTGAAAGATTGTTATTTGATTAACAAAAATTATTTTATTGAAAGAGCAATAATTTTCAGGATTTAATAAATATTTTCAAGTCATAGTTGGATTTTTCATAGTTTAATTATTGTATTAATTGTCTGTTTTATGTCATATTTAATATGACTATTATTTTAAAGATTTTGTCTTGATAATTTTATTATTTGAATAATATCTATATGATAAGAGAAATTGAAATTAGTGATCCTCACTAATTTACAGTTTTTATTACGCTGCGAGAACTCTATCGAATTCTGCCGTAGCTAGGCTATTGTGTGTGTTTCTAACTGAAACATGCCCAAACGTGATCCAAATTTTATAAAATTTGAGATCTTAGCATTTTCCAATATTTAGGATTTATTTTAATTTTTCTAGAATTTTTGGGCATCAGAAAATATTTAGTGTATTTTCTATGGCCAGAGACTGCCTAATTGCGACGTTTCGGTTCGCATTTCGAGAAAACGAGATACATGGGTACTTTTCTTATGCCGCGAGGAAAATTTGTGATTTTTGGGTGTGGGGTTATAAATAGAATTATTTTTGGGAGTTTTTAGTATTAAAACCTAATATACGCGTAACACCGCGCACCCGGTTGAGCGAAAACGCGACGAAACGAAGCCATGAGCTAAGGGGAATGAATGGCGGCTGCAGCTGGACCAATAGGATGCAAGCCACATGATTGTAGCACACCATTTGGAAAGGATGCATTTTGATTGGTTTAGGAAGTAATGGGTAGTTAGTTTGTTAAGTTAGTTTGGTTAGTTTGTAAGTAATTAGTTAAATTCCATCTTAAGTGAACAATTTTATTCCCACCTTGTCCTCATTATTTTCGTGGCTCCCTAGCTGGTCTATGCTCCATCCTTTCATTTCTTCCATTGTTGGAAAGCTTGAAAAAAAATTTGGAAGAGGAAAGCTTTGATTTTTGAAGTTTTTGGAGATCAAAGTGTGCACCCTTGTTTCCTTTCATCTCCATCCTTGTTCAATCGTCATCTATACTCTTGGTAAGCCCCATAAACCTTTCCTCATCTCTCTTGGGTTCCATGATATGGGTTTTGAAGGTTTTAGGAGTTATTTTGGAGTTATGATGCTTGTTTTAGCTAGTATTGTATGATTAGCTTCATAACCCCTTATTTCCTTCCATGAATCACTTTGTTTTTGGTGTTTTTAAGTTTGGAGAAAACCCCTAACCCCTTCTGGCCGAAACTTGAGGATCATTTTAAGCTTTGTTCTTGACTTAGTTTTGTTGTTTTGGAGTTAGTTTTGATGAGTTATACTTGCTACGTTGGAAACTAGTCAATATGCATGTTTTACATAGTTTTAAGAAAATAAATTTGGTTGAAAATGGGGGCTGGAACCGTGACCTCAAACATGATTTTGGAGGATATTTTAAATTGGTTTTAAAGTGTTGTAAGTGTTGAATAAATTGGCTTAAGGTTAAAGGAATTAAGTGTAGTGAATTTGTATGATTTGAAAATGAAAAGTTTGAAAAGTTTGGGTTTATTCTTAAGGGCTGGAAACCGTACCCTATATGGGTTATTTTGATGATGTCTAATTTGTTTTAAAGAGTGTAAAAGTGTTTAAGAAGTTAGTTTTTGGTTAGGGCTTTAAATCTATAAGGATGTGCAAGTGTAAAGCTTTGAAAAATTGTTTGAAACAAAATTAATTTTGGGGCTGTTTTGTGGTTTTGGAAAACAGCAACCTTTGTAGTGTTAAATGAGTTTGATGAACTTGTTTTTATGGCTTAAAGGTATTACAATTAGTAGATATTAGCTTCTGAGTTAAAGGCTAACAAGTTTGCATGATTTAGGAGTTAAAGATTTGAAAACCTTGAAGTTGTTTTGAACTTCCAAAAATCGTGGCCTTCAAGAGTGTTTTGTAACTTGTTCTTGACTTGTATTTATGCTTGAAAATAGTTGTAAAAGTGGTTGATGATTTGATTTAGCAAAACAATTCAAAGAAGTATGATTTTGGGAAAAGTTTGAGTTTATGTTTCAAGAATTGTTTTGAGCTTGTAATAGAATTGTTTCTAAAATTTTGTGGCATGTTTTAGTGCTTTAAAAAATGGTTCAAAGTTGGCAAAACACTATTCATTTGGTAAAACACTATTCCAATTGGTAAATTTTGGTTTAGCCATTTTTCTAAGTGTGTAGCTTTTGTAAAAGCTTGAAAACTTGCATGGTTTGAATTTGTTTCATGGCATATGATTAGGTGTGATCCAAATAGGTTAAGTTGGAAAGATTTTAGGCCCCTTTTTAGGACTAAAACCGTGGCTACCCTAGAGTCATAGGACTTGGGTTTTTGGTTCTAATTTTGTTAAGTTTGTGTTGTTAAGGTTCGTGTTTAGGGTACGCGCGAGGTGCGACTTGACGATGGTTTTGAATTTACCTTGCTTGGATTGTTAAAGCGCCCAAGGTAAGGAAAATTCTTACATAATGAGTTTGGGCTTTTCGCCTTGTGTGTTGTTTGCTTGATTGTTGATTGATTGTGTAGTAGTACTTGTAGTATTACTATGTGCTGTTGAGATGTTGTAGCATGAAATGCTGTGTATTGATTTGGCCCTGTGTGGCAAGACTGAATTGTATTGTGTGACTTAAATCATACTTGATTGATTTAATTGGACTTGAAATTGATGATAATATGTAGCATGTTCTTGGCCCGGCGTGGCATTATGAGTTGTGTTGTTTTCCTTGAATCACCTTGGATTTCATTGGAACTTGGCATTGAATTGGAATATGAAAAATGTTATTGTTGATAATGAGATTAATTAACAATGTGTTGATCGACTGCTATTGGTTGACGATTTACATCGGTAAATCTGATGCGATTCCACAAGCCGAATTCTGATTACGTAAGCAAATTGTTAAGGGCATTTTGATTTAAAAGTAAGCGTGAGGGTTTTAGTACAACTAGCCAAAGCTTGCAAGGAAATTTCAATGGAATAATAGTAGATAAAAGAACTTGAAATAAATAGTACAATTGCGAAAACGGTTGAGTTAAATGATGCGCCTGGGAAAATTCTGGCTAGGAAAGACTTGGTAATTTAGAGTGTTCGCACCACCTCTCTTTCCTGGGAATTCTTCCAGTGTGTTATTTAGCACAACTAGGGTTTCAACGACCTAGAACTAAAAAGTATTTTCAGATACATAGGAGTGATACAAGAACTGAGAAAGAGATTTCAAAGATCGAGTTTTTGAAAGAATAAAACATAGGGAACCTAGCGTTCCTATTGAGCATATGGGCCATGTGTCCTGTGCTGGGACTTAATGTCCTATTTGCGTGCGTATTTTCTTGATTAAGGATTGGACCTAGTGTTCCGTATAGCGTGCCTAGTATCTCAACCTAAAAATTGAGCCTAGTGTTCCGCATTACGTGCCTAGAGTTCTGATCTAAGATTGGGACTAGCGTTCCGCAATTGATCACCCGGACTTTGTGTCCTGTGTTGAATTCTTAGTTAATTAAGATTTGGAAACCCACTAAGTTGAGTGAGTGAGGGTTCGTCTATCCGCATTGATTAATTAAAACATTACTCGGGCACTCACTACGGTGAGCATGCCATATTGTTGAATTGTTGGATATCACTCGGGCGTTCACTACGGTGAGCATGCCATATTGTTGAATTTGTTGGATATCATTCAGGCGTTCACTACGGTGACCATGCCATATTGTTGAATTTGTTTGGATGCGTACTAACCCTTGAGCATCGACACTCGGAGCGTTTGATTGCTCTTAAAGACTTCAAAAGACGAGTTGTCATGTCACTCGTAGCGTTTGATTGGTCGTACAGACTTCAAAAGGCGAGTTGACACTGCATTGCCTAAGTAGAGGCACGCCAAAGTAGTGGCCAGCCAAAGTAGTGGAAAGCTTAAGCAGAGGGTATTTTGTTCGGACGTTGTGAAAGTAGTCCCCATCATACTGCTGGCCTATTAAGGCTGCAAGTGTATACACAACTTGCCATACTGCATTGACATGCATAGCTAACCACATTCATGATAAGTGATGAATTGTTTGATGAATTGGATATTGTGATGACTTGATCACTTATCTATTGATAGATTTACCTGCTCACATACAATAGTTTGATATTGTAGTGACTTGATTGTTGATCTGTTGGTTGTTTTGGTTGCTCACATGCAATGCTTGATATACCATGATGATGCATGCGGTCTATTAAGTATGTATATGTATATAAAAGCATGTTGTTGTATTATATATGTATATGTTGTTTGCATGCGATATAGCCTATGATAAACTCGTGGACAAAGGATTTACCCTTGCACTGTTGTTGGATTGGATGTCCTTATGAATGTCACTTCCAAATGGAGTTCGGTAGCTGTCGCAGCTTCGTCTTTCAGGAGCATTGAAGATTGAGCCAGTGGAGGAAGATTCCTCTGAGTACCTCATGTTTGATCTTGCTGAGCTGTTTCTCAGTAAGGGTTGTAGTTGTTGGCCAGCTTAGCTTAGGGTATTGTATGTTTGTGTAATTACTCATTGTCTTGTAATTACTCTTTTCTGAAAACCTCGGCTTTGTGCGAAATGATTATGTTATGTGAAGTATTATTTTGTGATGCATTATACTCTGATAATTGCAAAAGTCTGAATTGGCATCATTTAGAAAACTGTAGTACTCTATGTCTCATTTTGAAAAGGGTTTCAAAGGAAAGAAAATGAAAAAAAAAGAAAAGAAATATTTACTACTATTTTTCCATTGCGAAATACATAAGAGTACTCTTTAACTGAAAGCATACAAGCATTAAATGTTTTCAGCATTAGATTGGGTTGCACAGTAGCGCTCCGGAATCGGGGTGTTACACTTTGCATTCTAAGAAGAGAAGAAAGGCAAAGAAGAGTTGAAACAGAGCAACAAGCTGCAACCATGGCGGCCAATGAAGATAACAGGCCGCTTAAAGAATTTGCAGCACCTACAGTTAGAGGCTTGCAGTCGAGGATTGGAAGGCCTGAAATTACAGCCACCCAGTTCACCATACCACCGGTCTTATTGTCCATGACAAGACAGAATCAATTTGGTGGTTTACCTGCTGAGGACCCAACTTAGCACATTGAGAACTTCCTGGAGAACTATGACACCATTAGAATCCAAGGTGCTAAAAAATTGATGTTATTTGTCTCAGGTTGTTCATGTCCTCTCTAACAGGCAAAGCCAAGGCTTGGTTGAAGTCGGTACCTACAAATACAATTACTACATGGGCTCAGTTGGAACAAGCCTTCCTTGATAAGTTCTTTCAACCTTCCAAGACTGTACATCTCAGAGCTTAGATTACCTCCTTCACTCAAAAAGAGGGGGAATCCTTGTTAGAAGCGTGGGAAATGTACAAGGCATATATGTAGGCGTGTCCCTATCATAGACTCCCTAAGTGGTTGCTTGTCCACACATTCTACAATGGTCTGACATATCCTGCTAAGGTGACTTTGGACTCCACTGCAGATGGAGCTTTCATGAACAAGTCACTCAACGAAGCCTCTGCAATAATAGAAAACATTGCCGCCAACCATTCTCAATGGGGCAGTGAAAGAAGCAACAACCCGAAAAAGATTGTGGGGGGGGGGAATTTGAAGTTGAAGGGGTTGACTTGATCATGGTAAAATTTGATGCCTTGAACCAACGCTTTGATAAGCTTGAGAAAGGTAAAGCCAGTGTCAGTGCAATGAATGCCTCCAATGTTATATGTGAATTTTGTGGTAAGCTGGGACATTCTACCTGGAATTGTCAATTTGGGACTGAGCAACCGGAGGGGCAAGTGAATGTTGTCAGCAGCTTTGGTCAAGGGAAGTAAAATGACCCATATTCTTCCACGTACAACCCCGGTTGTAAAAATCACCCAAATTTTTCTTACCGGAACAACCAGGACCAAGCCAGGCAAGGTAACGGTAAACCTTCTGCAGGTCAACCTCAGGTACAAAAATCTAAACTTGAATCTCTTCTAGAAAATTTTGTTGAATCCCAAATGAAGCAAAATGAGGAGTTTAGGCAACATGGGCAAGTTGTAACTGGAGCTATTAAGGAATTAACATCTAAGGTAGACAGTTTGGCTATTCACCGTAAGATGTTAGAAACCCAAATTTCCCAATTAGCTAGCTCCTATAGTGCTCCTTAAGGTAAACTTCCCAGTAAGCCCGAAGTCAACCTAAATGAGCAAGTTAATGTCATAACAACCAGAAGTGGTAGGCAAACAAAAGACCCTAAGCCTAGGAAGGAGAGTGATAAGGTAGAAAGGGATATAGATGTAGAAACTGCTAAGAAACCAAATTTGAAAGAAAATGAAAAAAGAAGCGGTGTCTACATATGTTTCCCCAAAGCCTTATCAACCTCCGGTCCCTTTCCCTCAAAGGTTAGTCAAAGCCAAACTTGATAAGCAATTTGGGAAATTTTGGAAGTTATTAATAAGCTGCATATCAATATTCCCTTCACTAAAGCTTTGCAACAAATGCCTTCTTATGCTAAATTTTTGAAAGAAATTTTGTCTAAGAAAAGAAGGCTAGGGGAAGATGAGATTATGGCTTTGACTGAGGAGTGTAGTGCTGTAATTCAGAATAAGTTACCCCCGAAGCTAAAAGATCTGGGTAGTTTCACTATCCCTTTTTCTATAGGCAACACTAATTTTGAAAAGGCTCTCTGTGATCTAGGAGCTAGTGTGAGTCTCATGCCACTCTCTATTTGTGAAAAATTAGGCCTAGGCGAATTAAAGCCTACAAGACTCTCACTGACTTTGGCGGATCGATCCGTCAAATACCCCACTGGCATCTTGGAGGATGTTCCTATTAGAGTGGGGAAATTCTTTGTGCCTGTTGATTTTGTTGTCTTGATATGGCTGAAGATGAGTAAATCCCCATTATTCTTGATAGACCATTCTTGGAAGGCGAAGGGGTCAAAATACCTTAAAGTTTGGAAGGTGAAGGGAAATGCCACCCCCAAGTTAGAACCGGGCTTAGCACTTACAAGGGTCAAACTAGTGACTTTAAACAAGCGCTTCTTGGGAGGCAACCCAAGTTTTTAGTGAGTTCTTTTCATCTCATCCTTGCTTCAACTCAATTCCTTACATTGGGGACAGTGTAAATTTTTAAGCTTGGGGTAAGGGATTTTCATTTTTGCATTTAGTCTTTGCGTCTCATTTTTTTGCATTGCATTTTGTGTTAAATCTCATTTTTTTTTCCATTGCATTTTGTGCTAAATTTTGATTTTGTTCGCATCATTTTATCCCCTAATTGTCCTGCTATCCTCTTGTGTTGTTAATGTATGCCATATAATCTCTTTGGAATTGAAGATTGCTATGATTTGGAATCCAATTATTTTATCTTGTGATGGGCTTAAAGGTAGTGATTCTTATTGTACGTAGAGATAATCTTCTGATAAGTTAAGAATTAGTATGTGGCACTTTGATTTGATGTTTCTCACTGGTTTTAACTTCTAAATGTGAGATTTGAGCTTATATTAGGGGCTTGTTCTTCATCATGTTTTGATGCCCCTTTCTCCTTGTATGAGTGTGTTCCTCTTGATTGTGCTCTCTAGAACTTGACTTGAAACTTTTTCAAAACTTGAAAATTTTTTATTACACACTTGAATATGATTAAGGCATTTTAGGCAATTTATTTCAAGACTCTGATTTTTGAATGAAAGCGTCTTCTAGTTGCCCCTTTTGAGCCTTGATTGAAATAAATTTTCTTGTTACCCATGCTTTTGCCAAATGTTTAAGGTACCTTTTAGAGTAAGTTTAAGGGAGCAATTGGATGCTTGATCTCGTTTGAATGTTGATGCTTAATCTTGGGATATCTTCTGTTGTTTAGCTCCTCACCAATAATTATTGCAAAATCTCAAATGAGGGAGAATAAAATAAAATAATAAAAAAAAAGAAAGGTAAAACAACAGAAGCGAAGAAAAATGAAAAGATTTTGAAAGCAAAAAGGGAAAAATGATTGCTTCACATATTTTGCTTTAAAAGGGCTGCTTTAATTGATCATTTTGAAAGCCCTTGAATTTCCCTTCCTTGTTTTTATCCCACCTTACAACCAATATCCCATGGCCACGTTACAACCTTTTGAAGACCTTTTGATTCTTGTGTGTTTTCATTAATTATTTACTGAGATTTGGTTAATATTCAAGCCTATGGTAGAGCACTTTCATTGATGGATATGAGCGAATTGTCTTAACCCTCAAACACTTGGTGAGTGGTAAAGAGAGTGCCCCTATTAGTGAGAGACATGATCTTAGAGAGCATAAGTTTCTAATTGGACTTGATTTTTGATTGTGTCTATTGTCTTTGTTAGCTATTAGCCTATTGCTTGATCTTGCTTTTATCTCAGGTTCCTTATCTATTGCATCTCTTATTTCCCATTCTATCTTTGGCCATAATAATTGCTTGAGGACAAGCAAAATTCTAAGCTTGGGGTAATTTGATGTGATCGAAATAGCATATAGTTTAGTGCTAGTTTTACATTGCATCTTAGTCTTTTTAACGATTTTAATTCATGTTATTTATGCATTTTGTTTGATTTGAATAATGCACTTGGAATTGGTTCTTTTGTGCTTAAAGGAAGGTATTTGTCCTAGGAAAAAAGAGAAAAATCACTTGGATGGAAGCCAAAACCATTTTGGGAGTGAAAACATCAAAAATGGCACATAAGAGTGGAAGCACGACCTACCTATGCCCAGGAGCACGACCGTCCTTCGAGGTGGATTTTGTGTTGCGTTCCCGTGCGAGAAACAGAACATTCCACGGCCATGCCGTGCCACCAAGCACGGTCGTGCCTCGTCTCATAGATTTGCGTGTAGAGTTCCTAGTGCAGCAGGGCCAGGCCGTGACAGGCACCACGGTTGTGCTGCAACGCGTCCAGACTTCGCAATTTCGTGGTTTTCACTGTTTTTACTTGGGTTTTCACCCTTTTTTGACCTAGCCTATAAATAGACACTTTAAACACTTTCCTAGGGTTTGAATTTGATATTTTGGAGGCACGGTGAAGGATAGGATTGAATCTCTTCCTCTCTTCTTCATGAGTTTCTGATTTGGATATTCTTTCTCCATGGATTCTATTCTATCTATCATGTAAGAGTAGTTTCCCTTGTTCTAGGATTTGGGGCTATGCCCTTTGATGTCTCTAGAATGAATATTTGTTAGACTCTCTTATTACTTTGAATGCAATTTGATTCTGTTCTTATTATTATTAGTTCTTATGAATTCGGTGCGCACTTGTTCATATGCGTTAGATTTCTACGGATGAACTGAGAGGGGAACCTAGTTATCGGAACTATAAGAACGGAACTTAGGACTAAAATCACAAGAGTAGTTTTTAGTCCTTCGAGTATAAAACAAGCATCATATTTCTTAATGGGTTTAATTAAATTTCAATTACCACGAGTTGTATCGCTTAAACACGGTTTCCGTATCCTGAGAGGGAACTTTTACTAATTTAGGATAGCTTGCCTTCAATTGAAATCTTTCGTTAATAAGAGAGTAGTCAATTAGGATTTCAGAGCATCATTGTTGTACCCGCGGTCCTAGAAGCTTTTCCATATTATTAAAATCATGGCTTAATTAGCAATTTGGTCCCTTAACTTATTTTTGAGGTTCAATTTGGTCCTTTAACTATTTTTTGGGGAAAATAAGTCCTTTAAGTTTTTAAGTTGGGTCAAATAGGTCCTTTTAGGCCTTAAGTTTTTAAGTTGGGTCAAATAGGTCCCTTAAGTTTTTAAGTTGGGTCAAATAGGTCCCTTAAGTTTTTAAGTTGGGCCAAATAGGTCCTTTAAGTTTTAAGTTGGGTCAAATAGGTCCTTTCTGTTGATGTTTGTTTATGTTGGTATGTTTAGATGAGGCGCAGGTTAGCCTCATAGGCTTCATGTTCTGGATGACTGTATTGTATTTCTTACACTATGCTTACTTTTACACTCTGATAACCTAGGCCATACTGATGAGGCCATCTTTTGAGAAAACCTATATATGTATTTTATGACACTAGTTACTTCACCGTGACGCGTTATCGTCTTATTTATGTTTTGGTTTTAATTCCCTCGTATTTTTATTAACGCTAATTACGCGAGTTAGGCTAATTATGTGGAATAAAGCATAGATAGGGTAACGGGGTGTTACACAGGGTCTCATCAAAATCATCACCTCCTCCAACTCGCGAGGTCTCTCCATTCCTTGCTTCATTCACTCTCTCACGCGTAGTTCTGCTGCAACGAGCCATGAAGTCCTGAAAAAAAAATCATTAGCTCGAGGTTCATAAGATATAAAGAATCATAGAAGTATATGCAATATATCTTATGAATTTCAAACTTGTCACCTTTATTCAAGGCAATAAAGATAACACGGACACTCTACCCAACTTCTAAAAATAGTCATATTTGGTGGGGATACGACTAGACTTAGCCAGAATTAACATCCTAAATGACCTCACAGTCCGGTTTGGGCCGAACTGCTCTGATACCACAAATGTAACACTCCATAGTCCTATTCATGCTTTATTCTAATAATTAGCCTAACTCGCATAATTAGCGTGGATAAAAATACGAGGGAATTAAAACTAAAATATAAATAAGACTACGACGCGCTACAGTGAAGTAAACTATGTGTCTCGCATGCAAATATATAGATAGGTACATAGCATCAGAGTGCATAAGCGTAGTGTATGAGATAAAGATACAGTCATCCCAAAAGTTAACCTGTGAGGCTAACCTGCTGCCTCAACTAAGTAAAATAACAAAAACAAAACATAAACAACAAGACTCTTGGCCAACCACATCCAAACACCTTAGCGAGGGGGAACTGAGTGCTCTCACTCTGAGACCCCACCCGCCTTGGAAACAAACGTCGATAGTCATGAGCTGTCAAGTGGCGAGAGGGACCAGATGTCGCTTCTCTCTTACGTCTCTGTCTCCCACGGTGGCTAGACTCACTGTGATGGCTATCAGGTCGCATCGACATCGGCTGAGGCGGCATCGGTGGATAACCTCCATAGCCAAAACCTGGTGGAAACCCTGGCACCTGCCACATCTACTGAAAGGGAATCCTCTGACAAATTCGGAAATCACCCGAGAAGCTGGCTATAGGAAAACGTGGAATCCTGAAGTAGATGGAAATGGTACCAGTGTAGATCACTGCCTGACGCACATGGTCAATCTCCCACCCCATGTCGTCGAAATCATGATATTGAATCTCAAAGTCACCCCATACGGGGATCCGTGGGGGTAGGAGCATCGACGGGTGCATCATCATGAACTGCTCCATCAAATGCTGCTGCGGCTGTATCGTCCTCCTCAACAAAGTCTAACATAGCAATAATACATATATAGACAAACATACAAACACAAGGAGATAAGAACCACATCCATCAAAAAGTGGGAAATGCATAAGTAGAAAGAGTGTTAGACAATCAAACAGATAATCACATGTATAACAAATAAGATCTAACTACCCTTTTCCACTTACCCCATGTCTCTTAATGTATTGTGCACCATCGCATCTTTTCTGTACTATTGTCACTGTACTCCCCATTTCCGTTAGGAATACTTATTAGCAAACCCCGCTTTTCGTTAGGGTTGTCGTCCCCCTTTCCCGTTAGGGACTCCCGTCTCCTTTTTTCGATAGAGCATGGGGCAATACTAGCCTAGTCCACGAGGTATTCCCTTTTTCCCGATAGGGAAAGGAGTGGATCTAACCTGCTAAGCGAGATATTACCCATTCCCGTTAGGGATTCTCTCCACACCACATACTCGTCAAGAATGGAGTGGTTACTAATGCAATATCATATGCATGCATCCAACACCTCATAATCATATGCCTCACATCATGTTTTGCACACATTCCCAAAAATACCCTTTTTATCATATTAATGCATGTTGGAAATTATACTCAGGCATATAGCATGCTAAGACAACGTACAACACCTATTTCACATAATACACATTTAATCATGTTACCCTAAGCATGTTGCTAATCTCATAAACCACAAATATCACAACTTACTGTTAAACATATTAACAAGCAATAACATTTAATAATAAAATAATCCTATGTTGGTTGAAGGGTCTACCACGCTTATCCTTAAATGTAGCACACTGTAACTCCTATCCTTAGGTGCTACTGACATCAACCCCTAGTTGGGCTTAGGTCGCCCTACACATGCCAAACAGTCATTTCTACTATACAGAACCCACTGAAAGTGCATTCTTTCTCCCACTTGGTATTCAGAGAATTCGGAAACACAACTGGATACTGAGACACACCCATGAACTCACGAGCTAACACCCCAACACTCCCACACTATGCTCAGGTTCTGCCAACAACAATAAACAAGTCCAGAGTTACTAAACAGTTTCACCGAGCATGCCAGACCAATCCACAGTTAACCAGAAACACACAAATGCACTCAGATTAGAATTAGGGCAACTAATAAATTACTAAAATATAAGGAAAGCCACGGTCAGGGGCTGACCATCAAGGTTCAGTACCTCAACTTACCCGAAAACAACGTCATACAAGGTTTCACGGTCAACTGGTACCCGTACTATTGCCAAAACCCTAAAACACGAAAAACAGTTAATGAGGGACCATACAAACCATTAAGGCAATCACGAAATTAGAGTTAGGACATGGACAACAGACACTTTGGTCTGTGTCTCGTGGTCCAAGGAATCTCCTCCGGGAGTTTAGGCAAAACCCTAGCTCGTTCGGTCAAACCGGGGTCCAAACCACAGTCTAATTAGGGCTAGGAACTAGAACCACTTCAAGAATCACAATTGACTAACTGAAAACAAAGACGAACAGTAGAGGGTGTTAGTTTTACCTCGACGAAACAGCGATCGGAGATAAGCCCTAACAAACCCGAACGGTAATAGACGAGGTTACACCGTCGGATTGATGAACAGAGGATTGAGATGGGTTTGAGGATGACCACCAAGCTTGGATGTCTCAACAATAGTGAAAAACTGATCTTGGGTGTTCTATGGTCGTCCAAGAGGTAAAGAAATGAAAAATCTAATTTAAGGGATTAATGGGCTTAAATAGCCAAAAATGATACACTGGGCGCGCGCCACGCGTGGCCCTTAGTGCACTTGGCGCGCGCCATGCGCCCCTCCCATAACACAGCGCACATCACACGCATTTGGCACTCTCCACGCGTGTCTGCGACAGTTGCTTCGTCCTGGAGGAGTCTCATGCATGTCTGCCACGTGTCGCATTCCCATTGGATCATGCGCCACGTATCAAAACTGATTCAGAGGATGCTGGCACACAATGCACCAGCGCGCGTCACACGCTTTCACAGGCTAAGCAGGGACGCGTCACGCGCTCCTGCGCAGACTTGTCTATTTTTGCATGATTTCTTCGATTTTGACTTCCGTGCGGTCCAGAACTCGATACCCTAATACTTAAACATGATTCCTAACAAAAGAGGACATCAAATGGGCTCAAGAATAAAGATTCAAGGTCTCAAATACTCGTCCAGAAATTCACACTCGCTAAGGGGCACGAACACACAAAACCTTAATTCTGACTCTGATTGTTCTCAAACTTTACCAGGCTTCTAAGACTCATACCAAAACCTTATCAAACACTATTCCAACCTCAAATAACATACCAATCCTCAACACATGCTCTCTAACAAACACAAAAGCGAGCACATAGCCAAAAGATCAAACACACAGTCAAATACACACAAATCCCGCCTAGGGCACACAACTACACTTAGCCACAAATAAGCACACACTAAGCAAGATTAGAAAATGAGGATGTTACACCAGTCACGTTGCAGGCAGCGAACCGCCCACATCACCGCAATTCGAACCTTGTTACGACTTCTCCTTCCTCTAAATGATAAGGCTCAGTGGACTTCTCACAACGTCGCAGGCAGCGAACCGCCCACGTCGTCGCAATCCGAACACTTCACCGGACCATTCAATCGGTAGGAGCGATGGGCGGTGTGTACAAAGGGCAGGGATGTAGTCAAGCGAGCTGATGACTCGCGTTTACTAGGAATTCCTCGTTGAAGACCAATAATTGCAATGATCTATCCCCATCACGATGAAATTTCAAAGGTTACCCGGGCCTGTCGGCCAAGGCTATAGACTCGTTGAATACATCAGGGTAGCGTGCGTGCGGCCCAGAACATCTAAGGGCATCACAGACCTATTATTGCCTCAAACTTCCGTGGCCTAAGCGGCCATAGTCCCTCTAAGAAGTTGGCCGTGGAGGGTTACCTCCACATAGCTATTTAGCAGGCTGAGGTCTTGTTTGTTAACGGAATTAACTAGACAAATCGCTCCACCAACTAAGAACGGCCATGCACCACCACCCATAGAATCAAGAAAGAGCTCTCAGTCTATCAATCCTTATTATGTCTGGACCTGGTAAGTTTCCCCGTGTTGAGTCAAATTAAGCCGCAGGCTCCACTCCTGGTGGTGCCCTTCCGTCAATTCCTTTAAGTTTCTGCCTTGCGACCATACTCCCCCCCAGAACCCAAAGACTTTGATTTCTCATAAGGTGCCAACGGAGTCCTAAAAGCAACATCTGCTGATCCTTGGTCGGTATCATTTATGGTTGAGACTAGGACGGTATCTGATTGTCTTCGAGCCCCTATCTTTCGTTCTTGATTAATGAAAACATCCTTAGCAAATGCTTTCGCAGTTGTTCGTCTTCTATAAATCCAAGAATTTCACCTCTGACTAAGAAATACGAATGCCCCCGACTGTCCCTGTTAATCATTTCTCCGATCCCGAAGGCCAACACAATAGGATCAGAATCCTGTGGTGTTATCCCATGCTAATGTATCCAGAGCGTAGGCTTGCTTTGAGCACTCTAATTTCTTTAAAGTAACAGCACTGGAGGCACGATCCAGCCAGTTAAGGCTAGGAGCGCATCGCTGGCAAAAGGGACGAGCCGACCGGTGCACACCAGAGGCGGACTGATAAACCCAACCCAAGGTCCAACTACGAGCTTTTTAACTGCAACAACTTAAATATACGCTATTGGAGCTGGAATTACTGCGGCTGTTGACACCGGTATTGTTATTTATTGTCACTATTATATTTTCTTTTACCCAAAAATTATTATGACATATTAAGAATCCTCTCTGCCTTGTCATCATTCATATGAATGTCATTTTTTGAGCACGTCCAATTTCTCCATCGTTTAGCGATTTAAACGCTTCTATAATATTTTCTTTCACCTAACAATTACGAAATAAATTCTAAAAACTCTCAAATAATGAAAAACACTAATATTCTGGATTTCATCGAAATTGGGTCACGTTAGGGTGTTATTTCGGGTAAAAACTCACCCGGTAGTGAAATTTGCGACGAAACTACGTCAAATTTTTCGTAAACCTTTAAATAATTTTCTAAAATTTGGGGTGTTACAGATTGTAAAATAGTTGAAACTTGGATAACGGAACTAAAATAGATTAAAGGAATGGTGTAGACATTGAGGTTAGCTTGTGATAAGTAATTTGAAAGGATTTAAAAAGAGAGCCATGAATTAAGGAAGCCTAAAAATAGGGAGGGGATAAGACTTGGTTGTTGAATAAAAAATTGAATGTAAAGGTTTAAGTTCAAGATTTGAATCTATGATCAAATATTAGAAACCGTAGGGACAATTTAGTAATGGCCCTCGACCTTGGATTAGACGTAGGACCACTTAGGAGGAGTCCCTAGTGCGCAAAGCGCAGGAAAACAGTGTTACTACACTTCTGCAAGTTCTGTGAATCGCTTCACACCTACATGAATCGATTCACAGCTGTGTAATTCGATTCACCGAATGTTGTTTTGATCCTAAATCGATTCATGGGGCTCATGAATCGATTCATACCCCTATTTAATGATAAAATGATGTTTAAAATGACTTGTAAGGGCTGGTTAAGGATAGTAACCACCTGGGCTTATTTAATGTTGAATGTTTTGTTTGTTTGAAGGGGATACCGGTTGGTAACCCATGGTTGATGTTAGTCATGGGTTGTGGCCAAGTATTGTGTATGTCGAATTGCCTTATTGATTGTTATTTATTGGTCACGAGTTTTTGACCAATCGGCAAATTGGTATCCAACAACTTTTGTTGGACATCGTGTGTTTGTAAAACTCGTCACCGGTTTAGATGCAGTAGATTTCGTTGGGTTAAATAGCACTTTTGGTCCTTTAACTTTATTTTAGTTTTCGTTTTGGTCCCTTAAATATTATATTTTTCATTTTGGTCCCTTAAGTTACAAAAATACACCGCTTTCGTCCCTTCTGTCTATAATCCCTTTATTTTGTGTGTATAGGTCATTGAAACTCTTTTTTTTTCTCTATTATCTTTTATTATGTTACTTCATTAATAAGAACTTTAATAAGAGCATGATCTTGACTTTATTGTTTAAAAAGATTACAAACGGAAGGGACGAATTTGGCGTAACTTTCATAACTTAAGGGAAGAACATGGCGTATTTTCGTAACTTAAGGGATGTAAATGAAAAAATAATAATTAGGGGACGAAAATGTCGTATTTTTGTAACTTAAGGGACCAAAATGAAAAATATAATAGTTAAGGGACCAAAACGAAAACTAAAATAAATTTAAGGGACCAAAAGTGCTATTTAGCCATTTCGTTGCTTGAATTCGGGTTTCTATGATGGCACTCATCGACGCTTCACTGATAGAGGGGACCCCGTGGCTCATAATTATTGATTCGAAGATGATGAGTTACTATGACGGCACTCAACGACATTTCACTACTTGGGGGGACCGCATGGCACATTAGACTCCATTATTTGTTAGGCATTGGGGTGTAGACTTCGAGTTACTATGGCGGCACTCATCGACGTTTACTGAATAGGGGAGCCCATGGCTCATTGGTATTGATTTAAAGAACATTGGGTTATTATGACAACACTCCTCGATGTTTACTGACAGTGGGATCGCATGGCTCTGAACGTGAACACAAGAAGGGGGGTTGAATTGTGTTGAAAACTTTTCGTAAACTATGATTTAAAACCACTTAGAACACGGGTTTTTCAAAACAGTTTGTTAAACGGACGCTGGAAATAAACCGGACGCTGGAAAAGCAGTTTGTGAAAACTTGTTTTTAACAGAGCAAGATAAAGATAAATAGAAAGCAGTAAAGCAAGAGACACAGAGATTTATACTAGTTCACTACCGAACTGGTAGATACGTCTAGTCCCTTCGTTCCTGAAGGATTTTCCACTATAATCAACTGATTACAAAACCTTAAGAGTATTCTACTGTCACAACCTTGACAATACTCTCAACTTCTCAAAACGACTCAGTACATTCGAGCCTTTGAGGGAACAGCCTTAACTAGGCCAAAACAACTTTTACAAGTAAGTTGAATACAAGTATAAATAACTCTCACAGAGAGGATAAAAATTAAGCTCAATATAGAAATGCTTTCTAAAAGAAAGTGACGGACGCTGAGTTCAGTTCTTATAGTCCAGAGACTTGGCTCGAAACTTGATTGCTCACAGAAGTAGTGCTTTCAGAGTATTGACTCTTTGTAGTGTATAGCAACTGTAACGACCCTCATTTTCTTTATTTTATTTTTTGGTAGCAGTTATTTTAATTAATTGCATTACATGTTTGTGCATAAAAGAGAGACTTTTAATTTAATTGAATAATTCTTGAGAGTTGTTAAAAAGAAAAAGAAAGGATGAGGACGCCTTGGGCTAGCACTTGTATGCATAGTTATATTCCTTTCCACCTACCTAATGGACCAACACTCATGGGCTCTCACCAACCTAACCCAAATAATAGAACCATGGGCGTATGAAGGGCATGTGACGCCTCAAGCCCTAGCGCCTCAAGCTCTCTCCCTCTCTCAAGTTGATTCACTTGTTTCTTCTCCTTCCTATCTCCAAACCCTAGCGCCACACAAGGTTGAAGGAAGCAATCCACATTTTTCCTCTCTTGCATAATTCGGCCACCAAGGTTAGGAGCAACTCCATCTTTGTTCTTCATCAGAAATTGGCAAACTCATCGTAGGATTGGTTCGGAGTCATCATCATCTCTCTTCCACAAGAGGATTTCGCAAGGACCCAAAGGTAAGGGGGGAGATTATTGAAATTGGGGATATTTGAGGGAATAGGTGAAGGGTTGTCCTTGAACCCCGTTGTTTGATAATTAATCGAAAAAATTCTGGTTTACATGCTTATAGACACTATAACTATGGTTTGAATAAATTATGTGGCTGCCATGGTTGTTCATATATGTTTTAAGTGTTAGAAAAATTTCTGTTTTGATGCCTAGGACGTGGTTGAATTATTAGAGCACCAAATTGATATGTTCGTTAATTTGGAGATGAACTTCAATGTTGGAATGGGTGAATTGCGCTTGAGACTATCTAAATGATTAAAATAGATGTTGTTTTATGGATATTGTTAATGGAAAATTTTAGAATAATTTAACTTGTTACGTTCATATTTTAATTCGTATTATTTTCCTTGTAATAATGTTGCCGTAACTATTTTGAAATTCGAGAACCGGGTTAGAGCTTTAAGAATTAGTCCTAAATACTAATTAAGATTTTTCCCTAAGTGTTAGTCTTAATTGTGATGTTCCTAAATATTTAGAATTGAAGAAAAATAGGCGAAAACATTTTTAAGACAGCAAAGTAGCGTTGCTGCTTTCGGTTTCGCTGCTGTTTCTGTTTTTCGCTGCTGTTACTGTTTTTGCGGCTGTCTCTGTTTTGTTGCTGTTTCTGTTTTGTTGCAGTTTTGTTGCAGTTTTGTTGCTGTTTAAATTACTACGAAAATCCTGTTATTTCTGCTGTTTAAATTGCTGCGAAAATTTCTGTTGTTGTTGCTTCTGTTTTCTGCAGAATTTTCGTTGGCTGCGGTAGTTTTTTTTTTAGTGTAGTTCCTGTTTCTGTTGCTGCAGAATTTTCTGCTGCAGAATTTACGTTGTACTGTGCAGTTTCTGTCTTTGTACGATTTTTGTTGTTGTTGCTGCATTGTTGTGGTGTTTGTTGCGTTGCTACAGATTTTAATTACATGATCAAGAAATAATTATTCTTAAGACAAGTCGTGGATTTCTTATGATTTATTCTTTGATCCGTTTATTATTTTGTGATGATGGTTGTGAAAAGTCCACACTTGTGGCAATGACCTTGAAAGGATAAATGACCTTTTGTGCAAGTCACCTAGCTATTAGTAGCCATAATGGGACTTGAGTCATTCCTTGTGAGATGATCCTAGCCATATGGGCCATGATGGATTGTCGATGAAAAATTGAACTATGACGTTCGGAGGAAACCCGACCTTGTGTGTTTGTTTGTCATACAACCCTTGTAACAGGATGGGGAAGCACTATTGAAATGAAAGGTGGAGGCCAATATGAGTGAGCTCAAGGTGGCAATACCTCGGCCTAGAGGGTGAGAAGCCGAGTTTGTGTTCCCTAATAGTTTGAGTGTCGCGCCTTGACCTGGGACCACTTATCGCACTTAGCTACCCCTGACCGCCACCTGACATTATCATCCCTAGTTGAGAGTATGCGGTAATAGAGTAAAACACCCATGAGGTGATCTCTAATAAACCAAATATGTACTCCTAGGAGACTTCCCAGAGTAGTAGATGGTACCACATGCATAAGAAGTAGTGTCGTTAGCATCTGCATTATTTTCTTTTGATAATTATGTGACTATGAGGAATAATGAAATTTTCTGCGTGTACTCGTGGATGATACGAGATGTTGTTGCTACTTTATGTGAATTCATTGTTATAGTGTGGTGTGAAAATACATATATATATATATATATATATATATATATATATATATATATATATATATATATATATATATATCTGTATACGTATATAAATATATTATTTATTTGTTCACCTTTTTCTCTCTAAATATCACTATAACTCGATTTCAACGCATACTCACCCTCTATGGTTGTTTGTCTCTTCTTCTTCCATGTTCGATTGCAGACACTACTAATACCAGGACACGTAGCTAGTGGTGAAGGCCTCTTATGGATAATTTTTATAGTTTTATTTCGAACATTTTCTTAGTGAGACGTCGAATCTTTTATGTATTTCGTTCTTTGTGTGTAAGCTGGGTTAAGTAAAGCTCTGAGGCTATGTGACACAGGTTTTCTTTTCTTTGGGGGTTCGTATGTCGTTTGGTTTTATTTTTATTCCACAATTTCAAATAAGACCTTTGAAAGAAAAATACTTACTATGCTTGTTATTACTAAATACTTGCAAACTGAATGATATCTGAAATTGATTTATTCGTCGAGTTATCCGTTGATTTTTTTTTATTTGGTTTATTTTATTTAACGATTTTCGAAACGGGGATTAGAGTGTCACATTAAGTGGTATCAGAGCAGTTCGGTCTTACCGGACTGTGTGTGTGTCTATTATGTTTCTCTGTGTGAACTCTGTGCTTTGTGCGTCAATGCTTTATTTATTTATTTATTTATTTATTTATTTATTTATTGATTTAGTTTATGGGTTGACGTTGCTTGTTGCATCCAATTTGGTTCTGATTGGTGCAGGGAGTAATGGCGGGTAGGAACGATAGAGCTTTAGCGGATGCACTCGTTGCCATGGCTCAGGCCGTACAAGGAATTCAAAATAGGAATGCTAATTGGAGCCTGTGTGTTTTCTAAGATAGACCTTAGGTCAGGTTATCACCAAATCCGAGTGAAGTCTGAGGACATCCCAAAGACTGCATTCAGAACCCGCATGGGCACTTCGAGTACCTAGTTATGCCATTCGGTGTAACCAATGCTCCTGCCGTGTTCATGGACTACATGAACCGAGTCTTCCACCCATACCTTGATAAGTTTGTAGTGGTCTTCATAGATGATATCTTAGTGTACTCTAAGAGTAGGGAAGAACATGTGGAACAGTTGAGGATAGTATTACATGCACTTAGAGATAAGCGACTTTATGCCAAGCTTTCTAAGTGTGAGTTTTGGTTGGAGGAAGTGAGTTTCCTAGGACATGTGATCTCAAAAGTGGGGAATAGCAAGAGACCCATCCAAGGTGGAAACGGTGTTGAAGTGGGAATCACCTAAATCGTTGACTCGAGATTAGGAGTTTCTTAGGCCTTGCAGGTACTACCGTAGATTCATAGAGGATTCTCTAAGTTAGCCTTACCTTTGACAATGTTGACCAGAAAGGAAAAGCTTTCGTGTGGGATGCTCGGTGTGAAAATGGATTTCGTGAGTTGAAAAGGAGATTGACTTCGCCCCGCTTTAGTGCTACCTAATCCAAGTGAGCCTTTTGAAGTGTATTGTGATGCCTAAGTTAGGACTCGGAGGTGTGCTTATGCAAAATAGACATGTAGTGGCCTATGCCTCTAGGCGATTGAAGACCCATGAAAGGAATTACCCCACTCATGATTTAGAGTTAGCCGCTGTGGTGTTTGTGTTGAAAATATGGAGACATTACTTGTATGGTTCTAGGTTTGAAGTGTTTAGTGACCATAAGAGCCTTAAATATCTTTTTGACCAGAAAGAATTGAATATGAGACAGCGAAGGTGGATAGAGTTTCTTACGGATTATGATTTTGGGCTTAACTATCACCCCGGCAAAGCCAATGTAGTGGCTGATGCTTTGAGTAGGAAACCCCTACATCTTTCCGCTATGATGGTTAGAGAGATGAGTTTGATCGAAGAGTTTAGGGATCTGAACTTAGTTTGTGAGGTCACTTCTAAGAGTGTACGACTAGGAATGTTGAAAGTCACTAGTGGATTACTAGAGCAGATTATGGAGGGTCAGAAGACCGATCAACATCTTTTGGATCAAAAGGAGCTTATCGCTCAAGGTAGGGATATAGGTTTTAGTGAAGGGACTGATGGAATTTTGAGGTTTTGAGGTAGGGTTTGTGTACCTAATGTTCCTGAGCTTAAGAGAATGATTTTGGAGGAAGGGCATAAGAGTAGTCTGAGTGTTCACCCCGGAGCAACCAAGATGTATCAAGACCTTAAGAAAATTTTCTGGTGGCCTGGAATGAAAAAGGAGGTAGCAGAATTTGTCTACGCCTGCCTGACTTGTCAGAAGGCCAAGATAGAACACCAAAAACCATCTGGATTCTTACAACCCTTGAGTATTCCTGTATGGAAATGGGACAAAGATAGCAATGGACTTCAGACGGGACTCCTAGGACTCCTGCAGGAGTAGATGCCATCTGGGTTGTTGTGGACAGATTGACAAAGTCTGCACATTTCATCCTTGTGAATGTGGAATATCCTTTAGAGAAGTTGACCAGGTTGTACATTAGGGAGATAGTAAGGTTGCATGGCGTACCTTCTAGTATTGCGTCTGACAGAGACCCCAGGTTTACCTCTAGATTTTGGGGAAGCTTACATGAGGCTTTAGGAACCAAGCTCAAGATGAGCTCTGCTTATCACCCTCAGACTGATGGTCAGTCTGAGCGAACCATCCAATCATTAGAGGACTTGTTAAGAGCTTGTGTCTTAGAACAAACCGGTAGTTGGGATACCTTCTTACTTCTGGTTGAGTTTACCTACAACAATAGCTATCATTCCAGTATTGGGATGGCACCCTATGAAGCCCTGTATGGCAGGAAGTGTAGGACTCCCTTGTGTTGGTATGAGACCGGTGAGAACCTTGTGTTAGGTCCTGAAACAGTTTAGCAAACCACTGAAAAGGTCAAAATGATTCAGGACAAGATGAGGGCCACTCAAAGTAGGCAGAAAAGCTATCATGACAAGCGGAGAAAGGATTTGAGATTTGAAGAGGGCGATCATGTATTCTTGAGAGTCACTCCCAAGACTGAGGTTGGCCGGGTAATGAAGTCGAAGAAACTTACACCTCGTTTTATTGGCCCCTACCAAATTTTGAAAAAGATTGGGGAAGTTGCCTACCAGATTGCCTTACCACCTTTCCTTTCAAACCTTCATAATGTCTTCCATGTGTCGCAACTCCGTAAGTATGTCCATGACCCTACTCATATAATTGAACTTGATGAACTACCATTAAAAGAGAATCTTACCTGTGAGGTACTACCAAGGAGGATTGAGGACCGACAGTCAAGCAATGAGAGGGAAGGAGGTTCCGCTGGTCAAGGTTATTTGGGAGGAGGCAATGAGGAGAGTGCTACTGGGAACTTGAGAGTCCGATGCAAGCCTCTTATCCACACTTGTTTGACCACTGGTAAGTTTCTGGGACTAAACTTTTTGTAAGGAGGGAGGATGTAACGACCCTCATTTTCTTTATTTTATTTTTGGTAGCGCTTATTTTAATTAATTGCATTACATGTTTGTGCATAAAAGAGAGACTTTTAATTTAATTGAATAATTCTTGAGAGTTGTTAAAAAGAAAAAGAAAGGATGAGGACGCCTTGGGCTAGCACTTGTATGCATAGTTATATTCCTTTCCACCTACCTAATGGACCAACACTCATGGGCTCTCACCAACCTAACCCAAATAATAGAACCATGGGCGTATGAAGGGCATGTGACGCCTCAAGCCCTAGCGCCTCAAGCTCTCTCCCTCTCTCAAGTTGATTCACTTGTTTCTTCTCCTTCCTATCTCTAAACCCTAGCGCCACACAAGGTTGAAGGGAGCAATCCACATTTTTCCTCTCTTGCATAATTCGGCCACCAAGGTTAGGAGCAACTCCATCTTTGTTCTTCATCAGAAATTGGCAAACTCATCGTAGGATTGGTTCGGAGTCATCATCATCTCTCTTCCACAAGAGGATTTCGCAAGGACCCAAAGGTAAGGGGGGGAGATTATTGAAATTGGGGATATTTGAGGGAATAGGTGAAGGGGTTGTCCTTGAACCCCGTTGTTTGATAATTAATCGAAAAAAATTCTGGTTTACATGCTTATAGACACTATAACTATGGTTTGAATAAATTATGTGGCTGCCATGGTTGTTCATATATGTTTTAAGTGTTAGAAAAATTTCTGCTTTGATGCCTAGGACGTGGTTGAATTATTAGAGCACCAAATTGATATGTTCGTAAATTTGGAGATGAACTTCAATGTTGGAATGGGTGAATTGCGCTTGAGACTATCTAAATGATTAAAATAGATGCTGTTTTATGGATATTTTTAATGGAAAATTTTAGAATAATTTAACTTGTTATGCTCATATTTTAATTCAGTATTATTTTCCTTGTAATAATGTTGCCGTAACTATTTTGAAATTCGAGAACCGGGTTAGAGCTTTAAGAATTACTCCTAAATACTAATTAAGATTTTTCCCTAAGTGTTAGTCTTAATTGTGATGTTCCTAAATATTTAGAATTGAAGAAAAATAGGCGAAAACGTTTTTAAGACAGCAAAGTAGCGCTGCTGTTTTCGGTTTCGCTGCTGTTTCTGTTTTTCGCTGCTGTTACTGTTTTTGCTGCTGTCTCTGTTTTGTTGCTGTTTCTGTTTTGTTGCAGTTTTGTTGCAGTTTTGTTGCTGTTTTTGTTGCTGTTTAAATTACTGCGAAAATCCTGTTATTTCTGCTGTTTAAATTGCTGCGAAAAATTCTGTTGTTGTTGCTTCTGTTTTCTGCAGAATTTTCGTTGGCTGCGGTAGTTTTTTTTTTAGTGTAGTTCCTGTTTCTGTTGCTACAGAATTTTCTGCGGTAGAATTTACGTTGTACTGTGCAGTTTCTGTCTTTGTACGATTTTTGTTGTTGTTGTTGCTGCGTTGTTGCGGTGTTTGTTGCGTTGCTACAGATTTTAATTACATGATCAAGAAATAATTATTCTTAAGACAAGTCGTGGATTTCTTATGATTTATTCTTTGATCCGTTTATTATTTTGTGATGATGGTTGTGAAAAGTCCACACTTGTGGCAATGACCTTGAAAGGATAAATGACCTTTTGTGCAAGTCACCTAGCTATTAGTAGCCATAATGGGACTTGAGTCATTCCTTGTGAGATGATCCTAGCCATATGGGCCATGATGGATTGTCGATGAAAAATTGAACTATGACGTTCGGAGGAAACCCGACCTTGTGTGTTTGTTTGTCATACAACCCTTGTAACAGGATGGAGGGAAGCACTAATGAAATGAAAGGTGGAGGCCAATATGAGTGAGCTCAGGTGGCAATACCTCGGCCTAGAGGGTGAGAAGCCGAGTTTGTGTTCCCTAATAGTTTGAGTGTCGCGCCTTGGACTGGGGACCACTTATCAAACTTAGCTACCCTGACCGTCACCGGACATTATCATCCCTAGTTGAGAGTATGCGGTAATAGAGTAAAACACCCGCGAGGTGATCTCTAATAAACCAAATATGTACTCCTAGGAGACTTCCCAGAGTAGTAGATGGTACCACATGCATAAGAAGTAGTGTCGTTAGCATCTGCATTATTTTCTTTTGATAATTATGTGACTATGAGGAATAATGAAATTTTCAAGTGTACTCGTGGATGATACGAGATGTTGTTGCTACTTTATGTGAATTGATTGTTATAGTGTGGTGTGAAAATACATATATATATATATCTCAGATAATGATATAAATATATTATTTATTTGTTCACCTTTTTCTCTCTAAATATCACTATAACTCGATTTCAACGCACTCACCCCTCTATGGTTGTTTGTCTCTTGTTCTTCCATGTTCGATTGCGCAGACACTACTAATACCAGGACACGTAGCTAGTGGTGAAGGCCTCTTATGGAGAATTTTTATAGTTTTATTTCTGACATTTTCTTAGTGAGACGTCGAGATCTTTTATGTATTTCGTTGCAGCTTGTGTAAGTCGGGTTAAGTAAAGCTCGAGGCTATGTGACACAGGTTTTCTTTTCTTTGGGGGTTCGTATGTCGTTTGGTTTTATTTTTATTCCACAATTTCAAATAAGACCTTTGAAAGAAAAATACTTACTATGCTTGTTATTACTAAATACTTGCAAACTGAATGATATCTGAAATTGATTTATTCGTCAAGTTATCCGTTGATTTTTTTTTTATTTGATTTATTTTATTTAACGATTTTCGAAACGGGGATTAGAGTGTCACAGCAACAGTGCTTGTTCTCAGTAAATGAAGCAATATTCTCTTGTAGAGTTTTCGGCTGTTTCTTCAATGGATACCTTGGGGTATTTATAGGAGTTCTAAAGGATATTACCGTTACCGTAAAAATGGCTCCTTTCCATTGAGTGAGGTGATTTCAAAAAGCTGTCTCTTTCTTCCTTTCCAGAGAATATCTCAGTAGTACACATTACCGCTTCAGACTACCTTGCTTTTCACAATTGCTTGTACGATTTTTGTCTTTTAGCTAAAGGTGTCACCTTTGATACCTCGTACAACAATTTTGGCGCATAAGATCAAATTCGAAATTCGTTCCAGAAACTTCTGAGAGGAAGAGCAACTACGTGACCAACACGTGATTTATAATGAAGTTCAGACGCTTGCTCAGAACGGAAGATCGGACGCTCATAGCAAATGGATAAGACTAGTGTCACAAAAGGATAATTCCAGACGCTCACGAAGACAGTTTACTAAGATGAGCCGGATGCTGACACATGGAGTGTATCCTTCTCTTGAGAGCTTCTTCCTTCTTGTTTAAGTGGCTTAGAAATATATGTAATATTAGTATCTGCACACTTCAAGAATTGTTAGAACATAAATTGTTCTCTTGTGAATATTTTGTTATCATCAAAATTAATGAGGGTCTAAACTTCTCAATCGTTTAGGTTCCAACAATCTCCCCCTTTTTGATGAGGACAAATACCTAAGGTTGATGAATAATTTAGTTTCAAAATGACATCAAGGGTCTCCCCCTGAATTTAACAATTTTGATATATAAGATAATTCTAGTATTAAGGCGATAGTTGATAAACAAATTCAATTAAGTGACCGCAAAAAAATATGTAGATGTATCAGAGTAAGATCGGATGCTGATCAAAAAGATTGATTTAATCAAATTGTACCAAATTTATTGATCATTATAAGAGCACTAGATCAATGAATATTAGCGCATTAATAAATAACCACACAAATGCTATGTATGAAATGCTATGCATGATACTTCAGTTCCAGTGTATCCATCGGAGTGTGAACATCATACGGTGAGTTAGTCAGATTTTCACGTGTTCATCATACCTTTCTTTTACTCCCCCTTTTGTCATCAGACAAAAAGAGTGTAAAAACACATCATAGTCAAAATAAGACTTAGAAAAATTTGAATATAAGTCAGATGTAGGTATATATTAACAGATAATCAGAGCAAAATTAGGGTATATATATAAGTGTATCAACAAAACAAAGAAATAGTTTATATCAAAAATAAATTCAAGGGTTTGGAAGAGGTGGTGGAGGGATGTTGAGACGTTCATATAGTAATTTCAGAGCAGTCTCCAGCTGAGTGACTTTCATGTTTGTGGCCTTCATTTCTTCAAACTCTGCTTTGGGAATAGTGACCATCTCAACTGCAGAAGTAGAAGTAGAAGGTCCAACTTCGCACGGTGCAGGTTTTATCTTCTGATGCTCTGCTAGCACCCAGTTGGATAGCGTCAGTCTCAATTCCTTCTTCCATTGAGCTCTTAGAAAAAATGCATCATTTGGTATAAACCATTTGATGAGATTTCCAAGTTTTCTGAGCTCAGATTCTGTTTGAATTTCCCATTTATACTTCACATCTTCTGGATACAGCAAATTCATGAAGATGATTTCTCTGTGTAGAACTACATCAGCAGTGAAAGCATCAAACCTATTTCCAGCTTCTTCTCCCCATATACTTCTTATAAAGACACTTAATGCTTCACAAGCGAAAGAGAGTGCTTCATTTTCTGCCAGGTATATTCTTCGCAGATTTTCCCTGTCATCTTCTTCTAACACTAGGGGGACGAGGCATGGTAACATGGCCTTGTATTTCCAAGACTCAGACCATTGACTCCAAGTAAATCCAATGTCGAAGTGCTTGGTCACAGCAGCCCATTGGACATATATCTTCATGCAGTCAAAAGGGCCTGATTACTGAGCATCTGAACATATCATCGAAGTAGACTGTTCTAAGATTGATGTCAGTAATTCTGCTGATTGTGCCAACTGTTGGAATAGTGGCCTTCTCGGCATTGCAGCAGTTTGAGGAGCCAGTTCTCCATTCATCTTCCTTCAGAGAATTCAGGTAAAACCTTCTGGCATGATCCTCAGAGATCTTGGCAATCGGAAGCTTAGAGAATTCCTTAAGGTTGTACTTTTTAGGAGCCTTCTCATACTCCTTGAGCCCGATCTTGCTGAATGGCTGCTTGCCCGGAGCAGGTTCTTTCCTTTTCCCAGGGATAGACCAAGGTAGCCATCTCTGTCTGTCTGGTACAATCTTTACTGATACAGAAGAAGGATCCCTGTACTGTCTGATTACTTCAATCTTCTTCATCTCAAGACAGTGTGCCATGAAGGCAGCTTCTTCATCTGTGATCCACCTTCCGCATTCTTCCAACGTGAGTGGTTCAGTTTGTGGTAGGGATCTAGGAAGATCAACAGAGAAGGGAATTGCTCTGCTACCAGATGCTGGTCTCAATCTTCCTTTAAATGACATCTGAAAGTGGTCTTCTCCATCCTTGAAGGTAGCACTTATCGGAGAGGCAATCTCCAATCTGGCAGCTCCAGAGGTGAAGGTTTTCAAATGCCATGTGGAGGGATGATTGTAGATACTGTGATATATCGCATACTTAACAAACCGTGGTTTGTATGAGACATTCTTCCTTCCACCAGCGTCTGTAGGTTTATGGGTAATGGTGAGTAAGGTGGGAGTGGTTTTGGTGATTTTGTAGGTTTTAGGTGTGTAGGGTTTGAAGGGATTAATGGGAGGTATTTTGAATAATAGATTAAAGGGATGAGAGTGAAGTTTGGAAATATATGTAGTAAGTAAAGTATTTGAAGAATTTTGTGGTAGGTCAAGGTTGAGTGTAGTGGATGATGGTTGGGTAGGTTTAGAGAGGGTTGGGGTTTGTTGGAGGCTCATTCTGGTTTTCCTAGTTTGTGTTTGTGTTTGTGGTTGTGAAACAAACAAAGATGGTGCAGGAATAACATCATGAGCATCAAACACAGATACTGATTCATCAACAGTAAAATCAAGTACCTTTGGGTTAACCTCTGATGACTTGACCAACCTTCTTTTTGACCCTCTGGTGACAACAACAGTAGGAGGAGGAGGAGGGATTTGCTTCCCTTGACCGGACGCTGAAGCATCCTTTTCAGCTGCTGGTCTAAACTGTTTCTCCAAGACCTTTCTGATGGGAATTCTATCCTCATCTTCTGGTTCTTCAACAGTAGGTGCAGGTGCCACCTTCTGCTCTGTTCTTCTGGTCTCCCATGAAGGAGATTTAGCAGGTCTTTTCACACCAGTCATTGAGCTTCTGGTGGTTTTCTTTTCAGCTTCTCCTTCCTGTTGCTCTATTTTCACCTTCTTGATCATGGAGCCTGTAATAAGCTGCATCCTGACCAAACTGTTGACTCCAAAATCTTCTGGACGAACAACAGAACCAACCCCAAAGTATTTTTCCTTTTCCTCTATGTTGATGGAGTCAGTCAGCTTCCTTACAATGTCGTCTTTGATCATCATAATGAAGAGGAGAACTCCATATGGGATTATCTTGACGATGTTCTCCTTATCAATATTCTTCCTTGAGAAGACAAGGGCATTTATCAGATTGTTGATAATCAACCTTGGCAGATTGAGTTTCTTCCCATCCATGTAGTTCCTCTTAATGAACTTTTGCTCGTAGTTCACTATGTCGCTTGAGCCAGCCTTCAGAATCACGCTCTTGGCGATGATTTTGTGCAGTACTCGGTAGTGGCTTTTCAAGTCTTTAGCAGTGGGAGTGATGTTCTTCTTCTTCAGTTCACGGTAGTTCTCAAACAAAGCTTCATTGACTTTTTCAAGTCCTCTGTAAGCATCAGCCCAGTTTACATGGTAACTGATTCCTTCACACGGACACTTGATTGTCTGAGCAATAGAGTTGATAGTGAAGCGTAGTTTGAATCCTCTGATGTGACCTTCTATGATTTCCCCCGGAAGTAAGTATGCACTTCCCCAGAATTCCTTAATAGCGTAGCTCAGTACATCAACTGGTTCCCAGATGAAGTAGTTTTTCCAGCCCAGTTTCTCAAGACCTTCCTCAAAATCAAAACCGTATAGCTTGAAGTTCTCGAAATCAACCCGGTTCTCATTCAGAAGTTTTGCCTCAGAGAAGACATCGAAGGCAGCAGTGTATTGTCCAACCTTTCTGTCGGCCATTGTAGCAATTGAAGAGAAGGTGATGGAGGTTTTAGGGTTCGAAAACACACAGAGAGAGAGAGAGAAAGAACACGGTTTTGCAGAAAACGCAGAGTGAAGTGATGGAGCGAAAAATGTGGAGTAGTGGGAAAGTTAATAGAGAATGGTACAGTCCTTTTTTCAAAATATCGCTTCGTATTTCCACATAAAAATTTAAATCAAAAAGAAAAGAAAATAAAGATTTGCCTTTTCATTAAATGCAGACGCCAAAAGAAAAGTAAAATCAAGAAAAAGATTTTATCGAAAGACATAAACAATTATGACACAGTAGATATGATGAGACGCTTAAGTCCTTAACACGTGTGACACGTGTGGGTGTGCTCGGACGCACGCAACCGATTCACCAGATGATGAGTTATGATGCATATGACAAATAAGATGTTTATACACATACATGCTTATGTCATATCAGATGCTGAGATTTTATTTATTTTCAGACGCTGAGATTAATCATTCTTCTATAAGATGAAAGTTTAAATTTCTTCTTATAAAATTGAATCTATCTTCAGCAAGGGGTTTTGTCAATATGTCAGCCCACTGATGATCAGTGTCTACAAATTTTATTTCTAGAATACCCTTCTGAACATTGTCTCTTATAAAATGATGCTTAATCTCAATGTGCTTGGCTCGTGAATGCAATATGGGATTTTCAGTAAGACAGATTGCGTATATTATCACAAAAGATAGGAATGTTACTCTTTTATCGTGTAATCTTCAAGTTGATATTTCATCCACGTGTTGAGAGCTACAACTTGTTTGAAATATACTCAGCTTCGCCGCTGAGAGTGCAATTGTGCTTTGCCTTTTGCTTGACCAAGATACAAGATTTGCTCCAAGGAATTGGCAATACCACTTGTGCTTTTTCTTTCAATTCGGTCTCCAAAGAAAGTCAAGATCACGTAAACCTACTAATTTGTAATCTTTTGATTTCTTATAAAGCAAACCAAGATTAGTAGTTCCTTGCAAATATCTGAATATTCTTTTAACAGCACTCAGGTGTGATTCTCTAGGATCTGATTGAAATCTAGCACACAGGCAGACGCTGAACATAATGTCAGGACTTGAAGCCGTAAGATAAAGTAGAGATCCAATTATAACTCTGTACATTTTCTGATCTACCTTCTTACCAATTTCATCTTTACTAAGAGTGCAAGTAGGATGCATAGGTGTACACATAGGCTTGCAATCCAGCATCTTGAATTTCTTCAATAATTCTTTGATATATTTGCTTTGATGTATATAGATACCATCACTGCATTGCTTGATTTGTATTCCAAGAAAAAACTTTAATTCTCCCATCATGCTCATCTCAAATTCAGCCTGCATAAGCTCAGAAAATTCTTTGCAAAGGCTTTCATTAGTGGCTCCAAAAATGATATCATCAACATAGATTTGAACAAGTATGAAATGCTTGTTAGAGGATTTTCTGAAAAGAGTAGTGTCAACTAAACCTCTTGTAAATCCATTTTCCATTAAAAAGGAACTTAGTCTATCATACCATGCTCTGGGAGCTTGCTTAAGACCATATAGAGCCTTTTTAAGTTTAAAAATATGTTCTGGAAATTCAATATCTTCAAAACCAGGAGGTTGTTTAACATAAACTTCCTCAGTTATAAAACCATTTAGAAAAGCACTTTTCACATCCATTTGAAATAGTGTTATCTCATGATGTCTTTTGCAAATGAAAGTAAAATGCGAATAGCTTCTAGTCTTGCAACAGTGCAAATGTTTCAGTGAAATCAATACCTTCTTCTTGTGAGTAACCTTGAGCAACTAACCTTGCTTTATTTCTCACAACTTTACCATCTTCATCAAGCTTATTTCTAAATACCCATTTAGTACCAATAGCTTGCTTATCTTCTGGTAGAGTGACTAGCTTCCATACATCATTTCTTTGGAACTGATTTAGCTCATCTTGCATTGCTAGAATCCACCCTTCATCTGCCAATGCTTGATCAATCGTCTTAGGTTCCATTTCAGAGAGAAGTGCAAAATCAGCATGCTCCTTGAAAGACGATCTGGTTTGTACTTTATCACCAGGTTCTCCTATGATTTGATCTTTTGGATGATTGGTTTTGTACTTCTAGCTTTTTCTTGCGTCAGCTTCTGCTTGAGTAAAATTCTTCGTCTGGTCACCACCGGATGATGAAGATGCATGTTCACCGTCTGACTTTTCACCGAAGTTTAATTCTGAAAATAACTCATCTAGCTCTGACATAGCAGTGTCAGGCTTCTTATCATCAAACTTGACATGAATGGACTCTTCAACTATCAAAGTTTCTTTGTTGTATATTCTAAAAGCTTTAGACCTTTCAGAGTATCCCAAAAAGATTCATTTGTCAGCCTTGGAATCAAACTTACCAAGCTGATCTTTAGTATTCAAAATATAACAACTACAACCAAAAGGATGAAAGTAAGAAATGTTTGGTTTTCTTCCTTTCCACAATTCATAAGGAGTCTTATTCAAAATAGGTCTTATAAGAATTCAATTTTGAATATAACAAGTTGTGTTTACTGCTTCTGCCCAAAAATGTTTCGCGATATCAGCTTCATTGATCATGGTCCTGGCCATTTCCTGGAGGGACCTATTTTTCCTTTCTACAACACCATTTTGTTGAGGTGTTCTAGGAGAGGAGAAATTGTGGGAGATGCCATTTTCTTCACAAAATTTTTGAAAGTTTTCATTTTCAAATTCTCCCCCATGATCACTTCTAATAGAAGAAATACAGATGCCTTTTTCATTTTGAACTGATTTGCAGAATACAGTAAATACCTTAAAAGACTCATCCTTGTGGGCAAGGAATTTAACCCATGTCCATCTAGTAAAATCATCAACAATGACTAATCCATATTTCTTTCCAGTTAAAGAGGTTGTCCTTATGGGACCAAAAAGATCAAGATGTAAAAGTTCAAGTGGTCTAGAGGTCGAAACAACATTTTTTAAATGAAAGGAAGTTTTAACTTGTTTTCCTCTTTGACAAGCCTCATATAGGGCATCAGATTGGAACTGAAGATTTGGTAAGCCTCTAACAAGATTGTGCTTGTTTAATTTTGAGATTAACCTCAAATTGGCATGACCCAATCTTTTGTGCCAAATCCATTGCTCATCTTCAACAGACATAAGACACTTGACATCTTGTTTTGCAAGTTCAGAAAGATCAACTTTATAAATGTTTTGTTTCCTCTTTGCTGTAAAGAATATAGATCCATCATTTTTGCTTTTTACTGAACATCCATTTTCTGTAAAGACAACATTATAACCATTGTCACATAATTGACTTATGATCAATAGATTATGTTTTAGTCCTTCAACATATAAAACATTATCAATAGAAGGAAGAGAGCCTTTACCTATGCGACCAATTCCAACTATTTTACCTTTCTGGTTTCCTCCGAAACCAACGAATCCAGCTTCTCTAGGTCTTAGTTCTTGGAACATATGCTTTTCTCTTTTCTCCCGTCATGTGACGCGAGCATCTACTGTCTAAGTACCAAGATAGGTGTGTTGACTTTGTTGCTAAGCAAGTCTGCAACATAGACTATTTTATCTTTAGGTACCCATATCTTTTTGGGTCCTTTCTTGTTAGTTCTTGAAGGATACTTGTCCTTCTTAGTTGTAAACACAGTACACGCACTTTTCAAATGACCAGATTTATTGCAGTAAGTACAATGAAAGCATTTACTATGATTATTGGATTTATCAGATGCTGAATCATTTTCCAAAAGAGATTCATCTGATATATAACCAAGACCATGAGTTGTCGTTTTACTGACACCCCAAATCATAGAAGCTTGCTTGCTTCGAGTTACACTCTCTGCAAGAAACTTTTGAAATGCATGTTCATAGTCATTTGATTTGCAGTTAGGATTGCCTATAACTACAGAGCTTTTAACTTGAGAGCTCTCAGCTTCTGGTTGCTTGTTGGCTTCCAGACGCTGGCTATCCACCAAACGCTGATTTTCAGTTTTCAGCTTCTGGTTCTCTTCATTGAGTACAGAGTTTTCATTGTGTAAAGAATGAAAATCTTGTGATAGTTTTGAAAATTTCTTTTTCAAATTCTTATACTCAATAGAGAGAGTGGTAGAATCCTTTAACAGATCATCAAATGCAAGTTGAAGTTCAGAATAAGAGTCATATATTATTACCTCTTCAACTTCTTCTTCTAAATCAAGATCAGTGTCTGCCATGAGGGCAATGTGAGCTTCTTCTTCTTTATCTTCCTCAGAGGAGGATAAGTCAAGATCTTCCCATGTTGCCATGAGACCTTTCTTCTTTTTCTTGAAGGAGCTTCTTGTGGACTTTTCCTTAAGATTAGGACACTCGGATTTGAAATGTCCAGGCTTCTTACATTCATAGCAAATGACTTGGGCTTTGCCCTTGTCTTTGCTTTCCTTCTTGTCCTTTGTATCTTTATTCTGAAACCTCCTTCTGAAGTTTCTCTTCTTCCACATTCTCTGGATCTTCTTAGATATGAAAGCTAGCTCATCATCTGATCCATCATAATCTCCTTCTGAAGCTTCATCATCTGATTCTTCTTCTTCAGCCTGAAAAGCTTTAGAAGTACTAGGTTTATGTTGATTAACTCTTAAAGCAATAGACTTACTCTTCTTGGTAGGTTCTTCTTCATTTAGCTCAAGTTCATGAGCTTTCAAACAACTCATAAGATCTTCAAGTCGAAGGACATTTAGATCTTTCTCACATGGTCAGGTGTAGTATAACTTTTTCCAAGGCCCTGCAACCCATGAACAAGTGTTTGGAACCTTCCAAACATAGTTTCAATGTTTTCTCCATCTTCCATTTTGAATAGCTCATACTGGCGAACCATCATGCTAGCCTTTGTTTCTCTTACTTGGGCAGAACCCTCATAAGACAAAACAAGAGAATCCCATTTCTTTAGCAAAGATCAAACTTACCACATTTATCATATTCTCTTTCTGTCATAGCACAGATGAGAATAAATCTAGCCTTCTGATTGGTTTGATATCTCTTTTTCTAATCATCAGTCCAGTTTTCCCTAGGTATTGCAACACCAAGGGCATTAGCGGGAGAAATGTATCCACTTTCAACTATATCCCACAAATCAAGATTTTGTGCCTCAAGGAATGCTTTCATCTTATCTGTCCAGTAATCAAATTTTTCTCCATTGAATAGAGGAGGACGGTTCATATGACCACCTTCAGCAGACATGTTCACAGTAGGATCTTTACTCTTAACACTGTTAAGTGCTCAACCAAGAGGCCGAGCTCTGGTACCAACTGAACGTGAACACAAGAAGGGGGGTTGAATTGTGTTGAAAACTTTTCGCAAACTATGATTTAAAAACACTTAGAACACAGGTTTTTCAAAACAGTTTGTTAAATGAACGCTGGAAATAAATCGGACGCTGGAAAAACAGTTTGTGAAAACTTGTTTTTAACAGAGCAAGATAAAGATAAATAGAAAGCAGTAAAGCAAGAGACACAGAGATTTATACCAGTTTACTACCAAACTGGTAGCTACATCTAGTCCCTTCGTTCCTGAAGGATTTTCCACTATAATCAACTGATTACAAAACCTTAAGAGTATTCTACTGTCACAACCTTGACAATACTCTCAACTTCTCAAAACGACTCAGTACATTCGAGCCTTTGAGGGAACAAATTTTAACTAGGCCAAAACAACTTTTACAAGTAAGTTGAATACAAGTATAAATAACTCTCACAGAGAGGATAAAAATTAAGCTCAATATAGAAATGCTTTCTAAAAGAAAGTGACGGACGCTGAGTTCAGTTCTTGTAGTCCAGAGACTTGGCTCAAAACTTGATTGCTCACAGAAGCAGTGCTTTCAGAGTATTGACTCTTTGTAGTGTATAGCAACAGTGCTTGTTCTCAGTAAATGAAGCAATATTCTCTTGTAGAGTTTTCGGCTGTTTCTTCAATGGATACCTTGGGGTATTTATAGGAGTTCTAAAGGATATTACCGTTACCGTAAAAATGGCTCCTTTCCATTGAGTAAGGTGATTTCAAAAAGCTGTCTCTTTCTTCCTTTCCAGAGAATATCTCAGTAGTACACATTACCGTTTTCGTACTACCTTGCTTTTAACAATTGCTTATACGATTTTTGTCTTTTAGCTAAAGGTGTCACCTTTGATACCTCGTACAACAATTTTGGTGCATAAGATCAAATTCAAAATCCGTTCCAGAAACTTCTGAGAGGAAGAGCAACTACGTGACCAACACGTGATTTATAATGAAGTTCAGACGCTTGCTCAGAACGAAAGATCGGGCGCTCATAGCAAATGGATAAGACTAGTGTCACAAAAGGATAATTCCAGACGCTCACGAAGACTGTTTACTAAGATGAGCCGGATGCTGACACATGGAGTGTATCCTTCTCTTGAGAGCTTCTTCCTTCTTGTTTAAGTGGCTTAGAAATATATGTAATATTAGTATCTGCACACTTCAAGAATTGTTAGAACATAAATTGTTCTCTTGTGAATATTTTGTTATCATCAAAATTAATGAGGGTCTAAACTTCTCAATCGTTTAGGTTCCAACAGGCTCCGTTTGAAAAGAGTTACTATGGTGGCACTTTTCAACGTTTTACTAACGGGGGGATCCCATGACTCGATGGCATCATATACAGATGTTGAGTGTGACACCCTCTGCCCCGTCGTACAAGAAATACATAGAAACGTATGCGAATAAGATAAAAGTGTGGTTTTACAAAAGTCTTTCACGGAACAGAAGTTTCACATCAACATAACTCAATTGTGGAATAAAAACAATTGCGGAATTAAACCCAACAACCCGATGTCACATGTCTCAGAACTTGACCCTTTGTTTTACATCGGTAAGTAATATCAATATAATACATAAATAACTCCTAAGCTAAGCAGCAACACACAGTCTACTCCTCAACGTCTACGTCCACATCATCACATGCAAACTCGTCGTCGACTCGTACACGGGGTGCACAAGTAGCCACAAAACACATAGGGGTGAGGAATCATACTCAAATGAAAAGACAACGGCATAGGCAAAATAATATGCTGCATCAATAGTCAATCAACATTTCAATCACGGTGAAACAAGTCTCGACGACAAGTCGTCGTGTATCATCAAACGGTTGGCAGTCCTTAATGGCAACTAGCTAATGTGGACCTACAACTTATTCAACATAACCTAAGGTTCAACATGTTATGAGTATAACAACAAGCATACAACAATCCAACAAATGCCACGTAACCAGTCACAATCCTACATCGGCAACCTGCTAATGCGAATCTACAGCTATTCAACTTAACCTTAGGATCTTTACCTTGTCCGGGTCAGCGAATGCGAGCATCCCCAACATCCATACAATGCCATCGAGCCATGGGATCCCCCCGTCAGTGAAACATCGACGAGTGCCACCATAGTAACTCTTTTTAAATGGCGTTCTATTGAGCCATGCGATCCCCCCCGTCAGTGAAACATTGACGAGTGCTGCCATAGTAACTCGAATTCTACACCCGAACGACTAACGAACAACGGAGACTAACGAGCCATGCAGTCCCCCCAAGCAGTGAAACGTCGCTGAGTGCCGTCATAGTAACTTGTCATCCTCAAATCGATTCTTCGAGCTACGTGGTCCCAACCATCAGTGAAGCGTCGATGAGTGCCACCATAGAAACCCAAATACAAAAGACGAAACCTACTGCGTCGCAAACCGGCGACAAGTCATACAAGCACATGTTACCCAATAAAACCATTGGACACCAACCTATTAATTGGTCCCAAACTCGTGACCAATACACAACAATCAACCAAACCAAATAACGTGCACGATATTTGGATGAACCTGCACCCATCATCAATTATAGGGTCACTAACCAGTAACCCCTTCAAACATGCCAAACATTCAACATTTAATAAGCCTAGGTGGTTACTACCCTTAACTAACCCCTACAAATCATTTTAAACATCAAGTTATCATTAATCAAGGGTGTGAATCGATTCAGAGGTCCTGTGAGTCGATTCAGCGTCAAAATGTCACTCTGTGAATCGAATTGCACTGCTGTGAATCGATTCACATCTTCGATTCACAGATACAGCAATTGTGTGAATCGATTCACGCAGTAGTGAATCAATTCACAGGACCTGCAGAATAGCAGTTACACAGTTTTTTCAGCAATTTGCGCATTGGGGACCCTTCCTAAGTGGTCCTACGTCTAATTCAAGGTCTGGGACAACTACCAACAGGTCCTTAAGGTTTCTACTCATTTATCCTTGATTCCATTCATGCCCTTAATCTTTAATGGTTCCACATTTATTCAAAGTAATTCACATATCCTTCTTGTCTTCTTTTTAGCCTCTTAGCTGATAACTACTTGTCTTAATCTGTTTAGTCCATCATTCTTTTACCAGTTTCAGTATCTAAAATAAGTCCATAGTTCATTATGATCTTTCCATTTAATTCTAATTCCAATCATACAATTTAACACAGCTAGAGTTCAAATCCTAATTCCTATATTAGCATGCGTCCTCACTATACTATTCTTGATTCTAGCCATATCATCAATTCCAAAACAATGAGCGAAACTCATTATCATGCATTTTAGATTATTACAAGGAACTCAAACTCTACACACATATGTTAAATTTACAGCTATGAGTACACAAACACATAGTACATACATAGTCACTTATAAATAACTATATTTAACCACAACAAATCCCAATAATTAAGCATCAAGTCGAGAGCCACAAATATTAATTACAAGTTCTAAATTATGTTATCCAATCATCAAGAACACCAAATCATACCAATCATGCTCTTCTATTATCCAATCATCAAGGCATTACATACATAACATTTATCAATTCTAAATTAATCCTGAGCATATGAGCACATACTTAACAATTAAAATAGTAGCTAAAATACATGTATCATGCCTTTACATAATCGTCACAACGTTATTGAGTCCTACATCATGCTTTTACTACATCAACACTTCCAACACAAATAATCAACACCAATTGTACGTATAGCCATATAATAACACTTGTTAACAACCCCAAATTAATTCTAAAATATGATAACTCTTAGTCAAGCAATTAAATAGAACCATGCTTGTTTACAATTAAATAGAACCAATAATCTTAGATCATGCTCATGTTAATAAACACACATAAAGCACAAGTCTTTTGTTATTACACATACACCAATTTACTAAGACATGTTATTTCTCAATACTAAATTAATTCTAAACATTAGAACCCTTAGTTAAATTGTTAAATAGCAACTTCATACTATAGTTCATGTTATTAAACAATCTGAATATCACTAATGATCCAAAATTATTCCAAAACACATAAAGCGTCAACCTTTGTTACTAAACTTGCATTAATCTACTAAAACATGCTAGTCATCAATTCTAATTTAATTTTAGGCAATAGAACATCTAATCAATATTCAAAACAACAACTTTATATTGCAAGCTATGCCATTAAACAATTCAAACAATACCAATCATCCTAAATCATGCCCTTTCCAACAACACATAAAGCATCAAACTTTGCATGATAAATATACTTCAATCAACATAAACTTGTTAATTAATAACTCTCATGGCTCCTTGCTCATACAAGGGCCTCCAATTGATTAAACATAAACCCTAAGCACTCAAATCCATGCTCTTGCAAGGATTATACAACCATAGCTTTGTCTCGCAAGGCATAGAGATCATGGGACATCCCTAATATATTATTTGAAGCCATAAGCCTCTTTCCAAGATATCATCCACCTCCCATACCTTATGATATATGCAACCTCCAAGAGTGTCCTAGAGGATTCAGGATTGAGTTCTTTGCTACTTCAAGCCTTGTGGTGTCCAACAACTCCAAGTTCTACAATTAGAAAAAAAAGGAAGAAACTCTAAGAGAGCAAAAACCATAAAACAGGGGGGGTCACGAATTTTGATCCATAAAAATAGAAAAGAAACCAAGAGGAATGAAGAGAATGTTCTTACAATCACAACCTCGAAGATGGGACTCGATTTGGTTGAGAAACGAGAGAGAAACGGCGAAAACGGTGGCAACAGTAACAATAGAGCTCTAAGGAGTTCTAGGGTTCTTGAAAGCTCTTAACCAATGTTTAAGCCTAGGTTTTAGAGTCCTAATAGATCTAGGATCAGGTTTGGGTCGTGGTTTGTGAGTCTCATCACGTTTGGAGATGAAACGGGCCGAAACGGGGCGACCCGCAAATTGAAAAAACGTTATCAGCATGTGTAAATCGATTCATAGAGACTATTTTGGACATAAATTGATATACAGGGATCCAATTGAGGCGTTCTTAGTGGTGTTGGAAAGATAAGAGAATTTCCTACAATTTTCTATTTCACGGTCATTTCCTAAAATGGACCCTAACATGGTTTAAATCCTAGTTAAAGTTGATCCTGGTGTTTCCAATTCTACATTTACGCTGCATTGACTCAGGAGAGTATATCTAGAGTTGTAGGTATCGAAATTGAGTCAAACTAAAGCCAATTGAAAGATAAGATACAAAGCTATAACTTTCATGAAGATGTATAATTCTCATTTTGTAACATCCCAATTTTTATGAAAATTATTTTATAGTTTCCGACTACTTGAAAATAAATCATAGAGATTGATCACCTCAATGGTTTGTTAAAAGTACGAAGAACTACCAAGATTTATTGTAAACGATTTACTGTTTTAACAATTAATTCAGATTAATAGACAGTGTAGACGTATACTGTTTTTAATATGAATTAATCCCGAAAAATGTGAAAGATTGTTATTTGATTAAAGAAAATTATTTTATTGAAGAGAAATAATTTTCAGGATGTAATAAATATTTTCAAGTCATAGTTTGATTTTTCATGGTTTAGTTATTGTATTAATTGTCTGTTTTATGTCATATTTAATATGACTATTATTTTAAAGATTTTGTTTTGATAATTTTATTTGATTAATATCTATATGATAATAGAAATTGAAATTAGTGATCCTCACTAATTTACAGTTTTTATTACGCTGCGAGAATTTCAATCTGCCAGTAGCTAGGTTATTGTGTGTGTTTCTAACTGAACCATGCCCAAACGTGATCCAAATTTTATAAAATTTGAGATCTTAGCATTTTCCAATATTTAGGATTTATTGTAATTTTTCTAGAATTTTTGGGCATCAGAAAATATTTAGTGTATTTTCTATGGCCGTAGATCGCTTAATTGCGACGTTTAGGTTCGCATTTCGAGAAAACGAGATACATAGATACTTTTCTTATGCCACGAGGAATATTTGTGATTTTTGGGTGTGGGGTTATAATTAGAAATATTTTTGGAGTTTTTATTATTAAAACCTAATATACGTGTAACGTCAGCACCCGATTGAGCGAGAACGCACAAAACGTGATTTAAACGAAACCTGTGGCCAAGGGGATGTATGGAAGCTGCACATGTGCTAGGGGAGATGAATATGGACCTTTAGAACCTTCCATGGCATGTGTTTTATTATGATTGGTTAATTAGTAATTTGTAGGTAGTTAACTTAGTTAGTTAGTAACTAATTGGTTAAGTTGGAACTAAATGAACAATTTCTTTCCATCCTTATCCCTCCAATTTCGTGGCTCTCCCACACAGCCAAGACCAGATTCATTTCATTCCTCCATTGTAGAAAGCTTGGAGAGAAAAATTCTTGAGAGAGAAAGTGGTGTTCTTGAAGAAAGATTAGAGATTTAGTAGGAAAACGTGTTCCTTTCTTCTTCCTCCTTGATTCGATAACCACCATCCTTGTGGGTAAGATTTCTAATTCTTTTTCCCTTCTCCATGGCTGCCATGGATGAGCTTTCATGGTCCAAGAGTTGTTTCTCACAATTTTGGTTTTGATTCTTGAAGGAATTTGTTGTTTAAGCTTCAATCTTCCATCCATTCTTCCTAACCCTTGATTAACCATCATCTCCTTGTTTGGTAAGCTTCATATCCATTCCTTTTCCTCTCTTGAGTCTCATGAATGGGTTTGGTTGGTTTTAGGAGTTGTTTTTGCTAAAAGGTGTTAGATTTAGCTAGATATGCATGACTAGTCTTTTAGCCCTTTGTTTCCTTCAATGATTAAGCTTGTTTTTGGTAATTGAAATTTGGGAAACCCTAGGTTTTGGGGCTGAACGAAATTAGGGGCTGTTCAAGGTTGTTTTGGTTTGATTTTGTTGATTTAAAGTTAGTTCTTTGATGGGTTATACTTGATTAGTTTGGAAACTAGTCAATATGCATGTTTAACAAGTTATGTGAAAATAATTTGGGGATTTTGTAGGGGCTGGAACCGTGGCTCCTAAGCATGGTTTAGGGGATGTTTTAAATTGTTTTCAAAGTGATTAAAGTGTTTAAGAAGTTGGTTTTGGTTAGAACTTTAAAACTATAAGGATTGTTATGTTTGAAACTTTGAAAAATTGTTTGAAAACAATTTTATTTGGGGCTGTTTATACCTATTAAAAACAGTGGCTATGATCAAGTTTTTGATGATGTTTTAGCTTGTTTTTAAAGTATGTT
Source organism: Calophaca sinica (assembly GCA_037113605.1). Lineage (NCBI taxonomy): Eukaryota > Viridiplantae > Streptophyta > Magnoliopsida > Fabales > Fabaceae > Calophaca > Calophaca sinica. The sequence continues at coordinate 62,455,395 of CM073733.1, forward strand.
AGATGTTAAGGAAGTTGGTTAATTGTTGTAGGAATTGAATGATAGGAAATGCTTTGTTTTGGAAATGAAAAATTGAAAAGTTTGGGTTTGTTTTTGAGTAACTAAAACCGTGGCCTTCATGCTAGTTCTAAACATTGTTTTAAGTTGATTTGTGTCCTTAAAATGGTGTAAGAATTGGCCAAGAATTTGATTTAGCAAACAATTCAAAGAAGTATGATTTTGGGAAAAGTTTGAGTTTATGTTTCAAGAATTGTTTTGAACTTGAAATAGAATTGTTTCTAAAATTTTGTGACATGTTTTATTGCTTTGAAAAAATGGTTCAAAGTTGGCAAAACACTATTCATTTGGTAAAAACACTATTCCAAGTGGTAAATTTTGGTTTAGGTATTTTTCTAAGTGTGTAGCTTTTGTAAAAGTTTCAAAACTTGCATGGCTTGAACTTGTAACTTGTTGTATGACTAGATAGGACCAATTAGGGATTAAGTCAAGTAATTCCTAGGCTTTAGGATGCCTAAGCCGTGGCTGCCCTAGGGGCATTAGGACTAAGTTTTAGTTCTAATTTAGTTAAGTTTGTGTTGTTAAGGTTCGTGCTTAAGGTACGCGCGCGAAGTGCGACTTGACGATTATTTCGGATTACCTTGCTTGGATTGTTAAAGCGCCCAAGGTAAGGGAAATTCTTATATAATGAGTTTGGGCTTTTCGCCTTGTTTGTTGCTTGTTTGATTGTTTGATAGTGTGGTAGTACTTGTAGTACTTTTATGTGTTGTTGGAAATGTTGTAGCATGCTTTTGGCCCTGCGTGGCAAATTGAATTGTATTGCGTGACTTAAATCTTGTTTGAGTGATTTGATTAGACTTGAAGTTGATGAAACTGTGGAGCATGTTGTAGCCTATTGAATTGTTATATGCTGTTGAAATGCTATAGCATGTCGTTGGCCCTGTGAGGCATTATGATTGATGTTGTTTTCCATGAATCAAGTAGGATTTAAATGGAATTTGGTATTGACTTGGAATATGAAAATATTGTTGTTGATGATGGATTAATTAATAATGCGTTGATCGACTGCTATTGGTTGACGATTTACATCGGTAAATCTGATGCGATTCCACAAGCGAATTCTGATTTCGTAAGCAAATTGTTAAGGGCATTTTGATTTAAAAGTAAGCGTGAAGGTTTTAGTATAACTAGCCAAAGCTTGCAAGGAAATTTCAATGGAATGATAGTAAAGAAAAGAATTTGAAATAAAAAGTACGATTTGCGAAAACGGTTGAGTTAAATGATGCGCCTGGGAAATTCTGGCTAGGAAAGACTTGGTAATTAAGAGTGTTCGCACCACCTCTCTTTCCTGGGAATTCTTCCAGTGTGTTATTTAACACAACTAGGGTTTCAACGACCTAGAACTAAAAGAGTATTTTCAGATACATAGGAGTGATATAAGAATAGAGAAAGAGAGTTCAAAGATCGAGTTTTTGAAAGATTAAATCATAGGGAACCTAGTGTTCCTATTGAGCATATGGACTATGTGTCCTGTGCTGGGATTTAATGTCCTGTTTGCGTGCGCATTTTCTTGGTTTAGGATTGGACCTAGTGTTCCGTATGGCGTGCCTAGTACCTCAATCTAAAAATTGAGCCTAGTGTTCCGCATTACGTGCCTAGAGTTCTAATCTGAGATTAAGACTAGCGTTCCGCAATTGAACACCCGGACTTTGTGTCCTGTGTTTGCACTCTAAGTAATTCTTAAAGGTATTTTGGTTTAAAATAAGCATGAGAGCCATAGTATGACTAGCCTAAGCTTATAGATAAGTAGAAATGGAACCATACTAGATAAAGAATTTGATGAAACTCGGGTTCCAATGACCCAAAGCTAAATGAGTGGTTTATTTTGGTACAACCTCACCTAGGTAATATAAGAATTGGAAGCATGAAAATTCACTAATTAGAGTGAGAGAGTTGAGGTGTCGTCGATCCGCATTGATTAATTAAAACATTACTCGGGCGCTCCCTACGGTGAGCATGCCATGTTGTTGAATTTGTTTGGATGTATACTGACCATTGAGCATCGACACTCGGAGCGTTTGATTGTCTTCAGGACTTCAAAAGGACGAGTTGTCACTGCATGCCCGTGTGGCAGAAAGCCTAATGTGTGGCAAGCCTTTGTGGCAATACCCTTGGTAGGGGAGTTGATTTGGACGTTGGGAAATAAAGTTCCTCGTCTCTGCTGACCTTGTTTAAGGCTGCAGGTGTATACACAAACTAGCCATACTGCATTTACATGCATAGCTAACCGCATTTATGATATGTGATTAATTGTGATGAATTGGATATTGTGATGACTTGATCACTTATCTGTTGATAGATTTGCCTGCTTACATGCAATAATTGGATATTGTGATGACTTGATCACTTATCTGTTGGTTGTTTTGTTTGCTCACATGCCATGCTTGATATACCATGCTGATTGTGTGCGGTCTATTAAGTATGTATATGTAAATAAAAGAATGTTGTTGTATTATATATGTATATATCGTTTGCATGCGACATAGCCTATGATAAACTCGTGGACAAAGGATTTACCCTTGCACTGTTGTTGGATTGGATGTCCTTATGGATGTCACTTCCAGATGGAGTTCGGTAGCTGTTGCAGCTTCATCTTTTAGGAGCATTGAAGATTGAGCCAGTGGAGGAAGATTCCTCTGAGTACTTCGTGTTTGATCTTGCTGAGCTGTTTCTCAGTAAGAGTTATAGTTGTCAGCCAGCTTAGCTTAGGATTTTGTATTGGTTGTTTTATAATTACTCTTTTCAGAGAACCTCGCCTTAGTGCGAAATGATTATGTTATGTGAAGTGTTATTTTGTGATGCACTATACTCTGATAATTGCTGTCACATTTTGAAAAAGATTTCCAAGGAAAGAAAATGAAAAAGAAAAAAAAAATTTACTCCTGTTTTTCCATTGCGAAATACATAAGAGTACTCTTTAACCGAAAGCATACAAGCATTAAATGTTTTCAGCATTAAATTGGGTTGCACAGTAGCGCTCCGAAATCGGGGTGTTACACATTTATTCCTTAAAGGGTTAGAAAATAAAGAATACGATGACTCGGTTAGCTAAACATAATGATAGAGTTAAGTCTAGACATGTCCTTATGTAAATGGGAACTAAGCACTTATTCAACCCCCAAATAACACCCAACGGCTCTATAATTTCTAACGCTTAGACTTAAGAAATTCGGGGTGTTACAATTCCACACGCTTATAAAAATTTCGTTCTCGGAATTTCTACTACCCTGTGGTAAACAGCTGCAACACAACTCCTTCACCCTAGTCTCTAGCTCCCACGTGATGCTTCCTTCTATTGCTCTGCTCCAAATAATACTTCCTAGCAAAATCCCTTTTCCGTGTGGTTGCTTTACCTCCCAGTCTTCAATTCTCTTAGGCAAGTACTCAATAGTCAAATTGTCCTACCAAAACTCCACCCATCTTCGCTACCATATACTTAACTCCTTTTGGTTTGGCACTAAGTGCAGCTTTCTTTTCCCCTGTGGCACAAGCTTCTTACTCTTGGATGAAGTAACCTCCTCATTATAGGCGTCTTCGTAGCTTTTACACTTGTGAAATAGAGTCCCAAAGTCGCGGGGTTCCACTATAGCAACTCCTTGTTTGATCTCATGGTGCAGACCATTCCAAAACTTGACGCATTTGGAGCAGTCATCAACTGCAGTCTGATGCAGTATAGTAGTGACACAACTCCTCAAGCTTAGTAGCATACTCCCCTACGGTCATACTTCCTTGAGTCAGGGCCAGAAACTCCATCTCCTTTTTGTCACGCAAGTTAGTAGGAAAATACTTCTCCAAAAACCGTTCCTGGCACTCGGCCCAAGTGATAGCAGTTCCTCCAAACTCCAGATTTGGGTGCATGTTCTCCCACCAGTACTCAACTTCATTAGTCCACGTAAGGGTAGCGAAGTTGACTTTCTACACGTCGCTGCTTACCTTTACTCGAAATATCTTCTCGAGTTCCTAATCTATAATAGTATTACCACTACAAGAAAAAATGCGGATACCGATGGCTTTTTACCGACGGGCAGGAACCATCGCAAAAAAATAGGGATTTTCGACGGCTTTAGCCGTCGGTACGACTTCGTCTCGTTTGCTGTTGTTTATCGACGGCTTTATCAGTCGTTAAAGCTCTTCTGTTGTCCGTTGAAGATTACCGACGGCATTACCCGTCGGTATACTGGACGCCTTTTTGAGTCCTTCCAATTTTTTTATTACTGACGGGTCTGTGCCCGTCAGTATTTGAGAATAACCGTCGGTAAGGCCGCATATTATTTTTTCGTATTTTCGACGGGCACAGGCCGTCGGTACTCAACAATTATGATGCAGATCATGACCTTCTCCCCCCACACTGTTCAGTCACCCTTCTATCTCATCTCTCTTTCTCTCTTTGTGATAGCTCCCCAAGAGTGTCTCCGACCACCACACAACAACTCCGGCCTCTCTTCGTCCCACCCAGTCGGTGTCCACTCCAGCCACGCATGCCACTCTGCTCACGTTTTCTTCCAAATTGCGCACCACACACGCCTCTCTGCTCAAGTCCTCGTCGCTCTACTCATGTCTTCTCCGCCGTTCTACTCATCGCTTCTTCGCCATCCCTAGGACCACCCATTCCAAAGCCCCTCAACCATCACAAATAGCTTCTCACCCATAGAATCTGCAAGGCGCAACCTCTCACTGGAGCCACTAACGGTGACCCTTTGTCGCTCTCACTGATTCGGCCATCGTGACCGCCACCTCCACTACGTGGCCGCACCACCTCTCCTCTCCTCTGCTCCACCGTGCTACTTCAAGAGGTACATATTATTTGGGTTTTTCACGATTTAGGTTTATCAATTTGTGCTGTTGTTTTCAATTTCGCAATTCGTTTAGACCGGATTTGTGCGCTTTGTAATTGCGGTGGGCCTGAAAAGTGAAGTTTTGTGCTTTGTTCCGTCGTGTGTTTTTAGAATAATTGGAAATAGAATTGGTGCTCTGTTTCAAATTCATTTGAAAGGTTCATGGTGGAGTTTTGTATGTGATGTAATTTTGAGGAATGGCTGGTTTGTTATGTTGACAGATCCAATCTTGTTCTAGAGCTCTGTGTGATGTTAGCTTTTATATATTTCATCCTTTATAAGCCAAGACTTATCTGTCCTGGTTTCTTTTCAAAAAATTGTGAGACAAATTTGTTTATTGGTTCTGTAAAGTTCAATAATCCCTGCTAGTTTCATCTTGACTATTTCAAATCTACCTGTGCATGTCTTCTTTATTCTATCATAGGCAATCATGGATGCCAAGCTATTTGATTACTTAATTTTCCATCTTGTTGTCTAAGTGAAGTGGAGCATATTTGCAGCTATTTTATTATGGTGTTGACCGACAGTATTGATTGTATTTTGCCCGCTGCAGGTAGACCTCAAGGACAGGGCTGCACTAGAGCAACTTTTTGCTTCCACAAAGTAAGTTATGATGAAGTTTCTTTCTTTATTCTTTTTCAGTGCTATATATTGTTCTTACTGAGAATGTAAGTTTTCAGAGTTCTCCTTTTGTATTTGCATTGATAGCTATGAGTAGCATACATACAATCACCAATAATATACTAAAAGAATCTTTATTACAAAATATGTCCATGAGTGAATGCCTTGCATATTGATTTTGATTTTGATGTACATAATTTTATCTCTGAAAGGAAGAATTTTGCATGCTACGTTCTCGATTCTGTAAATCACAAATCCCCTCTGTCACACACTCACATAAATTATTGGAGAAACATTTGGCACTAGTTTTTTTGTTTCTTTTTATGAATTTGTGCCTCATTTTTTTATGTTTTGGCATGGTGGTTTGCTTTGAAAGCTATAAGATTGGTTGATTTTATTTAGTGTGATGATTTAAGCCCAGTTCCAAGGTTCCATTTTCAATTTTAAATTAGATAGAGAAATAGCTGTTATTTGGATATGTGAATTAAAAAAATGGTTGTGGTTTGTGTTTAATATTATAAGTTAAGAAAATATTTCTGGTTTGGTCATATGCAGTCGGTATCCGCTCGTTACGTTTTATGGTTCCTCCTTTTTTCAATTACCGACGGGCGAAGCCGTTGGTATTTGAAAATGACCGTCGGTAATCCCGATCAATTTACCGACGGGTTGAGGCCGTCGGTAATGTTTGGATACAACCAGAAGCGCGACCCCTTCCTTCCCCTTTCCCATTTTTACTTCTTTTCTTCTAATCTCCCAACGTCGCCGCTTCTCTTCTTCTCCTCTCCTCTCCCAACAACACTGTAACATTAGTTTTTCATTGTTCGGTTCACGATCAATATAATGTGACACAGCACTCTACTTTATCTCCCAGAACCTTTTTTTACATAATTATTCATATACTCTTTCTCCCTTTTGTTCTGAAATTTTCCCATGAGAAAAATCAATCCCCTTCACAGCTAAAGTCATCCCTAATAATTATTTTTGTAATACATAAATTCAGAATTTAATAGAAAATAGGTGAATAATTTTTATTTATCTTTTATTATTATTTTTGATGGAATTTACCTTTTATTATTGAAATAGCCATGTTGATGCCTTCAAAGACAATTCATGTTATCCTTTTTTAGTTTCTTGCATAGGATGCTTGTCTAATGCTCTCACCGCTTTAATTTGTTACAACTCTCACTTTCTTTTCATTGACTTGTTTCCTAATCTTGCCATGATTTAGAGGAGGAATAACCAAAACTTAGAGCTAATTTGGATAAAATCTCACTGCTGTGACTTTGGTTTCCCTTGACTTTATTATGTAAATTAATGATTCCCATTGTCTATAACTTTTACACTAATGAAAGTTGTATCTTATATATGTTTGTAAACCATTTCTATTTTGTACCTTGTAATATCATCTTTATAGTTCTACGGGTCTGATCTTTATAGTTGCTAACTGATAAGGGACAGTATGGTCGTAAATCTGTTTACAAGTTGGCTGCAATTTGCTTTGCACTTCTCTCTGTATTTCTTTTCCTTGCCACTTCTGCTTGTCTAATTTTATCCTTTGTGAGTTATGAGTTTAATTTGGTTTTCCAATTATGTCTGCACAGTCTGAGCTTTAGTAAGCGCTCGGTTCTTACCTCCCCCTTCGATTCACAATCCCGCCGGCACTGCACTGTTTGGGTAATGATTTTGTTTTTCTGTTAGTATATGCTTTTATTGTTCTTGTGTAGTTCTTTGAGTTTAATCTTGTGTTTGCGATTACTACTGCAGTGACACAGCTCCGCCTCTTCCTTCCTCCAGTTTGCCGCACGCCACATTCTTCTCTTCTGCAGGTATGGATTAATTCCTTTCCTTTAGTAACATGTGAACCTTAGGTTCAAGTTAGGGATTTCGAATTCCCTTATGAAATAAAGTTTATTATTATTGATTTGATTGTATAGTGGGTCTGGTAAAGAGGTTGGCTTCCTGCCCCCAACCTCCCACAACTTGTATGTTTGATGTTTGCTCCTTTGTGTGCTCCATTGAGCTCCAAAGGTATGAGTGTGGTTATGTGTTGTCCATTATGTTGGTAAGTTTTGAGGCTTGACATAGAGCCCTAAATTCATAGTAATGATTTATGTTGAATTCCTTGATTTCTTATTTAGGGTTTTAATGTTATTTTTGTTGCATAGAAAATGCTCTCAATATGAGGATTGTCACTCTGATTTCACGCGCTGCTTGGTTGGATTTTCTATTGTGTTAAATTTTAACTAGTGTGCTAATGTAAAAATGATATCAAATAGCTTATGAGAATTTGAATTTTATAGATATGAGTGCGTGTTTGGTTCGCCGTTTGCATCTCGTCAATGTTTGTCGCTTCTGTAAAAGAACGAACACCAAGAAAAAATATTGAATGAAATCACAGAAGGAATAAGAAGAGGTTTTTTTTTTTTAAAAAGTTAGACATCGAAAAGCACTATGCAGTTCTTCACATTGGGCCGTTCAAAAGCGCATATTGGGAGGCGTGCAGCTGGTGCATTAATTTTAGAGTGTAACTTGTATATATCTAATCTAATTATATATAATTAAATAAACTTGAAAATTATTAAACATTAATTACAGTAAATTATATGTATATGCCTAAGTTTAAATATTATATTTTTTTAAACAAAACGGTTAGTAAAAGAAATTGAGAAAGGAATAGTAATTTGGGGGTCAATGATATTATTTATTCTTAAAAATAATTTAATATTTTTTGGATTACCTGGCAAATTCATTTTTTTTTCTAACAAACTAATAGAAAAAGAAATAATATTAATATATTCATACCATACACATAGAAACTCAAAAATAAAGAACTCACAAAATTTAACACATATTCATAGACGTCTATCATTTTAGTCCGTCGCTAAAAAACCGGGATTTCCGACGGTCTTACCCGTCGGAAAACGCGACCTGTCGTATTCTGTATATTACCGATGGCACTTTGATTGGGGTCTATGATATCAGGCAGGATAAGTTTTAACGTGTTGGCAATAATTTTAGTAACACATTTGTAGACCACGGCAATAATTTTAGTATTTTTTTATCTTTACAAGCAATTAAACATGTACAATTTTTTTAACACAACAGTGAAAAATGTAGACTCAAAACAGCCATATCAACTAGTTAGCTAACCCAAAAATCTATAGTCAAACTTCCGGTTTGAGAATAGAGAAGTCTTTATATACTATTATCTTCGTTGTAGCCGCAAATAAAGGAAGTGGGTACCTTGCAACTTAGGGTAGAAAAACCAATGCCAACTAATAGCGTGCCACATTCTATGACCAGGTAACACTTTCTAAATGAATCCTTTGATAATTTGCTCAAGTTTGGAACAAATAGATTTTGGAATCAAATCAGCTTGATATGAAACATTAGGAATATCAAAATGTAATATTCAGAAATGTTATTTGTATTGAGAAGAAAGATCCAAGCTATAAGAACATATAAATTTGACCATGATAAGAACAATCACTAATATTAACAAGAATTTCATGATCTTGGGACAGTCAAAAAGTAATACCTGAATGCTTATCTTCAAAATGATAGTTTGCCGCATAATGTTGTTGTTTGGGAAGATTTCACTATGAGAATTTATAACAAGCTTGAGTTGAAATTTTAGAGTTTGCCTCCAAAAGTGGCTGATTGTATTTGAAGGTGTGGACTTAAATCTGTGTTATTATTTATATATGTTCTTAATATGATTGTTCTTAGTTTTTAATTTTAATGGTGTGGTTTTGATATTCTTGTTTATATTTTATTAGTTTACGCTAACACAAAAGCTCTGTTTCATAGGCCTCTGAGTTCGTCACCTCCACCAGTTCGTCACTTGTACCACTAGGTATGCACTCTAACTCATGTCGGTTAACTCATTGGGTGGAAAAAGGGTTGTCTGTTGACCCCCACACCGACATGTTTATTTGTTTTCGTTCATAGTTCTCTCCACAGAGGGGATTTTGAAGTGTATTGTGTAATTGTCTAAATGATATGTACTGTGTAATTGTCTGCCAGTTCTGCTATCACTCATCAGTCACAATGCTTGTGAGTAAAGAGTGCAATTTTAATTTATGCTTGCCATTTCATTCATGGATATGGATATTGGTGATGTTGCTTGGCTGCAATTTGCTTTGCACATCTCTCTGTACTTCTTTCCTTTGCCACTTCTGCTTGTCTAATTCTATCCTCTTTAAATGACCAAGTCGATTTTCTAATTCCAGTGTTGTTAATCGAGGATCGCGAAAAATAGCGTAAAATTGGTAGGATAGCGTAAAATAGCGGGCAGATAGCGTAAGCTAAATAGCGGGTGAAATAAATAAAATTATAAAATTATATATTAAAAAGTGACATATAATATTTAACGTTCAGCACAAAATCTGAAATGACGTAATAAAATATTTATTTAATGAGCTATTTTTAGAAACTTAAGTGATTATTTATTCATAAATTACTTTAGAGGCTTATTAAAATAAAATGAAGAGAGCATATGAATATGTTTTATGTTGATATATTTGAATATTAATATCAGCATTTATTTTAAGTGATGTAAAATAAGTTTAAATAAACCTTGAATGAATAAGTAGCTCTTCCGTTTTAAGAAAATAAAATATATAAATTAAAATTGCAATATTGATTGAATTGTTAATAATTATTATTTATTGAAAAATAAAATATTTTATTTTATATATGGCGGATGGCGTAGTGGCAACTAAATGATTAACAAAACTACACACACAGTAAATGGACCATTGCTCAAAGAAACAAGACAGATTTGAATTGGAAAGGACAAATAATAATAGAATTAAAAAATAGATTTAAAGATAAAAAATAATTAAAAAGCAGAATTTTTAAGAACAATAGAATAAAAAAGCAGATTTTAAAAAAGAAAGAAGAGAATAACAAAACGAAATTAGATAGAATTGAAAAATAACATAATTAAAAAATTAGAAGGATTCAAAAAACAGAATTGAAAAAATAATTAAGAGATGAGCAGAATTAAAAAAAGAGAAACAAGGGAAACAATCGTTAAAAAATATGATATAACAAAAATGAAAAAAGATCTGAAGAAGAGAAGAATTAAAAAAATTTCAATAAAAAATGAAACAATCTGCTTGTCTAATTGTTATGTTAATCATTGATCGAATGGATGTTTGATATTTGTTATTAGTATCGGAGAGAAGCCTTAGTTTCCCGTTTGAGGTTTAATATATTATTGAGTTCATATACTCTTTTAGGATACCATGTGCTCATTGTATATTGAACCTTGAATTGTCCAAGTCGGACAGTTTGGGAAAAAACTTTTTCTTTACTCGTATAATAGTTGTTGCTTAATTCTCGTATCTTTATATTTGATGAAATTTCGGTTCGATTCATTTCCTTTTGTTCTCTGGGTGCATACTTGATTGCGGTATTCATAACTGCGTTCATTTTGTGTACTCAGAGACCAATGGGAAATCTTCTTTGAAATTTTGTCAAGTATAAGATACTGAGGAATTAAGGAATGATTATTATACGAGTTCTGAAAAAGTTTTTTCTCGAATGGGATAAGTCATACCATTTAAAGAAAGAGAGCGGTTGTAAGAACGTCGTCTTTGCTGAAATTGTCATTTTTTTGACATGCGAGAAGATGGAATATTTTCTTTCGAGTCGTAGTTGGATGTACGATAGGTTGTATCAGGGAGAGGGGTTTGAAACCAGATTTTTGCGCTGGGGTTGCGTGCTTTGTCCAAGTCGCAATGGCACATAAAGATTTCAAAACTAATGGAGGGATTAGATGTCCGTGCTTTAATTGCGATTGCGGAAGGATTAAGAGCCCAAGTGAGGTCACGCACCACCGTATTCGGATTGGATTTAGGCTTAATTATCGGATTTGGACTACACATGGTGAAAAGTTGCCTCACGTTGATTTAGGGGTTGGTGATAATTGCGAAGGTGCTTCAAGCAGTTATGTAGATTCGGGATGTGGTGAGCAGATTGAATTGATGCAAGATATGGTTTGTGATGCCTTGGGGGTGAACGTGTTATTCGAGGAGCAACAGCGATGATGACACGGATAAACTTCCAAATGAGACAAAGACAAAAATTTTATAATCTATTGTTAGAAACAAACAAGCCGTTGTTTGAAGGGTCTACAGACTCTAAGTTATCAATGTGTGTGAGGCTCTTAGCTCTTAAGTCCAACTGTGGTGCTACTGAAGTGTGCTTGGATCTCGTAACGAAAATGATGTTGGACTTGTCACCTATCAAAGATGGTTTGCCAAAAAGTTATTACGAGGCTAAAAGCTTAGTGTCCAAGTTGGGGCTGGAATCTAAAAGGATTGATTGTTGTGTGAGAGGGTGTATGTTGTATTACGACAATGAGTTTGGTAAAAACGATGGTGCGCTAATTGAATGCAAATTTTGTGGTGAGCCTAGGTATATGTCACATACTAATAATCGGACGGGTAGACAAAAACTAGTTCCAGTGAATGCAATGTTTTATTTGCCAATTATTCCAAGGCTGCAGAGAATGTTTGCATCACCACAGACTGCAGACAAAATGACATGGCACTATGAGAATAGAAGCACTTCGTATGTTGCGCCACCCTTCCGATGGTGAAGTTTGGAAGCACTTTGATCGTGTGCATCCCGATTTTGGCGAGATCCACGTAATGTACGACTTGGCTTATGCTTTGATGGTTTTACCCGTATGTTCAATCAACGGCGAAACCTTATTCTTGCTGGCCAGTTATCGTTACCCCATACAATCTTCCTCCCGAAATGTGCATGTCTAAGCCTTATATGTTCTTGACTTGTGTTATCTCGGGTCCAGATAATCAAACAGATGGTATTGACATCTATTTAGAGCCTCTTATTGACGATCTCAAAGGTTGTGGAATGGTGTTACGACGTGCGATATTGCACGAAAGAGGAATTTTACAATGAGGCGGCGCTTATGTGGACCATTAATGACTTCCCTGCATATGGCATGTTGTCTGGTTGGGGTACTCATGGTAAAATGGCATGTCCGCATTGCATGGAGCATACAAAGGCCTTTACCTTGAAATTTGGGGGGAAGAGTTCTTGGTTTGACTCACATCGCAGGTTTTTGGGATGATCATGCATTTAGACGGAATAAGAACGCTTTCAAGAAGGGGGAAGTTGAATTAGATGGCCCGCCCCCAAGGTTGACGCCAGAACAGATCTGGGAAAGGGTTATGGAACTGCCCAAAATCACAGATTTTGGCAAATTGGATCGATTTGAAGGATATGGACAATGGCATAATTGGACAAAAAGAAGTATTTTTTGGGATCTGCCATACTGGAGAGATAATTTATTGAGACACAACCTTGATGTTATGCACATTGAGAAGAACTTTTTTGACAATGTTTTTTTCACAATGATGAACGTCAGAGGAAAAACAAAAGACAATGAGAAGGCCAGACTAGACTTACCACTTTACTGTAGGCGAAAGGACTTGCATTTGACGAATCGGTCGGATGGGAAGACCCTGAAACCCAAAGCCTGTTACTCTTTAACTGTTGAGGAAGCCAAGTCAGTCTGTCGGTGGATAAAAGAACTTCGGATGCCAGATGGTTATTCTTCTAATTTGGCAAGATGTGCCGATGTGAACAAAGGAACCATGATTGGGATGAAAAGCCATGATTGTCATGTATTCATGGAGTGTTTACTTCCTATTGCATTTAGTTCCTTGCCGTCAAATGTTTTAAATCCACTGACTGAACTCAGCCAATTCTTTAAAGATTTGTGTTCTGCGACACTGAGAGAGGATGATCTCATAAGGATGGAACAGAACATACCAGTCATTCTTTGTAAGTTGGAGAGAATATTTCCCCCTGCTTTCTTTGATTCTATGGAGCATCTAGCAGTGCATCTTGCACATGAAGCTAGGCTTGGTGGACCGGTTCAATACAGATGGATGTATCCATTCGAAAGGTACTATAATAAAGTATTCTCTAAAATAAATATTTATTTGAAGGGTTAAATGTATCAATTTTTATCATCAACGTTGTTATTTTGTAGATTTATGGGTGACTCAAAACGGTCGGTGAAAAATAAGGCCAGGGTTGAAGGATCTATTTGTGCAACTTACTTACACCGTGAGACAATCCATTTATGTTCCCATTATTTTACAAACTTCATGTTGACACCAACAAATAGTAGGAACGAAGTAGAAATTGAAAGTGAAAGACACCCGCTTGCCTTATCAGTATTTTGCCTTTCCGGCCGTCATGGTGGAAAGGAGGTGGATAACTGGATAACGGGCGAAGTGTGGAAGTCATCCCACGTTCACGTGTTGATCAACTGTGCAGAAGTATCACCATATCTAACGTATGTATCATTTTGACCACTTTCAATTTCTTTAATCCACAATTGCTCTTGATCATTTGTTTGATAATGACTTGATCAGGGCATTCTTGTTAACTAAGCCCACAAGCGTACAAGACTCTTCTGCCTATATTCATGAATATTTCCCAACGTGGTTTAGGAACCAGGTATGTTTTTTGAGTCGTCATATATATATTATTATTATTATTTATTGTTTGAAAATACAAAAATATTGTTTGAAAATAGGAACCATAATTTGTTTGCACATGGTGTGTACACAGGTGTATAGCGAGGCAGAATCCCCTAAAATCCAACACTTGAGAAATTTATCTCATGGTCCTAAATCACGTGTAAAAGAATGGCACACATTCTTTGTAAATGGATACAAATTCCAAACCCAGTCAAAAGCAGAGGAAAAAAGCGATTAACAGCGGGGTTTATGTAAAAGGTGGTACGGATGGAGGTGATCATGTCTTTTACGGCGTGATTCACCATATATATGAATTGACGTACAATACTTTAGACTATACTAAAAAAATAGTGCTATTTTATTGTAATTGGTTTGATCCAGTCAAATAGAGGCACAAGAGTGGATCGAAAATATAATCTTGTTGACATACACATGAGCGTAAGATACCAAATGTTTGATCCGCTTATCATGGCACAACATGTAAGACAAGTGTATTATGTCCCTTATCCATCAACTCGAAGGGACAAACAAGGTTGGTGTGTCTCAATAAAGATAAAACCACGTGGTCGCATTGAAGCGAGATGATACACGTGAAGAAGTGGCTTATCAAGTGGATGAGATATCTCATGTCAATGTAGTAAATGAAGTGGAACCCATTACTCGACTACGTGACAATCCAATCACATATGAAGATGTAGATGGGGATGAGGAATTAAATGAAGAAGTGGCGTAACCATCAAGATCTCAAGACGATCTTTGAAATTGAGTGGGCGTAATGGGCGATTGATATTGTTTAACTTTTTACAATTTGAGAAATTAATGTGTAACAATATATTTTAATTTGTCGATTATTTTCATAACTTGTTTATTTTTATGGAATTCATTTGTAATATTGTTATGTTTAAATATAATATTTCATGACTGTTATTATTCAATTGCTCTATAGACATATATGGCATCAGGAGGTTCAGGAGCAGACCCCCCCGACCACCCAGTGGTGGTAAATGGAAGGGGGAGGATCGCCTCGACCCCTCATCGTCAGAGGCCGACCATCATTAGGCGTGACCCTACTGGGTTTTCGACGTTGTCATCTACACGTCGTCCTAGTACATCTACGCCGAGACAGCCTGATACACCTCCTGCACCTAGACAGCCTTCTGCACCACCTACACAGACTCAGGCACATTGGACACCAGCTACACAGACTCGGGCACTTTCGGCACCTTTGCCTCACATTGACATGATCCCCACCCCGGGGTTCCAGTTTGCACATGGCGCTTCGAGTTCCCATGTTGTGCCTGATCCGGTGGCCGATGCTCATCAGTCCGACCATGATTATAGTACGGGCCATACACCTGATGACACTGATGTTGGGCAGGACGGGGAGGAGCAGGAGGTTCAGCAGGAGGAGGTTCTTGAGCAGGGGGAGGGCCAGGAGCCTGACACTCTTGAGATGTTGTATGATGGTCGAGTTCTTATCAGGCCATCTGGTAAAGGGTAAGTATTTGCAATTTTTTCGAGTTATTAATAATTTACATGTATATATATATTTTTTTTTATTTAACATGTTTTTATTGTTCAGGTTTCTTCCTCAAAGCTGCGCGTTAGCTATCACAAAGAACAATTGAGGAGAATTACCAGGAGTTTTGGCCCACCTGGGACATCAAGGATTTTGAGCGGGACCATATGTTTAATTCTTTCGCAGTAAGTCGCAATTTTTATTTTATTGCATATTTTATTTTCAGTAAATTTCAATTATGTTTAATAATGTCTTATATTGATACTGCATTTAGGTTGCTTGGGAGGAAAAATATGAGGAGCTGATGGAGAAGAATTTTCATATGAAGGCCTCCCACCGCCTTTCTGACATGCTTCGAGATGCCCGCATCAGGGATCGCCAGCCCAGGTGGATAGGGGACGAGCTCTGGCAGCAGCTGGTAGCGCACTGGAACACCCCTGAGTTCCAGGCGACCAGCTCGAAGGCCAAGAAGAATAGGGCCTCTAAGAAGGGTGGCAGCTTGCGCACTGGAGGCAGAGTGAGTCAGGCGCAGCACGCAGTTAGACTTGTACGTGTTATAAAATTGTTATTATTATTATTTTATTATTATTATTATTTATTTAAATTTTTTTATTAATACAATCTCAGTCGAGGAGGTTGGGGAGAGAAGTTCAGTTGCACGAGCTCCATCTTGCAACTCATACGAAGAGGAGTACTGGTGATTTCGTTGATGAGCGTTCGAGGCGGACTCAGGTAATTATAAAATATAATAAATATTTTTTTAATAATGTTTATATTGTTTTGTTTAAAAAAAGATTTGACTTATTTGTTTGTTTAACAGAGGAGTTTGAGGCGAGGATGTCTCGGCTTAGATCTCGAGCTCATCATGTTCTCCATCTCGAGCCCTGACGATCTATCTACACCGCTGAGGGTGTGGGGGGAAGTGGTTGGCGGAAAGAAGAAGGGTCGCCTATATGGTCGTGGCCACCTTGCCAGCAACTACAAAAAAGGGGCCCGCCGCCTACACACTGGAGAGTCGTCGAGTAGTAGTGCCGCCATTGGTCGCTCTGCGCGGATGACCAGGAGATAAGCGAGTTGAAGCGGGCCGTGGCCCGGCGGCGAGCTTTTGACTCGAGTCTTTGCGGCCAGCGAAGCGGATGTACCGGTTGCTAGCTCGCCGGCTGACCTACTCGCCTCGACCTCGGCCTCGCCTCGCCTCGCCTCGCCTTCGCCTCCGGCGTATTCATGGTCATGTCGATGATGCAGATGATGTAGAGCATCTCGATCATGATCGAAGTACCAGGACTATTAGTTCTTTTTGTACTTATATTTTTTCATATTTTTGGATATCAATTTTTTTCGCTTTGAGATATTGTTTTAGTTACTGATTTTTATTTGTTGAATTTTTTTATTTATTATGTTTTCTTTTTTTAATTTGCTTTTTAGTTTACGTTATCACATTTTTATATATGGAAAATCAATTAATAATTAAATTAAATTAAATTACAAGTAATTTTTAATTAAATTAATAAATAAATAATTTTAATATGAGAGTAAATTATTTTTATAATTAAACAAATAAATAATTAAATTAATTAATTAATTAAAGAATAAAATTAATTTGGTTATTAATTAAAATTAATTTATTAATAAATTTAATTAAAAAAAAATCCCGATTACCAATGGCCTAAGCCGTCGGAAACACTTCAGATTTACCGACGGTCACGTCCGTCGGAAATATAACGACGGCTTTACCCGTCGGTATTCGACGTCATTTTACCGACGGGTATAACCGTCGGTATTACCGACGGCGAAGAAGAGTCCGACGGTAATCCTTTGCGACGACCATATTTCCGACGGGTTTTAGGCCGTCGGTTATCCGTCGGTAAAAGTGGGTTACCGACGGCTTTTATCGCTTACCGACGGCTTTAGGCCGTCGGTAATCCCGTGTTTTTTTGTAGTGTACGCGTAGTAGTAACTAATCTAGTACAAACAAGCACACAAGAGTGCACAGACAAACATAATAGGTTTGCAAGTGACGAAATGGACACGAATGTTGAAGAGTAGTCGGCATGTCGCCGTTTTTACTTGGCATTATTATAGTAGGTTATTACTGTTGTCATCGTATCGATGTAAACTAAGGGTTAAGCTCTGAGACAAGTGACATCGGGGTTTGGTTTATTTCCGTACTTTGTATTATGTTTTATTCAGCAGTTGAA
The DNA here is from genome assembly GCA_037113605.1 of Calophaca sinica. Lineage (NCBI taxonomy): Eukaryota > Viridiplantae > Streptophyta > Magnoliopsida > Fabales > Fabaceae > Calophaca > Calophaca sinica. Next base: position 62,473,156 of record CM073733.1, read on the forward strand.
TTTGATGATGTGAAACTTCTATTCCGTGAAAGATTTTTATAAAACCGTATTTTTACTGTAACGACCCGTTTTCGGAGCGCTATTAAACTAAGACTTGACTCTAAATGCATTGAGCTTTTCTAAATAATCCTCTTTTGCCCATTTGGAAAATGCGGTATATTTTTTTTAAACAAAAGTCTGTCGTAAAGCGCAATCAGAGTATACACAACATTTTAGAAACATGATGGAATTCTACCATGCAAAAGACCATTGTAACTAAGATACATTCTTATACACGATTTCCAGCGAAAGGATAGTTGTCAAGTTGTTACATACAAGAAGCAATAAATATATATGCACAAGCAGGAATACACTTAGAGTATAAAGACCCTAGTAAGAGCAGTCATACTTCTGAGGTACTCCCAGCAGTTACCCACGCAGGGGCTACTCCAAAAGTAATGACCTCGACACCTAATTAGCAACTGCCACAAAGGTCAAGCAAAACTGAAAGACTGGTCACCAACCCAAAACTATATACAAAATAGATAGACATCATCAACTACAAAACTACACAAATCTCCTGGCGGTCCTTCTCCATCTCCTTCATCAGGTCATTCGCATCCTCGTCAGTCCACCTACGCGGAAAATCTCTAACACGCCTCCTGAATATACATCCCGGTCGAAAGTGGGGCTGAACTCTAGACCGAGGGAATTTCCATGTGCGGGAAATCAAAGGTCATCTCCGATGATGTCGTCGCCGCCGGAAACTCCACCACGTCCATCAGCGTCTGGGTTACCATCATCAGTTGAAGGAACCACGGGCAAGGGTCAACTTCTTAAATACACAAGTATAACATAACACAACAAATATATATACAATCCGCAAACATGCATGAACGCCCAGTCCATACAACTACATACCACTGTTTTCGGTCCCGAAAATGTCAAAGACACTGAACTCCTTCACGGTACTACTCAGGTCTAAGACTACGCTGAGTCCCTTCACGGTACCACTCAGGTCCAAAACTGCACTGAATCCCTTCACGGTACTATTCAGGCCTAGGACCGCACTGAGTTCCTTCACGGTACTACTCAGGTTTAGAACTGCGCTGAATCCCTTCACGGTACTATTCAGGCCTAGGACTGTCCTGACGACACTGAATTCCTTCACAATACTATTCAAGTCGAAGTTACGAAGTTACGACAATACTTCCCACAAACCCCAATGAACATACCATATGCGTGATATTTCAATATGGCATAAACAAAAAATATTTAACCATCTATCATTAAAAATAGATATCGAATTCCAACAATAGTATAATTCCACAGGAATCCAGCATATAATCACTCAATTAATTCAGCCACCCAACAACACAAAATGACAATCAATTCAACAGCATCAATCATAGTTCATCCCTTTGCAACTCGATGGAGTCGGCAAAGAGGTAGTCAAACAAGTGTGGGGGATTAAGGACAGTCGCCAACCACTTTTTAGTCAAGCCCACGAACAATTCAATATAACTTAAAGAAATAAAATCGAAGGGGTACGAGACCCTCTCTTCGAACCCTGAGGTTCTCTGACTTCTCCGATATACAAAAGAAGATATTAAAAATCCTATACATGTCTAAGAGTTGCCCTTACCAATAGTCCACAGCTCACAGGTCAAACACGTCGCAATCCTAATTCTGCACGAACAGTCCTCAGGAATCCTAACAACACATTAAACCTTAGTACAAACCTAGTTCACCCAAACACAATTCCCTAGGCTTAGATTTATTTCTAACCCCTAGGCTCTCAATCCCATAAACCTTTTTGATAAATCAAATACACTTGAAATAACAATCAAGTTGAAAAATATTTATTTTAAAGACTAAAAATTCATTTTCTTTGAAACCTTAAAATCACAAGTAAATACTATAACTAACTACTTTGATCCTATCATTATCAAGAATCCACTTTAGTTAAAGAAACACAAAGATTTCTCTAACATAAGTGTTTCATAGTCTTTGCATGCCAAATCAGAATTCTAATACTACTAAACTCAAATTTATTTCATAAGAATACTTAATTAAGGCTCCACTTGGCCTTAGGATTACAAAGAATCCATTTTGCCTTAAGTGTTTCATTGCCTCAAGTTCACAACAATTTCCAATCCAATTAAACTCTTTTCTAAAATTTTTCAAACTTGAAACACAATCAAATACAACTAATTTAACCTAAGAACACAAAATAATTTTTATTCTCCACACTCATAAAGCTCGCGGCCACATCCCTAAGTTTTAGAGAAAAATTGCAAACTCTCCGAATTTTAACAAAACAACATCACTCAATATTTCAATCTCTTTCAAGACATCCAATATTCCCAAAACAAAACCCATTACACAAGTTAAATCCCCAATCAAAGCTTCCCAAGAACTCAAGGGTTTTTCTCAAAATTTTGACAATCCTTTTCTAAACATTTTTCCAATACTCAAACAATTCTTAAACACACTAATATAAGATAAAACATGACAATTTCTCCCTTTTCTTGACAAATACCAAATCAACAACAATAACAACACTTATTAAAGTCAAGACACAATAATAATTTAAACCAAAGAACACAAAAATATTTCCCTCCCAAGCCCCTAAGAGCTCCGACCTCATTCCACTTTTTCCCAAACAAATTTGCAAACTTTCAAACTAAATAAACAACATCATTCCATAATCCATTCCTTTCACAAAACAACCATTTTCTTACAAAACAAATGCCTAATTCAAGTTCAATATCAATTCAAGCCTCTTTCAAGAATGCAAGGGTTTCATAAAACCTTCTCAAACTTTGTTTCAAAATAAAATTGACAACTACAAAAGCATTAACAACATATAAGAAGCAAGAATCACAAAATCAATTCTCCCTTCAACCCTTGAGAGCTCGCGGCCAACACCCAAAAATTGGGAACAATTTGCAAAACTTCCCAAAACAATTTAACAATACCATTTCATATACTAATTAGTTCACAAAACAACAATTATTACCCAAGACAAAGCCTATTCCACACCCAACCTCACTTAACCTTTTTTCAAGAATAGGTGTTCATCAAGAAAATACTCAACCCAAGTGTTAGTTCTAAAACTATCAATTAAAACAACAACAATAACACCAAATAAGCTCAAATCACTAATTAATTTCTTTGATTCCCTCAAGATCACACCATCCCCTTTTTTCCCCCTTTGGGTTCCACCTAGGGTTCCAAGGATTAGGGATTTTGGTGCTCATATCTATCATAGTTCATAACCAAGCATAACAACTACCAAATAATCAAAGAATGAAGCAAAAGAACTACCTCCTCCTCCTAGGTGAAACTCATGGCATGAGGGCTGAAATGGGGGAGAGAAATTTGTTTTTCAAACTTGCTTACAAAGTGGAATAGGTGATAGCAAAATGAAAGAGAAACTAGGAGCAAAGGAGGTGAAGAAATGGAGATGAAAATGATGTAAGAAGATGAAGGAAATGAGTTCCATGGAAGTGACCTTGATCTTCTCTCTCAAGAATGGAGGAAAGATGAAAAAAATGAAGGTGAAATGGGGGGTTGGGGCATTCAGCCTGATGAGGCTCAAAAGGAGAGGAACCAAAATTATTTTAATACAATAAAGGAATAACTCTAATATATAACTTAGTGACCAAGTGAATTAATAAAATAAAACAAATGTGAGTGGGCAAATGAAAGGGGCCTCGGCCTAGTCAAGAAAAAAAAGGAGAAGGAGAATTAGTAAACAAGTATAATACTTGGCTAGAATTAATTAGGAAAAGTAGAAAATGTTAATCACCCAAAAAGTGACACCTCTTATCTAAAAGCAAGATACTAATCCCATCAAGGTCTAAAACATCTAATCTCTCATCCCTCATGATTACCCTCTAATCCTAGAGTCTTAAGGGTACTAAAAATATATATGGCGTCGAGTAATAGCGTTATCGATTAATTCTTTCGCTGATTAATTCGCGAAAATTAATTTACTTAGAAATTAATTCACCGCGTGATAAAATATTATCATAAATAATAAAAACAATCTAAAACACTCAAAAATAATCATAACAAGTTACGATTCGATTTTCATCGAAATCGGGGTTCATTTAAAATTTTATCTGCGGGCAAAACTGCCCGGTGATTCAAAACGCGACGAAACTTCGTTAGAATTGTTCGACAATATTCAAACCATGAATTAATATAAAATATTAATTCTCAAATTCTATTTGATCTTGATTTAATTCAATCACTTACTTATCACACAAGAACTGCTTATTATAGCATAAATACGGCAAAATATACTATAATAACGTTAAATAACGTATCGCGAAAATACGGATGTTACATTTACCTTTATCCACATGCGTTTTTACGCATTTCTTGCACGATGGGGTAGAGGGTGTCACATTAGGAGCCAGAGAAAGATTCCATTTTGAGACCTTCTAGGATGCTGCAAATTCGAATTAAGGTATGGGGTGGATGATCACTTGAAAAGAGGTCTATGGCTTTAAATAGCATGTTAGGGATGTCCCATGATCCCTATGCCTTGTGGGACAAGTTTTTGTTGTTAAATCTTTGCAAGAGTATTGATTTGGAATACTTTAGTTGCTGTTTTGATTTGTTTTGAGGCTCTTGTATAATCAAGGAGCCATACGAATTGTTAATTAACATGTTTATTAGGATTAGAGTATGTTTATTACTAAAGGGTTGATACTTGATGTATTTTTGTTAGAGAAGTCATGATTTAGGACAATTGGTGTTATTAGTATTGTTTAATAGTATAAGTGATGCATGTAGGTTATTATTTTGATGTTTAAATAAGTGCTTTCATGTTGGAATTAACTTGGTAGTGTTAATTACTAATTCTTAATGATTATATCACTACAACTTTTTTTGTCATTAGCTACACCTAAAAAATGTTGGCTAAAACCAAAAAACCGTTGTTGTTTGCTACGAGAACGATTTTCAAACTGTGGTAACTTAAGGCGTTGCCTATTTCTTAGGCAATGGTTTTTTGGCATAAAGACAACACTCTTTGAAAACCGTAGTCGTTGCTGAGACTTATAAAACGGTTTTTGAATTGCACTACGCCAACAATTTTACATTGTTGTCAAAAGAAAACTATAGTTGTTTTCATGTCTTAGAGAACTACTTTGAAGTGTGATACACAAACAAATTTTCACTATTGCTACCAAAAAACAGTAGTCGTTGATATGCTTTAGAGAACAATTTTATAAATGCACTATGCTAACAGTTTTTCATTGAGAACATTTTTTTAAGTTCAATAACATTTTTTCCTTTAAGGATACACATCCTTTTGAAGCCAATAATTTTGATTGTAACTTTAGAGAATGGTTTTTTTTGTTCATTAAAAGATATTTTAATTGATAGCCAACAAACTAATCATTTAGTATAAAGATATACAACTTTATCTATATGTAAAGAAATAAGAATCTATTCACCATCAATTACTATATTCACTAAAATTATAGTGAACCAAAATTAAAATTCATGACAATATAATCAAATACTTGGGTCTTTAATGTATTTTCCAAGATATAATGTCAATAATCACACATCATTACTAAAATAACATTGTTCTTCAAAATACAATTTCATGGCACTAATGAACCCTCAACAACTATGTCTTCAAAGTCGAAGGCCTTCTCTTACTCCACTGACCAAATCGGCTTCAGAGTAGACTGCTCAAATTTCACCATATCCCAAGGTTCCTTAACAGATCTGTAGCCAACATAAGTTTCATGGACAATTGAGGTACACTGGAGTAATCTTGCCTGCAACAACAACAAAAAACCATTGTCATAAAATTGGACAATGTTTCCTTGACAGTAAAGAAGACCATCGACACCTTAGCTCCATACATAACAAATGACAACCATAAGGCCTTACCAAGCTTCTACTCAAAAGAATTCCAACTCTCAAGCCCAAAACATATGAGGGAAAATATGCAGGGGTTTACAAGATTAATGGGAAATTAAGAATCCAAAACCAAGTCTTATATATAGTTGATTACATGGAAACTTGGTGTTTTACATGAAATCAAATACAAATACAAAGTAAGAAAAAATTATTTTCCATATAAGTTGATTATAATTAACTTTGCATATAACTTGAATTAGAATTAGTGGACAAAGGAAAGCCATGACATACATTGTGATCTCATAACTATATAAGGTGGAATCCGAAACCAAACAAGTATTCATAGAATTGCTGATAGAATAGTAGCCTTTAAAAGGAGGGTATAGGAATTGGTATAGGCTTCAGCGGCGTCATTTCTAGTTTTAATGAATTAACAGTCTACTAAGGATATATACTTCTTCAGTCAATTTGATCAAAATCTTATCTTAGTAGGAAACTATAGTGAATGAATATTATACATTCAAGAGACAAAAGGTTTGGTAAGTGAACAATTTAATTTATAAAATAATTATGACGGACATTACTTCCGTTCTCTGGGGTGCAAGAACAGATTTGACTCAGTTCCTGGGGAGAGAAAATTTGTCAAAGAAAAGGCACTGGTATTAGCAGCAGGTGAATTCCCTCATATACAAGAAAACATCATGAATAGAGGGTGGGAAAAGTTGACATCCTATCCAAAGAATGCAAGAAAATCATTAGCAATAGAATTTCTTGCCAATGCATACTAACCTTCTGATGAGGTGAGGCCCCCAACATGTCTCCATACACCATTTATGTAAGGGGAAAGCTTGTTCCTTTTGATGCAAAAACCATAAATTAAGTATTTGGGTTACCAAACATACAAAATTGTGGCTATGCTGCTAGACTTCTGAGAAACCCCAAAACAGACAGTGGCAATCGCAGTGGGATCAAAGCAGCACTGTGCAGGCCTGGTGAGCATTGGTTTTGGAATCAAGATGAGTCACCTAGGAAGATGATGGCTTCCGCCCTTACTCCTTCTGCTACGGGATGGGCTGATTTTGTGCTACACACTGTGATCCCGTGCTCAAATTCTTCTGAGCTAAATTTTTAGAGAGCAGACTAGGTAGCTTCCATCATACTGGGGGAGCCTATTAATGTCGAGAGGATTTTAGCCACTGAGCTGTCTGCTACGGCCAATGCTGAAATGAAAAAAATTTGGCTACAACATGCTAATCTGATCGCCATGCTTTATGCTAGAGCTGAGGTTTTTGCAACAGAAGGCGAGGTGCGGCTGAAAAGGGGTCAGGCAATAAATAGAGCATGGATCAAAGCAAATTCGATTGCTATTCCCGGTCAAGAGCATCAGCAAGAGGCCACAGCTGAAGAGGACCATGACATTACTTTTGACGATCTTGCACCTTGTCAGCATCCAGATTGGTCTCACTTCCAAAGGCTGGAGGCAAAGGTTAACAGGCTTACATTAGACTATAGGCATAGGATGCAAGCTCTCTATAGAGCTATCTATGCATCCCATAGAGGAGAGCATTCGGATCTTGAAGCAGATATTTTTTGGTGTAGTTTCCAAGACCTGGACCTACGGTACAGCAGCCTTAGTCCCCATTGGTGCAAGTTCAGCGGCGGCGTTTGGCAGCCCACTTTCTCACTTCAGTTAGCGGTTGTGATAAATCTTCATCATGTGTAGATTTATAGAGCTAAATTGGATATTTGCTTTATGAAAAGAAAAATTAAAGTGATTTTATGCTTAAATTGTGTGATTTAGTGTATTCATTTGGTCTCATTATAACTTTTGTGCATTAGTGTCTGTTATGATTTTTTATCTCTAAGTGTACAGGAATGGGAGCAAAGTCAAAGGAATGAACTTGGAAGGTGAAGAAAGGAAAGGGATGAAGAATTGTAGAGTGATCACAGGCAAAAAAAAGGCTGAAAAATTGGAGTCTGTGTGCTTGAAGCGCATGTGAAGCGCACCCCAAGCACTTGCTACAAGCCTCTATGTTGCTGTCCCTGTGCGCGTGAAGCGCGACCCAAGCACTAATTATCAAGTCATTATGTCCCTATGCACGTGAAGCACGACCCAAGCACGGGTTGATCGTGTAGTTCTGCTTGTGCGCACGTGGAGCGCATCTACACGCTGGATTATTTAAAAATACATGTTTGACACAAGCTGACTTATTTGTTGACATTTGGAAAACCCTAAAACAAAATTGGCTTGGTCAAGGGGTGCTAGGGTTGACTCTTCTCCATCTTCAAAGAGGATTCAACCTTGGTGTCATACCCCAATTTTGTCCGAACCTTACTTATTTATTTATTTTGTTTAAATTAGTAATTAAAAATAAAAATAATATTTTTTGGTTTCATAATAAAAAAGAAGGAGGCAAAAAGAATAAAGTGAAAAAAGAAAAGAAAGGAAGAAAAGGAAAAAAGGAGAAAAAAAGAAAAGTGGAAGAAAAGGGTTGTTAATAGCAAAGGGGGGTGCTAACAGCAATGGTCAAGGGCTAGCCACAGCCCAACAGGCCATGTGCCCCCTATTTTTTTTTTTACTTCACGTACCCCCTTTCTTCTCTGTCCACGCCTCCCCTACGCTCCCTTTATACCTGCGCTGCATCCCCTGCTTCTTGTACCCCACGTCTCTTCTTCTCGTACCCCGGCCCAACACACTCCTTCTCCTTTTATACGCACACCCCTTTACTTTCCCTTCAGCCCAACACGCCCAAGGCCCACATTTAACCCTAATTCATTAACCCAAAGGAGACCTGATTTCCCTTCTACCTCACTTTACTCCCTCACACGGTGCATATCTCTCTCTCTCTCTCTCACCAGCCTTCTTCTTCTTCTCTTCACCTTAATTTCTTCTTCCCCTCAATCTAAACCCTAATTTGGCCTCACCATTCACGGCCCCTCTCTCCTTACAAGTCTTTATTTCTTTCATCTCAGCTCCTCCAAAACAACCAATATCCGAATCAAATCCCTACAATCAACCCAAATCTTGCATTCAAGTGCAAAATCGGAGCAATATCATGTGGATTCTGCGAAAGACAAGGTGAAAAAAGAAGGAACCTCATGTGGTTCCCCCCAAATCCAGTGCCAGAGAAGTTAATCAGGGAATTCTTCTATTTTTCTCCCATTTTTCTTTCTTTTTCTTTAAAAGGTTTCCATTTTTATTACTCATTCACTCCTTTTTTGCAGGTGATGCAAAATGGAAGCTTGAAGGCTATAAAATGGAGAGATTGAGACCTAAAACGGGGGAACGAACCTAGAGCGAATTGGACCAAGAAGAGAACACAATGGAATGAATTAGAGAAAGCGAATTCGAAAAGAGGAGAATCAAGAACAGAGGCAAGGAAAAGAAAGCAAGGACCCGTGAGGCCATTAGAACAAAAAATAAACACCCTTTTTAGTTCTAGGTTTTCTTGTTCCACCATCCTTGTTTCTGTATAATTTCCTGGAAGAGCTTATACCCAAGTTTCATCCTCTCTTCTTTTTTATTATTTGATTTTTCTGTTATTTAATGATCTCGTAACAGAGACTTAAATCAAAGGTTGGAATCAAATTTCGTTGTAGTTTTTACCTTTCCTTATTTTCCTTTTTTTATTTTTTGTGATTATTTGGTTGTTGTTGTTGCTATCCCCGGTTCTGATTGAATTTAGGTTTAGGGTTTGGCCTTCCAACGAGGTCAAACCCTAAATAGGGACCAATTTGCAAATATTCCATTAAGAGGGGTGTAAAAGCAGAAAACGAGGTAATTTTAGACCATAGGTTCACGGTTAGGGTATATTTTTAGGGGAAGTGGTTCACTTAATTTTGTTAATAATAATAGTCATAATATTCTTATAAATAAAAGGGATAATAATCCATCTTAGAGTATTTGTAATATAAATATATTAGTTAGTAATATGTAAATATTTTGATTAGTGATAAGTTTTAATAATAAGTAGTCATTTTACAAAAATAAATAAATGTTTTTTTAGGGAATTAATTTTAAAGGCAAATGTTCTTTTTAAACAATTAAAAGGGTATCGTTTTATAAACGGGCATCGTAAGGGTGTTAATCCCTTCCTTACGCGTAACTAACTCCCGGATCCTAAATTTGGTCTGAAGACCATATTCTTTGATCTTTTCCAAAAAAGGTTTTTCCTATAGTTTTCCTAAATAAACATAGGTGGTGGCTCTATTGAATTTTAGGGTGGTTGTCACACTTGGGAACAAGAATTGAAGAATCAAAGGAGTCTTATTCAACCTTCTCATCTCTATGGATTAGTTTCTCCTCCTTCATGAGTAACTGAACCTCTTAGACTAGGGTAAGATGAATTTTGTGAAAACTTTTATGTAGTTAGATTCTATTATTTCAATACAAGTTTATTCACGTTAATTGATCCTACGTCTTCGTTTTTAACGCTTTTTGATAATTGATCACTATTAAACTAAATTTGGGTTATGATTACAATTGGAAAATTGGGGTTTTTAACTAGCATTGAGATTGTTGGACATATCTATAGGGTTATAGGAATATAATTCTATTGGTAGTTTGTATGAATCCTATTTCATTATGCTTGATTTAATTTATCTGAACCTAAGGGATTAGGGCTTGTTAGTTGAATCAAAGGGATTAAGAGGAAAGGAATTTTTGTTAATCTAATTTAGACGATTTAAACTTCAATTGTTCATGAGTATCACTTGCATTGGCTTCGAATTCAATCGCATAAAGGTCGAAACAAAAGGATTCTATCCCTAGTCAATTTTAATTCATTGAAATACAAATAGTTTTTTCTTGTTATTATTATTGTCTATTGCTACAAATATCCTTAATTTCAAATACCAAGATCTGGTTCTCGTTCAAAATTGATACAAACTTTGTTAAGTTAATTAGTCAATCATAATCCTCGTGGAGATGATACTCTACTTATCACTTTATTACTTGTAGAATTTGATACACTTGTCGAATTATGCTTGATTTAATTTATCTAAACCTAAGGGATTAGGGCTTGTTAGTTGAATCAAAAGGATTAAGAGGAAAGGAATTTTTGTTAATCTAATTTAGAGGATTTAAACTTCAATTGTTCATGAGTATCACTTGCATTGGCTTCGAATTCAATCGCATAAAGGTCGAAACAAAAGGATTCTATCCCTAGTCAATTTTAATTCATTGAAATATAAATAGTTTTTTCTTGTTATTGTTATTGTCTATTGCTACAAGTATCCTTAATTTCAAATACCAAGATCTGGTTCTCGTTCAAAATTGATACAAACTTTGTTAAGTTAATTAGTCAATCATAATCCTCGTGGAGATGATACTCTACTTATCACTTTATTACTTGTAGAATTCGGTACACTTGTCGAATTCTTAACATCCCCTACTGCTGTGCTTGAATAGGTACGGCCATACTGACTGTATGTCAGGCCGTACCGTTTGTCCAAAAATGCCTAAAAATCTCCAAAACTTGCCAGTTTTTTGTTTGTTTTCACATATTTTGTTCGAAGTGCTGTCTTTGTGATATTTTTACAAAATGGGACATAGTGAGTACTTTTATACTCTAAATAGCACAATTTGACATGTTTATGTAACACCCCATTTTTGGAGCACTACTAATCTAATACAATTCTTTTTAAAGTTAAAATATTTTTGTTGATAATACTTTGCTTGCATGGTTTTCAAAAATGAGGATCTAATTTTTTTTTAATTTCTTTCAAAATAACAATCAGAGTATTGCAGCATTTTTGAAACGTGACATTCAAATTAAACATAATATTCAAATCACAATAACCATGCAAAGAAAAATGTATAGACATTTATGAGAAAATAATACGAATTTCAAAAGATTCATTATACAAAATACAATTCAAAGAAATACATTAAAGACTCCTATAGTTGGTCAGCCTTACAACTCTTACTGTATTTCACAGCAAACCTCATGACTATAACTCCAAGAGATAAATCCATGTCAAGTCCTACTTCGCATCGTTTGTCGTCCTCTAAAGACTACAACTCTACAGTTTGCTCCATCATCTGAGGTGTCATTCATGAGAATACTCATATATAAATCTAGTTATAGATTACAACTGTGAAATAAAACATAGCTTGTGGTACAAGTGGAACAAATATCTGTCATACAAACTAAAGGACTAAGACAAGCTATATCTTCAAAATAAACTAAGAACATGAAGATTATGGCTCCTAGCACCTTCTAATCCTTCTTAGATACCTGTTTATCTGAAAAACAATAAAGAAAAGGGTGAGATTACAAATCTCAGTGAGTACTACTCGGGCCCCTCACCATCTCAAGCATAACATACAAGCATTATCATACATCTCAACACATTCAAGAATTACTCTTTCTTTTAGTAACGGTTGAGATATTCCCTATGAGTCTAATCATTATTACACTGAAAATCTATGCCTCTGGATTCGGTCGAGTCTTGCACTCATATGACCCCGGGAGTCATTTTCTTACAATATGGATGGTTAGACGTCTCTAACCCGCAAATGGCGTCCCAATTGCCTGACCATGTCGTTTACTTTTTCCCTTGTGGAGAACTTTCTTCCTTGTGAGGAATTCTTGTTTTAAGTATTTCAATTTTGCTTTCTTACAATCATTTAAACCATCATTGACACTAACTCGTAGGCTGAAGAAATTATAAGGAAAATACTAAAAGTTTGGAAAATCTACTAACATGAAAGGAAGCAAGAAAATTCAAATCATAAGCCAATACCAAACATTCACTAATTACTTAAAAAATTCAAAGAAAGAGGGAAGTCTGTCAATATTTAGCTTGATGCAGAATTTCAAGCTAAAGATTTCGCTTAGCCTGAGAATTTTAGCTTGAGCGAAAATGGACTAGAAAACTTTAACGGACAAAATTTGCTAAGCGAATCCTGTTGAGCTAAGGGAATTTAGCAGAGTTTTGTAGAAATCTTCGATTTCAACATAATCCACGTCGAATCCTTCATACCCATCATTTCCAATCACTAAAAAAACAATTCTAACTTAACATGTAATCAAATAATCACCAATGAAAATCTCAAATCATCAAATTCATCTTGACATTCATAAGAAGCAAGAACTCACATATAAAAATATCATTACACAAGCAAGGACAAAAACCCCAATTTCTCGTAATCCCAAATCATATGAGACCATCAAACAATTCAGAATAAACATGGATGAGATGAAGAATGACTCCAAAATCACACTCCTATTATGGGTCTTATGGTTGCCCTTAACTCTAGGTAGAAGAACTCATTAATTTCACAACTTAGGGGTGGAAGGTGTGAGAACTCAGAAATTCTTCTCTCCTTCTCCAAACTCGATCTCTCTCCTTCTCCCTTAAGATGGACCTTTTATGCTTCTTCAAACTCTTGATGGATTGACTCCTACTAGGTAGTGGATCACTTTATTCTCTTAGCTTTTCTCCTCTTCTCTGAATTTTCCCTCACTCTCTTCTTAGGATTCCATGGAATACTCTCTACTCTTGTGACGTCCCAATTCCCCTAAGTCTATAATTAGATATCCTAAGTAAAAAAGGGCCCTAAGGATTAAAGAGGATTTATAGCCTTTAAATTTAGCAAGTTTTAGTAAAGTTGGAATCCAAGGGTAAAATAGTAATTTTACCCAAAGATTTAGGAAATATGAGACTAATTATTCAGGTGTAGTTTTTAACTGATTAAATTACTCAAGAATTTATTAGGGACCAAAGGATTGATTTTGGAATTACAAGAGGACTTATAAGTCAAATTTTAATTAAACCTTTGACCATTACCCCACCATACACCCTATTTCACTTACTCCCACATTAGCAACCACCCATCCTCCTTTTTACTCCCTCCTTGCGTGAATTTTAAGCAGAGAAAGAAAGGAGAAGAAAGAAAAGAGAAAAACAAAAAAGAAAGAAAGAAAGGAGAAGAAAGAAAAGAGAAAAACAAAAAAGAAAGAAAGAAAGGAGAAGAAAGGAAGAAGGCATGCGACGAGGAAGAAGGAAGGGGTGGCCACGATGGCCACTGCTGCGGCGGCCTGGAGCTGCTGCGGCGAGCCACCACGCTGGAGAGGCAAAGGAAGGAGCAGAACGAGCGAGACCGAGAGAGGGAAAGATCGAGAGAGAGATCAAGAGAGAGATGGTAAAAGGAACTCAAAAATGGAAGAAGAAGGAGAGTAAGGAGATGAACCAAGATTTCTCAACAACCATCTTCATCTCCATCAATTTCTCAAGTTAGGGTTTGGCCCTCCAAACACCCAATGTGAGTTCTCTTTAGGGATTATTCTCATTTAGAGGTTGGGAATCTTGAAAAACCCATTATTAGGTTGATTATGTTTGTTGCTTGTTTGATTGTGTAGCTATGATGTTGATGCACTTTATTGTTGATTTTTGTGGGATTGTTCAAGAGTAATCTTGATGTATGTGGATTCATGAGTAATCTTATGTGGTTGGATCCTTTGTTGGTTGAATGTGATATTCTTGATGTATTTTGAGGTTTTGGGATGATTGAAATAATCCCCATTTATGTTGCTTTGGGTTTATTTATGTGCCTTTGAGGTGTTTGTTATATGTCCTCAAGGAGTGTTCTTGCAAATTTGGTAATAAGAACCATGAGCCAATTCAAAGGCTCATGGACATTAGTTTGGAAATTTAAGAATGTTTGGATTTAAGTGGGTTATGATTTGTGTTGGTGCTCATGTTGGATTTACCATGAACAATTGACTAGTAAAATGTTATATTTGGGTATAATTGTCTTATAGATTTGGTTCATTACCTAGAGGGTTTCAACCCTCATTGTTATGTATTCCAAAGTGAGTTGAATCTATTTTAAGTAATGAGTTGAATCTATTTTAAGTAATGTTTCAAATTTACAAGATGATGGATTCTCTCACAATTAAATGCTAATTATTTGACATAGTTGGTTATGTTTTGATAACTATCATTCATGAATGGTATGTAATGGGACGGGGTTAAGGGAATTCACTGAGATTTTATATCTCACCCTTTTCCTTTGTTTATTTCAGATGACAGGTAAACTTTATGGACGATGTCTGTCCACATTTGATACCGGATCACGAGTCGTTATAATGGTTATTAAGTTAGGTCTAGTGATGTTAGCAATTTAATTGTAAATTTGATTAGCTTTTACTCAACTCTTATTATACAAAAGTGTTGTACATATGTATTTAAATTATTTCCCGCTTTCAAAATCTCTGATAATGCCTGAGAATTTTAGTGATAAAGAATAAAGTTTGATAAATTATTTTATTAGCAAATCCGATTGTTATTCCTTATGTATTCAAGTGTATTATTCAATCAAAGTTAAGTAATCTCAACAGGTGTATCTTTTTCTTTTTGTTTCTTATTGCTAAAAGAAAGTGTTTCAGTTTTTAATGTTAATTCCTTATTATTTAGCAAGTAATTCCCTTATTATAGTCGGGGCGTTACAACTCTCTTCTTCTCTTTTGCATATGGTCAAATAAAAGAAAGGGTGCTGGTGTGTGTTTGTGGCCATCGACCAAAATGAGAGAAGAAGGGAGGGTGTGGTCTCATTTTGATACTTTTGGTCAATTTTTCCCTCAACTAAGTAGTGGTTGTTACTTGTTTATCCTCCCTTTTCATTAAATTCCTAGTGTGTCACCTATTCTATTTCCACCCCTCCTTTTACCACTCACTACCTAGAACTTAGAATTTACAAGGATACAAGGTTCTTAATTAAATATGCATTCTTCCTAATACTTTAGAGTAACACATATAAACACATACATAATAGACTAGGTGGGGTGTTACACAAGTATTACACTGGTGTAATTTGACCCCTCCTTAAAAGATGTATGCAATCCAAATATCATGGAAGAGCAAATCTAAGAGGGCTTTATGTTGTAGGTTTGTATTCATTTTGTCATTTCTTTGTTACAACCTATACTGAGTTTCTTTAACGAATTGTTGTTTCTTTAACGAATTGTATAACAAGTATCAATTTTATTTATATATTGGATTTTTAAATTAATGCAATGGTTTTGGAGTGTATCAGTCCATTCCACATATATATATACTCTACCGTTGCAGTTTTGCTGCAGCTAAAACCACAGTATAAAGACCTCTTAGAATTTGCTCTTGCATGATATTTAGATTGCATACATCTTTTAAAAAAAATAATAGTTCAGGGACCTATATGAAAAAACAATAGTTCAGGTACCTATTTAAATGATCTTTTACCAACTGTGTTTATATTTTTTTTTCTTTTTCACATTTTTTTTTGACTCAGGGACCTATATATTTAAAAAAAATAGTTTAGGAACCTAATTAAAAATAAACTAACGTCCCACTAACAACAGGTTAACGAAGGGACCTAATTAAAAACAAAACAATAGTTTAGGGACCCAATTAAAAAAATAATTCAGAGACCTATTTCAAAATCTCCAAATAGTTCATGAATCTCCAAAATAATTAAACCATTAATATATTATTACCTTAAACGGTTAAAGTGATGTATAGTTAATTAAAATAATAATATTTAATTAAAGTGACTCGCTGAAATAAATATCAATTGTCATATACACATTAAAATCGATTTTGTCATAAGCGCCATTATATTATTTATTAGTTATTTATTTTAAAAAATAGTGCTACATATATCGAAATTAGAAATATGTAACTTCGAGATAATTAGTTGTTTTAAAAGAAAAAGAGAGAAGATAAATAACAATAAATGGTATGGTACACATCATAAATAGTAGAACTTTTTTTTTTGGTCAGTTAGTAGAAATGGTAAACAACAAACACACACACGCAAATGGCAACACCCGGGTTCGAACCCCGGTTCCGACGTCCCCATGTCGCTGAAATTGCCAAAACAACCAGCAGTGGGGGACAAATAAATAGTAGAACTGGTTATGGATATAGTGAAAATACAATAACAAAAATTAAAATAGTCAATAAAAGTAGGAGATAATACCGTCTACTATAAAAAATGACATTTATTATTATTATTATTATTATTATTATTATTAAAATACCAAATTTTCATCATCTTTTTTTCATAGAAACGTTATATCACCTTATTTTTTTATAGAAATTTATCATCTTATTTTATTGTAATCAAAATACCATCTTAAAACAATATGTTAATAAAATTTAAACACATATGCGCGGGCTTAACGTATAGTAATCTAGTAATCATAAACATAATCATAATCATAATAATAATATAAAGCTAATATGTTATTTATTTTTGACGAGATAAAGCATTTTTTTTTTGACAAAATTGACGAGATAAAGCTAATACGTTATTTTAATTTTTTTTGACAAGAAAGCTAATACGTTATTAACATCAGATTTTTAATATGTCTACTTATTACCTATCATTTTTCGCTTTTAACATAATATAAAAAGTCACTTTTTGCTTTTAAAACAAATTTAATATTATTTATCAAGTCAAGTTCTTTAATATTATTTATCATTCTTTATCAAGTCAAGTTCTAACAATTAAATTAAATAAATAATATAGAAGTATAAAAGTAAAGAGTCTTAAATATGTTTTTAGTCTCCGTAAATATAGAGTGTTTTGATTTTAGTCCCTGTAAAAAATTTTATTTGTTTTTTGTCCCTGCAAAATATTTTATTTTGATTTTGGTCCTTTTGACCAAAATTTAGAGGAAATTTAGTAGGAAAATGAAATTTTTTCTGTGGATTTTGTTATCAATTTTGTTCGAAATAATGGTTTTAAGTTTTTCGAATCAAAACTCACAAGAAATTTTGCAGAAAAATAAAGTGTTTTTGTGGATTTTGCTAGGAATTTTGGATAGAAGAAACAAAATAAAAATAAAATATTTTGGAAGGACAAAAGATAAACAAAATTTTTTACAGGGACTAAAATCAAAACACTCAATATTTGCGGAACTAAAAACATATTTAATCGAAATAACAATAAAATTTTCATCAAAAAAAAAAATAAGCCCTATAATTTCTTGGTAGCTGCTAAACTCTCGCTGGTTTAGGAAGGGAAAAAAAAAAAAAAAAACTCTCGCCGGTTTCAAAACGCTCGCCGCTCCCAACTTGACTCCGAAACCTGCATAGGCGGTGCTGAATGTCAGGAAATCGCACTCCCACCGCCAATGGCAGCACAGCCAAAGATATGATGAAGTGCCAACGCATGATTCAAAAGAGTTTACAGTGTATTTCAATTCTTCCCCGTTTCCCCTTACCTCTATTATGTTATTATTGTTATTACATATTGTTTGTGGTTTTGGGATATCACAGCTCGTTTATTCGAATCCATTTTAAAAGTGCTGAGTTTCACATTGAACTAGTGCTCTCTATAATTTTAATTTTGTATTGATTATTATTATTCTTTGTCAGCTCCAACGGTGAAGTTCTTGAGGGAACACTTGGAGAAAGCTGGGTGTCCTGTACCAGACAATTTCTTCAAAACTGTTTATTGCGATCGTCGACGCGCTGCCGGTTACATTCCTGGTCACGGGGTACCGTTCTGTTCTTTTTTTGTGGAAGGATTCATATCTGTTCAGAAGTTGAAAACTATATGCTGCAATTATCTTTGGACTCCTCGTTATTTTTGATATACAATTAATAAGATAAGTTTATATTTTGGTGACAAAAGAGTTTATGACAGAGGAGGGTCAGGGCAGTGTACAGAGATTTTGGGGCCTTAGGTAAAAACCACAAACACTTATAAATAAACTTAATGTATTGGAATTTTGGGGGATCTTTGCAATTTTGCAATAAACAAATGCACTTATGAATAACAAAAATAGTGTAAGAAGAGTGATAAAAATGCATATTTTGGCTTCTATCTTTTCCATTCAACAATATATATGGTTTTCTTTTTGACAAACAACAATAAGTATGGTTGGAAAGCAGAATGATGTCTTTTTGACAAACAACAATAAGTATGGTTGTAAGAAAAGGTTTTCAATTTGCTAATATAATTATTATTCTACATTTTTTGGTGTGTGTTGGATCCAGATTGTTGTGTGTGGCAATCTTGTTAAAAAACAAGATGAGGTTACCCAGGGGATAATTCATGAGCTAATTCACGCATTTGATGACTGTCGGAGTGCAAACTTGGATTGGAAAAATTGTGCTCACCAAGCTTGTAGTGAGGTTCCTATTTAACAATGTGCTTTTACTCATATTGAGTTTGATTTAGTTTTTTCTATTGGTTTCCTTTAATCAGTTCTTGATTTTTATGTGAAACAGATAAGGGCTGCTCATCTAAGTGGTGATTGTCATTACAAACGGGAACTTTTACGAGGATTTCTAAAAATACGAGGGCATGAACCAGTACGCCGTTTCTTTCTGTCCTCAGTTTATATAAAACATTTATTTTGGTTGAATATTTCGGAGATAATGTGCAGCAGCTTTATGTAAAGTACTAGAGATGAGTAAATTTTGCAACAAAGGCAACATTATTTTTGAGATATGCAGTGGTAATTTGAACAGTAAGCAGGGGGCAATATTTTTTCCTCTGTTGTTAATAAATGAAGAAATTCATGAATATGAAGAGAAGATAATTACATGGTTAGAAGGATAAGGGTTCCCCCTTAACATGAAAGAAAACACAAAGAACAGAGAATGAACATAAAACATCAATAAAGCAAAGCTACAAAGAAATTCCCTTGAAAAGACCACGTACGTCTAGCTTAATTTAGTAATTTTATCCTAAATCAGCTTCTGATGAAATGGAATCTCCTTAAATATACATGAGTTAGCTCCAACCAATGACCTAGGGTACACCCGACATCCATCAAAATGCCAAATAATGGATTATTCAAAGAAATAGTGGCACAACAATCTAACAACAGATGAGGAGCTGGTTTTAAGCTTGCATTACACATAACACACATATCAAGGAAATAGCCTCATATTACCTATAAACTTGCAACATGTCCAACTTTATTAAGCATTTGAGTTCAAATAAAATATTTGGCCTTAGAGAAAGCCAAATAAGAACAGGTGGGGGAAATCTTGTTCCACGGTAAGAAAGGTTGAGCTCCAACCTTCGATAAGAGCTATCCTTGGGGTGGATTACTAAAATTTTTGTTGAAGTACAACAAATCTAGCCTAATTAGAAAGTCCAGTTGGCATTCATCAGCATGGAAGGGACACTGGTGTACTAGTTCATATTCTTACGTAACAAGACCCTTTTGTTAAATTGGGAATGGCTGATTTCAGCTTTAATTCAACAATTTGGAGGAAGAAATTTGGGAAATGTTTGTGTGTGACCATTGATCTTGCACCAAATTGGATGTGTTGAACATTATATTTAAGAATTTGAAGCATTAGTGGCCAAAGTGTCTGCTCATCAGAGGAGTCCTTGTGTGGGTATTTCTTGGGAGGGTTGCAACTTGCAGCTAGAGGTATGGTGCAAAATCAAAATTAATGGTCCCCTAGGACATAGCATACTCAAGGCAATGAATTTGGTGAGGGCTATGGAAGAAGAGTTACTTTCACCAAACCTCCACCCCACTTGCCCACAAATAGGTCTCACCACCTCCATGCTCATACCCACTACCCTTTTGAGTTCTCTTTGTTCCTCTTTTTTTCACCGAGAACTTTGTTGCAAATCCCGTCCTCCGAGGTCATAATGATATTGATTTCCTCAATCCCATCCAGTTTTGTGTTATCTTGTCCTGTCTTGTTTTGATCTCAAACAACTATGACCCATGTTACCAAGATACTTTCTTTAGCATTTCTAGTTCCAAAACATCCAAGCATTGTTCCTTCTTCCTCCGAATTTTGATCCAGTAGGCCGGACCAATTTGTTAGGAACCCGGAGAAATTCAAATGCAAGGAATATAGAAAGAACCAAAAAATAGGAGTGTATTTTTCAAAACTGGATAAAAAATGGAAAATAGAATTCTCCCCAAGAGTTTCACCTTTGTAGAGGATATCTCTCCTTTCACTCGAACTATCTAATGTACTGAATGAATCCCCCTAATCTGATTTCTCCTATTTTTGTAACCAACCCCCTTCTAATCCATCTGTTCTAACTAATCTAACTAATGGGGTAACTGATTAATAGAACAGCTGTCCTTATTCTATCCTAGTGATACATCATAACATCATTATTAATTTATTATAATAGAAGTTGATTTTCATAGCAAGATAGGATGGAATTGTCAATTGTTCGTGATTCGAGCCAAAAGGCTTTTGTAAGAAGGGTTGTAAGGTCAGATAATGTACTCCTGCATAACGAGTTTTAACTTTTCTATATTGCATTTATCATGGTGAACATAAACATGGCTTCTTTTCTGCACATGAATTTTCAGTTACGTACAAAATCTGAGTGAAAGATTGGTCAAATTTTTTGTCTTATTTTTTCATAGGAAGATTAGGGAGATATTACTACAATTTTTTTTTTTTGTTCTCCTTTTAATGTTGCCCTGTTCAATGTTATTAACGGCGGATGGCGGATTATGGTGGCCTACCAAAAATCCACCATGTAAGTATGGCGTTGCGGCCTATGGCGGAAACATGGCAGATTTAATAGGCATTCCAGCCTATTGCAGCTGGTACAATATCTGCCATGGTGGAAATTTGACAATACTGGCCCTATACCATAGCAAGCTGCCCATCTAAGAGATCTTTTATTAAAGACCATGGTGGCAATTGGTCTTTAAACTTATGGCAAAGATTCGTTTTTGTAACAAGTTAGAAATGGATTAGAAAACAGGGTAAAGTTCTATTAAGATAAAATATTGTGTGTTGAGACATAAAATTAACTTCTAGAGGACCATTAAGAAGATTTTTGCTAATAATCTTTCCCCATGCTTCTAAGAAATAAAGAATAAAAGTGAAAAACCAACCCTAGGCTCTATTTGTGTCGCATTTATATCATTTTTTTTACCGTTACAATATTGACTTTTGGAGGGAAAAAAATTAAAAATTGTGAAGGGTATTTAAAGTCAGTTACTTTGTGTATGTTTGGCTCAACTTATTTTCGGCTTCTCTTCTCTTTAAAAGAAGCTGGGCCAAACAGATTTTAAAAAACAGCTCTTAACAAAAAAGTAGCTTATTTTGTAAAGAAGAAAACATACAAAAAAGGAGCTTTACAAAAAGCTGCTCAAGGGAGCATTTTTGGAGCTTTTGCAGAGCTTCTTTAGTGAAGGCTTGTCTTCGAATCCTAGATACATTCAAAATGTGATATTTTACGCTACTTTTTTGGTTCCTCCTAAAGCCACCAAACAAGTTTTTGTTCTTATTGTGTGCTCTCTCTCGCCACGTATTGTGCACCATTGCTTGTCCCCTTAGCTCTGCTTCTTTGTTCTGTCTGGCACGTATCGTTTCCTGGTACGTACCATATGCGGACCTGTAACCGGTACGTACCCGATACGGGTATGCCACTATTTTTAGCATACCGGTGCTTCAGAGCTTGATAGGACTCAACAATTCAAAAGAAAATTAATTGAAACTGGATTGGTTTTTCACTCTATAAACGGGATAATTCCCTTTCTTACAATCAGTATAGTATTTAGGTGAGAAGTAAAGAACAGATACTATGGATGGAGCCTAGCTCCTTGCAAGTTGACAATGAGAAAATGAACAAACAGAAGAAAAATAAATGAGAATGGCCTCTCTACTCAGCGTCAAACCTTCCCTCACCACTTGGAAATTCTTTCACACCCGAATCCCTTCTCCCAATCACCATGGACCACGTGTCCATTCTGTTATGCCTGCTCCTTCTCTCCTCTTTCCTCTAACTCCACAGCGACCTGTCCTTCATTTTCTTCTATGGGCGCCCACTTAAGTAAACCTAATTAGTTTCCTTCTTTTCTCCCCTTCTTTTCCCCTTCCTCCTATACACTTGTAAATTGGGCCTATCATGGCTTTTAGCTTAAAAATAGCTTTTAAGTTAATAAAGCTGAAATTACCTAACAACTTTATTTTTAAAACTCCACTTTTAACCTAGAAAAAAAATTAAAATTACCAAACAACTTTACTTTTAAAAGTCTTTATTTTTAGTTTTAGTTTTAAAATAGCTTTTAAAAACAAAAAAAAAAGTTGGGCCAAACGCACCCTAAGTGTATGTTTGAGGGAAACGAGGGGGGGGGGGGTCTTTGATAAAAATCCGTTGACTGGTTTAGGAGTTTGGAGGAAACGATGGGGTAAACATCCCTCCCCTACAAGTTTTGCCTACTCCAAAATTGAGGGTATTAGGATGAAGGAAAAATTACTTATACTTTATGAACTGCCTAAAATATCATTTGTTATTATTTTATTTTATTTTATTTTGTTGAATTTCAGAACTACCATAACATATATTATTCCATACTTCATTTGTTACCAGCACTGCTTCATGCTTCTTCACTTTTGGTGCAAGATTCATTTCCTAGATCTAAGTTGTATTAGTTATGGTCTCTTTGGTTTTCATTCTTCCTCCCTTCTCTCCTTCTCTCATCTCAATGGAAACAAACAGTCTACTATTACAGTTATTTTTATATATTGTTCTTAAATTGCATCTCTTGCTATTCAGTTTCAGCAGCATGCAATTTTCTGTGTTTTAAAATATTCTGGAGTTTAGACTTGACTTGTTCAATGCTGAATTAATGTGATTCAACTTGAAGGAATGTGTCAAAAGAAGAGTTCTGCTATCATTGTCTGCAAACCCGTTTTGCTATGGTTCAGTTGCCAAAGATTCTATGGAAGCTGTATGGGATGTTTGTTATAATGATACAAAGCCTTTCGATAGAGCTCCTTAAAAATTGTGTGGATGTTACTGGCATATGGTATAGCTGTCATTGGTTCCATTCTTTGGCTTGGAACTTTCTGAGGTGACCAGAAATGTGATTCAAATTGAATAGAATGGCGACCTATTTATTTTTAGCTGAGATCTTTATATGTTCTAAGATGTAACTCTATATGGAAGTTTGTTTTCGTACTATTTTTTGGCCAGCCATATATATGAAAGTTTAATGCACGTGTTTAGCAGACTAAATCCAAAATTTTCTATTTTGATTTAGCCTGGCTGCACATTTCAATTTTTGAGCGGTACATTTACCAGAAAGAATAAGAAAAGAAATAGGTTTGCACTGTTTTACTTATAGTGATTATCAGAAATTATATAAAATCTTAAATATTACAAATTTATTGTTCATACTAGTAAGTTAACTTAGTGTTTATTAGTCTTTTAAGTTATGAGCAATTGAGTGTAAAACAGTTATTCATATATTTAAGAGAAATGATTTTTGTACACACAAATTGACACAAAAGTGGACACAGCGTATTTCCGTACGTGTACGGACCGTATGTCCGTACATGTATGGACAACATTTTTTTTTCAAATTTTTTTTTTAATTTTTTTTAATTTTTTTTAATCTGGTTAATTTTTTTTGTCATTAACCAGATAATGAACTGCATTAACCAGATATTTGAACTTGATTAACCAGATAAAAAAAGTTTCAGGATTTGGCATTAACCAGATAATGAATAACATTAACCAGATAAATGAATTTCGTTAACCAGATAAATAAAATGTTGGCATTCACCAGATAATGTGAACTATTTATTTATCTGGTTAACGAAGTTCACTTATCTGGTTAATGATTCATATTATTTGGTGAATGCTAACCCTGAAGTTCATTATTTATCTGGTTAACGAAGTTTATTTATCTGGTTAATGCAGTTCATTATCTGGTTAATGACAAATATTTTTTTAAACAGCTAAAAAAAAACTAAAAAAATAAAAATAAAATATTGTGTCCATATTGTACGGACAAAATTGTGTCCTTTTTGTGTACAAATAACAGGATCCTTTAACTATATTTAAACTAATAAATATACATATATTGTATGGATGTTTTTAAATTTATGTAAAACAGAAAAATAAATTAATAAAACAATACTTAAGATTTTATATATAATCAATTCAAGTAAAATTTGAAGATTAAAGATTAAAGTTGAAAGAACCTTTTTGATCTCTTATCTAATTTTTATTTTGGTCCTTTAACTTTTAAAAGTTTCAATTGGGTTACTTATTTTGCAAGGTTATACAAATGTGGTCTATGTTTTATTTTCATTTTTTCTCGAAATGATCCCTTATTTAGCAAAAGTTATACAAATGTGATACATATTTTTGAAAGTACATATTTTGTTTCAAAATGATCTTTTATTTTATAAAAGTTATACCAATGTAGTCTTTTCTATTATATAACAAAATTTAAAAGAATAGCACCACATTGAAACCTAAAATAAATATAAGGTACTCAATTGAAACTTTTAAAAGTTATTGACGAAATGGAAACTAAAAAAAAAGAAAAAGAAAAGATAAGGGACCAAAATGTATTTTATCCTATATTCAAAGAAAAGATTGAGATCGCAAAAAAAAAAAAAAGAATAATTTGTTCAAATATTTGAATTATAAATTCAAAAAGGAAACTATAAATAAAAATTTCCATTTTTTAAAGGAAGAATAAAATTAAAGATTCAATTGCTTACTTATCGGAAAAAAAAATCAATTGCTAATTAGTTTAAAGAGGAAAAACAAGTTTTAATGTAAAAACATTTAGTAAAAATTAAAAAATAATTTTTTTAATAATCTAAAAGAAAGTGGTAAACAACAGTAAAAGGGTTAAAATATGGATTTAATTGTGAGCACTCTCATTGTAAATATTTTTTGAGTATTGTTATTTCTTACGAAAGATTTTATACAAGAAACAAAAGAAAGGGGAAAGATTTATTTAATGCAGGACATGTGGCACTGTATAGAAGACTAACAATCATGTACGGAAAAAGTCAAAGGCTTGTTACACCGTTCGTGAGTTTCGTCCAAAACCAATTCGTAACAAACAACATTTTTCAAACTTTTTACGTTGTGAACCGATCATAAATTGTGACGTCCTTAAAAATTTTGACTTTAATCATAATTATCTTAAAAATTACACATAAGATAATTTGTGATCATTTGAAACTGTAATTTTTATAAGTGTATCAAAATTAAACTCTTAAAATATTTACCTTTTTCCGATAAGGGAAATGTTTTGGTTTCACATAATTTAATTCTATCAAAACTGATCAATACTTGGTGCTCCTGTACTAGAAAAAGGTGAGAAACGTAGATCGAATTTTCTGCACCATTGTTATCAAATTCTTCGCTAAAACAACAAAAATGATATGTGAACACCCATTTTTGGGACACCCGTATGAATATCGTATGTCCATACGCAGTGCATAATGCATTTAAACTGCATTTTAAATTCGCATTTAAATTTATTATTATTATTTTTTCCAGATTTTTTAAGTAGTTACTTGTGATTCAAGTAAATAGTTACTTGCGATTAAATACAGTAGTTACTTGATCACTAATCGGTTATCTGAGACACATATATTTTTAACTGTTAACGCATTTCATGTAAGTGGTTAATACAGTTCACTAACGGGTTAATATAGTACTGTGATGTTAATTTGTCAAACTGTACTCATTAACCAGATAGTGGACTGTGTTAACCACTTACATAAACTGCGTTAACCAGTTAAAAAAATCTGTATCTGTATTAACTAGTTAGTGGACTGCGTTAACTACTTACATGAACTGTATTAACTACTTACAAAAATCTGAAAAAAAAATCTGTACAGATGTTCGCACGATTCCGTACATATCCGTACCGTATGAACATACGGTGTCCAAATAGGGTGTCACCAAAAGTGGTGTTCAAATATCATTACTCAACAACAAAAATGATATGTGAACACCCATTTTTGGGACACCCATATGGACACCGTATGTCCATACGGTACAGATATGTACGAAAATGTACGGACATTCGTACGGAATTTATTATTATTATTTTTTCCAGATTTTTTTAAGTGGCTAACGCAGTTCAAGTAAATGGTTAACGCAGTTCATACAAGTGGTTAACGCAGTCCACTAACTGGTTAATACAGACACATATATTTTTAACTGTTAACGCATTTCATGTAAGTGGTTAATACAGTTCACTAACGGGTTAATATAGTACTGTGATGTTAATTTGTCAAACTGTACTCATTAACCAGATAGTGGACTGTGTTAACCACTTACATAAACTGCGTTAACCAGTTAAAAAAATCTGTATCTGTATTAACTAGTTAGTGGACTGCGTTAACTACTTACATGAACTGCATTAACTACTTACAAAAATCTGAAAAAAAAAATGCTGTCTGAATGTTAGCGATTAAAATGCATATGCAGTATGAACATACGGTGTCCAAATAGGGTGTCACCAAAAGTGGTGTTCAAATATCATTACTCATAAAACAAATGATATGTGAGAAGCAGAAATGGAGGAATCTGGGAATCCATCAAGTCAATTAATTCATGGGGAGGAAATATTGAGTAGATAATTAAAGAAGGAAGCTGGATTTTTTTATTTATTTTTAATGCAGAAGGAAGCTGGATAAAAATAGGAGATGGTACTAATGTAAGCTTTTGTGAGGACAAGTGGGTAGGGAACACATGTTTAAAAAGTAAATTCCCAAGACTCTTCACGTTGTCCCTGCAAAAAGAGGAAAAAATAGCAAATATGGGCTTCTGGGATGGTATTCAATGGCAATGAAATTTATCTTGGAGGAGATCCATTTTTCAATGGGAAAGTGAGCAGGTAGAGGAACTAAAGAAGGCTTTGAAAGAGATGAATTTAGCAAAGGACACACAAGACAGACCATGGTGGAGCTTCGATAAAAATGGAACCTTCACAGTCAAGTCCTTCTCAAAGGCAGTTTGGGAACAAAGGCAAGTAACAAGTAGCTTTCCCAACTCGTGGCATGGGGTAGCCCCTCCAAAGGCTGAATTGCTAGTTTGGTTTGTTTTACAACAAAGACTGAACACAAGGAGGAAGCTGAAAAAGATCAACCTAATTCTAGCAAATGAGGCATTTTGTCCTTTCTGTGGAAATGAGGAGGAAACTATTAATCATCTGGACAATGGTATGAGTGCTGGATAGGTGCAATCGAAGGAGGTTTCCATAGAAAACTATGGATCTTCTATTCTTTGTAGTTGTCTGGTCGTTGTGGTTTCAAAGGAATCAAGTCATTTTTGAGAAGAAAACAGACTTGAATAATTTGTATTATATTGTAAAACTAAGACTTGGTTTTTGGTTGAAAGGATGGGATAGGTCTTGCCCCTTTAACCCCAGTGAAATTGTGACAAAACTGGATTGTGTCAGGCTGTGGAAACAACCAAGAAATTCAAGACAGATTGTGATACCAACTTGGGCCGCTCTAGAAGGAACATCACCAAGCCCAATTACCTGAAGGACTGCATCATGAACTTAGAAACTCTGAAGCCCAAAGAATATTAGGAGCATCTCTTGCAGCTGCTATGCTAGCTGTTTCTTAGCTGTCATTTTATTTTTGATGTTATCCATTAGAGAGCCATGTGCACAAAAGGACAGATATTCATGCTGTGTATTGTGCTTGCATACTACCGTTGCAAAATTCCCCTCAATCCCTAGAATCTAGGAGCCAATGATTGGCCATTTCTTGTGTATAAAAGGAGGAATGATTAATAAAGAAAGTATCAGAATTTCCATCAATAGTTTTCTAGTAGTAGAATAGATAGTTTTAGCCAAATACCTATCAGATTGTAAGATGGATATTCTAAAGGAAAAACAGGTGAAGCAGGTATTGGATGAGTCCTTAGAGATGAGTATGGTAATATTAAAGCAAAATTTGCAGCCTCAATAGGAGTGAGAGACTCAAATGAAGCTGAATTTCTAGCAATTGTCTTTGCCTTAGAGGCTTCTTTGCAACATAGTTGGGTAATAGAAAAAGAGATCATAGTTGAATCCGACTCTAGAAATGCCTTGGCATGGGTGAGAAAGGAGGATGATTGTCTATGGAATTTGAGATTTTACCATAACAAGCTAATGAACACAAGAATAGAGAAGCTAATGAAATAAAGAGCTGCTAACTTTAACAGTTTTGGACACAAAGGAAAGTACCATGGCTGAAAATCATAAAGTTTCATATCTAAGGGATTGACAAATAACAGATGCTGCTATGGACTGAATAGCAAGAAATAAACAGAATTTGTCCGAATCCAAATTCAAGGGTGAGGGAGATTGCTCAATGGAAGGTATATGAGATCATCTAATCTGAACTAACACTGCCAACAGTGCAAGGAGCATTGATAGGAAAAAGGTGTTCAAAAGGGGAAGCAGAAATAGAACAATACAATTAAAGACAATTGTGAATTAGAAATTTAAACAGAGAACAAAGAAGCTAACAGATTGCTTGATTTGAGAGATCCTTTGGGAGTGTTGATAAGAAAACAATGACCATGCCACAGGTGGAGAAGAGCGACAGAGTCGGTTTTGGTGTTAGTGCTCATGTACAAGAAATTGCAAATGAAGGGAAGTGGTGTCAAATGGAGAGCCTCACAGATTGGAGAGTTACATATCAGCAGCAGTTGGATTAGCAGCAGGGGTTCCGTCACAGCAAGAACTAACTATATAATCAGCAGGTATTTTGTTGTGTTTTGGTTATCCCATAAGTGGCGTTGTTCTGTCTCAATCTCTATATTTAGAGTGTGGTTGTATTAAGCAAGAAAGGATAAGGGGTACTTTAGTTTTGGTGGTATGGTAGCGTATGGTCAAGAGTCAAACCAGATTCTGTTGTCTGAGAGGTTGTATACTTGAGTGGGGGATGTGTGTAATAAAGTGGACTTTGCATTGTGTAGCTTTTCCTTATCCAGCTTATATGGTACTATCTTCAACGCTTCCTAGAAGGTGGGGAGTATATCATTGTAATGCTTAAGCTAGATACTTTTAATGAAATTTACTTATCGAAAAAACAATGATATGCGACTATTTTTTCTACTTTCTAATATTAAATAACCTTTTTTTAAGCAAAATGACATGCAAAAATATCACAATAGTTCAACTATGTTGGCACTCCAAGACCTACCAATCATCTGCAGCACACCATAATATTATTAAAAAATAGAAAAAAGAAAATAGGAAAAACTTGGGGGGACTAAAGCCAAGACCTATAGAAGAATAGCTATCTAAATTTATAATTAGTAAGACCTAACCTATTGCGGAAGAAGTCTTTGCTAATAAAACTAGGAATTAAATCTTACCAAGTAAAAAACCTAGTAGAAACCCCGAAAGAGGCTAACTTATCTGCACATGTGTTTCCTTCATGATAAATGTGGGAAACAATAAATATCATCTCTCTAGTTAAGCATAAACAATTTCGCCATCCATACCTAAATTTCCAAGGAAGAAGCTCCAAAGAATTAAAAGCAAAGACAACAAGTTTAGAGTCGCATTCCAACCAAAGCTTGCACAACCTTTTTGATGGGTAAGCTCAATTGCAATGATTGAAGCTAAAACTTCTGTATGAAGAGAGAAAAGGGATCCAAAATATGAAGAAAAACAACCAAAAACCGCAGCTCTACTATCCCTAAATATGCCACCACCACCTAGAGGACCCACGAAACCTTTAGCAGAATCATCCATGTTGCACTTAATCCAGCCTCAGAGCGGAGGAAACCAAGAAACTTGGTTGATCAAAGCAGTCTTCAGAGTATGACCAATAATTTTAAACAACTTTAAAATGACAAACTCGGTGATAGAGGAGCACATCTTGCCTTTGGACTAATTCCCAAAAATAGCAATAGAAGCTACTGCCATGTTGATCGCAAATTTGAAAGGAATGCTACAATTCACAAATATGTTTTTGTTTCTGCAATGTCAAATTTTCCAAATAACGTTAATGAGATCAGCAACAACAACATCTTGCATTTAAGTACTCCAGCCAAGCTTACAAACCGAAAAGATAGACTCGAAAGAGGACAAGTCAATAGAACAGTTCAGAGTCAAACCAATCCAATTCCAAAGTTCCTTAGCAATGAAGCATTCAAGAAATAAATAGGAAGAAGATTCATCCGACCAACCACATTGACTACAAACAGAATAGAAATGTAACCAGCCTTCTTTAGATTCTCATCTGTAGGCATTCTATTATGAAGTAACCTCCAAGCAAGAAAGGATTTGGAAGGTGGAATACGAGAGCTCCTGATCAATTTTCTCCATGGAACCTTAGTTTAGGAGGAATATAAATGTAGATATGCATCCTTTAAAAAGAATTTTCCTGAGTCAGAATGTAATGAACCCAAATAGAGATGACAGGTATGCTAATTATTAAAAGATCACGTTGACAAAATTGAAAAGGAACAAGGTAAAAATCAATGAAACAGCAGCAGTGGATGGCTACTCAACAGTACAATATAAAGGAAATTCATGAGTTACACTGACAAATAGATGGAAAACATTTCAGAAGGAAGAAGGGAATCTCAACAAGGAAACATTCAGAAGGAGAGATAGATTGAGTCAGATGAGGAAGAGAAGAATTCATTCATCATAACTTTCATGCCTTTCACGCAATTGATCCTCCCTTTTTATAACAACTACTCAGCATATATTTTGTTAGTCTTATTCCTTGAATAATCGGATCAGCTGACACATGTCCCTTTTCTCTATCCATTTTGTTGACCCCACTTTGATGACTTGGCTTTTCTTTTATTTGTATCATAACATTACCACCCTCATTAAAATCAACCTTGTCCTCAAGGTTGAAGTTAGGACAATGCATTTGTGTGATAGTAACATCTTGCCAAGTGGCCCCCAAGTCAAGTGAAATATCCCAATAGACAAGAGAGCATCCTCCTGGATCCCATTTTTTGAATTGTAAGGACCCCTTCAGATCGAACAAACAGCCATCGCCACCCGGATCCTAGTTCCTATAGTGTGTTCGCAAGATCATCCATTGCTTAATCCGCAATTCTACTCCAAAACACAACACACTTCCCCATTTGTAGTGAACTCTGTAACAGGTTTTGTGTAACACCCCAAATCCCTCAATTCTAGTTTAGAATTATATGCCTAAGCTTAGTGTAGTTTAATGGTGAATTTCAAATAAGTTTAAGTTATTAATCATGATTTAGAAATAAGGATATTGCGTTTTTATGATCCTAAGTGATTAGATGAGTTAAATTAGCTTAAAAATGATGTTAATGATGGATTAGGAGATGAGATTGGTAAGGGATATGAGTAGGACTCAAGTTTGGATGTTAGAATCAAGTTTCTTTGAGTTTTACATAGTGTGAATCGAATTCACAAGCCTGTGGATCGATTTAGGGCTGTAAAACCCCCCGGGAATCGAATTTCAACAGGTATGAATCGATTCACACACCCTGTGAATCGATTCAAAGAAACAAAATCCCCTGGGACTCGAAGTGTGAATCGATTCATCCACTTAAAATTTGCACCAGACACTTTTTGCCTGTGTGAATCGATTCACCTATATGCAGTGAATCGATTCACTGCTGCTTAAAAGCAGAAAAAGCAGCAGCAAGCCTCACAATCGCAAATTGAAGGGAAAGAAGAGAGAGAGGGTGATTTTGAGAGGAGAAAAGATGGGAACACTTAGGGTTTCTCAAATCCAAAGGGAAACCCATGATTCTTGATAGATTTCACCAAATCTAAGCTTGAATCAAAGTTGTGAGGGTGTGATTTTGGGTATTCTTGAAGATTGTCTTGAACCCTAAAGAGGAGAAAAGGATCTCTAGATAATGGAAGAAGAAAGAGCTGAAACTTAGCCTTTGGAGCTCGAATCCTTGGTCTAGTTTGTGAGTTCTTCATTCTCTTAGGTGATGGGCACCCATAAGTCCCACATTAGGAATGTCTCAAAGAAGTCTTTGAACCCCATAGGGTTCAAAGTTAGGGTTTGTAATACCCTTTGATTTAAAGCTTTTCTTTATGACTAATTTTATGATTATGTAGTGGGTTTGTCTGCAAGAGGTTGGATGGCTGCCCCCAACCCCCTACAACTGTATGTTTATGTTATGTTTGCCTCTTTGATAGTTCCATGGAGCTTCAAAGGGATGAGTTGAGTCTATGAATGGCTAAGTTCTAGTGATGATTGATGATTTGTATGATCTTGTTATGTCTTGATTGTAAGAATTGTCATAAAGTATGATTTGTATACACTATTGTTTCAAACTCATAGGTAAGTTTCATTCATTGAATTGATTATACATTCTGTTGAATAGTCAAATGATTATGAGGGTTATATATATATATATATAGACACTCTAGTAAGCTATGTTGCATTGTAATCATGCATTAAAGAATGAAAGATGTGAACAAAATCACTAAGAAGTCCATGGCAAGACTCCTTTATTTATAGGGATAGATCGGTTTGGTTAGCCTCGTGGGATGCCACTTGGACGGTTAAGACGTCTAACCACCTTACCGAAAGCGTGTAATTGGGGTCTAAGGACCAATGCCTATGACACAACCTAATAACACAAAGCAAAGAAGAAAGATTTAACATTTATAGTTAAGAAGATGCATTGCATAGTTATATGTTATCTATTCTTATTGTGAATTGTATAATAAGCAGAGCGATAGTGAGGAGTCGAGGGGAGAGCTCACTGAGATTTTTATCTCACCTCGTCCTTTATTTATTTATTTCAGATGTGCAGGTTGAGAAGAAGGACTGAAGAGGCCATGAGGCCGGAGTTTAAGGCTATGTTTTGTAGTTTTGATTATGTAACACTTTAAGAATTTGGTACAAAAATACATTTGGTTTGTATTAGATCCTTGAAGGGCTATGTAAATTTAGTTAAAACCATGTACTATTTAAACTTGATTTATATTTTGAGTTTAAATTCTCACGGGATGACTGTACCTAATGATTAATTATCTTACTTTCAAAGTATTTTGAATGTAAGGTGTTACATTAGCTCAGTTGGTAGTAGCAAGGTGTTTCCCATGTACTTAAGTCCTCCAGGTCATGGGTTCAAGCAGCGCGGAAGGCAAAAACTCTCTTTGGAGGGGAGAGAAGTCTTATGAGTAATGGTGCGGGATGGCAAAGAGCTAAACGAAGGCCAAATCCCGACTGTTACAATAAAAGGCACCTTTTATTGTAACACCCGGGATTTGGCCTTCGACCCTCGCAGGATTACTCATAGGACTTCTTCTCCTTTTTAAGGGAATTTTTGCCTTTAGCAGGACTTGAACCCGTGACCCAGAGGGCTATAAGTACACGGAAGCATCACTACTCATCACCATTTGAGCTATAGCTCAGTTAGTGATGCTTCCATGTACTTATAGCCCTCTGGGTCATGGGTTTGAGTCCTGCTAAAGGCAAAAACTCCCTTAGAGGGGGGAGAAGTCCTATGAGTAATGTTGCAGGGGCCGAAGGCCAAATCCCGGGTGTTACATTTTGATTCTTTTTTGTAGTTAAAAGCTACATCGGATCCACTCTCATCCATGTTACTGAACCATTGAGAATTGTAAGTGGTGCAGCTAGCCTTAATAATGATCCCCACATGG
The DNA here is from genome assembly GCA_037113605.1 of Calophaca sinica. Classification (NCBI taxonomy): domain Eukaryota; kingdom Viridiplantae; phylum Streptophyta; class Magnoliopsida; order Fabales; family Fabaceae; genus Calophaca; species Calophaca sinica. The sequence continues at coordinate 62,507,376 of CM073733.1, forward strand.
TGATATGCAGAACAAAATTGTTTTGAAAGATAAGCTGCAACTTGTTGAAGAAGGGCCTGTGGAACTGTGGCCTGAAAAGTGTCACCACCATCAATATGTATGCCATAGCTAGAAGTTAAAACAAAATAAACATGCTGACAGTGAAACATTGCAGCACGATTTGCATGCAAATAAAACATTTGGAGTTCTTTTCTGTTCCAAAACGTGGCATCAACAACTGAGTTGTGACCACATTGCCAAACTCCATCAATGTTTACATTTTTTGGGGCCTGAAAAGTGTCACCACCATCGATATGTATGCCATAGCTAGAAGTTAAAACAAAATAAACATGCTGAGAGTGAAACATTGCAGCACGATTTGCAAGCAAATAAAACATTTGGAGTTCTTTTCTGTTCCAAAACGTGGCATCAACAACTGAGTTGTGACCACATTGCCAAACTCCATCAATGTTTACATTTTTTGGTGCATTTTCAAGAACCAAACTACTAGTGCTTGTCAGGCTGCTATTGCTCCTCATACCTAACATGTCCTTAGATCCATAAGTCATCTTTGCAATACCACTTTGAAATAAAATGGATGGAGTGTGCAGGTTGACACTAATACCCAAGAGACTAGAATTTGGGTTTCCTTCTGTTGGTCGACAAATGTCATGAGCATCCCTCAAGGTACCAAACCAATTCACAGCAGCATAATCATTGCTTATAATAACACAAGCACCAAAAATAACCACAACAACGATTGTTTAGGCAGTAAAGAAGAAGAATTTAGCAATTGTGGTACCAAGAAGTTCCCCCAAAACTGATGCAACTAGTATTGGCCTCATCGAAACAAAAGCTACTACAAGTCTCCCAAAAAGGGAGAGTGTCTTATTAAAGCTAGAGAAAAATGTTGGCAAAGCATCATATGAGATCAATGCTTTCTCAATCACGATACCAATGGCTATATAGCCCCGTAACAGGGAAATCAAAACACTCTCAATCATCTTAGGCAATTTATCAAATACATGTGGTGTAGCCCCCTATCACCCATTTTGGAGTACAAATCAAGGAGAGTTGTTTGGGCATAAACAGAAGTAAAAAGCCCATGTGAATGAATACAGTTATACTTAACTTTATTCCCAATTAATGCAAGATGTATGAAATGAATGATGTGAGCAGCAGCAACTTTGAAAGATGAATCACGAGCATAATATATACCTTTAGAAAGCATTGCATGGTAAAGGAACACTTCCCCAGACTTCAAATGCATATCATTGGTGAGCTTCAACAAAAATGGAATTGCAAAAGTACCCGTGATGGAGTGGAAAAATAACCAGCTTGAGTGATTGCCTCTATCAATTTGCTCAGCAGAATAGAAAAATTCCCTTATGTCCACACCCAATTTGTACTCTGGTTAAAAGGTAGGGGGCTTCCTACGGGACCTGAGGTGGCCTGCACTAGCTTCTCCAGTGCGATTTCCTGAAGTATTAGCTACATCACCGTGCTCAACCCAAAGGCCATTCGCCTCAATGGCCATCACAATGGTGATGCCCATGTGAGATCGCAGTAACTCGAATGCAATTTTGGGCTTGGTTCGGCCCATTATTTTTGGAAGGGGGTCACGTTGTAACATAGTAAATTCTGCCTATTCGGTGCTAATGTCCATAGTCAGCATCGCGTGAACCCAGTTTTGCATCCACGCTTCAGATGCTCCGATGCAGCAACTCCGATCCGGTGGCGCTGGTGGCGGTGGAGGATATGCCACTGCATAATAGGTCAAGTCTGGCGGTTTAGGTTGTAGTGGAGCAACAACTAAGAGTTGGTAGGTCGCTTCTTTGTTGAGAAGAGATGGAGGAACCATGGGTTTGCTGCGTCGGTGATTCTCATAACTAGCTTCCAATCTATGAGGATAATCTCTATTTCTCGCTGCGTTACCGTCGATAATGTCGCTTGGCAGTTTGTTGAACAGGACAGAGTTTTCGTCGAAGATGGAATGCTTTGCGATCGGTTCTGTGGAGAGGGAAAATTCACCCTGGTCAACAACAATGTCGCTACTGTCAAACGATTCTGTAGTGGCGATAGTGGTCTTCATTGTTGCTTCTAGTAGATCGATAATTCCGCCATTGAAATCACCCGTTGGAGGCACTGTTGCCACCATTAACTTCTTCGCATGTACTGTAGGCACTTCGATCTGCTCTGTGGGTAACAAAAACTCGTCCCAAGCCTGGAGAGTGTTATTCAACGACTCCTGGGAACTGCCATTGATCTCCATCAATGGTGGCAATTCTGGATCTGGTTCTTCATCCTCGTCGAATATGGGCAAGATGTCCGCATCCTAATTCACCCCTGGATGATGAGGAGACCACCAACACCACCACTTGCGAGCGCAGCCGCTCATTGTCATTGCAGCCAGCATTTTTTTCTCATTTTCTGGTGTGCCCCTCATCTTGAAATATTTTTCTGTACATAGCACCCAAAAGTAGGCATCATATCCTCCATTAAACAATAATACCTCCATTATTTCAGTGGGTAAGAGATCGATATGAAAGCACTAATGTAATGAACCCAAATAGAGTGACAGGTATGCTAATTATTTAAAGATCACGTTGACAGAATTGAAAAGGAACAAGGTAAAAATCAATGAAACATTAGCAGTGGATGGCTACTCAACAGTACAATATAAAGGAAATTCATGAGTTACACTGACAAATAGATGGAAAACATTTCTGAAGGAAGAAGGGAATCTCAGCAAGGAAACATTCAGAAGGAGAGATAGAATGAGTCAAAGGAGGAAGAGAAGAATTCATTCATCATAACTTTTATGCCTTTCACGCCATTGATCCTCCCTTTTTATAACAACTACTTAGCATATATTCTGTTAGTCTTATTCCCTGAATTATCGGATCAGCTGACACATGTCCCTTTTCTCTATCCATTTTGTTGACCCCACTTTGATGACTTGGCTTTTCTTTTATTGGTATCATAACACAGAAATACCTCAAACAAAGTGATCCACATCAAAAAATGCAGGCAAAGAAACACAAATAACGTCATTAGCAAAAGCAAGAAGCCTGGCAGCTATGTAGTTAGGAATATTCCACCTACCATGATCAATAAAATCAGCAACTGAGGCCCACAAAGATTGATAATAGGTTTTTGGAATATACAAAAGATTAACAATTGGTTGATTAAGCCATGCGTCCCTCTAAAAGTTAATAGAAGAACCGCCGCCATTTTTCCAACAAGAGCTATCTAAAGTAAATTGAAGATGCATTTTCAAAGCTGGCAAAATTGAAGAAGTCATATAGTAGGAGATTGGAATTTTCTTCTTAAGAAACCTAACTTTCATGAGGTAAGCCTGTTGCTGTGAAGAGGATAACAATTCCCATGTAAGCTTGAGCATGGAAGCTGCATTGATGGACCTAAGGGACTTGAGGCCTAAACCCCCTTTAGAAAAAGGAGTGCAAACATGTTTCCAAGCCACTGTTACCACTTTTCTGACCAAAACATCTCCAGACTAGATGAAATTTCTAATACATTGGTCAAGCTTATTTAATAATCCAATTGGCCAACAATATACTTGAAAGATAGAAAGGAGCATACCCTGAATGATGGATTTTTCCAGCTAGACCCTGCCCATTATTGGCAACAGAGAGCCTTTCCAAGAAGCTAGCTTAGCAATAATCCTATCTGCAATGGGATAGAGATAAAGCTTCTTCGGCTTACCTTTATAGATAGGCACGCCCAAATAATTAAAGGGCATCAAACCAGTAGAAAAGCCCAAAGTACTAGAGAGGGAATCAATTCTAGTTTGAGATGAACCAGGAGCATAAAACCTGCACTTGTCATAGGTCAAGAATTGGCCAGAAGTTTGAGCATAAGTGTGAAATAGAGCCATTAAGTTTTTGAGGTTTCTCTTGGTCCCCTTGCAAAAAACTAAGATATCATCAACACACAAAATATGGGAGGGAGAAAGATAACCTTTAGGACCAGGCATTAGCCAATCTGCCAGAATTAGCATCAAAATAAGAACTAGTGACATTGTAGTCACCATCAACTTCAATTCTTTGAACCACGAAATCTTGACGAACAAGATTTCTTGTAGAGACAACTTATATATTAGGATCATCAATGACAAGATCAACACTGGTTGAAGCAACATGATTAGTATCAACACCATAATCAATTCCTTTCCCTTTATCTAATTCCATTGGCTTGGAAGCTTGTTTTGGAACATATATTGCCTTAGACTTCTAATTTTGTAGTTGATCCGTAGAATCTTTAGAAGACTTAATTCCATTCTGTTTCTAGCAATTAGTTACAAGATGACCTGCTCCTCGACAGTAAGAGCAAATATGAGGCAATGTATCATAAATAATCCCAACAAAAAAAAAGGTATCCAATCTTTTCTACCATGATCTGATTAAGGAGATTTCCTGAAATGTCAAGGTTCATAAGAACCCTTGAAAAGTTCCCAAAGCTCTTATCCCTGGTGGGTTCATCCAATGCAAACACCACTGGCTATCTCATACAAGATTTTGGGCATCCAATACTCCTAAGGAAGATAAAAAATATATGAATCCATGTCTGAACGTGAGTGTTTGTCTGCATAATAAGATTGAAATCTAGATGCCATTGATAAAGACGAAGGAAGCCAGGATCAAGATTCCAAGAACCAACTGACCAAACCTTCATGAAATCTTATGTAGATGAAAAGCTCAACTCATAATAACCTCTATCAAGAGAAGTAATGAGCCGTTGATTGATTGGTTTCCACAGTCGCGATAACTTAGCGTACAAGTCAACCATTTTGATAGGTTGTGATCCTTTGGAGAGTATAAGGCGCCTGGGAAGGTTAATTTTGCAACCCTCAACCCCTATTTGGTATTTATCCACAAAGATAGTAATGGAGATCTCGTCTTCCTTAACACAAGGCCAACGTAACTGATTGATGGGAATATCAGACTTAGTTTTCAACGCTGAAGTTTAGGTTTTGATTAGCAGAGTTCTTGAAATAGAAACTTCGATTGCTCACTTGTATAATAACTCTGTGATTTTGTCTAAATCATTGAGTGAGGTAATTGGAAAATATCCTTTATTCCCTTTTCATAGAATATCATAATAGTACACTTTTATGACCGTTTGTACTATTTTCTTTTCAATCATTTGTAGCCTGACACACAATGTACGAACTTTGTCTTACCTTTGATTCCTCGTACATAAAATTGAGTGCACAAATTGAATTTGAATGTATTTCAGAATATGCTGAGGTATTGAGCAGAAAGTATAAACATGACTTGCTCGTGATTTACTAAAGAAACCAGATGCCCGCTCAAAAGACATAAGACGCTCACTGCAGATTGAATTCAACGTGTCTTGATCTTGATAACCAGAAGCTTGCTTGATAGCATATACCAGATGCTAAGGACTAACCGGATGCAGACACAACATATATGTATTCATCTTCTTGTAAACTTCTTCTTGCTTGAGTGATGTTATAAATATGAATGATTTTAATTTCTACACACTTCAAGACTTATCAGAAGGTAAATTGTTCTCACACAGATACTTTGTTATCATCAAAATTATTGAGGTTCTAAACCTGTCAATCGTTTAGATTCCAACTATCTCCCCCTTTTTTATGATGACAAATATCCAAGGTTGATGAACAATTTATTTTCAAAAATAACTACAAGGGTCTCCCCCTGAGTTTAACAACCAAGTATAAACATGTATTTTAAAAAATAGACATGTATCAGTGCATTTGTATTATAACTATACATGTATCACAACATCAATATGATATATGAGTATCAGAGATAAGATGCTGAATGTATATAGTGTGTATAAGAGAGCTAGGTACTCACAACATTTTACCAAAATACCCCATAAATGGGCGGCAAAAAGTTCCTTTAGTGACACATCAACTTTTATATATAAAGATGTTATCTTAAAAACAACTCATCTTCTTCGCTTGACACAGTAAAACGGGTCTCAACCGATCCACGAATAGACCCGACGCGTTCTGGCTAATCGGTCGATGAAATACAACCATTTTCAGTCTTTTTTTTGAATCATTAATTAAGAAAACCCCTATTAAAATTTTAAAATCGTTCAACAAGTTGAGAGATTTTTCAGATCTAAATGGTAGAACTTTTGAAAGCCACAAATTTCTGTTATCATCTTGGTATACACGATTTGGTTCCTACATAAATCTATGTAAATGAGGTTTCAATGAGTTACACGATTTGGTACAAACGAAGATACCACCAATAACAACAATTCATGAGAAGAAAAATCCACAGTGTTACTCCCGTCATTGTTTAGCATATACCGTGTTTAATGAGTTACTTTCCAAGTCAGTGTGTTATGTTTCCGGTGGAGGTGGAGGGTGTAACACCCCGCCGAGACAGGGCGTCACTTTATCCTGACTCAGCAATAATACATTTCCAATTCAATTTCAGAGAACGCAACAGGACACATTGGCCGTGATGCAACACTACTTCTCAGGCTCTAAGTACTTGATTTTCTTGTCCATCTGTTATTTATCATCATATAATAGAAACACACTAGAAAACAAAGGGGTAAGACACTCATCAATCACCAACAAGCAAGAAAACAACATAGCAGAGTAATTGCTATCATGCACATCATAAAAACAACATATCATAACAATCACTAACATGACTGTTACCCCTGATATACACTCAAACTCTTGAGTACACAGTCACAGACCAGACCATACTGATACATCATATTGACAATCCGACCACATGATCATAAGTCACGCCGTTTTCTGTTACCACAAACCGACACATGTCACTGGTCCTTCGGGCTGATCACCGGCCCTACAGACCTAGACTACTGGACATTTCAAACTCAATTACCAGCCCTACTGACCCATACTATTGCTGAATATTGCGGGCCATTCACGTCCTACTCCCTAGACTAATTACTAGTCACAGAGCACAGAATGAGACTTAAGTTGGTTGTCCCGAGAACATATCCTGTTATGCTACCATCTCCGATTACCGGTTATAGTGTTCCAATACTGAGGATCACCATATCCAATCACTGAAGTAAGGTACCGTCTCGTGCACAAGGACGGCATTCCCTATACAGGAATGACCAAGATTGTCCACCCGTCAGATGTGGAGTATTGGAGACTCGTCTGGATAACCTCGTCCATACCACTCAAGGTCACCGACTATCCCCGAATTACTCCGTACCTTCAGTACCACGAACATGGAGAGCCTCATCGGAAAGACCGAGTCTATACCCCTCAAGGTCTTGGCCAAGTCCATACCCCTTAAGGCCATCGACTGATCTCATTACCATCTCGTCGATACCTTAGGTACACTAACCTCGGGTACACTGATAAGCAAAAACAGAGTATCGACAGTAATATCTGCTATTACCATCTACGGATTCGCAAACCTCTAACTAGAGGGCGTCACCCTTGACTCTAACATTATACACCAGACTCACATACACCATATACAACTAACACATAAATATCAAATATAAAAAGAGTATTATTAACCATCAATTATCATATTTAACTGCATACGAATTACTCCTAGCGTTATAAGCGACTGTCTACTAATCTCATAAATTAACCAAATAAACATAACCTATGATGGCTAATAGGTCTACAGTGACTATCCTTAGCCACTACATACCACAACCCCTCTCCTGAGGTGTTGCTTGTAACACCCCGTTTCCGGAGCGCTACTAAACTACATATTAATCTCTACAGTCCAAAGTACTTCCGAAAATGGAATACGTTGTTGCATGGTTTCTAAAAATGTGAGTCTATTTTTTTTTCTTGTTCAAACTCCCTTAAGTAATTCACAACCAGAGTATTACAGCATTTTCGAAGGCGGTGGAAAGTATATTATCAGGTTTAACTCACAAAACCATGCGAAGGAATTTAATTAAGACATTCACATAAAATGATTCCAGTCTTGAAACATAAAGCATCTATTACAACAATTGTGATTAAAGCATTTGACACCCTATAGCTGGTCAGAGCACTACTACACTTACTAGGCCCCTTGGTAAATTCACCATGCGACTACGCAAGGCAAATAGCCATGTAGGACTATCCTCGGCTACGCTCAGCAGTAGTGTCGAACAATCCGCAGTCTCCATCATCTGGGTTACATTCATTGAATTGAAAGAACCACGGGCAAGGGTCATCTTCTTAACCAAAACATATAACGCTAACAACATGTATACTAATCACATCATACCAATGAATTATACATGAACACAGTATAGCATAGCATAGGAAACATAACACTTCAACATGTAGTTCAACAACATCATAAATGCATCTAGTCAGTATGCGGATGTAGTCAGCGTGAATTATTACGGCTTAATTCCTACCAATAGGATAAAAGGCAACCTGCCACAACAACTTTTGTATACCCATACCAATGGGATATGTGACACCGGGCCGACCAACGCCTCCCAGTATACACTGCCCTCTACAACAGACCTTAAGTTCGTAATCATCCTTTAGGCCAGGGCCAACGCGCGAATACCTTGACACTAGGAAACAACCATCTAGTGACACTAGGAAACAACCATCTAGTTTAGGGTAAACGATATCTTATGATCGTATGCTTACACAAAATCCAACTATCCTCGGATGCACTTGCAAGAAGTGTCCGTGATTTAATGCCACAATTTATATGATCGTAATTGATGTATTGACAACCACTTCCTCCCTAATCTCATTTTCTTTAAAACTCTCCGCGTGATTACTTGAAACACCCCCCTTTCTTTTTCTTTTTACTAGAAACCACCCTTGCTAAGAATCTAGTGTCATCTTTTTATTTTGTTGATTTTATTGGAACTTAGCTATTCATTCATTTAGTTATTTATTTTGAAAACCCCTTTTATTCTTTAGAAGAGCTCGAATTCCTTTTCTTTTTATCCCCTTTTTCTTTCTTGAAAATTCTTTGAGTTGAAAACATAATTCCTTTTTTTTATTGAAAATATCAACCTTGCTACGAGGTTCCGTTGGAGAGCCCTTTTATAATTACCGCATTCAAAACCTACATACTCTAGTTTCGCAAATCGTATTTGTTTCCAAGAAAATGCATCGGAGTATCGTGTCATCTGTACATCAATTACATCGTTCAAATTGTGCATCATCACTGTAACATCCCAATTTTTATGAAAATTATTTTGTAGTTCCAACTACTTGAAAATAAATCGTAAAGAGTCATGACCTCAATGGTTTGTTAAAAGTATGAAGAACAACAAAGATTTATTGTGAACAATTTACTGTTTTAACAATTAATTCAGATTAAGAGACAGTGTAGACGTATACTCTTTTTAATATGAATTAATATCGAAAAATGTGAAAGATTGTTGTTTGATTAAAGAAAATTATTTTATTGAATGAAAAATAATATTAGGACTTAATAGTTATTTTTAAGTCATAGTTTGGATTTTTATTATTTAGTTATTGTATTAATTGTCTGTTTTATGTCATATTTAATATGACTATTATTTTAAAGATTTTGTTTTAATAATTTTATTGTTTGATTAATATCTATATGATAAAAGAAATTGAAATTAGTGATCCTCACTAATTTACAGTTTTTATTACGCTGCGAGAATTCTATCGAATTCTGCCATAGCTAGGCTATTGTGTGTGTTTCTAACTGAAACATGCTCAAACGTGATCCAAATTTTATAAAATTTGAGATATTAGAATTTTCCAATATTTAGGATTTATTGTAATTTTTCTAGAATTTGTGGGCATCAGAAAATATTTAGTGTATTTTCTATGGCCAGAGACTGCCTAATTGCGACGTTTCGGTTCGCATTTCGAGAAAACGAGAAACATGGATACTTTTCTTATGCCGCGAGGAACATTTGTGATTTTTGGGTGTGGGGTTATAATTAGAATTATTTTTGGGAGTTTTTAGTATTAAAACCTAATATACGCGAAACGCCGCGCACCCGGTTGAGCGAAAACGCGCCGTAGCGAGACCCTGAGATATTTTGGGCTGAGGGGAGATGCATCCAGCCACTAGGGGAGCTGAATGTGCTTTTAATGATGGCATTTACAAGTGTTAAGGTGTGATTGGTTGGTTAGTAAATGGTAGGAAGTTAGTTTAGTTAGTTTGTAACTAGTTTAGTTAGTTTTCAACTAAATGAACAAATTTGTTCCTTCCATGTCCTCAAAATTTCGTGGCTACTCAGCCCTCTCATGATCAGCCCATTCATTTCCTCCATTGTTGAAAACTTGAGAAAAAAATTTAGAAAGAGAAAGTGTGGATTTTTGGAAGATTTTGGTGATTAAGCTTCCACCTTTGCTTCCTTCCTTTTCAATCCTTGTTCAATCATCATCATCCTTGATGGGTAAGCTTCATAACCCCTATTGTTTCCTCTTTGCTACCATAGTTGAGTTTTCATGGTATTTGTGTTGTTTCTCATGATTTTAGTTTTGATTCTTGAAGGAAATTGATGTTTAAGCTTCAATATTCCTTCCTTTCTTCTTAATCCTTGATCCATCATCTCTAATCTTGTTGGTAAGTGTTCTTGATCACTTTCCTCTTCTCATGGCTGCCATGATTGTGCCTTTCATGATTTTAGGAGTTGTTTTTGCTTAAAGGTGTTAGATTTTGCTAGATTAGCATGACTAGTTCCTTAACCCTTTATTTTCCACCTAGATTAGGCTTGTTCTTGGTTTTTAAAATTTGTGAAAACCTAGGTTTTGGGGCTGAACGAAATTAGGGGCTGTTCAAGGTTGTTTTGGTTTGATTTTGTTTGATTTAGAGTTAGTTCTTTGATGGGTTTTAAGTGGTATGCTTGAAACTAATCTTATATGCATAACAAGCAAGTTTCTGTAAAATCAAATTGGTGAACTTTGGGGCTGGTAACCGTGGCCATTAAGGGCTGTTTATATTTGTTTTTAATCAAGCTTTGTTGCTTAAAATTTATGATTAACTTGTGTTAAGATGTAGTAATGAGATTTAGCATTTTAGCAACTTGTGTGGTTTGAAATAAAATGAATTTAGGGGCTGTTTTGGGCCTCCAAAAAATCATGATTTAAGAGCAAGTTTTTGATGATGTTTTAACTTGTATTTAGAGGAAAGATGTGACTTGTTTTAGTGCAAAGTGGTTGTGAAAAACTTGTTTAAATTATATGTTGAGATTCGAACAAGATAAATGGAACAAACTTCAATGGCAACCAATAACTAAATATTAGCAATCAACCACTCAATCAACAAGGTGCAATAAAACAAACAAACAAAGGAGATAAAAGTTGAGAAGAAGACACCGCAATTTGGTTACGCAGTTCGGCCCCAAAGAAGATGGCCTACGTCTGCGGGAGAGAGCAGCCCTCCGTTTCACTATCAATGAGTCTTACAAGAGATTACAATTGCTTAGAACCCCCTTTACAATGTCCACAAAGAACAAACCCAAGAGTTCCCAATCCCTCTCTCTTTCCCTCTATGATAAACTCTCAAGAACAACAATAGAGAAAGCCTTCAAACCTCCCTCTATTCTATCCTAAGATCCCAAGGTGTTTAACCGTGTTTCCCAGCCCCTAAAACCTCACAAAGACGCTCAAGAACGGCTGCACACAACCCTAGAATTAATCTGCTCTCTGTCTGATTTCTGCAGCGCCGGTTTTATAGAAAAAACCCGACTGTGAATCGATTCACAGTCTAAGGTGAATCGATTCACCTAGTACAAAAAACTTCCCCTGCATGAATTATTGAAGTGAATCGATTCCTGCAAGTTTCCCATGCGATTCACAGAGGCGTGCTTCGATTCCCAGAGAACCAAACATGCTTGAATCGATTCCCATAGCTAGGGAATCGATTCCCAGTGTTCAAGAAACACTTTCAAGCAATTCCATGATCCTCCAAACTGATTTTAAGGCACTCTAAACTCCACAATTCTCCACCTTGACTTCAAATCAGTGGTGATGCTCAACTTTATCCATCAACCACTAGCTGCTCTCTCTATTAAATGGAATTACGTCTCAACGCAAATGATCAAGTCCAAGTGATCCTTGAACCTTGATCTAGGAAGATACTTGATGAACTTCTCACAACCATGCGTAATCCCCAATTCACCAATCGTACCCTTCATTGTGACTCCACCTTGAGTTGTCTTCACATGCTTCAAACCGCCTTTCAAGGAGCCATACCTCCTTTTCCGGTTCTTCCCAATATTCGTTCCAAGTGTCCTATCCACAATGCCGAGATCCTTCATCTCAAATCCAGAAGCTAACTTCCCCTTGAGCATACCAATCTCCTCCTTGCTAGAACTTGCCTTTTGAATATCATTCACACTCTCCAACTCAAGATTGACCTTACACACAAGCCTCTCCTTGTGCCTTGGTTCTTCAAACTCCGGAATGCCTTCCGTCTTCATGAATTTCCACTTGCATCCAACTACCCTTGACTTTTCCGGTAGATTCACAAGTTCCCAAGTCCTGTTCTTCTCCAATGAATTCACACCTTCATTCACTGCCTTCAACCGTTTCTGACTCTCCATGCTTCCCATTGCTTCACTGAAGTCCCTTGGTCCCGAGTCTTGAACCTCTTCAGTCACAAACAAAGCATAACAAACAAGATCAGCATACCCGTATCTATTCGGTGCCACAGTCTCCCTCATTTCCCTATCTCTTACCAACTGATAGCCAGGATCCACTGTTGGTTGTCTTCCTCTAGAACCTGATGGTGGAGGACTATCCTCCTCTTCATCATTCCCGGTCTCACTAGTGGTAGACTCCACCTCAAACTGAGTTTTCTCCACCTCCACTTCTGAGCTACTATCCTCCAGGTCTTTGCACTTCATCCCCATGCGGGTCTCATCGAAAGTGACATCCCTGCTTATGATAACCTTTGACCCTCCAGATTCCAAATTCCACAACTTGTATCCCTTCACACCCTCCGGATATCCGATGAAGACACATTTCACAGCTCTGGCTTCAAGTTTGTCTTGTCTGACATGAGCAAACGCCAAAGCCCCGAAAACCTTCAACTTAGAATATTCTGCCGGTTTTCCACTCCAAACTTCCATAGGTGTCTTGAAGTTTAAAGCCGTTGATGGGCATCTGTTGATCAAGTAAGCTGCTGTACTCACAGCTTCACCCCAGAAACTTTTAGGTAGCCCAGCTCCCAAAAGCATACATCTGACCCGCTCCAAAATAGTCCTGTTCATGCGTTACGCTGCACCATTTTGTTGCGGTGTCCCTACCACGGCCCTATGTCTCTTAATTCCCTGTTTCTGCAAAACTCATTAAACCGCTCAAACAAACTCCAAGCCATTGTCAGTCCTTAAAATTTTCAGTTTAGTTCCTATTTGATTTCCTATGAGAGTATGCCATTCTTTGAATTTTTCAAATGTGTCACTTTTATTTTTCAAAATGTGAACCCATACTCTCCTAGAGAAATCATCAATCATGGTGAGAAAATAGGAACCCCCTCCATGAGTTGTCACTCTTGTGGGACCCCAAAGGTCCGAGTGAATATACTCAAAGGGCTTGCTAGAATGATGCATGCCACTTCCAAACTTAACTCTATGTTGTTTGCCTAGTATGCAATTATCACAAAATTCTAGCTTATCCAATTTATCACTACCTAGCAAACCTTGTTTAGCTAGTTCAACTAAACCTCTTTCACTAACATGCCCTAACCTTAAATGCCATAGTTTAGTTTTATCATGCGGAGCTTGACTAGCTAATGATGCATGCCCTATAACAGTACAACCATCTAATATGTATAAGCCACACATTTTAGATCCTTTAGCCATTACTAATGCACCATTCGAAATTTTAATCATGCCATGTTCAATCCTAGTACTATAGCCTAATCCATCAAACATGCTTATAGATAAAAGATTTCGTTTGAGTTCAGGAACATACCTCACATCTTGTAAAAGGAATTCACGGTTTTCAAACATCTTGAGACGAATCGAACCCATACCTTGCACCTTACAAGCTCGGTTGTCACCCAGGCGAACGACTCCACCTTCTTTAAGCTTCAAAGTCTCAAAGTATTCCTTCCTAGGACACATGTGATAAGAACATCCCGAGTCCATGACCCAGTTCTTTTCAGATTCCAAACTCGACACCACTAGAGCCCCCGCACTCTCATAACCATCCTCCATAGCAATTGCAACATCCACAGAATCACCCCTCCCCCCTTTCTCAGGACAGTCCTTCTTAAAGTGACCGGTCTTGTGACAATTGAAGCACTTATACTTCTTATTGTTCCCCTTTGACTTGGACTTCGACCTAGAATTCTTCCCTTTGTTGTGGTTTCCTCTACTCTCACTTCTTCCCCTTGACACACTTAAGCCTTCACCACTATCATCCACTTTCAAGTCTTGGAGCTTGGTTAACTCCTTGGTCCTAATAGATTGTTGGACCTCCTCCAAAGTAATAGTGGACTCCTTGCCATAGAGGAGTGCATCCTTAAAGGGTTCAAAGGATCTAGGCAACGAATTCAATAAGAGCAGAGCCTTATCCTCATCATCGAGCTTCACATCAATGTTCTGCAGGTCATCAATAATTTTGTTGAATTCTGCTAGTTGCTCCACAATAGGTTTGGTCTCTACCATCTTGAATGAGTAGAGATGTTGTTTCAGACATAACCTGTGGGCCAATGACTTTGTCATATACAACGATTCTAACTTTGCCCACATCTCCGCCGCGGTCTTCTCTCTTGTAACTTTCCTCAGTGCCTTATCGCCAAGGCACAAGATAATGGCACTTCTTGCCTTATCTATCATCTCCTTCTTCTCCGTTTGAGACAGAGTTGTCGGCATTCTTGCCTCACCTTTCAAGGCTTCAAAACACTTCTGTTGAATAAGTATTGCTTCCATCTTCACCTTCCATAGACCGAAGTCATTATTACCGAAAAATTTCTCGATGTCCCATTTAGTACCCATGGTGCTCACTTGAATGATTTGTTCCCTTCCCACAGACGGCGCCACTTGTTGAGATTCGAACAAGATAAATGGAACAAACTTCAATGGCAACCAATAACTAAATATTAGCAATCAACCACTCAATCAACAAGGTGCAATAAAACAAACAAACAAAGGAGATAAAAGTTGAGAAGAAGACACCGCAATTTGGTTCTGTGATTCGCCCCAAAGAAGATGGCCTACGTCTGCGGGAGAGAGCAGCCCTCCGTTTCACTATCAATGAGTCTTACAAGAGATTACAATTGCTTAGAACCCCCTTTACAATGTCCACAAAGAACAAACCCAAGAGTTCCCAATCCCTCTCTCTTTCCCTCTATGATAAACTCTCAAGAACAACAATAGAGAAAGCCTTCAAACCTTCCTCTATTCTATCCTAAGATCCCAAGGTGTTTAACCGTGTTTCCCAGCCCCTAAAACCTCACAAAGACGCTCAAGAACGGCTGCACACAACCCTAGAATTAATCTGCTCTCTATCTGATTTCTGCAGCGCCGGTTTTATAGAAAAAACCCGACTGTGAATCGATTCACAGTCTAAGGTGAATCGATTCACCTAGTACAAAAAACTTCCCCTGCACGAATTAATGAAGTGAATCGATTCCTGCAAGTTTCCCATGCGATTCACAGAGGCGTGCTTCGATTCCCAGAGAACCAAACATGCTTGAATCGATTCCCATAGCTAGGGAATCGATTCCCAGTGTTCAAGAAACACTTTCAAGCAATTCCATGATCCTCCAAACTGATTTTAAGGCACTCTAAACTCCACATTATAGATGGTTAGACTTTGATGTTTACTTGGAAAACAAGTTGTTTTATAAAGTTGAAAACAATTAAATTTTGGGGCTGTTTATAGTTCCTAAAAACAGTAGCTTTTAGGCATGATTTAAGTGAGTTTGGACTTGTTTTTAATTGTATTAAAGTGGTATGGAAATTGGGTTATGATAGGAAGTTTTGATTAAACAAAAGTTGTAATGATTTAGGAGTTAAAAGTTTGAAAACCTTGAGTTTGTTTTTTTTGGTCTTAAAACCGTGACCTATGAGAAGAGTTAGGGTATGATTTTAATTTGATTTCAACCTAAAAGATGTTGTGAAAAATGGGTAGTGATTTGATTTAGCAAAACAATTCAAAGAAGTATGATTTTGGGAAAAGATTTGGTTTATGCCTTAAGAATTGTTTTGAACTTGTATTGAATTTATTTCTAAAATTTTGAAAAATGTTTTAGTGTTTTAAAAAGTGGTTCAAAGTTTGCAAAAATACTATTCATTTGGTAAAACACTATTCCAATTGGTAAATTTTGGTTTAGCTATTTTCTATGTGTGTAGCTTTTGTAAAAGCTTGAAAACTTGCATAGTTTGAACTTGTAACTTGGTATATGACTAGGTGTGATTCAAATGGGTTTAAGTTAGCGAAATTTTAGGTTTCTTAGAGCTTGAAACCGTGGCTACCCTAGAGTCTTAGGACTTGAGTTTTTGGTTCTAATTTAGTTAAGTTTGTGTTGTTAAGGTTCGTGCTTAAGATGCAGCGAGTGCGACTTGCCGATTATTTCGAATTACCTTGCTTGGATTGTTAAAGCGCCCAAGGTAAGGGAAATTCTTATATAATGAGTTTGGGCTTTTCGCCTTGTGTGTTGGTTGGCTTGATGTTTGATTAAATTGTGTGGTAGTACTTGTAGTATTACTATGTGTTGTTGAGATGTTGTAGCATGAATTATTGTGTATTGATTTGGCCCTGTGTGGCAAGACTGAATAGTATTGTATGACTTAAACCATGTTGGATTAATTTGATTGGACTTGAAATTGATGGAAGTATGTAGCATGTTGTAGCTTACTGAATTGTTAGGTGCTGTATGAAATGCTGTAGCATGTTCTTGGCCCTGCGTGGCATTATGATTTGTGTTGTTTTCCTTGAATCATGTTGGATTTATTGGAACTTGGAATTGATTGGAATTTGGATAATATTGTTGAGGATAATTGGTTAATTAATAATGCGTTGATCGACTGTTATTGGTTGACGATTTACAACGATAAGTCTGATGCGATTCCATGAGCCGAGAAATGTTTTCATGGTAAACTAAAGGTATTTTTCTAAAATAAGTCGGTGTACAAACAGCTTTATGGATCAGAGGGTTAGAAGTTGTTTAAGAGGTTCTTTTAAAAAGAAAACGTTGTAAATTTTGAAAACGGTTGAGTTAAGTAAAGTGTTTGGGAATTATCCTAGCGTATTATTTAGCTCAACTAGGGTTTCAACTACCTAGAGTTAACGAGCATTTTCAGATACATAGGAGTAATATAAGAATAGGGAAAGAGAGTTCAAAGATCGAGTTTTTGAAAGATTAAAACATAGGGAACCTAGTGTTCCTATTGAGCATATGGACTATGTGTTCTGTGCTGGGACTTGATGTCCTACTTGCGTGCGCATTTTCTTAGTTTAGGATTGGACCTAGTGTTCCGTATGGCGTGCCTAGTATCTCAATCTAAAAATTGAGCCTAGTGTTCCGCATTACGTGCCTAGAGTTCTGATCTAAGATTAAGACTAGCGTTCCGCAATTGAGCACCCGGACTTTGTGTCCTGTGTTTGCACTCTAAGTAATTGTTAAAGGTATTTTGGCTTAAAAATAAGCATGAGGGTTGTAGTATGACTAGCCTAAGCTTATAGATAAGTAGAAGTGGAACCATGCTAGATAAAGAATTTGATGAAACTCGGGTTCCAATGACCCAAAGCTAAATGAGTGATGTATTTTGGTACAACCTCACCTAGGTAATATAAGAATTGGAAGCATGAAAATTCACTAAGTAGAGTGAGTGAGTTGAGGTGTCGTCGATCCGCATTGATTAATTAAAACATTAATCAGGCGCTCCCTACGGTGAGCATGCCATATTGAAGAATTTGTTTGGATGCATACTGACCATTGAGCATCGACACTCGGAGCGTTTGATTGTCTTCAGGACTTCAAAAGGACGAGTTGTCACCCTATGCCCGTGTGGCAGAAAGCCTTTGTGGCAATACCCTTGGTAGGGGAGTTGATTTGGACGTTGGGAAATAAAGTTCCTCATCACTGCTGACCTTGTTTAAAGCTGCAGGTGTATACACAAACTAGCCATACTGCATTGACATGCATAGCTAACCGCATTTATGATATGTGATGAATTGTTGATAATTGGATATTGTGATGACTTGATCACTTATTTGTTGATAGATTTGCCTGCTCACATGCAATGGTTGATATTGTAGTGACTTGATTGTTGATCTGTTGATTGTTTTGTTTGCTCACATGCAATGCTTGATATACCATGCTGATTGTGTGCGGTCTATTAAGTTTGTATATGTATATAAAAGCATGTTGTTGTATTATATATGTATATATTGTTTGCATGCGACATAGCCTATGATAAACTCGTGGACAAAGGATTTACCCTTGCACTGTTGTTGGATTGGATGTCCTTATGGATGTCACTTCTAGATGGAGTTCGGTAGCTGTTGCTGCTTCGCCTTTCAGGAGCATTGAAGATTGAGCCAGTGGAGGAAGATTCCTCTGAGTACTTTGTGTTTGGTCTTGCTGAGCTGTTTCTCAGTAAGAGTTATAGTTATTGGCCAGCTTAGCTTAGGGTATTGTGTGTTTGTGTAATTACTCATTGTCTTGTAATTACTCTTTTCAGAGAACCTCGCCTTAGTGCGAAATGATTACGTTATGTGAAGTGTTATTTTGTGATGCACTATACTCTGATAATTGCAAAAGTTTGAATTGGCATCATTTAGAAAACTGTAGTACTCTATGTCTCATTTTAAAAAGAGTTTCAAAGGAAAATGGAAAAAAAATTTACCCCTATTTTTCTATTGCGAAATACATAAGAGTACTTTTTAACTGAAAGCATACAAGCATTAAATGTTTTCAGCATTAGTTTGGGTTGCACAGTAGCGCTCCGAAAACGGGGTGTTACAATCACTACATGCATACATACAACTTAATCACAACAATACAATTAGCCAAATCCATCCAATACAGCAACATATAACTCAAAGATGCTTACACTCATTGGAGGGAATTTCCTTACTAAGGGTTATACAAATCATAAACACAAATCACATGTACTAATCAAACAAGATATCAAGAAGAAGCACTTTCATAAGCATACAATGACAATTATACATCACCTAAACAATATCTAGAAGATGCCCTTACCTAAAGGCTTTCCTTCCACGTCGAAATCGCATACTCGAACTCTACCGCGAATCCGATCACGATCTCACATCCACGATCCTAACCAACAATTTTCTTAGGGCTTAGTAAACAAACTAAAACCTTAAACCCCTAGAAACAACCATGGTTTCCACATCCTACCCCTAAGCAAAATACTTCAAGTCCTAACTCATTACCCACACTCAACAAGGTAGAACAGGGTTTGAAGGTACCAAACACTTTTTAGAAAACTTTAAATATTTAAACACCAAATGTTTATGAAAGAAACTTCATCTATCTTTCTAAGGATTCAAGCTTTATACTTGTTCCTTATCATTAAGATCCAAAATGAAAACAATTTTATCAAAAACCTTAGCATAAACTCAAATACATGCAAACGCCAAATTTGTCCCCTAACTTCGTCGATTTTATTGATATAGCAAACGGCGTCGGATTTGAGCAAATGACCACTCCCTGGAAAGCTTGGAGTGTATAGTTTTTGGAAATGAATTTTAATTTAACATTCCATTAGCCATTTGATACAGTTTAATAAAAAGATTTTCGGGTGTACAGAAAAGGATAGCTTCTGTTTGCCAAATTGTAACGTATTTTAAATTATCAATACTCAACCAAATTTAGTAAAGTGTGTGTTCAAAATGTAGATAAATGAGTCTAGTTTCCAGAACATCAAGAATCAACGAAAAAGGACATTTGAGGAAAATGTTATGACTAAAATACTAAACATATGTCAGTGCTGTTTTTGTTTTTCAACAAGATTAAAACCAACACCCTTTTCTTGACTCAATCTTTTCTTGGAAACACTTAGGTTTTCTCAAGTTGAAGATTCTCATTGTCAAGGGGTTTTAAATAACATTTTCTAGGGAAAAATCTTCTTCCAATCATGGCATAAATCAAGCTCATGTAGGAGAGATCATGACATGCAAATCACTAAAACTTAAGATAACAACAAAATACCCACATGCAAGATAAGATTCACTTAGAAAACAATCCATTCTTTTTCCCTCCTTAGGTCATGGCCTAGAGCTCTCTAAGGAAGGGGAAAAATTTGTCATTTTGTCTCCTTGATCATCATCAAGAACATGCAAGAAGAAATAAGTAAGAAAATCAAAAGTTCAACATCAAAAACCCACATGTAAGACTACATATTTTTCCTTTACCACAAAATCACTTAGAGCTTGGCTTGTGATCTTTTCATCAAGTAGATCCACACCAACAAACAAGGCTCACATATTGTTCGTAGCCTAAAATATATTTTTGAAGGAAAGAAGAAATCTTTATGTTTCATAGAAAGAAAGAATACCACTATTTTTTTTTGAAATAAATTATATCATGCCATTAACACTTAGGTGACAAAATAGATCCTTCCTTTTTGCAGTTCTTGAGTCCATCACCTCTTCAACAAGGAAGAGTGAAGTATGGAAGTTTTCCCTCCACCTCTTGAATGTCTCAAAACACTTACCAAAAAGAAAGATCAAGGAAGAAACTACTAGGAAAACAAGTTAAGAAAAATGTAGTAGAATGAAAGTTTTCAACTTGTTTCAAAGGAAAACCATGTAACATGCATAACCATGACAAGAACTAAGAAGAGATAAGTATATTACCCTCACCATGGGGCTGTTCAGTGGCGAGATTAGCAAGGGGAAAGGAAAGTGCAAAGCCTTGTTCTTTAGCTTGCAAGATGTGCTAGTTTTCTCACTACTTCTCTCTCTATTTTTCTCTCAACTTCTCTCTAGTTTTCTCTCCACTTCTCCACACCACACACAATGAAAGAATGAACTGAATGAGACCATTCCTCCCCTTAGGAATTTCGTCCTCCCTCATGCAAAAAGGATGGGAGAGAAGCTTGCACAACCATTGGCCACACAAACCCCAAAAACCTAGACTTAGTCATACTCATTTGCTATCACTTAGACCCCTTTTTCTTAACCAAATTTCTGAACTAAGTAAGCCTCTCCCATTGGTTGCATGGGGCAGCCAAGTGCATAGGTTGCGGAAGAAAATCTCAATTGAAATCTTATGACAATTAGTCTAGTAAAAGGCTACACATTTTAGCCAAAAATGTGACCAAAATCTAATCATTTTGGAAACAAAATCCTCCCACCTCACCTTTTCCCAATGAGATCAATCCAAACCTGTCCCTAACAGCTTGCTTCTCACGAAATTAAGGGGATATTCGTCCCCGTTTCGTCGCGCGTTCGGTTTTACGCGTCTCGCGTCTTAACCGAGTAGAAAATATGGTATTATAAAATTTCGTCCAAAAATTACCAAATCACTCTCAATAAATCTAAAATAATATAAAACACTCAAATTCCAAATATAAAAATATTCGGGTCGAATTAAAGTCTTCTATCGGGTAAAATCTTACCCGGGTAGTCAAAACTCGACCGAAAAACGGTGGAATTTTAAACTGAAAATTTTACTGCGACTTAATAAAATATATTAAGCCCCAAATATAATTTTATCTTGATTAAATTCAATCACTTTCTTGGTCAACAAAAATTACGCGTCGCCGCGTCAAACAGAAAACTTATATAAGTTTAAATGGATGGATTCTCGTTAACGCAACATACGTCTACGCTGTCTATTAATTTGAATTGACATCATGAGTAATAAATAACTTATTTCAAAATAACTCAAATAATTTCCCGTACTCTTAATAAATCATCGAGGTGATCAATCTCTCTGATTTATTTTTCAAGTAATCAGGGCTTTATCGCTAAAATCTCTTTTCATAAAAATTGGGATGTCACATTGCTACTACCAACCCCTAGTAGGGTTAAGGTCCCCTACACATGCTAGCTACTCTACTACCAATTTTTCCTAGTGATTAAACTATCTTCCCCTTACCTGGCTTAGAAGACTACCGCTGCCCGTGTCCCGTCCCCACGTCCTGTCGTGCCTCCAAAGCTCCTCCACGCGTTCCCAAGAATCCCTTGGAAGAACGTGAGGAGAATGGAGGGTGTAGGGTGATATTTATAGCCATTTTGGGTCCGTCACATCGGGATGAGGGACACGTGTCAATAATCCTACACTCTAATCCACCGACTTAGATCGCGTCACAATGCTCTCCATTGTATTCTCCGTCGCAACGCAACAATCCATAAATAGGGAAGTTCTGTTTTTATCCTTTTAAAAGATTCTAAGGTATTTTGTACTTTTCTAGAGTATTTTAGGCCTTTTATGAGTCCTTTTTATTCTCAATTTAATTCTAACTAAAGCTTATTCTCCGATTTGTCCCTCAATTATTATTCTAAGAATTATTTAAGACTTATCTAAAAATCAGGATGTCACATTACTACCCTCCTTAAAGAATTTTCGTCCCCAAAAATTCAAAGGATGTTATTCTTCTGGAACAGGATTTCTAGTGTCAAACTCTCTACCCAACCTAAACTCAGTTGTCATCCGATGTGGAGACAACTTTGACTCTAGACACAACCAATGACTCGACCTTTCCCACAGTCCGGTTAGAAACAAACTTCTCTGATACCACTAATGTAACACCCCGCTGAGATAGGGCTTCACTTTATCCTGACTCAGCAATAACACATTTCCAATTCAATTTCAGAGTACGCAACAGGACACACTAGCCGTGATGCAACACTGCTTCCCAGGCTCTAAGTACTTGATTTTCTTGTCCATCTGTTATTTATCACCATATATTAGAAACACACCAGAAAATAAAGGGGTAAGACACTCATCGATCACTAACAAGCAGGAAAATAGCATAGAAGAGTAACTACTATCATGCACATCATAATAACAGTATATCACAACAATCATTAACATGACTATTACCCCCGATACACACTCAAACTCTTGAGTACACGGCCACAGACCAGACCATACTGATACGTCATATTGACAATCCGACCACAAGGTCACAAATCAAGCCGTTTTCTGTTACCACAAACCAACACATGTCACTGGTCCTTCGGGCTGATCACCGGCCCTACAGACCTAGACTACTGGACATTTCAGGCTCAATTACTAACCCTACTGACCCATACTATTGCTGAATATTACGGGCCATTCACGCCCTACTCCCTAGACTGATCACCAGTCTCAGAGCACAGAATGAGACTTAAGTTAGTTGTCGCGGGAACATATCCTATTACGCTACCATCTCCGATTACCGTTTACAGTGTTCCCATACTGAGGATCACTATATCGAATCACCGGAGTAAGGTACCATCCTGTGCACAAGGATGACATTCCCTATACAGGAATGGCCAAGATTGTCCACCCGTCAGACGTGGAGTCTTGGAGGCTCGTCTGGATAACCGAGACCATACCCCTCAAGGCCACCGACTATCCCCGAATTACTCCGTACCTTCAGTGCCACGAACATGGAGAGCCTCATCGGAAAGACCGAGTCTATACCCCTCAAGGACTTGGCCGAGTCCATGCCCCTCAAAGCCTCCGACTGATCTCATTACCATCTTGTCAATACCTCAGGTACATTAACCTCAGGTACACCGATCAGCACAAACAGAATATCGATAGTAATATCTGCTATTACCGTCTAGGGATTCGCAAACCTCTAACTAGAGGGCGTCACCCTTGACTCTAACATTATATAACCCTTGACTCTAACATTATTCACCAGATTCACATACACCATATACAACCAACACATAAATATCAAACATAAAAAAGAGTATCATTAACCATCATTTATCATATTTAACTGCATACGAATTACTCCTAGCGTTATTAGCAACTGTCTACTAATCTCATAAATTAACCAAATAAACATAACCTATGATGGCTAATAGGTCTACAGTGACTATCCTTAGCCACTACATACCACAACCCCTCTCCTGAGGTGTTGCTACTACCAACCCCTAGTAGGGTTAAGGTCCCCTACACATGCTAGCTACTCTACTACCAATTTTTCCTAGTGATTAAACTATCTTCCCCTTACCTGGCTTAGAAGACTACCGCTGCCCGTGTCCCGTCCCCACGTCCTGTCGTGCCTCCAAAGCTCCTCCACGCGTTCCCAAGAATCCCTTGGAAGAACGTGAGGAGAATGGAGGGTGTAGGGTGATATTTATAGCCATTTTGGGTCCGTCACATCGCGATGAGGGACACGTGTCAATAATCCTACACTCTAATCCACCGACTTAGATCGCGTCACGATGCTCTCCATTGTATTCTCCGTCGCAACGCAACAGTCCATAAATAGGGAAGTTCTGTTTTTATCCTTCTAAAAGATTCTAAGGTATTTTGTACTTTTCTAGAGTATTCTAGCCCTTTTATGAGTCCTTTTTATTCTCAATTTAATTCTAACTAAAGCTTATTCTCCGATTTGTCCCTCAATTATTATTCTAAGAATTATTTAAGACTTATCTAAAAATCAGGATGTCACATTACTACCCTCCTTAAAGAATTTTCGTCCCCAAAAATTCAAAGGATGTTATTCTTCTGGAACAGGATTTCTAGTGTCAAACTCTCTACCCAACCTAAACTCAGTTGTCATCCGATGTGGAGACAACTTTGACTCTAGACACAACCAATGACTCGACCTTTCCCACAGTCCGGTTAGAAACAAACTTCTCTGATACCACTAATGTAACACCTCACGAGATAGGGCTTCACTTTATCCTCGACTCAAAGAATAACACATTTCCAATTCAATTTTGAGTACGCATAGCAGACACACTAGCCGTGATGCAACACTGCTTCCCAGGCTCTAAGTACTTGATTTTCTTGTCCATCTGTTATTTATCACCATATATTAGAAACACACCAGAAAATAAAGGGGTAAGACACTCATCGATCACTAACAAGCAGGAAAATAGCATAGAAGAGTAACTACTATCATGCACATCATAATAACAGTATATCACAACAATCATTAACATGACTATTACCCCCGATACACACTCAAACTCTTGAGTACACGGCCACAGACCAGACCATACTGATACGTCATATTGACAATCCGACCACAAGGTCACAAATCAAGCCGTTTTCTGTTACTACAAACCAACACATGTCACTGGTCCTTCGGGCTGATCATCGGCCCTACAGACCCAGACTACTGGACATTTCAGGCTCAATTACTAGCCCTACTGACCCATACTATTGCTGAATATTACGGGCCATTCACGCCCTACTCCCTAGACTGATCACCAGTCTCAGAGCACAGAATGAGACTTAAGTTAGTTGTCGCGGGAACATATCCTATTACGCTACCATCTCCGATTACCGGTTACAGTGTTCCCATACTGAGGATCACTGTATCCAATCACCGGAGTAAGGTACCATCCTGTGTACAAGGATGACATTCCCTATACAGGAATGGCCAAGATTGTCCACCCGTCAGACGTGGAGTCTTGGAGACTCGTCTGGATAACCGAGACCATACCCCTCAAGGCCACCAACTATCCCCGACCATTACTCGCACCTTCAAGCCACGAACATGGAGAGCCTCATCGGAAAGACCGAAGTCTATACCCTCAAGGACTTGGCCGAGTCCATGCCCCTCAAAGCCTCCGACTGATCTCATTACCATCTTGTCAATACCTCAGGTACATTAACCTCAGGTACACCGATCAGCACAAACAGAATATCGATAGTAATATCTGCTATTACCGTCTAGGGATTCGCAAACCTCTAACTAGAGGGCGTCACCCTTGACTCTAACATTATATAACCCTTGACTCTAACATTATTCACCAGACTCACATACACCATATACAACCAACACATAAATATCAAACATAAAAAAGAGTATCATTAACCATCATTTATCATATTTAACTGCATACGAATTACTCCTAGCGTTATTAGCAACTGTCTACTAATCTCATAAATTAACCAAATAAACATAACCTATGATGGCTAATAGGTCTACAGTGACTATCCTTAGCCACTACATACCACAACCCCTCCCCTGAGGTGTTGCTACTACCAACCCCTAGTAGGGTTAAGGTCCCCTACACATGCTAGCTACTCTACTACCAATTTTTCCTAGTGATTAAACTATCTTCCCCTTACCTGGCTTAGAAGACTACCGCTGCCCGTGTCCCGTCCCCACGTCCTGTCGTGCCTCCAAAGCTCCTCCACGCGTTCCCAAGAATCCCTTGGAAGAACATGAGGAGAATGGAGGGTGTAGGGTGATATTTATAGCCATTTTGGGTCCGTCACATCGCGATGAGGGACATGTGTCAATAATCCTACACACTAATCCACCGACTTAGATCGCGTCACGATGCTCTCCATTGTATTCTCCGTCGCAACGCAACAGTCCATAAATAGGGAAGTTCTGTCTTTATCCTTCTAAAAGATTCTAAGGTATTTTGTACTTTTCTAGAGTATTCTAGCCCTTTTATGAGTCCTTTTTATTCTCAATTTAATTCTAACTAAAGCTTATTCTCCGATTTGTCCCTCAATTATTATTCTAAGAATTATTTAAGATTTATCTAAAAATCAGGATGTCACATTACTACCCTCCTTAAAGAATTTTCATCCCCAAAAATTCAAAGGATGTTATTCTTCTGGAACAGGATTTCTAGTGTCAAACTCTCTACCCAACCTAAACTCAGTTGTCATCCGATGTGGAGACAACTTTGACTCTAGACACAACCAATGACTCGACCTTTCCCACAGTCCGGTTAGAAACAAACTTCTCTGATACCACTAATGTAACACCCCGCTGAGACAGGGCTTCACTTTATCCTGACTCAGCAATAACACATTTCCAATTCAATTTCAGAGTACGCAACAGGACACACTAGCCGTGATGCAACACTGCTTCCCAGGCTCTAAGTACTTGATTTTCTTGTCCATCTGTTATTTATCACCATATATTAGAAACACACCGTAAAAATAAAGGGGTAAGACACTCATCGATCACTAACAAGCAGGAAAATAGCATAGAAGAGTAACTACTATCATGCACATCATAATAACAATATATCACAACAATCATTAACATGACTATTACCCCCGATACACACTCAAACTCTTGAGTACACGGCCACAGACCAGACCATACTGATACGTCATATTGACAATCCGACCACAAGGTCACAAATCAAGCCGTTTTCTGTTACCACAAACCAACACATGTCACTGGTCCTTCGGGCTGATCACCGGCCCTACAGACCTAGACTACTGGACATTTCAGGCTCAATTACTAGCCCCATCGACCCATACTACTATTGCTGAATATTACGGGCCATTCACGCCCTACTCCCTAGACTGATCACCAGTCTCAGAGCACAGAATGAGACTTAAGTTAGTTGTCGCGGGAACATATCCTATTACGCTACCATCTCCGATTACCGTTTACAGTGTTCCCATACTGAGGATCACTATATCCAATCACCCGAGTAAGGTACCATCCTGTGCACAAGGATGACATTCCCTATACAGGAATGGCCAAGATTGTCCACCCGTCAGACGAGGAGTCTTGGAGACTCGTCTGGATAACCGAGACCATACCCCTCAAGGCCACCGACTATCCCCGAATTACTCCGTACCTTCAGTGCCACGAACATGCAGAGCCTCATCGGAAAGACCGAGTCTATACCCCTCAAGGACTTGGCCGAGTCCATACCCCTCAAAGCCTCCGACTGATCTCATTACCATCTTGTCGATACCTCAGGTACATTAACCTCAGGTATACCGATCAGCACAAACAGAATATCGATAGTAATATCTGCTATTACCGCCTCAGGGATTCGCAAACCTCTAACTAGAGGCGTCACCCTCGACTCTAACATTATATAACCCTTGACTCTAACATTAGTCACCGTGACTCACATACACCATATACAACCAACACATAAATATCAAACATAAAAAGTATCATTAACCATCATTTATCATATTTAATCGCATACGAATTACTCCTAGCGTTATTAGCGACTGCCTACTAATCTCATAAATTAACCAAATAAACATAACCTATGATGGCTAATAGGTCTACAAAGTGACTATCCTTAGCCACTACATACCACAACCCTCTCTTGAGGTGTTGCTACTACCAACCCCTAGTAGGGTTAAGGTCCCTACACATGCTAGCTACTCTACTACCAATTTTCCTAGTGATTAAACTATCTTCCCGTTACCTGGCATAGAAGACTACCGCTGCCCGTGTCCCGCCCCCACGTCCGTCGTGCCTCCAAAGCTCCTCCACGCTGCTCCCAAGAATCCCTTGGAAGAACGTGAGGAGAATGGAGGGTGTAGGGTGATATTTATAGCCATTTTGGGTCCGTCACATCGCGATGAGGGACACGTGTCAACAATCCTACACTCTAATCCGCCGACTTAAATCGCGTCATGATGCTCTCCATTGTATTCTCCGTCGCAACGCAACAGTCCATAAATAGGGAAGTTCTGTTTTTATCCTTCTAAAAGATTCTAAGGTATTTTGTACTTTTCTAGAGTATTCTAGGCCTTTTATGAGTCCTTTTTATTCTCAATTTAATTCTAACTAAAGCTTATTCTCCGATTTGTCCCTCAATTATTATTCTAAGAATTATTTAAGATTTATCTAAAAATCAGGATGTCACATTACTACCCTCCTTAAAGAATTTTCATCCCCAAAAATTCAAAGGATGTTATTCTTCTGGAACAGGATTTCTAGTGTCAAACTCTCTACCCAACCTAAACTCAGTTGTCATCCGATGTGGAGACAACTTTGACTCTAGACACAACCAATGACTCGACCTTTCCCACAGTCCGGTTAGAAACAAACTTCTCTGATACCACTAATGTAACACCCCGCTGAAACAGGGCTTTACTTTATCTTGACTCAGCAATAACACATTTCCAATTCAATTTCAGAGTACGCAACAGGACACACTAGCCGTGATGCAACACTGCTTCCCAGGCTCTAAGTACTTGATTTTCTTGTCCATCTGTTATTTATCACCATATATTAGAAACACACCAGAAAATAAAGGGGTAAGACACTCATCGATCACTAACAAGCAGGAAAATAGCATAGAAGAGTAACTACTATCATGCACATCATAATAACAGTATATCACAACAATCATTAACATGACTATTACCCCCGATACACACTCAAACTCTTGAGTACACGGCCACAAACTAGACCATACTGATACGTCATATTGACAATCCGACCACAAGGTCACAAATCAAGCCGTTTTCTGTTACCACAAACCAACACATGTCACTGGTCCTTCGGGCTGATCACCGGCCCTACAGACCTAGACTACTGGACATTTCAGGCTCAATTACTAGCCCTACTGACCCATACTATTGCTGAATATTACGGGCCATTCACGCCCTACTCCCTAGACTGATCACCAGTCTCAGAGCACAGAATGAGACTTAAGTTAGTTGTCGCGGGAACATATCCTATTACGCTACCATCTCCGATTACCGTTTACAGTGTTCCCATACTGAGGATCACTATATCCAATCACCGGAGTAAGGTACCATCCTGTGCACAAGGATGACATTCCCTATACAGGAATGGCCAAGATTGTCCACCCGTCAGACGAGGAGTCTTGGAGACTCGTCTGGATAACCGAGACCATACCCCTCAAGGCCACCGACTATCCCCGAATTACTCCGTACCTTCAGTGCCACGAACATGCAGAGCCTCATCGGAAAGACCGAGTCTATACCCCTCAAGGACTTGGCCGAGTCCATACCCCTCAAAGCCTCCGACTGATCTCATTACCATCTCGTCGATACCTCAGGTACATTAACCTCAGGTATACCGATCAGCACAAACAGAATATCGATAGTAATATCTGCTATTACCGTCTAGGGATTCGCAAACCTCTAACTAGAGGGCGTCACCCTTGACTCTAACATTATATAACCCTTGACTCTAACATTAGTCACCAGACTCACATACACCATATACAACCAACACATAAATATCAAACATAAAAAAAGTATCATTAACCATCATTTATCATATTTAACTGCATACGAATTACTCCTAGCGTTATTAGCGACTGTCTACTAATCTCATAAATTAACCAAATAAACATAACCTATGATGGCTAATAGGTCTACAGTGACTATCCTTAGCCACTACATACCACAACCCCTCTCTTGAGGTGTTGCTACTACCAACCCCTAGTAGGGTTAAGGTCCCCTACACATGCTAGCTACTCTACTACCAATTTTCCCTAGTGATTAAACTATCTTCCCGTTACCTGGCATAGAAGACTACCGCTGCCCGTGTCCCGTCCCCACGTCCTGTCGTGCCTCCAAAGCTCCTCCACGCGTTCCCAAGAATCCCTTGGAAGAACGTGAGGAGAATGGAGGGTGTAGGGTGATATTTATAGCCATTTTGGGTCCGTCACATCGCGATGAGGGACACGTGTCAACAATCCTACACTCTAATCCGCCGACTTAAATCGCGTCATGATGCTCTCCATTGTATTCTCCGTCGCAACGCAACAGTCCATAAATAGGGAAGTTCTGTTTTTATCCTTCTAAAAGATTCTAAGGTATTTTGTACTTTTCTAGAGTATTCTAGGCCTTTTATGAGTCCTTTTTATTCTCAATTTAATTCTAACTAAAGCTTATTCTCCGATTTGTCCCTCAATTATTATTCTAAGAATTATTTAAGACTTATCTAAAAATCAGGATGTCACATTACTACCCTCCTTAAAGAATTTTCGTCCCCAAAAATTCAAAGGATGTTATTCTTCTGGAACAGGATTTCTAGTGTCAAACTCTCTACCCAACCTAAACTCAGTTGTCATCCGATGTGGAGACAACTTTGACTCTAGACACAGCCAATGACTCGACCTTTCCCACAGTCTGGTTAGAAACAAACTGCTCTGATACCACTAATGTAACACCCCGCTGAGACAGGGCTTCACTTTATCCTGACTCAGCAATAACACATTTCCAATTCAATTTCAGAGTACGCAACAGGACACACTAGCCGTGATGCAACACTGCTTCCCAGGCTCTAAGTATTTGATTTTCTTGTCCATCTGTTATTTATCACCATATATTAGAAACACACCAGAAAATAAAGGGGTAAGACCCACATCGATCACTAACAAGCAGGAAAATAGCATAGAAGAGTAACTACTATCATGCACATCATAATAACAGTATATCACAACAATCATTAACTTGACTATTACCCCTGATACACACTCAAACTCTTGAGTACACGGCCACAGACCAGACCATACTGATACGTCATATTGACAATCCGACCACAAGGTCACAAATCAAGCCGTTTTCTGTTACCACAAACCAACACATGTCACTGGTCCTTCGGGCTGATCACCGACCCTACAGACCTAGACTACTGGACATTTTAGGCTCAATTACTAGCCCTACTGACCCATACTATTGCTGAATATTAGGGGCCATTCACGCCTACTCCTAGATCGATCACCGCCTCAGAGCACAGAATGAGACTTAAGTTAGTTGTCGCGGGAACATATCCTATTACGCTACCATCTCCGATTAGCGTTTACAGTGTTCCCATACTGAGGATCACTATATCCAATCACCGGAGTAAGGTACCGTCCTGTGCACAAGGATGACATTCCCTATACAGGAATGGCCAAGATTGTCCACCCGTCAGACGTGGAGTCTTGGGGACTCGTCTGGATAACCGAGACCATACCCCTCAAGGCCACCGACTATCCCTGAATTACTCCGTACCTTCAGTGCCACGAACATGGAGAGTCTCATCGGAAAGACCGAGTCTATACCCCTCAAGGACTTGGCCGAGTCCATACCCCTCAAAGCCTCCGACTGATCTCATTACCATCTTGTCGATACCTCAGGTACATTAACCTCAGGTGCACCTATCAGCACAAACAGAATATCGATAGTAATATCTACTATTACCGTCTAGGGATTCACAAACCTCTAACTAGAGGGCATCACCCTTAAGTCTAACATTATTCACCAGACTCACATACACTATATACAACCAACACATAAATATCAAACATAAAAGAGAGTATCATTAACCATCATTTATCATATTTAACTGCGTACGAATTACTCCTAGTGTTATTAGCGACTGTCTACTAATCTCATAAATTAACCAAATAAACATAACCTATGGTGGCTAATAGGTCTACAGTGACTATCCTTAGCCACTACGTACCACAACTGTAACGACCCGTTTCCGGACCGCTACGAAACCGAAAGAAACCTATATGTGACGCGTTTTAAAAACGGTACTCTTGTGCCCTTTAGAAAAATGCAGTACTTTTTTTTTTGAAACAATAGTGCCTGTAAAGCACACACAGAGTACTTACAGCGTTTCGAAACATGGTGTAACTAGGACACAAGACTTAAATGCTGATAAAGCATACATGCATCAATACATAAGTCATATATATATACAGTATGTGCAAAATAACAGAGTAGAAAATGTGCAAAGAAATACACCTATGGTATGAAGACTCTCGAGAGAGAAACCATACCCTGGGGGTACTCGCGGCAGACACCCACGCAGGGGGCTGCTCCAAAAGTGAAACCACCAGTCTACCCTATGACAACAAAACATCTCTCGGCCCAACTGGTCACCAACTCACTGTACACAAAAGACATAAGATACAGTCATCCAAAAGTAACATACACAGTCAGATAATCACAAACGCACATCGGTCCATCATGACAAATAAAAGACATCACTCGGGTCCTCGAAGAAGTCCTCCTCGTCATTGTCCACCATCGGGTTCCTCGTGTCCACTCCATCGCCTAGGTAACCATCATTGGTTGAAGGCACCATG
Organism: Calophaca sinica; assembly: GCA_037113605.1. NCBI lineage: Eukaryota > Viridiplantae > Streptophyta > Magnoliopsida > Fabales > Fabaceae > Calophaca > Calophaca sinica. Next base: position 62,540,245 of record CM073733.1, read on the forward strand.
GGAAAAGGGTCAACTTCTCAAATAATCATAAAAATAGCAATTCATAAAGCAAGCCACAAGATGCACAATCTCTCAAAATGCAACTCAAACACACTTGCAAGACACTCTCGACAATTCCGGAAATAACGCCGATGCATCCACTGAACGCCAGCCGTGGCTTTAGGCTCTCCGCTCACCCTAGGACATTCAGCTCAGGTTCCCTGACGCCACGAAACTCCACAACTTTCGGCTTATCAACGATGCTGAATCTCCATTCCGGCACTATTCAGATCGAGAATCGTCCCGATGACACTGAATCTCCATTCCGGCACTATTCAGGTCTAAAACTCTGATGACACTGAATCTCCATTCCGGCACTATTCAGGTCCGGGATCGTCCCACTACAGGCTAACAACGATACTGAATCCCCATTCCCAAGACTATCCGGATCGTAGTTACCACAAAACGCGACAACTCCCAACGCCCCGACTAAGCTGTCACACTTCAACGAACAATTCAGCGCACACGATAATTCAAGAGCTATACGCAAGATTATTCGACCGCATATCAAATAATAAGAGCATGCTTAATATGAAGAAACGCAATTCAACCATTCAAGCAATAAAAGCGGTTTGCATAAAGAAACGCAATTCAACGATACAAACAAAGACAAACAATTCACGGCTCAATAACGACCGACAACAACCAACTCATAGAATTCATCCTCTCTGCAACTCTATGGAGTTCACAGAGAGGAACAAACAAGCGTGGGGGTTGGGGACAGCTACCAACCACTTGCAGACGTGCCCACTAAATAATCAACATATACAAAAATAAAGCGAAAGTACAAGACCTCACTTCAACCCTTAGGTTCTCGGACTTCTTCGCGTAAACGCTTGAAATTAAATTCGTATCTAAATTTACCGCTTACACCAAGGACATATAACAATGATTATAAATATGAAGCGCCCATCGCTTGTCACTGCTAACACTGCTTCTACGTCCTCGGGTCCGCTTCCACGTGCACCTCGATTTCCGCGCCGCACGATCTCGAAACTTCGATTCCTATTACATGTACAACTTAGTACAAACTAGGAATTCTAATAACACTTAGTTCTCACTTATCCCTTACTTAACCCAACACTCAAGAATCCAAAGAAAATAACATTTAAAAACAAAGGTTTCTTGCATAACAAGTAACTCAAGATAACTTTTTTAACTAGTTTGAAAAACTTTCACATAAACACACATTTACACAACTAAGGCATAAATAATGTTTTTCACTAAAAACCCTCTAGGCCTCTCGGCTTCTAGCTTGTTTTTCTTCAAAAATTTTTATGAAAAGCTTCTTTCATACATGCAAGCATTCTAAGTACTAAATCAAGCTCAAATACAATTTCAAGCCTTATTTCAAGTAACACATACTAAGCACAATTTAATCAAAACCAAGTTTATGTTTTCTTAAAAATGTTTTTCATCATGCTTCAACAATTAAAATAAGACCATAAACAATCATGCTAGAATTTAAAGCATAAAAAGAAAATCAATTTCCTACATGCCCTTTTTAATCCCTCTAAACTCCATTTTATACCAAAACTTATCTAACACTAAACTAATCATGCAATTTAATCCCAAATAGTCCTAAGATCATATTAAACACATCATCACATACTTAAACACATATTTAGACAATTAAATAACATGTTTCTCAAGACTCAAGAATAGAAAAAAAATTGCAAACTAACATGTTACTTCTAATTAAATTAAACTACACATGCAATTAGCATCTAATCAATTCCTACAACACATATAAATCATTAATTACATGATTTAAGCAAGATTGCACAATTTCCCTCTTGCTCATGCCTAGGGTTTTTCGATCAAAGCTCAAGGGAAAAGTTCTATGATGCTTCAACCATGAATCAACAACAACCAACAACAAACAAAAAACATATTAAGACATAAAACAAGCAAAGATCAAAACACTAAAAATGGGGGAGGGTGGCGCTGATTTACTGCAGAAAAACAGAGGGGGAAGAGTTGTTTTTAAGCTCATACAAATGGTTAGAAAGATAGGTAGTAGGATGAGGAAGAAAACCTAGCAATTAATCAAAGTTTGGAAGCAAAGAACTAGCTAAAATGGGAGGGGGAAAGCCGCGACAGTAGCAGCAAGAAGGGGGGAAAAATCAGATTCCTTTACCTCAAATGATGATCAAGAGGATGATCTAGGTAGAGGAGATGGTATAGAACAATATTGATGAAGGAACCTTGCTTAAAGGATCAAAGGAATGGATGGAATCATCAATGGAAGTGGTGGAAGCTTGGAGAAGAAAAGAAAAGATGGAGAAGAGGGTTTGGGAGGAAGGTGGCGTGAATGAGGCTGGAATGGCTGCACAAGCCTTCACCTCCTTGCTTTTATAATAATAAAATAGGCATAGTTAGTAGAAGTTGTTGAAATAAAGATTTTCTTTTTAAAAAAAAAAACACACAACCAAAGACACCTAGCAATAATATTAGATGTTAAATATATCACCTAATCTTACCCACCTAATCTCACATCTCTCATGGTTACCCACTAATTCTAGAGGCTAGGGGTTGTTTAAAACATGACGACGAAATACTGCGTTACCGATAAACTCGCGAAAATTAATTTAACGAGAAATTAATTCATCGCGTGAAAATATTTAATTATAAATAATAAAAATCATGAAAAATATTCAAAAATGGTCTCAACAAAGTTACGATTCGATTTTCATCGGAATCGGAGTTCATTTATAAATTTATCTGCGGTAAAACCGCCCGGCGATCCGAAACGCGTCAAAACTTCGTTAGAATTTTTCGACGATTTTCAAACCATGGATTAATATAAAATATTAATTCTCAAATTTAATTTGATCTTGATTTAATTCATACACTTACTCAGAGAATAATAAATTGCTTTATTACAGCGTAAATACGACAAATTACACTAAATAACGCTAATTAACGCATCGCGAAAATATCGGCGTTACAACAACCCCTCTCCTGAGGTGTTGCTACTACCAACCCCTAGTAGGGTTAAGGTCCCCTCATACTCTACTACCAATTTTCCCTAGTGATTAAACTATCTTCCCCTTACCTGGCTTAGAAGACTACCCCTGCCCGTGTCCCGTCCCCACGTCCTGTCGTGCCTCCAAAGCTCCTCCACGCGTTCCCAAGAATCCCTTGGAAGAACGTGAGGAGAATGGAGGGTGTAGGGTGATATTTATAGCCATTTTGGGTCCGTCACATCGCGATGAGGGACACATGTCAATAATCCTACACTCTAATCCAACGACTTAGATCGCGTCACGATGCTCTCCATTGTATTCTCCGTCGCAACACAACAGTCCATAAATAGGGAAGTTCTGTTTTTATCCTTCTAAAAGATTCTAAGGTATTTTGTACTTTTCTAAAGTATTCTAGGCCTTTTATGAGTCCTTTTTATTCTCAATTTAATTCTAACTAAAGCTTATTCTCCGATTTGTCCCTCAATTATTATTCTAAGAATTATTTAAGACTTATCTAAAAATCAGGATGTCACATTACTACCCTCCTTAAAGAATTTTCGTCCCCAAAAATTCAAAGGATGTTATTCTTCTGGAACAGGATTTCTAGTGTGAAACTCTCTACCCAACCTAAACTCAGTTGTCATCCGATGTGGAGACAACTTTGACTCTAGACACAACCAATGACTCGACCTTTCCCACAGTCCGGTTAGAAACAAACTTCTCTGATACCACTAATGTAACACCCCGCTGAGAAAGGGCTTCAATTTATCCTGACTCAGCAATAACACATTTCCAATTCAATTTCAGAGTACGCAACAGGACACACTAGCCGTGATGCAACACTGCTTCCCAGGCTCTAAGTACTTGATTTTCTTGTCCATCTGTTATTTATCACCATATATTAGAAACACACCAGAAAATAAAGGGGTAAGACACTCATCGATCACTAACAAGCAGGAAAATAGCATAGAAGAGTAACTACTATCATGCACATCATAATAACAGCATATCACAACAATCATTAACATGACTATTACCCCCGATACACACTCAAACTCTTGAGTACACGGCCACAGACCAGACCATACTGATACGTCATATTGACAATCCGACCACAAGGTCACAAATCAAGCCGTTTTCTGTTACCACAAACCAACACATGTCACTGGTCCTTCGGGCTGATCACCGGCCCTACAGACCTAGACTACTGGACATTTTAGGCTCAATTACTAGCCCTACTGACCCATACTATTGCTGAATATTACGGGCCATTCACGCCCTACTCCCTAGACTGATCACCAGTCTCAGAGCACAGAATGAGACTTAAGTTAGTTGTCGCGGGAACATATCCTATTACGCTACCATCTCCGATTACCGTTTATAGTGTTCCCATACTGAGGATCACTATATCCAATCACCGGAGTAAGGTACCGTCCTGTGCACAAGGATGACATTCCCTATACAGGAATGGCTAAGATTCTCCACCCGTCAGACGTGGAGTCTTGGAGACTCGTCTGGATAACTGAGACCATACCCCTCAAGGCCACCGACTATCCCCGAATTACTCCGTACCTTCAGTGCCACGAACATGGAGAGCCTCATCGGAAAGACCGAGTCTATACCCCTCAAGGACTTGGCCGAGTCCATACCTGTAACACCCCGATTCCGGAGCGCTACTGTGCAACCCAATCTAATACCGAAAACATGTAATGATTATATGCTTTCAGTTAAAGAATACTCTTATGTATTTAGCAATGGAAAAATAGGAGTCACTTTTTTTTTTCTTTTTCATTTTCTTTGAAACCCTTTTCAAAATGAGACATATAGTACTATAGTTTTCTAAATGATGCCAATTCAAACTTTTGCAATTATCAGAGTATAATGCATCACAAAATAATACTTCACATAACAAAATCATTTCGCACTAAGGCGAGATTTTCTGAAAAGAATAATTACAAAACAACCAATACAGAACCCTAAGCTAAGCTGGCTGACAACTACAACTCTTACTGAGAAACAAATTTCAAGAAGATCAAACACGAAGTACTCAGAGGAATCTTCCTCCACCGCTCAATCTTCAATGCTCCTAAAAGACGGTCGCAATGCCATCAACTCCATCTGGAAGTGACATCCATAAGGACATCCAATCCAACAACAGTGCAAGGGTAAATCCTTTGTCCACGAGTTTATCATAGGCTATGTCGCATGCAAACAATATATACATATATAATACAACAACAGGATTTTATATACATATACATACTTAATAGACCACACGCATCATCATGGTATATCAAGCATTGCATGTGAGCAAACAAAACAACCAACAGATTAACAATCAAGTCACTACAATATCAACCATTGCATGTGAGCAGACAATTCTATCAACAGGTCAGTGATCCAGTCATCACAACATAATTCAATCAATAATTCATCACATATCGTAATGTGGTTAGACATGCATGTCAATGCAGTATGGCTAGTTTGTGTATACACCTGCAGCCTTAAACAAGGTCAGCAGTGACGAGGAACTTTATTTCCCAACGTCCAAATCAACTCCCCTACCAAGGGTATTGCCACAAAGGCTTGCCACAAAGGCTTTCTGCCACGCGGGCATAGGGTAGCAACTCGTCCTTTTGAAGTCCTGAAGACAATCAAACGCTCCGAGTGTCGATGCTCAATGGTCAGTATGCATCCAAACAAATTCTTCAATATGGCATGCTCACCGTAGGGAGCGCCCGAGTAATGTTTTAATTAATCAATACGGATCGATGACACCTCAACTCACTCACTCTACTTAGTGAATTTTCATGCTTCCAATTCTTATATTACCTAGGTGAGGTTGTACCAACACTCATTTAGCTTTGGGTCATTGGAACCCGAGTTTCATCAAATTCTTTATCTAGCATGGTTCCATTTCTACTTATCTATAAGCTTAGGCTAGTCATACTACAACCCTCATGCTTATTTTTAAGCCAAAATACCTTTAACAATTACTTAGAGTGCAAACACAGGACACAAAGTCTGGGTGCTCAATTGCGGAACGCTAGTCGTAATCTTAGATCAGAACTCTAGGCACGTAATGCGAAACACTAGGCTCAATTTTTAGATTGAGATACTAGGCACGCCATACGGAACACTAGGTCCAATCCTAAACCAAGAAAATGCGCACGCAAGTAGGACATTAAGTCCCAGCACAGAACACATAGTCCATATGCTCAATAGGAACACTAGGTTCCCTATGTTTTAATCTTTCAAAAACTCGATCTTTGAACTCTCTTTCCCTATTCTTATATTACTCCTATGTATCTGAAAATGCTCGTTAACTCTAGGTAGTTGAAACCCTAGTTGAGCTAAATAATACGCTAGGATAATTCTCAAACACTTTACTTAACTCAACCGTTTTCAAAATTTACAACGTTTTCTTTTTAAAAGAACCTCTTAAACAACTTCTAACCCTCTAATCCATAAAGCTGTTTGTACACCGACTTATTTTAGAAAAATACCCTTAGTTTACCATGAAAACATTTCTCGGCTCATGGAATCGCATCAGACTTACCGCTGAAAGTCGTCAACCAATAACAGTCGACCAACGCATTATTAATTAACCCATTATCCTCAACAATATTATCCAAATTCCAATCAATTCCAAGTTCCAATAAATCCAACATGATTCAAGGAAAACAACACAAATCATAATGCCACGCAGGGCCAAGAACATGCTACAAAGATTTCATACAAAGACCTAACAATTCAAGAAGCTACAACATGCTACATACTTCCATCAATTTCAAGTCCAATCAAATTAATCCAACATGGTTTAAGTCACACAATACTATTCACTCTTGCCACACAGGCCAAATCAATACACAATAATTCATGCTACAACATCTCAACAACACATAGTAATACTACAAGTACTACCACACAATTTAATCAAACATCAAGCAAACCAACACGCAAGGCGAAAAGCCCAAACTCATTATATAAGAATTTCCCTTACCTTGGGCGCTTTAACAATCCAAGCAAGCTAAATTCAAAACCATCGTCAAGTCGCACCTCGCGCGTACCCTAAGCACGAACCTTAACAACACAAACTTAACAAAATTAGAACCAAAAACCCAAGTCCTATGACTCTAGGGCAGCCACGGTTTTAGTCCTAAAAAGGGCCTAAAATCTTTCCAACTTAACCTATTTGGATCACACCTAATCATATGTGATGGAACAAATTCAAACCATGCAAGTTTTCAAGCTTTTACAAAAGCTACACACTTAGAAAAATGGCTAAACCAAAATTTACCAATTGGAATAGTGTTTTTACCAAATGAATAGTGTTTTGCCAACTTTGAACCATTTTTCAAAGCACTAAAACATGTCACAAAATTTTAGAAACAATTCTATTACAAGTTCAAAACAATTCTTGAAACATAAACTCAAACTTTTCCCAAAATCATACTTCTTTGAATTGTTTTACTAAATCAAATCATCAACCACTTTTACAACTATTTTCAAGCATAAGTACAAGTCAACAACAAGTTATAAAATACCCTTGAAGGCCACGATTTTCAAAGCTCCAAAACAACTTCAAGCTTTCAAACCTTTTAACATCAAAATCTTACAAACTTTATTCAATCAAAACTTCTTATCAAAACCAAAATTATTCACCACTTTAATAAACTTAAAAACAAGTTAGAACTCACCCAAATTATGCTTAAAAGTTGCTGTTTTTAAGCCTCACAAACAGCCCCAAAATTCATTTGTTTCAAACAATTTTTCAAAGCTTCAAACATACAAACCTTTATAGATTTAAAGTTCTAACCAAAAACCAACTTCTTAAACACTTAACATACTTTAAAACCAAATAAAAACATCATCAAAATCATGACCAAGTGCCACGGTTTTGGTTACCCAAGAACAACCCAAAACTTTCAATTTTTCATTTCCAAAACAAAACATTTCACCATCCTTAATTTCTTGAATCTTAAACTCACTTCCTCAACACTTAAAACACCTTGAGATCAATTTAAAACATCCCCCAAAATCATGATATAGGCCACGGTTCCAGCCCCCATTTTCAACCCAATTTATTTTCCCAAAACTATGTAAAACATGCATATATGACTAGTTTCCGACTTAGCAAGTATAACTCATCAAAACTAACTCCAAAACAACAAAACTAAGTCAAGAACAAAGCTTAAAAGGGTACTCAAGATTCGGCCAGCAAAGGGGGTTAGGGTTTCCAAACTCAAAATACCAAAATCAAAGTGATTCATGGAAGAAAACAAAGGGTTATGAAGCTAATCATACAATACTAGCTAAAACAAGCATCAAAACTCTAAAATAACTCCTAAAACCTTCAAAACCCATATCATGGAACTCAAGAGAGATGAGGAAAGATTTATGGAGCTTACCAAGAATATAGAAGATGATTGAACACGGGTGGAGATGAAAGGAAACAAGGGTGCACACTTTGATCTCCAAAACTTCAAAAATCAAAGCTTTCCTCTTCCAAATTTTTTTTCAAGCTTTCCAACAATGGAAGAAATGAAAAGATGATGTCTAGATCAGCTAGGGAGCCACGAAAATAATGAGGACAAGGTGGGAATAAAATTTGATCATTTAGTTGGAAGCTAACCAAACTAGTTACAAACTAACTAAACTAACTTCCTACCATTTACTAACCAACCAATCACCACATGACACTTGTAAAATCAATCATTAACCCACATGTTCAGCCCCCCTAGTGGATGGATGCATCTCCCCTTAGCCCAAAATATCTAGATATTTCGTTTCGTCGCGCTCTCGCTCAACCGGGTGCGCGGCGTTATGCGTATAATAGGTTTTAATACTAAAAACTCTAAAAAATAATACTAATTATAACCCCACACCCAAAAATCACAAATGTTCCTCGCGGCATAAGAAAAGTATCCATGTATCTCGTTTTCTCGAAATGCGAACCGAAACGTCGCAATTAGGCAGTCTTTGGCCATAGAAAATACACTAAATATTTTCTGATGCCCAAAAATTCTAGAAAGATTACAATAAATCCTAAATATTGGAAAATGCTAAGATCTCAATTTTTATAAAATTTGGATCACGTTTGAGCAAGTTTCAGTTAGAAAGTCACCCAATAGCCTATCCACGGCAGAATTCAACAGAATTCTCGCAGCGTAATGAAAACTGTAAATTAGTGAGGATCACTAATTTCAATTTCTCTTATCATATAGATATTAATCAAACAATAAAATTATCAAGACAAAATCTTTAAAATAATAGTCATATTAAATATGACATAAAACAGACAATTAATACAATAACTAAACCATGAAAAATCAAACTATGACTTGAAAATATTTATTACATCCTGAAAATTATTTCTCTTTCAATAAAATAATTTTCTTTAACCAAATAACAATCTTTCACATTTTTCGGTATTAATTCATATTAAAAACAGTATACGTCTACACTGGCTGGTTAATCAATTAATTACTAAAACAGTAAATTGTTTACCATAAATCTTGGTAGTTCTTCGTACTTTTAACAAACCATTGAGGTCATGACTCTCTATGATTTATTTTCAAGTAGTTGGAACTATAAAATAATTTTCCTAAAAATTGGGATGTTACATTACCACCCTCCTTAAAAAATTTTCGTCCCCGAAAATTAACTTATGAACCAAAACAAAATCAAAACTATGAAAATTATAAGTTAACATACCATAAATTTGAACTTTGAAATTCAATACAACATAATAATTATTACACTCAAACAATCAAACACAATGCATACATTTTATTCATATATCCTTACTAAAGTAAGGCACTACGTCATCAACTTAAACGTTTACAAAACACAATACTGCACGTCCATGTTGAAGAAGTCCTCGCGAATGACGCTTTATTCCAATCTACGATCACGAACACAATCACGAACACGGTCATGAATACGTACAGTCACGAACACGTACAGTCACGAACACGATCACAACAACACTGAGTCGCGGCAACATGCTAATAACAATAAAACCGCACTAACACAAATACACCTACACAACCACGTTTTAACACAAAAACCAACATCGAATTCCTTCTATTTTTAAAACACCTAATTTCTAAAAATAACACAAAACAAGAGTTAATTTGCGTAACCACAATTGATCTCTTCAAGACTCGACCTTCTCAAGAACATTATGGTTCTTTTGAGATTAGGTTTTTCATTGTCTTAAAATCATCAAGATACACTTAATTCAAAGTCTAAAATTTAAATCAAACACCAACAAAACAAAATTACTACAACCTTTTATTAAAACTTGAAATCTAGCCTCACACATATAAAACTTGGTTTTCCAAAAGAAAACAAGTTCAAAAGCATTTCCCAACAAGACAAGATGGACTAAAAATTTTGAATTATCTTTTACAACAAAGAAAACAAAATCTTTCCAACCTTCTACTACTAAATCAAAGTTTTAACAAGTACCATTTAAAAACATAAAACCATCTTCAACGAGATCATTAACAAAGACACAAGAGTAGAAAACAAAAGAACTATGACATTAAAAGAAGGAAAATTCTAAAAATCATTAACCACAAAATCAACAACAGCATAAATCACAAATAATTATACAAGAATTATAAGAACATACATCGTAATACAAAAAGTATATTGAAAATTTGGATTTTGGAATCTAGTATAATAATAAAATACGTCACAGAGTTAAAACACTTATGTGGTCTATATTTAAAACCACGCACACACCATAATACATATAGTACGATAATTATAGCATCACCTATGGATAATCTCTCTCGTAAATCTCGGTCCGCTCAGCTCCATTGTGTCGCATTTCTTGAGACGAAGTCTTCAAATGATGAGTTCTCTACTCTACTTGGGGTGTAGATACGTCCTTTAGTGGTTGGTCTTGCAGCTCCGACATTGTTGACAACAGACTCAGCTCGTGGTACTTTGCAGTCTCTGGACAGATATCCCAATTCCTTACAGTTAAAGCATAATCTTTCCTTGGTTGGTTACCGTTAAAATTGTGCTCCTCATCTTCACCGTTGAAGTAGTGCATCTTCGGTTATCGATACTTGTGATTCCCTCTTTTGTCTACCATGTAGACATATCCTTCGGTAGTTGGGCACGCAACCTTCGCAGTATCTGTAGTTGATCCACATTTGGCAATTGATAGTCCTTAGAAATATGTTCTGGCTACTTGCAGTCACGGCATAGTCGGTCCTTCAATGAGTATTCTTCAGCTAATTGTTCCTTGCTTCCACATTGATGACAGTTCCACTTCAACTCTTAGCCATTCCCAATAGCCAACACCACAGGACAATTCTGATTGTGTGATTTCCCCGAAGATAGAAATAAAGTGCTCCTTGTTGATGTCTTCTTTTTTGTCCTTTGCCCTGATAATCTGGCTTAACTGGACCTCTAATAGCTTGCTCCTCCGTTCGTTGTCTTAGCCAATCGTGTAGATTCTCCATGGTGATCTGTTGCGCGACAGTAGTTGCTATCCAGACTATCACTCGAATTACGTGATTCACAACTAAGTTACTAGCACTAGCAAAAAGACTCGTTCGCCCGAAGGCATCGAATTTCTACGAAGTAAACTAACCAAAATCCCCATAACAATTCAATCATCTGAGATGATTGCACACAATTTCACACAATATCATACCTGTTTCAACTAGGAAACATCACAGCCAATCACAACAAGATTCACATAACCTAGGCATAACAAACTTATACCCGACAATTCCCAACAATCTAGGCCAGCTTAGACAAAGCGGTCCGGTTAGCACCGAACTGCTCTAATACCACTTAATGTAACACCCCGATTCCGGAGCGCTACTGTGCAACCCAATCTAATACCAAAAACATGTAATGATTATATGCTTTCAGTTAAAGAGTACTCTTATGTATTTCGCAATGGAAAAATAGGAGTCACTTTTTTTTCTTTCCTTTTCTTTGAAACCCTTTTCAAAATGAGACATAGAGTACTATAGTTTTCTAAATGATGCCAATTCAAACTTTTGCAATTATCAGAGTAATGCATCACAAAATAATACTTCACATAACAAAATCATTTCGCACTAAGGCGAGATTTTCTGAAAAGAATAATTACAAAACAACCAATACAAAACCCTAAGCTAAGTCGGTGACAACTATAACTCTTCTTGAGAAACAAATTTCGGAAGATCAAACACGAAGTACTCAGAGGAATCTTCCTCCACCGCTCAATCTTCAATGCTCCTAAAAGACGGTCGCAATACCGAACTCCATCTGGAAGTGACATCCATAAGGACATCCAATCCAACAACAGTGCAAGGGTAAATCCTTTGTCCACGAGTTTATCATAGGCTATGTCGCATGCAAACAATATATACATATATAATACTACAACACGATTTTATATACATATACATACTTAATAGACCACACGCATCATCATGGTATATCAAGCATTGCATGTGAGCAAACAAAACAACCAACAGATCAACAATCAAGTCACTACAATATCAACCATTGCATGTGAGCAGACAATTCTATCAACAGGTCAGTGATCCAGTCATCACAACATAATTCAATCAATAATTCATCACATATCGTAATGTGGTTAGACATGCATGTCAATGCAGTATGGCTAGTTTGTGTATACACCTGCAGCCTTAAACAAGGTCAGCAGTGAGGAGGAACTTTATTTCCCAACGTCCAAATCAACTCCCCTACCAAGGGTATTGCCACAAAGGCTTGCCACAAAGGCTTTCTGCCACGCGGGCATAGGGTGACAACTCGTCCTTTTGAAGTCCTGAAGATAATCAAACGCTCCGAGTGTCGATGCTCAATGGTCAGTATGCATCCAAACAAATTCTTCAATATGGCATGCTCACCGTAGGGAGCGCCCGAGTAATGTTTTAATTAATCAATGCGGATCGACGACACCTCAACTCACTCACTCTACTTAGTGAATTTTCATGCTTCCAATTCTTATATTACCTAGGTGAGGTTGTACCAAAATAAATCACTCATTTAGCTTTGGGTCATTGGAACCCGAGTTTCATCAAATTCTTTATCTAGCATGGTTCCATTTCTACTTATCTATAAGCTTAGGCTAGTCATACTACAACCCTCATGCTTATTTTTAAGCCAAAATACCTTTAACAATTACTTAGAGTGCAAACACAGGACACAAAGTCTGGGTGCTCAATTGCGGAACGCTAGTCTTAATCTTAGATCAGAACTCTAGGCATGTAATGCGGAACACTAGGCTCAATTTTTAGATTGAGATACTAGGCACGCCATACGGAACACTAGGTCCAATCCTAAACCAAGAAAATGCGCACGCAAGTAGGACATTAAGTCCCAGCACAGAACACATAGTCCATATGCTCAATAGGAACACTAGGTTCCCTATGTTTTAATCTTTCAAAAACTCGATCTTTGAACTCTCTTTCCCTATTCTTATATTACTCCTATGTATCTGAAAATGCTCGTTAACTCTAGGTAGTTGAAACCCTAGTTGAGCTAAATAATACGCTAGGATAATTCTCAAACACTTTACTTAACTCAACCGTTTTCAAAATTTACAACGTTTTCTTTTTAAAAGAACCTCTTAAACAACTTCTAACCCTCTGATCCATAAAGCTGTTTGTACACCGACTTATTTTAGAAAAATACCCTTAGTTTACCATGAAAACATTTCTCGGCTCATGGAATCGCATCAGACTTACCGATGAAAGTCGTCAACCAATAACAGTCGACCAACGCATTATTAATTAACCCATTATCCTCAACAATATTATCCAAATTCCAATCAATTCCAAGTTCCAATAAATCCAACATGATTCAAGGAAAACAACACAAATCATAATGCCACGCAGGGCCAAGAACATGCTCTGACATTTCATACAAAGACCTAACAATTCAGTAAGCTAGAACATTCTACATACTTCCATCAATTTCAAGTCCAATCAAATTAATCCAACATGGTTTAAGTCACACAATACTATTCAGTCTTGCCACACAGGGCCAAATCAATACACAATAATTCATGCTACAACATCTCAACAACACATAATAATACTACAAATACTACCACACAATTTAATCAAACATCAAGCAAACCAACACGCAAGGCGAAAAGCCCAAACTCATTATATAAGAATTTCCCTTACCTTGGGCGCTTTAACAATCCAAGCAAGCTAAATTCAAAACCATCGTCAAGTCGCACCTCGCGCGTACCCTAAGCACGAACCTTAACAACACAAACTTAACAAAATTAGAACCAAAAACCCAAGTCCTATGACTCTAGGGCAGCCACGGTTTTAGTCCTAAAAAGGGCCTAAAAGCTTTCCAACTTAACCTATTTGGATCACACCTAATCATATGTGATGGAACAAATTCAAACCATGCAAGTTTTCAAGCTTTTACAAAAGCTACACACTTAGAAAAATGGCTAAACCAAAATTTACCAATTGGAATAGTGTTTTTACCAAATGAATAGTGTTTTGCCAACTTTGAACCATTTTTCAAAGCACTAAAACATGTCACAAAATTTTAGAAACAATTCTATTACAATTTCAAAACAATTCTTGAAACATAAACTCAAACTTTTCCCAAAATCATACTTCTTTGAATTGTTTTACTAAATCAAATCATCAACCACTTTTACAACTATTTTCAAGCATAAGTACAAGTCAACAACAAGTTATAAAATACCCTTGAAGGCCACGATTTTCAAAGCTCCAAAACAACTTCAAGCTTTCAAACCTTTTAACATCAAAATCTTACAAACTTTATTCAATCAAAACTTCTTATCAAAACCAAAATTATTCACCACTTTAATACACTTAAAAACAAGTTAGAACTCACCCAAATTATGCTTAAAAGTTGCTGTTTTTAAGCCTCACAAACAGCCCCAAAATTCATTTGTTTCAAACAATTTTCAAAGCTTCAAACATACAAACCTTTATAGATTTAAAGTTCTAACCAAAAACCAACTTCTTAAACACTTAACATACTTTAAAACCAAATCAAAACATCATCAAAATCATGACCAAGTGCCACGGTTTTGGTTACCCAAGAACAACCCAAAACTTTCAATTTTTCATTTCCAGAACAAAACATTTCACCATCCTTAATTTCTTGAATCTTAAACTCACTTCCTCAACACTTAAAACACCATGAGATCAATTTAAAACATCCCCCAAAATCATGATATAGGCCACGGTTCCAGCCCCCATTTTCAACCCAATTTATTTTCCCAAAACTATGTAAAACATGCATATATGACTAGTTTCCAACTTAGCAAGTATAACTCATCAAAACTAACTCCAAAACAACAAAACTAAGTCAAGAACAAAGCTTAAAAGGGTACTCAAGATTCGGCCAGCAAAGGGGGTTAGGGTTTCCAAACTCAAAATACCAAAATCAAAGTGATTCATGGAAGAAAACAAAGGGTTATGAAGCTAATCATACAATACTAGCTAAAACAAGCATCAAAACTCTAAAATAACTCCTAAAACCTTCAAAACCCATATCATGGAACTCAAGAGAGATGAGGAAAGATTTATGGAGCTTACCAAGAATATAGAAGATGATTGAACAAGGGTGGAGATGAAAGGAAACAAGGGTGCACACTTTGATCTCCCAAACCTCAAAAATCAAAGCTTTCCTCTTCCAAAATTTTTTTCAAGCTTTCCAACAATGGAAGAAATGAAAAGATGATGTCTAGATCAGCTAGGGAGCCACGAAAATAATGAGGACAAGGTGGGAATAAAATTTGATCATTTAGTTGGAAGCTAACCAAACTAGTTACAAACTAACTAAACTAACTTCCTTCCATTTACTAACCAACCAATCACCACATGACACTTGTAAAATCAATCATTAACCCACATGTTCAGCCCCCCTAGTGGATGGATGCATCTCCCCTTAGCCCAAAATATCTAGATATTTCGTTTAAATCGCTCTCGCTCAGCCAAGGGTCTTGTGGCGTTATCTTGTATAATAGGTTTTAATACTAAAAACTCTCAAAAATAATACTAATTATAACCCCACACCCAAAAATCACAAATGTTCCTCGCGGCATAAGAAAAGTATCCATGTATCTCGTTTTCTCGAAATGCGAACCGAAACGTCTCAATTAGGCAGTCTCTGGCCATAGAAAATACATTAAATATTTTCTGATGCCCAAAAATTCTAGAAAGATTACAATAAATCCTAAATATTGGAAAATGCTAATATCTCAATTTTTATAAAATTCGGATCACGTTTGAGCAAGTTTTAGTTAGAAACTCACCCAATAGTTTATCCACTACAGTAATTCAATGTAATTCTCGCAAGTAATAAAAGCGTAAATTAGTGAGGATCACTAATTTCAATTTCTCTTATCATATAGATATTAATCAAACAATAAAATTATCAAGACAAAATCTTTAAAACAATAGTCATATTAAAAATGACATAAAAATGCATAATTAATACAATAACTAAACCATGAAAAATCAAACTATGACTTGAAAATATTTATTACATCCTGAAAATTATTTCTCTTTCAATAAAATAATTTTCTTTAACCAAATAACAATCTTTCACATTTTTCGGTATTAATTCATATTAAAAACAGTATACGTCTACACTGTCTGTTAATCTGAATTAATTACTAAAACAGTAAATTGTTTACCATAAATCTTGGTAGTTCTTCGTACTTTTAACAAACCAATGAGGTCATGACTCTCTATGATTTATTTTCAAGTCGTTGGAACTATAAAATAATTTTCCTAAAAATTGGGATGTTACAATACCCCTCAAAGCCTCCGACTGATCTCATTACCATCTCGTCGATACCTCAGGTACATTAACCTCAGGTACACCGATCAGCACAAACAGAATATCGATAGTAATATCTGCTATTACCGTCTAGGGATTCGCAAACCTCTAACTAGAGGGCGTCACCCTTGACTCTAACATTATATAACCCTTGACTCTAACATTATTCACCAGACTCACATACACCATATACAACCAACACATAAATATCAATCATAAAAAAGAGTATCATTAACCATCATTTATCATATTTAACTGCATACAATTACTCCTAGCGTTATTAGCGACTGTCTACTAATCTCATAAATTAACCAAATAAACATAACCTATGATGGCTAATAGGTCTACAGTGACTATCCTTAGCCACTACATACCACAACCCCTCTCCTGAGGTGTTGCTACTACCAACCCCTAGTAGGGTTAAGGTCCCCTACACATGCTAGCTACTCTACTACCAATTTTCCCTAGTGATTAAACTATCTTCCCCTTACCTGGCTTAGAAGACTACCGCTGCGCGTGTCCCGTCCCCACGTCCTGTCGTGCCTCCAAAGCTCCTCCACGCGTTCCCAAGAATCCCTTGGAAGAACGTGACGAGAATGGAGGGTGTAGGGTGATATTTATAGCCATTTTGGGTTCGTCACATCGCGATGAGGGACACGTGTCAATAATCCTACACTCTAATCCACCGACTTAGATCGCGTCACGATGCTCTCCATTGTATTCTCCATCGCAACGCAACAGTCCTTAAATAGGGAAGTTCTGTTTTTATCCTTCTAAAAGATTCTAAGGTATTTTGTACTTTTCTAGAGTATTCTAGGCCTTTTATGAGTCCTTTTTATTCTCAATTTAATTCTAACTAAAGCTTATTCTCCGATTTGTCCCTCAATTATTATTCTAAGAATTATTTAAGACTTATCTAAAAATCAGGATGTCGCATTACTACCCTCCTTAAAGAATTTTCGTCACCAAAAATTCAAAGGATGTTATTCTTCTGGAACAGGATTTCTAGTGTCAAACTCTCTACCCAACCTAAACTCAGTTGTCATCCGATGTGGAGACAACTTTGACTCTAGACACAGCCAATGACTCGACCTTTCCCACAGTCCGGTTAGAAACAAACTGCTCTGATACCACTAATGTAACACCACGCTGAGACAGGGCTTCACTTTATCCTGACTCAGCAATAACACATTTCCAATTCAATTTCAGAGTACGCAACAGGACACACTAGCCGTGATGCAACACTGCTTCCCAGGCTCTAAGTACTTGATTTTCTTGTCCATCTGTTATTTATCACCATATATTAGAATCACACCAGAAAATAAAGGGGTAAGACACTCATCGATCACTAACAAGCAGGAAAATAGCATAGAAGAGTAACTACTATCATGCACATCATAATAACAGTATATCACAACAATCATTAACATGACTATTACCCCCGATACACACTCAAACTCTTGAGTACACAGCCACAGACCAGACCATGCTGATACGTCATATTGACAATCCGACCACAAGGTCACAAATCAAGCCGTTTTCTGTTACCACAAACCAACACGTGTCACTGGTCCTTCGGGCTGATCACCGGCCCTACAGACCTAGACTACTGGACATTTCAGGCTCAATTACTAGCCCTACTGACCCATACTATTGCTGAATATTACGGGCCATTCACGCCCTACTCCCTAGACTGATCACCAGTCTCAGAGCACAGAATGAGACTTAAGTTAGTTGTCGCGGGAACATATCCTATTATGCTACCATCTCCGATTACCGTTTACAGTGTTCCCATATTGAGGATCACTATATCCAATCACCGGAGTAAGGTACCGTCCTGTGCACAAGGATGACATTCCCTATACAGGAATGGCCAAGATTATCCACCCGTCAGACGAGGAGTCTTGGAGACTCGTCTGGATAACCGAGACCATACCCCTCAAGGCCACCGACTATCCCCGAATTACTCCGTACCTTCAGTGCCACGAACATGGAGAGCCTCATCGGAAAGACCGAGTCTATACCCCTCAAGGACTTGGCCGAGTCCGTACCCCTCAAAGCCTCCGACTGATCTCATTACCATCTCGTCGATACCTCAGGTACATTAACCTCAGGTACACCGATCAGCACAAACAGAATATCGATAGTAATATCTGCTATTACCGTCTAGGGATTCGCAAACCTCTAACTAGAGGGCGTCACCCTTGACTCTAACATTATATAACCCTTGACTCTAACATTATTCACCAGACTAACATACACCATATACAACCAACACATAAATATCAAACATAAAAAAGAGTATCATTAACCATCATTTATCATATTTAAATGCATACGAATTACTCCTAGCGTTATTAGCGACTGTCTACTAATCTCATAAATTAACCAAATAAACATAACCTATGATGGCTAATAGGTCTACAGTGACTATCCTTAGCCACTACATACCACAACCCCTCTCCTGAGGTGTTGCTACTACCAACCCCTAGTAGGGCTAAGGTCCCCTACACATGCTAGCTACTCTACTACCAATTTTCCCTAGTGATTAAACTATCTTCCCCTTACCTGGCTTAGAAGACTACCGCTGCCCGTGTCCCGTCCCCACGTCCTGTCGTGCCTCCAAAGCTCCTCCACGCGTTCCCAAGAATCCCTTGGAAGAACGTGAGGAGAATGGAGGGTGTAGGGTGATATTTATAGCCATTTTGGGTCCGTCACATCGCGATGGGGGACACGTGTCAATAATCCTACACTCTAATCCACCGACTTAGATCGCGTCACGATGCTCTCCATTGTATTCTCCGTCATAGCATAGCAGTCCATAAATAGGGAAGTTCTGTTTTTATCCTTCTAAAAGATTCTAAGGTATTTTGTACTTTTCTAGAGTATTCTAGGCCTTTTATGAGTCCTTTTTATTCTCAATTTAATTCTAACTAAAGCTTATTCTCCGATCTGTCCCTCAATTATTATTCTAAGAATTATTTAAGACTTATCTAAAAATCAGGATGTCGCATTACTACCCTCCTTAAAGAATTTTCGTCACCAAAAATTCAAAGGATGTTATTCTTCTGGAACAGGATTTCTAGTGTCAAACTCTCTACCCAACCTAAACTCAGTTGTCATCCGATGTGGAGACAACTTTGACTCTAGACACAGCCAATGACTCGACCTTTCCCACAGTCTGGTTAGAAACAAACTACTCTGATACCACTAATGTAACACCCCACTGAGACAGGGCTTCAATTTATCCTGACTCAGTAATAACACATTTCCAATTCAATTTCAGAGTACGCAACAGGACACACTAGCCGTGATGCAACACTGCTTCCCAGGCTCTAAGTACTTGATTTTCATGTCCATCTGTTATTTATCACCATATATTAGAAACACACCAGAAAATAAAGGGTTAAGACACTCATCGATCACTAACAAGCAGGAAAATAGCATAGAAGAGTAACTACTATCATGCACATCATAATAACAGTATATCACAACAATCATTAACATGACTATTACCCCCGATACACACTCAAACTCTTGAGTACACGGCCACAAACTAGACCATACTGATACGTCATATTGACAATCCGACCACAAGGTCACAAATCAAGCCGTTTTCTGTTACCACAAACCAACACATGTCACTGGTCCTTCGGGCTGATCACTGGCCCTACAGACCTAGACTACTGGATATTTCAGGCTCAATTACTAGCCCTACTGACCCATACTATTGCTGAATATTACGGGCCATTCACGCCCTACTCCCTAGGTCGATCACCGCCTCGAGCCTGAGAATGAGACTTAAGTTAGTTGTCGCGGGAACATATCCTATTACGCTACCATCTCCGATTCTGGGTTCTGGTGTTCCCATCGAGGATCATCAGATCCAATCACCGGAGTAAGGTACCATCCTGTGTACAAGGATGACATTCCCTATACAGGAATGGCCAAGATTGTCCACCCGTCAGACGTGGAGTCTTGGAGACTCGTCTGGATAACCGAGACCATACCCCTCAAGGCCACCAACTATCGCCGAATTACTCCGTACCTTCAGTGCCACGAACATGGAGAGCCTCATCGGAAAGACCGAGTCTATACCCCTCAAGGACTTGGCCGAGTCCATACCCCTCAAAGCCTCCGACTGATCTCATTACCATCTCGTCGATACCTCAGGTACATTAACCTCAGGTACACCGATCAGCACAAACAGAATATCGATAGTAATATCTGCTATTACCGTCTAGGGATTCGCAAACCTCTAACTAGAGGGCGTCACCCTTGACTCTAACATTATATAACCCTTGACTCTAACATTATACACCAGACTCACATACACCATATACAACCAACACATAAATATCAAACATAAAAAAGAGTATCATTAACCATCATTTATCGTATTTAACTGCATACGAATTACTCCTAGCGTTATAAGCGATTGTCTACTAATCTCATAAATTAACTAAATAAACGTAACCTATGTTGGCTGATAGGTTTACAGTGACTATCGTTAGCCACTGCATACCACAACTCCTCTCTTGAGGTGTTGCTACTACTAACCCCTAGTAGGGTTAAGGTCCCCTACACATGCTAGCTACTCTACTACCTATTTTCCCTAATGATTAAGGTATCTTCCCCCTTGCCTGGCATAGAAGACTGCTGTTGCCCGTGTCCCGTTTCCGCGTCCTGTCGTGCCTCCAAAGCTCCTTCACACATTCCTAAGAATCCCTTGGTAGAAGGTGAGGAGAATGGAGGGTGAAGGGTGCTATTTATATCCATTTTGGGTCTATCGTGTCGCAATGGTATTCAGGCATAAAGTCTATCGCAGCCCGATGAGGGACATGTGTCAACAATCCTACACTCCAATCCACCGACTTACCCACCACTTAGATCGCGTCGCGATGCTCTCCTTTGTATTCTCCGTCGCGACGCGTCGGTCCATAAATAGGGAAGTTCCATTTTTATCATTCTAAAAGATTCTAAGATATTCTATACTTTTCTAGAGTATTCTAAGCCTTTTATGAGTCCTTTTTATTCTCAATTTAATTCTAACTAATGTTTATTCTCCAATTTGTCACTTAATTATTATTCTAAGAATTATTTAAGACTAATCTAAAAATCATAGAGGGGCTGCTACGATAGCCATAAACACTAATGAATAAGGAATGCAAAACTAGGGTCAAAGGAATGCTAAATAATATTAAGGATTCATCAGCAATTAAAAAAAAGTCAAGTGTATAATATAGAAAAGTAAACAACTGTTGCCATTATTTTAATGGCATGACAAGTAAGATACACGTAGGATACATGTGTTCATCCACCTCACTTGGGTATCATACCCATGGAAACACAAGGGTGCATAAGAATTTACCTTTTTTGGGTGTTTTTCAAAATATTGCTATTGAAGTCTATTCAGGTGATTTTGAAATTTAATTGTTTTGAAATTAAATTGAATAAAGTATTTACGGGATATTATACTGATTTTTTTTTTTTACTTTCAGAACAAGGATATTATTTATCTAATGGGATCCAATACGGAATTTGAATGAGATTATATGAATTTTGGTTGCCACAGTTGAATTTAATAAGTGATTGAATCCAGTACGATACGCATTGACTTTACTCCAAATTAATCTTAGATCCTTTATGATTTTTTATATTTATCTGTGCATCATGTTCAAAAGGCGTACACTAGTATTTTGAATGGGGTTGATAATAAAGTTATTATTATCATAATTTGGAGTGTTTTTACTTTTTACTAGTTCAAAAAGAAAACAAAGTGAAAAAGGGGAACAATGGCTCTTAAGCTTGACATGGCCAAAGCCTATGACAGAATAGAATGGCCCTTCATTGATGTGGTGCTTCAAGCATCAGGTTTCCCCCAAGATGAATCAGTTGATCATGTCTTGCACATCCTCGGTATCTTACAAGGTCCTCATTAATGGCCAACCTAGCAAGAGCTTAATCCTGGAGCGGGGAATTCTACATGGTGACCTACTCTCCCCTTATGTCTTCATTTTGTGTTCTAATGTCTTGTTTAGTCTATTGTACAAAGAAGCTCAGAATAATAACCTGCATGGTCTTCTAGTGGCTAGAAGGGTCCCAAAAATTACACATCTACTCTTTGTAGATGACATCCTCCTCTTTTCCAGGGCCATTTTAAAGGAAGCCGAAACCATCTCTAAGGTCTTCAGTGATTACCTGCTTGCTTCTGGGCAGCTAGTTAACCTTGGTAAGTCTGAAGCGTCATATAGCTGAAATGTACCAATCCAAGATATAGAAATGATCTATAACAAGATGGAAGTAAAGGCTGTGACAAATCATTCTAGGTATCTAGGGCTCCCGGTGGTTTTTGGAAGGTCTAAGAAGGAAATTTTCTCTTTGGTACAAGACTGGGTTTGGAAAAAGATCAAGGGTTTGAAGAAGAAATGTGTCTCTTGAGCAGGGAAAAGGATCCTTGTCAAATCTGTAGCTCAAGCCATCCCCATTTATATTATAAGCTGCTGCAAAATCACTAAAGGTTGTTGCCAAGACATTGAAGCAATGCTTGCTAAGTTCTGGTGGGGCACAACTGAAAAGAAAAGGAAGGTCCATTGGATTAGTTTGGATAAAATGGGGACAATCAAGAATAGAGGAGGTATGGGATTCCGCAGCTTCAGTGAATTCAATAGAGCCTTGTTGGGAAAACAATGTTTGAGGATCTTTCAGGATGGAGCCTCTCTACTATCAATAGTGTTCAAGAGCAAATAATTTCCATGAACAAGCTTTATGGAGGCCTAAACCAGATACCAACCAAGTTATGCATGGAGGAGCATGTTAAGTGCTAGGGAAACAATTAACCTTGGAGCTCGGTACTTAATTGGTAATGGGTGCAAGGTAAAGATTTGGAGTGATAGCTGGAAGTCGGAGCAAGCTAAATTCAAGATCATAAGCCTAATTTCATCTCTAGCCCCTGATGCAAGAGTGTGTGAGCTGATAGATGAGAACACCAAACAATGGAAAGGAGACCTCATCTTCAACATTTTTAATAGATTTGAGGCTCAACAAATCCTGAATATTCCCATCTCTTGGAGGATTCCAGAAGATCAGATCATATGGCAGTGGGAGTAGCATGGATGCTATTCAGTGAGGTCAGCATACCACTTTCTGAAATATCAAAGATGTAGAGAGAATCCTGAACCATCTGCTGCTAGCTCACAAAGTCTTTGGAAAGCCATCTGGAATGCTCCTGCCCTAAACCGAGTTTAAAACTTTCTTTGGAGGTTGGCTCATAATACACTTGTCACGAGGAGTAAATTGGAACTAAAGAGTGCACAACTAGACCCTCAGTGTCCTCTCTGCAATGATAGCCATGAAAGCCCAGATCACATTTTCATGCATTGTCCCTTGTCATAATTGTTGTGGTTTTCCTCCCCCTTCGGACTTCATGTACCTCAACAACTAGCCCACTATGATTGAATGCTTCACTGGCTGTCAACAAATTCTGATTTAGCAGCAAAATAATTGTTTAGTTTCATTCTCTGGAAAATATAGAAAGAGAGGAATCAAGTGATTTTCAACAAAGGAAGGTTCGACCATGTTATCATTACTACATCAATTAAAGATTGCATTGAGGATTATAACTCGTATAACAGCACAAGCAACAAAATTATGAGTGCATCTGAACCAGGAAAGTGGGATCCCCCGAACACTATTGTTGTAAAGATTAACATTGATGCAGGATGCTTTGAAAATGGTACTCCTGCAGGGTCGTGTGCTTTTTGCTGCTGTCAAATCTGAAGCTACTAGGGTCACTCCCACTTTAGCAGAATCATTGGGGCTTAGGTGGTGTCGACTTGATTGGGTTAAGGAGCAAGAGTACAATGAGATTACTATTAAATCAGATGCAGAATTTGTTGTTAAATTCTACATGGCAAGTTGCTGGTTGCTGAGATTGAGAATGTAATACTTGATTGTTTACAAGTTCTTTCTTTGTTGAACAATGTCATTGTTGTGCATGTTAAAAGGTGTAAGAATTTTGTAGAAGATGGTTTAGTAGGTGCTGCCATGTGTTTAGGGTCTAGAAATTGGGTGGGAACTGTCCCAAAAACCATCGCTTCAATCATTTGTAATGAATCTTTGCTGGGTTATTGGTTACTTAAGTCTCTGAAAGTGTGACTCGGTGTCACTTTAGTCCCTGAAAGCATATAAACTCCAAAATAGTCCCTGTAAGTGGTGCTCCGTCTGTCACTTTGGTCCCTGCTGTTAACAATTTTATTGACTCCATGAGTAATTGGTCACTTTGGTCCCTGAAAGTATAACTCGGTGTCACTTTAGTCCCTGAAAGTATATAAACTCCAAAATAGTCCTTAAAAGTGTTCTACGTTTGTCACTTTGGTCCCTATCGTTAGCCATTATTTTGGAACGAGAGACAATCAAATGGCTAATGGTAAGGACCAAAGTGACAAATGTATAACACTTTTAAGGACTATTTTGGAGTTGTTACTCTTCCTGGACCAAAGTGACACCGAGTTACACTTTTAGGGACCAATGTGACCAACTACTTAAGGAGTCAATGAAATTGTTAACGGCAGAGACCAAAGTGACTGACGGAGCACACTTACAGGGACTATTTTGGAGTTTATATGCTTTCAGGGACTAAAGTGATACCGAGTCACACTTTCAGGACTTAAGTGACTAATACCCCAATCTTTGCTTTATCAATGAAGGAATATCTTTGATGTCAAAAAAAAAAAGATAATAATAATAAGGGGAGGGATAAAGTTACATTTTTTAAAAGTGTGGTGTATGGTTATGGCCTTAGTATTTTGGTGATGTTTATTTATTTAAATACGGCCTGTGTGTCATGATTTATTTTAAATATGTTGCTAAGTGACTTCAACACAAGAGGGAGGTGAATTGTGTGTGGATAGTGCTTTTGAAAACTTTTTGTAAATAAAGTGTTGGAATATAACTTGCAAGGAATTTAACGGCAAAAATATAAATGACTTGAAATATAAATTGCAGAATTTAAATAACAATGAAATAAATAGCGTAAAATATATTGCTCAAATTAAATAGCTGAATTATAATGACTGAAAATAAAGAGCAATAAAATAAATAACTGAAATATAAATTGCTGAAAAATAAAGGAGATAAAGATCAAAGAGAAACACACAACAATTTATACAGGTTTGGCCACCAAACACCCTTGTGGCCTACGTCATGTCCCCAAAGTAAAGCACTAAGGTATTTCACTAAGACACTAGCTTTTAAATCAGGTTCAGCTAGAAATCTTTACAACTCTAAACTAGAGTACCTAGTTCAAGAGATATTACCTCTCTATGAACCACACCTTTACAGCTCTAAACCAGAGCAACTAGTTCAAGAGATATCACCTCTCTATAAACCACTTGGGATTCCTACCCAAAAATAATTTTTACAAATAAAATAGTAAGATGAAGATACACTCAAAAATGCAGATGTATACAACTTGAAGCTAAAAAAAAAATACACTTAAAACTATGTAGTATAAAAGGCTCTCAAAGAAAATATTGTGCTCAAATAAGTATGAGTGATAAAAATATTTTGACAGAGTTTCATCATAAAAAAATAAGTATGAGTTGTTTTAAGGAGCACCTGGCGCTGTGCTTTTATAGGCAGTGCGTAGGAGCGGAGGAGCGTATTGCATTAAAAATTATGTCCGTTGCAGCATTAAATAAAAACTGCCTGTTGCGTTCAATCGGAAAATTTAACTTTGATTTAATCGATTATAACGAAGTGTAATCAATTATACATTTGAAAAATTGAAACACGGAGAGCATTTTGAAAAGGCCATAATCAATTATAGAAAAGTTTTATAATCGATTATGTAAGTGTTAAAAACACGGAGATGCCATCACTTTAAAATAATCAACTAGGATAAGGTTTATAATCGATTACATTGAAAAGATTGAGACACAATTATAAAATAAGATTTTAATGCACATGGAGGTATCTCTTAAATATTTGTCAACGTGCAGAGAGAGACAAAGGAGTATTGGAGTAAGCACTGGAATATCTACTTTTAATACAAACATTTTGATATAGATGAAAAACCTAAAACTACCCATTCCTAAAAAATTGACACCTGGCCAAAAATGGGGGAAATTTTGTCTCTTTAATTTTCTATCTCTTCTTCAACCCTTTCAATTTTGTCTTTCTCTTTCATCTTACAGACTCAACTTTCTCTCTCTCAAAATTCAGATTCAGTCAGGCAGCTAGATTAAAAAAAAAATTGAATCCATCATTCATCTTCTTTCTTCCTTTATCTGATACCATCTTCCTCTTTCTTACCCAAATTTCTTTTTCATTTTCTCCTAGCTCCCACGGGAACAGAATCAGCTTCCTTTGCTTCAACAAAAAAAATCCCTTCTTCCTCCCTTCACACCACCGGATTCGTCGCCCTTCTTCTTCCTCTTTAACCTAAAAAAAAATCCCTTCTGGTCTCTCCCATCCTTAAACAAACCACTGCCACTCCAAACCCTCATATTTTCCTCTTCCCCCAAAATCTCCTCTTCTTGAATATGCATCCGCTCCTAAAAATTCATGGCCACTTTTCTTTCTTCCTTTTTCTCCTTCTCGTTCTATTTCTCCTCCTTTACCATCACCTTCTCTCTCCTTCCATTCTCTCTTCCCTTCAGACTTTTATATATGTTTGTAACCAAAAAATACTCCTACTGTCTTGAGTGTGTTTACAAACTCACAATCTTCTTCCTGTGCATTTCTTTCCCACAGCTTCTGTTTTAGCTGCTTGGTTTTCAAAAATGAAGTTCATCAGATATTGATTTTTGGTTCACGGGTATGCTTCGATTTCCCTTCATTCATCGCCTGATTTTTTTTTTTTTTGCAAAATATAATTTTTTTTAATAAAATCTGAAGGTGTTCTCGAGTAATTTTTTTTATAATTGTGTAATTATTTATGCTCCCAATGCTTTTATTAATTACATTGGTTTTTTTTTTACCATTTTTCCAGGGATATGATGAGGATAAGCACAAAGTACAAGAGGTAACTCATATAATCCCTGAGTCATGATCATTCGCAAGGATCACTGGAAGGGAAATTTTTAAATTTTTTCGCTGCGTTTTATCTGATTGTATGCGCGATTTCCCTACAGTGGTATCAGAGCCACTTGTGAAACCATGATTCGGTTTCTGTGATTACATGTATGTATGACATGCATTCTTGTATGCTAACATTAGATTGTGAATCTGTTCGTTTTAAAATTATACTTTGTATGTTAATTTTGAAAACCCGATTAGGTATATATGTGATATATACGTTGAAATGAATGATTTGTATATATGAGATATATATATGGTGATTCTGTATGTTTATTTGAATAAACGATTCGGTTCTGTGTCAAGTGTTGATGCTGCATGTTGATATTGAGAGTCTGAGGGTTAGCGTCGTTGGGTCCAAGTGTTGGTACCCAGAACCGTGTTGGTAACAACGTGAAACGGCGACGTTATTTCTGTGGCGTGATGCGTTCACGGTCACAATGAGGCGACATTCTTCCTGCAACGTGAAATGTTCACTGAAAAGTCAGGCAAATTTTGCTTCAGGGCACTGCCCCGCACCCCCATGCTGAATCTGCGAAGCAAGTTATTTTGAAATTTAATTTTTCATTAATTGGCTTTAATCACATTTTAATGATAAGATTAATAATAATAAATATGTATTATTATTATTGATTTTTGTTACTGTTTGTGATGTTTGGTGAGTGATTATGGCTTTAGTCCTTTTATTTTATTTTATTTTAATTTTGGTGTTTGAAAATACGGCCTGCGTGTTGTGCCTCTCTTTTAATTCTATATGTAAATTCTTTTCTCATCTCACTCTCTCGTATGTAAAACGAGTATTCTCATTAATGTAATGTAACGGAGGAGACAAGAAGGAAATAATGTAAAACGAATATTCCCTATGTTTAGCTTAGATTCTCTCATTGGCTTGTGAGAATCAATGCGTTAGGGGCCATAACCACATCACATTTATTTTCTATATATGTATGGGAAGCATTATGAATATAGTAGGTTAAATAGTTTAACAAATATGTATGAGATGCATGTATGAATATAGTAAGTTAAATAGTTTAACAAATGGTGAGATCAAATTTTTAATAAAAATCCCTCAAAAAGAAATATTAAGTTAAATCTAAATGTCTTCCAATAGTTAGCACTCATCAAGGCTAATATCGAAAATGTGGGTTCGCCAAAGCGGAGTGCATTTTCTATACTAGTAAGATGCAATGGAGTAAAAGTAATATCCAACTGCTATCTTTGGGTCTAACTTAACTAAACCGAGTATAATAGGATTGAAAGGTTTAGAGGCAAGTGAGTTGGGAACTATCCATGTGATGGATCAGAATAATAGTTATTCACCTAACTATCTGGGAATTGTATGAGATACAATTGGAAGGAGTTCCTACCTAAATAACTTAGTTTTAAGTGATCAGCCAAAGCTGACTTAAAATAAAGTGAAATATGGATCTCGGCCCACTAGAAAATCTTCCAATGGGATTTTCCGAATCAATGTTGAAGGTCATTGGTTTGAGTAAAATAGTGGGAGGCGTATTTAATTAAAGACCTAATTAATTATGTATATTGCATGATACTATATTCTGCATATTTTTCTTAATGTAGATTACCATGACACAAATGTAACACCCTTAAATTTGAATTCTTAGGACCTATAAATTGTGTGCTTATGTGGTAATTTTGTGACAACTTGTGTGTGTTTGCCTTAATAATTAGTATATTTTAATTATATTATTTTACCTTATTTTATTAAATATTGGTCTTGAACTTATTGTGAATATTTTATAACAATAATTTATTCTAGGAGTAGTATAGAAATGATATGTTATTTTTGTGAATATTAAATGTATATATGTATATGCACAGCAACGTGCTGATGCTTCTTTTTAAAAAAAAAATGTGGAAAGAAGAGGCCCACGTTCTGGCCCAGTACCTACGTCCCTTTTTATATTTTGCATAACTGTTCATCATCTCCTTCAAGAGAGAAATCGTCCGCGCAGTGTCAAAGAAACCCTCACTTCGAAATTCTTCGAAATTCTCTGTTCTTGTTCTCCCTTCCTAGGCCACGAAAAAATTCCAAATTTCATCCTCCCACCCGAAATCAACCATAGAACACGTTTTCGGCCTCTGTTCATTCAATCGTGACTCTGTTCGTCGCGTATTTCGTCGCCAGGCGGACTATAAATTCCCTTTTTCGGACACCACAGTTTTTTGTTCGAAAAACGGATGCCATTTTCGGATTCCTCACGTCAAAACCTTCAGAAAGCACTACTCCTTTGCTCGATTCGGTGAAGTTGACGTCGGACCCCTTGTAACCCCTTTGTCTCGGTATGGCGTTCTCCGGTTACTCTTTTTACTTCCTTTCAATTTTTAGCCTTACAAATTTTGAAAAAAAATTATATTATACTAACTGTTATTTTTTCCAGCCACGTTTCACCTTCCGTAAATTTTATCCTGTGCTCAGTTGGTGCTTAAATTGTCGTTGTAGGCAGTTTTCTTCGCCTTGAATACTTCAAACTTTTTATTGAGGTAAGGGGGTAGATGGATACAAGATTAGTGGGCTCATGGATATAATTAGACAATAGGGACGTCCCATGGTCCCTAGACTTGGCGCAGTTGTGCAAAATAAGTACCATTGCCATTGTGATGGGAAAGCTTGATATTAAATTCTGTCATGATGTTTATGTTAATTGGAATTGTCTTATAAGGTGTTATTTGAGTTGATATGTCATGCATGGATTATATGAGGATTTGGTTGTCTTGGCTTGTTGTTGATAAATGTATGGATGAGGTAAATGTGTTGAAATGAGATTACTTGTTGCTATATGATGTTCTGAATTTGTTGTGTTGAGTGAGAGCTAGATTATCATAGGGGTGGTTTGTTACACTTAGATTCTCTAGATGCTATATCATGGTTATGTGAAATGATAAAGTATGGATGATGGGTGTAACTATTAGGAGTTAACTAAGGTGTAATAATTTTATTTTTTTTCGCATTTAAGTTATGGTACAAGCAAGGCTTAGGACTAGGATATGATGGTGACAATTTGGTGTTGATGGTTTAAATGCTTTAAAAGTAAGATTTGGTGTTGTAAGTATTTTAGCAATAGTTGTGTAGAAAAATGATTAAGTCTGGAATTGTTTTAGCTAAGTCTCACAAATTTAATTTTTTAAATTCAAGATATGGTAAGTATTGACCCAAACTCTTTTGCATAGTGTCTTATAAATTTAAGGGAGTAGTATGGTACAGCCGGTTAAAATTAAGTAAGTTGAAACACTTTAGTTAAGAGTTAGAAATTAAGTTAAGCTAGCTTAGACTTAGTGTGGTGAGGTAGGCTGATAACTTGGACTTGTTCCAAGATTCGGGGAAACTTGTCAGTTTAGTGATGAATAGTACCTTGTTAACGTTGTTCTAGCCAACGGCTTGATGAGATGGTTGGTGAGTGGTTAAACTGTTGCTGTTGTTATTAGACACTTATTTGGTTTGTGTTCATGCATAATATGTGTCTCGTTAAGTTAACGTTATTGGGGGTGAGCAATGGTGATGCGATATAGTATCAGCCATGAGGGGCAAGGTACCCGGCCTTGGGGGTCAATCGGGTAGGAGCGTCTTATATAAAGGCAATGGATAGCTACCACAGCTGGGGCGTGACTAATAAATATACCGGTTACCCTGACTAGATACTGCTCGTACTCAAGAGTGATGATGTTTTCTTACTCGCTCATCTGAGTAGGTTCGAATCCACATGTTCGGTGAAGTAGGGGTTGTCTAGGATTGCATTAGTACTCGTTAAGTTATGCATCCATGTTATGTGTCAATTATACTGAAGTTGTTATATGCGCATTGTTTAATCTATGTCCTTTGCCATTTGTGCTATGATTGTATATGATGTCTAACCCCTCTTGCTGTGGCTACTCATACACCATTGTGTATGTTTAGACGATGAGATTGCAGGTGACGATGACGATGTGGCTGAGGAGTGATTCGTGGATGCGGTCACCGTAGTTAGGATTTTCGTTGTTATGATTTTTTTTTGTTGATCGTTCCGACGTAATTACTTAGGGGTAGCTCTGAGACATTGTGACATTGGGATACTTTTATTTTTCTGAACTTGACGTAATTGTTATTTGATTTTTCCGCAAGTTTGTATGAGCGTGATGACTTTACCTATGTCTATGAAAAATGTTATTGGACAGTATTTTTC
The DNA here is from genome assembly GCA_037113605.1 of Calophaca sinica. Classification (NCBI taxonomy): domain Eukaryota; kingdom Viridiplantae; phylum Streptophyta; class Magnoliopsida; order Fabales; family Fabaceae; genus Calophaca; species Calophaca sinica. The sequence goes on from CM073733.1 coordinate 62,572,346, forward strand.
AGCAGTTATATTTATTTTAATTTATTTCTTTAATAATAACATGCAGGTAGAGGGTGTCACATTTAGTGGTATCAGAGCTCGGCTTGTTCTTCAGGCCGTGGTATGAGTCTATTATGTGTTCTCTATGTGCTCTTATATGAATGTCTATGCTGCGATAGATGTGATTATAAGATTGCATGTACTTAGATAGAATCTAACCTCACTCTACTGTTTGTCTATGAAGGAGGAAATGGCAAACAGGACTGACCGTACTGTGATTGAGGCTTTAGGCCGGGTTGCTAAGGCGATGGAACGCGACTACGCCCGTCAGGATAGGACCACCCGCTTTCAGGGCATTCCTGACTTCCAGAAGAATGACCCTCCGTCGTTCAAGGGAGCTTTTGACCCTGAGGGAGCACAGCACTGGATTCGCGAAATGGAGATGATTTTCAGGGTGATGACTTGCACTGAAGCCTAGAAGGTAGCTTTTGCTACTTTCAAACTGATGGATGAAGCTGAGCACTGGTGGGAGAACACCCGTCAGTGCCTGGAGAATGCTGAAGTGGTTGTCACCTGGAACTTGTTCAAGGAGCATTTTCTGGAGAAGTATTTCCCGGCTGAGTTAAGTGATAAGAAAGAAGCTGAGTTTCTGGCATTGACTCAAGGCAACATGTCAGTGGATGAGTATGCCGTCAAGTTTGAGGAGCTGTCTCGCTACTACCCTCCCTATCAGACTGCTGCAAGCGATCGCTCTAAGTGTGTGAAGTTCAAGAATGGGCTGCGTCCTGAACTCAAACAGGGCATAGCCATTATGGAGATGAATAACTATGGCAACCCGGTGAAGAAGACAAGAGATTATGAGGATGCCTATAAGGAGATGGCAGATTCATTGAAGAGCGCCAAAGGCAATCAGTATCAAGGAAAGGGGAAACAGCCTTTAGCCCCTACTGGCCGAGGGTTTAAGCATGAAGGAAACTGTAACATCCCAAAATCCCTAAGCCTAATTATTAGAGAACCTAAGTGGATAAGGGATTTAATCCCTCAGTATTAAAAATAGTTCGAAGCCATAATTTCGCAATTTAAAACCAATTACGAGCTAAAGGGTAAAATAGTAATTTTACCTAATGATTTAGGAATTGTGAGACTAATTAATTAGGAGTAGTTTTAATTTACTAAAATTACTCAAGTTGTTGTTAGAAACCAAAAGTTGAATTAAGAGGTTTTTTAAGGGCTTGTTTGCAAGATTTTTAATTAAATCTAAGCCTAGACCCACCATGCACCACACTTACCTCTCAACCACCCTAATACTCACTCATTCTCTTTTTCTCTCCCCCATCGTGACCCCCTGTTCCCAAATCAGAAAAAAAAAAAAGAAGAAAGGGAAAGAAGAAGAAAGGAAAGAGGAAGAAGGAAGGAGGTGCAATCGATGAGGGAAGAAGAAGAACCAGGGCATGGCGTACAGCTATGTGGCGGGTCTTGAGTGGAAAGGAGGGAGGGCCGAACGCGGCAAGGCTGGGTGAGAGAGAGAGCAAACCGAGAGAGGGAAAGAAAGAAAGGAAAGAAGAGAAGAGAGAAGAGAAGAAGAAGGAGCTAACGATCGATGGAGGAGAAGGATGAAGGGTGGTGGTTGGTGGCTGCTGGTGGTGGCGCAGCGGTGTGTGGAGGTGGCCGCGCCACTGTTCACGACCGTGAGAGAGGGAGAGATCGCGTGAGAGAGAGAGAATTGGGCCGAGAGAGAGAAGCCGAGTGAGAGTGAGAGTGAGAGATTTAGAGAGTGTGGAGCTCGAAAATGATGGTGAAGATGGTTTCATACTTGCTTGGGTTTCGATTGAAGAATTTGGAAGCTCAAGGATGTGCTTTAATGGAGGTGAGCTTTGGAGCAACAAGAAGAAGACATGCATATGGATTCCAAGTGAAGAGGATGATGAATCTGAGCTTAGAACTTTGAAAAAAGAAGAATGGGGATTTTTGGAATTGAAATCCCTAACTTGGGATTATTCAGGTAACATAGACTTCCCCTAAAACCTCCCTTAGGGTGTGCTAGGATTTGTCATTTAAATTCTTTAGCTTTATAATTAGTTTCTGAATTAATCTGAAATGGTCTTGTATGGGGTCTAACTGAAATAGGGTTGGCTACTGCCCCCAACCCCCCTAAACCAATGTTTGATGCTGATGTTTGTTCTGTTGTGAGTTCCATTGAACTTCACTCGGATTATTTTGGGATTGCTATGTTTGCTACTATGATCGAATTCAATTTTGATGTGGCTCGACACCCGAGCTAGCCCCCTTCTACGAGTTCGGGCTATATAATACTTGAGTTTATGTTATATGCATGGAAGGACCTTTGTTAATCTAGCATGGGATGGTTGTTCATTGTATTGGATTATCATTGTGTTGTTGGTGAGGATGTGTGTTTTGACTCTTGGTTATGCACGTGAGTTGTCGCATTGATTCTTGAATTGACCGAATTAGAACTTGGTATTTGAATTGGAATATGAAAAATATTATTGTTGAATTTGTTGGATATCATTTGGGCGTTCACTACGGTGAACATGCCATATCGTTGAATTTGTTGGATATCATTTGGGCGTTCACTACGGTGAGCATGCCATATTGTAGAAATTGTTGGATATCACTCGGGCGTTCACTACGGTGAGCATGCCATATTGTTAATTTTGTTTGGTTGTGTACTAACCATTGAGCATCGACGCTCGGAGCGTTTGATTGGTCTTAAAGACTTCAAAAGACGAGTTGTCATGTCACTTGTAGCGTTTGATTGGTCGTACAGACTTCAAAAGGCGAGTTGACACTGCATTGCCCAAGTAGAGGCACGCCAAAGTAGTGGCCAGCCAAAGTAGTGGCAAGCCTAAGCAGAGGCTATTTTGTTCGGACGTTGGGAAAGTAGTCCCCGTCATACTGCTGACCTATTAAGGCTGCAGGTGTATACACAACTTGCCATACTGCATTGACATGCATAGCTAACCACATTTATGATGTGTGATGAATTGAGGTTGGTGAAAAGTGATCATGTTATATTTAGGTTATGTGTTGATTTGTGTTTGGGAGTTGGAAACTTAGTTGCACTACCATGTTTGAGGTTTGATTAAGGATAGTGAACAAATAAATATGTATATATTTAAGGGGAGGATTTTTCCATACATCGCACACCACGTATGGCTGGAAACAACGGTAAAAATATTTATGATTTCAAGTCTATGTTATTGAGTTTTATAAACTCACCTTTGGGGCGTTGTTTTCAGGTACGACTGTTGAAAAGGTTCAGAGCATTGGATTGTGCTCGGTCTCGCTTATCTACGAGACCCGAGTCACCGGATCACCAGTCGTGTCCTAAGTCTTAGGTTATGTCCTAGTATTTCTTTTAAAATAAAGTATATTTGTAATTGTTATAATTTATTATTCTTCCGAAAAGAAATTGTAATAATTTAAGTAACTTGCGCATTTTCGAAACTCTGAGTTATGTTTAAGGTTTTCACAGCGTATATTGTTAACGCGTCAATATCCAGGGATCTTCATTAATTAAAGCATGGTTAATATTTGTAAAACAGGAGTCGTCCATTGTATCATTCGGTTTGCGAAACTTTTTCTACGTCCAAATTCTAGTATTTAGGGCTTATTTGTAAGTAATCCCCTACTAAGAGTTAGGGTGTTACAGAAACAGGAAGAACAACACATCTGCAGGGGGACCAGCCAGAGGAGGCGCTTGGCCGTACAGTCGTATCAAATGCGGAAAGTGCGGTTTGGATCACTATACCCAGGAGTGCAAGGAGACTTCAGTCATCTATTTTAAGCTTGGTAAGTCGGGGCACATTAGTAAGGATTGTGGAGAGGCCAAATCTGAACCAGCATGTGGAAGCAAACCTTAGAAGTCTCAGGCCAACAAGATGAAGACCACTGGCAGAGTCTTCGCTCTCTCAGGAACCGAAGCAGCAGAATCAGAAAATCTCATCCAAGGTATTGGTTTCATCCAAGGAACTCCTGTTTTAGTATTGTTTGACTCTGGCGCGAGCCATTCTTTCATCTCGCATGATTGTGCGAGAACCTTGCAACTACCTTTGACTCGACTTGCTTTAGATTTGGAGGTATCCCTCCCTTCGAAGGATCCAAAAATTACTTCTTATGCATGTAAGAACTGTACTCTAGAGATTGGCGATAGGATCTTTGTAGTGGATCTGGTGTGTTTATCTCTTCGGGAATTGGATGTTATACTTGGCATGGATTGGTTGGCTGCTAATCAGGTGTTTTTGAATTGCTTCGACATGACGGTGATGTTTGTAGAACCTGAGCCTAAAGATCCAAATGTTGTCACCGCTAAGCGTGTGGAATCATCCTTGAAGGAAGGAGCCCAAGCTTATATGATGTTGTGTACTATGGTGGCAGAGGAGAAGTCAGAAGTGAAGGACATCCCAACCGTCTACGAATTTCTAGAAGTATTCGAAGAGATTAACAGTCTACCACCGGAGCAAGATGTGGAGTTTGCAATTGACCTTGTTTCGGGTACGGGGCCTATCTCTATGGCACCCTACAGAATGTCTCCCTTGGAGTTGGCAGAGCTGAAGAAATAGCTGGAATAGATGTTAGAAAAGAAGTTTGTAAGGCCCAGTGTGTCGCCATGGGGAGCACCGGTTTTATTGGTCAAGAAGAATGATGGTTCTATGAGGTTGTGTGTAGACTACCGGCAACTCAACAAGGTTACTATTAAGAATCGCTACCCATTGCCACTGATAGATGACCTTATGGACCAATTGATTGGGGCTTGTATTTTCTTGAATATCGACTTAAGGTCTGGATATCATCAAATTCGGGTGAAGCAAGAGGATATTCCGAAAACCGCGTTCCGAACGCGCTATGGTCACTATGAGTACTTGGTGATGCCTTTCGCCGTGACCAATGCACCAGCAGTATTCATGGACTATATGAATAAGATTTTTAGCCCCTATCTGGATAAGTTTATGGTGGTCTTCATCGATGACATCTTGATCTACTCTAAGACTCGAGAGGAACACGAAGGACACCTAAGGGTTGTCTTGCAAGTCTTGAGGAGAAGCAACTGTATGCAAAGATGTCAAAATGTGAATTCTGGTTGGAAGAGGTGAGTTTTCTCGGGCATGTGATTTCTAAAGGAGGCATAGCAGTTGATCCAACCAAGGTTGAAGCCGTCTTGCATTGGCAAGCCCCTAAGTCTGTGACGGAGATTCGAAGCTTTTTGGGACTGGCAGGTTACTACAGGAGATTTATCGAAGGCTTTTCCAAGATTGCACTACCGTTGACTCGTCTTACGAGGAAAGGACAGGTTTTTCTGTGGGATGCTAAGTGTGATGAGAGCTTTCAGGAGTTGAAGAACAAGTTGACTTTACCACCGGTGTTAGTTTTGCCAGACCCTAGTGAACCGTTCGTGGAGTATTGCGATGCTTCTAAGCAAGGATTGGGTGGAGTGTTGATGCAGCATGGTAAGGTGGTGGCATATGCGTTGCGACAGCTATAGGTGCATGAGTAGAATTACCCCACTCATGACTTAGAGTTGGGAGCGGTGGTTTTTACTCTAAAGATCTGGAGACACTATTTATATGGCGCCAGATTTGAAGTTTTCAGTGACCACAAGAGCTTGAAGTACCTATTTGACCAGAAGGAGTTGAATATAAGACATCGTAGGTGGAGGGAGTTCTTGAAGGACTACGAGTTCGAGCTGAGTTATCATCCCGGTAAGGCTAATATGGTAGCAGATGCTCTGAGTAGGAAGGCCTTACATTGCTCAGCCATGATGGTTAAGGAGATGGAGTTGATAGAAGAATTCAGAGATATGAGTTTGGTTTCCGAAAGGACTCCAAAGAGTGTTAGGCTCGGTATGCTGAAGGTGACCAGTGAATTGATGAACCTGATCTGCAAAGGACAGAAGTCAGACTTGTTCTTAGTTGATCAGAGGACCTTGATGGCACAAGGGAAGTTAGCGGACTTCATCGAAGGCATGGATGGTATTCTACAGTTTGGGATCGGATTTGTGTGCCAAGTGTTTCGGAACAAAGGAAGATGATTTTGGAGGAAGGTCACAGGAGTAGCTTGAGTATTCACCCCGGGGCTACTAAGATGTACTAAGACTTGAAGAAAATGTTTTGGTGGCCCGGAATGAAGAAGGAGATAGCGGAGTTCGTGTACTCTTGTTTGACTTGTCAAAAGTCCAAGATCGAACACCAGAGGCTGTCGGGGAAGTTGCAGCCGTTGCCTATTCCAGAATGGAAGTGGGTCAGCATTGCCATGGACTTCATGTCAGGATTTCTGAGGAATCGAACGGGTTGTGACACCGTTTGGGTAGTTGTGGACCGGTTGACTAAAGCAGCTCATTTCATAGGTGTGAATATGGAGTACTCACTGGAGAAGTTAATTAGGTTGTACATCCGTGAAATTGTCAGGTTGCACGGGGTACCCTCCAGTATCGTATCGGACCGAGATCCCAGGTTCACATCGAGCTTTTAGGAGAGTTTATACGCTGATTTGGGGACTAAGCTTAAGTTGAGCTCTGTCTACCATCCTCAGACAGATGGGCATTAGAGAGGACGATTCAATCCTTAGAGGATTTGCTGAGAGCCTGTGTCATGGAGGAGACCGGGAGTTGGGAGAAGTTCTTACCCCTCATAGAGTTGACATACAACAACAGTTTCCATTCTAGTATTGGAATGGCACCGTATGAGGCCCTATATGGGAGGAGATGTAGGACACCGTTGTGTTGGTATGAGACCGGTGAACAACTTGTGTTAGGACTGGAGATGGTGCAAGAGACCATCGAGAAAGTTAGGATGATTCAAGAGAAGATGCAAGCAGCACAAAGCAGACAGAAGAGTTATCACGATAGGAGAACTAAGGATTTGGTGTTTCAAGAAGGTGATCATGTGTTTCTACGGGTTACACCCACAAAAGGAGTTGGAAGGGTAATGAAAGCTAGGAAGTTAACACCTAGGTTCATTGGACCCTATCGGATTTTGAAAAGGGTTGGCGAGGTAGCATATCCGGTGGCGTTACCTCCGTTTCTGTCAAATCTGCATAATGTGTTTCACATGTCACAATTGCGGAAGTATGTTCATGACCCAAGTCATATGATCGAGCCAGATGCTATACAGTTGAAGGAGAATCTTACTTTTGAGGCACTTCCGAAAAGGATTGAGGACCAAAAATTGAAACAGTTAAGGGGAAAGGAAATCCCGCTAGTGAAGATGATTTGGAGCGGAGCTACGGATTAAAGTGCCACATGGGAATTGGAAAATAAGATGAAGGAGCTTTACCTGCAGCTATTCGCGACAGGTTAGTGACAATTCTGAGGACGGAATTTTTCTAAGGGGGGAAGATTGTAACGCCCTCAAATTTGAATTCTTAGGACCTATAAATTGTGTGCTTATGTGGTAATTTTGTGACAACTTGTGTGTGTTTGCCTTAATAATTAGTATATTTTAATTATATTATTTTACCTTGTTTTATTAAATATTGGTCTTGAACTTATTGTGAATATTTTATAACAATAATTTATTCTAGGAGTAGTATAGAAATGATATGTTATTTTTGTGAATATTAAATGTATATATGTATATGCACAGCAACGTGCTGATGCTTCTTTTTAAAAAAAATGGAAAGAAAAGGCCCACATTCTGGCCCAGTACCCACGTCCCTTTTTATATTTTGCATAACTGTTCATCATCTCCTTCCAGAGAGAAATCATCCGCGCAGTGTCAAAGAAACCCTCACTTAGAAATTCTCTGTTCTTGTTCTCCCTTCCTAGGCCACAAAAAAATTCCAAATTTCATCCTCCCACCCGAAATCGACTATAGAACACGTTCCGGCCTCTGTTCATTCAACTATGACTCTATTCATCGTGTATATCGTCGCCAGGCGGACTGTAAATTCCCTTTTTCGGACACCACAGTTTTCGGTTCGAAAAATGGACGCCATTTTTGGATTCCTCGCGTCAAAACCTTCAGAAAGCACTGCTCCTTTGCTCGATTCGGTGAAGTTGACGTCGGATCCCTTGTAACCCCTTTGTCTCGGTATGGCATTTTCCGGTTACTCTTTTTACTTCCTTTTAATTTCGTTTCAGCCTTAAAAATTCTGAAAAAATTATATTATACTAATTGTTATTTTTTCCAGCCGCGTTTCACCTTCCGTAAATTTTATCCTGTGCTCAGTTGGTGCTCAAATTGTCGTTGTAGGCAGTTTTCTTCGCCTGGAATACTTCAAACTTTTTATTGAGGTAAGGGGGTAGATGGATACAAGATTAGTGGGCTCATGGATATAATTAGACAATAGGGACGTCCCATGGTCCCTAGACTTGGCGCAGTTGTGCAAAATAAGTACCATTGCCATTGTGATGGGAAAGCTTGATATTAAATTCTGTCAAGATGTTTATGTTAATTGGAATTGTCTTATAAGGTGTTATTTGAGTTGATATGTCATGCATGGATTATATGAGGATTTGGTTGTCTTGACTTGTTGTTGATAAATGTATGGATGAGGTAAATGTGTTGAAATGAGATTACTTGTTGCTATATGATGTTCTGAATTTGTTGTGTTGAGTGAGAGCTAAATTATCATAGGGGTGGTTTGTTACACTTAGATTCTCTAGGTGCTATATCATGGTTATGTGAAATGATAAAGTATGGATGATGGATGTAACTGTTAGGAGTTAACTAAGGTATAATGATTTTTTTTTTTTAGCATTTAAGTTATGGTACAAGCAAGTCTTAGGACTAGGATATGATGGTGACAATTTGGTGTTGATGGTTTAAATGCTTTAAAAGTAAGATTTGGTGTTGTAAGTATTTTAGCAATAGTTGTGCAGAAAAATGATTAAGTCTGGAATTGTTTTAGCTAAGTCTCACTAATTTAATTTTTTAAATTCAAGATATAGTAAGTATTGACCCAAACTCTTTTGCATAGTGTCTTATAAATTTAGGGGAGTAGTATGGTACATCCGATTAAAATTAAGTAAGTTGAAACACTTGAGTTAAGAGTTGGAAATTAAGTTAAGCTAGCTTAGACTTAGTGTGGTGAGGTAGGCTGATAACTTGGACTTGTTCCAAGATTGGCGGAAACTTGTCAGTTTACTGACGAATAGTACCTTGTTAACGTTGTTGTAGCCAACCGCTTGATGAGATGGTTGGTGAGTGGTTAAACTGTTGTTGTTGTTGTTAGGCACTTGTTTGGTTTGTGTTCATGCATCATATGTGTCTCGTTAAGTTAACGTTATTGGGGGTGAGGAATGGTGATGTGATATAGTATCGGCCATGATGGGCAAGGTACCCGGCCTTGGGGGTCAATCGGGTATGAGCGTCTTATATAAAGGCGGTGGATAGCTACCACAACTGAGGCGTGACTAATAAATATACCTGTTACCCTGACTAGACACTGCTCGTACTCAAAAGTGATGATGTTTTCTTACTCGCTCATCTGAGTTAGTTCGGATCCACATGTTCGGTGAAGTAGAGGTTGTCTAGAATTGCATTAGTACTCGTTAAGTTATGCATCCATGTTATGTGTCAATTATACTGAAGTTGTTATATGCGCATTGTTTAATCTATGTCCTTTGCCATTTGTGTTATGATTGTATATGATGTCTAACCCCTCTTGCTATGGCTACTCACACACCATTGTGTATGTTTAGACGATGAGATTGTAGGTGACGATGACGATGTGGCTGAGGAGTGATTCATGGATGCGGTCACTGTAGTTAGGATTTCCGTTGTTATGATTTTTTTGTTGTTGATTGTTCCGATGTAATTACTTAGGGGTAGCCCTGAGTCGTTGTGACATCGGGGTGCTTTTATTTTTCTGAACTTGACGTAATTGTTATTTGATTTTTCCGCAAGTTTGTACGAGCGTGATGACTCTACCTTTGTTTATAAAAAATTTTATTGGACCGTATTTTTCAGCAGTTATATTTATTTTAATTTATTTCTTTAATAATAACATGCGGGTAGAGGGTGTCACATCAAACATCACAATAACTTACTGCGATCGTTCCTTGAGAAGGATAAGTTCTTTGGAACTAACTTTTTGGACTGGCACCAAAACTTGAGGATTGTCCTCAAATAAGAGAAAAAGCTGTATGTTCTCGAACGGACCCTTCCCCAATTAAGAGCCTCCGGCTGCTACTGCCCCTAGGGCTGAAAAGGATGCTTATAAGAAGCATCAAGATGATGCCCTAGAAGTTGGCTGCCTCATGCTGGCTACCATGAACTCTAAGCTTCAGAAGCAACATGAGAACATGGAAGCGTTTGATATGATCGAACACCTCAAGATGCTCTATCAAGAGCAAGCAAGGCATGAGCGGTATGAAGTTTCCAAAGCCCTTTTCCAAAGCAAACTGGCAGAAGGATGCCCTGTAGGTCCTTATGTACTCAAAATGATTAGGCACGTTGAGAACCTTGATCGGTTGGGTTTTGCCTTTAGGCGAGAGCTTGCGATTGATTTGATCCTGCAATTGTTGTCGGAGAGTTTCAATCAGTTTGTCATCAATTTCACCATGAATGACATGGACAAAACTCTGCCAAAACTGTTGAGCATGTTGAGAACTACTGAACACAACATCAACAAAGGGAAAAGGAAGGCCATTTTGATGGTCAATGGTGGAAAGGGCAAGAAGCAGTTCAAGAAGCCCATGAACAAATATAAGGGCAAGGGCAAGGGAATTAACAAGCCCAAACCTACCACTTATGCTTTGAAGCCTAAGGGCGGTGTGGCTAAAGAGGAAAATTGCTTCCATTGCGGTGTAACTGGACATTGGAAGAGGAACTGCCCAAAGTACCTGAAAGAAAAGAAGAAGGGAAGTGAGACTTTAACCACAAGTATTTTTGTTATAGAAGTCAATTTACTACTTCTGCATCATGGGTATTAGATACTGGATGTGGGTCTCACATTTGTACTAATGTGCAGGAACTCAAAAGGAGTAGACCGTTGGCAAAGGGCGAAGTTGATCTACGAGTTGGCAATGGAGCAAAGGTTGCTGCTTTAGCTGTGGGAACTTATGTGTTGACTTTGCCCAGTGGGCTTATTATTCAGTTAGAGAACTGTTATTTTGTGCCTGCAATTAGCAGGATTTTCTTGTTTGGGCAAGTTTGGTTTTTCATTTATAATAAAGGACAAATGTTGCTCTATTTATTTAAATGATATTTTCTATGCTAGTGCACAAATGAGTAATGGAATTTATGTCCTTGATCTCCAGATGCCCATTTATAACATTAATACTAAAAGGATAAAACCAAACGAGTTGAATCAGACTTATCTTTGGCATTGTCGCTTAGGCCACATAAATGAGAAGCGTATTTTCAAACTCCATAAAGATGGATTCTTGGACTCTTTTGATTATGAATCATTTAAGACAAGTGAATCTTGTTTGTAAGGAAAGATGACAAAAACCCCATTCACAGGAAAAGGTGAATGGGATAGTGATCTTTTGGGCCTCATACATACTGATGTATGTGGACCACTAAGCACATCAGCCAGAGGAGGTTTTCAGTACTTCATCACATTTACTGATGATTATAGTAGATATGGATTCGTGTATCTCATGAAACACAAATCAAAATCCTTTGAAAAGTTTAAAGATTTCAAGAGTGAAGTACAAAACCAACTAGGTAAGAATATTAAAACTCTTCAATCAGATCGAGGTGGTGAATATTTGAGCCTAGAATTTGATGATCAACTTAAAGAGTGTGGGATCCTATCCCAACTCACCCCTCCTGGAACACCGCAATGGAATGGTGTTTTTGAAAGGAGAAATCGAACCTTGTTGGACATGGTCCGGTCTATGATGAGTCATGCGGATCTTCCAAATTCCTTCTGGGGATATGTTCTATTAACTGTAGCTTTCACACTTAACCGTGTTCCATTCAAAATATTAGAAAAGACACCATATAAGATATGGACTGGCAAGAAACCCAGTATGTTTTTCATGAAGATTTGGGGCTGTGAAGTATATGTGAAACGACAGGTTTCCACTAAGCTTAAACGCAAATCTGATAAATGCTTCTTTGTGGGGTATCCTAAAGAAACCAAGGGATATTACTTTTACAATCCTTTTGAGGGAAAAGTGTTTGTCGCTCGAACTGGTGTATTCCTAGAAAGGGAATTCGTTTCCAAAGGAATCAGTGGGAGGAAAGTAGAACTTGAAGAAATTTAATCATCACAGAGTAGCGACACACCTATGGAGGAACAAGAGCAGCCTCCACAAAATGTTGTGATAGAACAGCCTGCTCAAGTAACACAAGACCAGCGTAGGTCAAGCAGGATACGTCACCAACCTGAGAGATATGGATTTCTCATGACTCAGCAGGGTGATGTATTTCTCATGGATCAAGATGAGCCTGTTACTTACCAGGAGGCCATTACTGGCCCTGAATCTGAGAAGTGGCTTGAGGCCATGAAATCTGAGATGGATTCCATGTACACTAACCAGGTATGGACCTTGGTAGAGCCACCTGAAGGGGTTACTCCCATAGGGTGCAAGTGGGGTCTTCAAAAAGAAGACTGACATGGATGGTAAGGTTCATACCTATAAGGCACGACTGGTTGCTAAGGGTTTCAAGCAAATTCACGGTGTAGACTATGATGAAACTTTTTCGCCAGTTGTGATGCTTAAATCTGTTTGGATTTTGCTTGCCATCGCTGCATACCATGACTATGAAATATGGCAAATGGATATCAAGACTGCTTTCCTTAATGGAAATCTCCTTGAGGACGTGTACATGACACAACCTGAAGGCTTTGACACTTCAGATGATGCCAAGAAAGTATGCAAGTTACAGCGGTCAATCTATGGATTGAAACAAGCTTCCAGAAGATGGAATCTTCGTTTTGATGAAACTGTGAGACATTTTGGATTCATAAAAAATGAAGATGAACCTTGTGTTTACAAGAAGGTTAGTGGGAGCATAGTTGTATTCCTGGTGTTATATGTGGATGACATATTACTCATCGGAAACGACATCCCTACTTTGCAACAAGTTAAGACTTGGTTAGGGAATTGCTTTTCAATGAAAGATTAGGGTGAAGCTATCTACATATTAGGAATCAAGATCTATAGAGATAGATTGCAAAGATTTCTTGGCCTGAGTTAGAGTACATACATAGACAAAGTCATGAGACGCTTTAATATGCATGATTCCAAGAAAGGATTCCTGCCTATGACACATGGCGTATGCCTATCAAAGGCACAATCCCCTTAGACTCAGGAAGAAAGGGATCGCATGAATAGGATTCCATATGCATTTGCAATTGGACTATTATATATGCCATGTTGTGTACTCGACCAGATGTGTCGTATGGCTTAAGCACAACGAGCAAGTACCAGTCTGATCCCGGTGACGGTCATTGGGTTGTTGTCAAGAACATTCTTAAGTACTTGAGAAGAACTAAGGATTCATTCTTGGTATATGGAGGTCAGGAAGAGCTCGCTGTAATAGGTTACACCGATGCTAGCTTCCAGATAGATAAAGATGATTCCAAATCGCAATTTGGTTATGTGTTTTGCCTAAATGGTGGCGTTGTGAGCTGGAAGAGTTCAAAGAGGAAGCAGTCGCTGATTCTACTACAGAGGCCGAGTATATTGCTGCTTCCAATGCAGCAAAAGAGGCTGTTTAGATCAAGAAGTTCATTACTGAACTTGGTACAGTTTCTAGCATTGTGGACCCCATTGATCTCTATTGTGATAACAATGGTGCCATTGCACAAGCTAAGGAACCTAGATCTCACCAGCGATCCAAACACATACTTAGGCGCTTCCATCTTATTCGAGAGATTATCGATAGAGGAGATGTGAAGATATGCAAAGTACCAACACTTGACAATGTTGCTGACCCACTTTCAAAGCCTCTTACTCAACAGAAGCACGATGGTCACTAGATCTATGGGTATTAGGTACATGCCTAATTGGCTCTAGTGCTAGTGGGAGATTATTAGTGTAAGCCCTAGAGGCCATTGTTTTCATTTGAACTTAGAATTTGTATCATGCTATTTATCTATAATATGAGGCATTTCAGTTATTATGTTTGTTTTAACGTAATAAAGTCCTTAAGTAAAAGTTCGATTTTAATAGAACATCGAGTGGACGACTCGGTTGTGAGATACTATAGAACTTTACTCTTAAACATCCTTAGTCGAGTATTACTATTAAGGGCAATAATAATACATCAAGACTATTATGTGAGTGGGCTGATAACCTTATCTCATAGGTTATAGATATGAGATATCAAGTCATTGCATAGGTACACATTATGGTGATTGTGTACTGGATTGACCCGTAGGATAATTGTGTACTGGATTGACCCGCCATGGAAATACTACATAGTGTGTTATGTAAGTGTCATAAGTTATTCTCATAGTGATAGTGGTGTATGCAACCCTTTGACCTGAAACCACTATGGTCCCTACATGAGGAGTTAAGTGTTTTATTGCCATCAAACATTGTCTGTAACAGGACAATTATAAAGTCGGTTAACTGGACACTCCACGAGTCATGCAAAGGGACATGAGTGACCTAGATGGGTTTCGTCAGCTAGCACTGTAGACGGTGGCCGCTCCCATTCGAAGGCTGTTCGTGTGGACTACGTAGAGGCGTTGTCAGCTGTACAACATTCGTGATCATCTCCAGTTCTCACTAGCAAGGGTCTGTACTACAAGAGGTAACTCATATAATCTCTGAGTCATGATCATTCGCAAGGATCACTGGAAGAGAAATTTTTTAATTTTTCCGCTGCGTTTTATCTGATTGTATGTGCGATTTCCCTACACAAAGATGATTTTGATAAGAAGGAAAAATCAAAGGTGTGACTTTGTGCCATTTTTTCGCCTTTAATTACTTTTATTTAGCTCCATGAGTGGCCAATTTCTTCTGCTTAACTATCAAAATCACCAACCTCATATTGATCTTTTGAAAAGTGGTTATTTGTTAATGGTCCATCTTTTAGTTTCTTATTTTAGTGAGTTACAGTGTTTGGAGATGCTATACCTATAATAGCTGATAACAAATGCTAGGAGTGAGAAAACATGATTATGTCGTTAACAAACCTTTATATATTGTCTGTCAGAGGATAAATTTCAGAATTTATCCAACAATGCTCCTATGTTTAAGTGTTTGGATGCAAGAATGAAGGTACTTCCTTTCTTATTTTTGGCATTGGTTTCAGTGTACTTCCATGGATTTTTAACGAAATTTGCGAGTTTTTCTTCATATACTCACAGTGGCTGTTTCAACTTTATTTTGCTATTAACGCTTCTCAGTTTTGTTTTCATGTATCATTGGTTAGATGTATAACAATGAGCATTGACGTGGAAGTTTTTTTTTATTATAAAGTATATATTTAATCTTAAAAGTAAACTATTAGTCTATTATTAGTATAATCTGACAGGCTTATGAATTATTTCAGCGGAGAATAATCATTAGTTGTTTCAGTTGTTGCAAAATGGAGGAGTATCGCAAGGTTGCTAAACATTTGAGTAACATGTTGTTTTACAATACTTCCCTGTGTTATTGTTTGATGTTATATTACCTGAACTTGAAGTTGATGAATTTGTTGAAATATGCTCTACTGTGCAGAGATTGATGGGAATTATCACTCTTCTCATTCATTGATAAATGATTTTTTGGTTTTAGGAATAACTAGAGATGGTTTATTGATGAGAATGAAGAAATCTCAGTGGCAGGAGGTTATTGATCTAAATCTCACTGGTGTTTTTCTTTGCACACAGGTGAGTATCTTCAGAATGAGTTTGTGTTAGGTTTTGCCTTTTCCTTTCTAATTGGATCTGAGTCAGATGGCTCATGAATGGACCAATGACAACTATCAGTCCCTGAGAGCTCTCTTCTTTGAAATGTGGATACTTGTATTTTTGCAGGGAAGGATAGTCAATATTGCATCAGTTGTTGGTTTAGTTGGCAATGTTGGACAAGCCAATTATAGTGCTGCAAAAGCAGGAGTAATTGGCCTGACAAAAACTGTTGCAAAGGAATATGCTAGCAGAGGCATCACCGTAACTTTCTAACATCTATGCATTTCTTCCTGATATTGTTAGTTGATGGAATTAGCTAAAACCCAGTTTTCTTGCCAGGTTAATGCAGTTGCTCTAGGATTTATTGCATCTGACATGACTTCCAAGTTAGGAAACGACATTGAGAAAAAGATTTTGGAGACAATCTCGTTAGGTGAACACAGGAAATACTTGAATGAAAATTGTAATTCACTAAAGATATTGTTAACAACCACTTAACTTACTATTTCCATCTTGGATTCAGGAAGATATGGCCAACCAGAAGAAGTTGCTGGACTGGTGGAATTCTTGGCCCTTAATCAAGCTTCCAGTTGCTGCATGAGCTTGGTCTTTTTAGTATGGGCTTTTCTTTCCATATGTGATTTCTTTATGATTTTTTGGACACTCAATAATCACTTTAGACTATATCATTCTAGGATTATTACCGCATGATTTTTCAAATTCTTGATTGGAGTTTGAGAATCAATATTCATTTATCATTGAAGAAATTGGTAATATTACTTTATGTATGTTGGAGATGCATTTTGTAGAGCATACTTTTTTGTTTTAACTTTTGTTTATGTTTCCATGTAATTATGCATTTTATAGAGCATATTCAGTTTGTATTTGGATGAAATTAAGCTGATTCATTGGTATTAGGAGAATATAGGGGAAGATACCACAATTACTGATATTAGGAGATGTGCCATTGGCATGTAGAGACAGAGATGATCCTCTCTTTATCTTTAGTTTATTAATATATTTGAGGTAAATTATGTTTTACATTAATTCAATTCAAGATAATAAAGCAATATTTCAGAATATACTGAATTGCATACTCAATTCATTATAATGTATCAATACTCCTGTGACCAAAAGAATTCATGAAAAATGATGAAATTAAAATATGGAGGCTTTTCAGCATTAAGGTTCTGCCTAATTTAGTATCCTATCAGTTTCATACCAAATTAGGATGTGGAACCGCTCTTCCCGATGCCATAATGATTTTTGATATACTGCACACAACACCTAGCAAATAGGCACACAATTATTTTGTCATATACTACTTGATAACAATATAAACTGAATAGTGCTATAAATACAATAGTTTTAGTCTTCCAGAAGTTTTAGAGTTTAGTATGTTATATAATTTTAAGAAGGCTTAAATATGAAATTGGTCCTCAAAAAATTCGCAAAGTTCGTTTTTAGTCCCTCAAAAAAATTCTGCAGGTTTTTAGTCCTCCAAATTTGAAAAAGTTTTTCCGTCAGCCCCTCAAAAATTCACCGTTATGATTTTAATCCCTCAAAAATTCTAAAAGTTCGTTTTTGGTCCTCAAAAATTCTGAAAGTTCGTTTTTAATCCCCGCCACATAAGCGTCACATAAGCGACACAAACGGCGTCAGCTAGAGGGACTGACGGAAAAACTTTTTCAAATTTGGGAGACTAAGAACCTACAGATTTTTTTTGGAGGACTAAAAACGAACTTTGTGAATTTTTGGGAGACCAATTTCATATTTAAGCCTTTTAAGAATCTCTCATATTTAATAGGCCTATGTTATTATTGTGAGTATTAATATATTATATGATATGGTATTAGGATCCTTCTTATTTTCGTTTTGAAAGACGAGTCATTTTTTTATGTTAGAACTTTATATTCGATATCACATTTTTTTTCTTTCTAATTTCTCCAGACAAAGGCTTAAAGCATTTCTAGGCTCCATGGAAAATGAATTGGTATCCGATGGTGTTCTTGCACAAGACATAAATCGAGCATCATCTTTTTTCTAATTTCTCCAGACAAAGGCTTAAAGCATTTCTAGGCTCCATGGAAAATGAATTGGTATCTGATGGTATCTCATGGTGTTCTTACATCTTAGACTAATAGTCTTAAGAGTTTTGAAATCCTCTTTTCTACTTTACTCTTTGTAGAGTACTCATTCCGAGTAATACTGAAATTTCATTTTGGATTTTATTTTTATCAGAGGTAGTTGTACGATGGTTGCAACACCTTTGTCTTGGTAGCTATATTTTCAGCTCTGATCTACTTTTTAGTCATAGTATTCACTAATGGGTCTCATTCTTTTGCATTCATTGTTTATGGTTATCAGCAATCCACAGTGGTAATATTAGTTTAGTTGAAATTACCCTCAGCGTTCTCTATTTGATTTTCTATTTTAATGGTTAGATGAGATCTGTTTTAGATGCTGATAAAGGTTTTCAATTGGAGATGCATTTTATAGAGCATATTCAGTTTGTATTTGGATGAAATTAAGCTGATTCATTGGTATTAGGAGAATATAGGGGAAGATACAACAATTACTGATATTAGGAGATGTGCCATTGGCATGTAGAGACAGAGCATAAACCAAATTGAGGTAATAATTCTCTGATGGAGTCAAAGATAGTAATTAATATTCACTTTTAGTTTTATTTTAGGTTCTTTGCATTACATTACTTGTCTCAGCCTCTAAATATTCCTTAACAAACTATCAGAAACAAAATAGGCCGCAAATATTAAGCATTAACTTGGCAATATCTATTGGAAGTGCTTCATTGAAGTATCTTCATATACTCAAAAAGCATATTCATTCTTATAAAAAGTTTCTATGCTTTATAGGTTCATTGCAATTTTTTGTCATTAGGTTCTTGGGAGTTAGGGCTACTATACTCAATTACTCTCTGTCCGTAGCAGTTGCATTACTATCTTTCCCTTTTAAATGAACTGAAATTCTAATTTCATTTTTTTCCTTTTTTACTAATTCTCAAGCCTATTTAAGTGTTGCAATTAATCAAATTCTTCTTACTTCTTCCATAGTTATTTGTTAAAGAAATATTCTTAATTTGAACCTTACTATTCAATAATTTTTGTATTTTTATGAAATGCATATAATAACCTTATTATTCTTAATTGTAATTTAATATGTCAGCACAATTTCTTACTGTTATTATTCCACTCAAACTTTGGATATTCTTAATTAAATATATTCTTAAATTCGAACCTTAAGATGATAGGTGACACACTATTCCATAATAATTATACAAACACCACGCGACACGGGTATGTTACTAGTTACTCAAAGAAGCAGGTGCAACGTTTGGCAGACCAATGAAGGAAAAAAAAAAAAAAAAAGAACATTTAGCCTTGTAATGGATTATGGCAAGAAACAGGTTTATGCGCTAGCTGTAACAAAAAGATATTTTATAAGATAGAAGCATATATGATTAAAAATAATTTGAGTCTTCTAACTTCCAAAAAATATTTTCACACCAAAATAATCCATTTTAGATAAAATCCATAAAAATGATTTTCAAGTAAGTGTGTGTGTGAATTATTTTAATTGAGAGCTTTTAATACTACTACTCACAAATAGTCGTAAGAAAAAATAAATAAATACCCAAAACCCAAAGACTCGAAATCCTCCGATTCCTGGTATGCTTCTTGGTATTCTTTTTCAGTTTTTGCATAGTTGACTATTTGCGTAACTCCCTTTTGTCAATCATCAAAACAATCATGTCAAGGCATGTATTCACAAACTTCCCCTTTTTGATGATGATAGACATCTCAGAGAGGGAATTTAGTATAGTATAATCATAATATAGCAATGAGATATAAGCATTGTTTTTATTAAAAGATATCATAGTTTAAGCGCGTATTTTAGAAAAACTCTCCCTCACAATATGCATAGGAAAATTCACTCTCCTCGAATCATATAACTCTCCCCCTTTTGGCAACATCAAAAAGCGGGAAAGATAAGGGAAAAAGCATGTAAATCATATGCCTATAAGTATAACTAGATGTGGCAAAAAATAACCAAAATAGAGTATCATGGGTTCAATGGAGCATCAGAAATCTATGGTTAAAAAATTATCCAGTAAAAGAGATAACAAAATAAAGCACTAAGATGAGGGTTACTAGTGCTCATCTAACTCATTCTTGTCACAGTTGTTTTCTCATCTACGCTGATATTGAACGCATAATTGTTTGCAGTAACGTGACCTACATAAACTTGTTAGCACACTTTTAAAAAAAATAGTAACCACCCTTTTGGGAGATAATAAGTAGAACTTTCTTTTGTCTCCTATCATGTGCTTTGAATAGCCATTATCAAGATACCACGCTGAGCTCTTGGCTTTCAAGCACACCTGCAAAACACATTCAAGTTTTAACTTTTGGTACCCAAGCCATGTTGGGTCCAGGTGAGTTAGTCTTGAGCAAAGCATCCTTAGGAATCCATATCATTTTGCTAGTCACATTCTTGTTCTTTCTAATGTTACAAATAGAGGCAGTGTGGCCTTTTCTACCATAATGAAAACACTTAATGAAAGGACTGCTTGAAGTGTTGTTGTGATTGACAAGTTTGAAAGATTTTTTATGTGTTTTTGGATCATAACCCAAACCGGCTTTTCCAAAAGTACCTTTTTGTTTTCCCAAAAGAATGTTTGGGTTATCCCTTCCCATGGTAAATTTTCCAAATATTCAATCTTGTTTTTCAAAACATTACATTCATCACACTTGAAAATTTTGTTCTTTTGGTTTTCGCAAAAAGTACAAGTGGAAACTTCAGTCACAACAACTTGTTTTTCTTTAAGAATTCCCATCTCTTGGTTTAAAGTAAGAATTTTTGATTCAAGAAAGGAGATGGTTTTCTTAGAAGAAGAAACAATTTTTCGAAGTCTAATTGTTTCATTATTGAATTCTTCACAAGCAATGAGTAACTTATCATAAGTTAAAGGAGATTCGTGTTCAAGAGCATTTACCTCATCTATCTCGTGATTTTTCATGAGACATAAGTTGGCCTCTGTATTTTCTGATTCATCAGACAAGTCCATTGCATTTTCATCCCAGGCAATATAGGCTCTTCTTCCTTTTGATTCTTTTTGTGGCCTTTTATCGAAATTTTCATTTTTCTTCTGACCATGAGGGAAATCTGATTTTATGTGTCCCTTTTGACCACATTTGTACCAAGTTGAATTGAAGGAAGTTTCTTCCTCATTTTTCTTTTGAGGATTTTGTAACTTGCTTGTTTTTCTTTTTTGCCTCATGAACCTTTTGAATCTTCAAACCATCAAGTTCATGTCTTCCTCATCCTCATCCTCATCAACACTATCATATTCATCAGAATCTCCTTTTTCATTGACTCTTGCTTTGAGAGTAATTCCCTTTTTTTTCTTATCACTTTCCTCACTCTCAATGAGTCAATTTAATTTAATTTCATGTTCCTGCAATTTGCCAAACAAAGTTGCCAAAGACATAATAGATAAATCTCTAGATTCAGATATAGCGGTAACCTTGGGTTGCCAGTTTCTATTTAAACATCTAAGAACTTTATTAACTAAATCTTCATTGCTGAAAACCTACCCAAGAGATCTGAGATGGTTTATTATATGGATGAACCGTTTTTGCATATCTTGTATGTTTTCACCCGGTTTCATCCTAAATAGCTCATACTCATGGGTTAATGTGTTCATTCGAGCCTATTCGACCTCGGTAGTACCTTCATGGGTCAATTGAAGGGTGTCCACATTTCTTTGGCAGTCTTACAATTTGAGACCCTGTAGAACTCATCGTAGCTTAAAGCTGAAGTGATGATGTTCCTAGCTTTAAAATTGTGTCGGACCTTTCCCTTTTCGTCTTCGGTCCAAAGAGATGTGGAGTTCAAATCTAGCCGTATGCCATGAAACAAGTTCAAATCATGCAAGTTCTTAAGCTTTTCCAAAAACTATCACACTTGGAAAACACCTAAACCAAAACTTACCACTTGGAATAGTGTTTTACCAATTGGAATAGTATTTTTACCAATTGGAATGGTGTTTTCAAACTTTGAACAACTTATTAAGGCATCTAAATAAGGCATAAACTTTGTAAACAAATTCTTTATAATTTTAAAACAAATCCTAAGACATACTTTAAATCGTTTACCCAAAATCACATCTCTTTGAAAGGTTTTGCAAGATCCATTTGTTAACCACTTTTTACAACTCTTTTAAGCATCAAAACAAGTTAATATCATTCTCAAAAAATTCGCCCACGGTTTTGGAGCACAAAAAACACGCTCAAAGTTTTGAGCCATTTAATTCTAAATCATGTAAACCTTGTTAGATCTAAAGTCTTTTACCATAAACCAACATATTTACTACTTTGATACACTAAAAACAAGTTAAGAACTCACTCAAAATATGCTTAAAGGTCACAGTTTTACAAGCTAAAAACCAAACAAATTTTAATTTCACAAATCCATTCTTAAGCATGTATATGGCTAGATCTAAACATATTAAGTAATAACCTTCAAAGATCTCATCTCCAAACAACCAAAACAAGTAAAATGGACCCCTTCAAGAAATAAGGGTTCCCAAATTTTTTTAATTCATCAAAAGCATAGATAAGTGTAGTAGATGTTAGATCTAAGAAGTTTAACACTAAATAAGCTTAAGATCAACTCTTTTTTCACTAAAATCATGAGATCTAAACCTTAAACTCTCCGAAAAAATAAAATGGAGAAGAGTTCAAATTTCTTACCACTTGAAGATAAAGGAGAGATCACTCAAGAGAAAGAAGAGGAAAGATGAACATTAAGGTTCCAAAATCACTAGTTTTTGGACTGAAACAACTTTCTCTCTCACGAATTTTTTTGTTTACTCTTTCTAACAATGGAGAAATGAAGAAGATGATGCCTAATCAAGGGGGAGGATCACGGATTTGATGGGGAGTTAAGGGGAAGGTTTTGACCAAATAGTAACGAACTAACTTCCTTAACTGGCTACCATTTACACCTAAGCCAATCATAAGCTTTCACTTGCCAATGGTGGGCCCCAAGCACATGGCTTGGCCCTCATTGGTCCCCTTGGGCCATAATCTTGCCCCACAAGTAAAGGGGTTTCGCTACGACATTTTATCGCTTGATCGGGCGCGCGGCGTTTCACTTTCATTAGTTTTTACACCAATTGTTCTAAAAATCGTTTTATTTTATCAGACCACAACTAAAATTTATTATTCAGTAGAAATTTCCCTCATGACCTTAGAAATGCTCCCCTGTATCTCCTTTACTCAAATTACGATAAAAATCGTTGCAATTACGCAGTTTTTTAGGCATAGAAAATACCCTAAATAATTTTTGTCGCCCAAGAATTCCAAAAAAAATTTCAATAAATGAAAATGCTTAAATCTCAAATATGGTGAAATTTGGATCACGTTTGGGCTTGTTTCAGTTAGAAACTCACCCGATAGTCTAATTACAATGGATTTCGACAGAATTCTACGTCATAGTTTAAACTATCACTTAAAAATATTTATTAAGTCCTAAAAATCATTTCACTTTCAATAAAATAAATGCTTTAATTTAAACAACAAGGTTACGTATTTTCATAATTGACACCCGATAGTCTAATTACAACGGATTTCGACAAAATTCTACGTAGTTTAAAGTATGACTTAAAAATATTTATTAAGTCCTAAAAATCATTTCACCTTCATTAAAATATATACTTTTATTCAAATAGCAAGGTTACGTATTTTTAGAATTGACTCATATTAAAAACAGTATACGTCTATACTGTCTGTTAATCTGAATTAATACCAATACTGCGAATTATTTAAAACAAATCATTTGCAGTTCTTTGTACTCTTCACAAGTCGTTGAGTTGATCAGTCTCTACGACTTATTCCCAAGTAGTCAGAAACTGTAAAATAGCTTTCATAAAAATTGGAGTGTTACATTTCAACCCAATATGTAACACCCTCCTAAAGTAAGGTGTCACGTGGGAATAAAATAATTAAAACTCCAAAATAACGGAAGATTTTAAAAATATCGTGTTCAACACACGAGACTTTATTTCATCATCAGAGTAATGCGAAAAAATATATACGTAGTATTTATAGAATAAAATCGACTGGCCGTGGTACTAAAAATAAAATACAAAAGATAGACTTCCCAAAGTCTATAAAACTCCTAACAACACAAAAAAAAAAGAAAAACCTTTCAGCTGGGAAATCTATATCCCGCTTCTATTTGTCCATAAATAAAAAGAGAAACAACAACAAAAACTGTGAATATATGTCTTGACAGGAATTGTTTTGATGATCGACAAAAGGATCTACAAGTGTGCAAAAAGCGGAAAAGAATTACCAAGAATTGAAGACTTTCAGTTTTGGGTTTTTTGCATATATTTTTAGAATTATTTGTGAGTAGAAGTAGAAGCTCTCAATTAAAATAATTCACACACACACTTATTTGAAAATCTACCTTTTTGGAGTTTATCTAAACTGAATTATTTTTTATTGTGTGAAAATATTTTTCTTTAAATTAGAAAGCCCACAATTATTTCCATATTTTTTTATCTCACAAAAATATATTTAAATAGCAAGCATATAATTTTTTTTTCAATGCTGGTGATTCACGTTTTAAAGGTGCCAATATTTAATAATTCTTTTAACTTATGATGATGGTTTTAGCTGCACACGTTTATCTTTTATGCTTATTGAAGTATTCAAACACATCATTCCTAGAAGGCTCCAGCATGTGGCATCATGATTCATATATTTTTTATTTGATGAGAATAAATGGTCAAGTCTTCATTCAAGAGTGTTGAACAAAACGTTTTGACTATTTGACTCCAACATTCCAATTTTTGCTCTTTAACTCAGGAACGTGATTCATGCATGAAAACGTTACTAACAATGTTGGTCAATAATAGTAATAAAAACGTGTGTATCACATTGCTTGGTTCTGTAACGTGGTTTTCACATTTTGGAGCGATACGTACTATGTGTTTGGGCATCGTTTTCTCAGACTCTCTATCTATATATATACCATGCACATTCTTGACAAAAAGAACAATGCACAGAACAGAAAAATAACACTCTCAAGCAATATTTTATTTTGTGCTGAAACTTTGCAAAAATATTTTCTATCATTTACACTCACTTGCTTATTTTATTGAGAGCCTTCTTACTCTACATAGTTTGAGTTGTAATATTTGTGCTTCAATTTGTTTATATCTACACTTTTGAGTGTATCTCTTCTTGGCAATTTTTCTGATTATTATTGGGTAGGAATCCCAAGTTGTTCATAGAGAGGTGATATCTCTTGAACCTGTTACTCTGGTTTAGAGTTGTAAAGGTTTCTAGCTGAACCTGATTTAAAAGCTAGTGTCTTAGTGAAAATCTCATAGTGGTTTGCTTTGGGGACAGGACGTAGGCCACAGGGGTGTTAGGTGGCCGAACCTGGATAATTTGTTGTGTGCTCTTTTACTCCTTATCTCTCTATTTTTCAGTCAATTAAATTTCTACACTTTATTTTATTGTTATTTATATCTTACTATTTACTTTATTTTTAACTCGTTTGCAATTTATTCCTCAAGTCATTTATCAATTTCCCATTAGTATTTCAACAAGTTATATTTAGCTCTTATTTTTCCAAAAGTTTTTTAAAATCACCGTTCACACATAATTCATCCCCTCTTGTGTTTGGAGTCACTTGGCAACAAGTGGTATCAGAGCTAGACTCTTGTTTAAAGGACCAAATCGTCTCAAGAGGATGACTTCAAACAGTTTTTCTAATGAGGGATATTCCATGAACATACCCCCATCTTTCAATGGTCCAGGGTATGGTTATTGGAAAGAAAGAATGAAAATTTTCCTTGAAGCTGTAGACCTTGATATTTGGGATGCAGTGGAAAACGGTCCGTTTGTTCCCACTCATTCAGTCCATATTGAGATGGTGAACAAACCAAGAACCCTTTGGACTGATGAGGAAAAGAAAAAGGTCCAACACAATTTAAAAGCCAAAAACATCATCACCTCCGCTTTAAGCTACGATGAGTTCTATAGGGTCTCAAATTGTGAGACCGCTAAGGAAATGTGGGACTCCTTCCAAGTGACCCATGAAGGTACTACCGAAGTCAAGAGGGCTCGAATGAACACATTAACCCACGAGTATGAGTTATTTAGGATGAACCCAGGTGAAAGCATACAAGATATGCAAAAACGATTTACTCATATAATAAATCATCTCAGAACTCTTGGAAAATCCTTTACTAATGAAGATTTGATTAACAAAGTTCTTAGATGTCTAAACAGGAATTGGCAACCCAAGGTCACTGCTATAGCTGAATCTAGAGACTTATCTTGTATGACATTGGCCACTTTATTTGGAAAATTACAGGAACATGAACTTGAACTAAATCGTCTCATGGAAAGCAAAGAAGTTGATAAGAAAAAGAAAGGGCTCGCTCTCAAAGCAAGTATTGAGGAAGCTGACGATGACGAGTGTGATTTCCTTGAAGATGAAAATAATGAGGAAAACATGAGTCTAATGGTTCGCAAATTCAAGAGGTTCATGAGACTGAGAAACAAAGGTAAGTTCCCAAGCTCTCAAAAGAAAAGTGATGAAACAACTTCTTTTAATCCTACCTGCTATAAGTGTGGAAAGAAAGGTCACATAAAACCCGATTGTCCTCAAAACCAAAAGAGGAATGAGAAATTGGAAAAGAAACCACCAAAGGATTCGAAAGGAAGAAGAGCTTACATTGCCTGGGATGATAATGATATGGATTCTTCTGATGAATCTGAAAATGAAGAGGCTCACCTTAGTCTAATGGCAAATCATGATGAAGACGAGGTAAACTTTCATGACTCTGACCCTCCTTTAACTTATGATGAATTACTTGCTGCTTGTGAAGAATTCAATAATGAAACGATTAGACTTGAAAAAATTGTTCTTTCTTCTAAGAAAACCATCTCTTCTCTTGAATCAAAAATTGAAATTTTAAACAAAGAGATGGTGATTCTTAAAGAAAAACAAGTTGCTGTGATTGAAACTTTTCCTCCCATATTTTGCGAGAATAAAAAGGATGAAGCTTTAAAATGCAATGAGTGTCGTGTTTTGAAAAGTAAGGTTGAGGATTTAAATAACACCCTTGCAAAATTTACCATGGGAAGAGATAATCTAAACATTATTTTGGGAAACCAAAAAGGTACTTTTGGAAAAGCTGGTTTAGGTTATCGTCCGAAAATTCATGAAAAATCTTTTAAACTCTCCAATCACAACAAATCTTCAAGTAGTCCTTTCATTAAATGTTTTCACTGTGGTAGAAAAGGTCACACTGCTTCCATTTGCAATATTACGAAAAATCAGAATGTGATTGGTAAAAAGATGTGGATACCAAAGGGCACCTTGCCCAAAACTAACTCACTAGGACCCAAGATGGCTTGGGTACCAAAAGTTAAAACTTGATTTTATTTTGCAGGTGTGCTTGAAAGCCAAAGATTCGAACTGGTATCTTGATAGTGGTTGTTCAAAGCACATGACAGTAGACAAAAGCAAGTTCTCCTCTTTGGAGCCCAAAAACAAAGGTTATGTTTGTTATGGTGATAATAATAAAGGTAAAATTCTTGGGATTGGTACTATTGGTAAGAGTCCTAATCCCATTATAGAGAACGTCTTGTATGTGGAAGGTTTGAAACATAACTTGCTAAGTATTAGTCAACTTTCTGACAAAGGCAATAGTGTTGTATTTGATTCTTCAAAATGCATGGTCGTAAATTCTCTTAATAAAAGTACTGTTTTTGTTGGATCTAGAATTGGAAATATCTATATGGTAAATTTAGATGAACTACCTTCAAATGCTGCATGCTGTCTTTTTAGTAAAGTGGATGAATCTTGGCTATGGCATAGAAGAATGGCTCATATTCACATGGATCATCTTAATAAATTAGTTCGTAAAGACTTAGTAATTGGTTTGCCAAAGATTCGTTTTGAAAAAGATAAACTTTGTGATGCGTGTCAAAAAGGAAAACAAGTAAATGCCTCTTTCAAATCTAAAAATATTGTTTCTACAAACCGGCCTTTACAACTTTTACATATGGATTTATTTGGCCCTTCTAGAACCATGAGCTTTGATGGCAATTACTATGCTCTTGTTATTGTGGATGACTATTCTCGCTATACATGGACTTTATTTATTTCTCACAAAAATGATGCTTTTAATGCTTTTCGAAAACTTGCAAAGGTTATACAAAATGAGAAGGGACTTAACATTGCTTCCATTCGAAGTGATCATGGTGGAGAATTTGAGAATGAAGCATTTGAAGCATTTTGCACAGGAAATGGCATCGATCACAATTTTTCTGCTCCAAGGACACCGCAACAAAATGGAGTGGTTGAAAGGAAAAATCGGTCTCTTGAAGAGCTAGCGAGGACGATGCTCAATGAGACTAACCTTCCTAAGTACTTTTGGGCAGATGCCGTGAGCACCGCTTGCTATGTGATGAATCGAGTTCTTATAAGGCCGATCCTTAAACAAACACCTTATGAACTCTACAAAGGAAGGAAGCCCAACATTTCCCACCTTCACGTTTTCGGATGCAAGTGTTTTGTCCTAAACAATGGTAAGAATAACCTTGGCAAATTTGATGCCAAAGCGGATGAAGGTATATTACTTGGATATTCCACTTCTAGTAAAGCTTTTCGAATTTATAATAAGAGAACTTTGACCATTGAAGAATCTGTGCATGTTACCTTTGATGAGTCTAACCCAAAATCTTTGGTAGATGATAGTGTTGATGATCTTGCAGAAATATTGGGAAATAGTCAATTAGAAGATTCAAACGAGTCCAAAGATGAAGATGAAAATCCTTTGCCACAATCTTCTAAGGAATCCCCTCATTCAAATTTACCAAAAGAATGGAGAGTCTCAAAACATCATCCACTTGACAATATAATTGGCGATATCTCTAAAGGGGTAACAACTCGAAACTCTCTTAATCATGCATGTCTTTTCATGGCTTTTGTTTCTCAAGTTGAACCAAAGGACATCAATGAAGCCATTATTGATGAACATTGGACCCTTGCTATGCAAGAGGAATTAAATCAATTTGAAAGAAACAATGTTTGGGAACTAGTTCCTAAACCTAAAGATCATATAGTTATTGGGACCAAATGGGTCTTTCGCAACAAGCTTGATGAAAATGGTATTATTGTTAGAAACAAAGCTAGACTTGTTGCAAAAGGCTACAACCAACAAGAGGGCATAGATTTCGATGAAACCTATGCACCCGTGGCTAGATTAGAAGCCATTCGTATGCTTCTAGCATTTGCATGTGTCATGGATTTTAAACTTTTTCAAATGGATGTAAAGAGTGCTTTTCTAAATGGTTATATTCAAGAAGAAGTATTTGTTGATCAACCTCCTGGTTTTGAAAATTTTGAATTTCCAAATCATGTTTTTAAATTGAAAATGGCTTTGTATGGTTTAAAACAAGCTCCTAGAGCTTGGTATGATAGGTTGAGCAAATACTTACTTGAAAAAGGTTTTGAAAGAGGAAAAGTTGATACTACTCTTTTCATCAAGCATAAGAAGCATGACATTTTACTTGTTCAAATTTATGTCGATGATATAATATTTGGTGCTACTAATGAATTCTTGTGTAAGGAATTTTCTGATATCATGCAAAGTGAATTTGAAATGTCAATGATGGGAGAGCTTAATTACTTCCTTGGACTTCAAATCAAACAAACAAAGGAAGGAATATTCATCAATCAATCCAAATATTGTAAGGATTTGCTCAAGAAATTTGGAATGAGCGATGCAAAAGAAATCTCAACTCCAATGAGCACTTCATGCTATCTTGACAAAGATGAATGTGGTAAGTCGGTCGAAGTAAGTAAGTATAGAGGTATGATAGGATCTCTTCTCTATCTCACTGCTAGTCGTCCTGATATTATGTTTAGTGTTTGTATGTGTGCACGTTTTCAAGCTAATCCTAAGGAATCACATCTCTCTGCTGTAAAACGCATTATGAGATACCTCATTGGCACACAAAACATGGGTTTATGGTACCCTAAAGGTGCCGAATGCACTTTGATTGGGTACTCGAATTCTGATTTTGCGGGTTGTAAATTGGATCGAAAAAGCACTAGTGGGACATGTCACTTACTTGGGAATGCCTTGGTTTCATGGCATAGTAAGAAACAAGCCAGTGTGGCTTTGTCCACTGCCGAAGCGGAATACGTTGCGGCAGGTAGTTGTTGAGCACAAATTATTTGGATGAAACAACAGTTGAATGACTATGGAATTAATTTGAAAACTGTTCCAATAAAGTGTGACAATACTAGTGCCATAAACCTCACTAAAAATCCGGTTTATCACTCCCGAACTAAACACATAGAGATTAGTCACCATTTTATTAGAGATCATGTTCAAAAAGGTGATTGCATGATTGAATTTGTGGAAACATCTAGACAACTTGTAGATATTTTTACTAAACCTTTGCCTAAGTAAACTTTCTTTTTTATTAGAACTGAATTGGGAATTTTAGACCAATCATGCATTGAGTGACTGCCTGTGATTGCATTTTCTTTTTGAATAAATTCTAACTTGGGCGTTTGAGTGTGCTAACGAGTTTATGCAGGTCTTTCCCCTTCCATTTTTTTTAAGTACGGAAAAATGAGTGGGTGACACACTTGTCTTATGCACCCAGCTACTCATGTCCAAACAACTCATCTGTCCACACAACAAGCTTGGTATCACATAACTATCTAAATATGCTTGTTTAATCCTAAATATATGCCTTGCTTTATTTGTTTTGTCTTTCCCGCTTTTTGATGTTGCCAAAAGGGGGAGAGTTACATGAATGCATAATTCAGGGGGAGTGATCCTTTAAGTAATGCATATAGTAAGGGGGAGTTCTTAATTGCGTTTAAACTCATATATTCTTTATCATATCATCCTTAATCTTTATTATTATATCTTTATTGGACTAACTCCTTTGCTAAGCAAATTCCCTTCACGAGATGTTTGTCATCATCAAAAAGGGGGAGTATGTGAATATATGTCTTGACAGGAATTGTTTTGATGATTGACAAAATGATCTACAAGTGTGCAAAAAGCGGAAAAGAATTACCAAGAATTGAAGACTTTCAGTTTTGGGTTTTTTGCATATATTTTTAGAATTATTTGTGAGTAGAAGTAGAAGCTCTCAATTAAAATAATTCACACACACACTTATTTGAAAATCTACCTTTTTGGAGTTTATCTAAACTGAATTATTTTTTATTGTGTGAAAATATTTTTCTTTAAATTAGAAAGCCCACAATTATTTCCATATTTTTTTATCTCACAAAAATATATTTGAATAGCAAGCATATAATTTTTTTTTTCAATGCTGGTGATTCACGTTTTAAAGGTGCCAATATTTAATAATTCTTTTAACTTATGATGATGGTTTTAGCTGCTCACGTTTATCTTTTATGCTTATTGAAGTATTCAAACATATCATTCCTAGAAGGCTCTAGCATGTGGCATCATGATTCATATATTTTTTATTTGATGAGAATAAATGGTCAAGTTTTCATTCAAGAGTGTTGAACAAAACGTTTTGACTATTTGACTCCAACATTCCAATTTTTGCTCTTTAACTCAGGAATGTGATTCATGCATGAAAACGTTACTAACAATGTTGGTCAATAATAGTAATAAAAACGTGTGTATCACATTGCTTGGTTCTGTAACGTGGTTTTCACATTTTGGAGCGATACGTACTATGTGTTTGGGCATCGTTTTCTCAGACTCTCTATCTATATATATACCATGCACATTCTTTGACAAAAAGAACAACGGACAGAACAGAAAAATAACACTTTCAAGCAATATTTTATTTTGTGCTGAAACTTTGCAAAAATATTTTCTATCATTTACACTCACTTGCTTATTTTATTGAGAGCCTTCTTACTCTACATAGTTTGAGTTGTAATATTTGTGCTTCAATTTGTTTATATCTACACTTTTGAGTGTATCTCTTCTTGGCAATTTTTCTGATTATTATTGGGTAGGAATCCCAAGTTGTTCATAGAGAAGTGATATCTCTTGAACCTGTTACTCTGGTTTAGAGTTGTAAAGGTTTCTAGCTGAACCTGATTTAAAAGCTAGTGTCTTAGTGAAAATCTCATAGTGGTTTGCTTTGGGGACAGGACGTAGGCCACAGGGGTGTTAGGTGGCCGAATCTGGATAATTTGTTGTGTGCTCTTTTACTCCTTATCTCTCTATTTTTCAGTCAATTAAATTTCTACACTTTATTTTATTGTTATTTATATCTTACTATTTACTTTATTTTTAACTCGTTTGCAATTTATTCCTCAAGTCATTTATCAATTTCCTATTAATATTTCAGCAAGTTATATTTAGCTCTTATTTTTCCAACAGTTTTTTAAAATCACCGTTCACACACAATTCACCCCCTCTTGTGTTTAGAGTCACTTGGCAACAAAAACAACGCAAGGATGAAAATCTTATTTAACGAGTTTTATCGTGATACTCGCATAAGTAAAATAAAAACAATAAATATTATATACACACAGGTAGGATAATATTTGCTAACAGTAGAACACGATGATAAATGACTCCACGACTTAATAAAAACCCATAAAAATGTAGGAATACAGCTTAGAAAGCCCACGACTTAAAAAGACCACAATGATAAGGCCGTTATTAAATGCACCCCCCCACCTGGTAGGTACACCCCCCCATTTTGCATATTTCCCAAAATACCCCTCGTATAAAATCATCAAAAATCCTTTTTTTTTAATTCCGAACATGTTACCGGAAATTGCAATTTCCGGTATACAAATAATATCTAGGAAATTACAATTTTGATAACATTGTGTGTAAAATTTGTTACCGGAAATTGCAATTTCCGGTATACAATTTGTATACCGGAAATTGCAATTTCCGGTAACAAATTTGCGAATTTCCCATAATGCCCCTTAATAACTTAACAAAAACTCAACCTTTCCCGATCCACTCACACTCACTCTTCCGGAAATTCTAAATCCCTGAAAACGCTCTGTTCTTACCGAAAATTCCAAATCTTCGGTACGTTTTTTTTTTGTTATTTAATCATAGTTCCGGAAATTGCAATTTCCGGTATACAAATTGTATACCGAAAATTGCAATTTCCGGTGATTTACAAAACATAGTTCCGGAAATTGCAATTTCCGGTGCTTTACATTTTTGTACCGAAAATTGCAATTTTCGGTATACAAATTGTATACCCGAAATTGCAATTTCCAGTACAGAATTTATTTTATTACATTTGAATATAATTGATTTATTTGTCTTTCAGATATGCCTAAGTCGAGAGGGAGAGGAGTAGCTTCCACTCCTGGTAGTGCGCCCCCACGTAGACCACGGCAGCCTGTGACTGTCTCTGAGCGTCAGAGGCGTATTGCTAGCAGGCTGCCGCACGAGGATGTAGTTGGCGACCAGGATCCCCATTTTGTATACGAGGCTCCAGAGGATATAGCTGGAGGAGACCATGGTATAGTTGGAGACCAGGCTCCCTTTCCTGGAGGACCTTACGATGGGTCGTTGCTTACAGATTATCAGCATCACGTTGCCTATCAGATATGGCAGGGGCAGGTATATATCTGGTTGTTATTTGATCAAATGTTTATTATTTTTATATGATCAATGATGTTTATTTGTGTGCAGGATCGTGATGCGCTTAAGGTGGCCTCTCACGGCCTGAAGTTGCAAAAATGGTTGAGTGGAAGAGTACCACCGCCTCCTCATGTAAATGAGCATCTCTCGGAGGCCGGCCTAACCTCCTTGCTATACTGCAGCTTCAGGATGGTTGACAGAGCCTTACTGTCAGCCTTTGCAGAGAGATGGCATCGGGAGACGAGCAGCTTCCATCTGCCCTTTGGAGAGATGACAGTCACGCTTGATGATGTGTCTGTCCTCCTAGGCCTTAAAGTGAGCGGCTCTTTTTATGTACCCCCAGTGATGGATCCAGACATTTCCATATCTTATTTACAGACATTGCTGGGGTGTACATATGAAGAGGCAAACAAGGAGACGACAACTATGAGAGGCGCTCATATGAGTATTGACTTCTTGATGAAGACATATGACCAGCGCATTTACGATGGTCAGTGGGACTGTGCAGCCAGGGCCATGATAATGTTGTTGTTGGCCTGTACCATTTTGGCAGACAAGAGCCATATATATATTGACATTAAGTACCTGGACCTGGTACGTGACTTGGGGGCGGTTGGTAGTGTGTCATGGGCTAGTGCTGCACTAGCCTTCTTGTACGGATATCTGGGAGACGCTAGCCTGCATGACACTAGGCAGATTGGCGGATACATGACACTTACGGCGAGTTGTCATCCGGCGTGTCTGTTTTCGGGGTACATCCGGTGTGCCTCATTTATTGTGCCGTACCTGCCTGAGAGGGTAGTCAGGCAGTTCGGCTACATCCAGGACATTCCCCGGCCACCACCACCGCGTCCCACAGCTGCAGAGATGATGGATGCATGGATACAGTTTCCTATGCACTCTATCATGTCGACTGTCCCCGATTTATACCTGGCCTCGTATCCAGCAGAGTGCACTGACGGGTACATGGAGTGGTATCGCAGGATGTCGCATCCACTCCTGATCAATCCGGGTGCTCCTTAGGCTGCGGCTACTCCTGATCAATCCTAGTGCTCCTCAAAATATGATGGGTCGCGCCTAACATCATATCCATCCATTGCTGGGGCCTTACCTTTACCCTTTTTCGGTGCTCCCTTGGTCTTCACCTTTTGAGGAGGTGGACACATTGAAGTTGTGTCTGGAAATACAAGTTCACGCACTTTGGCAAACAGTGTCCTCTTGCCAATAACATTAAGTGTTGCAGTGCAATCATATTGTTCATAGTTTCCCAACAATGACACAGGTCACCCCTACTGTTTTGTAGATTCCTCTTCAATGTCCAATGTGCAGACTCAGCCCTAATAACAAACAAAAATTAAACCACATCAAATACCAATGACACCATTTAAAAAACAAAATTATCAACATAATTTTATCTACTGGTTTAAGCATACCTATTTGTTGTTGTATTTCCGAAGTGCATGACTTGGTTGGTCCATGCCGCAACAAACTTTTCCTTAAAGGGGTTCAACCATGTATTCTTGACATATTCAACAAAAATAGGAAATTCTGAACATACACACTCAAAAGTCATCAACCGTTGCTGATACTCAAACTCGTCAGTCGCATCAACAACACCATCCCATGCATTCTTCACTGCCTCATGTTTGTCTTCATGAAATACCAACTTCTTGCATTTCGCATAGACATTCTTACCTATGTGCCATTGACACAGCAAATTGGCCGAAGTTGGAAAAACAGACGCAATTGCATTCATCAGAGCAAGATCTCTATCAGTGAGAATAACTTGAGGAAATGATTCCTGTCGCACAAACAGACCTTTTAACTTTAAGAGTGCCCATTCAAAGTTATCCTGCTGCTCAGAATCCAAATAGGCAAATGCCACAGTGTATGTAAGGGATGTGCTGGGAACACCAACAATTTCAAACAAGGGCAGGCGAGATGTGTGGGTTTTGTAGGTCTTTGTCCATGAACAAGACAACGTGAAATGTATTCAATAAATTGACGGCATCTGGATGTGTCCAAAAAATATCTCTAACAACGTCAGAACCTTCATGTCTTCTATACCAGGACACATATCGATCACGTTGGATTAAGTTCAACAAGTGTTGCATTTCAGTTCTTGGACCTTTCTGTGTTGATCGAAACTTACGCCGCTCATTATATACTTGACTGATGGTAGTGAGATTGGCCACATTGCGACTTTTCAGTGTCAATATAATGCTTCCCGGCCTTACGTTGTTCTTTGTCATATCATGAACAATTTCTTTCTCATTTTGATTTAAACGACCAACAAATGGATGACCCATCATGCTTTCAGGTATCCGATGGTTGTGAATTCCACAGAGGACCTTAAGTATCCAGCCTTCACCCATTGACAAGGGTCTTCCTTTAAGCGCGAACGGACACTCACACTTATGAGATCCAGTTGACTTTGAAGAACTTGGTGACTTTGATCTATACTTTCCACCCCTTTCACAACCCGTAATGACTTTTGTTTTTCTTCCTCTTTGTCACATTTACGTGTCCGATCGCATAATGACAACAACTATATTGTTTTCCTTCCCAACCTCTCGAGCCCAATACAAAAGGTCATCTCGTGTAGGAAATATCTACAAAAAAGTATTAATCTTAATGTTTTGCAAAAACAAAAATACGACATATTCACAATATCAAACAATAATTAAATTACCTGCGTAGTAGTGAATACATCACTACAATCGAAATGTTGGGAATTTCCGGTACGTTATTTGTGTATACCGGAAATTGCAATTTCCGGTATTTGTATACCGGAAATTGCAATTTCCGGTAATTTCCGGTACGTTATTTTTGTATACCGGAAATTGCAATTTCCGGTATACAATTTGTATACCGAAAATTGCAATTTCCGGAACAAAATTCAAAACGAAACAAAGTACGTACCGAAAATTCGTATTTCCGGTACGATGAAAGCGTTCTACACCAAGTCTGCGTGCAAAAACATAAAAAATGAGTGTTTGACTACAAAATCCTTTAATGTATACCGGTAACATTGTGTGTAAAATTTGTTACCGGAAATGCAATTTCCGGTAACATGTTCGGAATTAAAAAAAAAAGGATTTTTGATGATTTTATACGAGGGGTATTTTGGGAAATATGCAAAATGGGGGGTGTACCTACCAGGTGGGGGGGTGCATTTAATAATGGCCCAATGATAATTCCCCAAATGTAAATGATTGGCATATCTCAGCCCACACAAGTTTTAAACGGACACTTTTCAGCCTCAACGTGCATATTTCAGCCCCACACAACGGGTATGCTACAACCTCAACGGCATATCTCAGCCAAATTCATTTTATGCAAATGTTATGCATGAATGCTGCCCAAAACACAGAACACTATTTATTTTATAAAAATTTTGCCATAACTCGGCCTCATTTACAAGAAAATCCCACTTTGAAAAGTGGTCAGAAACCATTTAAATTACAGAATAATTCACATCAAGCCACAGTTTAAGCTATGTCATCAAATCAAGTAACAATCAGTAATCAAATAAATAATGAATCCACCAACACAACATACTTACATATACTCAAAATAATTACTTTTCCAAAAATAAAGGATGAAACTCCAAAGAATTTTCATCCAAAAATAACTTAATACCAAATCAAGCATACAAACACACAAACACACAAGACTTAGGGTCTGTTTGATAAGTGTTTTTAAAAACTGTTTTCAGTTTTAAAAATTAAAAAAAATTAAAAACCTGTTTGATAAACTATTTTTATAATAGTAGTTTTAAAAACTGTATTGGGTTTTTAAGTTTTGGGAACTAAAAAAGGGAAATAGCTCAAAGATGTTTTGCTCCCCAATTTTTCAGTTTTAGTTTTCAAAAATGAAAAGATGCGGAGAACGGGTTGTTTTCATTAATGGCAGAAATGTAATTATGTGCAACTCTGAAAACATGAACGCTCCCATCTCTCATCTCCCTCGCTCTTCTCTCGCTCTGCTCTGAAGGATGGAACACCGCGAACCCTAATCACACTGGTGTTGAACGGCGCAAGTACCCGAATCGCACTGGTGTTGAACAGCGAACCCTAATCGCTCTGAGGAGTTGAACCCGAACCCGAATCGCTCAGTCCGAAGAACCCTAATAGCGCGTTATTTGTCATCTCGATTCAGGTAATCATCTATGCTTTGATTCGTTTCTATTCTATTTTCCTATTTCCTATGTGTTTCTGTTTGATTTTATCTCTTTCGGTTTGTTTCTGTTTGTTTTTTCAATTGGGTCACTGAGAAAGGATGGTTTAGGGCAATGGTGGTTTTGAGCTCCACAGTGGTGTCGTCAAACAGTTTGAGACAGTCATCGAGGGCTCTGTGTTCAAGTGGGTTGAGATTTTTGAGCTTCTTTTTAAGGCCGCTGTAGTTGTAGGATGATGATTTGACTTCGTTTACTGTGTGGTTAACTATTGAGGAGATAATTTGTGGGACAGATTTTGAGGCAAGATCTGGGAAGGTGACAAGGGTTGAGACCCATAGGTCTGGGTAGAGTGTTCCTTGGCATGTTTACTGGGCTACTTGTATGTGTTTTTGGAAATGGAGGTGTTTTTCTGGGGCTCTTTGGGTACTGTCAGTGATATGGGTTTTCAAAAAGAGTAGTGGATAAACTATGGTTAGAATGAATACAACAAGTAGAAAGGGTGTTGCTTTTCTGAAGCTGCATGTGTCAGTTATTAAGAAAGAAAAATAGTTAATTGTCTTTTTGTGGCCATAGTTGGGTAGTCAGTTGGCATATCTTTATTGTTAATGCTGAAGTTTGTCATACATACTCTAAATGATGTATCTGCTCAAAAAAAATATGCCCATGTTGCAGTACACAATTGCATATGGGGCAGTTTGTTATTTTTGTTGATATTGAGAATGCTGGCTATTTGTTATTTTTGTTGATTAGTGACTCAAAATTGTGTATATGATTATTTGCCATGAATGAGTTTTCTTGAGTAATAGTCATGTTTTAATGTTGAATAATTATGTGTGAACATAGAACACATTTGCAATAAGGCACATGGATCCTGAGATTGAGGCACCCGGTGCCTAGCTTTGGTTTTCCCAGGGCTCAGTTGTGCTGCTGTTTCAAGATCTTTTTTGCAATAAAATTGTATTTTGTGTATTGTAATATGCTTGTAGAATTGCTTTTACTAATGATATGTTGTTATTTATAGTCTTTATGTGTTAACAGGATGAAAAGGACTCTTGAAAATGCTCGATCTCTTTCCAATTCCATGACAACTGGAAGAGCAAACCCAGCTATACTTGACAAACCTGAGGTATACTTGCAACTGTCGGCTTTGCTTGTTAATATTTTGATCTGCTTGTGCTTCTAAATTTTGGAACACAAATAGAGAAGGGATAGTAGTTCTAGCACAGTTTTGATTATTGTTGTGATCAGCCATCAAAGTTGGCTTGGTCACTGCTCTTGATCTGTTCCTCAGCAACATAAGTTAAGTCCCGTCTAGATATATAGCTTCTGTGATCCTAACAAGCAAAATTAACTGCCAAACAGAAATTAATAATTAGACTCAAAACAAGATAAAAAAGGAGTTATAGTTTTATAGATTATGAATGATTAAAATCTCACAAAAAATAGCAAGCCTACTAGGATTTTTTTGTAGTTAGTTATAAACAGACCAACAAATTGCCTTCTTTTTTGCCAATTCTCTTGAATAAGAAAAAGTAGGGAAAGACATGTGATAAGTAGAAGCTCTGCCATTGAGAGAAAAGAACTTGATCTGCTATATAGTTCCAAAATTGAACTCCTTAGCAATCTCTAGTTGTTCCTAGATCTTTTTTGTTACTTTTTTTTTCCTCCTCTTTCTGTTCTAAGAGACTCACTTTTCAATTCATCATGACACATATTTTCTAATGATCAATCCAAAGCAAAAGAGAAAGGAATAAGCGTGCTGATATCTTAGCATGTATGGGTTATGATCATGAGTATGGATTAGTCATTTATGTGCGACAGCATTCAAACAAACACCTATATAATTTAATTAAATCCTTATACCATATCCCAGATCATGCTTTTAAGTATAATTTTTTCTTATTTTCTTATGCACAAAATTTTAATTACATACCTGATGTCCCAAACGGTCTGTCAGCACCGAATGGGAGTAGTTGAGCCAATTAGAGACCATGTTGTTTTTCATCTGAAGAATAGTTAGTATTTAAAAGTAATCTTATATTAAACTCTACTGAATCTTATATTTACAAAAGTATTGACATGTTTTTCCCCTTTTCAGTCTAGCTTCTAGATATTTGTCGCATAGACTCAGATATTGTTAGTGGTTGGGTATGTATTGTCAAGAGGGCTTCAAGAACTTCCTCACATGTCATCATTTCAGAGACTTTGGCAAGAATGAAGACAGAAAAGGCTCCTAGGAATGCCCTATATTTGCTATTATTAAGTGCTCATGGTTCAAGTGGAATATCAGTTCTTAGGGACAAACTTATTTGCTCGATTGCTGTGAATCTTTAATACTAACTTTGTGATTTTGCCTCAATGTATGGGATACAGTGGTTATCTTAGACTCCTTACAATACTCAGTCCTCTTCAAAGGGCAGTACTTCTAAAGTGTATGGAAGTGATTATATCAATTTCTAGTATTTCTTACTTCTCTTTTTTCATATATCTTCTTCTTCTATCAAAGGAGGAAAGAAAAATACAAATCATTTCACCCAGTTTATCCCAAGTAACATTGGCCACAAGCTGTCAACAGCCATGATGTACTTAAATAATAGTTGTGTTGCTGAAAAATAGATTTCCTATTTTGAAGATGATGCCTTTTTATAAACCTTCTGGGCAACGACTTATAGTAATAGTGTGTTGTGCTATTCAGAATTACATACGCAAGTGAAATTTACACGACGAATTATTTGGTGTATCGGAAGAAATGGATCCAGTAATAATTGAGGGCGTGAATGAAGATTCTTACACAGTTGAAACAAGCTCCAATGAAAACAACTTATGAAGGTTATCTGATAATGGTGCAGCTAAAATGGCAATGCAAATGGATTGTATTGCAAATATGATGTGGGCACAACGTAATAATTAGTTGAACCAATTTGACTTCCTTTTTTTTAAAGACCAATTTGATTTTTTATGATATTAGGTTTTACTTAATTGAGTTGTCATTGTAAATGTTACTTGATTAATTGACTTTTATGACCAATTTGAATTTTTTGCAACACACCTACTATTTTTTATGGTAATATCATGCTCCTACATTTGTTACTCCTGCTTTAAGTCTCTCGTTAAAATAATTACAAGAAAGTGTTGAAGATATGGTAGTGGTATCACTTAATTAATTATTAATAAATGGAGTTTTAAGTTTCATGATGAAGTCTAATAAAAAAATCTCATGACGAATAAAAAAAAAGTATCATGATGAATAAAAAATGTGAATAAAAAAATCATTTAAAATGTGTATCAAACAAGTTTTTTATTTTTTTAGTTTGCAAAACACATTTTAAAAATAAGTCTATCAAACAAGTTTTTTTTTCTTATCTCTAAAACAGTTTTTAAAAATAGGATAATCAAACAGCTTTTTTTTTATTTTTTTCTTAAAAACAGTTTTTAAAACTGATTTGTAAAATAGTTTTTAAAAACTGAAAACTAAAACCAAATCAAACACCCCCTTATGCTTTCTCAAAACTCCAAGAGAAATCCCCTTACCTCAAAGCTTTAAGATTCCACCTCTTACCAAAACTCCATAGCACCAACTTCACTAAATATCCAAATCACCTCCAAGATCACAAATATATGAAAAGAATGAAGATTGGATGAAAGATCTACAAGTTCCCTTCACTTTTCTCTCAAAAATATGTTACTTTCTCTCTCTAAAATTATCTTTCTCTCTCTACCTTCCTCTTCTCAAAACTAGAAAAAAAATGAAGTGAAGAAGGGTATTTATAGGAGAGCTTTCTCGTTCAGAAAGAAAGGATTAACCATGGTTAACATAAAGTAATCATGGTTAAGAATAAAATATATTAAAGATTTCAAAATTATAAATTTTGATTAAGAATATAAAAAGAATATGTCATTATGCTTTTGTAACTCGAATTTTTATAAAATCTAGTATATTTTTATTTATTAATAATTAACCAAATTATTAATTAGGAATTATCCTAATTATACTGCTTAGATTCTCGTCGCGCAATTAAATCATTATGCGATTAAACCTAGCGTTGGCGGAAAAATACGTTTGATATGAATTTTATTTTCGTCTCAAACAAATTAGAATTAATTAAAATGGAATTTTTATAAAAAATCCGCCCGAGGGTCGAAACTGACTTTTTTTACAGTAAAAACGTTACCCGAGTAGTCTAAATGACGTCTGGTTTCCGTCAAAATTTTAATCTGAAAATTTTACCATCCACTAATGTGGAATAGTAGAATCCAAAAATGAAATCATCTTTTCCAAAATCATAACTTTATTTTATGACCAAAATACCCCTGTATATAAAAATATACAAAAAACACGTTTTTGAAACACAGATAAATTAGGGTCCCAATTGACGTTTCTTACTTGCAGAAAGGAGATCCCAACAAGAAGACCAAAAGTATGCATATTCAAGAAATTCTGAAGTTCGAGGCTTATTTTTAAACTGAGTACAACCTTTTTCAACTTACCCAAACAGTGAAATAAGCAGCACTTGTATTGAAGGAGAAAATTTCTCTGAGAAAACAGAAACCAAATCTCAGACAAAAATATCTAAGGCCCCGTTCGGGGTGGTTGTAAGTTTCCAATTTTGGTTTTAAAAGTTAAATTTGACAACAAAACGTATTCGGGTAAGGGTTCAAATTGGTTTTTTACTTATTTTTAAAACAGTTTTCAACAGTTTTCTTATGCGGCACAAAACCACAAAAATAGGTTTTAAGATTACTGTTTCAGTTTTCATCCTAACTAATCAACCTCGTTCTCTCTCTCTCTCTCTCTCTCTCGTGTCGCTTCACGTCTCTCTCTTTCTCGTGCCCTTCAGCATCCATTTCACCATCCCTCTCTGTCCATTCACCATTTTCTCTCCTTCCATCTCTTCTCTTCTCTGGTGTTTTTTTTTTCCTTCTATTTTTTTTATCTCTGTTGTATTTTTTTCCCACCCTGCTGGTAGAGGGCTTGACGACGCAGCTATGGTGGGGCTCTAGTTTTTGTTGTTCAAGGTGAAGGAAGGATAGAGAAGATTCCGATGTCGATCTTCTTCAAGAACCGTGCTGCGAACTCGTCGTCGTCGAGATTACGAAGGCAGCTTTGCTGCTGAGCATGGAGATGAGGACGACCACGTTGACTGGGTCGTCGCTAAGGGCTTTCAAGCAAGTCGGTGCCTCCGCCAGTGACACGCCGGAAATCGTCTGGGAAAAGTCGATCAGCATCTCGCTGAAGTTGCACGTGCTGGGTACACCATTGCTCAACACCGTCAACCTTTCAACGGAGGCAAAGCTGACACAAACATTAGCCATTCCATATCTATTAAGAACCCTTTCCTGTATTCTGATTCCGATTTACCAGAACCACATTCCCAGGAT
The DNA here is from genome assembly GCA_037113605.1 of Calophaca sinica. Taxonomy (NCBI): domain Eukaryota; kingdom Viridiplantae; phylum Streptophyta; class Magnoliopsida; order Fabales; family Fabaceae; genus Calophaca; species Calophaca sinica. The sequence goes on from CM073733.1 coordinate 62,615,341, forward strand.
TGACAGTATTAGTTCGATTAGGTTGAATAACTTGTTGTACATGAGAGGTCTCAACATTGTTGGCTGTGTTAGCCACTGAACCTTCATTTACATTAGGGGGTGCCCCAAACACATCAGCAATACATCCCATTTGCTTAGCCAAAACATGATAAGTGTTATTAGTGTTTTCAATTAACGGATTAAAAATTGTAGCCATTTGATGAGTTATCATGTTCATCATTTCATGGTTACTGTCATCCATTTGTTGCCTAAGTGACTGTAAAGTGGTATTTATCATAGGAGAAGGTAAAAATTCTCCAAAGGCATGCGTTGAAATAATGTACTATTATTAACTCCCGTGTTTAAATGGCCTAAATTCAAACCAAGACTCCATGGGCCATAACTGGCATGATTTGCTTGAAATCCAGTTGATGGAATTGGCCTAACAAAGGTCATTTGTGGTGGAGGAACGAAACCAGGAGGAAGTTGATATAACGGTTGGATCACGTTTGTTCCCTGGCTTCCACCATTTCTAGGAGGAATGACATTATTAGTTGGCATAATCTGACTGTTCACATGATCAGACCGAAGTTCTCCTTTTGGGATTCGGTTTATGTTACCATTATCAACAACATGGTTGAATTTTTGGCTAACTTCATTTTTATTGGAATCCATCCTACTCTGATTGTGACTTGGAGAACTCGTAGACGGCCTGTTTCTATTTCCATTAGCCATTCTTTCACTATGCAATCGCATACGTTAACAACTTTGGCACAAACTGTCTCGAACTTGGTCCCACCAGGCGTGCCAATTTGTTGACAACAAAATTTTGCAACAACAAATAACGAAAAGAATTCATCTTTCAAAAAGAATCATTAATTTCGAATAAGGAACTGAATAAAAACTAAAAATTGTAATAAATTGAGAAACAACAAAAGTAAATAACAAATTTAAGATTAAACTAAAAAGAAAATGGTAGGAAACATACATCAATCACCAAGTAGCCAGTTCAGATGTTTTAGGCAAGTATTGTTACACAATGTGAAATTTTGCCCCTAAGTCCTAATGAATGATAGTATTTATAGACTAAGCTAAATGTAACTTCCTTGCTTAGATGTTGACATCTGTCCCTAGTAGTTACAAAACTACTTTCAAATTTCTTACACAATAGATAACTGCCCACTAATCATTGGTCTTGTCTGGAAATTTTCATAACTTCCAGCAATGACCCTTTTAGTTTGCTTGAAAACCCTTTTTCTGAAAAGAACAACTTCAGGTTTCTGACCTCAAATTGAAGATTTTGAATCCTGCCTTCGAACCCGAAAAGATAAATCTTTCCCTCCTTCTGAAATATAGCCTTTATCAATTCACAATTTCAGGCAAAGATTTCATCTTTCGAAATTAAGACTTCCATTTGTTTGAATTCCACTTCTTTTCTTTGAAAAATGTAAATTTCACTCTGACAATAGTAGATAGTAGATATTCATAAAAGTTCGGTTTGAATTGAATTAGAATATTTTTTTTTCAAAATTGGATTCTAAACTCCAATAAAATATTTTTTATTTTTTTATTTGGTTTTTCCAATAAGATGTATCGAATTGTTTGATTTATAAACAACTCTACTATTGATACATGCTTGGATTAAAGTTAGAAAACTTAAGCTTAAATGAACTTTATTTTTTAAATTGAGTTTGCAAAAGCAATCCTCTCATTGCTTCTATTTCAAATTAAGTTTTAATTTTAGGATAAAATTGTTGGGTGAGTTCCCTCCTAAGTGGGACCCACAAGATAAAGAAGAAATTGAAGAATGAAATCGGTGAAACTATGTGAAAAATATGGTGCAGATATGTTTTTTCAATAAAAAAAGGAAGCAGGGGATAAATGACATATTTACAAAGAGGAAATAAGGGAAAACATATCTCAATAAATATGAAATAAATCAGTGACATATCTCAACAGGTGCAGACCAAAATACGTCTTGTTTATTTGTTGCTCCTCTACTATAAATGAGTACGGTATACAAGAGAGAAGGGTGGTGCAAGAGGCACCCGAGGGGCTGCAAAATGTAGAGAGGCGCCCTAGTGTGTGAGTGTTATCATTCTTTGTAACCCTTGAGTGAGGTATTCGAGTTTGTAAGGTGATACACAATTTGGGGTAGGTTTTCCAAGTTTCAGACCAAAAAACTTGTTATATTGTGGGGTGGGTTACAATACGATCTTATAATCTTCTCTTTTTTATGATAGTGGAAATATCGTTGTGGTGCTCCGTGAACGTAGGCAAGAGATATCGAACCACGTAAATCCTTGCATCCTTTTTTTATTCCTTTGTGTGTGTGTGGAGGTTCCCCAACACTGGTATCAAAGATCTTTGGGTGTGTGTGGTTAAATCAGAATGATATGTGTGGAATTTTCCTAAGAGTGGTATTAGAGCTAATGGTTCAAAAATTATGGTGCAACTAGAGGAGACCAGCTCAGAGCGATTGGTGTGACCGGGTGACCAGCTTAGACAAGTATTGAAGAACAGGTGGATCCGTGTGTGGATCCTTGTGTCGAAAGTCTTCCTGACAATGGTGATCAGGTAGTGTATCCTGTTGATGGCAGATCACTGCGATATAAGTACAAGTAGTCCTTGTGTTCAAAGTCTTCCTGACAATGGAGGTCAGGCGGCGTGTCTCGTTGATGATAGATGTAACATCCCAATTTTTATGAAAATTATTTTATAGTTCCAGCTACTTGAAAATAAATCATGGAGATTGATCACCTCAATGGTTTGTTAAAAGTACGAAGAACTACCAAGATTTATTGTAAATAATTTATTGTTTTAGTAATTAATTCAGATTAACAGACAGTGTAGACGTATACTGTTTTAATATGAATTAATATTGAAAAATGTGAAAGATTGTTGTTTGATTAGAGAAAATTATTTTATTGAAAGAGAAATAATTTTCAGGATTTAATAAATATTTTCACGCATAGTTTGAATTTTCATGGTTTAGTTATTGTATTAATTGTTTGTTTTATGTCATATTTAATATGACTATTATTTTAAAGATTTTGTCTTGGTAATTTTATTGTTTGAATAATATCTAGTTGATAAGAGAAATTGAAATTAGTGATCCATACTAATTTACAGTTTTTATTACGCTGTGAGAATTCTATCGAATTCTGTCGTAACTAGGCTATTGTGTGTGTTTCTAACTGAAACATGCCCAAACGTGATCCAAATTTTATAAAATTTGAGATCTTAGCATTTTCCAATATTTATGATTTACTGAAAATTTTTCTGAAATTTTTAGGCATCAGAATAATATAGGGTGTTTTCTACGCCCAGAACTGCATTACGGTAGCGTTTTAGCACGCAAATCGAGAAAGTTACATTCATAGAAATACTTCTAATATTTTTAGGGAAATTTTGGTTGATTAATAATTTTTGATTATAGAATAATTTATTAGATTTATATTTGGAGTTTTTGATACAAAAACCCTAATTTACACTTAACGCCGCGCACCCGATTGAGCGAGAACGCGACGAAACGAAATATCTAGATATTTTGGGCTAAGGGGAGATGCATCCTGCCACTAGGGGAGCTGAACCTCATCCTTAGAAGGTTACTTTACAAGTGTTGATGTGTGATTGGTGGTTATGTAATTGTAGTTAGTTAGTTTAGTTAGTTTGTGACTAGTTGGTTAGTTTCCAACTAAATGAACATTTTCTTCCACCATTGCCCCTCAAAATTTCGTGTGTTCCTCCTTCCCTTGGCCGCCCCATTTCAGTTCTTCCATTCATGGCTTGGAGAGAAAAAATTTTAGAAAGAGAAAGTGTTGAGAAACTTGAGAAAATGGTGATTTTGGAGTTCAATCTTCCATCCTTATTCTTGATCTTTGTTCTATCACCTCTAATCTTCTTGGTAAGGATCCTAATCCCTTCTTCTTCCTCCGTGGCAGCCATGGATGAGTTTTTAAGATTTTTATTTCTCATAATTTTGATGTTGCTTCTTGAAGGAAAGTGATGTTTAAGCTTCAATCTTCCATCCTTTCTTCTTAATCCTTGATGCATCACCTCCAAACTTCTCGGTAAGCCTCATATCCATTCCTTTTCCTCTCTTGAGTTTCATGAATGGGTTTGGTTGGTTTTAGGAATTATTTTTGGGCAAAAGTGTTGGATTTTGCTAGATATGCATGATTAGTCTTTTAGCCCTTTGTTTCCTTCCAAGATTAGCTTTGTTCTTGATTTTTAAAATTTAGGAACCCTAACTCTTGATGAGGCCGACCACTAGGGGCTGTTCTTAGGGTTTTATCTTTGTGTTTTTAAGTGATTGGAAGTTAGATTTTTGAGGGTTAGTAACTAGTATGCTTAATCTAGTCATATACATGATTATACAAAGTTTTGTGAAATTAATTTGGAGATTTTTAGGGGCTGGAAACTGTGGATTTTGAGCATGATCTTGATGATGTTTTAAGTTGTTTTTCAAGTATTTTAAGTGTTTATTAAGTTAGCTTTTGGTTAAGGTTTAAGAACTAAAAAGAGTGTTATGTTTAAAGCTTTGAAATGGTTAAAATAAAACAATTTTGGGGGCTGTTTGTGAGGCTTAAAAACAGTAACTTTTAAGCATGATTTGGGTGAGTTTCAACTTGTTTTTAATTGTATTAAAGTGGTAAAGAAGTTTGGTTTTGATAAGAAGTTTTGATTAAGCAAAGTTTGTAAGATTTTGATGTTAAAAGGTTTGAAAACTTGGAGTTGTATTTGAAGCCTTGAAACCGTGGCCTTCAAAGGGATTTTGTGACTTGTTCTTGACTTGCATTTATGCTTAAAAATAGTTGTAAAAGTGGTTGATGATTTGATTTAGCAAAACAATTCAAAGAAGCATGATTTTGGAAAAAGTTTTGGGTTATGTCTTAAGAATTGTTTTAAACTTGTAATGAATTTAATTCTAGAATTTTGGGACATGTTTTAGTGCTTTGAAAAATGGTTCAAAGTTGGCAAAATACTATTCATTTGGTAAAAATACTATTCCAATTGGTAAATTTTGGTTTAGCTATTTTTCTAAGTGTGTAGCTTTTGTAAAAGCTTGAGAACTTGCATGGGTTGAATTTGTTTCATGGCATATGATTAGGTGTGATCCAAATAGGTTAAGTTAGAAAGATTTTAGGCCCTTTTTAGGACTAAAATCGTGGCTTCCCTAGAGTCTTAGGACTTGGGTTTTTGGTTCTAATTGGATTAAGTTTACGTTGTTAAGGTTCGTGCATAAGGCTTGTGCGGGGAACGACTTGACGATAGTTCGAATTACCTTGCTTGGATTGTTAAAACGCCCAAGGTAAGGAAAATTCTTACATAATGAGTTTGGGCTTTTCGCCTTGTGTGTTGTTTGCTTGATTGTTGATTGATCATGTGGTAGTACTCGTAGTATTACTATGTGCTGTTGAGATAATGTAGCATGAACTGCTGTGTATTGATTTGGCCCTGTGTGGCAAGACTGAATTGTATTGTGTGACTTAAATCATACTTGATTGATTTAATTGGACTTGAAATTGATGATAATATGTAGCATGTTCTTGGCCCTGCGTGACATTATGAGTTGCATTATGAATTGTTGTGATAATATGTAGCATGTTCATACTGCATTGACATGCATAGCTAACCACATTTATGATATGTGATGAATTGTTTGATGAATTGGATATTATGATATCTTGATCACTTATCTGTTGATAGATTTGCCTACTCACATGCAATAGTTTGATATTGTAGTGACTTGATTGTTGATCTGTTGGTTGTTTCGTTTGCTCACATGCAATGCTTGATATACCATGATGATGCGTGCGGTCTATTAAGTATGTATATGTATATAAAAGCATGTTCTTGTATTATATATGTATATATTGTTTGCATGCGACATATCCTATGATAAACTCGTGGACAAAGGATTTACCCTTGCGCTGTTGTTGGATTGGATATCCTTATGGATGTCACTTCCAGATGGAGTTAAGTAGATGCTTCAGTTTCGTCCTTCCAGGAGCATTGAAGATTAAGCCAGTGGAGGAAGATTCCTCTGAGTACTTCATGTTTGGTCTTGCTGAGCTGTTTCTCAGTAAGAGTTATAGTTGTTGGCCAGCTTAGCTTAGGGTTTTGTATTTGTTGTTTTGTAATTACTCTTTTTTGAAAACCTCGCCTTAGTGCGAAATGATTATGTTATGTGAAGTATTATTTTGTGATGCATTATACTCTGATATTTGTAAAAGTCTGAATTGGCATCATTTAGAAAACTGTAGTACTCTATGTCTCATTTTGAAAAGGGTTTCAAAGGAAAGAAAATAAAAAAAAAATTTACTCCTATTTTTCCATTGCGAAATACATAAGAGTACTCTTTAACTGAAAGCATACAAGCATTTAATGTTTTCAGCATTAGTTTGGGTTGCACAGTAGCGCTCCGAAAACGGGGTGTTACAACAGATCACGGCAATGTAAGTATACAAGTAGTGTTATTAATGGAAACTTCAATATTCGTAGACGAGAGATGTTGGCGGAAAACACATAAAGATGGAAGTTTGATCGACGGGAGCTTATGTCTATTTCAAGGGGGCTGTGAAGGAAGAAAGCGGGCATGGTTGAGGTCCCACTTGAATCGAGAAGGGGGAGATTTGTTGGGTGGGTTCCCTCCAAAGTGGGACCCATAAGATAAAGAAGAAATTAAAGAATGAAATCGGTGAAACTATGTGAAAGATATAGTAAAGATATGTTTTTCCAATAAAAAGAGGAAACAAGAAATAAATGACATATTTACAAAAAGTAAATAAGGAAAAACATATCTCAATAAATATGAAATAAATCAGCGACATATCTCAACAGGTGTAGACCAAAATACATCTTCTTTATTTGTTGCTCCTCTACTATAAATGAGTACGGTATACGAGAAAGAAGGGTGGTGCAAGAGGCACCCGAGAGGGTGCAAAATGCAGAGAGGCGCCCTAGTGTGTGAGTGTTGTCATTCTTTGTAACCCTTGAGTGATGTATTCGAGTTTGTAATGTGATACACAATTTAAGGTAGGTTTTCCAAGTTTCAGACCAAAAAACTTGTTATATTGTGGGGTGGGTTGCAATACGATCTTGTAATCTTCTCTTTTTTATGATAGTGGAAATATTGTTGTGGTGTTCCGTGGACGTAGGCAAGATGTGTCGAACCACGTAAATCCTTGCATCCTTTTTTTTATTCTTTTGTGTGTGTGTGTGTGGAGATTCCCCAACACTGGTATCAAAGTTTCTTGGGCGTGTGTGGGTAAATGAGAAGACATGTGTGGAATTTTCCCAACAAAAATTGAGGTAAACCTCAATTTACAATTGGACCCAATTGAAAACAAAACAAGAAAACTTGTTAAGTTTTACTTTTTTAAACGGAAGTTGGAGGCCAAGTTGGGGCATAGCAACTCAAAAACAAATACGAACGTTAGGGAGACTTTTGACGGAAGAAAACTAATCTTCTCAGTGTCAAAATATTCCAGCGTCACATGAAAATTACACGTGCATGACTCTTTATGAACAGTACTACTAAAAAAAGTTAATTTACCCACCAAAGAGATAAGGAAAAAGAAAAAAGAAAATTAGATTATCGACGAAAATCATAGAGAAAAAAAAAAATAAAACTAGTCTAATGGTATCTTCAACATTTAGGAATGATATTAGAGACAAATTTCATTATTTTTATTTTTTTCGGTAACTCAACTTTTTTTAATAGTGAAATTTTGATTGGACTTAACACATTGAATATTTATAAAATAAATAAACACAAAACTTTGAGGTTTGCATATATTGAGATCACATGAATCTTTTAACATGAGAATTCATTCCCTTCTTTAAACGTAACATATTTTTTTTTTTTTTTTTTTTGCAAAAACAGAGCCATGCAAGGATAAAAATAGAAAAACCACAAAGATGCAACAAATTAATTTACAAAACCAGGTGGTTTATTAGAAACCACGTAATCCTGTCCACTCTCTACCGTAGCAAACATTTATGGAACCACCGCATTTAACTGCATGAACATAGTTTCTCATGAAACGTGTATGGCATCTTACTCACACACCCCACTTTTTCCCCTTATATTGATTCAATGTCTTCGTTTTCCCTTTGCTACTTCTCTGATCTGTACCACCCTTTGCTCCTCGCTCTCTCTGCCTCTCTTGTCCTTAAACCTGCCCCTTGTGCTTGAAATCTAAAACATTAACATCATGAATAAAGTCACCATTGTTGGTAGTGGCAATTGGGGCAGTGTTGCGGCAAAGCTTATTGCCTCCAATACCCTCAGGCTCAGTTCCTTCCATGGTACGTTTTCTTCTAGTTTCATTTTTATTTGTCTTGGGACATGCATGCATATTGTGAATTAGTGTCCTTAATTACTAATTGTTGCCTGTTGGGCTTTTGTAATATGACTTCTCACATAGAGACATAAATGATACAATGCAGTATGATATGATATGACGAGTGAATTACCAATTTAGTCTCTGTTATTGTAGCTAGGATCGGATAATTTGGTCACTGAAACTAAAGAAATTCCAAAATAGTACCTAAAGTTGAAAATTCGGGGGGATAATTTCATGAACTAAATTGACCGGCATAATTAAAAGACTAATTTGATAGAGGTTTTCAATTTTAGGAACTATTTTGTAATATTAATAATTTCAGGGATTAAGTTGACACCGCCCTACAATTTTAGGGACCATTTTGCTACTTCACTCATGGTATGAGTATATTTCGATACAATGTTTTTTGAAAATATAGCATAGGATACATGTAAGATAACAAATATGTACTGTGTAGACACACAAATACATAAAAAAAAAAGGTTTATAAAAAGCTTCTAAATTCATAAACATAGATACTAATGCATATTGGTCTAAGTGCCGAGGAACTTGTTATCCCATAAGTAAGGTATCAGTATAGTCCTTTGAATGAGGAAAAATAAATTGGTCTCCAGAGAGTTTTGCCCTTTCATATTGATCCATCCGGTTTGACTTCTTGATCATTAATAATCATAGATGATACATTGCAAAAGTGAATCTCACTTGCCAAAGGAATCATGCATGTTTTTTACACCTTAAAAACTAAATAAAACAAAATTTCCATTAGAATGTTAAATATTTGTTTCCCATTTTAATGAGTTGCTCGGATATATAATCAGATGAAGTTAGGATGTGGGTATTCGAGGAGACATTACCAAGTGGTGAGAAGCTCACAGATGTCATCAACAAAACCAATGTAAGGACTAGCCATGAGTTTCATTCCCATTATATATGCAATATTTTCTCAATGAATATTATGTAATAACTGTTCTTTATGGCAGGAAAATGTCAAGTATCTCCCAGGAATCAAGCTTGGTAAAAATGTAGTTGCAGATCCAGACCTTGAAAATGCAGGTATATCAATTAAAATCTTCCCTTTCTTCAATTCCATTTTCAATTTTCTAAATTGTTATTTGGATGACAAAATCCCAAAACTTATGCTAAAATAACAAAGATTTTAAAATAACTAAGGTCTCATTTACTTCACTTCACGTATTTCCTGGTTTCATTTCCTCTAAAAATAATAAATATTAGATAATGCATTCTGAAAATTTTAAAAAGAGAACCAGTATTTTTGAAAATTCTGAAAATGCCAAAAAACTATTTTGAGTATTTTCGAAAATATTTTTCATCTTCTCCCTATCACAATTAATCACCTATGGAGCTTTCCATCTCCCAACTAATAAACTGAAAATAAAAATTGAAAATGTTTCTAAAAGTAAACCGGCCCTAATTTATTCACTTTTACTTTTAAGAGATATTTGTCATTAACATGACTTCTATTTTGAATGGTTAATTATGCAGTAAAGGATGCCAATATGTTAGTATTTGTAACTCCACATCAGTTCATGGAAGGAATTTGCAAAAGGGTTGCAGGGAAAATAAGGAAAGATGCAGAGGGAATTTCCCTTGTCAAAGGGATGGAGGTCAAGAAGGAAGGCCCATGCATGATTTCTACTCTAATCTCCAACCAATTGGGAATCAATTGTTCTGTCTTGATGGGGGCCAACATAGCAAATGAGGTATCAAGAGGAAAACTACACACTTGTTTAATTTAATTTAATTTTCTATACCACCTTATATTCAAATTCAATGGCTATTCCATTGTACATTTTTTGAACAGATTGCAATGGAGAAATTCAGCGAGGCAACAGTTGGATACAGTCAAAACAAAGAAGCTGCAGAAAGATGGGTTCAGTTGTTCAACACTCCCTATTTCCATGTTACAGCTGTGAGTGCAATATATCCTTTCTTAATGAGCAACAAACTAGTGAAAATTTAAACAAATAAATTGAATGAAAATATGATTAAATCCAAAGGAATTTGCTTAATGTAATCAGAAAAAAGCTGAATTACCGAATGAAATTAAAGATGGAAAAACTGAAATTTGTCACTAATTTTTGCATCTCTAACACTTAGGGATGGAATTAGAGAGAAATTTCATGTTTTTTCATATCTAATTTTGTGTCGCTTATTCAACTTTTTCTAGTAGTGAATATAAAAAAAAAAATTGTCATGTCATGGCAGAATTATACAATCATGTCATGAGTTAGTAATTTTGTTTTTTTGGTGTTCCAAACTTGAGTACTTCTAAATTTGTAAAATATTGAGATGCACATGCAATATATGTTTATGATTTTTGCATTATTATTGAATATAGGTCCAGGATGTTGAAGGGGTTGAAATGTGTGGAACTCTGAAAAATATTGTGGCCGTAGGTGCAGGTTTGTAGTACAGTATCTCTACTTTGTTCTCCACCCCCTCTCTTTTTATAGTTTTTGTGAATGATTAAGAAATGGCACACAAATTTGACAGGTTTTGTTGATGGATTGGAGATGGGAAATAACACAAAAGTAAGTTTAAAGAACATTATGTTCAGAAAAGCCTTTTTTTTTCCTCCCCCTTCATTTTGTTTCTTATTGTTGGTTCTCTACTATGCATAGGCGGCAATCATGAGAATCGGTCTGAAGGAGATGATAGCATTTTCAAGGTTGTTGTTTCCATCTGTTAAGGACAGCACCTTTTTTGAGAGCTGTGGTGTAGCTGACCTTATCACAACATGCAGTAAGGACATTGATTGACTTCATCCTACTTTTTCCATTGGTTATCTTTGTTTGTTTGAGTACTAAAACCATGCTGTTTGTGGCAGTGGGTGGAAGAAATAGGAAAGTTGCTGAGGCTTATGCTAAAAATGAGGGGAAGAGGTTGCTTTTCTCCCTCTGGTCCATAGTACTTTGATGAATAAAAGGAAATATAGTTAATTTAGTTCCATTTGATTTTTGTGTTTATTTTCTCTTATAGGTCTTTCGATGAGCTTGAAGCAGAGATGCTTAAAGGCCAGAAATTGCAGGTACATACATTAAACTAAACCAGTAAATCACCAATTTAGTTCTTAAAATTATGAGAGTCAAGCAATTTGGTACATGAAATTAACAAAATTCTAAAATGATTCGTGGAATTGAAAACCGTCGACCACATTTGTCCCGGACAGGACAATTTGAGGGACTAAATCGACTAACTTAAAAGGACTAATGTGGTCGAAGATTTTTAATTTCAAAGATCATTTTGAAATTTTGTTAATTAAATTTAATTACCGGATATTCCTCGACACACAAATTTAAGTTTGTGATGGAACCCAGAAATTCAATAACAGGAATTAAGTGAAGAAATAAAACAAAGGAAAAATAGAATGTATTAATTGATGAAGAAAGGAAAAACTGTAGAAGGGAAAGAATCCCAATCTACCCCAGAGCAAAGCTCCTCAGAGAAGGAGAAAACTCTCTCTTTCTGCATAACCATAAAGGTTCACTCAAATTATCTTGCATAACACTCTAATTCTCTTACCTCACTATATATATATATATACTACTAAGGAAAAACAACTTGCCAACTAAGCATCTTACCCCACTCATTATTTACCATATACTCTTACTACACTCTTATTACATCATATCCCCTTTTTCCCTAAAAGTCGTTACTCGAGTCTCTATCAGTTTGCATATTTCTAAATAATTTTGATAAATCGAAAGAGTAGCAAAGAAGAAATTTACAGATCAGTAGGCTCAATTTGCATATAGATCAATACCCAGTTTAAATTTTCATATTCATGGAAATCTCTTCCAAGCAAAAAGTAAAACATAGGAATTATTACACCACAATAATTCATGCAAAAGACATTGACCAAACAGATTCATTGTGAAGTCCAATACTTAAAGAACCATATTAATGTTACTGATTCCTGTGTCCTCATTCATCTAATTTTATTGTATTAAGGGTGTCTTAACTGCAAAAGAGGTTTATGAGGTTCTAACTGCTCGCGGATGGGTAGAGATGTTTCCTCTCTTCTCAGCAGTGTATGCAATCAGCACAGGTCGCCTTCAACCAGCAGCTATAGTTGAATTAAGCAATGACAAATCCAGGTACACTTAAAGGTTCAGTGAAATATAGCATTTATTTCTTGCTGAAGAACTAAGTACTATAAATTACAGTCATATTTAAATTGTAATTACAGTTCCAACCATACAAAAAGCATGCTGTAGTTGTGCATCATCAGTGGAAGCCTGAAAGGTTGTGGCGACTCAGCTTCATTACCATAATTGAAGGTTGATAGCTGCTCTCTTTGAAGGCAAAGGAAACTAACTCTTCTTGTTTGAAGTTCATGCCAAGTCACACTTTTTTCCACTGCAAGCAAGAGATGCAATAGACTTTTTTTTGGCAGAGGAGATACAATAGACTTAGATGCAAGAAAAGAGTCATTTGAATATGCATTTCCCATTTTTGAGAATCTGTTAAACAGATTATTTGTTTTGATCCCCCGATGTAGAGCAATTGCTTCGAGATTATGTATGGTAACACTTTCTTCAATGGAATTAATTAATTAATTTACACATTGTTCTTTATTATATTTGTTTTGTCTCTATTTTTGTTTACGTGATTTTTTGTTTGACAAAGTTTCTAAGAATTCAGAAAACAGTAAATAAAATCAATCAAATGCAAGTTCGACGAGTTATGTGGTAATCTCGTTAAAAATAGATGTTTTACGAAATTGCAAGTTTTTGACGGGAAATCATCTTGACAAGGTTTTGTCAATGATACTCGTCAAACAGAAGTTATGGGAAATATTTGAAACAAGAGTGGGACCTAGACGAGAAATCCTATTATATATTATGCTGAAGAAATCAATGTTTCAAAATAATACTTCTCATTGAATTGAATTCAGAGAGTACAAAATGAATAAGACTAACTAGTATTTATACAAAAGTAAAAGAAACTAACTAGGGAACAATCTGTTATGAGAGGTAACAGATTTAACAAACTCAACAACTATCACAAACTAACTGCTAAGATTAACTAACTTAATAAACTTAACTAACTGCTATACAAAGAATGTATACGAGGAATTCATCACTTCCCCTCAAATTGGCGCATGAAGATTGATGATGGCCAACTTGCATATAAGCAATTTAAGTCTATCTCTGCCTAAAGGTTTAGTTAACATATCTGCGATCTGGTCCTTTGTGTTGATTTTAAGAGGCTCTATTTCTCTGCTTTGCACACTTTCACGAACGAAGTAGCAATCCATTTCCACATGTTTTGTTCTTTCGTGGAAGACTGGATTGGTAGTTTGTGAAGGGTCGCTTGGTTGTCACAAAACAAGTGTGTAGGTCCCTGTTGTGACACTGTCAATTCCTTTAGAAGCCATCTAAGCCAAATAACCTCACTAACAGTGACTGCCATGGATTTATCTTCTGCCTTAGCTGAGGATCTAGCAACCACAGTTTGCCTCTTAGTTCTCCATGAAATTGGAGCTCCTTCAAGAGTAATTAAATATCCTGTGTAAGATCTTCTAATGAGAGGACACCCTTCCCAATCTGCATCACAATTGGCTAGAAGTTGAAGGTTGTTGTTGCTTGGTAAAAGAATTCCTTGGCCTGGAGTTCTTTTTATGTACCTGAGGACTCTTTCCACTGCATTCATATGAATCTGTTAGGGAGTTATCATAAATTGGCAGAGAGTGCTGACTGTAACACCCATACTTCAATTTTAATTGAAAGCACGTTAAATTACATCAAAGTACAGGAACTACTAAAAATTTTAAAACTTGTTTAATAAGTACAAGTCCAAACTTTTAATGTAATCATAAATCTAACATTAGATTACAACTTCTTCCAAGTACAAAGCTTGGGAATACAAAATACATGACTAAGTTTTGGCAAATATAACAAAAGAAGTCAAGTTACAATTCCAAATTAACTTTAAACTAGAAGTAATAGGCACTCAGCGCTGCCTAGTCCTCCTTTGGTACCTACTTGTCTGAAAAACAATAAAGAAAAGGGTGATATTATAAAATCTCAGTGAGTCCTTCACGGACCCCTCACTAACCCTAGGCACAATCAATAATAATACCCAATCACAGCATTATTAATAAACATGACATTTCCATTTAACAAGGATCGCTCGTAACAGCTGGGACATATCGTTTGATAGTAGTGGTACAACCGCTCTGTACAATAGTTATTGTAACAACTGGGACGTGTCACTATCGCACAATGGTACAACCACTCTGTACTTACAAATCCTTTGAGTAACAGCCGGGACGTATCTGTAACATCCGAATTTTTATGACACGTTATTAACGCTATTGTAGTATAATTTGCTGTATTTATGCTATAATAACCAGTTCTTATTTGATAAGTAAGTGATTGAATTAAATCAAGATCAAATTGAATTTCAGAATTAATATTTTATATTAATTCATGGTTCGAATATCGTCAAAAAATTCTAACGGTTTAAATCGCGTTTAATCGTAAGGCGCTTTCTTATGAGATAAAATTTTAAATTAATCCCGATTTCGATGAAAATCGAATCATAACTTGTCGTGATTATTTTTGAATGTTTGATAGTGTTTTTATTATTTATAATTAAATATTATCACGCGATGAATTAATTTCTCGTTAAATTAATTTTCGCGAGTTTATCGGTAACGCGGGTTTTTCGACACCGTGTTTTAACAATCCTTAGACTCTAGAATTAGAGGGTAATCATGAGAGATGAGAGATTAGATATTTGAACTAGTTGATGGGATTAGCATCTCATAAAGTGCTAGGTGTCACCTTTTTGTGGTTAAAAATTTTTATGCTTATCTTAAGTTTATTTTTAACCAAGTGTTTACTTAAGTTAAATTTTTTCTCTATCCCTTCCCTTTTAAATGGGCTGCAGCCGAACCCCCCTCCCACTCTCTACTTTCATTTTGTTTCTTCTTTTCCATCCTAGAGAGAGAAAGCTCCAAGTTTATCTATGGTGGCCCATCTTCATCTACTTCCTTGATGCACTTTCTTCTCCAAACTTCAACCAAGCTTCTCCCTAATTTCTTCTTCTACTCAACCCTTCCTTCCAAGCTTTGTAGGTGAGAAAAAAACCAAAATTTCCCCCCCAAATTCAGCCCCTTGGCCGCGAGCTACATAGGAGGTGTAGGATGAGTTTCCTTTCTTCAATTCTTGTTTTTGTGTCTTGTTATAAGCTTGATCATGATCAATGAGGAGATGAGCACTCCATTCCCAAAATTCTTGGAACCCTAGGCAAATCCTAAGGGGAAAAAGAGGGAAGATGTGATCCTCAAGTGAATCAATGTAATTAATTGATGTTCTTAGCTTCTTTGATGTTGTTGTTGTTGCATTGGGTGATAGTTTTGGAACTAGACTATTATTTGGGTATTGTTCTTGATGGGAACCTATTCTTGAAAGAGGGGTTAGTGATGGTTGCCTTGTGAATTATTTAATTGGTTGATGGTTCTTGCTTTTAGTTAGTATAATTGTTAGTATCATAGTTGGAATTTTGGAATTAAAAGAGTTAGGGAATTTTATTGAAAACCCTTGTTCTTGAGGGACTTGGAAATAGTTTTGGGTATGGATTAGACTTTCTCTTGAGTTTTAGTTTGTTGTTTTGTGAAAGAAATTTCATATGAATTGATGTTGTTTAATTGTTTTGAAAGTTTGCAAATTGTCTCCTAATTTTTGGGTGTTGGCCGCGAGCCCCTAGAGGGTTTGAGGGAGAAGTTTTTGATGTTTTGGCTTATATTAATTGCATTGGATTGTTGTTAGGTTTTGGAAAGAATTTAGAAAGAGTTTGATTGGAGTTTGAAGTTGTTAGTTTTGACTTGAATCAAAGATTGAAAGGATTTTTATAAAACCCTTGATTCTTGAAGAAGTGTAAATTGTTCTTGGCCTTGATTAATGTTATGTTTTGTGAAATGGTTTGTTGCTTTGTGAAAGAATAAATGATTTGAGATGGTGTTGTCTTGAGTTAGCATAAGTTTGAAAATTTGAGTTGTTTTGGATTTTTAGTCTTTAGAACCTTATCCTTTTAATTGGTTAGTAATTCTTCAAGTGTGTGTATGTTTTAATAAATTGAAAGTTTCACAAATTTTTTTTAAGAAGAGAAGGGTGTGGCCGAGAGCTCCACTAGTGTGGGGGAGAAAAATAATTTTGCGTGTTCTTAGCTTTAATTAAGTAAATTGGGTTGTTGAGTAAGTTTGGAAAGATTTGGAAATGGTTTGTTTAGTTTGAAAGTTGTTTTGATGATTTAAGGCAATGAAATACTTAAGGCAAAATGGATTCTTGTAATCCCAAAAGCCAAGTGGAGCCTTGATTAAGCTTTTTGAGAAAATGAGTTTGATTGTGGTATTGTCCCATGTTTTAAGTTTGAAAAGAAATTGAGTTTTAGTTTTTAAAACCTTATTCTTTTAATTGTTTGATTAATTTTTCAAGTGTATGTAATTTCTTAAAACAAGTATTTTAAAGTGTGTATTTTGAGTATAAGTGATTGGTTAGTAAGGGGTTTTGGGCTTTGAGAGCCTAGGGCCTAGGATTGAAACCTTGCCTAGGAGATTAGAAATTAGATTTATGTCTAGATTGTGCTAAGTTTCTCTGTGGTGTTAGGGCTCGTAGATTCTGAGTTTGTACGACGTGGGATCGAGGAGTACGTGGACACGCGTGGCTTGGAGTTTCGGTAAGGGCAACTTTTAGATATGGATAGGTTTAATATTTATTTTCTGTCGAAATACGAAGAAGTTTGAGAATCTCAGGGTTCAAAGTGAGGGTCTCGTACCCCTTCGACTTTTAGTTCCTAAAATTTTATTTATACTAATTATTTAGTAGGCTTGTCTGCAAGTGGTTGGCTGCTGTCCCCAACCCCACACTTATTTGATTACCTCTTTTTTAGCTCCATCGAGTTGCAAAGGGACGACTTGCTGCTTATCTGTGATGATGATGATTGTTATGTGAATTGTTGTGGTTGTGGAATGGTGGCTGAAACTGAATTTGTTGTGAGCTTGAATTTGATGACGTGACGTGTTTGCATGTATGCTTAAATTGTGTTAAGATATATGTTGAGGTTGTGGAATGGTGGATAATTGAATATTTATTTAATTATGCCATGTCGAAATATCATGTGCATTGATATGTCATTGGAGTTGGTGAAGTGCATTGGCATGCATGAAGATGACTTCGATTTGGATAGTGCCGAAATGGGGATTCAGTATCGTTGTAGCCTGTAGTGGGACAATCCCAGACCTGAATAGTGCCGGAATGGGGATTCAGTGTCGTCAGGGTGATCCCAGACCTGAATAGTGCCGAAATGGGGATTCGGTGTCATTCGAGTGTTCCTAGACCTGAATAGTGCCGGAACAGGGATTTAGTGTCGTTAGGACGGCCCTAGATCAGAATAGTGCTGGAATGGAGATTCAGTATTATTGGGGAAGTTCGGAAATCATAAACAGTGGCATGTAGTTGCATTTGCAGACATTGGTGCATTCTTACTGAATTGTGTGTTATGTTATGTTGTGTTATATTATATTTGTGTATTTAAGAAGTTGACCATTGCCCGTGGTTCCTTCAATTGATGATGGTAACCCAGACGCTGATGGACGTGGTGGAGATCCCGTCGATGACGACATCGTCGGAGGTGACCTTTGACTTTCTGCACATGGAAATTCCCTCGGTCTGGAGTTCAGCCCCACTTCCAGCTGAGATGGATGCACAAGAGGCGTGTTAGAGACTCTTCGCGTAGGTGGACTAAGGAGGATCCGTCAGAAGACTTGGGTAGTGATGCGTAGTGGTTGATCGAGGACGTCTGATTATCTTGTATATAGTTTTGGTTGGTGATCAGTCAGTCTAACTTTTTAGTCTTTTGTGATATTTGTTAGATAGGTCTTAAGGTTTACCTTTTGGAGCAGCCCCCTGCGTGGGTAACTGCCGGGAGTACCTTAGAAGTATGACTACACTTGTCAGGGTTTTCATATTTTAGGTGTACCCCTACTTGTGCATATTTCTTTACTGTTTTCGGTATGTAAAACTCTTCAACTGGTTATCTTTTGGGAGTGTGTGTGTGTATGTCTAATTTTAGTTGTAATAGTCTTTTGCATCTAGATTTCCGCCATGTTTCTAAAATGCTGTGGATACTCTGATTGTATTTTATGAAAGACTATTGTTTATAAAAAGAAATTTTTTTTACCACAATTTCCAAAAGACAAGAAGAGTATCACTTTACAAAACTTCATTGCGTTAGAGTTTGTCCTAGTTTAGTAGCGCTCTGGAAACGGGTCGTTACAATAGTGGTATCAGAGAGGTTCGGTTCTAACCGGACTGTGTATTGGGTCATTAAGCTGGTCACCGTGTCGGGTTTTGTTTTGTCGGGTAGCTAGTTGTGTTTGTGTTATTTTTGTTTGATGAGCGAAGCAGCTTTGCTTGAAATTTGTTGGATTGTTTCTTGATGGAAGCAATGTGTGTTAACACATCACTTGAGTGTGAGGTTCTGATAGGTTTTTGGACCTTGTAGGAATCTAATGCTACCTCGTAGAGACCATACGTTTGGACCTGATAACTCCACCATGGAGAGAGCAATTCAAACAACGACCCAGATAGCAGCGGCTATGGTACAACAACCTGCTGCTGCGACCCAGTAATCTGCAGCAACAACAGAGGGCCGAGAGGAATGCGAAGGCTAGAGGACTGGCTGATTTTCGCAAGCATGATCCACCGAAGTTCTTTGGTGAACCGGATCCGGACAAGGCAGATCTATGGTTACAGGAGATAGAGAAGATTTTTGAAGCGCTCCACTGCCCCGAGAACATTAAGGTGAATTATGCATCTTACTTACTGCTGGGAGATGCTGAGTACTGGTGGAAGGGAATCAAACAGATGTTGACGGCTGAGCGTCAGGAGATTAGTTAGGAGATCTTTCACAAAAGAATTTTGGAGAAGTACTTTCTGGAGACTGCAAGGATGGAGAAGGAGCAAGAATTCCTTCGTCTGCATCAGGGCAACATGACGGTATTGGAATATGCTTCCAAGTTCGAATCGCTTTCAAGGTACTTCAGTCCATTTCGTGATCGGGCAGATCAGAATTGGTTGAGCGATAGATTTCAGCGGGGACTAAGATTCGACATCCAGAAGTCTGTGGTGTCCCTGAGAATTCGGAACTTCCATGAGTTGGTTGATAGATGCATCGAGGTGGAAGGTATGAGGAACCGCAAGAGAAAGGATGGTGCAGGCGGGCCTATCAGATCGCAGAATCAAGGACAGGGGAATGGTCAGAAAGAGAAACAGCAAGAGAAACCCTACAACAGGCCTCAGGAGAACAACTAGGGGCAATACCGCCCGATGGCCCAGGACTCAGGTGGTGGGAGTCAGAACAAAGGAGAACAGATTTGCTATCGCTGTGGAAAACCGGGGCATATTGCCAGAAATTGTCCTGCAAGAGATGGAACATGTTTCAACTGCGGCAAACCAGGACATTTAGCAAAGGACTGCAAAGCTCCAAGGACGGAACCGAGAGTGAACGTTGCAGAGGCAATGAGGAAGCGTCAGGCTACCAAGGGCAGAATCTTTTGTATGGGCGGCAAAGAAGCAGAGCAATCAGATGATCTGAACCAGGGGAATTGTGGAATTGAGGGTAACTCCCATCCATCTACTTCGATTCTAATGTTGTACACTTTTTATTTCTTTGGATTGTGTGAGCTGATTGAAATTGCCTGTGACTATTTTATCTTTCGACTTAGTAGTGGCTACTCCAGCTGCTAAGATTTTAGTTTCTAATGCTGCATGTCTTCGTTGTGTAGTGATTGTTGATTGTAGAAAGTTCTTGTTAATTCGATTTGCATATCTTTAAAAAGTCATGACATTATTCTCAGAATGGACTGGTTCTCGTACCACCATATCTTTTTGGACTGTGCCGAAAATCGTAGTTTTCTTGATCCTGAAGTTTCCAAATTACCTTCTAATTCCATTGGAGTTTATTGAAAGAGCAAGCTCAGGAATTCATATTCCCTTACTAGTTTATAAGTTGCCAAGTGACCGAGTTGAAGAATATACCAGTTCGCGATGGTACTCACGGACGATATCCTGATCTAGTCACGAAGCAGAGGGGAGCGTGAAGGGCATCTATGACGAGTATTGCAGATTGTACAAGAGAAGTAGCGTTACACCAACCTTTCTAGTGCGAGCATTGGCATGACACCATGGGAAGCATGGTATAGACACGAGCGTCAGACGCCTCTTTGTTGGTACCAGGATGGTGAGAGCTCTACTGTGGGACCAGATTTGATTC
This sequence comes from Calophaca sinica, assembly GCA_037113605.1. Lineage (NCBI taxonomy): Eukaryota > Viridiplantae > Streptophyta > Magnoliopsida > Fabales > Fabaceae > Calophaca > Calophaca sinica. Next base: position 62,635,977 of record CM073733.1, read on the forward strand.
AACAGACTACTGAGAAAGTACGACAGACCAGAGCAAGGATGAAACGTCTCAGAGTTGACAGAAGAGTTATGTAGACCAGGGTCACCGACCGCTAGAATTTGTAGAAGGGTAGCGTGTATTCTTTTGAGTCACACCTGAACGTGAACACAAGAAGAGGGGTTGAATTATGTTAAAAAACTTTTTGTAAACTATACGTAAATACTTCAACACAGGTTGTTCAAAACTGTTTGTATATCGGATGCAGAGAATTAAACCGGTCCAGATGCAGAAATTAGACAGTTTACAAAAACTTGTTTTACTGAGCAAGGTAAAGATAAATAATGTAAAGCAGTAAAGGATGAGACTCAGAGATTTATACTAGTTCACCACCAACTGGTAGCTACGTCTAGTCCCTTCATTCCTGAAGGATTTTTCACCATAATCAACTGATTACAATTTCGTCAAGAGTATTCTTCTGTCACAAACTTGACAATACTCTTAACTTCTCAAAACGACTCAGTGCAGTCGAGCCTTTGAGGAACAGAGACTGTACTAGGCCAAATACAGTTTACAAAAGAGATTATACTTTTGAATACAATAAAAATAACTCTCACAGAGAGGATGAAAAGATTAAGCTCAAAATAGAATGGCTTTCTAAAAGAAAGTATAAGACGCTGAGTTCAGTTCTATTGTAGACCAGAAACCTGGCACGAAACTTGATTGCTCACTTGAGTAATATTGCTTTCAGAATGAAGTTTCTTCACAGTTTTTTCAACATGTCTTCAATGAATACCTTGGGGTATTTATAGGAGTCTTCAAGGGTATTACCGTTGCAGTAAAAATATCTCCTTTCCATTGAGTGAGGTAATTTGAAATGTAGTCCTTTTCTTCCTTTCCAGAGAATATCAAAATAGTACACATTACCGTTTTCGTACTATCTGCTATTTGCAATTGCCTTGTACGATTTTTGTCTTATGCTAAAGGTGTCACCTTTGCTTCCTCGTACATCAAAATGAGTGCATAAAATCAAATTCGAATTCCGTTCGAGCGATGCGAGGCTAAGAGCAAAAACGTGATCATCACGTGCTTCATTAAAGAGATCAGACGCTCGCTCAGAGGACGGACGCTCGCAGCAATTGAGTATTCCACGTGTCAAGGAGTACCACTGCTGGATGCTTGCTGTTAGCAAGACGCTGAAGTGAGTTCGGATGTTGACACTAGTGGATTGTATTCAATTCTTTTGTAAATTTCTTCTTCTTCCTTGAGTGATTTGTACATATATATGAATCTTTGATACCTGTACACTCAAAGATATGTTAGATGATAAATTGTTCTCTTGAGAAATACTTTGTTATCATCAAAATTAATGAGGGTCTAAACTTCTCAATCGTTTAGGTTCCAACAATCTCCCCCTTTTTTATGATGACAAATATCCAAGGTTGATGAACAATTTAATTTCAAAATAACATCAAGGGTCTCCCCCTGAATTTAACAATTAAGATATATAAGACAATTCTGGTATTAAGGCGATTGTTGATAAACAAATTCATTTAATTGATCGCAAAAATAAGTAGATATATCAGAGCATATTTTTAACAAAGTGAGATCGGATGCAGATTTTCATTTTTTTTTTTTAAAATTTCATTGTACCAAAATTTAGTGATCATTATTAGATTATTGGGTCAATGAATATCAACGCATTAATAGATATTAGAGCAATGAATAATCATACAAATGCTATGTATGAAATGATATGCATGATACTTCAGTTTTAGTGTATTCATCGGACGGTGAATTTGTTAATCAGACTTTCACGTGTTCATCAGACCTTTCTTTTACTCCCCCTTATGTCATCAGACAAAAAGAGTGTAAAACACATCATAGTCAAAGAATGGCTTAGAAAAATTTGAATATATATAAACAGATAATCAGATATAGGTATGTATAGTCAAATAATCAGAAAAACATTGAATATATATATAAAAATGTGAGAGTACCAAAAAAAAAATTATATCACACAAAAAAAAATAAAAATTTTAAGGGTTTGGTGGAGGTGGTGGAGGTATATTGAGACATTCATATAACAGCTTTAGTGCATTCTCCAGCTTAGTGACTTTCAGGTTAGTGGCCTTCATTTCTTCAAACTCTGCTTTAGGAATGGTGACCATTTCAACTGCAAGAGTAGAAGTAGAAGGTCCAGCTTCTGGTGTAGGTTTCATCTTCTGATGCTCTGCTAGCACCCAGTTGGAAAGCTTCAGTCTCAAGTCCTTCTTTTTTTAAGCCTTTTGAAAGAACGCATCATTTGGTGTAAACCATTTGATGAGACTTCCAAGTTTCCTCTGCTCAGATTCTGACTGAATTCTTCTTCTTTTCTCCACCTCTTCTGGATACAGCAAATCCATGAAGATAGTTTCCTATCTGAAAGCGTCGGCGGTGAAAGCATCAAACTTAGTCCCAGCTTCTTCTCCCCATATCCTTCTGATGAAGTCTCAATGTTTCAGAAGCAAAAGAGAGTCCTTCATTTTCTGCCAGGTATAATCTTCTCAAATTTTCCCTGTCATCTTCTATAAGCACTAGGGGGATGAGGCATGGTAACATAGCTTTGTCTTTCCACGACTTCGACCATTGACTCCAAGTGAATCCAATGTCAAAGTGCTTGGTCACAGCAGCCCATTGGACATATGTCTTCATGTAGTCAAGTGGTCTGATTACTGAGCACCTGAACATATCGTCAAAGTAGACTGTTCCCAGATTAGTGTCAGTAATTCTGCTGATAGTGCCAACTGTTGGAATTGTGGCTTTCTCTATATTGCAGCAGTTTGAGGAGCCAGTTCTCCATTCGTCTTCCTTCAGAGAACTAAGGTAGAACCTTCTGGCATGATCCTCAGTGATCTTAGCAATCGGAAGCTTAGAGAACTCCTTAAGATTATACTTCTTGGGAGCCTTCTCATACTCTGTGAGCCCAATCTTCTTTGAATGGTCGCTTGCCAGAGCGAGTTCTTTCCTTTTCCCAGGGATAGACCAAGGTAGCCACCTTTGTCTGTCTGGTACAATCTTCACTGATACAGACGAAGGATCCCTGAACTGTCTGATTACTTCAATCTTCTTCATCTCAAGACAGTGTGCCATGAAGGTAGCTTCTTCATCTGTGATCCACCTTCTGCATTCTTCCAATGTGAGCGGTTTAGTTTGTGGTAGGGATCTAGGAAGGTCAACAGAGAAGGGAATTGCTCTGCTACCAGGTGCTGGTCTCAATCTTCCTTTGAATGACATCTGAAAGTGGTCTTCTCCATCCTTGAAGGTAGTATTCATCGGAGAGGCAATCTCCAGTCTGGCAGCTCCAGAGGTGAAGGTTTTCAAATGCAATGTAGAGGGACGATTGTAGATGTTGTGATATAACTCATACTTAACAAACCGTGGTTTGTTAATACATGAGACATTCTTCCTTCCACCAAAGTCTGTAGGTTTATGGGTAATGGTGAGAAAAGTGGGAGTGGTTTTGGTGATTGAATAGGTTTTAGGTGTGTAGGGTTTGAAGGGATTAATGAGAGGTACTTTGAATAATAGGTTAAAGGGATGAGAGTGAAGTTTAGAAATGTATGTGGTAAGTGAAGTATTTGAGGAATTTTGTGGTAGGTCGAGGTTGAGTGTATAGGATGATGGTTTGGTAGGTTTAGAGAGGGTAGAGGTTTGTCGGAGGCTCATTCTGGTTTTCTTGGTTTGTGGTTGTGTTTGTGGTTGTGAAACAGACAATGGGGGTGCAGGAATAATATCATGGGCATCAAAGACAGATACTGACTCATCAGCAGTAAAGTCGAGTGCCTTTGGGTTAAGCTCTGAAGACTTAACCAACCTTCTTTTTGTTCCTCTCGGGGCAACAATAGCAGGAGGAGGAGGAGGGACTTGCTTCCCTTGACCGGACACTGAAGCATCTTTTTCAACTGCTGGCCTATACTTTTTCTCCAAGACCTTTCTGATGGGAATTCTATCCTCATCTTCTGGTTCCTCAACAGTAGGTGCAGGAGCCACCTTCTATTTTGTTCTTCTTGTCCCCCTTGAAGGAGATTCAGCAGGTCTCTTCACACCAGCCATTGAGCTTCTGGTGGTTTTCTTTTCAGCTTCTCCTTCCTGTTGCTCTAATTTCACCTTCTTGATCATAGAGCCAGTTATCAGCTGCATTCTGACCAAACTGTTTACTCCAAAAACTTCTGGACGAACAACAGCGCCAACACCAAAGTATTTTTCTTTTTCTTCTGTGTTGATAGAGTCAGTCAGCTTCCTCATAACACCGTCTTTAATCATCATTATGGAGAGAAGAACTCCATAAGGGATAACCTTGACGATATTCTTCTTATCGACACTCTTCCTTGAGAAGACAAGAGCATTTATCAGATTGTTGATAATCAACCTTGGCAGATTGATTTTCTTCCCATCCATGTAGTTTCTCATAATGAACTTTTGCTTGTAGTTCACTATGTCGCTTGAGCCAGCCTTCAGAATCACGCTCTTAGCGATGATTTTGTGCAGTACTCTGTAGTGGCTTTTCAAGTCTTTGGCCGTGGGAGTTATGTTCTTCTTCTTCAATTCACGGTAGTTTTCAAACAGGGCTTCGTTGACGTTTTCCAGTCCTCTGTACGTGTCAACCCAGTTAGCATGGTAACTGATTCCTTCACAAGGGCACTTGATTTTCTGAGCAATAGAGTTGATGGTGAAGCGTAGCTTGAAGCCTCTGATGTGTCCTTCTATGATTTCTCCCGGAAGTAGGTAAGCGTTCCCCCAGAACTCCTTAATAGCATAGCTCAGTAAGTCGACTGGTTCCCAGATGAAGTAATTTTTCCAGCCTAGTTTTTCCAGACCTTCTTCAAAATCAAAACCGTATAGCTTGAAGTTCTTAAAATCAATCCTGTTCTCATTCAGGAGTTTTGCCTCAGAGAAGACATCGATGGCAGCAGTGTATTGCCCAACCTTTCTGTCGGCCAAGGTAGCAGTTGCAGAGAGGGTGATGGAGGTTTTAGGGTTCGAAAACACACAGAGAGAGAGAGAGAGAGAACAGTTTTTGCAAGAAAATGCAGAGTGAAGTGATGGAGCGAAAAATGTGGAGTAGTGGGAAAGTTGGTAGAAAATGGTACAGTCCTTTTTCAAAAAATCGCTTCGTATTTCCACACAAAAATTAAATCAAAAAGAAAAGAAAATAAAGATTCGCCTTTTTATTAAATGCAGACGCCAAAAGAAAAGTAAGATCAAGAAAAAAGATTTTATCGAAAGACATAAATAATTATGACTCAGTAGATGTGATGAGACGCTTATGTCCTTAACACATGTGACACGTGTGGGTGTGCTCGGACGCACGCAACCGATTCACCAGATGATGAGTTATAATGCACATGACAAATAAGATGCTTATTCATATACATGCTTATGCCATACCAGAAGCTGAGATTGTGCATATTATCTGACGCTGAGATTAATCATTCTTCTATAAGATGAAAATTTAAATTTCTTCTTATAAAATTGAATCTATCTTCAGCAAGGGGTTTTGTAAATATGTCAGCCCACTGATGATCAGCGTCTACAAATTTTATTTCGAGAATACCCTTCTGAACATAGTCTCTTATAAAATGATGCTTAATCTCAATGTGCTTGGCTCGTGAATGCAATATGGAATTTTTAGTGAGACAGATTGCAGAAGTATTATCACAAAAGATAGGAATGTTACTCTCTTTTATCAGATAGTCTTCAAGTTGATATTTCATCCACAGAAGTTGAGAGCTGCAACTTGCTGCTGAAATATATTTAGCTTCTGCTGTTGAGAGTGCAATCGTGCTTTGCCTTTTGCTTGACCAAGATACAAGATTTGTTCCAAGGAATTGGCAGCTTCCACTTGTGCTTTTTCTTTCAATTCGGTCTCCAGCAAAGTCAGCATCACAGAAACCTACTAACTTGTAATCTTTTGATTTCTTATAAAGCAAACCAAGATTGGTAGATCCTTGCAAATATCTAAAGATTCTTTTAACAGCACTCAAGTGTGATTCTCTAGGATCTGATTGAAATCTAGCACAGACAGGCCGAACATAATATCGTGTCTTGAAGCTATAAGATAAAGTAGAGATCCAATCATACCTCTGTACATCTTAATGTACCTTTTACCGATTTCATCTTTACCAAGAATGCAGGTGGGAGGCATAGGAGTACACATAGGTTTGCAATCCACCATTTTGAATTTCTTTAAGAATTCCTTGATATATTTGCTTTGATCTATATATATACCATCATTGCATTGTTTGATTTGAATTCCAAGGAAAAACTTCAGTTCACCCATCATGCTCATCTCGAATTCAGCCTGCATTAGCTTAGAAAATTCTTTGCAAAGGCTTTCATTAGTAGCTCCAAAAATAATGTCATCAACATATATTTGAACAATTATAAAGTGCTTGTTTGATATTTTTCTAAAAAGAGTAGTGTCTACTAGACCTCTGGTAAAGCCATTTTTCATTAAAAATGTACTCAGTCTTTCATACCAAGCTCTGGGAGCTTGCTTAAGACCATACAGGGCCTTTTTAAGCTTGAAGACATGTTCTGGAAATTCAATGTCTTCGAATCCAGGAGGTTGTTTTACAAAGACTTCCTCAGTTATAAAACCATTCAAGAAGGCACTTTTCACATCCATTTGATAAAGAATTATATCATGATGTGCAGCAAAAGAAAGCAAAATGCGTATAGCTTCTAACCTTGCAACAGGTGCAAATGTTTCAGTAAAATCAATACCTTCTTCCTGTGAGTACCCTTGAGCAACCAATCTTGCCTTGTTTCTCACAACCTTTCCATCTTCATCAAGCTTGTTTCTAAATACCCATTTAGTACCAATAGCTTGCTTATCTTCTGGTAAGGTAACCAGCTTCCATACATCGTTTCTTTGGAACTGATTCAACTCTTCTTGCATGGCCAGAATCTAGCCTTCATCTTTCAATGCTTGATCAATCGTTTTAGGTTCCATTTCTGAGAGTAGTGCCATATCTGCATGCTCTTTAAAGGAGGATCTGGTTCTTACGCTATCTCCAGGTTTTCCTATGATTTGATCTTTAGGATGATTGGCTTTGTACTTCCAGCTCTTTCTGAATTCAGTTTCTGAAGATTCTTGTGTCTGGTCACCACCGGACGATGAAGATGTAGGTTCACTATTTGTAGTATTACCTATATTTAATTCTGAAAATAATTCATCTAGCTCTGACATGGCTGTGTCAGGCTTCTTGTCATCAAATTTGACATGAATGGATTCTTCCACTGTCATAGTTTCTTTATTGTATATTCTAAAATCTTTAGATCTTTCAGAATATCCCAAAAAGATTCCTTTGTCAGCTTTTGAATCAAACTTACCAAGCTGATCCTTAGTATTTAAAATGTAACACGTACAACCAAATGAATGAAAATATGATATGTTTGGTTTCATTCCTTTCCACAGTTCATATGGAGTCTTCTTCAAAATAGGTCTAATAGAAATTCTATTTTTAATGTAACAAGCTGTGTTTACTGCTTCTGCCCAAAAATGCTTTGCAATGTTAGCTTCATTGATCATGGTCCTGGCCATTTCTTGGAGGGACCTATTCTTCCTTTCTACAACACCATTTTGTTGAGGAGTTCTAGGAGAGGAGAAATTGTGGGAGATGCCGTTATCATCACAAAATTTTTGAAAGCTTTCATTTTCAAATTCTCTCCCATGATCACTTCTAATAGAAGAAATGCAAATTCCTTTTTCATTTTGAACTGTTTTGTAGAATACAGTAAATACCTTGTATGACTCATCTTTGTGAGCAAGGAATCTAACCCATGTCCATCTAGTAAAATCATCAACAATGACTAACCCATATTTCTTTCCAGTTAAAGAGGCTGTCCTTGTTGGACCAAAAAGATCAAGATGCAGAAGCTCAAGTGGTCTAGAGGTTGAAACAACATTTTTTGAATGAAAAGAAGTTTTAACTTGTTTTCCTCTTTGACATGCCTCACAGAGAGCATCGGATTGATACTTAAGATTTGGTAAGCCTCTGACAAGACTGTGCTTGTTTAATTTTGAGATTGATCTCAAATTGGCATGACCCAATCTCTTGTGCCAAATCCATTGTTCTTCGTCAACAGACATGAGACACTTGACATCTTGTTTTGCAAGTTCAGAGAGATCAATTTTGTAAATATTTTGTTTTCCCTTAACAGTAAAGAAAGTAGAGCCGTCTTTCTTGCTTTTTACTAGACATCCAGTTTCTGTAAAGATGACTTCATAACCATTGTCACATAATTGACTTATGCTCAATAAGTTATGTTTAAGTCCTTCAACATATAGTACATTATCAATAGAGGGAAGATAGCCTTTACCAATGCGACCAATTCCAACTATTTTACCTTTCTGGTTTCCTCCGAAACCAACGAATCCAGCTTCTTTTGGCCTTAGTTCTTGGAGCATATGCTTTTCTCCCGTCATGTGACGCGAGCATCCACTGTCTAAGTACCAAGATAGGTGTGTTGACTTTGTTACTAAGCATGTCTGCAACATAGACTATTTTATCTTTAGGTACCCATATCTTTTTGGGTCCTTTCTTGTTAGTTCTTGAAGGAAGCTTATCCTTCACAGTTTTAAAAACAGTACATGCACTTTTCAAATGACCAGGTTTATTGTAGTAAGTATAATGCAAGCATTTACTATGATTATTGGATTTATCAGATGCTGAATCATTTTCTAAAAGAGGTTCATCTGATATATAACCAAGACCATGAGTTGTCGTTTTACTGACACCCCAAATCATTGAAGCTTGCTTGCTACGAGTTATACTCTCTGCAAGAAACTTTTGAAAAGCATATTCATAATAATTTGATTTGCATTTAGGATTTCCTGTAACTTTAGAGCTTTCAGCTTGAGCTCTCGACTGTTGCTTGTTAGTGGTCGACGGTTATCCATCGATGCTAATTTTCGCTTTTAAACCAGTTCTCTTTATTGAGTACAAATTTTTCTTTGTTTAAAGCTTGAAAGTCTTCTGAAAATTTTGAAAATTTCTTTTTCAAATTCTTATACTCAACAGAGAGAGTGGCAGAGTCCTTAAGAAGATCATCGAATGCAAGTTGAAGTTCAGAGTAGGAATCATATATTATTACCTCTTCAATTTCTTCTTCTGAATCAAGGTCAGTGTCTGCCATGAGAGCGAGATTTGCTTCTACTTCATTATCTTCCTCAGATGAGGATAAATTTAGATCTTCCCATGTAGCCATGAGGCTCTTCTTCTTTTTCTTGAAAGAACTTCTTGTGGACTTCTCCTTAAGATTAGGACATTCGGACTTGAAATGTCCAGGCTTTTTACATTCATAGCAAATGACTTGAGCCTTGTCCTTGCTTTCTTTCTTGTCCTTAGTATCTTTCTTCTGAAACTTCCTCCTGAAGTTTCTCTTCTTCCACATTCTTTGTATCTTTCTGGATATAAACGCGAGCTCATCTTCTGATGTGTCAACATCTCCTTCTGAAGCTTCATCTTCTGATTCTTCTTCTTCAGCCTGAAGGGCTTTGGAAGAACTGACTTTATGTTGAGCGACTTTCAAAGCAATAGACTTGCCCTTTTTGATAGGTTCTTCTTCATCTAGCTCAAGTTCATGGGCTTTCAATGAACTCATAAGATCTTCAAGTTGTAGGACATTTAGATCTTTTGCTTCCTGAATAGCAGTGACTTTGGGTCTCCACTGCTTAGTCAAGCTTCTTAAGATCTTTCTAACATGGTCAGGTGTAGTGTAACTTTTTCCAAGGGCCTGTAACCCATGAACAAGTGTTTGAAATCTTCCAAACATGATTTCAAATGCTTTCACCATCTTCCATTTTGAATAACTCGTATTGGCGAACCAACATGCTAGCTTTGGTTTCTTTTACTTGGGCAGAGCCTTCGTGAGATAAAACAAGTGAGTCCCAGATTTCTTTGGCAGTATAAAATTTGCCACATTTATCATATTCTTTTTCTGTCATAGCACAGATAAGAATGAATCTAGCCTTTTGATTGATTTGATATCTCTTTTTCTGTTCATCATTCCAATCTTCTCTGGCTATAGCAACCCCACGAGGATTAGTAGGAGGAATGTAACCACTTTGAACTATATCCCACAACTCAAGTTATTGTGTCTCAAAGAAAGCTTTTATCTTATCTTTCCAGTAATCAAATTTTTCTCCATCGAACAGAGGAGGACGGTTCATATGACCACCTTCAGTAGACATGTTCACAGTAGGATCTTTTCTCTTAACACTGTTAAGTGCTCAACCAAGAGGCCGAGCTCTGGTACCAACTGAACATGAACACAAGAAGGGGGGTTGAATTGTGTTAAAAAACTTTTCGCAAACTATACGTAAAAACTTCAACACAGGTTGTTCAAAACTGTTTGTATATCAGATGCAGAGAATTAAACCAGGTCAGATCTGCGTAAATTAAACAGTTTATAAAAACTTGTTTTACTGAGCAAGGTAAAGATAAATAATGTAAAGCAGTAAAGGATGAGACTCAGAGATTTATACTAGTTCACCACCAACTGGTAGTTACGTCTAGTCCCTTCGTTCCTGAAGGATTTTTCACTATAATCAACTGATTACAATTTCCTCAAGAGCATTCTTCTGTCACAAACTTGACAGTACTCTCAACTTCTCAAAACGACTCAGTGCAGTCGAGCCTTTGAGGAATAGAGCCTTTACTAAGCCAAATACAGTTTACAAAAGAGATTATACTTTTGAATACAATCAAAATAACTCTCACAGAGAGGATGAAAAGATTAAGCTCAAAACAGAATGGCTTTCTAAAAGAAAGTATAAGACGCTGAGTTCAGTTCTATTGTAGACCAGAAACTTGGCACGAAACTTGATTGCTCACTTGAGTAATATTGCTTTCAGAATGAAGTTTCTTCACAGTTTTTTTCAACACGTCTTCAATGAATACCTTGGGGTATTTATAGGAGTCTTCAAGGGTATTACCGTTGCAGTAAAAATATCTCCTTTCCATTGAGTGAGGTAATTTGAAATGTAGTCCTTTTCTTCCTTTCCAGAGAATATCAGAATAGCACACATTACCGTTTTCGTACTATCTGCTATTTGCAATTGCCTTGTACGATTTTGTCTTATGCTAAAGGTGTCACCTTTGCTTCCTCGTACATCAAAATGAGCGCATAAAATCAAATTCGAATTCCGTTCCAGAACAGTCTGAGGCTAAGAGCAAAAACGTGATCATCACGTGCTTCATTAAAGAGATCAGACGCTCGCTCAGAGGACGGACACTCGCAGCAATTGAGTATTCCACGTGTCAAGGAGTACCACTGTTGGATGCTTGCTGTTAGCAAGACGCTGAAGTGAGTTCGGATGTTGACACTAGTGGATTGTATTCAATTCTTTTGTAAATTTCTTCTTCTTCCTTGAGTGATTTGTACATATATATGAATCTTTGACACCTGTACACTCAAAGATATGTTAGAAGATAAATTGTTCTCTTGAGAAATACTTTGTTATCATCAAAATTAATGAGGGTCTAAACTTCTCAATCGTTTAGGTTCCAACAACACCTATAATGGAAGTTGGTCGAGCGATCAAATCCAAAACTCATTCCTAAATTCATTGGACCCTATAAATTCTTCGTCATATAGGTCCCTTTGCATATCAGATAGCTTTATCACCTTCCTTGTCTGATATTCACGACGTCTTTCACGTCTCGTAGTTGTGAAAATATGTTTCTAACTCATCTCACGTTATTGAACCTGACGTGATTTAGCTGAGAGATGACTTGTCTTTCGAAGTATTCTCTGCAAGGATCGTCGATAGGAAGGCCAACAGCCGAAGAACAAGGATATTCAACAATTCAAAGTGATTTGGGACCAGAAGACAGGTGATACGACTTCGGAGCTGGAAGAGAGGATGAGAGAGCAGTGCCCAGTTTGTTTTCTTAGCTCATACCTGACTTGTAGTTTCGAGGACAAAACTATTTTTAGAGGGGGAGTATTGTAACATCCGTATTTTGATAAGTAAGTGATTGAATTAAATCAAGATCAAATTGAATTTAAGAATTAATATTTTATATTAATTCATGGTTCGAATATCGTCGAAAAATTCTAACGAAGTTTAAATCGCGTTTGAATCGCCAAGGCGATTTTATGAGATAAAATTTTAAATGAATCCCGATTTCGATGAAAATCGAATCATAACTTTTCGTGATTATTTTTGAATGTTTGATAGTGTTTTTATTATTTATAATTAAATATTATCACACGATGAATTAATTTCTAGTTAAATTAATTTTCGCGAGTTTATCGGTAACGCGGGTTTTTCGACGCCGTGTTTTAACAATCCTTAGACTCTAGAATTAGAGGGTAATCATGAGAGATGGGAGATTAGATATTTGAACTAGTTGATGGGATTAGCATCTCATAAAGTGCTAGGTGTCACCTTTTTGTGGTTAAAAATTTTTATGCATCTTAAGTTTATTTTTAACCAAGTGTTTACTTAAGTTAAATTTTTTCTCTATCCCTTCCCTTTTAAATGGGCTGCAGCCGAACCCCCCTCCCACTCTCTACTTTCATTTTGTTTCTTCTTTTCCATCCTAGAGAGAGAAAGCTCCAAGTTTATCTATGGTGGCCCATCTTCATCTACTTCCTTGATGCACTTTCTTCTCCAAACTTCAACCAAGCTTCTCCCTAATTTCTTGTTCTACTCAACCCTTCCTTCCAAGCTTTGTAGGTGAGAAAAAAACCAAAATTTTCCCCCCAAATTCAGCCCCTTGGCCGCGAGCTACATAGGAGGTGTAGGATGAGTTTCCTTTCTTCAATTCTTGTTTTTGTGTCTTGTTATAAGCTTGATCATGATCAATGAGGAGATGAGCACTCCATTCCCAAAATTCTTGGAACCCTAGGCAAATCCTAAGGGGAAAAGAGGGAAGATGTGATCCTCAAGTGAATCAATGTAATTAATTGATGTTCTTAGCTTCTTTGATGTTGTTGTTGTTGCATTGGGTGATAGTTTTGGAACTAGACTATTATTTGGGTATTGTTCTTGATGGGAACCTATTCTTGAAAGAGGGGTTAGTGATGGTTGCCTTGTGAATTATTTAATTGGTTGATGGTTCTTGCTTTTAGTTAGTATAATTGTTAGTATCATAGTTGGAATTTTGGAATTAAAAGAGTTAGGGAATTTATTGAAAACCCTTGTTCTTGAGGGACTTGGAAATAGTTTTGGGTATGGATTAGACTTTCTCTTGAGTTTTAGTTTGTTGTTTTGTGAAATAAATTTCATATGAATTGATGTTGTTTAATTGTTTTGGAAGTTTGCAAATTGTCTCCTGATTTTTGGGTGTTAGCCGCGAGCCCCTAGAGGGTTTGAGGGAGAATTTTTTTGTGTTTTGGCTTATATTAATTGCATTGGATTGTTGTTAGGTTTTGGAAAGAATTTAGAAAGAGTTTGACTGGAGTTTGAAGTTGTTAGTTTTGACTTGAATCAAAGATTGAAAGGATTTTTATAAAACCCTTGATTCTTGAAGAAGTGTAAATTGTTCTTGGCCTTGATTAATGTTATGTTTTGTGAAATGGTTTGTTGCTTTGTGAAAGAATAAATGATTTGAGATGGTGTTGTCTTGAGTTAGCATAAGTTTGAAAATTTGAGTTGTTTTGGATTTTTAGTCTTTAGAACCTTATCCTTTTAATTAGTTATTAATTCTTCAAGTGTGTGTATGTTTTAATAAATTGAAAGTTTTGCAAATTTTTTTTAAGAAGAGAAGGGTGTGGCCGAGAGCTCCACAAGTGTGGGGGAGAAAAATAATTTTGCGTGTTCTTAGCTTTAATTAAGTATATTGGGTTGTTGAGTAAGTTTGGAAAGATTTGGAAATGGTTTGCTTAGTTTGAAAGTTGTTTTGATGATTTAAGGCAATGAAACACTTAAGGCAAAATGGATTCTTGTAATCCCAAAAGCCAAGTGGAGCCTTGATTAAGCTTTTTGAGAAAATGAATTTGATTGTGGTATTGTCCCATGTTTTAAGTTTTTAAATAAATTGAGTTTTAGTTTTTAAAACCTTATTCTTTTAATTGTTTGATTAATTTTTCAAGTGTATGTAATTTCTTAAAACAAGTATTTTAAAATGTGTATTTTGAGTATAAGTGATTGGTTAGTAAGGGGTTTGGGGCTTCGAGAGCCTAGGGGCTAGGATTGAAACCTTGCCAAGGAGATTAGAAATTAGATTTATGTCTAGATTGTGCTAAGTTTCACTGTGGTGTTAGGGCTCATAGATTCTGAGTTCGTACGATGTGGGATCGAGGATCGAGGAGTACGTGGACACGCGTGGCTTGGAGTTTCGGTAAGGGCAACTCTTAGATATGGATAGGTTTAATATTTATTTTCTGTCGAAATGCGAAGAAGTTTGAGAACCTCAGGGTTCAAAGTGAGGGTCTCGTACCCCTTCGACTTTTAGTTCCTAAAATTTTATTTATACTAATTATTTAGTGGGCTTGTCTACAAGTGGTTGGCTGCTGTCCCCAACCCCCCACACTTATTTGATTACCTCTTTTTTAGCTCCACCGAGTTGCAAAGGGACGACTTGCTGCTTATCTGTGATGATGATGATTATTATGTGAATTGTTGTGGTTGTGGAATGGTGGCTGAAATTGAATTTGTTGTGAGCTTGAATTTGATGACGTGACGTGTTTGCATGTATGCTTAAATTGTGTTAAGATATATGTTGTGGTTGTGGAATGGTGGATAATTGAATATTTATTTAATTATGCCATGTCGAAATATCATGTGCATTGATATGTCATTGGAGTTGGTGAAGTGCATTGGCATGCATGAAGGTGACTTCGATCTGGATAGTGCCGGAATGGGGATTCAGTATCGTTGTAGCCTATAGTGGGACAATCCCAGACCTGAATAGTGTCGAAATGGGGATTCAGTGTCGTCAGGGTGATCCCAGACCTGAATAGTGCCGGAATGGGGATTCAGTGTCATTCGAGTGTTCCTAGACCTGAATAGTGCCGGAACAGGGATTTAGTGTCGTTAGGACGGCCCTAGATCAAAATAGTGTCGGAATGGAGATTCAGTATTATTGGGGAATTTCGGAAATCATAAACAGTGGCATGTAGTTGCATTTGCAGACATTGGTGCATTCTTACTGAATTGTGTGTTATGTTATGATGTGTTATATTATATTTGTGTATTTAAGAAGTTGACCCTTGCCCGTGGTTCTTTCAATTGATGATGGTAACCTAGATGCTGATGGACGTGGTGGAGATCCCGTCGATGACGACATCGTCGGAGGTGACCTTTGACTTTCTTCACATGGAAATTCCCTCGGTCTGGAGTTCAGCCCCACTTCTGGCTGAGATGGATGCACAAGAGGCGTGTTAGAGACTCTTCGCGTAGGTGGACTGAGGAGGATCCGTCAGAAGACTTGGGTAGTGATGCGTAGTGGTTGATCGAGGACGTCTGATTATCTTGTATATAGTTTTGGTTGGTGATCAGTCAGCCTAACTTGTTAGTCTTTTGTGATATTTGTTAGATAGGTCTTAAGGTTTACCTTTTGGAGCAGCCCTCTGCGTGGGTAACTGCCGGGAGTACCTTAGAAGTATGACTACACTTGTCAGAGTTTTCATATTTTAGGTGTACTCCTACTTGTGCATATTTGTTTACTGTTTTCGGTATGTAAAACTCTTCAACTGGTTATCTTTTGGGAGTGTGTGTGTGTATGTCTAATTTTAGTTGTAATAGTCTTTTGCATCTAGAATTCCGCCATGTTTCTAAAATGCTGTGGATACTCTGATTGTGTTTTATGAAAGACTATTGTTTATAAAAAGAAATTTTTTTTACCACAATTTCCAAAAGACAAGAAGAGTATCACTTTACAAAACTTCATTGCGTTAGAGTTTGTCCTAGTTTAGTAGCGCTCTGGAAACGGGTCGTTACAATAGTGGTATCAGAGCGATTCGGTTCTAACCGGACTGTGTATTGGGTCATTAAGCTGGTCACTGTGCCGGGTTTTGTTTCGTCGGGTAGCTAGTTGTGTTTGTGTTATTTTTGTTTGATGAACGAAGCAGCTTTGCTTAAAATTTGTTGGATTGTTTCTTGATGGAAGCAATGTGTGTTAACACATCACTTGAGTGTGAGGTTCTGATTGGTTTTTGGACCTTGTAGGAATCTAATGCTACCTCGTAGAGACCATACGTTTAGACCGAGATGGCGGCGGCTATGGTACAACAACCTGCTACTGCGACCCAACAATCTGCTGCTATGGCTCAACAGACTGCGACCATGAACCAACATAATCTGCAGCAACAACAGAGGGTCGAGAGGAATGCGGAGGCTAGAGGACTGGCTGATTTTCGCAAGCATGATCCACCGAAGTTCTTTGGTGAACCAGATTCGGACAAGGTAAATCTGTGGTTACAGGAGATAGAGAAGATTTTTGAAGCGCTCCACTGCCCTGAGAACGTTAAGGTGAATTATGCATCTTACTTACTGCTGGGAGATGCTGAGTACTGGTGGAAGGGAATCAAACAGATGTTGACGGCTGAGCATCAGGAGATTAGTTGGGAGATCTTTCGCAGGAGATTTTTGGAGAAGTACTTTCCGGAGACTGCAAGGATGGAGAAGGAGCAAGAATTCCTTCATCTGCATCAGGGCAACATGTTAGTATCAGAATATGCTTCCAAGTTTGAATCGCTTTCAAGGTACTTCAGTCCATTTCGTGATCGGGCAGATCAGAATTGGTTGAGCAATAGATTTCAGTGGGGACTAAGATTCGACATCCAGAAGTCTGTGGTGTCCCTGAGAATTCGGAACTTCCAAGAGTTGGTTGATAGATGCATCGAGGTGGAAGATATGAGGAACCGCAAGAGAAAGGATGGTGCAGGCGGGCCTATCAGATCGCAGAATCAAGGACAGGGGAATGGTCAGAAAGAGAAACAGCAAAAGAAACCCTACAACAGGCCTTAGGAGAACAACTAGGGGCAATACTGCCTGATGGCCTACGACTCTGGTGGTGGGAGTCAGAACAAAGGAGAACAGATTTGCTATCGCTGTGGAAAATCGGGGCATATTGCCAGAAATTGTCCTGCAAGAGATGGAACATGTTTCAACTGCGGCAAACCTGGACATTTAGCAAAGGACTGCAAAGCTCCAAGGACGGAACCGAGAGTGAATGCTACAGAGGCAAAGAGGAAGCGTCAGGCTACCAAGGGCAGAATCTTTTGTATGGACGGCAAAGAAGCAGAGCAATCAGATGATCTGAACCAGGGGAATTGTGGAATTGAGGGTAACTCCCGTCTATCTACTTCGATTCTAATGCCGCACACTTTTTATTTCTTTGGATTGTGTGAGCTGATTGAAATTGCCTGTGACTATTTTATCTTTCGACTTAGTAGTGGCTACTCCAGCTGCTAAGATTTTAGTTTCTAATGCTGCATGTCTTCGTTGTGTAGTGATTGTTGAGTGTAGAAAGTTCTTGTTAATTCGATTTGCATATCTTTAAAAAGTCTCGACATTATTCTCAGAAAGGACTGGTTCTCGTACCACCATATCTTTTTGGACTGTGCTGAAAATCGTAGTTTTCTTGATCCTGAAGTTTCCAAATTCCCTTCTAATTCCAAATTCCCTTCTAATTCCATTGGAGTTCAGCCCCACTTCCGGCTGAGATGGATGCACAAGAGGCGTGTTAGAGACTCTTCGCGTAGGTGGACTGAGGAGGATCCATCAGAAGACTTGGGTAGTGATGCGTATTGGTTGATCGAGGACGTCTGATTATCTTGAATATAGTTTTGGTTGGTGATCAGTCAGTCTAACTTGTTAGTCTTTTATGATATTTGTTAGATAGGTCTTAAGGTTTACCTTTTGGAGCAGCCCCCTGCGTGGGTAACTGCCGGGAGTACCTCAGAAGTATGACTACACCTGTCAGGGTTTTCATATTTTAGGTGTACTCCTACTTGTGCATATTTGTTTACTGTTTTCGATATGTAAAACTCTTCAACTGGTTATCTTTTGGGAGTGTGTGTGTGTATGTCTAATTTTAGTTGTAATAGTCATTTGCATCTAGAATTCCGCCATGTTTCTAAAATGCTGTGGATAGTCTGATTGTGTTTTACGAAAGACTATTGTTTATAAAAAGAAATTTTTTTTACCACAATTTCCAAAAGACAAGAAGAGTATCACTTTACAAAACTTCATTGCGTTAGAGTTTGTCCTAGTTTAGTGGCGCTCCGGAAATGGGTCGTTATAGTATCGTTCTCTAGTAGTGGTACAACTACCCTGTACAATTGTCGTTCTAACAGCCGGGACATGTCGCTAGATCACAGTGGTACAACTGCTCTACACTCATAACTTTTTCATAACAACCGGGGCGTATCATTCGACAGCTTTCGTACAACCGCTCTGTACAAACGTATTTGTGACAGCCGGGATGTATCGCTATCTCACAGTGGAACACCGCTCTGTACAACTATCTTACTAGAACCATTATAATTCAATAGTTCTACAACCTTATCCGTAAGGTTCAATTCAAAAATCAAGTTGAAAAGACATTTCTAAGGGATTCCTATGATATCCTTTTAGTTCTATAAAGATTAGAACACTAAAATCAAGATTTCTAGCCTTAAAAGCCTCTTGAAAGTGAAAAAAATCACAATTCTGCATGACAGGGCACGCTGTGTCTTGCGCGCAGGGTGCGCTCACGTGCTTTTGACACCATTTGGTTCTGTTTCCTCACGCGTGTTCTGCGTGTTCCTGGACCTGTGTCACACGTGCAGGACACGCTGGAGCGCTTTTGCCCCTTTTTGGTTCTGTACGCGCACCGTGCACGTTCTGCAAAATTTTGTAGAAAACCAGTTTTTCTACATAATCCCACTTCCAACTTTAACTCCTCCTCATTCCAAACCAATTCCAATCAAAATGGGTCTCAAAACAAGGATCAAAACATGAAAATTATGAGAGCTGATTCAACATAACATCATGAACAAGAACATGCTTTAAGCATCCCAAAATTCATCAAATACGAGCAACATTTACCAAACCCATTTCCCACTCTCATGATTTTCCAAAATCCCAAATACCAATCAAGGAATCACACAACATGAAGGGAAATGAAAACCCTAACGGTGGTCTTATGGTTGCCCACCACCTAAGGGAAGAAGAACTCACACCCAAATCGAAGAACTTGAGCCAATGTGAAGAAGCTTTGGTCTCCTTCCTCTTCTTCCTCTTAAATCACAGTTTTCCTCCTTCTTCTCCTAGGGCTTCACCAAATCTTCTACCAGGTGCCCAATACTCAACCCCAATCTTCTTCTTTAAGCAAGGATTGAATAGATCACACAAATGTCTCTCTAATCTCTCTCAAAATCCCTAAACCCTAACCTTTTTCTTCTTTTCTTTCTTCTTTCTTTTTCTACAGCATCAAAAACACGAGGGAGGGAGTGTGAGAGAGGGAGCTGGGCATGGATGAGTGAGAAGGAGAAGAGGGAAATGTGGGTTTCCTAGTTTACCCCTATTTTACTAAAGCATCTCACCATTATGCCATTCCTTTTACTAAAAATTCTCATTTAACCATTACTAAATACACACCCCTAAATTACTAAATAACGCCCAGTTTAATTACTCAACAATCAATTTAAAGATAATAGGTTCTAAATTAATGAAGCTAAACAATTAAATTAGGCGGACGTTACACTATTACCCACCTTTTAAAAAATTTTGTCCTCAAAAATTAGACAAAACTTATACCTATTGAAACAAGTACGGATACAGGTCTCGCATTTCCTCTTCGATCTCCCAAGTAGCTCCTCAGGAGTAGATCCTTCCCAGATGATCTTAACCAAGGGAACGGTCTCATTTCTTAGTGTCTTGATGTTGCGGTCCACAACTTGTACCTACATACGCTGGTTTGTCAAATCTAATCTTTGTTGTACCAACTCATGATCCAAAGGTTGATAAGGATCAGGAATGTAATATTTGAGCTGTGACACATGGAACACATTATGTAGGTTTGACAAGGATGGAGGCAGAGCTATTTGATAGGCAACAGAACCGGCTCTTTGAAGAATTTCAAAAGGACCGATATAACGAGGACACAACATTTTGGCCCGGAGTGCCCTACCAATGCCTATCATAGGAATGACCTTTAGGAACACTTGCTCTCCCTCTTCAAACTCAACAGGTTTTCTCCTTCTATCGGTATAAGTTTTCTGCTAACTTTGAGCAGTCCTCAGCTTATCCCTAATCTTATGAATTTGATAAGTGGTCTCTTGGATTAGGTTTGGCCCTAATAGCCGTTTCTCACCTACCTCAAACCAACATAGAGGGGTTCTACATTTGCGACAGTAAAGTGCCTCACATGCGCCATGTTTATGCAAGAATGGTAGCTGTTTTTATAAGCAAACTCTATCAGAGGTAAATGCTCATCCAAACTTCCACCATCATCTAACACAAAAGCTCTACGCATGTCCTCTAAGGGTTATATGGTATGCTCCGTCTAGCCATCCGTTTGGGGATGATAGGTGGTATTAAGACTCAACCTAACCCCTAAGGCTTGTTGGAAAGACTTCCAAAACCGAGAGGTGAACTTAGGATCTCTATTAGAGTCAATGCTAGTGGGTACTCCATGGAGTCTAACAATCTCTCTAATATAGATCTTAGCTAACCTATCAGTGTTTTAAGTAGACTTAATCGGGAGAAAGTCAGCAGATTTGGTCAATCTTTCCACAATGACCCAAATGGAGTCATATCCGAACTATATTCGAGGCAAGCCTGCCACAAAGTCCATGGATATGCCTTCCCATTTCCATGTTGGGATCTCTGAGGGTTGAAGCGAATCTGATGGCCTTTGATGTTCTATTTTTCGTGTTCTGGCAAACCAAACACTGAACTACAAACTCACCTACATCATTTCTTATTCTCGGCCACCAATATCTTTGCCTAAGGTCGTGGTACATTTTGGTAGAACCAGGATGTACCGAGAATCCACTCTTGTGAGCTTCGTCAAGAATCTGATTCTTGATTGTTTCGTCCCTAGGAATACAATCGTTTGACGAAAAAGAATTGTATCATCACTAGCTTCGGAGAATCTGGGATGATGTCTCCTAGCTACAATTCCTCATCTAAACTTTGGGCATACCTAATTTGATCCCTAAAATCACAAGTGATTTTTAAATGACTCACCATTAGGCTATCCTCTCTTGAGATCATTCCTTAATTCAAATCCCTAAAGGATTCTAGCAATTCCATCTCTTTAATCATCACCGAGGAGACATGAAGAGATTTCCTACTTAAAGCATTGGCAACTACATTCGCCTTGCCTGGGTGGTACTTCAAATCAAAGTCATAATCCTTAAGAAACTCTACTCATCTCCTTTGCCTCATATTCAGCTCTTTCTGATCAAACAGATATCTTAAACTGTTATGATCACCGAATATTTCAAATAGGGCACTATATAAATAATGCCACCAGATTTTCAAGGCAAAGACTATCGCTGCTAGCTCTAGGTCATGAATAGGGTAGTTTTCCTTATGGGGCTTTAACTGCCTAGACACAAAGGCTACCACTTGCCTATTCTGCATGAGAACACAACCCAATCCCTTTTTAGAAGCGTCGCTGTAAACATAAAATCCTAGGGTCGACTCAGGGATAATCAAAATCGGTGCAGTGGTTAGCCGAATTTTGAGCTCCAAGAAACTGTTCTCATAGCTCTTATCCCACACAAAAGGTTGTTGTTTATGGGTTAACCGGGTTAATGGAACAACTAACTGAGAAAACCCTTCTATGAACCTACGGTAATACCCAGCCAGTCCAAGAAAACTCCTAACTTCAGTAATGGTATTTGGTCGCTCCTACTCGAGAACGGCTTCTACCTTACTAGGGCTGATTGCCACTCCTGCCTGAGAAATGACGTGTCCTAAGAATTTGACCTCTGAAAGCCAAAACACACACTTTTCTGGCTTTGCAAATAAGCTTTTCTCCCTAAGAGTACTTAAGGCGATTCTAAGATGTTCCTCATGTTATTGAGGGTCATTAGAATACACAAGTATATCATCTATGAATACCACGACAAACCTATCAAGGTAAGGCCTGCAAATTCTGTTCATGTAATCCATGAATATGGCTGGAACATTTGTTAGACCAAAAGGCATAACAATATACTTATAATGGCTATACGAGTCCTAAATGCGGTAATTGGCACATCCCCAGCCATGACTCTGATTTGGTGGTATCCCGACCTCAGATCAATCGTAGATAATACCGAAGCTCCCCTAAGTTGGTCTAATAGATCATCAATCCTAGGAAGTGGATACTTGTTCTTGACTGTAACTTTATTGAGTTGTCTATAATCTATACACAACCTCATACTACCATCTCGCCTCTTCACTAGGAGGATAAGTGCTCCCCAAGGTGAAGCACTGGGCCTATTGAATTGCTTAGCAATCAAATCCTCTAATTGAACCTTAAGCTCTTGCAATTCTAGAGGCGACATCCTATAGGGGGCTATAGAAATAGGTCCCACTCCTGGGATCAGCTCTATGGAAAATTCAACTTCCCGCTCAATAGGTAGAGAAGTAATCTCATCTGGAAACACATCCAAAAATTCATTAATTACTGGAATGGTTGTCAAGTCTAAACCGACCTCTGTAGTTGAAGAGAGTAACAAAATCTATCCTAAGTGTCCTTCAACTAGACATTGATTCAACTGGGATACACTAGTTATCCCTTCTAGACACACTTGGTCAGAAATCGACTGTACAGATGGGAACTCAATAGTTTTGCAAAAACAATTCAAGATAACTTGGTTGGCCAAAAGCCAATCCATGCCTAGGATTATGTCTATCCCTTTCAAAGGTAAACATACCAAGTTGACCGAAAACATCCTTTCTTGAATCACGAGAGGACAATTCTCGCATATCAAAGAAGTAGAAATACTACCTTTCGTTGGTGTTTGGACATGCAATGGGAAGGATAAAGAAGAAAGGTACAATTCCAACCTCTGAGCACACTTACAAGGAATAAAAGAGTGTGTGACACCAGAGTCATACAAAACAACTAGGGGGTTATCATGTAAGAAACATGTACCTTTGATCAGATTTTCCACACCCTTAGCCTTCTTGCCACTCAAGGTGTAGATACGTCCTTGGACTGGATCATTAGGCTTAGAACCCACTCTTGACTTGACCATGGATAATCCTTCATATAGTGGCCTGGTCGTTGGCATAGGAAACAAATGTCCCATCCCACCATACATTCCCCTTTGTGGTTCTTTCCACAAGTAGGGCATTCTTTGGGCTTAGAAGCCTCAGAATGTTGTACTTGCTTCCCCTCGTTACGATTTTCTTTTGCTTTCAATTGTGGTGAAGTCTTGTTCTCATCTTTCCTTTTCTGCCACTTCAGTTGCCTCTTATCATATAGCTTCCTAAAACTCTTTTCAACGACATAATTCTTGTGAACCATGGCAACATAACTTGTGAAGTCTATATGAGCTAGATTATTCTAAATATCCCTCAAACCCCACTTGAACTGGTTGATCTTCCAACCTTCATCCGGTACGAATCGAGCATTAAAGGAGTATCTCGCCAATTCCTCAAATTTGGCCACATACTCGGCTACAGTTGACTCTCCTTGTTGCAAGTGAATGAATTCTCTATCTTTTTTCTCCCTGATGGTCTAAGGGAAATACTTTTCTAGAAAGATAGTTCAGAAATGCCCCTATTCTAGGGGTATCCCCTCAGCCAACAAGTAGGCCTTCGCTCTACCCCATCAATTCTTAGCTTCTTCCTTTAGCATATGTGTGGCGAAAGTGACTTTCTGCTCCTCCGTACACTGAACCACTTTGAAGATTTTCTCCATTGTCTTCAACCAATACTGGGATACCATGGTGTCGGAACCTCCAATGAAGGTTGGGGGATTGAGCTTATGGAACTTGAAGAACGTACAGTTAGGATCTTTAGGTTGAATAGGTGGGGGTGGAGGCGGAGGTTATTGTGGGGTTTGCTGTTGTGTATGGATGAAATGATTCACCAAATTATTGGTAGCAGTAGCTTGTTCCCTCATCAACTGCATCATTTCCAACCATCTAGCTTCCTCAGTGTTTCGCCTATATAGTCCTCTCCTTGGTCTTCCAGCCCCGTCTGCCATATTCTGTATACACGGTATAAAGTATTAAACTGATCAGGCTTAATAACCCATACTAAGTACAAGAATACAGAGAGGAATTCTCGAATAACAGAAAGTCCATGCTAATTGACCACAGTCCAATCAAGCTTGAACCGCTCTGATACCAAAATATAACACCCAAACTTCAATTTTAATTGAAAGCACGTTAAATTACATCAAAGTACAAGAATTACTAAAAATTTTAAAACTTATTTAATATGTACAAGTCCAAACTTTTAATGTAATGATAAATCTAACATTAGCTTACAACGCCCAAACTTTTAACACTAGGCCCTCAGCACTGCCTAGTCCTCCTTTGGTACCTACGGAAAAATAAAAAGGAAAAGGGTGAGATTATAAAATCTCAGTGAGTCATTCACAGACCCCTCACCAACACAAGGAATAATCAATAATAATATCCAATCACAACATTATTAATAAACATGAAATTTCTGAACGTGAACACAAGAAGGGGGGATTGAATTGTGTTGAAAACTTTTCGCAAACTTTAAGTTAAAAACACTTTAGAACACTGGATTTTGAATCTATTTGAAATCGGATACTGGAGTAAGACCAAACGCTAGAAATAAAGTTTATGACAACTTGTTTTTATGCGCAAGATAAACGTAAGTATAAAGCAGTAAAGCAAGAGACACAGAGATTTATACCAGTTCACCACCAACCTGGTAGCTACGTCTAGTCCCTTCGTTCTTGAAGGATTTTCCACTATAATCAACTGATTACAAATTTCCTTAAGAGTATTCTGCCATCACAAACTTGACAATACTCTTAACTTCTCAAAATGACTCAGTACGTTCGAGCCTTTGAGGAACAAAGCCTTAACTAGGAAATACAACTTTCACAAAGATTGTTTTGAATACAATCAAAATAACTCTCACAGAGAGGATGAAAAGATTAAGCTAAAAAACAAATAACTTTGTAAAAGAAAGAATATCAGACGATGAGGTTTAGTTCTTATTGTCCAGAAACTTGGCACGAAACCTGATTGCTTACTTGAGTAATAGCTCTTTCAGAATATAGCTTCTAGCAGTTTTTGGCAACGTTCTTCAATGAATACCTTGGGGTATTTATAGGAGTCTCTGAGGGGTATTACCGTTACAGTAAATTTCAGCTCCATATCATTGAGTGAGATAATTTGAAATGCTGTCTTTTTCTTCCTTTCCAGAGAATATTAGAGTAGTACATATTACCGTTTTTGTACTATCTGCTTTTCACAATTGCCTTGTATGAATTTTGTCTTATACCAAAGGTGTCACCTTTGATACCTCGTACATCAAAATGAGCGCACAAAATCAAATTCGAATTCCGTTCCAAAACAGCTGAGGTAGAAGAGCACAAACGTGACCATCACATGATTCATTAAAAGACCAGATGCTCGCTAAGAACAGGAGACGGATGCTCGCAGCAATTGAGTAATCCACCTGTCAAAGAATAACACTACCGGATGCTCGTTATACACAAGACGCTGGAGTGAATCGAATGCTGACACACATGGAATGTATTCAATATTTGTGAGTTTTTTCTTCTTGCTTGAGTGAGATAAAACATAAGAGATTTTAATACCTGCAAACTCAAAGACTTATAGGAAGATACTTTGTTATCATCAAAATTAATGAGGGTCTAAACTTCTCAATCGTTTAAGTTCCAACAATCTCCCCCCTTTTTGATGATGACAAATATCCAAGGTTGATGAACAATTTGATTTCAAAAAATAATTTCAAGGGTCGCCCTCTGAGTTCAACAACTCAAATAAAATTAAATAATTCAAGTATTACTGCAATTTTTAATAATCATATCATTTATTGTGATCGCAAAAATACATAATAACATCAGAACATATATTCAATTAGACGTGGGGATCGGATGCTGAAATCATTGTACCAATATAATAAACCAATAGATATTAACGATTATCAGAGCAGTGAAGCTTATAGAGTATCAAAGCAATTTAGAAATATGCTATGTATGATTTATTCATGAAATGTATGATACTTCAACATGTCCATCGGACTTTGAACGTGTTCATCGGATCTTTCTTTTACTCCATCTTTTGTCATCAGACAAAAAGAGTGTAAACCACATCATTGTCAAAACAGTAAGATATAATACTAGAAAAATTTGAAGATAAAATGCCAGACCATAGAAATATAATAGTACCAAGTAAGCAGAATAATTGTTTCAAAATGATACTAAGTGCAAAATATACTTGTACCAAAAAAAAAATTATCACACAGTACCAAATAAAAAAATAAAAACAAAGTGTTTAAGGGTTTGGTGGAGGAGGAGATAGTAGTTGATTGAAGCGTTCTAAGAGAAGATTCACAGTGCTTTCCAACTGATGCAGTTTCTGATTGGTAGCCATAATGGCTTCAAATTCTGCTCTAGGCAGTATAACCACATCAGCATTTGCAGGTGCAGGCTCCGCTTCTGGAACAAGTTCAACAGTTTCTGGTTTCAGCTTCTGGTGCTCTGCTAGCTCCCAGTTGGACAACTTCAATCTTAGCTCTTCCGTTTCTCAACTTCCATAGCCACTTCCCATTTCTGCACATTCTCTTCGGGATACAACAAACTCATGAAGATAATTTCCCTGTGCTTGATCAGATCTTCAACAAAAGCATCAAATTTCATACCAGCAGCTTCTCCAAAAATTCTTTTAACAAAGATTCCCATTTTATCAAAAATTTGTGGAGTCCTTCATTTTCAGCAAGATACAATATTCGCAGATTCTCCTTATCATCATCTTCAATATCCTGAGGCACAAAATGAGGCAAAATGGGTTTGTCTTTCCAAGACGCAGTCATTTGACTCCAAGTGAAACCAATATCAAAATATTTGCAAACAGTAGCCCATTGGACATAAATCTTCATAGCATTCAGAGGCCTGATCATAGAACACATAAACATACCATCAAAATACAATGCTCCAAGATTAGTGTCAGGTACCCTAGTGATAGAGCCGACTGTAGGAATGGTTGATTTTTCTGCATCACAGCAGCTAGAGGAGTCAGTTCTCCATTCATCTATCTTTAGAGAATTCAGGTAGAATCTCCTAACATTGTCTTCACACAACTCCTTAAGCTCAGAGAATCCTTTGAGATCATATCTCCGAGGAGCCTTCTCATATTCCTTCAGTCCAATTTTACTGAACAATATTTTCTCAGGAGCTGGTTCCTTCATTTTTCCAGGAATAGACCAAGGCAACTACCTTTGTCTATTAGGTACAATCTTGACAGAAGCTGAAATAGGGTTTCTATATTGACGAATAAGCTCAAGCTTTTTCATCTCCAGGTAATGAGTCATAAGGGCTACTTCTTCATCTGTTATCCACCTTTCGTATTCCTCAAGAGTAAGAGGTTCATTCTGTGGTAGGAACCTGGGAAGATCAATAGAGAAAGGAATTGTTCTGCTGTTTGATTGAGGTCTTAATCTTCCTTTGAAGGACATATCAACTTTCTCATTTTTACAACTCTTAATGGAGAGGTAACTTCCAGTCTTGCAACCCCATAGGTGAATGTTTTCAAATGTCATAGAGAAGGGTGATCATAAATGGAATAATGCACGTCTTCTCTAACAAACCTTGGCCTGTTAATGGTAGATACAAGCCTCTTTGCATCAGAAAAGGAGGTAGGTTTGTAAGTGAGGGTAAGTGATAGAGGTGAAGTATTCTTGACAGTGTAGTTTTTGGGCTTGTTTGGATGGATTTTGAAGAGAAGGTTGAAAGGGTGAGAGTGAAGTGATGAAATATATGTGGAGAGGGATGTGTATGAGGAGGTAGAGGCTTGTGGTGAGGGAAAAATGATTGCTCTAGGTCTTGTGGCTAATTTGGTTAATTGGGGAGTTTCTGTAAGTATTAGGGTAGTGGTTTGTTGTTTAGTTTTTCTGATTTTTTTTGGGTTGAGGTTTGGTGGGTGAAGGTTGTATAGAGTGAGTTTGTGTTTGTGGTTGTGGTTTTATTTGTGGTTGTGCAATAGACAATGGTGGTGCAGGAATAGTACCATTAGACTCAAAGGTAGTTACAGAATCATCAACTGTAAAATCAAGTACCTTTGGGTTAAGCTCAGAATGCTTAACAAGTCTTCTTCTTTTGCCTTGAGTAAGCAGGAGGAGGAGCTTGCTTCCTGAGACCAGACGCTGAAACAGGTTTTTCAGCTTCTGTCTTCTTTTCCTTCTCCATTATTTTCTTGATAGGGACCAGATACTCATCATCTTCTGCTTCAACATTCTCATGAGGGGCAGGAGGCACCTTCTGCTTCTTGCTTCTTGTCTTCCTAGCTGGAGACTCAGGAATTCTCTTCACACCAGATACTGAACTTCTGGTGGGTTTTGTTTCAGCTTTCTTCACCAACATTTGTAATAGTAGCAGGTTCAGCTTCTTGTTGCTCCTGCTACACTTCCTTCATCCTTTCACCAGTTACCAGCTGCATTCTCACCAAACAGTATATACCAAATACATCCGGATGCACACGAGCACCAATACCAAAGTATTTCTCCCTTTCTTTTTGGGAATTTGAGCTTTAATCTGAACGTGAACACAAGAAGGGGGTTGGATTGTGTTAAAAAACTTTTCTCAAACTATACGTAAAAAACACTTCAACACAGGTTTTTCAAAACTGTTTGTATATCAGATGCAGAGAATTAAACCGGATGCAGAATTTAAACAGCTTATGAAAACTTGTTTTACTAAGCAAGGTAAAGATAAATGTAAAGCAGTAAAGGTTGAGACGCAGAGATTTATACTAGTTCACCACCAACTGGTAGCTACGTCTAGTCCCTTCGTTCCTGAAGGATTTTTCACTATAATCAACTGATTACAATTTTCCTCAAGAGTATTCTTCTGTCACAAACTTGACAATACTCTCAACTTCTCAAAACGACTCAGTGCAGTCGAGCCTTTGAGGAACAAAGCCTTTACTAGGCCAAATACAGTTTACAAAAGAGATTATACTTTTGAATACAATCAAAATAACTCTCACAGAGAGGATGAAAAGATTAAGCTCAAAACAGAATAAGAGGGTATAAGACGCTGAGTTCAGTTCTGTGTAGACCATAAACTTGGCACGAAACTTGATTGCTCACTTGAGTAATTTTGCTTTTAGAATGAAGTTTCTTCACAATTTTTCTAACTTCTCTTCAATGAATACCTTGGGGTATTTATAGGAGTCTTCAAGGGTATTACCGCTATAAAGAAAAATATCTCCTTTCCATTGAGTGAGGTAATTTGAAATGTAGTCCTTTTCTTCCTTTCCAGAGAATATCAGAATAGTACACATTACCGTTTTCGTACTATCTGTAATTTGTAGTAGCCTTGTACGATTTTGTCTTATGCTAAAGGTGTCACCTTTGCTTCCTCGTACATCAAAATGAGCGCATAAAATCAAATTCGAATTTCGTTCCAGAACAGTCTGAGGCTAAGAGCAAAAACGTGATCATCACGTGCTTCATTAAAGTGATCAGACGCTCGCTTAGAACAGAGGACGAACGCTCGCAGCAATTAAGTATTCCACGTGTCAAAGAGTAACACTACTGGATGCTTGCTGTTAACAAGACGCTGAAGTGAGTTCGGATGTTGACACAAGTGGATTGTATTCAACTCTTTTTGTAAATTTCTTCTTCTACCTTGAGTGTTTTGTACATATATATGAAGCTTTGATACCTGTACACTCAAAGATATGTTAGAAGATAAATTGTTCTCTTGAGAATTACTTTGTTATCATCAAAATTAATGAGGGTCTAAACTTCTCAATCGTTTAGGTTCCAACAATCTCCCCCTTTTTGATGATGACAAATATCCAAGGTTGATGAACAATTTAATTTCAAAATAACATCAAGGGTCTCCCCTTGAATTTAACAATTAAGATATATAAGAACAATTCTGGTATTAAGGCGATTGTTGATAAACAAATTCATTTAAGTGAACGCAAATATACGTAGATGTATCAGAGCATATTTTTAACAAAGTGAGATCGGATGCTGATTTTCATTTTATCAAAAATATTTTCATTGTACCAATTTTATTGATCATTGTTAGATTATTGGGTCAATGAATATCAATGCATTAATAGATATTAGAGCAATGAATAACCATACAAATGCTATGTATGAAATGATATGCATGATACTTCAGTTTTAGTGTGTCTATCAGAGCTTGAACATCGGACGGTGAATTTTGTCAATCAGACTTTCACGTGTTCATCAGACCTTTTTTTTTACTCTCCCTTTTGTCATCAGACAAAAAGAGTGTAAAACACATCATAGTCAAAATATGGCTTAGAAAAATTTGAATATATATAAACAGATAATCAGATATAGGCATGTATAGTCAAATAATCAGAGCAAAAACACTGAATATATATATAAAAGAGTACCAAAATATTTATATCACACAAAAAAAAATTTAAGGGTTTGGGGGAGGTGGTGGAGGGATGTTGAGACGTTCATATAAAAGCTTCAGTGCATTCTCCAGCTGAGTGACTTTCAGGTTAGTGGCCTTCATTTCTTCAAACTCTGCTTTAGGAATGGTGACCATTTCAACTGCAGGAGTAGAAGTAGAGGGTCCAGCTTCTGATACTAGTTCAGGTTTCATCTTCTGATGCTCTGCTAGCACCCAGTTGGATAGCTTCAGTCTCAAGTCCTTCTTTTGTTGAGCCTTTTGAAAGAACGCATCATTTGGTATAAACCATTTGATGAGACTTCCAAGTTTCCTTTGCTCAGAATCTGACTGAATTCTTCTCCTTTTCTCCACCTCTTCTGGATACAGCAAATCCATGAAGATAGTTTCCCTATGC
This sequence comes from Calophaca sinica, assembly GCA_037113605.1. Taxonomy (NCBI): domain Eukaryota; kingdom Viridiplantae; phylum Streptophyta; class Magnoliopsida; order Fabales; family Fabaceae; genus Calophaca; species Calophaca sinica. The sequence continues at coordinate 62,666,916 of CM073733.1, forward strand.
AGAAGCACGTCAGCAGTGAAAGCATCAAACTTATTCCAAGCTTCTTCACCCCATATTCTTCTGATGAAGTCACTCAATGCTTTAGAAGCAAAAGAGAGTCCTTCATTTTCTGCCAGGTATATTCTTCTCAGATTTTCCCTGTCATCTTCTGTAAGCACTAGGGGGACGAGGCATGGTAACATAGCTTTGTCTTTCCACGATTTCGACCATTGACTCCAAGTAAATCCAATGTCAAAGTGCTTGGTCACAATAGCCCATTGGACATATGTCTTCATGCAGTCAAGTGGTCGGATTACTGAGCACCTGAACATATCATCAAAGTAGATTGTTCCCAGATTGGTGTCAGTAATTCTGCTGATAGTGCCAACTGTTGGAATTGTGGCTTTCTCGGCATTGCAGCAGTTTGAGGAGCCAGTTCTCCATTCATCTTCCTTCAGAGAACTCAGGTAAAACCTTCTGGCATGATCCTCAGTGATCTTGGCAATCGGAAGCTTAGAGAATTCCTTAAGATTATACTTCTTGGGAGCCTTCTCATATTCTATGAGCCCGATCTTGTTGAATGGCTGCTTGCCAGGAGCAGGTTCTTTCCTTTTCCCAGGGATAGACCAAGGTAGCCACCTTTGTCCATGCAGTACAATCTTTACTGATACAAACGAAGGATCCCTGAACTGTCTGATAACTTCAATTTTCTTCATCTCAAGACAGTGTGCCACGAAGGCAGCTTCTTCATCCGTGATCCACCTTCCGCACTCCTCCAGTGTGAGAGGTTCAGTTTGAGGTAGGGATTTAGGAAGGTCAACAGAGAAGGGAATTACTCTGCTACCAGGTACTGGTCTCAATCTTCCTTTGAATGACATCTGAAAGTGGTATTCTCCATCCTTGAAGGTAGCATTCATCGGAGAGGCAATCTCCAGTCTGGCAGCTCCAGAGGTGAAGGTTTTTAAATGCCATGTAGAGGGACGATTGTAGATGCTGTGATATGACTCAAACTTAACAAACCGAGGTTTGTTAATACATGAGACATTCTTCCTTCCACCAAAGTCTGTAGGTTTATGGGTAATGGTGAGTGAAGTGGGAGTGGTTTTGGTGATTGTATAGGTTTTAGGTGTGTAGGGTTTGAAGGGATTAATGGGAGGTACTTTGAATAATAGGTTAAAGGGATGAGAGTGAAGTTTGGAAATGTATATGGTAAGTGTAATAGCCCTAATTTTTCATCCTTCAAGATTAGGATATGTCTTATGGTATTAGAACATGCTTATTGTTGCTTGGGTTGGGTTTCATATGTTTTACCGTTCCTTCAGCCGATTAAGTGTCCAGATGTACCTTTATTCCTATATTTAGCTATTTCGGTCATCATATTCCCCATTTTCGAACCTCTTAACAACTCAATTGGATTTAAGTCCCTTCAATAAAGTTGTATCATTATCTCTTATCTTTTAGTTGGCTTTAGTTCGAATCGATTTCGATACCTACAACTCTAGATATGCTCTCTGGAGTCAACACAACGCAAGCGTAACACTTAGGAATATTATAGTATATTTCAACTGCATTTTTGATCCTGTTAGAGTCCGAATTTGGGTAAGACTATTAGAGATAAAATTGTATGAAATTCTCTTAGCTTTCCAACGACACCAAGAACACCTCAATCGGACATCTGTAACTCCAGGTACGACCAAAACAGTGGCACCGAGTGTCCAGACTTCAGCGCAGGCGCCCAGATCGAAGCTTCGGGCGCCAGCACCTCACCGAGAGCAAAGCAGGTGCCCAGGAGTGCAGTGCCCGGCGCCCACAGCTGATAAGTGACTACGCCAGCTTTCGCGTTTTAACTCGTTTTGGGCGGTTACGTGACCCGGTGTGACCCATTCTCGACCTGAAAGGGCAACCACGACCCTAGACTTAACCTAGCCACTAAGCATCGGTTCTAAGACCCTAAACATGATTAGGAGCTGATCATAAGACCAATCCAAACAGAGAAAAGCTCTTCCTTCCCTTCTTCCAATTTTGTGGTGTCAAGGGCTCTAACTCAAGACTACGCTACTGACTCGACCTGGGAGCATCGTTATTGTAACTCGTCTGACCTCATTGGGAGGAATAGGAGGTGGTAAGTCTTCTAATGATAAGTTTTGTCTTTAAGATCAATGTTAGGGTTCTAAACCATGATTTTTCCATTCCTAAACCCTTGCTCTTGTGTTTCTTTGAGGAAAGCTTCACTAGGAAAGGAAAAGCTTGGTGTTACCTCATGCCATCCTAGGAGCACGAAATTCACTTGAGGTAAGGGGTAGTTGTTCTCTTCTAGTGAGTGTATGGAACATGTATGAACAATAGGGGTGTCCCATGACCCCTACGCCTTGCGCGGTAACGAAAAACGAGCACTATCACCACCGTGATAGGGAGACATCCGAACTCCTCAATTACTATTCTTGACTAGTGATATTTATTGTAACGTGATGTGATAATTTTATTGGTTGTTGAAATTGGCGTGATGATTGAGCTTTGGTTGTTATATGCTTGATGTACAGAAATTGGTTGTTAACAAATGACAATGTAAGGAAATTAAATAACTAAATAGTAGGCTTTAGACCCTATGAAAGTGTAGCCACTAAGTATGAATCAAAGAACTCGAGTCCCCGCAATTATGTTGATATTGTAAAGCTTAAGTAGAATGTCTAAGGTTCATTTATGATGCCTATTGATTTATTAGTATGTTAATCTGAGAGAACTAGTCCTTCTATGCCAAAGTTTCACTTGGATGTATGTGCTTAATCAAAGTTGCTAAGATTATTAAATGTTCATGTTATTGGTAGAAGGCACTAGCTAACTTATGAATTGTGTTCTCATTGTTGTTGTTGTTACTCCGTCGAAAATATGGCGATAGAGGATGTTATGGTTAGACACAGCGTTTGGTCATGTTCATGTATCTTGGTGTCGTCATTGTTGTTGTTGTTGTTGTTATTGTTAGTAGGCGTATCGGGCAAGGTATCCCGTGATCGCGAGGTTTCCGGTCCTACGGTTAAAAAGGGCGAATCGGGCAAGGTATCCCGTGACGGGCAAGGTTCCCGGTCCTTTGGTTAGTAGGGCGAATCGGGCAAGGTATCCCGTGACGGGCAAGGTTTCCCGGTCCTACGGTTAAAAGAAAAAAAAAAGGGCGAATCGGGCAAGGTATCCCGTGACGGGCGAGGTTTCCCGGTCCTTTGGTTAGTAGGGCGAATCGGGCAAGGTATCCCGTGACGGGCAAGGTTTCCCGGTCCAACGGTTAAAAGAAAAAAAAAGGGCGAATCGGGCAAGGTATCCCGTGACGGGCGAGGTTTCCCGGTCCTTTGGTTAGTAGGGCGAATCGGGCAAGGTATCCCGTGATCAAGCGAGGTTCCCCGGCCCTACGGTTAATGGGGCGAATCGGGCAAGGTATCCCGTGACGGGTGAGGTTCCCGGTCCTGTTGTTATTGGTACACTACTGACACGGTATTCCGAAACGGGCAAGGTATCCCGGCTTCGTTTTAAGTGGATCCACATGCATATAGTTATGGTTCTATAAATACATTGTTTTACATGATCATGTGCCTGGTTGTTTAGTGTTGGTAATGTACCTTGTTGTTGTGGTTGATGCCGTGGCATGTGATATATAATTGTTGTGGTAATGTACCTTAATGTTGTGATTGATGTTGTAGCATATGATATTTGGCCGTTGTGGTACCATCTTATGCCTTAACGCTAGTGATTAGATGTCCTTATTGGAATTGTTGTATATTGCGCATTGTTCATTAATTTCCTACGCTGTATGCACTATCTGAGGTTATGATGACTAACCCCTCTTGTGGCTATGCATATCCCACAGGGTATGTGTAGATGCTGAGACTGCAGGTATTGAGGGTATGAATGCCGACAAGTAATCACGATAGCTCGCTGTGATAGATAGAAGACTTGTGTTTACTTGTTTAAGTTATTGTTTTCTTCCGATGTAATGATTAGGGGAAGAGCTCTGAATTATTGTGACATCGGGGACTTGGGTTATTTTTATTAATTGTATTTCATACTCATTTTCTATTTCCGCATGTTGTGAACGTGACAACTCTATTTCGTTTCAAAGGAAAGTTTTATCCGAATGAATATTTTTTTTATCTTGTGTTATTTTCTTCTTACATTGCTAAAATGCCATGACGGGGTAGAGGGTGTCACAATTAGTGGTATCAGAGCAGTTCGGTTCTAACCGGGCTTGTGTGTGGTCTATTGTGTTTCAAAGGCGTGAACTCGAGTTGAGTTACATGCATTACTTGTTTAATTTTGTTTGTTCTAGTACACGAACAATTCTCGTGAGCTAAGTTCACAGGAGTATATGATAGATAGAGCAAAGATAGTAGGTACCTGAACCATTAGCTATGAATCTTGGGTTAGCAATTTCCTAAGTTGTTAATTTCTTAGTATCTTGTTTAAAATTACGCTTAGTGAATTGAGAAGGATCAACCCAGAACTGAGAGATGCAGGTTAACCCTTAGTTGTTGTACTTAAGGTGCAAGACTTTTATCCATTACCTTAAAGGAATTCTAGTAAGTACAATGGGCTAGTAGCTTAACTAGAAAGGATAAGCTGACCTTATGTTAGATTTACAGCATTGTTAGCTGGGAAATATGTTATCAGAGTAGCGCAGCGGATTCGTGGCTATGCTATAGGAAGGATCTTTTGTAGAGCTTGAGGGTAATCATGTGGCGTCGACATCTTTATGCTTAAGCCCCTATCAGAGAACCTTATAGAAGAATAGGTGATTGTTGCACATGGTTATTATTGCTTGGATTACCTGGCTGAGCAGTAGGAGGGACAGCCCGATCACTCACCACTATGAGAAAAGCAATGATAATCAGTTTGGTGGGTAGTATTAGTTTTTTTAATTACCTTAGATACTAGAATTAGTTATGGGCATAGATTATCTACATTGCAGTTAAATTCTTAAGGGCTTCGGATAGGCATAAGGCTTTGAAGCCGTAGATTCTAAAGGTGGAAAGTAATTTTTCGTAGGAGTAGAGACGAGCTTAGAGTGAGGATAGAAGTAGAACGTAATGGGGGACATTAGTTAATCTTTGGGAAATATATTGTTTTGCCTTCTGATAAGACCACCAAACCGATTTTTGATGTTCTAACAGAAACCGAGTCTATTATTGTGTAGCACCCTATAGAATGTTTTCCTAGAGTAAGTTGAGCAAAGAGAAATAATAAAGGTTTTATGAGGGTACCTTAAGATAAATACTGTAGTTAGTCATGCCTTAATTTGCGATAAACTTCTTTTGCTATATTGTGTGCTTAACTTTAATGACTATGAAACATTGCATGCAAACATGTTATTTCTTTTAGGATAAATAGGTTTCTATTTTTTTTTTTACGGAATAAATAGATTAAAAATGATGAATACTTCTTTTTTTTATTCATTATATTTTAACGTTTTAGTCTAACATACTCTAGCCTATAATTTTTGTGTGTGCATATTGCTTAACTAAGTCTTGATTGCTGAATTATTTTTGATTGATATTAAAAAAAAAAAATTAATTAGAATTTATTTTGTTACATTCACTGACATGCGGTTAATTGATCTTTCTATATTTTATGCTTCATTTGACTCTTTATTAAATACAAACGTGTTATCTCTTTCAAGGAGACTTCAGGTTATACTGAATATTTATATTGAAATGTGAAAGCACTACGTTATATCTGTTGCTTAGTTTGCTTTGAAAATGTTACATGCTTGAACTGAGGTAAGTTTCAACTCATAGATAATTATATGACTGTGTTGCATTACTAAATTATTGATTTCTAGTTTAAATGCCTGATGCCTTTTGATCAGCTTATATATTTAGCTCGTGATTAATCTTGGCTGCAATATAAAATGCCTTTGATAAGGGAAATTGTTTTGTTTGTGTTTCATTTTTTTTCTATTAGTATTAATATTTATGAAAAAAAAATGTTATTTTCTCTTTTTAAATTGATGCTTTAGTCTGTTGTACTTTGGTCGTTAACTTTTGTATATTATGTTTAAGTGAATATTGATTGTTGAATTGTTGTTTATGATATGTTGCTAAATGTGTGTATATATATATATATATATATATATATTATAGCTTTCATTATGATTTGGTTTTATAAAGGTTGTACGTCTAGCTTCGCATGATTTTACCCTAAGATAGTTAACCTCAATCTCGTTTTAGTTCCACCTGACCTTAGTAGACCTTGTACGGTGTGTTGTATTAAGTTTTAAAGAACGTGGTTATGCGGAATAAGGACCGGTAATCAACTTATGGAGTGGTTCTTAAGGATTTAGATGTTAGTCTTGTTGATTCGTTGTGGTTGTTGCAGTTTTGACGCCTTAAGATAGTAATTTTTAGTATTCCTTAGTTTAAGGAGTTAATCCTAGGAGGAGCCATGAAAGTCACCTGAGCATATGATTGGTTAGTACGCTAGACATTTAAGTTACAACTTTTGAAATTCTAGACCTTTAAAAGGACTAAGTTCTCCAGCTAGTGACCTTAGTTGACCCTCTTAAGAAAGAATTGTGTGGAATATATATAGCAATAGTGAAGATGGTTGCATGATGTTTTAGGGACACGAACCGTGTCGGTTAATAGCACCTAGAGAAATTCCGAGGACGGAATTTTTTTTTAGGGGGGTAGAATTGTAATAGCCCTAATTTTTCATCCTTCAAGATTAGGATATGTCTTAGGGTATTAGAACATGCTTATTGTTGCTTGGGTTGGGTTTCATATGTTTTACCGTTCCTTCAAATTGATTAAGTGTCCAGATGTACCTTTATTCCTATATTTAGCTATTTCGGTCATCATATTCCCCATTTTCGAACCTCTTAACAACTCAATTGGATTTAAGTCCCTTCAATAAAGTTGTAGCATTATATCTTATCTTTTAGTTGGCTTTAGTTCGACTCGATTTCGATACCTACAACTCTAGATATGCTCTCTGGAGTCAACACAACGCAAGCGTAACACTTAGGAATATTATAGTATATTTCAACTGCATTTTTGATCCTGGTAGAGTCCGAATTTTGGTAAGCCTATTAGATATATAATTGTAGGAAATTCTCTTAGCTTTCCAACGACACCAAGAACACCTCAATCGGACATCTGTAGCTCCAGCTACGACCAAAACAGTGGCACCGAGTGTCCAGACTCAGGCGCAGGGCGCCCAGACTAAAGCTCGGGCGCCCAGACCTCACCGAGAGCAAAGCAGGCGCCCAGGAGTGCAGGCGCCCGCGCCCACAGCCGATAAGTGACTACGCCGCTGTTTGGCGTTTTAACTCGTTTGGGCCTGCTCATGACCCAGTGTGACCCATTCTCGACCTGAAAGGGCAACCACGACCCCTAGACTTAACCTAGCCACTAAGCATCAGTTCTAAGACCCTAAACATGATTAGGAGCTGCTCATAAGACCAATCCAAACAGAGAAAAGTTCTTCCTTCCCTTCTTCCAATTTTGTGGTGTCAAGGGCTCTAACTCAAGACTACGCTACGGGACTCGGCCCGGGGGCATCGTTATTGTAACTCGTACAGCCTCATTGGGAGGAATAGGAGGTGGTAAGTCTTCTAATGATAAGTTTTGTCTTTAAGATCAATGTTAGGGTTCTAAACCATGATTTTTCCATTCCTAAACCCTTGCTCTTGTGTTTTGCTGAGGAAAGCTTCACTAGGAAAGGAAAAGCTTTGTGTTACCTCATGCCATCCTAGGAGCACGAAATTCACTTGAGGTAAGGGGTAGTTGTTCTCTTCTAGTGAGTGTATGGAACATGTATGAACAATAGGGGTGTCCTATGACCCCTACGCCTCGCGCGGTAACGAAAAACGAGCACTATCACCACCGTGATAGGGAGACATCCGAACTCCTCAATTACTATTCTTGACTAGTGATATTTATTGTAACGTGATGTGATAATTTTATTGGTTGTTGAAATTGGCGTGATGATTGAGCTTTGGTTGTTATATGCTTGATGTACAGAAATTGGTTGTTAACAAATGACAATGTAAGGAAATTAAATAACTAAATAGTAGGCTTTAGACCCTATGAAAGTGTAGCCACTAAGTATGAATCAAAGAACTCGAGTCCCCGCAATTATGTTGATATTGTAAAGCTTAAGTAGAATGTCTAAGGTTCATTTATGATGCCTATTGATTTATTAGTATGTTAATCTGAGAGAACTAGTCCTTCTATGCCAAAGTTTCACTTGGATGTATGTGCTTAATCAAAGTTGCTAAGATTATTAAATGTTCATGTTATTGGTAGAAGGCACTAGCTAACTTATGAATTGTGTTCTGCTGTTGTTGTTGTTACTCCGTCGAAAATATGGCGATAGAGGATGTTATGGTTAGACACCGCTTGGTCATGTTCATGTATCTTGGTGTCGCCATTGTTGTTGTTGTTGTTGTTATTGTTAGTAGGGCGTATCGGGCAAGGTATCCCGTGATCGGGAGGTTTCCCGGTCCTACGGTTAAAAAGGGCGAATCGGGCAAGGTATCCCGTGACGGGCAAGGTTCCCGGTCCTTTGGTTAGTAGGGCGAATCGGGCAAGGTATCCCGTGACGGGCAAGGTTTCCCGGTCCTACGGTTAAAAGAAAAAAAAGGGCGAATCGGGCAAGGTATCCCGTGACGGGCGAGGTTTCCCGGTCCTTTGGTTAGTAGGGCGAATCGGGCAAGGTATCCCGTGATCGCGAGGTTTCCGGGCCCTACGGTTAAAAGAAAAAAAAAGGGCGAATCAGGCAAGGTATCCCGTGACGGGCGAGGTTTCCCGGTCCTTTGGTTAGTAGGGCGAATCGGGCAAGGTATCCCGTGACGGGCGAGGTTTCCCGGTCCTACGGTTAATGGGGCGAATCGGGCAAGGTATCCCGTGACGGGTGAGGTTCCCGGTCCTGTTGTTATTGGTACACTACTGACACGGTATTCCGAAACGGGCAAGGTATCCCGGCTTCGTTTTAAGTGGATCCACATGCATATAGTTATGGTTCTATAAATACATTGTTTTACATGATCATGTGCCTGGTTGTTTAGTGTTGGTAATGTACCTTGTTGTTGTGGTTGATGCCGTGGCATGTGATATATAATTGTTGTGGTAATGTACCTTAATGTTGTGATTGATGTTGTAGCATGTGATATTTGGCCGTTGTGGTACCATCTTATGCCTTAACGCTAGTGATTAGATGTCCTTATTGGAATTGTTGTATATTGCGCATTGTTCATTAATTTCCTACGCTGTATGCACTATCTGAGGTTATGATGACTAACCCTTCTTGTGGCTATGCATATCCCACGGGGTATGTGTAGATGCTTTGAGGCTGCAGTATTGAGGGTATGAATGCCGGCCAAGTAATCACGATAGCTCGCTGTGATAGATAGAAGACTTGTGTTTACTTGTTTAAGTTATTGTTTTCTTCCGATGTAATGATTAGGGGAAGAGCTCTGAATTATTGTGACATCGGGGACTTGGGTTATTTTTATTAATTGTATTTCATACTCATTTTCTATTTCCGCATGTTATGAACGTGACAACTCTATTTCGTTTCAAAGGAAAGTTTTATCCGAATGAATATTTTTTTTTATCTTGTGTTATTTTCTTCTTACATTGCTAAAATGCCATGACGGGGTAGAGGGTGTCACAGTAAGTGAGGTATTTAAGGAAATTTGCGGTAGGTTAAGGTCGAGTGTATTGGATGGTGGTTGGGTAGGTTTTGAGAGGGTAGAGGTTTGTCGGAGGCTCATTCTGGTTTTCTTGGTTTGTGGTTGTGTTTGTGGTTGTGAAACAGACAATGGGGGTGCAGGAATAACATCATGAGAATCAAAGATGATCTTGACTCATCGCAAAGAAAGTCGAGTACCTTTGGGTTAAGCTCAAGACTTAACCAAATTCTTTTGTTCCTCTAGGGGCAACAACGGCAGACGAGGAGGAGGGACTTGCTTCTCGACCGGACGTCAAGCATCCTTTTCAAATTGTTGGCTTATTCTTTCTTTCCAAGACCTTCGATGGGAATTCTATCCTCATCTTCTCGTTCCTCAACAAGAGGTGCACGAGCCACCTTCTGCTTTCATTCTTCTTGTCTCCTTGAAGGACATTCAAGAGTCTCTTCACACCACCATTGAGCTGGTGGTTTTCTTTTCAGCTTCTCCTTCCTGTTGCTCTAATTTCACCTTCTTGATCATAGAGCCGCTTATCACCAGATTCGACTAAACTGTTGACTCCAAAAACTTCTGGACGAACAACAGCGCCAACACCAAAGTATTTTTCTTTTTCTTCTGTGTTGATAGAGTCAGTCAGTTTTCTCACAACACTGTCTTTCATCATCATTATGAAGAGAAGAACTCCATAAGGGATAACCTTGATGACATTCTTCTTATCGACACTCTTCCTTGAGAAAACAAGAGCATTTATCAGATTATTGATAATCAACCTTGGCAGATTGATTTTCTTCCCATCCATGTAGTTTCTCATAATGAACTTTTGCTCGTAGTTCACTATATCGCTTGAGCCAGCCTTCAGAATGATGCTCTTAGCGATGATTTTGTGCAGTACTCTGTAGTGGCTTTTCAAGTCTTTGGCAGTGGGAGTTATGTTCTTCTTCTTCAATTCACGGTAGTTTTCAAACAGGGCTTCGTTGACGTTTTCCAGTCCTCTGTACGCGTCAACCCAGTTAACATGGTAGCTAATTCCTTCACAAGGACACTTGATCGTCTGAGCAATAGAGTTGATGGTGAAGCGTAGCTTAAAGCCTCTGATGTGTCCTTCTATAATTTCTCCCGGAAGTAAGTAAGCGTTCCCCCAGAACTCCTTAATAGCATAGCTCAGTACGTCGACTGGTTCCCAGATGAAGTAATTTTTCCAGCCTAGTTTCTCCAGACCTTCTTCAAAATCAAAACCATATAGCTTGAAGTTCTCAAAATCAACCCTGTTCTCATTCATGAGTTTTGCTTCTGAGAAGACATCGAAGGCAGCAGTGTATTGTCCAACCTTTCTGTCGGCCATGGTAGTAGTTGTAGAGAGGGTAATTGAGGTTTTAGGGTTCGAAAACACACAGAGAGAGAGGGAAAGAACAGTTTTGCAAGAAAATGCAGAGTGAAGTGATGGAGCGAAAAATGTGGAGTAGTGGGAAAGTTGATAGAAAATGGTACAGTCCTTTTTCAAAAAATCGCTTCGTATTTCCACACAAAAATTAAATCAAAAAAGAAAAGAAAATGAAGATTCGCCTTTTCATTAAATGAAGACGCCAAAAGAAAAGTAAGATCAAGTAAAAAGATTTTACCGATAGACATAAATAATTATGACTCAGCATATGTGATGAGACGCTTAAGTCCTTAACACGTGTGACACGTGTGGGTGCGCTCGGACGCACGCAACCGATTCAGCAGACGATGAGTTATGATGCAGATGACAAATAAGATGCTTATTCATATACATGCTTATGTCATACCAGATACTGAGATTATGCATATTATCTGACGCTGAGATTAATCATTCTTCTATAAGATGAAAATTTAAATTTCTTCTTATAAAATTGAATCTATCTTCAGCAAGGGGTTTTGTAAATATGTCAGCCCACTGATGATCAGTGTCTACAAATTTTATTTTTAGAATACCCTTCTGAACATAGTCTCTTATAAAATGATGCTTAATCTCAATGTGCTTGGCTCGTGAATGCAATATGGGATTTTTAGTAAGACAGATTGCAGAAGTATTATCACAAAAGATAGGAATGTTACTCTCTTTTATCAGATAGTCTTCAAGTTGATATTTCATCCACGTAAGTTGAGAGTCGCAACTTGTCATGAAATATATTCAACCTGCATTGAGAGTGCAATCGTGCTTTGCCTTTTGCTTGACCAAGATACAAGATTTGCTCCAAGGAATTGGTAGCCTCCATTGTGCTTTTTCTTTCAATTCGGTCTCCAAAGAAAGTCAAGATCACGTAAACCTACTAACTTGTAATCTTTTGATTTCTTATAAAGCAAACCAAGATTAGTAGATCCTTGCAAATATCTAAAGATTCTTTTAACAGCACTCAAGTGTGATTCTCTAGGATCTGATTGAAATCTAGCACACAAACAGACGCTGAACATAATATCAGGTCTTGAAGCTGTAAGATAAAGTAGAGATCCAATCATACCTCTGTACATCTTCTGATCACCTTTTTACCATTTTCATCTTTACCAAGAATGCATGTGGGATGCATAGGAGTACACATAGGTTTGCAATCCACCATTTTGAGTTTCTTTAGCAATTCCTTGATATATTTGCTTTGATGTGTATATATATACCATCATTGCATTATTTGATTTGAATTCCAAGGAAAAACTTCAGTTCACCCATCATGCTCATCTCGAAATCAGCCTGCATTAGCTTAGAAAATTCTTTGCAAAGGCTTTCATTAGTAGCTCCAAAAATAATGTCATCAACATATATTTGAACAATTATAGAGTCCTTGTTTGATGTTTTTCTAAAAAGAGTAGTGTCTACTAGACCTCTGGTAAAGCCATTTTTTATCAAAAATGTACTCAGTCTTTCATACCAAGCTCTGGGAGCTTGCTTAAGACCATACAGGGCCTTTTTAAGCTTGAAGACATGTTCTGGAAATTCAATGTCTTCGAATCCAGGAGGTTGTTTTACAAAGACTTCCTCAGTTATAAAACCATTCAAGAAAGCACTTTTCACATCCATTTGATAAAGGATTATGTCATGATGTGCAGCAAATGAAAGTAAAATGTGTATAGCTTCTAACCTTGCAACAGGTACAAATGTTTCAGTAAAATCAATACCTTCTTCCTGTGAGTAACCTTGAGCAATCAATCTTGCCTTGTTTCTCACAACCTTTCCATCTTCATCAAGCTTGTTTCTAAATACCCATTTAGTACCAATAGCTTGCTTATCTTCTGGTAAAGTAACCAGCTTCCATACATCGTTTCTTTGGAACTGATTCAACTCTTCTTGCATGGCCAGAATCCAACCTTCATCTTTTAATGCTTGATCAATTGTTTTAGGTTCCATTTCTGAGAGTAGTGCCATATCTGCATGCTCTTTAAAAGAGGATCTAGTTCTTACTCTATCTCCAGGTTTTCCTATGATTTGATCTTTAGGATGATTGGCTTTGTACTTCCAGCTCTTTCTGAATTCAGCTTCTGAAGATTCTTGTGTCTGGTCACCACCGGACGATGAAGATGTAGTAGGTTCACTATTTGTAGTATTACCTATATTTAATTCTGAAAATAATTTATCTAGCTCTGACATGGTTGTGTCAGGCTTCTTGTCATCAAATTTGACATGAATGGATTCTTCCACTGTCATAGTTTCTTTATTTCGGAATATCCCAAAAAGATTCCTTTGTCAGCTTTTGAATCAAACTTACCAAGCTGATCCTTAGTATTTAAAATGTAACACGTACAACCAAATGAATGAAAATATGATATGTTTGGTTTCCTTCCTTTCCACAGTTCATATGGAGTCTTCTTCAAAATAGGTCAAATAGAAATTCTATTTTTAATGTAACAAGCTGTGTTTACTGCTTCTGCCCAAAAATGTTTTGCAATGTTAGCCTCATTGATCATAGTTCTGGCCATTTCTTGGAGGGACCTATTCTTCCTTTCTACAACACCATTTTGTTGAGGTGATCTAGGAGAGAAGAAATTGTGGGAGATGCCGTTATCATCACAAAATTTTTGAAAGCTTTAATTTTCAAATTCTCCCTCATGATCAATTCAAATAGAAGAAATGCAAATTCCTTTTTCATTTTGAACTGTTTTGCAGAATATAGTAAATACCTTTTATGACTCATCTTTGTGAGCAAGGAATCTAACCCATGTCCATCTAGTAAAATCATCAACAATGACTAACCCATATTTCTTTCCAGTTAAAGAGGCTGTCCTTGTTGGACCAAAAAGATCAAGATGCAAAAGCTCAAGTGGTCTAGAGGTTGAAACAACATTTTTTGAATGAAAAGAAGTTTTAACTTGTTTTCCTCTTTGACATGCCTCACAGAGAGCATCAGATTGATACTTAAGATTTGGTAAGCCTCTGACAAGACTGTGCTTGTTTAATTTTGAGATTAATCTCAAATTGGCATGACCCAATCTCTTGTGCCAAATCCATTGTTCTTCGTCAACAGACATGAGACACTTGACATCTTGTTTTGCAAGTTCAGAGAGATCAATTTTGTAAATATTTTGTTTCCTCTTAGCAGTAAAGAAAGTAGAGCCGTCTTTCTTGCTTTTTACTAGACATCCAGTTTCTGTAAAGATGACTTCATAACCATTGTCACATAATTGACTTATGCTCAATAAGTTATGTTTAAGTCCTTCAACATATAGTACATTATCAATAGAGGGAAGAGAGCCTTTACCAATGCGACCAATTCTAACTATTTTACCTTTCTGGTTTCCTCCGAAACCAACAAATCCAGCTTCTTTAGGCCTTAGTTCTTGGAACATATGCTTTTCTCCCACATGTGACGCGAAAGGCCCACTGTCTAAGTACCAAGATAGGTGTGTTGACTTTGTTGTTAAGCATGTCTGCAACATAGACTATTTTATCTTTAGGTACCCATATCTTTTTGGGTCCTTTCTTGTTAGTTCTTGAAGGAAGCTTATCCTTCACAGTTTTAAAAACAGTACATGTACTTTTCAAATGACCAGGTTTATTGCAGTAAGTACAATGCAAGCATTTACTATAATTATTGGATTTATCAGATGCTGAATCATTTTCTAAAAGAGGTTCATCTGATATGTAACCAAGACCATGAGTTGTCGTTTTCCTGACACCCCAAATCATTGAAGCTTGCTTGCTACGAGTTACACTCTCTGCAAGAAACTTTTGAAAAGCATATTCATAATCATTTGATTTGCATTTAGAATTGCCTGTAATTTTAGGGCTTTCAGCTTGAGAGCTCTCAGCTTCTGGTTGCTTGTTAGCGGTCAGACGCTGGTTATCCATCAGATGCTGATTTTCAGTTTTCAACTTCTGATTTTCTTTATTGAGTACATATTTTTCTTTGTTTAAAGCTTGAAAGTCTTGTGATAATTTTGAAAATTTCTTTTTCAAATTCTTATACTCAATAGAGAGGGTGGCAGAGTGCTTAAGAAGATCATCGAATGCAAGTTGAAGTTCAGAGTAGGAATCATATACTATTACCTCTTCAACTTCTTCTTCTGAATCAAGGTTTGTGTCTGCCATGAGAGCGAGATTTGCTTCTACTTCATTATCTTCCTCAGATGAGGATAAATCTAGATCTTCCCATGTAGCCATGAGGCTCTTCTTCTTTTTCTTGAAAGAACTTCTTGTGGGCTTCTCCTTAAGATTAGGACATTCGGACTTGAAATGTCCAGGCTTTTTACATTCATAGCAAATGGCTTGAGCCTTGTCCTTGCTTTCCTTCTTGTCCTTAGTATCTTTCTTCTGAAACTTCCTCCTGAAGTTTCTCTTCTACCACATTCTTTGTATCTTCCTGGATATAAACGCGAGCTCATCTTCTGATGTGTCAACATCTCCTTCTGAAGCTTCATCTTCTGATTCTTCTTCTTCAGCCTGAAGAGCTTTGGAAGTACTAGCTTTATTTTGAGCGACTTTCAACGCAATAGATTTGCCCTTTCTGACAGGTTCTTCTTCGTTTAGCTCAAGTTCATGAGCTTTCAACGAACTCATAAGATCTTCAAGTCGTAGGACATTTAGATCTTTTGCTTCCTGAATAGCAGTGACCTTGGGTCTCCACTGCTTAGTCAAGCTTCTTAAGATCTTTCTAACATGGTCAGGTGTAGTGTAACTTTTTCCAAGGGCCTGTAACCCACGAACAAGTGTTTGGAATCTTCCAAACATGGTTTCAATGCTTTCACCATCTTCCATTTTGAACAACTCGTATTGGCGAACCAACATGCTAGCTTTGGTTTCTCTTACTTTGGCAGAGCCTTCGTAAGATAAAACAAGTGAGTCCCAGATTTCTTTGGCAGTATAAAATTTGCCACATTTATCATATTCTTTTTCTGTCATAGCACAGATAAGAATGAATCTAGCCTTTTGATTGATTTGATATCTCTTTTTCTGCTCATCATTCCAATCTTCTCTGGCTATAGCAACACCACGAGGATTAGTGGGAGGAATGTAACCACTTTGAACTATATCCCATAACTCAAGTTGTTGTGTCTCAAAGAAAGCTTTTATCTTATCTTTCCAGTAATCAAATTTTTCTCCATCGAATAGAGGAGGACGGTTCATATGACCACCTTTAGTAGACATGTTCACAGTATAGGATCTTTTCTCTTAACACTGTTAAGTGCTCAACCAAGAGGCCGAGCTCTGGTACCAACTGAACGTGAACACAAGAAGGGGGGTTGAATTGTGTTAAAAAACTTTTCTCAAACTATACGTAAAAAACACTTCAACACAGGTTTTTCAAAACTGTTTGTATATCAGATGTAGAGAATTAAACCGGATGCAGAATTTAAACAGCTTATGAAAACTTGATTTACTGAGCAAAGTAAAGATAAATGTAAAGCAGTAAAGGATGAGACGCAGAGATTTATAGTAGTTCACTACCAACTGGTAGCTACGTCTAGTCCCTACGTTCCTGAAGGATTTTTCACTATAATCAACTGATTACAATTTTCCTCAAGAGTATTCTTCTGTCATAAACTTGACAATACTCTCAACTTCTCAAAATGACTCAGTGCAGTCGAGCCTTTGAGGAACAAAGCCTTTACTAGGCCAAATACAGTTTACAAAAGAGATTATACTTTTGAATACAATCAAAATAACTCTCACAGAGAGGATGAAAAGATTAAGCTCAAAACAAAATAGCTTTCTCAAAGAGGGTATAAGACGCTGAGTTCTGTTCTGTGTAGACCAGAAACTTGGCACGAAACTTGATTGCTCACTTGAGTAATTTTGCTTTTAGAATGAAGTTTCTTCACAATTTTTCTAATTTCTCTTCAATGAATACCTTGGGGTATTTATAGGAGTCTTCAAGGGTATTACCGTTGCAGTAAAAAATATCTCCTTTTCATTGAGTGAGGTAATTTGAAATGTAGTCCTTTTCTTCCTTTCCAGAGAATATCAGAATAGTACACATTACCGTTTTCGTACTATCTGTAATTTGCAATAGCCTTGTACGATTTTTGTCTTATGCTGAAGGTGTCACCTTTGCTTCCTCGTACATCAAAATGAGCGCATAAAATCAAATTCGAATTCCATTCCAGAACAGTCTAAGGCTAAGAGCAAAAACGTGATCATCACGTGCTTCATTAAAGTGATCAGACGCTCGCTCAGAACAGAGGATGGACGCTCGCAGTAATTGAGTATTCCACGTGTCAAAGAGTAACACTACTGGATGCTTGCTGTTAACAAGACGCTGAAGTGAGTTCGGATGTTGGCACGAGTGGATTGTATTCAACTCTTTTTGTAAATTTCTTCTTCTTCCTTGAGTGTTTTGTACATATATATGAAGCTTTGATACCTGTACACTCAAAGATATGTTAGAAGATAAATTGTTCTCTTGAGAATTACTTTGTTATCATCAAAATTAATGAGGGTCTAAACATCTCATTCGTTTAGGTTCCAACATAATCAACAAGGCAGTAAGACGAACCCATGAGGTATCTTCTTGTATATGTTTTTCTTCTCAGCAGAGCCTTTCCTTGAACTCATAATAGCTTGAATCAGATTGTTGTAGATCAATCTGGGCATATTCACCTTCTTCTTTGCCAAGTAAGTCCTCATAATGAACTTCTGTTCATAGTTCACTATATCACTCGACCCAGCCTTTAGAAGAACACTCTTGGCTATGATCTTGTGAAGCACTCTGAAGTGACTTTTCAAGTCTTTTGCACAGGGAGTTCCTTTCAACTTAGAGTAGTTTTCAAACAGAGTTTCATTCACATTCTCCATACCATTGAAAGCTTTTTCCCATCCATTGTAGAAAACAATTCCTTCCAGTGGACAACTAGCAACCTCAGCAAAGTCTTCAATAAAAAATTCTAACTTGAATCCTTTGACATGGCCTACTATTTTACCATTTTGAATGGTAATATTTTCCCATAGTTCCATGATTGCACTTACCATAACTTCCACAGAAGAACTTAAGGAGAAGTATGCTGACCAACCCATAGCTTCAAAACCTTCAGTGAAATCAAAACCATACAGTTTGAACTCATCCAAATCAATCTTGTTCTCATTCAGGACCTTCGCTTCTTTCTCGGTATCGTAGATAGCAGTGAATTCGCCGACCTTAACCTCGGTCATGGTTGCAGTTGGAGAGTAGATGATGGAAGTTTAGGGTTTCAGAGAAATTCACACACAGAGAGAGAGAGAGAGAGAAAACAGTTTTCGCAGACAAAAACAGAGTATGGAGCGAAAGCGAAGGAGTAGTGGGAAAGTTTTGATAAATGGTACAGTTATTTTTTGAAAAACTCTTCACATTTCCTCTGAATAAAAATAATTCAAAAAGAAAATAAAATAAAAATTGCCCTTTTTCAATAAATGCAGTCGCCAAAAAAAAGTTAAAATTAAGTAAAAGATTTTATTAAAAACATAAATAATCATGACTCAGATTAGGTGTGATGAGACGCTTAAGTCCCACACGAGTTCAACACATGTGTGCTCGAACGCACGCAAACGAATTCACCGGACGCTGAGTTAAGTGATGTGAATAACATATCATATGTGTACACGTGTGAATGCTTATCTTATACCAGATGTTGAATGATGCATATCATAAGATGCCGAGATTAATCATTCTTCTATAAGATGAAAATTTAAGTTTCTTTTTATAAAATTGAATCTATCTTTAGCAAGGGGTTTTGTAAAGATGTCAGCCCACTGATGATCAGTGTCTACAAATTTTATTTCAAGAATACCCTTCTGAATATAGTCTCTTATGAAATGATGTTTAATCTCAATGTGCTTTGCTCTAGAAAGCAGTATCAGATTCTTAGTAAGACAAATTGCAGATGTATTATCACAAAAGGTAGGAATGTTATTCTCTTTTATCAAGTAGTCTTCAAGTTGATATTTCATCCACAGAAGTTGAGAGCTGTAACTTGCTGCTGAGATGTATTCAGCTTCTGCTGTTGAGAGTGCAATAGTGCTTTGTCTTTTGCTTAACCAAGACACAAGATTTGCTCCAAGGAATTGGAAGCCTTCACTTGTGCTCTTTCTTTCAATTCGGTCTCCAGCAAAGTTAGCATCACAGAAACATACTAACTTGTAATCTTTTGATTTCTTATAAAGCAAACCAAGATTAGTAGATCCTTGCAAATATCTAAATATTCTTTTAACAGCACTCAAGTGTGACTCTCTAGGATCAGATTGAAATCTAGCACACAGGCAGACGCTGAATATAATATCAGGTCTTGAAGCAGTAAGATAAAGTAGAGATCCAATTATACCTATGTACATTTTCTGATCTACCTTCTTACCAGTTTCATCTTTATTAAGAATGCAAGTGGGATACATAGGAGTGTACATTGGCTTGCAATCCACCATCTTGAATTTCTTTAACAATTCCTTGATATATTTGCTTTAATGTATGTAAATACCATCACTGCATTGCTTGATTTGAATTCCAAGGAAAAACTTAAATTCTCCCATCAGGCACATTTCAAATTCAGCCTGCATTAGCTTTGAAAATTCTTTGCAAATGCTTTCATTAGTAGCTCCAAATATAATATCATCAACATAAATTTGAACAAGTATAAAATGCTTGTTTGATGTTTTTCTAAATAGAGTAGTGTCTACTATACCTCTGATAAAGCCATTTCCTATTAAAAAGGAACTTAGTCTATCATACCAAGCTATAGGAGCTTGCTTAAGACTATACAGAGCCTTTTTAAGTTTAAAAACATGTTCTGGAAATTCAATGTCTTCAAAACCAGGAGGTTGTTTCACATAGACTTCCTCAGTTATAAAACCATTTAAGAAAGCACTTTTCACATCCATTTGACAAAGAATTATCTTATAGTGTGTAGCAAATGAGAGTAAAATGCGAATAGCTTCTTGATAAGTTTTCATCTTATGTTAATTTAGAGTGATTAATTGAATTAAATACATGAGGAATTGAGAGAGTTGAATATATATTGAGCTTAAACTTTGGAATTCTTTACACTTGGTTGTTTGATTGTATGTTTTAACTCTTACATTATTCTCACGTATATTGCACTTGAATTGCAAGGAATGGAAACAAAACCAAAAGAAGACACTCTCAAGAATTCAATTAAAGGCAAAGAAGATGATTCGTGAGAGCATAAGATTCGAAGGCAGCCAAAAATGCGGAATTTAGCCAAGTAATTGAGTATGCGCGTGTGACGCATTTACAAGTAAAGGAATGCGCGTGGACGCGCATTTATGTAAACCGGCTCGCTTTCATGCGCTGCGGACGCTACCGATCGAAGAATCTGCGCGCGACGCCGCATCAAGACAAATTTGGAAGTCGCTCAAGCGCGACGCGCATTTGTACTGCCTAATCTGCGCGCGACGCGCACGGTGCTGCAGAATCTGTATAATTAGATATTTGTTCACTTTTTAATCATCTTGGACCTTTGCTAACAGCCAAAAACACTAAAGAGAAAGATAAGGAGTGCTAGGGTTCCATTGTTCTTCATCTTCAAGGAGGATTCATTCTTGGGAACAAGGTTTGGATCATCAATGGAGTTGTTTTCTTTCATATGTTTGTTTTCTTCTTTTACTACCATGAGTAGCTAAATACCTTAGATTAGGATGAGATGAATCATGTACAAACTCTTATGTAGTTAGTTCTCTTATATTAATACAAGTTTATGTTATGTAAATTGAGTTTCTAATCTCTATACTTCATGCTTTTCAATACTTGATCACTATTGCATTGAATTTGGGTTTTTCATCTTTATTGGAAAATAGGATGAATGAACTTGAATCGAGATTAGTAATCATAATCATGAAGATTATAGGAATATAACTTGTGGTTATGTGTTCTAATGAATCATGGATCTTATTGCTTAGTCTAATCATTAATCACCTAAGGGATTAGGGATTGTGGCTAGAATAAAGGGTTTATGAGGCAAGGGATTATCCTTAAGCTAATTCAATAATTCAACTTCAACTTATATGAAATTACTTCAGTTAATGATGAACTAGTTACATAAGAGCAAGTACAAGAGGAGTCAAATCCTAGTCGGTTTCAACCAACCAAGTCAAATCTATTATTTCTTTTACTTGTTCAACGTTACAATTACAATCAAAATATCCAAATCATTTCCGCTTTAAGTAATTACACACTTATTCTTATTGATAACCATCATAATCCCTGTGGAGACGATACTCTATTCATTACTATATTATCAAGTTGCGATTGGTGCACTTGCCTTAAAAAGTAGTGTATGAATTACGCTAACAAGTTTTTGGCGCCAAGTCGGGATTGTTGATTTGATTGTCAACAAGGCAAAAGAGTTACTACTTTGAACAATTTAAGTTTTATATCTAGTTAGTTAGTTTTTGTGGATATACTTTATCTTGTTTCAAAATACAAATTGTTGTGTGCTTAATCATCTTTCTAGTTGTTATGTATGCGAGGAAACAGACATCCGAATTGGTGTTTGATCCGAGATAGAAAAGACAAAGAAAAGCAAATAGGAAGAAGGCTAAGGAGGCAAGGCAACAGAAAGAACATCAACAATCTCAAGCTTCTACTTCTACTCATACTGAGTAGAGGAAGAAATGGCGTAACCGCCACCTAGGCGCATTTCTTGGTGATTTTGGGCGCAGAACAACAGGAAAGATTGGCTATTGGTTACCAACCCTAGAGGCCAATGCATTTGAGATCGTGACTTCTCTCCGAGTGCACTCAAGCAAAATCAGTTTTCGAGTGAAAATGAAGACCCCAACCAAAGACTTGGTGAATTTCTTTGAAATATGTGGAACTTTGAAGTCGACTGTTACAGATGAAGCAAAGAAACCGAGATTATTCCCTTTACTTTGAGGGATAGGCAAAGGATCAAGCTAAGTTTATTACCCCAGGGAAGTATTAATACCTGGAATGACTTAGAGGATAAATTCATGGATCGGTTTTTCCCACCGCCAAGTTTGTCAAGAGGAGAGTCAAGTGAGTAGCTTTGAACAAAAAGATGGTGAAACCTCTATGATGCTTGGGAAAGATTCAAGGTGTTGTTGAAGAGATGTCCTGGTCATGGTTATGATGACTTGTGCCAAATGCAAATGTTTTGTCATGGGTCGAGGCCTAACACAAGAATGATGCTTGATGCTTCATGGAGGCTCAATGAATTCAAAGACTACCAAGAAGCAAGAGAACTAGTTGAGGCAATGGTCTCAAATGATTATCTTGTCCACCATGATGATAGAGAGCACAAAGCAAAAAGGGCATGTTTGCGCTTAGAGACAAGTGATGCTATTTTGGCTCAAAACAAATTAGTATCACAACAACTTGAAGCCCTTACAAAAGAACTTAAAGATTTAAGAACAGGATCTTCTTCAACCGCACAAGCTAAAGCGTAATCGATGCAAAGAAGTGTGATTTCGTGGTGGAGGGCATGAAAATGGGCAATGTGAAGCCCAAGGTGAGCTTAGTGAGGAAGCCAAATACATGGCAAATTTCCAAAGGCAAGGAGGGAATCCATATTCCAACACTTATAATCCAGGGTGGAAGAATCATCCCAACTTTTCTTGGAAGCAAAATGATGCCCTCAATCAAGCAAGCCTCCGCAACCAAGCCAGAATCAAAAGATAAGCAATCGACTTAGAAAATGCTCTCACTCGCTTTATGAAGATGACTCAAACAAACCTCCAAAGTCATGAAGCTCATTTCAAGAATCAAGATGCATCCATCAAAAATCTTGAAAATCAGATTGACAACTTTCCAAGCAACTCATGAGCAATCCAAGGGTAAGTTTTCTCAGAAACACCGTAGACAATCCAAAAATGAGTCTTGTAATCTTTGTCATACTCGAGAAGTGGAAAGGTGGTAACACCATCTATGGTGGAACCATTAGTCCCTGAATGTAATGATGAAAATAACAAGGTGATGTTGGATGAGGAGATGAAAAATAAAAATGAGGTGAATGATGTTGAAGAAATTGAAAAGGAGAGTGAGAAAAAAGAAAATGATGATAAAAATAGTTCGAGATTGGTGGATGAAGGTTCTATCATCAGAAGAACAAAAGCTGAAATTTTAAAGGATGGAAACAAGCCTCAAATTCTTCCTCCATATGTGAGACTTCCTTATCCTCAAAGGGAGAACAAGAAAAAAGAAAAGGAGGAGCAATATTCAAAATTTCTGGACATTTTTAAGAGGTTGCAGATTAATATACCTTTTGCTGAGGCTCTTGAGCAAATGCCTACATATGCCAAGTTCATGAAGGAAATTCTCACAAAGAAGAAAAATTTAGAGATGAAAATCACCTTGACCGAGGAATGCAAAGGCAATAATTCAACTAAACTTCCTCCAAAGCTCAAAGATCCCTAGAGTTTCACAATTCCTGCACTATAGGGAATATAACTATTGGGAAGGCATTATGTGACTTAGGAGCAAGTATCAACCTCATGCCACTTTCTATGTTGAAGAAGTTGGGGATGATGATGTGAAGCCTACCAGATGTCGCCTTCAATTAGCAGACCGATCAATTAAATATCCTTACGGTATTATGGAGGATGTCTTGGTGAAGGTGGATAAGTTCATTTTTCCAATGACTTTGTTATTCCGGACATGGAGGAAGATGCGTAAGTTCCTCTTCTCTTGGGAAGACCCTTTCTTGCAACAGTAGAGCTCTTGTGGATGTGCAAAAAGGCCAACTAATGCTCAGAGTACATGATGAGAAGGTGACCTTCAATTTGTTTGAGGCAATGCAACATCCAACTGATAGAGATACCAGAAATGCAGACAATCACAATTACTTGGTGGAGGAAACTTTTTCAAAGAATATCCTTCAACTCCTCTTGAGAAAGTACTAGTACAGCCGTTGAAAATCTTTGTGAGGATGATGAAGGGGAAATAGCAGAATGTGTGAGACAGCTTAGACTAAGTACGTAACAAGTCGTGAATTTGAAAAGAGAAGAAATGAAAAAGAAGAGGGTCACCAGAAAACAGAAAATTGAGTTGAAACCACTCCTCCCACTTGAAGTACAGATTCCTTGATGATGAGGAAGAAAGTCCAGCTTATTGTGAGCAACTCATTGTCAAACTTGGAGGAAGAAAAATTGATGAGAGTGTTGAGGAGTACAAGACAAAGAATAGGTTGGTCTATTTCCGACTTGAAAGGAATAAGCTCGGCATTCTCGCATGCATAAAATTCTGCTGGAGAAAGAATTTAAACCTGGTGCAACCTCAACTAGAGATTAAATCCGACAATGAAGGATGTGGTCGTAAAAGAAGTCCTCAAGCTTCTTGATGCGCATGATTTATCCCATTTCTGATAAAGGTAATGGGTGAGTCCAAAGGCAAGTTGTTCCCAAGAAAGCGAGGGATGACGGTGGTCAAAAATGAAAAGAATGAGCTCATCCCTACAAGAACAGTAACCGGATGGAGAATGTGCATAGATTACCGCAAGCTCAATAATGCCACGAGGAAAGACCATTTTCCATTGCCTTTCATGGATCAAATGTTAGAAAGGTTAGCAGGCCAAGCTTTTTATTGTTTTCTTGATGGCTATTCTGGGGATAACCAAATTGCGCTTAATCCGAGGACCAAGAAAAGACAGCTTTACTTGCCCTTTGGTGTGTTTATGCATCACGGATGCCATTTGGATTATGCAATGCTCCCGCAACTTTTCGCAGGTGCATGCTCTCCATATTCTCTGACATGATTGAAAGCTCAATAGAAGTGTTCATGGATGATTTCTCTGTTTTTGGCTCATGTTATGATTTGTGTCTATCCAATCTAGCTTCTGTTCTTAAGAGGTGCGTGGACACCAATTTAGTGTTAAATTGGGAGAAATGCCAATTTATGGTTAAAGAAGGGATTGTTTTAGGACATAAAATTTCAGCAAAGGGAATTGAAGTGGACCAAGCAAAAATTGAAGTAATTGAGAAGTTACCACCACCTGTGAATGTAAAAGGAGTGAGGAGTTTCTTAGGTCATGCGGGCTTTTATTGAAGATTTATTAAGGACTTCTCAAAGATTGCAAAGCCAATGTGCAATCTCCTAGTTAAAGATTCTGATTTTAAGTTTGATCAAGACTGTTTGAATGCTTTTAATGTGTTGAAAGGAAAGCTGATTTCCTCTCCGATTATAGTAGCTCCGACCGAGTTTACCATTTGAACTCATGTGCGATGCAAGTGATTATGCATTCGGGCTGTTTTGGGACAAAGAATGTAAAAATTCTTTCATGCTATCTATTATGCTAGCAAGGTCTTGAATGAGAATCGTGAATTATGCCACCACCTAAAAGAATTGCTAGCTATAGTATTTGCTTTGGAGAAATTTCGATCTTACTTGATTGGATCGAAAGTCATTGTCTATACTGATCATTCTGCCATCAAATACCTGCTTACTAAAATTGATTCTAAGCCTCGTCTGCTTAGATGGATATTGTTGCTGTAGGAGTTTGATTTGGAAATAAAAGACAAGAAAGGAAGTGAGAATGTGGTAGCTGACCACTTATCAAGGCTGGAAAATTCTGAAGTAACAGTTAAGGAGAAAGAGATTAACGAAGAATTTCCTGATGAGCACTTGTTGATGGTATCTGAGAGGCCATGGTTTGCTGATATGGCTAACTTTAAGGCAACAAGTGTGATACCAGAGGACTATACTTGGCAGCAGAAGAAGAAACTCTTCAAAGATGCAAATTTCTACATTTGGGATGATCCATTTTTGTTTAAACTGGGCCCTGATGGGTTATTGAGAAGGTGTGTCACATCCGAGGAGGCACAAAGTATAATGAAACATTGTCATGATTCACCGTATGGAGGTCATTATGGTGGAGAAAGAACTGC
The DNA here is from genome assembly GCA_037113605.1 of Calophaca sinica. Taxonomy (NCBI): domain Eukaryota; kingdom Viridiplantae; phylum Streptophyta; class Magnoliopsida; order Fabales; family Fabaceae; genus Calophaca; species Calophaca sinica. The sequence goes on from CM073733.1 coordinate 62,692,835, forward strand.
AGCCAAGGTGTTACAAAGTGGGTTCTTTTGGCCAACGCTTTCAAAGATTGTCATGAATATGTCAAGCAATGTGATAAGTGCCAACAAGACAGAAGCATTTCCAGAAAATGAGATGCCCTCAATAGCATTCGAAATTGAACCATTTGATTGTTGGGGTGTTGATTTCATGGGGCCTTTCCCATCTTCTTATTCCAATTTATACATTTTGGTGTGTGTTGACTATGTCACCAAATGGGTTAAGGCATGTGCAACAGAGCCAATGATTCCCAGACAAAGTGGTCAATTTTTTGAAGAAAAACATATTTTCCAGATTTGGAGTACCTAGAGTGCTCATAAGTGATGGGGCACGATTTTTGCAACAAGTACTTGGAGACATCATTGAACAAGTATGATGTAAAGCATAAGGTTGCCACTCCCTATCACCCACAAACTAGTGGGCAAGTCAAGTTTCCAATAGGGAGATAAAGAAGATTTTGGAGAAAACAATTGGTGCTTCAAGGAAGGATTGGTCAAAGAAGCTTGACGATGCTTTGTGGGCCTACCGACAAAGATTCAAAACGCCATTAGGATTCTCTCCTTATCACCTGGTTTATGGGAAGTCATGCCACTTACCATTGGAGTTGGAACACAAGGCATTTTGGGCCATAAAATTTCTGAATTTTGATTCCAAATTGGTGGACAAAAGCGGTCTTTGAAATTGAATGAAATTTGGATGAAATGAGGTTGATGGCTTATGAGAATGCAACCATTTACAAACAAAGAACCAAGGCTTATCATGACAAGCATTTGGTGAGAAGAGATTTCCAGCCAGGCCAACAAGTTCTACTCTTCAATTCAAGGTCAAACTTTTCCTGTAAGTTGAAGTCCAAGTGGTTTGACCATTTGTAATCGTGAGAAGTTTTTCCACATGGAGCGGGAATTAGAAGATCCCGGCTCCACAAGAACTTTCAAAGTTAATGGGCAAAGATTGAAGCCATTCTTTGGAGGAGAAGTCTCCAGGGCAAGAGTAGCCCTCGTTTTGCAGGATCCATAAAATGACCAAGCGTCAAGCTAGTGACGTTAAAGAAGCACCCATGGCAACAAGTTTGCCCAAAAAAAAAAAATGCTGCAGGTGATGCGCATGACGCGCAAGTAGTGCGCATGACGCGCAAGTAGTGCGCATGACGCGCATTTTTTGAATTTTGCCTCTGTGACCCATGCGCGTGACGCGCATTTGCATCACAGAATCTGCGCTACGACGCCGCATAGCACCCGATGAGTGAACTTGGAACAGTAAATGATGCGCGACGCCAGCAACCTTAGTGCATGACGCGCATTTTTTAATTTTGTCTCTGCTGAGTCGCGCGCGTGACGCCGCATTTACACTTGAATTGTTGCGCGACGCCGCATTTTTGATTTTAGCTTCAGGACCCGCGGCGCTGACGCCGCAAATACAAATGAATTGTTGCGCGACGCCAAGAACCTGGCTTAATAAACGGAGATGCTCGCAGCCTCCTCATTTCACTCACTCAAAAATCATTTCTTAACCAACCCTAACTCTAAAAACTTCACCACCACTCAAGCACAACTTGCATAGAGAGATTAATCTTCACATTTTCTTCACTTCATACATCATTCATCATCAAGTAAGGGATTTCATGACTTCCTTTTTCTAATTTTTCGCTTGCCTTCATCTCTATGAAGAAAGTTGTCGAAAATTTGAAGTTCTTGCTTGAAATTTGATGTTGTTGTTATGAGTCGCTTATTTCTTATGTGATTGAGCCGTCAAGCCTTGAATTTTTCTTATTTTGGGAAGTTTTGCATGATGAAACCATTGTTGGTTTGTTAGATGCTTTTGTGTGCACACAAAGTGTTTGATAAAATGCTTATGAGAGTATAGGGAATAGAACTTGATAATGAGCTAAGCCATACTTCATGTTTATGCCATACATTGTTTCAAATGACAAAATTTGGTTGTCCTCAATCAAATAATTGTGAAAATTATTAGATGACCAAAGGTTTGTCTAATTGCAAGTTAGTGCATAAGGAATTTTTAATCACAATCCATTGAGATTGTCAAGTTTTGAAAGAGTTTTAATATGAAAATATGAATTGCATTGGTAATCTCTTTGTTGGAAAACCATAGTGGTGAAGTGATAATGTTCATAGAATTTTAAGATGTTTGTGTTGATACTAACATAGAAAACAATTTTTGCACAAATCTTCGATCTATGTGCAGCGAAGTATGGCTCGTAATCCGCAGAAACCCAAGAAGCACACTGTCTCTTCTTCTTGTGGAAGTTTTGATTCACACTTGTTCAGATCTTTGGCGTGCCAAGACCGTTATGCCTCAATTCTTACAAACAAGGAATTTGTGAGGGAGAAGGCATTTCAGCTAAGTGCCAATGACTTCATGGAGATCCAACATAACATCGGGCAAAGACATTGGGAAGCTTTACCTCTTTTCCCAAGACAATAGCAAAAGCTAGCAATGGAATTTTTGCAAATGCTTATCGAGTGGAGATGGTGACATCCTTGTCGGGCGATGCTAGATATGTGAGTTATGTAAGGGGGAAGACAATTCCATATGATCCCCATACAATCAACCAGCTGTTTGGTTTGCCTGATGTTGAAAACTGTGGCTATCAAGCCAGAGGTGTCTTGGACGGAGCTGATCAACAGGCCATTCGGCATTTATTAATCCGACCGGGACAAGATTGGGTGAGGAACCAAGATGGGTCACCCAGAAAAATAGAAGGGCGGAATTTGACTCCCACCGCAAAGGCATGGGGCGTGTTTGTACTTCATACTTTCCTCCTGGCGCCAATGTGTCGAGTTGACTTCATATAGGGCTACCCTGGTATATGCCATCATGAATGGTGAGCCAGAATGTGGGCCAAATTTTAGCTCACAATTTATACAATGCGGCTAATGAAAAGGTCACCAGATCTTGGCCGAGGCACGCCACTCTCATTCACTCCTATGTGAAAGGGCCCGTGTGAAGATCCCAAGTAAGGAAATTAAAGAAAATCCAATACATCCTGGGACCTCATAACGGGTGATTGGATTCTGAGGAATTCAATCCCACTTGACCAGCCACCTCAACCTCCTCAAAGAAGATCACCAAGAACCTGAGGAAACTGGGAGGCCCAAAATATGTTCAGAGATCCTCCTGCTCAAAATTACCCTTCGATGGCTGATTTTGAGAGATTATCTACCGATGTCCGTGAGGATTGGGAGTCGTAGAGAGTATGGCCTTGTACCAACGGGAAGAAGCACGAGCTCAAAGGCGAGGATGCAGGCTATTTACAGAGCTATTGGTGCTTACCAAAGTGGCCAGTTCGTGAATATGGACGCCGACATTTTCCAGGAGCCTTACCCTGATGATGAGGCAGGGCCTTCAGAGCCAGCTCCCTAGTTTCTTTCGGTGGCGTCGGGCGCCCGCCCATCATTTCACTCACTGGCTGAGTCCCATGGCTCACCGCTTTGGTTTTCTACTTTTATCTTTGTTTTCTTTTATTTTTCTGCTTAAATATCAATATTCAATGTTAAATATCAATATTCAATGTATTTTGTACGATTGTTTGCTTTTGGGGAACTCTAATTTCCTTTTCTTGTACCTTGTGTTAAATGAATTTTTGAGTTAAGATGTTGATTTGATAAGTGGAATTATGGTTTTTATTTTCGTAATCCCCATGATATGCATGCTTATGAATTGTAATGGATACACAATCGATTGTGACTTTGCATGCCTCTTTTTGATAAAAAGTTCACAAATAACCCTTTGAAGCATGTTAAGTAACATTTAACCGCAAGATTCGCTTGTGCTTAATTTCCTCTCTAACCAAAGGAGAATTTTGTGCCAAATGTAACTTTTTCTTCTTGTGTGATTCCGTTATATGTGATGCCTTCTAATTTGACCTCGTTCTTAGGATTTTATACTTGCATGTTTACACATATTGAGGCAATTTTTTCTAATACCTAGAGCCTAAATTCACCACCTAATTCATTTAATCCTTTGTTAGCCCGCTTGAGCCTAATTGTCCATTATTTGCGATCTATTTTCATTGCAAGCCTAAGACTGCATCTCAATTGTCCCTACTTACTTGGAGTTCAAGAGGGCCATATTACGACATGTCTTAGTATTTGATTAAGTTTGGGGTTGCTTGAGGGCAAGCAAAGATTCTAAGTTTGGGGTGGATGTACAAGAACTTAAATTGTTCAATTTTGTATAGAATTTGGACTTGTTCATTGTAAAAAATAAATAAAAAAAATCATTAATGTGTAAATATTACCTATTGTTCTTAATCAATTATGTTGGGGGAGATTTATGTGAATGAATACAAGGGTTTGATATCAATGTCGTGAAGTAGTTTATTTCTTACTTCAAGATTATGAGCCTACTATCCAAATAATTCCTCGCTCTTACCTAAGCCCCATACAACCTTAAAGGCCTTTTAAATGTGTATTACATTGCATTGTATTTAATTTTTAGAACTTGGTCAAGCCTATGGTAGAGTGTTGCGTATGATGTGATTGAGAGAACGATCCCAATGACACCGGAGTGAAAGTGAAATATCATTTGTGAGGAAAGTCTGATAAGTTGAGCATAATTGATAATTGTACGTTATGTTGCTTGATTTGTTCATTTGGGAGAATTTGGAATTGAGAAAGCAAGTGATATAAGAAGGCATGAATTGTCACCTTTGACAAGTGTGATTAAAAAGAAAGTTGATTGAGCATGTGTTTATGGTGGAGATTGAAAATACATCCATTAATTTCAATTTTTACCCATGTTTTTAAATTAATTTTTGCTTGAGGACAAGCAAATTGCCAAGTTTGGGGTTGTGATAAGTTTTCATCTTATGTTAATTTAGAGTGATTAATTGAATTAAATACATGAGGAATTGAGAGAGTTGAATATATATTGAGCTTAAACTTTGGAATTCTTTACACTTGGTTGTTTGATTGTATGTTTTAACTCTTACATTATTCTCATGTATATTGCACTTGAATTGCAAGGAATGGAAACAAAACCAAAAGAAGACACTCTCAAGAATTCAATTAAAGGCAAAGAAGATGATTCGTGAGAGCATAAGATTCGAAGGCAGCCAAAAATGCGGAATTTAGCCAAGTAATTGAGTATGCGCGTGGCGCCGCATTTACAAGTAAAGGAATGCGCGTGACGCCGCATTTATGTAAACTGGCTCGTCTTCATGCGCTGCGGACGCCGCTGATCAGAAGAATCTGCGCGCGACGCCGCATCAAGACAAATCGAAGCCGCCTCGGTCGCGCGACGCCGCATTTGTATCGCTTAATCTGCGCGACGCGCACTGCTTCGCAGAATCTGTATAATTAGATATTTGTTCACTTTTTAATCATCTTGGACCTTTGCTAACAGCCAAAAACACTAAAGAGAAAGATAAGGAGTGCTAGGGTTCCATTGTTCTTCATCTTCAAGGAGGATTCATTCTTGGGAACAAGGTTTGGATCATCCATGGAGTTGTTTTCTTTCATATGTTTGTTTTCTTCTTTTACTACCATGAGTAGCTAAATACCTTAGATTAGGATGAGATGAATCATGTACAAACTCTTATGTAGTTAGTTCTCTTATATTAATACAAGTTTATGTTATGTAAATTGAGTTTCTAATCTCTATACTTCATGCTTTTCAATACTTGATCACTATTGCATTGAATTTGGGTTTTTCATCTTTATTGGAAAATAGGATGAATGAACTTGAACTGAGATTAGTAATCATAATCATGAAGATTATAGGAATATAACTTGTGGTTATGTGTTCTAATGAATCATGGATCTTATTGCTTAGTCTAATCATTAATCACCTAAGGGATTAGGGATTGTGGCTAGAATAAAGGGTTTATGAGGCAAGGGATTGTCCTTAAGCTAATTCAGTTGATTCGAACTTCAACTTATATGAAATTACTTCAGTTAATGATGAACTAGTTACATAAGAGCAAGTACAAGAGGATTCAAATCCTAGTCGTTTTCAACCAACCAAGTCAATTCTATTTTTACTTTAACTTGTTCAACGTTACAATTACAATCAAAATATCCAAATCATTTCCGTTTTAAGTAATTACACACTTATTCTTATTGATAACCATCATAATCCCTGTGGAGACGATACTCTATTCATTACTATATTACTGGTTGCGATTGGTGCACTTGCCTTAAAAAGTAGTGTATGAATTACGCTAACACTTCTAACCTTGCAATAGGTGCAAAAGTTTCAGTAAAATCTATACCTTCTTCCTGTGAGTAACCTTGAGCAACTAATCTTGTTTTGTTTCTCACTACCTTACCATCTTTATCAAGCTTGTTTCTAAATACCCATTTAGTACCAATAGCTTGCTTATCTTCTGGTAGAGTGACTAATTTCCACGCATCATTTCTTTGGAACTGATTCAACTCTTCTTGCATAGCCAGAATCCAACCTTCATCTTCCAATGCTTGATTAATCGTCTTCGGTTCCATTTCAGAGAGAAGTGCAATATCTACATGCTATTTGAAAGAGGATCTGGTTCTTACTCTATCTCCAGGTTCTCCTATGATTTGATCCTTAGGATGATTGGTTTTGTATCTCCAACATTTTCTGGTTTCAGCTTCCGCTTGAGTAGAATCCTTTGTCTGGTCACTACCAGATGCTGAAGATGCAGGTTCACTGTTTATTGTACCACCAATATTTAAATTTAAAAATAATTCATCTAGCTCTGACATGGCAGTGTCAGGCTTCTTGTCATCAAACTTGACATGAATGGATAATTCAACTATCAAAGTTTCTTTACTGTATATTCTAAAAGCTTTAGATCTTTTAGAGTATCTCAAAAAGATACCTTTGTCAGCTTTGGAATCAAACTTACCAAGTTGATCCTTAGTATTCAGAATATAACATGTGCAACCAAAGGGATGAAAATAAGATATGTTTGGTTTTCTACCTTTCCACAGTTCATATGGAGTCTTCTTCAAAATAGGTCTAATAAGAATTCTATTTTGAATATAAAATGCTGTATTTACTGCTTCTGCCCAAAAATGTTTTGCAATATCAGCTTCATTGATCATGGTCCTGGCCATTTCTTGGAGGGACCTATTTTTCCTTTCTACAACACCATTTTGTTATGGTGTTCTAGGAGAGGAGAAATTGTGGGAGATGTCATTTTCTTCACAAAATTTTTGAAAGCTTTCATTTTCAAATTCTACCCCATGATCACTTCTAATTGAAGAAATACAAATTCTTTTTTCATTTTGAACTGATTTGCAGAAAACAGTAAATACTTTGAATGACTCATCCTTGTGGGCAAGGAATCTAACCCATGTCCACATAGTAAAATCATCAACAATGACTAACCCATATTTCTTTCCAGTTAAAGAGGCTGTCCTTGTTGGACCAAAAAGATCAAGATGCAAAAGCTCAATTGGTCTAGAGGTTGAAAGAATATTTTTAAAATGAAAAGAAGTTTTGACTTGTTTTCCTCTTTGACATGCCTCACAGAGAGCATCAGATTGGAATTTAAGATTTGGTAAGTCTTTAACAAGACTGTGCTTGTTTAGTTTTGAGATTAATCTTCAACAGACATGAGACACTTGACATCTTGTTTTGCAAATTCAGAAAGATCAATTTTATAAATATTTTGTTTCCTCTTTGCTGTAAAGAAAATAGAGCCATCTTTCTTGCTTTTTATCAACACCTGGGCCAGAAATGACATCATAACCATTGTCACATAATTGACTTATGCTTAATAAGTTATGCTTTAGTCCTTCAACATAAAGTACATTATCAATAGAGGGAAGAGAGTATTTACCAATGCGACTAATTCCAACTATTTTACCTTTCTGGTTTCCTCCAAAACCAACAAATCCTTCTTTTCTAGGCCTTAGCTCTTGGAAAATATGCTTTTCTCATGTCATGTGATGCGAGCATCCACTGTCTAAGTACCAAGATAGGTGTGTTGACCTTGTTACTAAGCATGTCTGTAACATAGACTATTTTATCTTTAGGTACCCATATCTTTTTGGGTCCTTTCTTGTTAGTTCTTGAAGGATACTTGTCCTTCTTAGTCTTAAAAGCAGTACATGCACTTTTCAAATAACCAGGTTTGTTGTAGTAGGTACAATGCAAGAATTCACTGTGATCATTGGATTTATCAGATGCAGGATTTTCATTTTCTAAAGAGGGTTTATCTGATAAGTAACCAAGTCCTTGAGTTGTCGTTTTACTGACACCCCAAATCATTGAAGCTTGCTTGCTTCGAGTTACACTTAGGATTGCCTTTAGCTTCAGAGCTTTCTGGTTGAGAGCTCTCAGCTTCTGGTTGATGACATGTCACCAGACGCTGACTATCCACCAGATGCTGATTTTCGCCAAATTTTCAGTTCTCTTCACTGAGCTTTGAGTTTTCATTTTTCAAAACTTGAAATTCTTGTGATAATTTTGAAAATTTCTTTTTCAAAGCTTTATCTCAGTAGAGAGAGTGGCAGAGTCCTTAAAAAGATCATCAAATGCAAGTTGAAGTTCAGAATAAGAATCATATATTATTACCTCTTCAACTTCTTCATCAGAATCTAAGTCAGTATTTTCCATGAAGGCAAGATTGGCTTCTTCATCATTATCTTCCTTAAAGGATGATCAATCCAGATCTTCCCATGTAGCCATGAGACTCTTTTTCTTTCCCTTGAAGGAACTTCTTGTGGGCTTCTTCTTAAGATTAGGACATTCAGATTTGAAGTGTCCAGGCTTTTTACAGTCATAGCAGACAACTTGGTTTTTGTCTTTGCTTTCCTTCTTGTCCTCGACATCTTTCTTGTAGAATTTCTTCTTGAAGTTTCTTTTCTTCCACATCCTTTGGATCTTCCTGGATATGAACATGAGCTCTTCATCCGACCCATCAACGTCTCCTTCTGAAGCTTCATCTTCTGATTCTTCTTAAGTCTGAAGGGCTTTAGAAGTACTGGCTTTATGTTTGTTGACTTTCAAAGCAATAGACTTGATTTTCTTTACAGGTTCTTCCTCATTCAACTCAAGTTCATGAGCTTTTAGAGAACTCAAAAGATCTTCAAGTCTTAAGACATTTAAATCTTTTTCTTCTTGAATAGCAGTGACTTTGGGTCTCCACTGCTTGGTCAAACTTCTCAGGATCTTTCTCACATGGTCAGGTGTGGTATAACTTTTTCCAAGGGCCTATAACCCATGAACGAGTGTTTGGAACCTTCTAAACATAGATTCAATGTTTTCACCATCCTCCATTTTGAATAATTCATATTGACTAACCAACATGCTAGCTTTAGTTTCTCTTACTTGAGCAGAGCCCTCATAAGACAAAACAAGAGAATCCCATATCTCTTTGGCAGTATCGAATTTGCCACATTTATCAAATTCTTTTTCTGACATAGTGCAGATAAGAATGAATCTAGCTTTTTGATTGATTTGATATCTCTTTTTCTGCTCAACATTCCAGTTTTCTCTGGCAATAACAACACCATCAGCATTAGTGGGAATAAGGTAACCACTTTCAACAATATCCCATAACTCAAGTTGTTGTGTCTCAAAGAAAGCTTTTATCTTATCTTTCCAGTAGTCAAATTTTTCTCCAGTAAATAGAGGAGGATGGTTCATGTGACAACCTTCTAAGACATGTTCATAGTATAGGATCTTTTCTCTTAACATTGTTAAGTGCTCAACCAAGAGGCCGAGCTCTGGTACCAACTGAACGTGAACACAAGAAGGGGGTTGAATTGTGTTGAAAACTTTTCGTAAACTTTAAGTTAAAACCACTTTAAAACACTGAATTTTGAATCTGTTTGAAATCGGATGCTGGAGTAAGACCAGAACCTGGAAATAAAGTTTATGAAAACTTGTTTTTATGCGCAAGATAACCATAAGTATAAAGCAGAAAAGTAAGAGACACAGAGATTTATACTAGTTCACCACCAACCTGGTAGGTACATCTAGTCCCTTCGTTCCTGAAGGATTTCCACTATAATCAACTGATAACAAATTTCCTTAAGAGTATTCTACTGTCACAAACTTGACAATACTCTTAACTTCTCAAAATGACTCAGTACGTTCGAGCCTTTAAAGAACAAAGCCTTAACTAAGCAATACAACTTTCACAAAGATAGTTTTGAATACAATCAAAATAACTTTGACAGAGAAGATAAAAAGACTAAGCTCAAAAACAAATAACTTTCTAAAAGAAAGAATATCAGAAGATGAGGTTCAGTTCTTGTTGTCCAGAAACTTGGCACGAAACTTGATTGCTCACTTGAGTAATAGTTCTTTCAGAATATAGCTTGTAGCAGTTTTTGGCAACGTTCTTCAATGAATATCTTGGGGTATTTATAGGAGTCTCTGAGGGGTATTACCACTACAGTAAATTTCAGCTCCATATCATTGAGTGAGGTAATTTGAAATGCTTTCCTTTTCTTCCTTTCCAGAGAATATCAGAGTAGTACATATTACCATTTTTGTACTATCTGCTTTTCACAATTGCCTTGTACGAATTTTGTCTTATACCAAATGTGTCACCTTTGATACCTCATACATAAAATTAAGCGCACAAAATCAAATTCGAATTCTGTTTCAAAATAGCTGAGGTAGAAGAGCACAAACATGACCATCACGTGATTCATTAAAAGACCAGATGCTCGCTAAGAACAAGAGACGGGCGCTAGCAGCAATTGAGTAATCCACGTGTCAAAGAATAACACTACCGGATGCTCTCTATACACAAGACGCTGGAGTGAATCGGATGTTGACACACATGGAATGTATTCAATATTTGTGAGTTTCTTCTTCTTGCTTGAGTGAGATAAAACATAAGAGATTTAATACCTGCACACTCAAAGACTTATCAAAAGATACTTTGTTATCATCAAAATTAGTGAGGGTCTAAACTTCTCAATCGTTTAGGTTCCAACAATTTCCATTTAACAAAGATCGCTCGTAACAGCCTGGACATATCATTTGATAGCAGTGGTAAAACCGCTCTGTACAAACGCCGTTGTACCAGCTGGGAAGTGTCGCTATCGCACAGTGGTACAACCACTCTATACTTACAAATCCTTTGAGTAACAGCCGGGATGTATCATTCTCTAGTAGTGGTACAACTGCTTTGTACAACCGTCGCTGTAACAGCTAGGACGTGTCGCTAAACCACTAATAAAACCTATTAATGCATGATAATGAGTTTTTCTCATTGTTTTGGAATTGATAGTATGGCTAGAATTAAGTGAAGTAGTTGTGAGCTAAGAGGCTAAAAAGAAGATAAGAGATATGTGTGAATTACTTGGAATAAATATTAAAGACTAAGGGCATGAATGGAATCAAGAATAAATGAGTAGAAACCTTAAGGATCAGTTGGTAGTTGCCCCGGACCTTGAATTAGACGTGGGACTACATAGGAAGGGTCCCCAATGCGCGAATTGTTGAAAAAACTGTGTTATTGCAGTTCTGCAAGTTCTGTGAATCTATTCACTGCTGTGTGAATCGATTCACACACTTCGCTGTCTCTGTGAATCGAAGTTGTGAATCGATTCACAGAAATCCAATTCGATTCACAGAATGCTATTTTGGTTAAGGGTAGTAACCACCTAGGCTTATTGAATGTTGAATGTTTGACTTGTTCGAAGGGGTTACAGGCTAGTAACCCCATGTTTGATGTTGGTCGTGAGTTGCGTCCAAGTATGGTGTATGTTGATTTGTCTCGTTGATTGTTGTTTGTGTATGTTAATTTGTCTTGTTGATTGTTGTTTATCGGTCATGGGTTTATGACCAATTGGTAGATTGGTATCCAACGGTTTTTGTTGATACCGTGCGTTTGTTGCCGGTTTGTGATGCAATAGATTCTGTTGTTCGTAGTCATATGGGTGTATACTTCGTGTTTCGACGGCGGCACTCGTCGACATTGCACTGATGGGGGGACCACGTGGCCTGATGGTATCAGTTAAAATATGACGAGTTACAATGATGGCACTCAGCGAAGTTGCACTGCTTGGGGGAACCGCATGGATCGTTAGGACGTCGTTGTAAATAAGTTTCGATGGAGACTCTCGTCGAAGGTGCACTGACGGGAGAATCCCATCGCTTGACGATGTTAGTACGGATATTGAGGACGCTCACATTCGCCCACCCGGACACGGTAAAGGATCCTAAGGTTAAGTTGAATAGTTAGTTAGAATTTATCTAGTTTTTTTACCTTGCTTTAATAGGTTTTATTAGTGGTTTATCTTTATTTATGTTTTATTTTTATTATCTTTTGGTTTATATTTTGATTTGTAGGAAAAGGAGTTGAAGAGTTGATGAATTTGATGCAAAAAGAGAGAATTACGGCCCCCCCAGTGTTGCAGAACATGGCCATAATTCGTGGGAAGCAGTTGGAAGGTCAAGTGAAGAAACAGAGAGAATTACGGCCCCCAGTGTTTTCCAACATGGCCGTAATTCGTGGTTACGTGAGCTGAAAAGTCACAATTTGAAGATTATGGCCCCCCAGTGTTGCGCATTATGGCCATGTTTATGGCAGAATTTTGTAATGACCAATTTAAGTAATCAAACTGGCATTTGTTTTAGAGGGGTCTTAAAGGGGATATAATGGTACTTGATTGGGGTAAAATTGGGCTATAAATTGAGGCTTTCAGAGCACGAAATTGTATCATCTTCCTCTCCATTTTTCTTAGCTAAACTTGTGTTCTTTTGTGTTTTTCTTCATGTATGTTCAAGCAACTTTTCTACGGCTTTAAGTTTTGAATGAATTTCAGTTTCTATTACCTTCTAATCTTCATCTTTTACTTATTCAAGTTCTGAATGTTTAATTTACATTGTCTTATTTACATTCTAATCATGTGTGAGTAGTTTCTTTTATCTTGGGATTGATTATATTCCAATGATGAATTATTGTTAAGTCTAATTTTTTTTCCTTAGATGTTATGAGCATTGTTCCATTCTTAATTTAATCTTGAGTTTTACTTTCTCTGCAATCATAACTAATATGATTGTATGAATCCTAAATATCTTATTAAGCACTGAAAGGTGAAAATTCGATATTGGAATTACAAGATTAAACAAGGGGATCAATTCATGAAAATAGAATTGGTTTTCTTGAGGCTTAGAAATAATTGTTCTTAATGAGTTTTATCATTCCTTCTACCAGGAAAATAGGTAGATTCTATGTTTAAAACATTTTATTGTACTTTGAAAGAAGACAATATTCACATTTGATTATTTGACCTTTAAGAATCCATTGTTCATACTCAAAGGAAAGTGACGAAGAATTGACTTAAGAGTAATTTTCATTGGAAGAACATCAATCCCAAGAGCCTTTTATTTTCTAAATTAAACTCATTTTATTTTCCAGCAACAACAATAGCATTCTAATTTATTCCTTTAGCTAATCATCTTAGTGAGAGAAATTGGTACTCAATTCCAAGTCCTTGTGGGAATGATATTTTACTACACGATAAAACCGTGCACTTGCGGGCCTATCAAGTTTTTGGCGTCGTTGCCGGAGACTTATGCTATTGATATCGATTTCCTTTCACTATTCCGGTTAGACTAATTTTTTTCCTGTTATTATTTTCCTTATTATTTGCACCATATGATGAATAAGCATGTATTTATATTCTCTAAGGAAGAATGGGAATCATTTTTGTCATCTTTGCCACCACCACCACCGTGCTTACAAGTGATATCCAAAGAGCCTCACGAAACACAATTTGAGAAAAATATTATTGCAGGGATAGATCAAAATGATGATGAAATGGTAGTGGAAGGTGGGTCACAAGAAAAAGAACAAGAAAGGGAGAGAAAAGAAACACTGTTTTCTATAAATCCTTGGGAAAGAACAAGTGACAGGGCAACTCATGTGGAAAACACTTACCTCACCATGCTAACTAAAAATTGTGAAAACTTTGAAATTGATAAGTATATTGGTTTACAAGCATTTGTGGATGCTGCAAAGTTAGCCTATTCATCTCAATTCTCACTTTTCTTTGTAGAAATACCGTTTGATCCAGGAGGATTTTAGGGTAGACTTATATTGTTTCCGCGATTGTCATTCTTTAAGCAATGGGATCCGGGAATAAGCTTTCATTCTTCATGTGTCACTTGGCCTTTATCCTTCAAGAAATGGGACCCTGGTAAAAATTTATCAATTTTTATGCTTCTTCATATCCCAGAGCAAGATGAAAAAAAAATGAGGATGCTACTGATGGTGGCCACAAAAATAAGGGGAGTATTGTTTTACTTTGTGTTGTTTTGTTTTGTTTCTTTTAGTCCTGTATTTTTTTTTTCTTCTTATGTTAGTTGTAGTTTTCTGACTTGGATCATTCTTCCCATGTGAACTTTTTGAGATGTCTTTCTTTGAAATCCTTATTTTCATTACACTGCTTATTTGATTAAATGGTATTCAATGAGCCTGATTATGAATGGCGCATTTTTACTGTCTGTTGGGACCATCGACACACAACTTAGATGGGTTTTGTCATTAGGATAATTGGGGAGGACCTTCAAAATGTCTAATTTTTGTTTCCCTTGGTGACACTCACTGCATATTGGTTACTGGAGAAATGTCTGTGTTGAGCTAAAAAAAAATTATATAACTATTAAAAGATATAAAATACAAAAAAAAATGGGTTTAGTTAAAAAGAAAAAAAATGACTATTGAAAAAAGAAAAAAAAAAATTAGCTCAACACCCCTTTGAGGTCATAGGTTACCAGGGAAAACTCTTTGTACCCTTTTGAGACTGATTGGCTACTGGGAAATAAAGGCACTCTTTTGAGAACAAGTGTGGCAATTGCATTGTCTGCATATGAGTGGAGGACCCAAGCAAAGTTGTTGGGAACCTAAGCCTAAAAGCGAAAAGACAAGAATTGATGTCATACTCAATGTTCTGATGCCTTAAACCATCTTATCTGCACCAGGTTCAAATAGGTAAGCATAAGAATGTCATTGGATACCATCAAGCAAATTTGAATTTGTGTTGTTGAAATAAGGAGTTTCCAAGTTAGGCTAATTGCTTTGTCATGATCTGTTGTGATTTGCTTGAGGACAAGCAAAGATCTAAGCATGGGGGAGTTTGATAAGTTAGAATTTATCTAGTTTTTTTACCTTGCTTTAATAGGTTTTATTAGTGGTTTATCTTTATTTATGTTTTATTTTTATTACCTTTTGGTTTATATTTTGATTTGTAGGAAAAGGAGTTGAAGAGTTGTTGAATTTGATACAAACAGAGAGAATTATGGCCCCCCCAGTGTTGAAGAACATGGCCATAATTCGTGGGAAGCAGTTGGAAGGTCAAGTGAAGAAACAGAGAGAATTGCGGCCCCCCAATGTTTTCCAACATGGCCGTAATTCGTGGTTACGTGACCTGAAAAGTCACAATTTGAAGATTATGGTCCCCCAGTGTTGCGCATTATGGCCATGTTTATGGCAGAATTTTGTAACAGCTCAATTTAAGTCTTTGAAAGCTGTTAAAATTTGTTTTAGAGGGGTCTTAAAGGGGATATAATGGTACTTGATTGGGGTAAAATTGGGCTATAAATTGAGGCTTTCAGAGCACGAAATTGTATCATCTTCCTCTCCATTTTTCTTAGCTAAACTTGTGTTCTTTTGTGTTTTTCTTCATGTATGTTCAAGCAACTTTTCTATGGCTTTATGTTTTGAATGAATTTCAGTTTCTATTACCTTCTAATTTTTATCTTTTACTTATTCAAGTTCTGAATGTTTAATTTACATTGTCTTATTTACATTCCAATCATGTGTGAGTAGTTTCTTTTATCTTGGGATTGATTATATTCCAATGATGAATTATTGTTAAGTCTAATTTTTTTTCCTTAGATGTTATGAACATTGTCCCATTCTTAATTTAATCTTGAGTTTTACTTTCTCTGCAATCATAACTAATATGATTGTATGAATCCTAAATATCTTATTAAGCACTGAAAGGTGAAAATTTGATATTGGAATTACAAGATTAAACAAGGGGATCAATTCATGAAAATAGAATTGGTTTTCTTGAGGCTTAGAAATAATTGTTCTTAATGAGTTTTATCATTCCTTCTACCATGAAAATTGGTAGATTCTATGTTTGAAACATTTTATTGTACTTTGAAAGAAGACAATATTCACATTTGATTATTTGACCTTTAAGAATCCATTGTTCATACTTAAAGGAAAGTGACGAAGAATTGACTTAAGAGTAATTTTCATTGGAAGAACATCAATCCCAAGAGGCTTTTATTTTCTAAATTAAACTCATTTTATTTTCCAGCAACAACAATAGCATTCTAATTTATTCCTTTAGCTAATCATCTTAGTGAGAGAAATTGGTACTCAATTCTAAGTCCTTGTGGGAACGATATTTTACTACGCGATAAAACCGTGCACTTGCGGGCCTATCACGTTTTTGACGCCATTGCCGGGGACTTATGCTATTGATATCGATTTCCTTTCACTATTCCGGTTAGACTAAATTTTTTCCTGTTATTATTTTCCTTATTATTTGCACCATACGATGAATAAGCATGTATTTATATTCTCTAAGGAAGAATGGGAATCATTTTTGTCACCTTTGCCACCACCACCACCGTGCTTACAAGTGATATCCAAAGAGCCTCACGAAACACAATTTGAGAAAAATATTATTGCAGGGATAGATCAAAATGATGATGAAATGGTAGTGGAAGGTGGGTCACAAGAAAAAGAACAAGAAAGGGAGAGAAAAGAAACACTGTTTTCTATAAATCCTTGGGAAAGAACAAGTGACAGGGCAACTCATGTGGAAAACACTTACCTCACCATGCTAACTAAGAATTGTGAAAACTTTGAAATTGATAAGTATATTGGTTTACATGCATCTGTGGATGCTGCAAAGTTAGCCTATTCATCTCAATTCTCACTTTTCTTTGTAGAAATATCGTTTGATCCAGGAGGATTTGAGGGTAGACTTATATTGTTTCCGCGATTGTCATTCTTTAAGCAGTGGGATCCGGGAATAAGCTTTCATTTTTCATGTGTCACTTGGCCTTTATCCTTCAAGAAATGGGACCCTGGTAAAAATTTATCAATTTTTATGCTTCTTCATATCCCAGAGCAAGATGAAAAAAAAAATGAGGATGCTACTGATGTTGGCCACAAAAATAAGGGGAGTATTGTTTTACTTTGTTTTGTTTTGTTTCTTTTAGTCCTGTATTTTTTTTTCTTCTTATGTTAGTTGTAGTTTTCTGACTTGGTTCATTCTTCCCATGTGAACTTTTTGAGATGTCTTTCTTTGAAATCCTTATTTTCATTACACTGCTTCTTTGATTAAATGGTATTCAATGAGCATGATTATGAATGGCGTATTTTTACTGTCTGTTGGGACAATCCACACACGACTTAGATGGGTTTTGGCATTAGGATAACTGGGGAGGACCTTCAAAATGTCTAATTTTTGTTTCCCTTGGTGACACTCACTGCATATTGGTTACTGGAGAAATGCCTGTTGTAACGACCCGTTTCCGGACCGCTACCGAGCTCAATATACCGAGCTCGAGTTACCGAGCTCAACACACCAAGCTCAACATAAACCTATATGAGATGTGTTTTAAAAACAAAACTCTTGTGCCTTTTAAAAATACGATATATTTTTTTTTTATAAAACCAACTCGTGCACATCAGAGTAATTACAGCTTTTCGAAACATGGTGCAACTAAGACACAAGACTTAAATTCTAATAAAACATACATGCATAACATACATATATATATCACTCTAAATAATAATGTATACAAAATACAGAGTAGCAATGTATAAAGAAAACACACCTAAGGTATGACGACTTCAAAAGAGCAATCATACCCTGGGGGTACTTCCGGCAGACTCCCACGCAGGGGGCTGCTCCAAAAGTAAGACCACCAGTCTACCCTGAAACAACAAAACACATCGCCTAAACTGGTCACGACCTCGAACACAAAAGAAAAACGGGCACAGTCCTCGTAAAAACAAACATCCAACAAACAAACAATCCACGACAGATAGAGGTCGTCACTCGGGTCCTCGCCGAGCTCCTCCTCGGCATCATCTATCGCCGAAGTTCCTGCGCCCTCGACATCGCCTGGGTAACCGTCATGGATTGAAGGCACCACGGGAAAGGGTCAACTTCTCAACAATACAAGATAAGCTCGACATAAGAAATAAGCAACACAATAATATATCTCAATCACCACACGTGACTCGACCATCTCACTCTAGACTCGACTCGACTCTTATTCCGGAATATCGTCAGCAGGTCCATCCCCAAACTGACGTAATAGGTAAACGGCAGGTCCAACCCCAAACCGATACCATGCATTAATCAGCAGGTCCAACCCCAAAGCGAGAATGCGGCGCCTAGCCAATCCACCATAAACAAAGGGGACCTAGCACCCTCGATTATCCGGGTCCGCTCAAAACGTCATACGACTCCCTAGCTCTCTCACTCGATGATTAGCTCGCCGCATGTCAAAGAGTAACACAACTTACTTGATCACATATCAATAAAGAGAGCATGCTTAACATGAAGAAAACACAATTCGACATTTAAGCAATAAAGCATTCTGCATGAAGAAACGCACTTCGACAGCAATACACCATTCACAACATATATTCAATCACATATCTAATACATGCAAAAACTCAATCATATCACAACATTCCAATCTCGACACCAATCAAGGAGTCCATACATAAATATAACAATAAAAATAAAGTCTTAGAGATATCTAGGAGTTGCCCTTACGCTAGCATACTACGAAAGTATTAATGTGAAGTGCCCTTACCGAACTCCAAGTAAATACTGCTCGACAACGACCTCGACACAGCTGTCTTCAAATGAGCTCGACAACGACTTCTCTTACTCGATCTCGACACGGCTGTCTTCAACGAGCTCGACAACGACTACGACACGTACCGTCCTCAATCGACCTCGACACGGACACTTCTCAGTCGAATTCGACACGTACAGTTCTCGATCTGGATCCCACTGCTTCCGCGTCCTTGGATTCGCTTTCCCGTACACCTCGATTCGGAAATCACACGATCTCGGAAATCAGACTTCCTAAAACAAACACAACTTAGATCGATCTATGGTTTCTAATACATCTAGCTCTCATCCCAAACTTAACCACAACCCAGAAAATATAAAACTCAAGAACTGAAATATGTTTTTCCTCTAACACAAAGTTAGGGATTTCGATCAAAAGTTCATGAAAAAGTTATCTGATGCTTCAACAGATAGATCGACAACAACAACAACCAGAAGCAACAAACGAAAAACAAGAAATCGAAACAAACCAAAAAAGAAAAGTTTACGGGCGCTGATTGCGTAAAAGCGAGAGGAAGAAAATTTGTTTTACCAGCCCAATTACTCGGTTAGAAAGATAGATAATATTGTGAAGAAGAAAACTCTTCAATTTGACATGATTTGGAAGCATAAAACTGGCTAAAAATGGAAGAAGAAATAGCGCTAAGCGATGCTTACGGATGAAAAGAAAAATCTGTTCTTCATACCTCAGCGGTGATCGAGCGAGCGAGTTATGGGTCGAGAAGATGATGATGAACAAGATTGATGAAGAAAGCTTGTGCGAGAATCTCGATGGAACTCACGGTTTAGTCGATGGAAGTTCTTGGAGAAAAACAACGAAACTTCGAGCGAGAAGGAAGGAAGAAGAAAGAAGAAAAGAGAAAGAATGAGTGTTTGAGGGAATCGGTCGTGGTATACAGCTGGTGAGAAAGGGGTATAATCGTAACTTCAGCTATAAGATGTCAATCCCATCAATCATCTACCCGTTTAATCGTTCCTCTCATAATTACCCTCTACTCTTGTCGGTCAACGGTCTAGACACGCGACGAGAACGGTCAAGCCGACAATATAATTATTACAAACAATATAATAATAGCGCTGAATAACGTTCGAAAGAATACGAGGTATCATCTCGACACGATGTCGACTAGGGTGCTCGTGCAAACGCACAAGGCTCTAACACGAGTTCGTGAACATGGCCTCCTCATTTCGATGCAGCGACTTCATCAACTCGACACACGATCTCCTCGGTTCGGCCAGCCTAGTGCACGCTGCTCTCACTCGGCAAATGATCTCGCAAGCGATCTTGGCACGGGATCTCGACACAATGTCTTGGTCGAGGTCTCGATCGTCGTCTAATACGATGTCGATCTCGTCCTCAGGTGTTACAATCTCTCCTCTAAAAAATTTCGTCCTCGAAATTGCAAATAAGATTCTTACCTCGAGAAAAGTTCGAGTCTTGAATCTTCATCTTCTCCTCCAGCTCCCAAGTCGCATCTCCCGCCTTGATCCCACACAACTTTGACAAGTTGAATCTCTTTGTTCGCGAATCGCTTGGCTTTCCGATCAACGATCCTTGTTGGTAACGCTTCAAAAGATAAGTCGTCCTTGATTGAATCACATCCGGTTCGATGACATGAGAAGGTCGGAAACATACTTCATGATTGTGAGGCGTGGAAGACGTCATGGATGTTCGACAAGAATGGGGGTAAGGCAATCGATATGCCACCGACCAATACGACGAAGAATCTGGTAAGGTCCAATAAATTTAGGGGTAAGTTTCTTGGATTTGATCGCTCGACCAACTCGATGAGTGGGGTCACTTTAAGAAATCCTTGTTCTCCTTCCTCGAACTCGAGTGGTCGACGTCGTTGGTCTGCATATCTCTTCTGTCGACTTTGAGATGTTCGCATCCGATCTCTAATCAAACAGATCTTCTCGGTAGTCTGCTGGATCATATCTGGTCCTCTGACGATTCGTTCGCCCCTGGTACCAACAAAGAGGCGTCGACATTTACGCCCATACGCTTCAAAAGGTGCCATTCCAATACTCGCATGGAAGTCATTGTGTAGGTGAACTCCACCAATGGTAAGACGTCGTCCCAACTTCCTCGGTGATCTAACGTACAAGCTCGCAACAAATCTTCAAGTGATTGGATCGTTCTCTCGGTCGACCGTCGATGCGTGGATGATATCTTGAGCTAAGCCGAGCTCGGTTCCCATCGCTCCTTGCAATTCCCTCCAAAAATGAGGCGTGAACTTCGGATCTCGGTCGACACGATCGAAGAGGGTATTCCATGAAGTCGTACTATCTCGCGATGTAGATCTCGGTCGGCTTTTCCACGTTGTATGTCGACCTCCTTTGGTAAGAAATGAGCGATTGGTCAATCGGTCGACGATCACCCAAATCGAATCATTCTTCTTCTGCGTCTTCGGCAAACCTACAACGAAATCCATGGAAATACTGTCCCATTTCCATACTGGCACGTCAAGCGATTGTAGCATTCCCGCAGGTCGTTGGTGCTCCACCTTCGCTTTCTGACACGTCAAACACGAAGCTACGTACTCGGCCACTTGCTTCTTCATTCCGGACCACCAAAAATGCTTCTTCAAGTCTTGATACATCTTCGTAACTCCTGGATGAATACTAAAGTTGCTCTTATGCGCTTCGTCGAGAATCAACTTTCTCAGCTCGGATACGTTAGGTACGCACACTCGGCCATTGCACCTCAAGATGTCGTCCGCTCCGACGTGAAATTCTGTCGCCTTCCCTTGCGCTATCAACTGAATCTTCTCTTGCAGAAGCTCGTCATGAACTTGCTGGTCTCGGATCTCGTCCAACAATCTGTTAGAAATGGTAAGCATACCAAATCTCGAACTTCCCGGTGAAACTTCGACACTCGACTTCAAGTCTCGGAACTTCTCGAGCATCTCCAACTCCTTGATCATCAATACCGAGGTTAAAAGCGCTCTTCCTGCTCAACGCATTTTGCTACTACGTTAGCCTTCTGGGATGGTATTCCAACGTAAAGTCGTAGTCCTTGAGAAATTCGTCCATCTACGTTGGCGCATGTTGAGTTCTTTACGGTCGACAGTACTTCAAGCTCTTGTGATCGCCGAAAGCGATGAGAGTGCTCCGTAGAGGTAGTGCCTCCATATCTTGACGCAAAAACTCTGCTGCCGGCTCCAAGTCGTGAGTAGGGTAGTTCCTCTCGTGAATCTTAAGTCGTCTTGAAGCATCTGCGACCACCTTCCGATGTTGCATCGACGCATCCCAATCCCTGGTGTGACGCATCACAATACACCTCGAAAGGCTCTTCGGGTTGAGGCAAAATCAGCACAGCGCCGTCAAAAGCTCCTTGATCTTTTAAAGCGGCCGCGCTCCTCGGTCCAGGCAAAAGGTTGATCCTTCCTCGTCAGTCGTGTAAGAGGCGCGACAATCTTCGAGAAACCTTCAATGAATCTTCGGTAATATCCTGCTAAGCCGACAAAACTCCTGATCTTGGTAACCGTCTTCGGCTGTTCCCACGCTAGCACAGCTTCAATCTTAGTTGGATCCACAGCTATCCCTTTCTGTGCAAATCTCTGCCCCGCACTCTGGGGTCTCACCGGTCCGCCCACAATAATCTTCTTCTTGTGGCTCCTTACTCCTTCTACCTCGACACATCGATCAATCAGCTCTTGGAGGTTTCGGATCCTCAACGACACTACTGACTTCTGAATGTCGAATCTCAATCCCCGTTGGAATCTCTCACTTAACCATCTCTGGTCAACTCGATCACGAAATGGACTGAAATACCTCGCCAACGACTCGAACTTGGCCGCATACTCGGACACTGTCGAACTGCCTTGCTGCAGTTGAAGAAATTCCTGCTCCTTCTCGGCTCGTGCAGTATCTGGGAAGTACTTGTCCAAGAACCTTTCACGAAAAAGCTCCCAGGTCATCTCGCGACGTTCTGCTATAAATGTTTGCTTCACTCCTCTCCACCAATACTCTGCGTCTCCTAGCAGTAAGTAGGTGGCATAGTCGACCTTCACGTTGTCCGGGCAATGGAGTGCCTCAAAGATCTTCTCGATCTCTTGCATCCAAAGATCAGCTTTATCCGGATTTGGCTCACCGTAGAACTTCGGTGGATCATGCTTCCTGAAGTCGGCCAATCCTCTCGCTTGACATTTCGCTCGCTGCGTTGTTCTGCAAGTTCTGGAGTTAACGCCGCCGTCTGTTGAGCCATCGCGTTAACTGTTGAGTTCTGGCGGTGATTGTTGAACCATGGCTGCCGCCATCTCGGTCATAGCTTGAATTGCTCGTTCCATGTCGGCGTTCTCGGTTGCGGATGTCGTATTCCTCTGGTGGCATTAGATTCCACAAAGTTCAAAACCCCTGTCAGAATCTCACAACAAGGATGTGTTAAAACACCTTTGCTTCAATCAAGAAGCAGTTCAAACAATTTCTCAAGCAATAAGTGCTTCACTTAGTCAAACAAAGAATCAACATAATACAACTAGGTACCCAACACACAACCCGACACGGTGACTAAATCTCAATTTATGCACTTCTACGAACCGAATCGCTCGATACCAACGAGTGTAACGACCGCTTCCGGACCGCTACCGAGCTCAATATACCGAGCTCGAGTTACCGAGCTCAACACACCAAGCTCAACATAAACCTATATGAGATGTGTTTTAAAAACAAAACTCTTGTGCCTTTTAAAAATACGATATTTTTTTTTTTTTATAAAACCAACTCGTGCACATCAGAGTAATTACAGCTTTTCGAAACATGGTGCAACTAAGACACAAGACTTAAATTCTAATAAAACATACATGCATAACATACATATATATATCACTCTAAATAATAATGTATACAAAAATCTGAGTAGCAATGTATAAAGAAAACACACCTAAGGTATGGCGACTTCAAAAGAGCAATCATACCACAGGGGTACTTCCGGCAGACTCCCACGCAGGGGTCGCTCCAAAAGTAAGACCACCAGTCTACCTCAAACAACAAAACACCTGCCCAAACTAGTCACGACCTCGAACACAAAAAGAAAAAGCGAAATGCAGTCCTCAGAAAAACAAACATCCAACAAACAAACAATCACGACAGATAGAGGTCGTCACTCGGGTCCTCGTCGAGCTCCTCCTCGGCATCATCTACTGTCGAGTTCCCTGCGCCCTCGACATCGCCTGGGTAACCGTCATGGATTGAAGGCACCACGGGAAAGGGTCAACTTCTCAACAATACAAGATAAGCTCGACATAAGAAATAAGCAACACAATAATATATCTCAATCACCACACGTGACTCGACCATCTCACTCTAGACTCGACTCGACTCTTATTCCGGAATATCGTCGGCCAGTCCATCCCCAATCGACGTAATAGGTAAACGGCAGTCCAACCCCAAACCGATACCATGCATTAATCGGCGAGTCCAACCCCAAACCGATAATGCGACGCCTAGCCAATCCACCATAAACAAAAAGGGGACCTAGCACCCTCGATTATCTGGGTCCGCTCAAAAGCGTCATACGACTCCTAGCTCTCACTTTCGATGATTAGCTCGCCGCATGTCAAAGAGTAACACAACTTACTTGATCACATATCAATAAAGAGAGCATGCTTAACATGAAGAAAACACAATTCGACATTTAAGCAATAAAGCATTCTCGCATGAAGAAACGCGACTGACAAAGAATACACCATTCACAACATATATTCAATCACATATCTAATACATGCAAAAACTCAATCATATCACAACATTCCAATCTCGACACCAATCAAGGAGTCCATACATAAATATAACAATAAAAATAAAGTCTTAGAGATATCTAGGAGTTGCCCTTACGCTAGCATACTACGAAAGTATTAATGTGAAGCGCCCTTACCGAACTCCAAGTAAATGCTGCTCGACAACGACCTCGACACAGTTGTCTTCAAATGAGCTCGACAACGACTTCTCTTACTCGATCTCGACACGGCTGTCTTCAACGAGCTCGACAACGACTTCGACACGTACCGTCCTCAATCGACCTCGACACGGACACTTCTCAGTCGACCTCGACACGTACAGTTCTCGATCTGGATCCCACTGCTTCCGCGTCCTTGGATTCGCTTTCCCGTACACCTCGATTCGAAAATCACACGATCTCGGAAATCAGACTTCCTAAAACAAACACAACTTAGATCGATCTATGGTTTCTAATACATCTAGCTCTCATCCCAAACTTAACCACAACCCAGAAAATATAAAACTCAAGAACTGAAATATGTTTTTCCTCTAACACAAAGTTAGGGATTTCGATCAAAAGTTCATGAAAAAGTTATCTGATGCTTCAACAGATAGATCGACAACAACAACAACCAGAAGCAACAAACGAAAAACAAGAAATCGAAACAAACCAAAAATGAAGAGTTTCTGGGCACTGCCGATTGCAGAAAAACAGAGGAAGAAAATTTGTTTTACAAGCCCAATTAATCGGTTAGAAAGATAGGTAATATTGTGAAGAAGAAAACCCATCAATTTGACATGATTTGGAAGCATAAAACTGGCTAAAAATGGAAGAAGAAATAGCGCTAAACAGTAGCACAGATGAAAAGAAAAATCTGTTCTTCATACCTCAACGGTGATCGAGCAAAGCGAGTTACGGGTCGAGAAGTTGAAGATGAACAAGATTGATGAAGAAAGCTTGTGCAGAATCTCGATGGAACTCACGGTTTCGTCGATGGAAGTTCTTGGAGAAAAACAACGAAACTCAGAGCAGAAGGAAGGAAGAAGAAAGAAAGAAGAAAAAAGAAATGAGTGTTTGAGGGAATCGGTCGTGGTATACAGCTGGTGAGAAAGGGGTATAATCGTAACTCCAGCTATAAGATGCCAATCCCATCAATCATCTACCCGTTTAATCGTTCCTCTCATAATTACCTTCTACTCTGTCGGTCAACGGTCTAGACACGCGACGAGAACGGTCAAGCCGACAATATAATTATTACAAACAATATAATAATAGCGCTGAATAACGTTCGAAAGAATACGAGGTGTCATCTCGACACGATGTCGACAAGGGTGCTCGTGCAAGCGTACAAGGTTCTAACACGAGTTCGTGAACACGGCCTCCTCAGCTCGGTACGCGACTTCATCAACTCGACACGCGATCTCCTCAGTTCAGCAGCTAGTGCACGCGGTCTCCTCAGCTCGGCAAATGATCTCGGCAAACGATCTTGGCACGGGATCTCGACACAAGGTCTTGGTCGAGGTCTCGATACGTCGTCCTAATACGATGTCGATCTCGTCCTCAGGTGTTACACCTGTGTTGAGCTAAAAAAAAAATTATATAACTATTAAAAGATAGAAAATAGAAAAAAAAATGGGTTTAGTTAAAAAGAAAAAAATGACTATTGAAAAAAGAATAGAAAAATTAGCTCAACACCCCTTTGAGGTCATAGGTTACTAGGGAAATACTCTTTGTACCCTTTTGAGACTGATTTGCTACTTGGAAACAAAGGCAGTCCTTTGAGAACAAGTGTGGCAATTGCATTGTTTGCATATGAGTAGAGGACCCAAGCAAAGTTGTTGGGAACCTATGCCTAAAAGCGAAAAGACAAGAATTGATGTCATACTCAATGTTCTGATGCCTTAAACCATCTTATCTCGCACTGTGTTCCAATAGGTAAGCATAAGAATGTCATTGGATACCATCAAGCAAATTTGAATTTGTGTTGTTGAAATAAGGAGTTTCCAAGTTAGGCTAATTGCTTTGTCATGATTTGTTGTGATTTGCTTGAGGACAAGCAAAGATCTAAGCATGGGGGAGTTTGATAATTTAGAATTTATCTAGTTTTTTGACCTTGCTTTAATAGGTTTTATTAGTGGTTTATCTTTATTTATGTTTTATTTTTATTACCTTTTAGTTTATATTTTGATTTGTAGGAAAAGGGGTTGAAGAGTTGATGAATTTGATGCAAACAGAGAGAATTACGGCCCCCCAGTGTTGAAGAACATGCCCATAATTCGTGGGAAGCAGTTGGAAGGTCAAGTGAAGAAACAGAGAGAATTACGGCCCCCCAGTGTTTTCCAACATGGCCGTAATTCGTGGTTACGTGAGCTGAAAAGTCACAATTTGAAGATTATGGCCCCCCAGTGTTGCGCATTATGGCCATGTTTATGGCAGAATTTTGTAACAGCTCAATTTAAGTGCTGAAACTGTTAAGCTATTTTAGAGGGGTCTTAAAAGGGATATAATGGTACTTGATTGTGGTAAAACTGGGCTATAAATTGAGGCTTTCAGAGCACGAAATTGTATCATCTTCCTCTCCATTTTTCTTAGCTAAACTTGTGTTCTTTTGTGTTTTTCTTCATGTATGTTCAAGCAACTTTTCTATGGCTTTAAGTTTTGAATGAATTTCAGTTTCAATTACCTTCTAATCTTCATCTTTTACTTATTCAAGTTCTGAATGTTTAATTTACATTGTCTTATTTACATTCCAATCATGTGTGAGTAGTTTCTTTTATCTTAGGATTGATTATATTCCAATGATGAATTATTGTTAAGTCTAATTTTTTTTCCTTAGATGTTATGAGCATTGTTCCATTCTTAATTTAATCTTGAGTTTTACTTTCTCTACAATCATAACTAATATGATTATATGAATCCTAAATATCTTATTAAGCACTGAAAGGTGAAAATTCGATATTGGAATTACAAGATTAAACAAGGGGATCAATTCATGAAAATAGAATTAATTTTCTTGAGGCTTAGAAATAATTGTTCTTAATGAGTTTTATCATTCCTTCTACCATGAAAATAGGTAGATTCTATGTTTGAAACATTTTATTGTACTTTGAAGGAAGACAATATTCACATTTGATTATTTGACCTTTAACAATCCATTGTTCATACTCAAAGGAAAGTGACGAAGAATTGACTTAAGAGTAATTTTCATTGGAAGAACATCAATCCCAAGAGCCTTTTATTTTCTAAATTAAACTCATTTTATTTTCCAGCAACAACAATAGCATTCTAATTTATTCCTTTAGCTAATCATCTTAGTGAGAGAAATTGGTACTCAATTCTAAGTCCTTGTGGGAACGATATTTTACTACGCGATAAAACCGTGCACTTGCGGGCCTATCAAGTTTTTGGTGCCGTTTCCGGGGACTTATGCTATTGATATAGATTTCCTTTCACTATTCCGGTTAGACTAAATTTTTTCCTGTTATTATTTTCCTTATTATTTGCACCATATGATGAATAAGCATGTATTTATATTCTCTAAGGAAGAATGGGAATCATTTTTGTCATCTTTGCCACCACCACCACCGTGCTTACAAGTGATATCCAAAGGGCCTCACGAAACACAATTTGAGAAAAATATTATTGCAGGGATAGATCAAAATGACGATGAAATGGTAGTGGAAGGTGGGTCACAAGAAAAAGAACAAGAAAGGGAGAGAAAAGAAACACTGTTTTCTATAAATCCTTGGGAAAGAACAAGTGACAGGGCTACTCATGTGGAAAACACTTACCTCACCATGCTAACTAAGAATTGTGAAAACTTTGAAATTGATAAGTATATTGGTTTACATGCATCTGTGGATGCTGCAAAGTTAGCCTATTCATCTCAATTCTCACTTTTCTTTGTAGAAATACCGTTTGATCCAGGAGGATTTGAGGGTAGACTTATATTGTTTCCGCGATTGTCATTCTTTAAGCAATGGGATCCGGGAATAAGCTTTCATTTTTCATGTGTCACTTGGCCTTTATCCTTCAAGAAATGGGACCCTGGTAAAAATTTATCAATTTTTATGCTTCTTCATATCCCAGAGCAAGATGAAAAAAAAAATGAGGATGCTACTGATGTTGGCCACAAAAATAAGGGGAGTATTGTTTTACTTTGTTTTGTTTTGTTTTGTTTTGTTTCTTTTAGTCCTGTATTTTTTTTTCTTCTTATGTTAGTTGTAGTTTTCTGACTTGGTTCATTCTTCCCATGTGAACTTTTTGAGATGTCTTTCTTTGAAATCCTTATTTTCATTACACTGCTTATTTGATTAAATGGTATTCAATGAGCATGATTATGAATGGCGTATTTTTACTGTCTGTTGGGACCATCCACACACGACTTAGATGGGTTTTGGCATTAGGATAACTGGGGAGGACCTTCAAAATGTCTAATTTTTGTTTCCCTTGGTGACACTCACTGCATATTGGTTACTGGAGAATTGTCTGTGTTGAGCTAAAAAAAAAAATTATATAACTATTAAAAGATAGAAAATAGAAAAAAAATGGGTTTAGTTAAAAAGAAAAAAATGACTATTGAAAAAAGAATAGAAAAATTAGCTCAACACCCCTTTGAGGTCATAGGTTACTAGGGAAATACTCTTTGTACCCTTTTGAGACTGATTGGCTACTTGGAAACAAAGGCACTCCTTTGAGAACAAGTGTGGCAATTGCATTGTTTGCATATGAGTGGAGGACCCAAGCAAAGTTGTTGGGAACCTATGCCTAAAAGCGAAAAGACAAGAATTGATGTCATACTCAATGTTCTGATGCCTTAAACCATCTTATCTGCACCAGGTTCCAATAGGTAAGCGTAAGAATGTCATTGGATACCATCAAGCAAATTTGAATTTGTGTTGTTGAAATAAGGACAAGCAAAGATCTAAGCATGGGAGAGTTTGATAAGTTAGAATTTATCTAGTTTTTGGCCTTGCTTTAATAGGTTTTATTAGTGGTTTATCTTTATTTATGTTTTATTTTTATTACCATTTGGTTTATATTTTTATTTGTAGGAAAATGAGTTGAAGAGTTGATGAATTTGATGCAAACAGAGAGAATTACGGCCCCCCAGTGTTGAAGAACATGGCCATAATTCGTGGGAAGCAGTTGGAAGGTCAAGTGAAGAAACAGAGAGAATTACGGCCCCCAGTGTTTTCCAACATGGCCGTAATTCGTGGTTACGTGAGCTGAAAAGTCACAATTTGAAGATTATGGCCCCCCAGTGTTGCGCATTATGGCCATGTTTATGGCAGAATTTTGTAACAGCTCAATTTAAGTACTGAAACTGTTAAGCTGTTTTAGAGGGGTCTTAAAGGGGATATAATGGTACTTGATTGGGGTAAAATTGGGCTATAAATTGAGGCTTTCAGAGCACGAAATTGTATCATCTTCCTCTCCATTTTTCTTAGCTAAACTTGTGTTCTTTTGTGTTTTTCTTCATGTATGTTCAAGCAACTTTTCTATGGCTTTAAGTTTTGAATGAATTTCAGTTTCTATTACCTTCTAATCTTCATCTTTTACTTATTCAAGTTCTGAATGTTTAATTTACATTGTCTTATTTACATTCCAATCATGTGTGAGTAGTTTCTTTTATCTTAGGATTGATTATATTCCAATGATGAATTATTGTTAAGTCTAATTTTTTTTCCTTAGATGTTATGAGCATTGTTCCATTCTTAATTTAATCTTGAGTTTTACTTTCTCTGCAATCATAACTAATATGATTATATGAATCCTAAATATCTTATTAAGCACTGAAAGGTGAAAATTCGATATTGGAATTACAAGATTAAACAAGGGGATCAATTCATGAAAATAGAATTAATTTTCTTGAGGCTTAGAAATAATTGTTCTTAATGAGTTTTATCATTCCTTCTACCATGAAAATAGGTAGATTCTATGTTTGAAACATTTTATTGTACTTTGAAGGAAGACAATATTCACATTTGATTATTTGACCTTTAACAATCCATTGTTCATACTCAAAGGAAAGTGACGAAGAATTGACTTAAGAGTAATTTTCATTGGAAGAACATCAATCCCAAGAGCCTTTGATTTTCTAAATTAAACTCATTTTATTTTCCAGCAACAACAATAGCATTCTAATTTATTCCTTTAGCTAATCATCTTAGTGAGAGAAATTGGTACTCAATTCTAAGTCCTTGTGGGAACGATATTTTACTACGCGATAAAACCGTGCACTTGCGGGCCTATCAAGTTTTTGGTGCCGTTTCCGGGGACTTATGCTATTGATATAGATTTCCTTTCACTATTCCGGTTAGACTAAATTTTTTCCTGTTATTATTTTCCTTATTATTTGCACCATATGATGAATAAGCATGTATTTATATTCTCTAAGGAAGAATGGGAATCATTTTTGTCATCTTTGCCACCACCACCACCGTGCTTACAAGTGATATCCAAAGGGCCTCACGAAACACAATTTGAGAAAAATATTATTGCAGGGATAGATCAAAATGACGATGAAATGGTAGTGGAAGGTGGGTCACAAGAAAAAGAACAAGAAAGGGAGAGAAAAGAAACACTGTTTTCTATAAATCCTTGGGAAAGAACAAGTGACAGGGCTACTCATGTGGAAAACACTTACCTCACCATGCTAACTAAGAATTGTGAAAACTTTGAAATTGATAAGTATATTGGTTTACATGCATCTGTGGATGCTGCAAAGTTAGCCTATTCATCTCAATTCTCACTTTTCTTTGTAGAAATACCGTTTGATCCAGGAGGATTTGAGGGTAGACTTATATTGTTTCCGCGATTGTCATTCTTTAAGCAATGGGATCCGGGAATAAGCTTTCATTTTTCATGTGTCACTTGGCCTTTATCCTTCAAGAAATGGGACCCTGGTAAAAATTTATCAATTTTTATGCTTCTTCATATCCCAGAGCAAGATGAAAAAAAAAATGAGGATGCTACGATGTTGGCCACAAAAATAAGGGAGTATTGTTTTACTTTGTTTTGTTTTGTTTTGTTTTGTTTCTTTTAG
Organism: Calophaca sinica; assembly: GCA_037113605.1. Lineage (NCBI taxonomy): Eukaryota > Viridiplantae > Streptophyta > Magnoliopsida > Fabales > Fabaceae > Calophaca > Calophaca sinica. The sequence goes on from CM073733.1 coordinate 62,724,439, forward strand.
TCCTGTATTTTTTTCTTCTTATGTTAGTTGTAGTTTTCTGACTTGGTTCATTCTTCCCATGTGAACTTTTTGAGATGTCTTTCTTTGAAATCCTTATTTTCATTACACTGCTTATCTGATTAAATGGTATTCAATGAGCATGATTATGAATGGCGTATTTTTACTGTCTGTTGGGACCATCCACACACGACTTAGATGGGTTTTGGCATTAGGATAACTGGGGAGGACCTTCAAAATGTCTAATTTTTGTTTCCCTTGGTGACACTCACTGCATATTGGTTACTGGAGAATTGTCTGTGTTGAGCTAAAAAAAAAAATTATATAACTATTAAAAGATAGAAAATAGAAAAAAAATGGGTTTAGTTAAAAAGAAAAAAATGACTATTGAAAAAAGAATAGAAAAATTAGCTCAACACCCCTTTGAGGTCATAGGTTACTAGGGAAATACTCTTTGTACCCTTTTGAGACTGATTGGCTACTTGGAAACAAAGGCACTCCTTTGAGAACAAGTGTGGCAATTGCATTGTTTGCATATGAGTGGAGGACCCAAGCAAAGTTGTTGGGAACCTATGCCTAAAAGCGAAAAGACAAGAATTGATGTCATACTCAATGTTTTGATGCCTTAAACCATCTTATCTGCACCAGGTTCCAATAGGTAAGCTTAAGAATGTCATTGGATACCATCAAGCAAATTTGAATTTGTGTTGTTGAAATAAGGACAAGCAAAGATCTAAGCATGGGAGAGTTTGATAAGTTAGAATTTATCTAGTTTTTTGGCCTTGCTTTAATAGGTTTTATTAGTGGTTTATCTTTATTTATGTTTTATTTTTATTACCATTTGGTTTATATTTTTATTTGTAGGAAAATGAGTTGAAGAGTTGATGAATTTGTTGCAAACAGAGAGAATTACGGCCCCCCCAGTGTTGAAGAACATGCCCATAATTCGTGGGAAGCAGTTGGAAGGTCAAGTGAAGAAACAGAGAGAATTACGGCCCCCCAGTGTTTTCCAACATGGCCGTAATTCGTGGTTACGTGAGCTGAAAAGTCACAATTTGAAGATTATGGCCCCCCAGTGTTGCGCATTATGGCCATGTTTATGGCAGAATTTTGTAACAGCTCAATTTAAGTGCTGAAACTGTTAAGCTATTTTAGAGGGGTCTTAAAGGGGATATAATGGTACTTGATTGGGGTAAAACTGGGCTATAAATTGAGGCTTTCAGAGCACGAAATTGTATCATCTTCCTCTCCATTTTTCTTAGCTAAACTTGTGTTCTTTTGTGTTTTTCTTCATGTATGTTCAAGCAACTTTTCTATGGCTTTAAGTTTTGAATGAATTTCAGTTTCTATTACCTTCTAATCTTCATCTTTTACTTATTCAAGTTCTGAATGTTTAATTTACATTGTCTTATTTACATTCCAATCATGTGTGAGTAGTTTCTTTTATCTTAGGATTGATTATATTCCAATGATGAATTATTGTTAAGTCTAATTTTTTTTCCTTAGATGTTATGAGCATTGTTCCATTCTTAATTTAATCTTGAGTTTTACTTTCTCTGCAATCATAACTAATATGATTATATGAATCCTAAATATCTTATTAAGCACTGAAAGGTGAAAATTCGATATTGGAATTACAAGATTAAACAAGGGGATCAATTCATGAAAATAGAATTAATTTTCTTGAGGCTTAGAAATAATTGTTCTTAATGAGTTTTATCATTCCTTCTACCATGAAAATAGGTAGATTCTATGTTTGAAACATTTTATTGTACTTTGAAGGAAGACAATATTCACATTTGATTATTTGACCTTTAACAATCCATTGTTCATACTCAAAGGAAAGTGACGAAGAATTGACTTAAGAGTAATTTTCATTGGAAGAACATCAATCCCAAGAGCCTTTGATTTTCTAAATTAAACTCATTTTATTTTCCAAAGAACAACAATAGCATTCTAATTTATTCCTTTAGCTAATCATCTTAGTGAGAGAAATTGGTACTCAATTCTAAGTCCTTGTGGGAACGATATTTTACTACGCGATAAAACCGTGCACTTGCGGGCCTATCAAGTTTTTGGTGCCGTTTCCGGGGACTTATGCTATTGATATAGATTTCCTTTCACTATTCCGGTTAGACTAAATTTTTTCCTGTTATTATTTTCCTTATTATTTGCACCATATGATGAATAAGCATGTATTTATATTCTCTAAGGAAGAATGGGAATCATTTTTGTCATCTTTGCCACCACCACCACCGTGCTTACAAGTGATATCCAAAGGGCCTCACGAAACACAATTTGAGAAAAATATTATTGCAGGGATAGATCAAAATGACGATGAAATGGTAGTGGAAGGTGGGTCACAAGAAAAAGAACAAGAAAGGGAGAGAAAAGAAACACTGTTTTCTATAAATCCTTGGGAAAGAACAAGTGACAGGGCTACTCATGTGGAAAACACTTACCTCACCATGCTAACTAAGAATTGTGAAAACTTTGAAATTGATAAGTATATTGGTTTACATGCATCTGTGGATGCTGCAAAGTTAGCCTATTCATCTCAATTCTCACTTTTCTTTGTAGAAATACCGTTTGATCCAGGAGGATTTGACGGTAGACTTCTATTGTCTACCCGATTGTCATTCTTTAAGCAATGGGATCCGGGAATAAGCTTTCATTTTTCATGTGTCACTTGGCCTTTATCCTTCAAGAAATGGGACCCTGGTAAAAATTTATCAATTTTTATGCTTCTTCATATCCCAGAGCAAGATGAAAAAAAAAATGAGGATGCTACTGATGTTGGCCACAAAAATAAGGGGAGTATTGTTTTACTTTGTTTTGTTTTGTTTTGTTTTGTTTCTTTTAGTCCTGTATTTTTTTTTCTTCTTATGTTAGTTGTAGTTTTCTGACTTGGTTCATTCTTCCCATGTGAACTTTTTGAGATGTCTTTCTTTGAAATCCTTATTTTCATTACACTGCTTATTTGATTAAATGGTATTCAATGAGCATGATTATGAATGGCGTATTTTTACTGTCTGTTGGGACCATCCACACACGACTTAGATGGGTTTTGGCATTAGGATAACTGGGGAGGACCTTCAAAATGTCTAATTTTGTTCCCTTGGTGACACTCACTGCATATTGGTTACTGGAGAAATGTCTGTGTTGAGCTAAAAAAAATAAAATTATATAACTATTAAAAGATAGAAAATAGAAAAAAATGGGTTTAGTTAAAAAGAAAAAAAATGACTATTGAACAAAAAGAATAGAAAAATTAGCTCAACACCCCTTTGAGGTCATAGGTTACTAGGGAAATACTCTTTGTACCCTTTTGAGACTGATTGGCTACTTGGAAACAAAGGCACTCCTTTGAGAACAAGTGTGGCAATTGCATTGTTTGCATATGAGTGGAGGACCCAAGCAAAGTTGTTGGGAACCTATGCCTAAAAGCGAAAAGACAAGAATTGATGTCATACTCAATGTTTTGATGCCTTAAACCATCTTATCTGCACCAGGTTCCAATAGGTAAGCTTAAGAATGTCATTGGATACCATCAAGCAAATTTGAATTTGTGTTGTTGAAATAAGGACAAGCAAAGATCTAAGCATGGGAGAGTTTGATAAGTTAGAATTTATCTAGTTTTTTGGCCTTGCTTTAATAGGTTTTATTAGTGGTTTATCTTTATTTATGTTTTATTTTTATTACCATTTGGTTTATATTTTTATTTGTAGGAAAATGAGTTGAAGAGTTGATGAATTTGTTGCAAACAGAGAGAATTACGGCCCCCCCAGTGTTGAAGAATGTGGCCATAATTCGTGGGAAGAAGTTGGAAGGTCAAGTGAAGAAACAGAGAGAATTATGGCCCCCCAGTGTTTTCCAACATGGCTGTAATTCGTGGTTACGTGAGCTGAAAAGTCACAATTTGAAGATTATGGCCCCCCAGTGTTGCGCATTATGGCCATGTTTATGGCAGAATTTTGTAACAGCTCAATTTAAGTGCTGAAACTGTTAAGCTATTTTAGAGGGGTCTTAAAGGGGATATAATGGTACTTGATTAGGGTAGAAATGGGCTATAAATTGAGGCTTTCAGAGCACGAAATTGTATCATCTTCCTCTCCATTTTTCTTAGCTAAACTTGTGTTCTTTTGTGTTTTTCTTCATGTATGTTCAAGCAACTTTTCTATGGCTTTAAGTTTTGAATGAATTTCAGTTTCTATTACCTTCTAATCTTCATCTTTTACTTATTCAAGTTCTGAATGTTTAATTTACATTGTCTTATTTACATTCCAATCATGTGTGAGTAGTTTCTTTTATCTTGGGATTGATTATATTCCAATGATGAATTATTGTTAAGTCTAATTTTTTTTCCGTAGATGTTATGAGCATTGTTCCATTCTTAATTTAATCTTGAGTTTTACTTTCTCTGCAATCATAACTAATATGATTATATGAATCCTAAATATCTTATTAAGCACTGAAAGGTGAAAATTCGATATTGGAATTACAAGATTAAACAAGGGGATCAATTCATGAAAATAGAATTGGTTTTCTTGAGGCTTAGAAATAATTGTTCTTAATGAGTTTTATCATTCCTTCTACCATGAAAATAGGTAGATTCTATGTTTGAAACATTTTATTGTACTTTGAAGGAAGACAATATTCACATTTGATTATTTGACCTTTAAGAATCCATTGTTCATACTCAAAGGAAAGTGACGAAGAATTGACTTAAGAGTAATTTTCATTGGAAGAACATCAATCCCAAGAGCCTTTTATTTTCTAAATTAAACTCATTTTATTTTCCAGCAACAACAATAGCATTCTAATTTATTCCTTTAGCTAATCATCTTAGTGAGAGAAATTGGTACTCAATTCTAAGTCCTTGTGGGAACGATATTTTACTACGCGATAAAACCGTGCACTTGCGGGCCTATCAAGTTTTTGGTGCCGTTTCCGGGGACTTATGCTATTGATATAGATTTCCTTTCACTATTCCGGTTAGACTAAATTTTTTCCTGTTATTATTTTCCTTATTATTTGCACCATATGATGAATAAGCATGTATTTATATTCTCTAAGGAAGAATGGGAATCATTTTTGTCATCTTTGCCACCACCACCACCGTGCTTACAAGTGATATCCAAAGGGCCTCACGAAACACAATTTGAGAAAAATATTATTGCAGGGATAGATCAAAATGATGATGAAATGGTAGTGGAAGGTGGGTCACAAGATAAAGAACAAGAAAGGGTGAGAAAAGAAACACTGTTTTCTATAAATCCTTGGGAAAGAACAAGTGACAGGGCTACTCATGTGGAAAACACTTACCTCACCATGCTAACTAAGAATTGTGAAAACTTTGAAATTGATAAGTATATCGGTTTACATGCATCTGTGGATGCTGCAAAGTTAGCCTATTCATCTCAATTCTCACTTTTCTTTGTAGAAATACCGTTTGATCCAGGAGGATTTGAGGGTAGACTTATATTGTTTCTTCGATTGTCATTCTTTAAGCAATGGGATCCGGGAATAAGCTTTCATTTTTCATGTGTCACTTGGCCTTTATCCTTCAAGAAATGGGACCCTGGTAAAAATTTATCAATTTTTATGCTTCTTCGTATCCCAGAGCAAGATGAAAAATAAAATGAGGATGCTACTGATGTTGGCCACAAAAATAAGGGGAGTATTGTTTTACTTTGTTTTGTTTTGTTTTGTTTTGTTTTGTTTCTTTTAGTCCTGTATTTTTTTTTCTTCTTATGTTAGTTGTAGTTTTCTGACTTGGTTCATTCTTCCCATATGAACTTTTTGAGATGTCTTTCTTTGAAATCCTTATTTTCATTACACCGCTTATTTGATTAAATGGTATTTAATGAGCATGATTATGAATGGCGTATTTTTACTGTCTGTTGGGACCATCCACACACGACTTAGATGGGTTTTGGCATTAGGATAACTGGGGAGGACCTTCAAAATGTCTAATTTTTGTTTCCCTTGGTGACACTCACTGCATATTGGTTACTGGAGAAATGTCTGTGTTGAGCTAAAAAAAAAATTATATAACTATTAAAAGATAGAAAATTGAAAAAAAATGGGTTTAGTTAATAAGAAAAAAATGACTATTGAAAAAAGAATAGAAAAATTAGCTCAACACCCCTTTGAGGTCATAGGTTACTAGGGAAATACTCTTTGTACCCTTTTGAGACTGATTGGCTACTGGGAAACAAAGGCACTCCTTTGAGAACAAGTGTGGCAATTGCATTGTTTGCATATGAGTAGAGGACCCAAGCAAAGTTGTTGGGAACCTATGCCTAAAAGCGAAAAGACAAGAATTGATGTCATACTCAATGTTCTGATGCCTTAAACCATCTTATCTGCACCAGGTTCCAATAGGTAAGCATAAGAATGTCATTGGATACCATCAAGCAAATTTGAATTTGTGTTGTTGAAATAAGGAGTTTCCAAGTTAGGCTAATTGCTTTGTCATGATTTGTTGTGATTTGCTTGAGGACAAGCAAAGATCTAAGCATGGGGGAGTTTGATAAGTTAGAATGTATCTAGTTTTTTGTCCTTGCTTTAATAGGTTTTATTAGTGGTTTATTTTTATTTATGTTTTATTTTTATTACCTTTTGGTTTATATTTTGATTTGTAGGAAAAGGAGTTGAAGAGTTGATGAATTTGATGCAAACAGAGAGAATTACGGCCCCCCCAGTGTTGAAGAACATGGCCATAATTCGTGGGAAGCAGTTGGAAGGTCATGTGAAGAAACAGAGAGAATTACGGCCCCCCTTGTTTTCCAACATTGCCGTAATTCGTGGTTACGTGAGCTGAAAAGTCACAATTTAAAGATTATGGCCCCCCAGTGTTGCGCATTATGGCCATGTTTATGGCAGAATTTTGTAACAATTCAATTTAAGTGCTGAAACTGTTAAGCTATTTTAGAGGGGTCATAAAGGGGATATAATGGTACTTGATTGGGGTAAAATTGGGCTATAAATTGAGGCTTTCAGAGCACGAAATTGTATCATCTTCCTCTCCATTTTTCTTAGCTAAACTTATGTTCATTTGTGTTTTTCTTCATGTATGTTCAAGCAACTTTTCTATGGCTTTAAGTTTTGAATGAATTTCAGATTCTATTACCTTCTAATCTTCATCTTTTACTTATTCAAGTTCTGAATGTTTAATTTACATTGTCTTATTTACATTCCAATCATGTGTGAGTAGTTTCTTTTATCTTGGGATTGATTATATTCCAATGATGAATTATTGTTAAGTCTAATTTTTTTTCCTTAGATGTTATGAGCATTGTTCCATTCTTAATTTAATCTTGAGTTTTACTTTCTCTGCAATCATAACTAATATGATTGTATGAATCCTAAATATCTTATTAAGCACTGAAAGGTGAAAATTCGATATTGGAATTACAAGATTAAACAAGGGGATCAATTCATGAAAATAGAATTGGTTTTCTTGACGCTTAGAAATAATTGTTCTTAATGAGTTTTATCATTCCTTCTACCATGAAAATAGGTAGATTCTATGTTTGAAACATTTTATTGTACTTTGAAAGAAGACAATATTCACATTTGATTATTTGACCTTTAAGAATCCATTGTTCATACTCAAAGGAAAGTGACGAAGAATTGACTTAAGAGTAATTTTCATTGGAAGAACATCAATCCCAAGAGCCTTTTATTTTCTAAATTAAACTCATTTTATTTTCCAGCAACAACAATAGCATTCTAATTTATTCCTTTAGCTAATCATCTTAGTGAGAGAAATTGGTACTCAATTCTAAGTCCTTGTGGGAACGATATTTTACTACGCGATAAAACCGTGCACTTGCGGGCCTATCATGTTTTTGGCGCCGTTTCCGGGGACTTATGCTATTGATATCGATTTCCTTTCACTATTCCGGTTAGACTAAATTTTTTCCTGTTATTATTTTCCTTATTATTTGCACCATATGATGAATAAGCATGTATTTATATTCTCTAAGGAAGAATGGGAATCATTTTTGTCATCTTTGCCACCACCACCACCGTGCTTACAAGTGATATCCAAAGAGCCTCACGAAACACAATTTGAGAAAAATATTATTGCAGGGATAGATCAAAATGATGATGAAATGGTAGTGGAAGGTGGGTCACAAGAAAAAGAACAAGAAAGGGAGAGAAAAGAAACACTGTTTTCTATAAATCCTTGGGAAAGAACAAGTGACAGGGCAACTCATGTGGAAAACACTTACCTCACCATGCTAACTAAGAATTGTGAAAACTTTGAAATTGATAAGTATATCGGTTTACATGCATCTGTGGATGCTGCAAAGTTAGCCTATTCATCTCAATTCTCACTTTTCTTTGTAGAAATACCGTTTGATCCAGGAGGATTTGAGGGTAGACTTATATTGTTTCCGCGATTGTCATTCTTTAAGCAATGGGATCCGGGAATAAGCTTTCATTTTTCATGTGTCACTTGGCCTTTATCCTTCAAGAAATGGGACCCTGGTAAAAATTTATCAATTTTTATGCTTCTTCGTATCCCAGAGCAAGATGAAAAAAAAAATGAGGATCCTACTGATGTTGGCCACAAAAATAAGGGGAGTATTGTTTTACTTTGTTTTGTTTTGTTTTGTTTTGTTTCTTTTAGTCCTGTATTTTTTTTCTTCTTATGTTAGTTGTAGTTTTCTGACTTGGTTCATTCTTCCCATGTGAACTTTTTGAGATGTCTTTCTTTGAAATCCTTATTTTCATTACACTGCTTATTTGATTAAATGGTATTCAATGAGCATGATTATGAATGGCGTATTTTTACTGTCTGTTGGGACCATCCACACACGACTTAGATGGGTTTTGGCATTAGGATAATTGGGGAGGACCTTCAAAATGTCTAATTTTTGTTTCCCTTGGTGACACTCACTGCATATTGGTTACTGGGGAAATGTTTGTGTTGAGCTAAAAAAAATTATATAACTATTAAAAGATAGAAAATAGAAAAAAAAATGGGTTTAGTTAAAAAGAAAAAAAATGACTATTGAAAAAAGAATAGAAAAATTAGCTCAACACCCCTTTGAGGTCATAGGTTACTAGGGAAATACTCTTTGTACCCTTTTGAGACTGATTGGCTACTTGGAAACAAAGGCACTCCTTTGAGAACAAGTGTGGCAATTGCATTGTTCGCATATGAGTGGAGGACCCAAGCAAAGTTGTTGGGAACCTATGCCTAAAAGCAAAAAGACAAGAATTGATGTCATACTCAATGTTCTGATGCCTTAAACCATCTTATCTGCACCAGGTTCCAATAGGTAAGCATAAGAATGTCATTGGATACCATCAAGCAAATTTGAATTTGTGTTGTTGAAATAAGGAGTTTCCAAGTTAGGCTAATTGCTTTGTCATGATTTGTTGTGATTTGCTTGAGGACAAGTAAAGATCTAAGCACGGGAGAGTTTGATAAGTTAGAATTTATCTAGTTTTTTGACCTTGCTTTAATAGGTTTTATTAGTGGTTTATCTTTATTTATGTTTTATTTTTATTACCTTTTGGTTTATATTTTGATTTGTAGGAAAAGGAGTTGAAGAGTTGATGAATTTGATGCAAACAGAGACAATTACGGCCCCCGGTGTTGAAGAACATGGCCATAATTCGTGGGAAGCAGTTGGAACATCAAGTGAAGAAATAGAGAGAATTACGGCCCCCCAGTGTTTTCCAACATGGCCGCAATTCGGGGTTACGTGAGCTGAAAAGTCACAATTTGAAGATTATGGCCCCCCAGTGTTGCGCATTATGGCCATGTTTATGGCAGAATTTTGTAACAGCTCAATTTAAGTGCTGAAACTGTTAAGCTGTTTTAGAGGGGTCTTAACGGGGATATAATGGTACTTGATTGGGGTAAAATTGGGCTATAAATTGAGGCTTTCAGAGCACGAAATTGTATCATCTTCCTCTCCATTTTTCTTAGCTAAACTTGTGATCTTCTGTGTTTTTCTTCATGTATGTTCAAGCAACTTTTCTATGGCTTTAAGTTTTGAATGAATTTCAATATCTATTACCTTCTAATCTTCATCTTTTACTTATTCAAGTTCTGAATGTTTAATTTACATTGTCTTATTTACATTCCAATCATGTGTGAGTAGTTTCTTTTATCTTGGGATTGATTATATTCCAATGATGAATTATTGTTAAGTCTAATTTTTTTTCCTTAGATGTTATGAGCATTGTTCCATTCTTAATTTAATCTTGAGTTTTACTTTCTCTGCAATCATAACTAATATGATTGTATGAATCCTAAATATCTTATTAAGCACTGAAAGGTGAAAATTCGATATTGGAATTACAAGATTAAACAAGGGGATCAATTCATGAAAATAGAATTGGTTTTCTTGAGGCTTAGAAATAATTGTTCTTAATGAGTTTTATCATTCCTTCTACCATGAAAATAGGTAGATTCTATGTTTGAAACATTTTATTGTACTTTGAAAGAAGACAATATTCACATTTGATTATTTGACCTTTAAGAATCCATTGTTCATACTCAAAGGAAAGTGACGAAGAATTGACTTAAGGGTAATTTTCATTGGAAGAACATCAATCCCAAGAGCCTTTTATTTTTTAAATTAAACTCATTTTATTTTCCAGCAACAACAATAGCATTCTAATTTATTCCTTTAGCTAATCATCTTAGTGAGAGAAATTGCTACTCAATTCTTAGTCCTTGTGGGAACGATATTTTACTACGCGATAAAACCGTGCACTTGCGGGCCTATCAAGATTTTGGCGCCGTTGCCGGGGACTTATGCTATTGATATCGATTTCCTTTCACTATTCCGGTTAGACTAATTTTTTTCCTGTTATTATTTTCCTTATTATTTGCACCATAAGATGAATAAGCATGTATTTATATTCTCTAAGGAAGAATGGGAATCATTTTTGTCATCTTTGCCACCACCGCCACCGTGCTTACAAGTGATATCCAAAGAGCCTCACAAACCACAATTTGAGAAAAATATTATTGCAGGGATAGATCAAAATGATGATGAAATGGTAGTGGAAGGTGGGTCACAAGAAAAAGAACAAGAAAGGGAGAGAAAAGAAACACTGTTTTCTATAAATCCTTGGGAAAGAACAAGTGACAGGGCAACTCATGTGGAAAACACTTACCTCACCATGCTAACTAAGAATTGTGAAAACTTTGAAATTGATAAGTATGGTTTACATGCATCTGTGGATGCTGCAAAGTTAGCCTATTCATCTCAATTCTCACTTTTCTTTGTAGAAATACCGTTTGATCCAGGAGGATTTGAGGGTAGACTTATATTGTTTCCGCGATTGTCATTCTTTAAGCAACGGGATCCGGGAATAAACTTTCATTTTTCATGTGTCACTTGGCCTTTATCCTTCAAGAAATGGGACCCTGGTAAAAATTTATCAATTTTTATGCTTCTTCATATCCCAGAGCAAGATGAAAAAAATATGAGGATGCTACTGATCATGGCCACAAAAATCAGGGGAGTATTGTTTTACTTTGTTTTGTTTTGTTTTGTTTTGTTTCTTTAGTCCTGTATTTTTTTTTCTTATGTTAGTTGTAGTTTTCTGACTTGGTTCATTCTTCCCATGTGAACTTTTTGAGATGTCTTTCTTTGAAATCCTTATTTTCATTACACTGCTTATTTGATTAAATGGTATTCAATGAGCATGATTACGAATGGCGTATTTTTACTGTCTGTTGGGGCCATCCACACACGACATAGATGGGTTTTGGCATTAGGATAATTGGGGAGGACCTTCAAAATGTCTAATTTTTGTTTCCCTTGGTGACACTCACTGCATATTGGTTACTGGAGAAATGTCTGTGTTGAGCTAAAAAAAAATTATATAACTATTAAAAGATAGAAAATAGAAAAAAAAAAAGGGTTTAGTTAAAAAGAAAAAAAATGACTACTGAAAAAAGAATAGAAAAATTAGCTCAACACCCCTTTGAGGTCATAGGTTACTAGGGAAATACTCTTTGTACCCTTTTGAGACTGATTGGCTACTTGGAAACAAAGGCACTCCTTTGAGAACAAGTGTGGCAATTGCATTGTTTGCATATGAGTAGAGGACCCAAGCAAAGTTGTTGGGAACCTATGGCTAAAAGCGAAAATACAAGAATTGATGTCACACTCAATGTTACGATGCCTTAAACCATCTTATCTCGCACCAGGTTCCAATAGGTAAGCATAAGAATGTCATTGGATACCATCAAGCAAATTTGAATTTGTGTTGTTGAAATAAGGAGTTTCCAAGTTAGGCTAATTGCTTTGTAATGATTTGTTGTGATTTGCTTGAGGACAAGCAAAGATCTAAGCATGGGGGAGTTTGATAAGTTAGAATTTATCTAGTTTTTTGACCTTGCTTTAATAGGTTTTATTAGTGGTTTATCTTTATTTATGTTTTATTTTTATTACCTTTTGGTTTATATTTTGATTTGTAGGAAAAGGAGTTGAAGAGTTGATGAATTTGATGCAAACAGAGAGAATTACGGCCCCCCCAGTGTTGAAGAACATGGCCATAATTCGTGGGAAGCAGTTGGAACGTCAAGTGAAGAAGCAGAGAATTACGCCCCCGGTGTTTTCCAACATGGCCGCACTGTGGTTACGTGAGCTGAAAAGTCACAATTTGAAGATTATGGCCCCAAAGTGTTGCGCATTATGGCCATGTTTATGGCGGAATTTTATGTAACTCAATTTAAGTGCTTTGGCTGTTAAGCTGTTTTAGAGGGTCTTAAAGGGATATAATGGTACTTGATTGGGGTAAAACTGGGCTATAAATTGAGGCTTTCAGAGCACGAAATTGTATCATCTTCCTCTCCATTTTTCTTAGCTAAACTTGTGTTCTTTTGTGTTTTTCTTCATGTATGTTCAAGCAACTTTTCTATGGCTTTAAGTTTTGAATGAATTTCAGTTTCTATTACCTTCTAATCTTCATCTTTTACTTATTCAAGTTCTGAATGTTTAATTTACATTGTCTTATTTACATTCCAATCATGTGTGAGTAGTTTCTTTTATCTTGGGATTGATTATATTCCAATGATGAATTATTGTTAAGTCTAATTTTTTTCCTTAGATGTTATGAGCATTGTTCCATTCTTAATTTATTCTTGAGTTTTACTTTCTCTGCAATCATAACTAATATGATTGTATGAATCCTAAATATCTTATTAAGCAATCGAAAGGTGAAAATTCGATATTGGAATTACAAGATTAAACAAGGGGATCAATTCATGAAAATAGAATTGGTTTTCTTGACGCTTAGAAATAATTGTTCTTAATGAGTTTTATCATTCCTTCTACCATGAAAATAGGTAGATTCTATGTTTGAAACATTTTATTGTACTTTGAAAGAAGACAATATTCACATTTGATTATTTGACCTTTAAGAATCCATTGTTCATACTCAAAGGAAAGTGACGAAGAATTGACTTAAGAGTAATTTTCATTGGAAGAACATCAATCCCAAGAGCCTTTTATTTTCTAAATTAAACTCATTTTATTTTCCAAAGCAACAACAATAGCATTCTAATTTATTCCTTTAGCTCATCATCTTAGTGAGAGAAATTGGTACTCAATTCTAAGTCCTTGTGCGAACGATATTTTACTACGCGATAAAAACTGTGCACTTGCGGGCCTATCAAGTTTTTGGCGCCGTTGCCGGGGACTTATGCTCTTGATATCGATTTCCTTTCACTATTCCGGTTAGACTAATTTTTTTCCTGTTATTATTTTCCTTATTATTTGCACCATATGATGAATAAGCATGTATTTATATTCTCTAAGGAAGAATGGGAATCATTTTTGTCATCTTTGCCACTACCACCATCGTGCTTACAAGTGATATCCAAAGAGCCTCACGAAACACAATTTGAGAAAAATATTATTGCAGGGATAGATCAAAACGATGATGAAATGGTAGTGGAAGGTGGGTCACAAGAAAAAGAACAAGAAAGGGAGAGAAAAGAAACACTGTTTTCTATAAATCCTTGGGAAAGAACAAGTGACAGGGCAACTCATGTGGAAAACACTTACCTCACCATGCTAACTAAGAATTGTGAAAACTTTGAAATTGATAAGTATATTGGTTTACATGCATCTGTGGATGCTGCAAAGTTAGCCTATTCATCTCAATTCTCACTTTTCTTTGTAGAAATACCGTTTGATCCAGGAGGATTTGAGGGTAGACTTATATTGTTTCCGCGATTGTCATTCTTTAAGCAACGGGATCCGGGAATAAACTTTCATTTTTCATGTGTCACTTGGCCTTTATCCTTCAAGAAATGGGACCCTGGTAAAAATTTATCAATTTTTATGCTCCTTCATGTCCCAGAACAAGATGAAAAAAAAATGAGGATGCTACTGATGGTGGACTCAAAAATAAGGGGAGTATTGTTTTACTTTGTTTTGTTTTATTTTGTTTTGTTTTGTTTCTTTTAGTCCTGTATTTTTTCTTTCTGCTTATGTTAATTATAGTTTTCTGACTTGGTTCATTCTTCCCATGTGAACTTTTTGAGATGTCTTTCTCGGAAATCCTTATTTTCATTACACTGCTTATTTGATTAAATGGTATTCAATGAGCATGATTATGAATGTCGTATTTTCTTTGTCTGTCAGCCATCCACACGACATAGATGGGTTTTGGCATTAGGATAATTGGGGAGGACCTTCAAAATGTCTAATTTTTGTTTCCCTTGGTGACACTCACTGCATATTGGTTACTGGAGAAATGTCTGTGTTGAGCTAAAAAAAAATTATATAACTATTAAAAGATAGAAAATAGAAAAAAAAAAAGGGTTTAGTTAAAAAGAAAAAAAATGACTACTGAAAAAAGAATAGAAAAATTAGCTCAACACCCCTTTGAGGTCATAGGTTACTAGGGAAATACTCTTTGTACCCTTTTGAGACTGATTGGCTACTTGGAAACAAAGGCACTCCTTTGAGAACAAGTGTGGCAATTGCATTGTTTGCATATGAGTAGAGGACCCAAGCAAAGTTGTTGGGAACCTATGGCTAAAAGCGAAAATACAAGAATTGATGTCACACTCAATGTTCTGATGCCTTAAACCATCTTATCTGCACCAGGTTCCAATAGGTAAGCATAAGAATGTCATTGGATACCATCAAGCAAATTTGAATTTGTGTTGTTGAAATAAGGAGTTTCCAAGTTAGGCTAATTGCTTTGTAATGATTTGTTGTGATTTGCTTGAGGACAAGCAAAGATCTAAGCATGGGGGAGTTTGATAAGTTAGAATTTATCTAGTTTTTTGACCTTGCTTTAATAGGTTTTATTAGTGGTTTATCTTTATTTATGTTTTATTTTTATTACCTTTTGGTTTATATTTTGATTTGTAGGAAAAGGAGTTGAAGAGTTGATGAATTTGATGCAAACAGAGAGAATTACGGCCCCCCAGTGTTGAAGAACATGGCCATAATTCGTGGGAAGCAGTTGGAACATCAAGTGAAGAAACAGAGAGAATTACGGCCCCCCAGTGTTTTCCAACATGGCCGCAATTCGTGGTTACGTGAGCTGAAAAGTCACAATTTGAAGATTATGGCCCCCCAGTGTTGCGCATTATGGCCATGTTTATGGCAGAATTTTGTAACAATTCAATTTAAGTCTTTGGCTGTTAAAAAGCTGTTTTAGAGGGGTCTTAAAGGGGATATAATGACACTTGATTGGGGTAGAATTGGGCTAAATTGAGGCTTTCAGAGCACGAAATTGTATCATCTCCCTCTCCATTTTTCTTAGCTAAACTTGTGTTCTTTTGTGTTTTCTTCATGTATGTTCAAGCAACTTTTCTATGGCTTTAAGTTTTGAATGAATTTCAGTTTCTATTACCTTCTAATCTTCATCTTTTACTTATTCAAGTTCTGAATGTTTAATTTACATTGTCTTATTTACATTCCAATCATGTGTGAGTAGTTTCTTTTATCTTGGGATTGATTATATTCCAATGATGAATTATTGTTAAGTCTAATTTTTTTTCCTTAGATGTTATGAGCATTGTTCCATTCTTAATTTATTCTTGAGTTTTACTTTCTCTGCAATCATAACTAATATGATTGTATGAATCCTAAATATCTTATTAAGCACTGAAAGGTGAAAATTCGATATTGGAATTACAAGATTAAACAAGGGGATCAATTCATGAAAATAGAATTGGTTTTCTTGACGCTTAGAAATAATTGTTCTTAATGAGTTTTATCATTCCTTCTACCATGAAAATAGGTAGATTCTATGTTTGAAACATTTTATTGTACTTTGAAAGAAGACAATATTCACATTTGATTATTTGACCTTTAAGAATCCATTGTTCATACTCAAAGGAAAGTGACGAAGAATTGACTTAAGAGTAATTTTCATTGGAAGAACATCAATCCCAAGAGCCTTTTATTTTCTAAATTAAACTCATTTTATTTTCCAGCAACAACAATAGCATTCTAATTTATTCCTTTAGCTAATCATCTTAGTGAGAGAAATTGGTACTCAATTCTAAGTCCTTGTGGGAACGATATTTTACTACGCGATAAAACTGTGCACTTGCGGGCCTATCAAGTTTTTGGCGCCGTTGCCGGGGACTTATGCTCTTGATATCGATTTCCTTTCACTATTCCGGTTAGACTAATTTTTTTCCTGTTATTATTTTCCTTATTATTTGCACCATATGATGAATAAGCATGTATTTATATTCTCTAAGGAAGAATGGGAATCATTTTTGTCATCTTTGCCACTACCACCATCGTGCTTACAAGTGATATCCAAAGAGCCTCACGAAACACAATTTGAGAAAAATATGGCTGCGAGGATGGATCAAAATGATGATGAAATGGTAGTGGAAGGTGGGTCACAAGAAAAAGAACAAGAAAGGGAGAGAAAAGAAACACTGTTTTCTATAAATCCTTGGGAAAGAACAAGTGACAGGGCAACTCATGTGGAAAACACTTACCTCACCATGCTAACTAAGAATTGAGAAAACTTTGAAATTGATAAGTATATTGGTTTACATGCATCTGTGGATGCTGCATAGTTAGCCTATTCATCTCAATTCTCACTTTTCTTTGTAGAAATACCGTTTGATCCAGGAGGATTTGAGGGTAGACTTATATTGTTTCCGCGATTGTCATTCTTTAAGCAACGGGATCCGGGAATAAACTTTCATTTTTCATGTGTCACTTGGCCTTTATCCTTCAAGAAATGGGACCCTGGTAAAAATTTATCAATTTTTATGCTTCTTCATATCCCAGAGCAAGATGAAAAAAAAATGAGGATGCTACTGATGTTGGCCACAAAAATAAGGGGAGTATTGTTTTACTTTGTTTTGTTTTGTTTTGTTTTGTTTCTTTTAGTCCTGTATTTTTTTTTCTTCTTATGTTAGTTGTAGTTTTCTGACTTGGTTCATTCTTCCCATGTGAACTTTTTGAGATGTCTTTCTTTGAAATCCTTATTTTCATTACACTGCTTATTTGATTAAATGGTATTCAATGAGCATGATTACGAATGGCGTATTTTTACTGTCTGTTGGGGCCATCCACACACGACATAGATGGGTTTTGGCATTAGGATAATTGGGGAGGACCTTCAAAATGTCTAATTTTTGTTTCCCTTGGTGACACTCACTGCATATTGGTTACTGGAGAAATGTCTGTGTTGAGCTAAAAAAAAATTATATAACTATTAAAAGATAGAAAATAGAAAAAAAAAAAGGGTTTAGTTAAAAAGAAAAAAAATGACTACTGACAAAAGATTAGACAAATTAGCTCAACACCCCTTTGAGGTCATAGGTTACTAGGGAAATACTCTTTGTACCCTTTTGAGACTGATTGGCTACTTGGAAACAAAGGCACTCCTTTGAGAACAAGTGTGGCAATTGCATTGTTTGCATATGAGTAGAGGACCCAAGCAAAGTTGTTGGGAACCTATGGCTAAAAGCGAAAATACAAGAATTGATGTCACACTCAATGTTCTGATGCCTTAAACCATCTTATCTGCACCAGGTTCCAATAGGTAAGCATAAGAATGTCATTGGATACCATCAAGCAAATTTGAATTTGTGTTGTTGAAATAAGGAGTTTCCAAGTTAGGCTAATTGCTTTGTAATGATTTGTTGTGATTTGCTTGAGGACAAGCAAAGATCTAAGCATGGGGGAGTTTGATAAGTTAGAATTTATCTAGTTTTTTGACCTTGCTTTAATAGGTTTTATTAGTGGTTTATCTTTATTTATGTTTTATTTTTATTACCTTTTGGTTTATATTTTGATTTGTAGGAAAAGGAGTTGAAGAGTTGATGAATTTGATGCAAACAGAGAGAATTACGGCCCCCCAGTGTTGAAGAACATGGCCATAATTCGTGGGAAGCAGTTGGAACATCAAGTGAAGAAACAGAGAGAATTACGGCCCCCCAGTGTTTTCCAACATGGCCGCAATTCGTGGTTACGTGAGCTGAAAAGTCACAATTTGAAGATTATGGCCCCCCAGTGTTGCGCATTATGGCCATGTTTATGGCAGAATTTTGTAACAGCTCAATTTAAGTGCTGAAACTGTTAAGCTGTTTTAGAGGGGTCTTAAAGGGGATATAATGGTACTTGATTGGGGTAAAATTGGGCTATAAATTGAGGCTTTCAGAGCACGAAATTGTATCATCTTCCTCTCCATTTTTCTTAGCTAAACTTGTGTTCTTTTGCGTTTTTCTTCATGTATGTTCAAGCAACTTTTCTATGGCTTTAAGTTTTGAATGAATTTCAGTTTCTATTACCTTCTAATCTTCATCTTTTACTTATTCAAGTTCTGAATGTTTAATTTACATTGTCTTATTTACATTCCAATCATGTGTGAGTAGTTTCTTTTATCTTGGGATTGATTATATTCCAATGATGAATTATTGTTAAGTCTAATTTTTTTTCCTTAGATGTTATGAGCATTGTTCCATTCTTAATTTATTCTTGAGTTTTACTTTCTCTGCAATCATAACTAATATGATTGTATGAATCCTAAATATCTTATTAAGCACTGAAAGGTGAAAATTCGATATTGGAATTACAAGATTAAACAAGGGGATCAATTCATGAAAATAGAATTGGTTTTCTTGACGCTTAGAAATAATTGTTCTTAATGAGTTTTATCATTCCTTCTACCATGAAAATAGGTAGATTCTATGTTTGAAACATTTTATTGTACTTTGAAAGAAGACAATATTCACATTTGATTATTTGACCTTTAAGAATCCATTGTTCATACTCAAAGGAAAGTGACGAAGAATTGACTTAAGAGTAATTTTCATTGGAAGAACATCAATCCCAAGAGCCTTTTATTTTCTAAATTAAACTCATTTTATTTTCCAGCAACAACAATAGCATTCTAATTTATTCCTTTAGCTAATCATCTTAGTGAGAGAAATTGGTACTCAATTCTAAGTCCTTGTGGGAACGATATTTTACTACGCGATAAAACTGTGCACTTGCGGGCCTATCAAGTTTTTGGCGCCGTTGCCGGGGACTTATGCTCTTGATATCGATTTCCTTTCACTATTCCGGTTAGACTAATTTTTTTCCTGTTATTATTTTCCTTATTATTTGCACCATATGATGAATAAGCATGTATTTATATTCTCTAAGGAAGAATGGGAATCATTTTTGTCATCTTTGCCACTACCACCATCGTGCTTACAAGTGATATCCAAAGAGCCTCACGAAACACAATTTGAGAAAAATATTATTGCAGGGATAGATCAAAACGATGATGAAATGGTAGTGGAAGGTGGGTCACAAGAAAAAGAACAAGAAAGGGAGAGAAAAGAAACACTGTTTTCTATAAATCCTTGGGAAAGAACAAGTGACAGGGCAACTCATGTGGAAAACACTTACCTCACCATGCTAACTAAGAATTGAGAAAACTTTGAAATTGATAAGTATATTGGTTTACATGCATCTGTGGATGCTGCATAGTTAGCCTATTCATCTCAATTCTCACTTTTCTTTGTAGAAATACCGTTTGATCCAGGAGGATTTGAGGGTAGACTTATATTGTTTCCGCGATTGTCATTCTTTAAGCAATGGGATCCGGGAATAAGCTTTCATTTTTCATGTGTCACTTGGCCTTTATCCTTCAAGAAATGGGACCCTGGTAAAAATTTATCAATTTTTATGCTTCTTCATATCCCAGAGCAAGATGAAAAAAAAAATGAGGATGCTACTGATGTTGGCCACAAAAATAAGGGGAGTATTGTTTTACTTTGTTTTGTTTTGTTTTGTTTTGTTTCTTTTAGCCCTGTATTTTTTTTTCTACTTATGTTAGTTGTAGTTTTCTGACTTGGTTCATTCTTCCCATGTGAACTTTTTGAGATGTCTTTCTTTGAAATCCTTATTTTCCTTACACTGCTTATTTGATTAAATGGTATTCAATGAGCATGATTATGAATGGCGTATTTTTACTGTCTGTTGGGACCATCCACACACGACTTAGATGGGTTTTGGCATTAGGATAATTGGGGAGGACCTTCAAAATGTCTAATTTTTGTTTCCCTTGGTGACACTCACTGCATATTGGTTACTGAAGAAATGTCTGTGTTGAGCTAAAAAAAAAATTATATAACTATTAAAAGATAGAAAATAGAAAAAAAAAATGGGTTTAGTTAAAAAGAAAAAAATGACTATTGAAAAAAGAATAGAAAAATTAGCTCAACACCCCTTTGAGGTCATAGGTTACTAGGGAAATACTCTTTGTGCCCTTTTGAGACTGATTGGCTACTTGGAAACAAAGGCACTCCTTTGAGAACAAGTGTGGCAATTGCATTGTTTGCATATGAGTAGAGGACCCAAGTAAAGTTGTTGGGAACCTATGCCTAAAAGCGAAAAGACAAGAATTGATGTCATACTCAATGTTCTGATGCCTTAAACCATCTTATCTGCACCAGGTTCCAATAGGTAAGCTTAAGAATGTCATTGGATACCATCAAGCAAATTTGAATTTGTGTTGTTGAAATAAGGAGTTTCCAAGTTAGGCTAATTGCTTTGTCATGATTTGTTGTGATTTGCTTGAGGACAAGCAAAGATCTAAGCACGGGAGAGTTTGATAAGTTAGAATTTATCTAGTTTTTTGACCTTGCTTTAATAGGTTTTATTAGTGGTTTATCGTTATTTATGTTTTATTTTTATTACCTTTTGGTTTATATTTTGATTTGTAGGAAAAGGAGTTGAAGAGTTGATGAATTTGATGCAAACAGAGAGAATTACGGCCCCCCCAGTGTTGAAGAACATGGCCATAATTCGTGGGAAGCAGTTGGAACGTCAAGTGAAGAAACAGAGAGAATTACGGCCCCCCAGTGTTTTCCAACATGGCCGTAATTCGTGGTTACGTGAGCTGAAAAGTCACAATTTGAAGATTATGGCCCCCGTTGTTGCGCATTATGGCCATGTTTATGGCGAATTTTGTAACAATTCAATTTAAGTGCTAAAGCTGTTAGCTATTTTAGAGGGTCTTAAAGGGATATAATGGTACTTGATTGGGGTAAAATTGGGCTATAAATTGAGGCTTTGAGCACGAAATTGTATCATCTTCCTCTCCATTTTTCTTAGCTAAACTTGTGTTCTTTTGTGTTTTTCTTCATGTATGTTCAAGCAACTTTTCTATGGCTTTAAGTTTTGAATGAATTTCAGTTTCTATTACCTTCTAATCTTCATCTTTTACTTATTCATGTTCTGAATGTTTAATTTACATTGTCTTATTTACATTCCAATCATGTGTGAGTCGTTTCTTTTATCTTGGGATTGATTATATTCCAATGATGAACTATTGTTAAGTCTAATTTTTTTTCCTTAGATGTTATGAGCATTGTTCCATTCTTAATTTAATCTTGAGTTTTACTTTCTCTGCAATCATAACTAATATGATTGTATGAATCCTAAATATCTTATTAAGCACTGAAAGGTGAAAATTCGATATTGGAATTACAAGATTAAACAAGGGGATCAATTCATGAAAATAGAATTGGTTTTCCTGAGGCTTAGAAATAATTGTTCTTAATGAGTTTTATCATTCCTTCTACCATGAAAATAGGTAGATTCTATGTTTGAAACATTTTATTGTACTTTGAAAGAAGACAATATTCACATTTGATTATTTGACCTTTAAGAATCCATTGTTCATACTCAAAGGAAAGTGACGAAGAATTGACTTAAGAGTAATTTTCATTGGAAGAACATCAATCCCAAGAGCCTTTTATTTTCTAAATTAAACTCATTTTATTTTCCAGCAACAACAATAGCATTCTAATTTATTCCTTTAGCTAATCATCTTAGTGAGAGAAATTGGTACTCAATTCTAAGTCCTTGTGGGAACGATATTTTACTACGCGATAAAACCGTGCACTTGCGAGCCTATCAAGTTTTTGGCGCCGTTTCCGTGGACTTATGCTATTGATATCGATTTCCTTTCACTATTCCGGTTAGACTAATTTTTTTCCTGTTATTATTTTCCTTATTATTTGCACCATATGATGAATAAGTATGTATTTATATTCTCTAAGGAAGAATGGGAATCATTTTTGTCATCTTTGCCACCACCACCACCGTGCTTACAAGTGATATCCAAAGAGCCTCACAAACCACAATTTGAGAAAAATATTATTGCAGGGATAGATCAAAATGATGATGAAATGGTAGTGGAAGGTGGGTCACAAGAAAAAGAACAAGAAAGGGAGAGAAAAGAAACACTGTTTTCTATAAATCCTTGGGAAAGAACAAGTGATGAGCAACTCATGTGGAAAACACTTACCTCACCATGCTAACTTAGAATTGTGAAAACTTTGAAATTGATAAGTATATTGGTTTACATGCATCTGTGGATGCTGCAAAGTTAGCCTATACATCTCAATTCTCACTTTTCTTTGTAGAAATACCGTTTGATCCAGGAGGATTTGAGGGTAGACTTATATTGTTTCCGCGATTGTCATTCTTTAAGCAATGGGATCCGGGAATAAGCTTTCATTTTTCATGTGTCACTTGGCCTTTATCCTTCAAGAAATGGGACCCTGGTAAAAATTTATCAATTTTTATGCTTCTTCATATCCCAGAGCAAGATGAAAAAAAAAATGAGGATGCTAGTGATGTTGGCCACAAAAATAAGGTGAGTTTTGTTTTACTTTGTTTTGTTTTGTTTTGTTTTGTTTCTTTTAGTCTTGTATTTTTTTTTCTTCTTATGTTAGTTGTAGTTTTCTGACTTGGTAAATTCTTCCCATGTGAACTTTTTGAGATGTCTTTCTTTGAAATCCTTATTTTCATTACACTGCTTATTTGATTAAATGGTATTCAATGAGCATGATTATGAATGGCGTATTTTTACTGTCTGTTGGGGCCATCCACACACGACATAGATGGGTTTTGGCATTAGGATAATCGGGGAGGACCTTCAAAATGTCTAATTTTTGTTTCCCTTGGTGACACTCACTGCATATTGGTTACTGGAGAAATGTCTGTGTTGAGCTAAAAAAAAAATTATATAACTATTAAAAGATAGAAAATAGAAAAAAAAATGGGTTTAGTTAAAAAGAAAAAAAATGACAATTGAAAAAAGAATAGAAAAATTAGCTCCACACCCCTTTGAGGTCATAGGTTACTAGGGAAATACTCTTTGTACCCTTTTGAGACTGATTTGCTACTTGGAAACAAAGGCAGTCCTTTGAGAACAAGTGTGGCAATTGCATTGTTTGCATATGAGTAGAGGACCCAAGCAAAGTTGTTGGGAACCTATGCCTAAAAGCGAAAAGACAAGAATTGATGTCATACTCAATGTTCTGATGCCTTAAACCATCTTATCTGCACCAGGTTCCAATAGGTAAGCATAAGAATGTCATTGGATACCATCAAGCAAATTTGAATTTGTGTTGTTGAAATAAGGAGTTTCCAAGTTAGGCTAATTGCTTTGTCATGATTTGTTGTGATTTGCTTGAGGACAAGCAAAGATCTAAGCATGGGGGAGTTTGATAAGTTAGAATTTATCTAGTTTTTTGACCTTGCTTTAATAGGTTTTATTAGTGGTTTATCTTTATTTATGTTTTATTTTTATTACCTTTTGGTTTATATTTTGATTTGTAGGAAAAGGAGTTGAAGAGTTGATGAATTTGATGCAAACAGAGAGAATTACGGCCCCCCCAGTGTTGAAGAACATGGCCATAATTCGTGGGAAGCAGTTGTAAGGTCATGTGAAGAAACAGAGAGAATTATGGCCCCCCTTGTTTTCCAACATGGCCGTAATTCGTGGTTACGTGAGCTGAAAAGTCACAATTTAAAGATTATGGACCCCAGTGTTGCGCATTATGGCCATGTTTATGGCAGAATTTTGTAACAGCTCAATTTAAGTGCTGAAACTGTTAAGCTGTTTTAGAGGGGTCTTAAAGGGGATATAATGGTACTTGATTGGGGTAAAATTGGGCTATAAATTGAGGCTTTCAGAGCACGAAATTGTATCATCTTCCTCTCCATTTTTCTTAGCTAAACTTGTGTTCTTTTGTGTTTTTCTTCATGTATGTTCAAGCAACTTTTCTATGGCTTTAAGTTTTGAATGAATTTCAGTTTCTATTATCTTCTAATCTTCATCTTTTACTTATTCAAGTTCTGAATGTTTAATTTACATTGTCTTATTTACATTCCAATCATGTGTGAGTAGTTTCTTTTATCTTGGGATTGATTATATTCCAATGATGAATTATTGTTAAGTCTAATTTTTTTTCCTTAGATGTTATGAGCATTGTTCCATTCTTAATTTAATCTTGAGTTTTACTTTCTCTGCAATCATAACTAATATGATTGTATGAATCCTAAATATCTTATTAAGCACTGAAAGGTGAAAATTCGATATTGGAATTACAAGATTAAACAAGGGGATCAATTCATGAAAATAGAATTGGTTTTCTTGAGGCTTAGAAATAATTGTTCTTAATGAGTTTTATCATTCCTTCTACCATGAAAATAGGTAGATTCTATGTTTGAAACATTTTATTGTACTTTGAAAGAAGACAATATTCACATTTGATTATTTGACCTTTAAGAATCCATTGTTCATACTCAAAGGAAAGTGACGAAGAATTGACTTAAGAGTAATTTTCATTGGAAGAACATCAATCCCAAGAGCCTTTTATTTTCTAAATTAAACTCATTTTATTTTCCAGCAACAACAATAGCATTCTAATTTATTCCTTTAGCTAATCATCTTAGTGAGAGAAATTGGTACTCAATTCTAAGTCCTTGTGGGAACGATATTTTACTACGCGATAAAACCGTGCACTTGCGGGCCTATCAAGTTTTTGGCGCCGTTTCCGTGGACTTATGCTATTGATATCGATTTCCTTTCACTATTCCGGTTAGACTAAATTTTTTCCTGTTATTATTTTCCTTATTATTTGCACCATATGATGAATAAGCATGTATTTATATTCTCTAAGGAAGAATGGGAATCATTTTTGCCATCTTTGCCACCACCACCACCGTGCTTACAAGTGATATCCAAAGAGCCTCACGAAACACAATTTGAGAAAAATATTATTGCAGGGATAGATCAAAATGATGATGAAATGGTAGTGGAAGGTGGGTCACAAGAAAAAGAACAAGAAAGGGAGAGAAAAGAAACACTGTTTTCTATAAATCCTTGGGAAAGAACAAGTGACAGGGCAACTCATGTGGAAAATACTTACCTCACCATGCTAACTAAGAATTGTGAAAACTTTGAAATTGATAAGTATATCGGTTTACATGCATCTGTGGATGCTGCAAAGTTAGCCTATTCATCTCAATTCTCACTTTTCTTTGTAGAAATACCGTTTGATCCAGGAGGATTTGAGGGTAGACTTATATTGTTTCCGCGAGTGGCATTCTTTAAGCAATGGGATCCGGAATAAGCTTTCATTTTTCATGTGTCACTTGGCCTTTATCCTTCAAGAAATGGGACCCTGGTAAAAATTTATCAATTTTTATGCTTCTTCAGATCCCGAGCAAGATGAAAAAAAAATGAGGATCCTATTGATGTTGGCCACAAAAATAAGGGGAGTATTGTTTTACTTTGTTTTGTTTTGTTTTGTTTTGTTTCTTTTAGTCCTGTATTTTTTTTCTTCTTATGTTAGTTGTAGTTTTCTGACTTGGTTCATTCTTCCCATGTGAACTTTTTGAGATGTCTTTCTTTGAAATCCTTATTTTCATTACACTGCTTATTTGATTAAATGGTATTCAATGAGCATGATTATGAATGGCGTATTTTTACTGTCTGTTGGGACCATCCACACACGACATAGATGGGTTTTGGCATTAGGATAATTGGGGAGGACCTTCAAAATGTCTAATTTTTGTTTCCCTTGGTGACACTCACTGCATATTGGTTACTGGGGAAATGTCTGTGTTGAGCTAAAAAAAATTATATAACTATTAAATGATAGAAAATAGAAAAAAAAATGGGTTTAGTTAAAAAGAAAAAAAATGACTATTGAAAAAAGAATAGAAAAATTAGCTCAACACCCCTTTGAGGTCATAGGTTACTAGGGAAATACTCTTTGTACCCTTTTGAGACTGATTGGCTACTTGGAAACAAAGGCACTCCTTTGAGAACAAGTGTGGCAATTGCATTGTTTGCATATGAGTGGAGGACCCAAGCAAAGTTGTTGGGAACCTATGCCTAAAAGCGAAAAGACAAGAATTGATGTCATACTCAATGTTCTGATGCCTTAAACCATCTTATCTGCACCAGGTTCCAATAGGTAAGCATAAGAATGTCATTGGATACCATCAAGCAAATTTGAATTTGTGTTGTTGAAATAAGGAGTTTCCAAGTTAGGCTAATTGCTTTGTCATGATTTGTTGTGATTTGCTTGAGGACAAGTAAAGATCTAAGCACGGGAGAGTTTGATAAGTTAGAATTTATCTAGTTTTTTGACCTTGCTTTAATAGGTTTTATTAGTGGTTTATCTTTATTTATGTTTTATTTTTATTACCTTTTGGTTTATATTTTGATTTGTAGGAAAAGGAGTTGAAGAGTTGATGAATTTGATGCAAACAGAGAGAATTACGGCCCCCCCAGTGTTGAAGAACATGGCCATAATTCGTGGGAAGCAGTTGGAACGTCAAGTGAAGAAACAGAGAGAATTACGGCCCCCCAGTGTTTTCCAACATGGCCGTAATTCGTGGTTACGTGAGCTGAAAAGTCACAATTTGAAGATTATGGCCCCCCAGTGTTGCGCATTATGGCCATGTTTATGGCAGAATTTTGTAACAGCTCAATTTAAGTGCTAAAACTGTTAAGCTGTTTTAGAGGGGTCTTAAAGGGGATATAATGGTACTTGATTGGGGTAAAATTGGGCTATAAATTGAGGCTTTCAGAGCACGAAATTGTATCATCTTCCTCTCCATTTTTCTTAGCTAAACTTGTGTTCTTTTGTGTTTTTCTTCATGTATGTTCAAGCAACTTTTCTATGGCTTTAAGTTTTGAATGAATTTCAGTTTCTATTACCTTCTAATCTTCATCTTTTACTTATTCAAGTTCTGAATGTTTAATTTACATTGTCTTATTTACATTCCAATCATGTGTGAGTAGTTTCTTTTATCTTGGGATTGATTATATTCCAATGATGAATTATTGTTAAGTCTAATTTTTTTTCCTTAGATGTTATGAGCATTGTTCCATTCTTAATTTAATCTTGAGTTTTACTTTCTCTGCAATCATAACTAATATGATTGTATGAATCCTAAATATCTTATTAAGCACTGAAAGGTGAAAATTGATATTGGAGTTACAAGATTAACCAGGGGGATCAATTCATGAAAATAGAATTGGTTTTCTTGAGGCTTAGAAATAATTGTTCTTAATGAGTTTTATCATTCCTTCTACCATGAAAATAGGTAGATTCTATGTTTGAAACATTTTATTGTACTTTGAAAGAAGACAATATTCACATTTGATTATTTGACCTTTAAGAATCCATTGTTCATACTCAAAGGAAAGTGACGAAGAATTGACTTAAGAGTAATTTTCATTGGAAGAACATCAATCCCAAGAGCCTTTTATTTTCTAAATTAAACTCATTTTATTTTCCAGCAACAACAATAGCATTCTAATTTATGCCTTTAGCTAATCATCTTAGTGAGAGAAATTGGTACTCAATTCTAAGTCTTTGTGGGAACGATATTTTACTACGCGATAAAACCGTGCACTTGCGGGCCTATCAAGTTTTTGGCGCTGTTGTCGGGGACTTATTCTATTGATATCGATTTCCTTTCACTATTCCGGTTAGACTAATTTTTTTCTGTTATTATTTTCCTTATTATTTGCACCATATGATGAATAAGCATGTATTTATATTCTCTAAGGAAGAATGGGAATCATTTTTGTCATCTTTGCCACCACCACCACCGTGCTTACAAGTGATATCCAAAGAGCCTCACAAAACACAATTTGAGAAAAATATTATTGCAGGGATAGATCAAAATGATGATGAAATGGTAGTGGAAGGTGGGTCACAAGAAAAAGAACAAGAAAGGGAGAGAAAAGAAACATTGTTTTCTATAAATCCTTGGGAAAGAACAAGTCACACGGCAACTCATGTGGAAAACACTTACCTCACCATGCTAACTAAGAATTGTGAAAACTTTGAAATTGATAAGTATATTGGTTTACATGCATCTGTGGATGCTGCAAAGTTAGCCTATTCATCTCAATTCTCACTTTTCTTTGTAGAAATACCGTTTGATCCAGGAGGATTTGAGGGTAGACTTATATTGTTTCCGCGATTGTCATTCTTTAAGCAATGGGATCCGGGAATAAGCTTTCATTTTTCATGTGTCACTTGGCCTTTATCCTTCAAGAAATGGGACCCTGGTAAAAATTTATCAATTTTTATGCTTCTTCATATCACAGAGCAAGATGAAAAAAAAAATGAGGATGCTACTGATGTTGGCCACAAAAATAAGGGGATTATTGTTTTACTTTGTTTTGTTTTGTTTTGTTTTGTTTCTTTTAGTCCTGTATTTTTTTTCTTCTTATGTTAGTTGTAGTTTTCTGACTTGGTTCATTCTTCCCATGTGAACTTTTTGAGATGTCTTTCTTTGAAATCCTTATTTTCATTACACTGCTTATTTGATTAAATGGTATTCAATGAGCATGATTATGAATGGCGTATTTTTACTGTCTGTTGGGGCCATCCACACACGACATAGATGGGTTTTGGCATTAGGATAATTGGGGAGGACCTTCAAAATGTCTAATTTTTGTTTCCCTTGGTGACACTCACTGCATATTGGTTACTGGAGAAATGTCTGTGTTGAGCTAAAAAAAAATTATATAACTATTAAAAGATAGAAAATAGAAAAAAAAATGGGTTTAGTTAAAAAGAAAAAAAATGACTATTGAAAAAAGAATAGAAAAATTAGCTCAACACCCCTTTGAGGTCATAGCTTACTAGGGAAATACTCTTTGTACCCTTTTGAGACTGATTGGCTACTTGGAAACAAAGGCACTCCTTTGAGAACAAGTGTGGCAATTGCATTGTTTGCAAAAGAGTGGAGGACCCAAGCAAAGTTGTTGGGAACCTATGACTAAATGCGAAATGACAAGAATTGATGTCATACTCAATGTTCTGATGCCTTAAACCATCTTATCTGCACCAGGTTCCAATAGGTAAGCTTAAGAATGTCATTGGATACCATCAAGCAAATTTGAATTTGTGTTGTTGAAATAAGGAGTTTCCAAGTTAGGCTAATTGCTTTGTCATGATTTGTTGTGATTTGCTTAAGGACAAGCAAAGATCTAAGCATAGGAGAGTTTGATAAGTTAGAATTTATCTAGTTTTTTGACCTTGCTTTAATAGGTTTTATTAGTGGTTTATCTTTATTTATGTTTTATTTTTATTAACTTTTGGTTTATATTTTGATTTGTAGGAAAAGGAGTTGAAGAGTTGATGAATTTGATGCAAACAGAGAGAATTACGGCCCCCCCAGTGTTGAAGAACATGGCCATAATTCAGTTGGAAGGTCAAGTGAAGAAACAGAGAGAATTACGGCCCCCCAGTGTTTTCCAACATGGCCGTAATTCGTGGTTACATGAGCTGAAAAGTCACAATTTGAAGATTATGGCCCCCCAGTGTTGCGCATTATGGCCATGTTTATGGCAGAATTTTTTAACAGCTCAATTTAAGTGCTGAAACTGTTAAGCTGTTTTAGAGGGGTCTTAAAGGGGATATAATGGTACTTGATTGGGTTAAAATTGGGCTATAAATTGAGGCTTTCAGAGCACGAAATTGCATCATCTTTCTCTCCATTTTTCTTAGCTAAACTTGTGTTCCTTTGTGTTTTTCTTCATGTATGTTCAAGCAACTTTTCTATGGCTTTAAGTTTTGATTGAATTTCAGTTTCTATTACCTTCTAATCTTCATCTTTTACTTATTCAAGTTCTGAATGTTTAATTTACATTGTCTTATTTACATTCCAATCATGTGTGAGTAGTTTCTTTTATCTTGGGATTGATTATATTCAAATGATGAATTATTGTTAAGTCTAATTTTTTTTCCTTAGATGTTATGAGCATTGTTCCATTCTTAATTTAATCTTGAGTTTTACTTTCTCTGCAATCATAACTAATATGATTGTATGAATCCTAAATATCTTATTAAGCACTGAAAGGTGAAAATTCGATATTGGAATTACAAGATTAAACAAGGGGATCAATTCATGAAAATAGAATTGGTTTTCTTGAGGCTTAGAAATAATTGTTCTTAATGAGTTTTATCATTCCTTCTACCATGAAATTAGGTAGATTCTATGTTTGAAACATTTTATTGTACTTTGAAAGAAGACAATATTCACATTTGATTATTTGACCTTTATGAATCCATTGTTCATACTCAAAGGAAAGTGACGAAGAATTGACTTAAGAGTAATTTTCATTGGAAGAACATCAATCCCAAGAGCCTTTTATTTTCTAAATTAAACTCATTTTATTTTCCAGCAACAACAATAGCATTCTAATTTATTCCTTTAGCTAATCATCTTAGTGAGAGAAATTGGTACTCAATTCTAAGTCCTTGTGGGAACGATATTTTACTACGCGATAAAACCGTGCACTTGCGGGCCTATCCAGTTTTTTGCGCCGTTGCCGGGGACTTATGCTATTGATATCGATTTCCTTTCACTATTCCGGTTAGACTAATTTTTTTTCCTGTTATTATTTTCCTTATTATTTGCACCATATGATGAATAAGCATGTATTTATATTCTCTAAAGGAAGAATGGGAATCATTTTTGTCATCTTTACCACCACCACCACCGTGCTTACAAGTGATATCCAAAGAGCCTCACGAAACACAATTTGAGAAAAATATTATTGCAGGGATAGATCAAAATGATGATGAAATGGTAGTGGAAGGTGGGTCACAAGAAAAAGAACAAGAAAGGGAGAGAAAAGAAACACTGTTTTCTATAAATCCTTGGGAAAGAACAAGTGACAGGGCAACTCATGTGGAAAACACTTACCTCACCATGCTAACTAAGAATTGTGAAAACTTTGAAATTGATAAGTATATTGGTTTACATGCATCTGTGGATGCTGCAAAGTTAGCCTATTCATCTCAATTCTCACTTTTCTTTGTAGAAATACCGTTTGATCCAGGAGGATTTGAGGGTAGACTTATATTGTTTCCGCGATTGTCATTCATTAAGCAATGGGATCCGGGAATAAGCTTTCATTTTTCATGTGTCACTTGGCCTTTATCCTTCAAGAAATGGGACCCTGGTAAAAATTTATCAATTTTTATGCTTCTTCATATCCCAGAGCAAGATGAAAAAAAAAATGAGGATGCTACTGATGTTGGCCACAAAAATAAGGGGAGTATTGTTTTACTTTGTTTTGTTTTGTTTTCTTTTGTTTCTTTTAGTCCTGTATTTTTTTTTCTTCTTATGTTAGTTGTAGTTTTCTGACTTGGTTCATTCTTCCCATGTGAACTTTTAGAGATGTCTTTCTTTGAAATTCTTATTTTCATTACACTGCTTATGTAACACCTTAACACTAATTAGGGAATTACTTACAATTAAACCCTAAATAAATAGAATTTGACTCAAAAAAAAAATTCACATACCGATTGATAATGAAGAAGAATCATGTATTACAATCCTATACCAGCTTTCTTCAATAAAATCCCTGAATACTTAAGCGTTATACAAAATATGCTATGAAGATATTAAACTTAACTCAGAGTTTCGAAAGCAGAATTAACTATAATTATTACAACTTCTTTTCAAAGAATAGCTAATTAAAATAATTATAAATTATATATAAATCTCTTAATTACACAAAGACACAACTCAAAAACCAAGACTCGACTTGTGATCCGGTAACTCGGGTCTCGCCGGAAGGCAAGACCGAGCCTAATCCAATGCTTTGAACCTCATCAACAGTTGTACCTGAAAACAACGCCCCAAAGGTGAGTTTATAAAACTCAATAACATAGTCTTGAAATCATAAATATTTTTACCGTTGTTTCCAACCATACGTGGTGTGCGACATATGGAAAATCCTCCCCATAAATATATACATATTTATTTGTTCACTATCCTTAATCAAACCTCAAATATGATAGTGCAACTAAATTTCTAACTCCCAAACACACATCAACACATAACCTAAACATAACACGATCACTTTTCACCAACCTCAATTCATAATCATTGCACACACGTGTTCAATAATGCTTACAAGCAAATCACAATTCATAGTAATGCAGTTGACATCTTTAAAGAGAGAAGCAATTGCAAACAAATGTCCAAAGGACCACAATGAATATCCCCACTTGACCCAGCCCAATTGCAAAATGAGTAAAATCCCATATACAAGGATAAAGCCAAAGGCCCAGCTCAAACGCAGAATGGGTAAAATCCTATACATAGAAGGATAAAGTCAAGGGGCCCTCAACGGCAAAGGTGGTAGCTAATCACTTACGATGGGGTTGCAGAGCAATTTGCAAACATTCCAAACAATTCCTATCAGAGGAATACAAGCGCCTTATATTGTAACAACCCAGCCCCCACCCACATTGGAGTGTTACAAAAGGGTTTCCGAAAGGTGTGTTACTCACAGGACTTCACACAATTTCAATCAAGAACATAATCAATGAATGTAATCCAAGGTCTTTCATCACAATGCAAATCCTAAGAACTTTCACAAGGAATCATGTGGGATTAAATCCCTTTCATTTAAGGTTCCAAACACAAGCTATCACCAATCAAGACATTGCAATCTAAATTCAATCAATTCAAGATTCAATGCAAGAACTCACAAACATGATTAAGAATCAAAACCACATCTTCACAATTCACAAACTCCTATAATGGGCTAGCTCGAATGCCGAGCCACTTCAAGATTATAACCAGACCTATTTAACAAACATGAGAACCACATAAAATTATTTCGATTGGAGCTCAATGGAGGTCTCAACAGTACAAACATCACACAATGGTTTAGGGGGGTTGGGGGCAGTATCCAACCTTATTTCAGTCAAACCCCATACAAGACCATTTCAGAATAATTAATAAACTCATAATTAATCTAAGTAATTTAATTAACAATTCCTAGCACACCCTAAAGGAGGTTTTGGGGGAAGTCTATGTTACCTATTGCTCCTTAGAAGCTTCAGGGTAAAAAACCCCCAATTTCTGAACTGGGACCCCAACCATCTTCCATGATAAGTCAGTCCTCAAGCTTCAATCTTCATCTCCTTCATCAGATTGGCACATGCAAGGTCTTCCTCTTTGATTTTCGAGTTCCTTCTCACTGCCTCTCTCTCTCTCTCTCTCCACAGCGTCTCTCTCTTTCTTTCTCTGTCTCGGCCACCCTCCTCACCGGCGCACCACCATCTGTAACACCCTCACTTTTGTGGTAGAACTCTATAATTACTTGTGTGTTTGATTAAGTCTTCCATGCATGTGAATGTGTTATATATGCTATTGATTGGCTAGAAGACCAATTAAATTGGCACGGTGCGCGTATAGGCGAGTCGGACACTAAAACTAGCAACGGATATAGTTCCAGGGGGTGCAGGGCGCCCAGGGCGCCCAGACTGGACTCGGGGCGCCAGGCCTCACCGAGAGCTGGCGCAGGGCGCCCAGGAGATGCTGGCACCAGGCGCCCACTGCTACGAAGTGGCTATGCGCTGTTTCGCATTTTAACTCATTTTGGGCCGGTTCGGTGACCCAGTATGACCCATTCTCGACCTGTAAGAGTGACCACGACCCCTAGACTTAACCTAGCCTCTAAACATCAGTCTAAAACCATAAACATGATTAGAAGCTGCTCATGAGATCAACCAAGATAGAGAAAAACCATTCTTCCCCTTTTTCCCCAATTTTGTGCTGTCAAGGACGATGACTCAAGACTACGCTACGGAACGCGACCCGGAAGCATAGTTACTGTAATTCTTACAGCCTCATTGGGAGGAATAGGAAGAGAAAGCGTCGCTAGGAAAGGAAAAGCTTGGTGTTACCTTATCCCTCTCCTAGGAGCACGAATTTCACTTGAGGTAAGGGATAGTTGCTCTCTTCTAGTGAGTGTATGGAACCTGTGTGAACAATAGGGGTGTCCCAAGACCCCTATGCCTCGCGTGGTAACGAAAAATGGGCACTATCACCACCGTGATAGAGAGACCTTCGAACTCCCCAATTTATTATTCTCGACTTGTGATAATTTTATTGGTTGTTGAAATTGGCGTGATGATTGAGCTTTGGTTGTTATATGCTTGATGTACAGAAATTGGTTGTTATCAAATGACAATGTAAGGAAATTAAATAACTAAATAGTAGGCTTTAGACCCTATGAAAGTGTAGCCACTAAGTATGAATCAAAGAACTCGAGTCCCCGCAATTATGTTGATATTGTAAAGCTTAAGTAGAATGTCTAAGGTTCATTTATGATGCCTATTGATTCATTAGTATGATAATCTGAGAGAACTAGTCCTTCTATGCCAAAGTTTCACTTGGATGTATGTGCTTAATCAAAGTTGCTAAGAATATTAAATGTTCATGTTATTGGTAGAAGGCACTAGCTAACTTATGAATTTGTGTTCTGCTGCTGTTGTTGTTGTTACTCTGTCGAAAATATGGCGATAGAGGATGTTATGGTTAGACACCGCGTTTGGTCATGTTCATGCATCTTGGTGTCGTCATTGTTGTTGTTGT
The DNA here is from genome assembly GCA_037113605.1 of Calophaca sinica. Classification (NCBI taxonomy): domain Eukaryota; kingdom Viridiplantae; phylum Streptophyta; class Magnoliopsida; order Fabales; family Fabaceae; genus Calophaca; species Calophaca sinica. The sequence goes on from CM073733.1 coordinate 62,759,652, forward strand.
TGTTATTGTTAGTAGGGCGTATCGGGCAAGGTATCCCGTGACGGGCGAGGTTTCCCGGTCCTACGGTTAAAAAGGGCGAATCGGGCATGGTATCCCGTGACGGGCAAGGTTCCCGGTCCTTTGGTTATTAGGGCGAATCGGGCAAGGTATCCCGTGACGGGCAACGTTTCCCGGTCCTACGGTTAAAAGGAAAAAAAAAGGGCGAATCGGGCAAGGTATCCCGTGACGGGCGAGGTTTCCCGGTCCTACGGTTAATGGGGCGAATCGGGCAAGGTATCCCGTGACGGGTGAGGTTCCCGGTCCTGTTGTTATTGGTACACTACTGACATGGTATTCCGAAATGGGCAAGGTATCCCGGCTTCGTTATAAGTGGATCCACATGCATGTAATTATGTTCTTAGAATTACACCATTTTTCTTGATAACATGCTTGGTTGTTCGGTTGTTAGTGGTATATCATAATGTTGTGATTGATGCGGCGGCATGTGATATTTGAATGTTGTGGTAATGTCTTTTAGCGTTGCGTTTGATGCTGTGGCATGTGGCATTTGTGATTGTGGTGATATGTTATGCCTTGGTGCTAGTGTGTAGACGCTTTATTGGAATTCATGTATATGCGCATTGTTCACCGATTTCCTACATGGTTGCACTATTTGAGGTTATGACGACTAACCCTTTTGTGGCTATGCATATCCCACCGGGTATGTGTAGATGTTGAGACTGCAGGTGTTGAGGATGCGAATGCCAATGAGTAATCTCGGTAGTTCATCGGGATGAATAGAAGATTTGCATGTGTTTACTTATTAAAGTTTTTGTATTTCTTCCGATGTAATAATTAGGGAAAGGGCTCTGAATTATTGTGACATCGGGAACCTGGGTTTTTAATTTCTTCGATTGTTGTTTTCCGCAAATGAGCGTGATGACTCTATTCCACAATAACTGAAATTATGATTTGGCTTAAATAAAAAGTATTTTGTTTCTCCGTGTTTTTATTTTACATTATTTCATTGTTATAATGACTTGCTGGGGTAGAGGGTGTCACACCATCGGCCTCCACCATGGCCGCCGCGACCAGCTCCCTCTCCCTCCCCTTCGATCGCACCATCATCTCTCTCTTTTTCCTTCCTTTCTTTTCCCTTCTCCTTCTTTCTTCCTCTTCTCTTTTTCTTCTTTCTTTCTTCATTTTTTCTGTTTTTTCCTTTCTTTTTTGCTTCTGCAGATCGAAAGAAGGGGAAGGAATAAGGAGAATGAGTGTGTGCTAGGGTGCAAGTACGTGGAATAGGGTGCATGGTGGGGTGATGGTCAATGGTTTAGTAAAAAAAACTAACTTATAGGCCCTTACTCAATTTCACAATTTAACCTTTGGTTCTTAATAAAATCTTGAGTAATTTAATCAATTAAAACTACTCCTAAATAATTAGTCCCACATTTCCTAATTTATTAGGTAAAATTACTATTTTACCCTTTAGTTCCAAATTGGTTTTAAATTACTAAATTAAGGCAATGAACCATATTTAATCCTTAGGGATTAAATCTCGTTTTCACTTAGGATTTCCTAATAATTAGGCTTAGGGAATTTGGGATGTTACATTACTCCCCACCTTTTAGGAATTTTGTCCCCAAAATTCGCCTTACCTTCTAACCTTATCCTTACACAGGTTCTGCTCTCTGAGCTTCCGCTGCGAACTCTAATCCCACTCTTCTTCGAATGAGTAAATTCCTTTCTAGCTCGTCCTAAATTATCGGAATTTTGAAAAGAATTAATAGCTTCCCTATGTTAACTATCTGGAGGATTAGGGATTTAGCTAACCAGTTACAAACTAAGTCTTATCTCCAATAAGATGCTTATTAAATTAAGACAAAGTTTGTAATTGGTCAAACAACGTCACTTCATACCTCGACTATTGAATCTAGCGTAGACATTGATTTCTCTGAATTCCCGCTGACTTAGCTATACTAAGACCCTTGTAGTCCCAAGACTATGGTCTAACACTCTTCCTCAGGCTAGTTATTCCCCCAAAGTAACTACGCCTAGAAAGTTTAGGGCTTGAATACCATTCCAGGTTCCCTAATTATAACTTAGGTATTAGGAAGTCTAGCTCATCACTACCCCTTTTTGATTTTAGAAAACACTAAGGTATTTCTAATCAAGGTCCAATAGGTGCCTTAGAGGACCTCGTGGTTATCAATCAACTTGGGATCCATTCACAATGGTTAGATCAAACAAGCTTAACTAGTTAACAAGTGTTGAGAGCCTAATCGACTATGAATGCCCATCCTAAATTGACAAGGCCGTACCGCTAGAAACCCTTACTTATCAATTCTAAATGCTATTGAAGTAAGCGATCACGATAAAGGTTTAAACAACGACCTTCTCAAAATTACTAATTGAAAATTGGTCAGGTTTACTAACACTGTTAACAGTAAGGTCACCATTAGGAGCACTTACCTATTGAGGAATAACTATGCAATCAATTGATCACAAATAAGCGTATAACATAATCCTCAATCATAAGTAATGCAACAATGTTCAACATTGTTACATAATCAATCACAGGTTACATACTTCAAGCTAGAGTTAATGCAAACAAATAATCAACAGTGTTCACATAGCAATTCACATGTCGCATACCTCATATCATATCAATGCCAACAATTATTCAATATTGTTTACACAGCATTCACAATTCATAAAGGATGGACCTTCTTGGTGCCACTCAATAACCCAAAGAAAAGAGTGTCCACTTAATAACCCAAGAAAAGAGTGAGAACCTTAATTGGCTCCACCAAGGAGTCCCCATCAGTGGAAAAACCCTAAAATAACCAAAGATGGGTTTGCATTATTTATGCAAATATCCTCAATCTCAATCACATTCAATGTCTTTTGTTGTAACACCCCGGCTCGGTCTTCAGGTAGCTCATATTGAGTCCCTCCAGTTGCCAAATCAACTAAATAATCATTTAGATAAGGGCACTACATATAGATCATATAAATCCTCACTTAGAGTTGAAACCCCATTTAGATAAGGGCACTACATATAGATCATTGATCCACAACACTCCAAAATACCTACTTCACAGTCCTCAAACACCAACAATTCCAATCAAATGCATCACTCATATCAATGCCAAAGTATCAGGTTATGCATGCATATAACCCTAAGATTAAGCCCTATTGCTCAAGGTTACTAGTCCAATTAACCATCAACATATTAGGATTAAAAAGGGTCTTAAAGGTCATGCCCTCTCAGCCTCTAAGCCATTGAAACAGACAAAAATTAAATAAAAGAGATAGGGAGTGCGCTCAAGAGCACCTGGGGCGCAGCTCAAGAGCACTCCTGCAGCTGCTTCTGTTTTAAAAAGGACAAGCAGTGCGCTCAAGAGCGCCTGAAGAGTAACTCAAGAGCACTCCTGCAGAGTTCAGCAGAAAATGGGTTTTTTAGAGTCCCTAACTTCCCAAAACTTGATTCAAGCTATTCAAGATCAAATCCAACCAAATAGAAATCAATATCAGTGATCAAGCAAGTTCAAATGATGAATCAAACACTTTGCACACACTTATAACTACATGCAAATCCAAACCATATCTCAAATTCCAAAATTCTACTTAAACCTCACTTAGCCATGCTCAAGACTTCTAAACTCATTCCTTTAATATTAGATAACCAGAATTCACCCAACACCTCAACTATATGAACATGCAAGCAAGGCAAGATAACCCTATGGTGGGACTTATTGGTCGCCCACACCTAATGTGAGAAGGACTCACTATCAATGATTACGCAAGTTTGGACGATGTATCTAGCACTTAGCACAAGTTATAGTTGCATGTAAGCCAAAATATGTGTCAGATTTCCAAGACTCTACTCAACCATACCAATAAATCAAGACACAATAAAATCAAGATTCGAACGTAAAAGAGTGGGGAAAACTAGAATATAATCCACAAGCAACAACATATCCTTCCAAATTCGTTTTCTTGCTCCTCAATAAATCACTTTTAAGCCAATTACCTGATCAAGTGTAACTTACGACATATTCGAATCACGACAAAGCAGCATTACACTAGATTGAAAGTAGGGGGATGTTATAAAAAATAGACGGATAAACAATCTTTTCTTAGAGCTTAGGATACCCAGGACATAAATGAAAATATTCATAATAATTCAGTCATAGTCCATAAGCATCAGTATTCAACCATAAGCACAAGCTCATACAAGAAAAATAGCTATATGAACACATAAACCAAGTACATTCAATAAATTTAAACGATTTACCATAAAGGTTATTTTCCAGCATCAACACATTTTCTTTAAGAGTTTCGTTGGGGTATCAAACGACATCGGAATCAAGTGAATGACCAGTCATTGGAAAGCTTAAAGCATCTAGTTACTGAAAATGATTTTTATTTAATTTTACATTTCCCCAATTGGTACAGTTTTGCCCTTGAAGTTACTGTTAGGAGAAAATGGGACAGCTTCAGTCCCTTAAGTTGTTGCATAGTTTTCTCCATGAAAACTTAATGAAATTTGGATCTTCCAGAGCCTATTTAATAGCATTTTCTGTCTAGTTTCCATAGGCTTAAGAATTATTTCAATCCAACATATACACATACACAAGTAATTATACTCAAAATACCACAGAAAGGTCTATACGAGTTTGAGGTAAAATCAACACAATCATCACATACTCATCTTAAAAGGCAATTTAGCATCATATGGAACAAACACATATATCCTCACAAACCACACAAACAAAACAGCCTATGAATGACAAAATCAAATCCTAAGCATGGGTCTTATGGTGCCTCATGGATCTAAAACAAAAGAAGAAGGGAACTCACTTACACTTAAGCTTAACCTCAAGAAGTCACACACCATAAAAATTAAGTATTGTATCAAACATCAAGTAGATGCTTCTAAATTTTCCGGTTCCCAAGCAAACCTATGATTAATTCCTACAAGGAATTGAAATCGACCAAATGAAAAATCAAAGTGAATAAAATTCGTTCACGTTACTAAATTATATCTTTCAAATTTTCAAACTTTGTGTTTCCAAAACTTACACATATATATCATGTAAAAAAAAAAATCCGATATTCAAATCATAAGTGGTCATCGGATAACCGAACATCATTTCCAAGCAAGATCAAAACAAACCAAGCAAACAAGACAAACAAGCCAGAATTTCCTATACGCATCCACTAGACAATTATCTAGCATAAGCCAATCAGAATAACAACAAAGATCTTAACATGTACAAAATTTAACATACATTGCACAATTAAGATAGTTCTTCATCCAAGGAATTCCAAGAATGTATATACTATCACGTGTAAGTATATACCTACCTTTAGAAATCCTGTAAAAACAAGAAAACACCAAACTATTTCCTGCTCATCTTCTTTCTCCTCATTCTCCAGACGAATCCTTGAGGTGGCCTACCTCAATAATTCGCCGGAAGATCTTAGAGAATTCAGATTCGCAGTTACAACCGACACTTTCCTAAACCGGATCATCTCTAGACATACTTAACTCACAGTCCGAGAGGGTCGAACTGCTCTGATACCATAATGTAACACCCTAACACTAATTAGGGAATTACTTACAATTAAACCCTAAATAAATAGAATTTGACTCAAAAAAAAAATTTCACATACCGATTGATAATAAAGAAGAATCATGTATTACAATCCTATACCAGACTTTCTTCAATAAAATCCCTGAATACTTAAGCGTTATACAAAATATGCTATGAAGATATTAAACATAACTCAGAGTTTCGAAAGCGGAATTAACTATAATTATTACAACTTCTTTTCAAAGAATAGCTAATTAAAATAATTACAAATTATACATAAATCTCTTAATTACACAAAGACACAACTCAAAAACCAAGACTCGACTTGTGATCCGGTAACTCGGGTCTCGCCGGAAGGCAAGACCGAGCCTAATCCAATGCTTTGAACCTCATCAACAGTTGTACCTGAAAACAACGCCCCAAAGGTGAGTTTATAAAACTCAATAACATAGTCTTGAAATCATAAATATTTTTACCGTTGTTTCCAGCCATACGTGGTATGCGACATATGGAAAATCCTCCCCATAAATATATACATATTTATTTGTTCACTATCCTTAATCAAACCTCAAATATGATAGTGCAACTAAATTTCTAACTCCCAAACACACATCAACACATAACCTAAACATAACACGATCACTTTTCACCAACCTCAATTCATAATCATTGCACACACGTGTTCAATAATGCTTACAAGCTGTTACCAATTGACTTCAAACACAAGAGGGGGGTGAATTGTGATAGCGGTGCTTATATAAAAAATTACAGAAAATAAATGACCGAATAATAAATAAAGAACAAAAATAAATAAAGTGCTTGAATGATAAAGAGACAGTAGAAAGCAAAGAAGAAAGCACGCAAAGAATTTATACAAAGTCTCGCCACCAAACACCCCCCGTGGCTCACGCCCCGTCTCCCAAAGCAAACCACTATGGGATTTTCACTAAAACACTAGCTTTTAAATCAAAGTTCACTAGTAAACCTTTACAACTCTAAACTGTGAGCAATACGCTCAAGAGATATCACCTCTCTATGAACACCTCGGGATTCCTACTCAAAAATAAATAATTTTCACAAATAAATGAGACTAAAAAGATACACCAATAAGGCAGATATAACAAATTGAAGCTCAAATAATACAACCCAAATTTTGTAGAATAAAAAGCATTTCTTAAAATTGTGCTCAAATAAGTGTGAGTTGATGAAAATATTTGACAGAAAGTTTTCAGACAAAAATTAAGATCGCTGTTGTATTGTTGTTGTTGTATTGTAAGAAAGAGCAGAAGCGCTTTATTTATGACCGACCGAGGAGCCGCTCGCTCGCTGAAGTTGATTTGTCCGCTGGAAGATTTGACCGCTGTGGCGGGGGATCCGCTGAATTTGTCCGCGCTGAAAACACGGAGATCGGCCTCGGCATACGACCTGAAGACAGCTACAGACGACTCACACACGCCGATTGCACGAGCTCGACACTGCAAGATACGACTCCGAACAGCCTCATAAAGACTCCAAGACACAAACAGATACGACTCTCTCATCGCCTGGCCTCATAGCTCTCAAGACGCGACCATCAAAGACGAGCGACCCCATCACCGGACACGGATCATCACCCGCAGACGCGACAAGAGCTCATCACGCGACCCTGACGCTGACCTCTAAGCTTTGACACGCCGACCTCCTCCTCGCCTCGACATACTACTTCTCGTGAGCTCAACATCCGACTTCCTCCTCGCCGACATCCGATTTACTCGTAGCTCGGCGATACGACTTCCTCAGATCTCGACACGCCGACTTAATCCTCACCGACATCCGAAGCTCTCACCGACATCCGACACGCAGATATGCATGTCAAAATATTTTCAGGCGTGTGATTTAATTTAATTGAGAGCTTTTTATTACTACTTACAAATTGTCTTAATAAAGATAAATAAATACCCGTAACCCAAAGACTTTGAGAAACAATCATTCTTGATACGCCGCCTTGGTATTCTTTTCCACTTTTGTACCCGGCTGACTATTTGCAAGACTCCTTCATTAATCATCAAAATCATCCCACAAGGCATGTATTCACACTTCTTTTGATGATGACAAACATATCATGGAGGGTTTTTTAGTAAAAATATAATCATGATATAGCAATGAGATATAAGCATGGTTTTTCAATAAAAGATATCGTAGAGTTTAAGCACAATATTTAGAAAACTCCTCTCACAATAAAAGTAATACTTAAAATATCACTCCCTCAATCATGCATTCATGTAACTCTCCCCTTTCGCAACATCAAAAAGTGGGAAAGACAAACAAAGCAAGGCATATATTCAGGATTAAACAAGCATATTTTGATAGTTACGTGATACCAAGCTTCAGTGTGTGACAGACAGTTGACATGATTAGCTAGTTCGCATAAGACAAATGCGCCACCCACTCATTATTCCGCACTTAAAGAAAATGGAAGGGGAAAAGACCTGCATAAACTCAAGTAAAGACACTCAAACGCCCCAAGAATTTATTCAAAAGAAAATGCAATCACAAAAAATACTAATGCAATGATCGTCTAAAATTCTAATTCATTTCTAATAAAAAGAAAGTTTCTTAGGCAAAGGTTTAGTAAAAATATCTCAGAAATCGTAATCCTGAGTACCCTAATCAAAGTGCATTCAAAGACTCAGTACCATAAACCAGGTTTTGTGTGCCAACGAGGTATCTCATAATGCTTTACACAGAGAGATGTGATTCCTTAGGACTAGCTTCAAAAACGCACACATACAAACACTAAACATAATATCGTGATCACTAGCAAAGGAGATAGAGAAGAGATCCTATCATACCTCTATACTTACTTACTTCGACCGACTTACCACCTTCATCTTTGTCAAGATAGCAATGAAGTGCTCATCGAGTCGAGATTTTTGCATCGTCATTCCAAATTTCTTGAGTAAATCCTTGCAATATTTGGATTGATTGATGAATATTCCTTCCTTTGTTTGTTTGATTTGAAGTCCAAGGAAGTAATTTAGCTCTCCCATCATTGACATTTCAAATTCACTTTGCATGATATCGTAAAATTCTCTTACACAAGGATTCATTAGTAAGACCAAATATTATATCATCGACATAAATTTGAACAAGTAAAATGTCATGCTTTTTGTGTTTAATGAAAAGAGCTAGTATCAACTTTTCCTCTTTCAAAACCTTTTTCAAGTAAATATTTGCTCAACTGCATTCGTATTCAAGCTCTGAGCTTTGTTTTAAACCATATAAAAGCCTTTTTCAATTTGAAAACATGATTTGAAATTCAAAATTTTCAAAACCGGGGTTGATCAACATATACTTCTTTTCTTGAATAAAACCATTTAGAAATGCACTCTAACATCCATTTGAAAAGTTTAAAATCCATGATGCATGCAAATGCGGTAAGCATGCGAATAGTTTAATCTAGCCACGGGTGCATAGGTTTCATCAAATCTATGCCCCCTGCTGATTATAGCCTTTGCAACAAGTCTAGCTTATTTCTAACAATGATACCGCTTTCATCAAGCTTGTTATGGCGAAAGACCCATTTCGTCCCAAAGGATCAGGTGATCTTAGGCCTAGTGGACAAGTTCTCAAACATCATTTCTCTCAAATTGATTTAATTCTCTCAGATAAAGAAAGTGTCCAATGCTCATCAAAGATGGCTTCATTGACGCCATTTCGTTCAATTTGAGAGACAAAGGCCATATGATGACATGCATGATTAAGAGAGTTTCGAGTCGCTACTCCTTTGAGATATCACTCATTATGTTGTCAAGAGGATGGTTCTTGAGACTCTCCATTCCTTTGGAAGATTCGAGTAGAAGTTCTCGGAGAGGGTCGAGTGACTCTTGATCCTCCTTTGAATTTTTGATCTCTTCTCTCTCAAATAGTATCTCCAAATACTTGTAAGCATCATCAACACTTTCTTCATCAAGATTTGGGGTTAGATTCATCAAAAGAAACATGCATGCATTCTTCAACAGCTTAAAGTAACGCTTATTAAAAATTCAAAAGCTTTACTAGAAGTGGAATATCCAAGAAATAAACCTTCATCAGCCTTTAGCATCAAATTTTACTAAGGTTATTCTTACCATTGTTTAGACAAAACACTTGCATCCAAAACGTGAAGGTGGGAAATGTCAGCTTCCTTCCTTTGTAGAGTTCATACGGTGTTTTGCTTAAGGATCGGCCTTATAAGAACCTCGATTCATCACATAGCAAGCGGTGTCACTGTTGCTCGCCCAAAAGTACTTAGAAGGTTAGTCTCCATTGAGCATCGCCCTCGCTTAGCTCTTCAAGAGACCGATTTTTCCTTTCAACCACTCCATTTTGTTGCTGTCCTCGGAGCAGTAAAAGTCAGATCGGCGCCATTTTCTGTGCAAAATGCTTCAAATGCTTCATTCTCAAATTCCCCACCATGATCACTTCGAATGGAAGCAATGTTAAGTCCCTTCTCATTTTGTATAACCTTTGCAAGTTTTCGAAAAGCATTAAAAGCATCATTTTTGTGAGAAATAAATAAAGTCCATGTATAGCGAGAATAGTCGTCCACAATAACAAGAGCATAGTAATTGCCACTCTCCTATGCCATAGCCAAGATTCATCCTCTTTACTAATAAGACAACATGCATCATTTGAAGGTATTTTATCTAAATCAAGCATATAGATATTTCCAATTCTAGGTCCAACGAAAACTGTACTTTTATTAAAAGAATTTACGACCATGCATTTTGAAGAATCAAATATAACATTATTGCTCTCTTTTTAAAGTTGACTAATACTTAGCAAGTTATGTTTCAAACCTTTCACATACAAGACATTCTCTATAATGGGATTAGACTCTTACCAATAGTACCAATCCCAAGAATTTTACCTTTGTTCTGTCACCATACCCAGACATAACCACTATTCTTAGGTACCAATGAGGAGAACTTGCTTTTGTCTCCTCGTCATGTGCTTTGAACAAACGCTATCAAGATACCAATTTAAGTCCTTGGCTTTCAAGCACACCTACAACAACAAATCATATTTTAACCTTTGGTACCCAAACCATCTTGGGTCCATATGAGTTAGTCTCGGGCAAGGTGCCCTTTGAATCCACATATTTTTGTCAACTACATTTTTATTCTTTCTAATATTGCAAATAGAGGCAAGCAGACCATTTCTACCACAAAGGAAAGCATTTAATGAAAGGACTACTGAGGGTTTGTTGTGATTGAAGAGTTTAAAAGATTTTTCATGAATTTTTGGATGATAACCTAAACCACTTTTTCCAAAAGTACCTTTTTGGTTTCCTAACATAATGTTTAGATTATCTCTTCCCATCGTGAATTTTGTTAAAGAGTGTTATTTAAATCCTTAACCTTATTTTTCAAACACTACACTCATTGCATTTTAAAACTTCATCCTTTTTATTTTCACAAGATACGGGAGGAGAAGTTTCAATCACAAAGAACTTGTTTTTCTTTTTAAGAATCACTATCTCTTTGTTTAAAATTTCAATTTTGATTCAAGAGAAGAGATGGTTTTCTTCTTAGAAGAAAGAACAATTTTTCCAAGTTTAATCAAGCTTCATTATTGAATTCTTCACAAGCAGCAAGTAATTCATCATAAGTTAAAGAAGAAATGATCATAAAAATTTACTCTCATCTTCATCATGATTTGCCATTGACTAAGGCGAGCTTTCTTCATTTTCAGATTCATCGTAAGAATCCATATCATTATCATCCCTGCAATGTGCTCTTCTTCCTTCGAATCCTTGGTGGTTTCTTTTCAAATTTCATTCCTCGCTTGGTTTTGAGGACAATCGGGTTTTATGTGACCTTTCTTTCCACACTTGTAGCAGTGTGTAGGATTAAAAGAAGTTGTTTCATCACTTTTCTTTTGAGAGCTCGGGAACTTACCTTGCTTTCTCGAGTCTCATGAACCTTTGAATTTTGCGAACCATTAGACTCATGTTTTCCTCATTATTTTCATCTTCAAGGAAATCACATTCACATCGCCGCTTCTCAATGCTTGCTTGGTGGCTAGCCCTTTCTTTTTCTTATCGCCTTCTTCGCTTCCATGAGACGATTTAGTTCAATTTCATGTTCCCGCACTTTCCAAACAAAGTAGCTAAGGTCATAGAAGATAAGTCTCTAGATTCAGCTATAAGCAAAGGACCTTGGGTCGCCTAATTCCTCGCTTAGACATCTAAGAACTTTCATAATCAAATCTTCACATCGATGACTTTCCCAAGAGCTCGAGATGGTTTATTATATGGATGAACCTTTTTGCATATCTTGTATGTTTTCACTTGGTTTCATCCTAAATAACTCATACTCATGGTTAATGTGTTCATTCGAGCTCTCTCGACCTCTGGTAGTACCTTCATGGGTCAATGTAAGCGGTGTCCCACATTTCTTTAGTAGCCTTGCACTGGTGAGACCCTATAGAACTCATCGTAGCTTAAAGCGTAAGCTGATGATGTTCTTAGCCTTCAAATTGTATCGACCTTTTTCTATCATCTTCATGGCCCAAAGTGATCTTGGTTTGTCTACCATCGCATCATTAATTGATCGAGCGGGGACAAATGGACCATTTTCCACAAGATCCCAAATATCAAGATCAACACCCCCAAGAAAGATTTGCATTCTATCCTTCCAATAACCATACCCTCACCATTGAAAAATGGGGGTCCGTTTCATGGAAGTTCCCTCGTAATCGCCAAGTCATTCTTGAGACTAAGTCCTTTATACAAGATTCTAGCTCGATGCCAATTGTTACCAATTGACTTCAAACACAAGAGGGGGTGAATTGTGATAGCTGCGTGCTTATATAAAAATTACGTAAAAATAAATGACCGAATAATAAATAAAGAACAAAATAAATAAAGTGTTTAATGATAAAGAGACAGAGCAAAAGAAGAGCACGCAGCAAGAATTTATACGGTGTTCTCGCCACCAAACACCCCCTGGCCTACGCCCCGTCCTCCAAAGCAAACCACTACGGGATTTTCACTAAAACACTAGCTTTAAATCAGGTTCAGCTAAACCTTTACAACTCTAAACCAGAGCAATACGCTCAAGAGATATCACCTCTCTATGAACACCTCGGGATTCCTACCCAAAAATAAATAATTTTCTACAAATAAACGAGACTAAAAAGATACACTCAATAGCCAGATATAACAAATCAAGCTCAAATAATACAACTCCAAATTTTGTAGAATAAAAAGACTCTTCGTAAAATTGTGCTCAAATAAGTGTGAGTGATGAAAAATATTTGACAGAGTTTTGGCACAAAAATTAAGCAATCGCGTTGTTGTATTGTTGTTGTTGTATCAGTAAGAAAGAGCAGAGCGCTTTATTTATAGACCGAACCGAGGAGCCGCTTCGCCGCTGAAGTTGATTTGTCCGCTGAAGATTTGACCGTTGCACAGGATCCGTCTGCTGAATTTGTCCGCGGCGCTGAAAACACGGAGACGGCCAAGATACGACTCAAGACGCATTTCCGACCTCGCCACACAAAGCTCGATGCATTTGACGAGCTCGACACACTTCTAGATATGACTCTCCGAACACCAAGAAAAGACCTCGGACACGCCAGATACGACCTCCTCATCAGCTCCTGGCCCTCATAGCTCTAAGACGCGACCATCAAAGACGAGCCGACCCATCACCGACACGATCATCACCGCAAGACGCCGACAAGAGCTCATCACGCCGACTCCTGGACGCCGACCACAAGCTGACACGCCGACCTCCTCCTCGCCCGACATACTACTTCTCGTAGCTCAACATCCGACTTCCTCCTCACCGACATCCGATTTACTCGTAGCTCGACATAACGACTTCTCGATCTCGACACGCGACTTAATCCTCACGACATCCGAAGCTCCTCACCACATCCGACACGAGATATGCATGTCAAAATATTTTGTGCGTGTGTGATTTAATTTTAATTGAGAGCTTTTTATTACTACTTACAAATTGTCTTAATAAAGATAAATAAATACCCAGAACCCAAAGACTTGAGAAACAATCATTCTTGATACGCGTCTTGGTATTCTTTTCCACTTTTTGCACGGTTGACTATTTGCAAGACTCCCTTTTGTCAATCATCAAAATCATCCTGTCAAGGCATGTATTCACACAAGCAAATCACAATTCATAGTAATGCAGTTGACATCTTTAAAGAGAGAAGCAATTGCAAACAAATGTCCAAAGGACCACAATGAATATCCCCACTTGACCCAGCCCAATTGCAAAATGAGTAAAATCCCATATACAAGGATAAAGCCAAAGGCCCAGCTCAAACGCAGAATGGGTAAAATCCTATACATAGAAGGATAAAGTCAAGGGGCCCCTAACGACAAAGGTGGTAGCTAATCACTTACGATGGGGTTGCAGAGCAATTTGCAAACATTCCAAACAATTCCTATCAGAGGAATACAAGCGCCTTATATTGTAACAACCCAGCCCCCACCCACATTGGAGTGTTACAAAAGGGTTTCCGAAAGGTATGTTACTCACAGGACTTCACACAATTTCAATCAAGAACATAATCAATGAATGTAATCCAGGGTCATTCATCACAATGCAAATCCTAAGAACTTTCACAAGGAATCATGTGGGATAAAATCCCTTTCATTTAAGGTTCCAAACACAAGTTATCACCAATCAAGACATTGCAATCTAAATTCAATCAATTCAAGATTCAATGCAAGAACTCACATACATGATTAAGAATCAAAACCACATCTTCACAATTCACAAACTCCTATAATGGGCTAGCTCGAATGCCGAGCCACTTCAAGATTATAACCAGACCTATTTAACGAACATGAGAACCACATAAAATTATTTCGATTGGAGCTCAATGGAGGTCTCAACAGTACAAACATCACACATTGGTTTAGGGGGGTTAGGGGCAGTATCCAACCCCATTTCAGTCAAACCCCATACAAGACCATTTCAGAATAATTAATAAACTCATAATTAATCTAAGTAATTTAATTAACAATTCCTAGCACACCCTAAAGGAGGTTTTGGGGGAAGTCTATGTTACCTATTGCTCCTTAGAAGCTTCAGGGTGAAAAACCCCCAATTTCTGAACTGGGACCCCAACCATCTTCCATGATAAGTCAGTCCTCAAGCTTCAATCTTCATCTCCTTCATCAGATTGGCACATGCAAGGTCTTCCTCTTTGATTTTCGAGTTCCTTCTCACTGCCTCTCTCTCTCTCTCTCCACAGCGTCTCTCTCTTTCTTTCTCTGTCTCGGCCACCTTCCTCACCGGCGCACCACCATCGGCCTCCACCATGGCCGCCGCGACCAGCTCCCTCTCCCTCCCGTTCGATCGCACCATCATCTCTCTCTTTCTCCTTCCTTTCTTTTCCCTTCTTCTTCTTTCTTCCTCTTCTCTTTTTCTTCTTTCTTTCTTCATTTTTTCTGTTTTTTCCTTTCTTTTTTGCTTCTGCAGATCGAAAGAAGGAGAAGGAATAAGGAGAATGAGTGTGTGCTAGGGTGCAAGTAAGTGGAATAGGGTGCATGGTGGGGTGATGGTCAATGGTTTAGTAAAAAAAACAAACTTATAGGCCCTTACTCAATTTCACAATTTAACCTTTGCTTCTTAATAAAATCTTGAGTAATTTAATCAATTAAAACTACTCCTAAATAATTAGTCCCACATTTCCTAATTTATTAGGTAAAATTACTATTTTACCCTTTAGTTCCAAATTGGTTTTAAATTACTAAATTAAGGCAATGAACCATATTTAATCCTTAGGGATTAAATCTCGTTTTCACTTAGGATTTCCTAATAATTAGGCTTAGGGAATTTGGGATGTTACAGCTTATTTGATTAAATGGTATTCAATGAGCATGATTATGAATGGCGTATTTTTACTGTCTGTTGGGACCATCCATACACGACTTAGATGGGTTTTGGCATTAGGATAATTGGGGAGGACCTTCAAAATGTCTAATTTTTGTTTCCCTTGGTGACACTCACTGCATATTGGTTACTGGAGAAATGTCTGTGTTCAGCTAAAAAAAAAATTATATAACTATTAAAAGATAGAAAATAGAAAAAAAAATGGGTTTAGTTAAAAAGAAAAAAAATGACTATTGAAAAAAGAATAGAAAAATTAGTTCAACACCCCTTTGAGGTCATAGGTTACTAGGGAAATACTCTTTGTACCCTTTTGAGACTGATTGGCTACTTGGAAACAAAGGCACTCCTTTGAGAACAAGTGTGGCAATTGCATTGTTTGCATATGAGTGGAGGACCCAAGCAAAGTTGTTGGGAACCTATGCCTAAAAGCAAAAAGACTCATACTCAATGTTCTGATGCCTTAAACCATCTTATCTGCACCAGGTTCCAATAGGTAAGCATAAGAATGTCATTGGATACCATCAAGCAAATTTGAATTTGTGTTGTTGAAATAAGGAGTTTCCAAGTTAGGCTAATTGCTTTGTCATGATTTGTTGTGATTTGCTTGAGGACAAGCAAAGATCTAAGCATGGGAGAGTTTGATAAGTTAGAATTTATCTAGTTTTTTGACCTTGCTTTAATAGGTTTTATTTGTGGTTTATCTTTATTTATGTTTTATTTTTATTACCTTTTGGTTTATATTTTGATTTGTAGGAAAAGGAGTTGAAGAGTTGATGAATTTGATGCAAACAGAGAGAATTACGGCCCCCCAGTGTTGAAGAACATGGCCATAATTCGTGGGAAGCAGTTGGAAGGTCAAGTGAAGAAACAGAGAGAATTACGGCCCCCCAGTGTTTTCCAACATGGCCGTAATTCGTGGTTACGTGAGCTGAAAAGTCACAATTTGAAGATTATGGCCCCCCAGTGTTGCGCATTATGGCCATGTTTATGGCAGAATTTTGTAACAGCTCAATTTAAGTGTTGAAACTGTTAAGCTGTTTTAGAGGGGTCTTAAACGGGATATAATGGTACTTGATTGGGGTAAAATTGGGCTATAAATTGAGGCTTTCAGATCACGAAATTGTATCATCTTCCTCTCCATTTTTCTTAGCTAAACTTGTGTTCTTTTGTGTTTTTCTTCATGTATGTTCAAGCAACTTTTCTATGGCTTTAAGTTTTGAATGAATTTCAGTTTCTATTACCTTCTAATCTTCATCTTTTACTTATTCAACTTCTGAATGTTTAATTTACATTGTCTTATTTACATTCCAATCATGTGTGAGTAGTTTCTTTTATCTTGGGATTGATTATATTCCAATGATGAATTATTGTTAAGTCTAATTTTTTTTCCTTAGATGTTATGAGCATTGTTCCATTCTTAATTTAATCTTGAGTTTTACTTTCTCTACAATCATAACTAATATGATTGTATGAATCCTAAATATCTTATTAAGCACTGAAAGGTGAAAATTCGATATTGGAATTACAAGATTAAACAAGGGGATCAATTCATGAAAATAGAATTGGTTTTCTTGAGGCTTAGAAATAATTGTTCTTAATGAGTTTTATCATTCCTTCTACCATGAAAATAGGTAGATTCTATGTTTGAAACATTTTATTGTACTTTGAAAGAAGACAATATTCACATTTGATTATTTGACCTTTATGAATCCATTGTTCATACTCAAAGGAAAGTGACGAAGAATTGACTTAAGAGTAATTTTCATTGGAAGAACATCAATCCCAAGAGCCTTTTATTTTCTAAATTAAACTCATTTTATTTTCCAGCAACAACAATAGCATTCTAATTTATTCCTTTAGCTAATCATCTTAGTGAGAGAAATTGGTACTCAATTCTAAGTCCTTGTGGGAACGATATTTTACTACGCGATAAAACCGTGCACTTGCGGGCCTATCAGCGAAGTTGCACTGCTTGGGGGAACCGCATGGATCGTTAGGACGTCGTTATAAATAAGTTTCGATGGAGACTCTCGTCGAAGGTGCACTGACGGGAGAATCCCGTCGCTCGACGATGTTAGTACGGATATTGAGGACGCTCACATTCGCCCACCCGGACATGGAAAAGGATCCTAAGGTTAAGTTAAATAGTTGTAGATTCGCGTTAGCAGGTTGCCGATGTAGGATTATGACTGGTTACGTGGTATTTGTTGGATTGTTGTATGCCTGTTGTTATACTCGTAACATATTGAACCTAAGGTTATGTTGAATAAGTTGTAGGTTTGCGTTAGCTAGTTGCTGACTAAGGATTGCCGACCGTTTGATGATACATGACGACTTATCGTCGAGACTTGTTTGGCCGTGATTGAAATGTTTTTGATTGTTGACGCAGCATATTATTTTGCCTGTGTCATTGTATGTTCATTTGGGTATAATTCCTTACCCCTTGTGTTTTGTGGCTACTTGTGCACCCCGTGTACGAGTAGATGATGAGTTTGTAGGTGATGACGTGGACACAGAGGAGTAGACTGTGTGCTGCTGCTTAGCTTAGGAGTTATTTACGTATTATATTGATATTACTTACTGATGTAAAACAAATGGTCAAGCTCTGAGATGTGGCATCGGGTTGTTGGGTTTAATTCCACAAATTGTTTTTATTCCGTAAATGAGTAATGTTGATGTGAAACTTCCACTACG
Source organism: Calophaca sinica (assembly GCA_037113605.1). Lineage (NCBI taxonomy): Eukaryota > Viridiplantae > Streptophyta > Magnoliopsida > Fabales > Fabaceae > Calophaca > Calophaca sinica. Next base: position 62,777,818 of record CM073733.1, read on the forward strand.
TGAAAGTTTTTTGTAAAACCACATTTTTATCTTATTTGCATACGTTTCTATGCATTTCTTGTACGACGGGGGTAAAGGGTGTCATGTTTAGTGGTATCAGAGCAATTCGGTCCTAACAGGACTGTGTATGTCCACTCTTGTGTGCTTGTTTGTATTAGATTAGTTACTACTACGCGATATTACTATTATTGATTAGGAATTGAGTCATCTTTGGTTTGCCTTAGTAGGGAACTATGACAAACAGAAATGATCGTGCTGTCATCCATGCTAAAGACCGCTTGACTGGAGTAATGGAGCATAACCAGACTCGACGCGAAGGAGCTACTAGCTATCAAAATCTTGCAGATTTCAAAAGGATCATCCCCTTCTATTCAAGGGAACCTATGACCCCGAGGGAGCGCAACAATGGATCAAGAAACTCGAGAAGATATTTTCAGTAAAGGCATGCAGCGATGCACGAAAAGTCAACTTCGCTACCTTTACGTTGACTGAAGAAGCTGAGTATTGGTGGGAGAACATGCGCGACAATCTGGAGTTGGAGGAGCTGCTATCACTTGGGCTGTGTTATGAGAATGGTCTCAGGAAAAGTATTTTCCTACTGACCTGCGTGACATGAAGGAGATGGAGTTTCTGGCCCTAACTCAAGGAAGTATGTCTGTAAGGGAGTATACTGCTAAGTTTGAGGAGCTGTCTCACTACTATCTGTAACATCCTCAACTTTCTAACCTTGCTTAATGTGTGATTGTGTGTGTATAAGTGTATTTGTGTGAGCCTAGGTGTGTGTTGTGGAGTTTGTTAGTGTCTTTGAGTGTTTGGTTGTATGCTCACTTTCTGTGCCTTTGTGTAAGGGTAATTATGAGACTTTTGAGGTTTTGGGGGTTATAAAGAGGTAGAGAAGTGCTTGATAGTGTTTTAGTATTAGCATCATAAGCCTTATAAAATTTGAGATCAATCGGAGCTAGAATTAGGGTTTTGTGATTTTCGTGACCAAGAGCGAGTGCGAGTTTTTGAGCGAGTAATTGGGATTCTAAATCCTTAATTCTGAGGTCAATCGTGTGTTCTATGTGTTTAAAAAGATGTTTAAATGTTAGGATATCAAGTCCTAGGTCGTACGAGCGTCGAAATAGAAGAAATCACGCAAAAACGGTTCATCCTACATAGCTGTGCGTGACGCGCGCATGATAAACCTGGAAACGTGCGTAGCGCACGCGATCTACGGTGGACCATCAGATCCGGATCCTTCTGTGACACGTGGCGCATTATGAGTGGAACACGTGATCCCATGAGGAAGCGACACGTGGCATGCATGCATTGGACCGTTTAGGAGATCAGAGTGCTTCGCAGTGAAGAAATGTCCACCAAAGCACATGGCGCACTTCACAAATGCGCGTGACGCGCGCTGTACTGGCAAGGGTGCGTGTGGGGCGCGCGCGAAAGCGCGTGAAGCGCGCCCAGTGTGTAGTTTTTCTATTTAAGGCCATTTTTCACCCTTTTAACCGTTTTGACCACTTCTTCTTTCTGAAACTTGACCTTAACACTCTCCTAGAGTAGAATACACCATTCTTAAGCATCTTAAGGCTTGGTGATCCAATCCCAAGCCATCTCAATTGCCGGTTCAATCGGTCGATTCTACCGGTTCGTTCGTTGTCATTCATGCTTTTTAGGGATTATCTCTGAGCAAGGTTTTTCCAAAGTAAACCCAAGCATCTCAATGTTATTGTCCTCTGTTTCATTCTGATCTTGTGTTTATAATTCAAGGTTCTCTAGTTTAACCCTAATTAGACTGTGTTTTGGACCCCGGTTTGACCGAACAGGTACCAGACGAGCTATGGTGTTTACAAAACTCTCGGAGTTTCCATACATCACGAAACAGAGGGTTAGACCCCTGTTTTCAGTATGTATGATGGAGAATTCGTGGTCCCTTTTTTGTGTTCATTGTCCATAATTAACTGTTCTTCGTATTTTAGGGTTTTGGTGCAAGTGCGGGTACCGAACGTCCGAGAAACTTGTCTGAAGTTGGAATTGGGTAAGTATAATTATTAGGCACCTCTGGATAGGGGATGGTTGTGGCCTTCTTCCTATTTTTGAACTTCCATGGTTTGCTCTAATTTTAATCCAAGTGCGTTGTTGTGTTTTCGGTGAAATATGGATCGTGCGGGTGTGCTCGGCGGAATTTTTGGGCAATCCTTGGTGTATTAGTCAAGAGAGGCAGAGCCTAAACTTAGGAAAGAAAGGTGATTGAAGTGCTTATATGTCTGTGGTTGAGGCTTTAGGAGTTGGGGAATGCCGAGTTAACGCTTTGGAATCCAGGTGGAGGGACTAAGAATACATTTTTATCGGGATTGCTAGTGTAGAATAATATACATTGTATGCGTAGGGTACCGAAGCCCTACTAGAGGTTGAAGTCAATGACACCTAAGGATAGGGGTTACGGTTTACGGTATCTGAGGATAGGTGTCGCGAACCCATCTTATAACATCCCAATTTTTAAGAAAAGTGATTTTTGCGATAAAATCCTGAATACTCGAAAAATAAGTCATAGAGATTGATCACCTCAATGATTTACTGAGAGTACGTGGAATTATTTTGACTCATTTTAAATAATTTATTTATTATAAATAATTATTATTCATGATGTCAATTCAAATTAATAGACAAAGATAGGCATTATCTTTGCTTTAATGTGAATTCATCAATTTAAACATTATATAAGTTTTCGATTGTGACGCGTAGCAGCGTATTTTTGTTGACTAAGAAAATGATTGAATTAAATCAAGATGAAATTAAATTTAAGAATTAATATTTTATATTAATTCATGGTTCAAATCTCGTCGGAAAACTCTAACGAAGTTTCGCCGCGTTTTTGAAACATCGGGTAAATTTTACCCGCATTAAAATTTAAAACGAATTCCGATTTCGACGAAAATCGAATCGTAAATCATTGTGATTATTTTTAAGTGTTTTAAATTGTTTTTATTATTTATGATAAAATATTATCTCACGGTGAATTAATTTCTCGGTAAATTAATTTTCACGAATTAAATTGGCGAAGAATTAATCGGTAATGCGATTACTCGACGCCGTGTTTTTAGCACGCTTTAGACTCTAGAATTAGAGGGTAATTATGAGAGAAGAGATTAGATGTTTAGAATGGGTGATTAGATTAGAACCTTTAGTGATTAATTAGTTGGTTCTTAATCCTATGTTCTTCTACACTTTCTTTTTTAATCACAACTTTTAAAATCACGACTCATGCTGCACTAGCATTCATTTAAAAGCACCCAAATTTCCACTCAAGATTCCACCTTTCTTTTTTTTTCTTCCAGTGTGAACTATACCCCCTTTTCATGGACCATGGTGGATCATTTTTCACTTAAAACTACCTAATACCTACCCAAATGCTATCTTCTCTTCTTCCCTTCATTAAGCAGCAACTACCTCCCTGTTTCTCACTTTTGTTTTCTTCCATTTTACCTTGCTTATGTGTGGAGAAACACCAAGCCTCTTCTAAGGTTCCTTCTTCCTTCTTTCATGCGTGATTCCCACCTCCTTTTTCCAACAATCTTTTGCTCCTAACGTCTTCTTCTTGTTACCATCTTCTTCATCTTGTAGGTAAGTATGAAAACAAATTTCTCCCTCCCCTTGTCCAGCCCCAAAGCCGTGAGCTTCTTCTTGGGGGGTAGGAGGTAGTTTCTTTCTTTTGATTCTTGTTTTATGCTTGGTTGAATGCTTGATTGTGATCATGGATGAAGTGAACCAACTATTCCCAAATCTTTGAAAACCCTAGGCACAAGTCAAGAGGGAAAAGAGGGGTAATGTGGTCTTGAGCTTCAATCTAGCAATTAAATTGTTTATTTGAGCTATTTGAAGTTGTTTGATGCTTGTTTAAGAAATAGTTTTTGATTTGGCATATTAAACTTGTTGTTTAAGGGTTTCGACCTATTCTTTAATTTGGGGATAAGGTGGGTTTATGATGTAAAACCACGTGTTTAATTGTTTAATAATATGTTTTGGGTGGTTTTATTGTTATTGGAAAAGCTATGCAAGATTAAGTAGAAGAGTTAGTGTATGATTCATGAAAAATTGACTCTTGAGGGACTAAAAGGGCATATGAACTTGATTAGGTGATTCTCTAATTTTTAGCATTTCTATGGCCATGATGAAAATATTTTGGAAAGCAAAAGAATTTGGAAATGTTTTGGTAAGTGAATCATGAAACCTTATGAAATTGGATTTGATCATGACTTATCTTTAAAAGGAAACAATGCTATGGAAAATGGCACTAGCTTGTTGTTTGGAGGATGCTTTGGAAATTTTACTTTGAAATTGTTTTTGGTGAAAGAGTATGAAACTTAGTTAATTTGGTTTTAAACATGACTTGCCATTTGAAAGGAAATTGTGGATTTTATTGTAAGCTTGAGTTGGTAATTGATTTTGTGGGAACCATTTGCTTAGAGGTATGATAATTAGGATTTTAGAAATGTAAAAAAATAATTTTCAAAAGCTAACCTTTAAATTGTGTGTTGTGTTTTAGTTCTCAAGAGATGATTCTTTACACAAATACTTCAAGTATGTGACTTTGAATTCAAACTAGTTTTTAAGTAAAAAGTGTTTGGCGGATTGAAAGAACTCTTGAAACTCTTGTTTTTGGAAAAGGTTTTAGAAACATATCTTTGGATGTGCTTGAGTCATGTCTTGTATTAACTTGATGTGTATTTCCTTGTAGTATAATTGAAAATGACTTGGAAGTGATTTGTGGTTTGTATATCATGAAAGGAAGCTTTGCAAATTCTTTTCGAAAGGAAGGAGGTTGTGGCCGAGAGGCCCTAGGAGGTATTGGAAGGGGAATTTCGTTAGTAAACTTGTCTAAATGCTTGCATTAGTATGTGTTTTAGGCCTTGAAATTTATGAAAGTGGCTAATTACATGAAATTTTGAAGTTTCAAGAAAAGATTTTAGTTTCAAAACTTCATTCTTTTCAAATAAGTTAGCATTTTCTAAAGTAAGTGTTATGAGTTACTTTTTTTTTAAGAAGTGTTTTAGTCCAAAAACCTTATTTCGTTTCTAGTAGCTAGTATTTAAATGCTTGAATGAATACTTGGTTAGAAAAGGGTTAAGGTTGAGAGACTAGGGGTTATAGAATTAGGCCTTTAGAATTGTGCTAATAGAATAGAATTAGGCCTTTAGAATTGTGCTAAGTTTGTTGTTGTGTTAGGCTTTGAGTAAATTCGAGACCGTGCGGTGTGGAATACGGGAATATGCGCAGCTTGGAGTTCGGTAAGGGCGCTTCACATTCTAGAGTTATTGTTTATGTATTTATGCGTAAGGGCAACTTTTAGATACGATAGGAATTTAATTTCAAGTGTTTATGCGAAGAAGTCTGAGAACCTCAGGGTTCGAAGTGAGGGTCTTGTACCCCTTCGCTTTATTTTTTTTGATATACTGAGTATTTAGTGGGCTTGTCTGCAAGTGGTTGGCTGTTGTCCCCAACCCCCCACACTTGTTTGTTCCTCTCTGTGAACTCCATCGAGTTGCAGAGGGATGAATTCTATGATTGATTGTTGAGCTGTGCAATTACTTAATACGAGATTGAATACATGCTGTGAATTGTGTATTACTTGTTGAATTGCGTTTCTCCATGCAAACTGCTTTTATTTCTTAAGTTGTTGAATTGCGTTTCTTCATATTAAGCATGCTCTTATTATTTGATATGCGGTCGAATAATCTTGCGTACCACTCTTTGAATATCGTATGCGGCGAATTGTTCATCGAGTGTGAGAGCTAGTGGTGTCGTTTTTGAACTTCGACTTGAATATCCTAGAGTAGTGGATGAGCTCAAGGCTTCGGCCGGATGTTCAAGGGCGTCGTTCCTTGTCGAGTAGTGGGTGACTTCGACTTGAATATCCTAGAGTAGTGGAAGAGCTCAAGGCTTCGGCCGGATGTTCAACGATGTTGTCCATTGTCGTGTAGTGGGTGACTTCGACCCGAATATCTTAGAGTAGTGGAAGAGCTCAAAGCTTCAGTTGGATGTTCAGGGGCGTGGTCCATTGTCGTGGCGGTTGGTAACTTCGACTTGAATCTCCTAGAGTAGTGGAAGAGCTCAAGGCTAAGGCCGGAATTCAAGGGCGTTGTTCATTGTTCCGGAAGTTGTCAAAGTGTCGAGAGAGAATGAGTCGTGAGATGAGTCGTGAGGTGAGTCGTGAGAGAGTCTTGAGTTGCGTCTTGAGAACTGTGCATACTGTCGTTTGCCTATTGTCATGATTTGTTATTTCCTGTAATATGTTGTGTTATTACATGTTTTGTTGCCGAGTGTGTTGTCGAATAGGCGTATCTGCTCTTTATTTTTAAGAAGTTGACCCTTGCCAGTGGTTCTTTCAATGTAATGAATGTAACCCAGATGGCAGGGAAAGCGGAGGATTCGGAACTGCAAAGAGGAGCAGCTGAGGATAGTCATCCAGCCTTCTTCATGTGTTATGTTGTGGAATTTACTAGTAGTCTAGTGAAGAGTATAGCTTGTAGACCAGCTATAGGATATTTGTTATCTATTTCAGTATTATAATAAATATCTGTTATGTTTCAAGACATGTATTGTTAAACGTGAATTGATGGATTAATTGAATGTGGTTATGTGATGTCTTAAATTATTTTCCGCCATGTTTCTAAAAGTCGCTGTGATGCTCTGACTGCTTCTTTAAAGAACCTTTAAAGAAAAAATAGGACCACATGTGAACTTTTCGGAAACATGTCAACTTTTGTCAGAATGTTAGCCTAATAACTCTCCGGAAACGGGGTGTTACACATCTACTAACATAGGAGCAATATTGTGCGTTTCGGGTCCTGTGTTTGACCTACTTAGTGTATGTTAGTGAATTTATGTGTTAGGTGTGATACTAGAAACATGTATAGGAATATGTGATATGTTCTTATGTGATGAAATGCCTGTGTGATACTCTATGCATATAATATATGCTCTATGAAGTATGTTGAACATGCTTAGTGTATAAAAGTGAATTGATGTGTTAAGTGTGGTATTAGAAACATGCTTAGGATTATGTGACATGTGTTGATATGACTAATGTGAGATGTAACATGCATAATGTGAATAGTGAATAAAGTGAATCAAAGTGCAAAGAGGTATGTGAGTGGTGTGAGCTTTTAAATAAGTGACTGTGTAGGTGCTATGTCACAGCCGTGTGTGGTGCACGAGGTCTGGAGATACTCGAGCACGAGTACGAGGTAACAGTGCAGGTCACATAGACCTTGCGGGTGCATATCATGGGGTCTGGAAACATTCCACTGGAGACCAATAGTTTGGCCGCTATTGTGTCGTGGTTCCTGTTGTGTCTGTTTACCCCAAAGAGTGCTGTAAACTTCAAGTCCTTGATGAACGATCCCGAGTGCAGGCCTAGATACCCGACCCTGATTATTCGGGGTTATGGGGATGTGCTCTTATAGGTCACAATGAGCGGGATATATTGCTTGGCCAACTGACTGAGACTCTGAGTGGTGAGGAGTACATTGTGGCATAGGGTTGTACTCTAAGTGGTGAGGAGTTTAACAAGCCAGTGTAGTTAGTGGCCACGAGTCTAAAACTAGGTAACCAGTGGGTAATAACTAATTTAGTGTCTAATCTAGGAATGTGAAACATGATGAACATAATTAAATGCATGCTGTATACTCTGTATTGCCTTCTTTTGCTACTTTCCCATTTTATGGTGATCATGTTGTTCTTATCTCCCTATATATGTGTTTGTGTGTATATGTTGTATATGTTAGATACAGGTACAGAGGAGGCTTTGCTGAGGATGGTACTGTTCATGCATCCGTTGTTATGGACGACTCGGAGGATCCCCGTCTGGGGGAATTTTGAGTTAGGCACTACCTTTTATCTTTCTTAGTAGTTAGGGATCGTAGGGCAGGAGCTCTCGATACCTAGTTATGTACCTATGGCCAGGAGTCTTGTGTTGCCTCTATTTAATGGTGGCTCTTTTTGATGAGGCACGTCTTAGCCTCTGGTTAACATTTTGGGATGACTGTATGTTTGCTACGCTTCTTATGATGTGACTGCTACTCTGATGTATGTGAGCCCTTGGAGGGGTCACAGACCTTATATTGATGCATATAGTGTATATTATGTGTGCTTATTTTTGCTGTGTATTTTAGTTTAAATTCCTACGTATTTTCCCCTGTAATTATTAATGATAAGCTAAGCGATTAAGGCTAATTAAGTAAAGGTTACTATGATGGGACGAGGGGTGTCTCATTTGTGGTATCAGAGCTGTTCGGCCCTAACCAGACTGTGAGGTTTAGGATGTTGTTTCTGGTCGTGTCTAGTTGGACCCACACCAGGTATCTGACTATGTTTAGAAGTTGGGTAGAGTGTCTGATTCATGTGTTATCTATTGCTTCTATACTGGGAGAAACTGATGACTATTCCGATTGTCCGTGAGACATTTATATCTTTATGGTGTAGGTTGTATATCTTATGGATACGAGCTAATGGTTGCTTTTAAAAGAACCTATGGCTTGAAGAATTAGTAGTGGAGGGAGTGACAGAATTTCTGAAACTAGCAGTGGGAATAGAGAAATTACTGGGATTGGAGAAGGTGAAGTGTTAATAGGAAATGACCCTCGCACGGGAGGTGGATCTCCATCGAGACTTCATAATTATCCAAAGGAATCACAACAATCATTGATGATAATCACTCGGGGAGGACGCCAGGTTTTGAAGAGATTATTTCATTGTAAAGGAACACACTTGGTGAAGGACTGTCCGTTCGGAGATCGTGTATGTTTTCAGTGTGGTAGAGCAGGAAATATCTCTCGTGACTGTGAACGGAGAGGTGGTCCCTAGAAAGAAGTGGTTAAGGGTACTAGTGGTAGACCGCATCCAAGGAGGTCAGGACCTTAAGATCGTCCCGCACGGCACATTGATGCTGCTGGTGGAGAAGGAAACATTGTAAGGATACAAAGTTGTTTCAGGTGCAGTGGTCCGCACTTGATTAGAGATTGTCCATCAGGAGGTGGAGACCGTTCGTGCTTCAACTGTGGGAAGCCAGTACATATTCCTAGAGATTGCAAAGTGGAACAGAGGGCTATTGGCGGGCTTATGACTGAAGGACGTGGTGCTGAAGCCGGTAGGGGAGCTGAATCTTCTCAATCCCCTAATTTGATACAAGGTATGTGCATTGTTTCTGGTAAACTCTTAGCTGTATTGTTTGACTCTAGGGCTACTCATTCTTTTATATCTCATGATTGTGTAAATCATTTGAAATTGCCTGTATCTACCTTGCCTTGTAAACTAGTAGTTTCTACTCCTACTGGTAAACTTTGGTTACAACTTCTGTTTGCTTAAATTGTCTAATCATCATAGAGAATAGAAAATTTCTTGCAAACCTTGTATGTCTTCCTTTACAGGATTTGGATGTTATTCTGGTATAGATTGGCTTCCTGCCAACCATGTATTGTTGAATTGTGCTAATAAGAGTCTTTCTTCTTTTGATAAATCTAGTGAGATATCTGCCAATAACAGTAGTGATAGACTTAGTGGTGATTCTCAGAAGTACGTAATGTTGTTTTCTATGGAAGGTAAAGATACTCCTAGCCTAGACTCTATTTCTGTAGCGAGAGAGTTTCCTGAAGTATTCCCAGACGATGTTCCTGGATTGCCACCTGAGAGAGGGATAGAATTTGCCATAGACTTAATCCCTAGTACTAGCCCTATTTCTATGGCACCTTACAGGATGTCACCAGCAGAGTTAGCAGAGCTAAAGGACCAATTAGATGACATGCTAAAGAGGTAGTTCATTAGGCCTAGTGTGTCACCCTGGGGAGCTCCAGTGTTGTTTGTTAGGAGGAAAAATGGTTCGTCAAGGTTGTGTGTGGATTATAGGTAGTTAAACAAAGTAACTATTAAGAACAATTATCCTTTGCCTAGGATAGATGACCCGATGGATCAATTGAAGGGAGCAACTGTGTTCTCTAAGATTGATTTGAAGTCTGGTTACCACCAGATTACAGTGAAGAAGGAAGATGTGCTAAAGGCAGCCTTTAGTATGAATTTTTGGTTATGCCTTTCGGTTTAACTAATGCTCCTACGGTGCTCATGGAATACATGAACCGGATCTTTAGACCGTTCTTGGATAAATTTGTAGTGGTATTTATTGACGATATTCTAATCCATTCTTCGAGTAGAGAAGAATATGAAGGACACCTTAGGGTGGTACTTCAAATTTTGAAAGATCGTCAGTTGTATGCCAAGTTTTCTAAATGTGAATTCTGGTTTGAAGAAGTACAATTCTTGGGACATGTGAACAGCAAGGAAGGAGTAGCTGTTGACCCTTCCAAAGTCGAAGCGATGATTCGATGGGAGAGTCCAAAGACTGTTAGTGAGATTAGAAGTTTCCTTGGGTTAGTAGGGTATTATAGAAGGTTTATCACGGTTTTTTCCAAGATAGCCTTACCTATGACCTAGTTGACCAGAAAGGGTACACCTTTTGTGTGGTCAGAGAAGTGTGAGAAGTGTTTTCAGGAGTTAAAGGAAAGACTGACCACTTCACCTGTTTTAATCCTACCTGATCCTTTAGGGGAGTTTGTAGTATACTGTGATGCTTCATATCAAGGGTTAGGTTGTGTGTTGATGCAAGAAGGGAGAGTAGTGGCCTATGCTTCTAGACAATTGAGAATTCATAAAAGAAATTATCCCACTCATGATCTAGAACTAGCAGCTATAGTTTTTCTCTAAAGATTTGGCGGCACTATCTCTATGGTGCTAAGTTCACTATGTTCAGTGATCATAAGAGCTTGGGGTATTTATTTGACTAGAAGGAATTGAGCATGAGGGAGAGGAGATGGATGGGATTCCTTAAGGATTATGAGTTTGAACTGCAATACCATCTAGGGAAAGCTAACGTGGTGGCTGATGTGTTGAGTAGGAAATCCCTACATGTGTCGGCTATGATGGTTAAGGAGTTGGAGCTAGTAAAGCAGTTTAGAGATTTTGATCTTGGAGTACAGTTGTTTAAAGACAAGATGTGTTTAGGGAAGATTGTAGTAACTAGCGAATTCTTAAAGCTAGTGAAGGAGAAGCAAGAGACAGATGAACATTTGTACAAGATGAAGGAGTTGATGAATAAAGGAAAAGTGTCAGAATTTAATGTGGGAAGTGATGGTATCTTTAGGTTTGGAGACAGGATTTGTATACCCAGTGATACTGAGATTAGAAAGATGATTCTAGAAGAAGCCCATAAGAGTAAGCTTAGTTTCCACCCAGGCGCTACTAAGATGATTTGAAGAAGATGTTTTGGTGGCTTGGTATGAAGAAAAACATTTCTAATTATGTTTTGTCTTGCTTAGTATGTCAAAAGGCGAAGATAGAACATCAGAAGCTCGCAGGGTTGTTGCAATCCTTGGATATTCCTGAATGGAAGTGGGATGGAATAGCAATGGACTTTGTTGTAGGACTACCTAGGACCCCTAAGAAGTTTGATGCTATATGGGTAGTTATTGACCGGTTGACGAAGAGTGCTCATTTCATTCCAATCGGAGAGAAATATCCTTTGGAGAAGTTAGCTCAGATTTACATTAAGGAGGTAGTAAGACTACATGGTGTTCCTTCAAGCATCATTAGTGATAGAGATCCTAGATTTACCACTAAATTTTGGAACAAACTGCAACGAGCTTTAGGGACTAGATTAAGATTGAGTTCAGCTTATCATCTTCAAACGGATGGTCAGTCGGAACGAAAGATCCAATCCCTAGAAGACTTGTTGAGGGCATGCGTGTTGGAGCATGTAGGAAGTTGGGATGAGTTTTTTCCTCTGGTGGAATTCACCTATAATAACAGTTTTTTACTCAAGTATAGAGATGGCACCTTTTGAGGCTTTGTATAGGCGGAAGTGTAAAACTCCATTGTGTTGGTTTGAGACAGCGGACAGACAAATATTGGGTCCTGAGATGATTCAACAAACCACAGAACAAGTTAAGAAGATTAGGAAGAAGATGAAGGCAGCTCAGAATAGGCAAAAGAGTTATAGTGATAAGAGAAGGAGACCTTTAGAATTCCAAGAGGGAGATCACATTTTTCTGAGAATAACTCCTAAGACTGGAATTGGCAGAGATATCAAGTCTAGAAAATTAACTCCAAGGTTTATTGGTCCATTCCAAATTCTTCGTCGGATTGGCCCAGTAGCCTATCATATTGCTTTACCGCCAAATCTTTCTAATTTGCATGATGTCTTCCATGTGTCTCAGTTGCGTAAGTATTACCCTGATCCTTCCCATATCATTGAACCCGACTCAATACAGTTAAGAGATAACTTAAAGTATGAGGCATTACCTGTAAGGATCATGGATCGAAGGATCAAGGAACTTCATGGTAAACACATTCCTTTGGTTAAGGTTGTGTGGGATGAGACTACAGGTGATATGACTTGGAAACGTGAGGAGGAGATGCGACATTAATTTCCACATCTGTTTACAGGTACGTGATTTCAGGGACGAAATCTCTTTTTAAGGAGGTGGTAATGTAACATCCTCAATTTTCTAACCTTTCTTAATGTGTGATTGTGTGTGTATAAGTGTATTTGTGTGAGCCTAGGTGTATGTTGTGGAGTTTGTTAATGTCTTTGAGTGTTTGGCTGTATGCTCGCTTTCTGTGCCTTTGCGTAAGGGCAAGTATGAGACTTGTGAGGTTTTGGGGATTATAAAGAGGTAGAGAAGTGCTTGATAGTGTTATAGTATTAGTATTAGAAGCCTCGTAAAATTTGAGATCAATCGGAGCTAGAATTAGGGTTTTGTGATTTTTGCGACCTAGAGTGAGTGTGAGTTTTTGAGCGAGTAATTGGGATTTTAAATCCTTAATTCTAAGGTCAATTGTGTGTTCTATGTGTTTAGAAAGATGTTTAAATGTTAGGGTATCAAGTTCTGGGTCGTACGAGCGTCGGAATCAAAGAAATCGCGCGAAAACGGTTCATCCTTTATAGGTGCGCGTGACGGGCGCCTGATAAGCCTGGAAACGCACGTGGTGCTCGTGGTCTATGGTGGCCAATCAGATCCGGATCCTTCTGTGACATGTGGCGCATTATGAGTGGAACACCGTGATCCCTTGAGGAAGCAACACGTGGCACGCATGCATTGGACCGTTTAGGAGATCAAGGTGCTTCGCGGTGAAGAAATGTCCATTAAAGCGTGTGGTATGCTTCACAAACGTGCATGACACACGCTGTACTGGCAGTGGTGCGCGTGGGAAGCACGTGACGTGCACCCAGCGTGTAGTTTTTCTATTTAAGGCCATTTTTCACCCTTTTAACCATTTTGACCACTTTTTCTTTCTGAAACTCGACCTTAACACTCTCCTAGAGCAGAATACACCATTCTTAAGCATCTTAAGGCTTGGTGATCCAATCCCAAGCCATCTCAAGTGCTGGTTCAATCGTTCGATTCCACCGATTCGTTCGTTGCCGTTCGTGCTTCTTAGTGATTATCACTGAGCAAAGTTTTTCCAAGGTAAACCCAAGCATCTCAATGTTATTTTCCTCTATTTCATTCTGATCTTGTGTTTAGAATTGAAGGTTCTCCAGTTTAACCCTAATGAAACTATGTTTTGGACCCCGGTTTGACCGAGCGGGTACCAAACAAGCTAGGGTGTTGCCGAAACTCCCGGTGGGATTTCCATACATCACGATATAGAGGGTGAGACCACTGTTTTCAGTATGTATGATGGAGAATTCGTGTGTTCATTGTCCCTAATTAACTGTTCTTCGTATTTTAGGGTTTTGGTGCAAGTGCAGGTATCGAACGTCCGAGAAACCTTGTCTGAAGTTGGAATTGGGTAAGTATAATTATTATGCACCTCTAGATAGGGGCTGGTTGTGGCCTTCTTCCTATTTTTGAACTTCCATGGTTTGCTCTAATTCTAATCCAAGGGCGTTATTGTGTTCCGATGAAATATGGATCGTGCGGGTGTGCTCAGCAAAATTTTTGGGCAATCTTTGGTGTATTACTCAAGAGGAGTAGAACCTAAACTTAGGAAAGAAAGGTGATTGAAGTGCTTGTGTATCCGTGGTTAAGGCTTTAGGAGTTGTGGAACGCCAAGTTAACACTTTGGAATCCAGGTGTGAGTAAGAATACATTTTTAACGGGATTGCTAGTGTAGAATAATATACATTGTTTGCGTAGGGTACCTAAGCCCTACTAGAGGTTGAGGTCAGTAACAACTAAGGAGCAATATTGTGTGTTCCAGGTCCTATGTTTGACCTACTTAGTGTATAATAGTGAATTTATGTGTTAGGTGTGATACTAGAAACATGTATAGGAATATGTGATATGTGCTTATGTGATCAAATTCCTGTGTGATACTCTATGTGTATAATATGTGCTCTGTGAAGTATGTTGAACATTCTTAGTGTATAGAAGTGAATTGATGTGTTAAGTGTGGTATTAGAAACATGCTTAGGATTATGTGATATGTGTTGATATGACTAATGTGAGATGTAACATGCATAATGTGAATAGTGAATAAAGTGAATCAAAGTGCAAAGTGGTATGTGAGTGGTGTGAGCTTTTAAATAAGTGAATGTGTAGGTGTTATGTCATAGCCGTGTGTGGGGCACGATGTCAAGAGATACTCGAGCATGAGTACGAGGTAATAGTGCAGGTCACATAGACCTTGGAGGTGCATATCATGGGATCAGGAAACATTCCACAGGAGGCCAATAGCTTGGCCGCTATTGTGTCGTGGTTTCGGTTGTGCCCGTTTACCCCGACGAGTGCTGTAAACTTCAAATCCTTAGTGAACAATCCCGAGTGTAGGCCTAGATAACCGACCCTGATTATTCGGGGCTATGGGGATGTGCTCTTATAGGTCACGATGAGCGGGATATGTTACTTGGACAACTGACTGATACTCTGAGTGGTGAGGAGTACATTGTGGCATAGGGTTGTACTCTGAGTGGTAAGGAGTATAACAAGCTGGTGTAGTCAGTGGCCACGAGTCTAAAACTAGGCAACCAGCGGGTAATAACTAATTTAATGTCTAATCTAGGAATGTGAAACATGATTAACATAATTAAGTGCATGTTGTATACTTTGTATTGCCTTCTACTACTACTTTTCCATTTTATGGTGATCATGTTGTTCTTATCTCCCTATATATGTGTTTGTGTGTATATGTGGTATATGTTAGATACAGGTACCGAGGAAGCTTTGCTGAGGATGGCACTGTTCATGCATCCATTGTTATGGACGACTCTGAGGATCCCCGTCTGGGGGAATTTTGAGTTAGGCACTACCTTTTATCTTTCTCAGTAGTTAGGGATCGTAGGGCAGGAGCTCTCGATAGCCAGTTAAGCACCTATGGCCAGGGGTCTTGTTTTGCCTCCGTTTGATAATGACTCTTTTTGATGAGGCACGTGTTAGCCTCTAGCTGACATTTTGGGATGACTGTATGTTTGCTACGCTTCTTATGATGTGACTGCTACTTTGATGTACGTGAGCCCTTGGAGGGGCCACAGACCTTATATTGATGCATATAGTGTATATTATGTGTGCTTATTTCCGCTGTGTATTTTAGTTTAAATTCTTACATATTTTCCCCTGTAATTATTAACGATAAGCTAAGCGATTAAGGCTAATTAAGTAAAGGTTACTATGATAGGACGAGGGGTGTCTCACTATCTACCGCATCAAACTGAAGTTTGATGAATGCACCAAATGCGTCAAGTTTTGGAATGGTTTGTGCCCTGAGATCAAACAAGGATTTGCTACGATGGAGCCCCGCAACTTTGGGACTCTAGTTCACAAGTGTAAGAGCTATGAAGACGCCCATAATAAGGAGGTTGCTTCATTCAAGAGTAGGAAGCTTGCGCCACAAAGGAAAGGGAAGCAGTATCTTGCGCTACACTGAAGGGAATTTAAGAATTCTCGTGGTGGCAAGAATACTTCAACTGTTAACAGGTCTGTTGGAGGACGCTATTTGTGACACCCTCTACCCAGTCATGGCATTTTAGCAATGTAAAAGAGAAGGAACACGGAATAAAAATTTTGATCCAAGTAAAAACTTCTCATTTCCAATAAGGTAGAGTTGTCACGCTCAACTTGTAGAAATCAAACATAGGAAAAGAGGTAAAACATCAAAAAGAAATAAACCCAAGGTTCCCCGATGTCACAATAGTTCAGAGCTTCTCCCTAATTATTACTTCGGAAAGTACAATAACTTGTTCAAAACAAAAACAAGTCTTCTATCTATTCCAACGAGCTATCACGATCACTCATCGACATCCTCAACACCTGTAGTCTTATCATCTATACATACCCAATGGGATATGCATAGCCACAAAATGGGTTAGTCATCATAACCTCAAATAGCACATACAGTGAAGGAAATAAGTGAACAATGTGCAATATAATAACAATTCTAACAGCAGCATCTGAACACCACATGCTACAGCACCAATCACAACATAAACATGTTACCACAACAACTAAGTATCACACGCCACAACATCAACCACCACATTAAGGTAACCCACAAAAACCAAGCAACCATGCATATTATCATGCGAAATGATGTATTTCTAGGACCATAACTACATGCATGTGGATCCATTTAAAACGAGGCCGAGATACCTTGCCCATTTCGAAATATCATGTCCGTAATGCCCCAATAACAATAGGACCAGGATACCATGCCCGCACGGGATATGTAACATCCCAATTTTTTAAGAAAAGTGATTTTAGCGATAAAATTCTGAATACTTGAAAAATAAGTCATAGAGATTGATCACCTCAATGATTTACTGAGAGTACAGGAAATTATTTTGAGTTATTTTGAATAATTTATTTATTATAAATAATTATTACTCATGGCATAGACGTATGCTGCTTTTAAGGCGAATTCATTAATTATACTTATTATAAATTTTCTGCGTGATGCGGTAACGCGTATTTTTATTGACTAAGAAAGTGAGTGAATTAAATCAAGATAAAATTAAATTTAAGAATTAATATTTAATATTAATTCATGGTTCGAAAATCGTCGGAAAACTCTAACGAAGTTTCGTCGCGTTTCGAATTGCCGGGTAAATTTTATCTACATTAAAATTTAAAACGAACTCCGATTTCGATGAAAGTCGAATCGTAACTTGTCGTGATTATTTTTGAGTGTTTGATATTGTTTTTATTATTTATAGATAAATTATCATCACGCGGTGAATTAATTTCTAAGTAAATTAATTTGCGTGATTTATCAGCGAGCGATTTATTGTTAACGCGATTACTCGAAGCCGTATTTTATTTTTTAGGACACTCTAGATTCTAGGATTAGTGAGTAATCATGAGAAGAGAGATTAGGTGTCTAGATTTGATGATTAGATTAGAATCTTGACTTAAGTGTTTAAGTGTCAAACTTTTGATGATTGATCTAGTAGTTCTTATTCCATGATTTCCTACACTCTCCTTCTTTCTTTTAATCACATCCTTTTAAAACATGACTCATGGTGCACTAGCATCTACTTGAGAGCATCCAATTCGCACCCAATTTCCACTTCCCCTCATTTTTTTCTCTTCCAGCGTGACCCTCCTTCCTTTCTATTAGACCATGATGGACCACTACTTACTTAAGTGCACCTAATACCTATCCAAACCACCATTTCCTTCTTTTTCTCTCAACAGGTCACGACACCCTCCCCCTTATTCTCATCTTCATTTCATTTTCCTTCACTTTGTTCTTGAGTGAGAAAATAAAGCTCCACCCATGGTTTCCACTCCCTTCTCCTTCTTGGCATGAATCACCTTCCTTTTTCCAACCTCCACCACTTCTAGCTTCTTCTTCTTGCCGCCATCTTCACAACATTGCAAGTAAGAAAGAAAAATCAACTCTTCCTTCCCTATTTTGCAGCTTAAGACCATGGCCTTTTTATAGTTTTAGGAATTAATTTTCTTGCTTTCTGTTGGTTTAAATGCTTCATATTTTGGTTGATTGTGATCAATGGAAGAGATGAGCACATTATCCCCAATTTTATTGGACCCTAGGGCATGACCCAAGGAGTTGGGATTGTATGATTTTCCATGTGAATCTTCCTATTAGTTTGTGTTTCTTGCTTCTTATAAATTGTTGTTACTATTGTGGTTACTAGTTTTGATTTGAAAGTTGAATTTATTAGTTTTTCATGCAACCCTTGCTTCTTGAGGTTGCTTGAAAATGGAATTGGGTCTTGAATTAGGCTTGTGTTTTGGAAATCAATTGTTGTTTTAGTGAAAGGAATTTCATATAAAATGGTGTTGTTAAATTAGTTTGGAAGTTTTACAATTTGTCTCCAAATTTTTGTGTGATGGCCGAGAGCCCTAGAGGGTTTAGGGGAAGGAAATTGTTTTGCAAATTTGATTATTTTGGTTGTATTGATGTGTAATTAGGCTTTGGAAAATTTAAGAAAAAGTTTGGTTGAATTTGGATTTGTTTTGAGATTTTAAGGCTATGAAGCACAATTAGGGAAATTGGGTTTTTTTGAGACCCAAGGTACCAAGTGGAGACTTGATGTTAGTGTTTAAAAAAAGAGTTGAAAAATAATAATGATGTTTTATGTTCTAAGTTTTCAAGAAAAAGATTTCTTAGTCCTTAAAGTTTGATTCCTTAGTTAGTAAAATGAATTTTCGATATGTATGTAATTTATTAAAAACTAGTACTTTAAATTAAGTTTCTAATTAAAAGTGTTTTGGTTAGGAAAAGGGTTTTAGGTTTAGAGAGCCTAAAGTTATAGAATTAAGTCTTTAGCTTATGCCAAGTTTGCTTTGTGTGTTAGGCCTTAGTGATCCGAGATCGTGCGGTGTAGGGTCGAGGAGTACGTGGACACGTGGTTTAGTGATCTTCGGTAAGGGCTTCTTCTAGATATTGCTTAGAGTTGAATAATTGTTAGTATATGTTAGTGTAAGGGCACTTCACATTCTCGGTGTTTATGTTTGTATAGTTTGTGTAAGGGCAACTTTAGATATTGATAGGAATTTAATTTTCAGCCTTATGCGAAGAAGTCTGAGAACCTCAGGGTTCGAAGTGAGGGTCTCGTACCCCTTCGACTTTTATTTCTTAAAATTGTAATTATGATTATTTAGTGGGCTTGTCTGAAAGTGGTTGGCAGTTGTCCCTAACCCCCACATTTGTTTGATTTCCTCTCTGTCAACTCCACTGAGTTGCAGAGGGATGAACTGAATTGTCAATTTGCGTTGTTTACTGAGTTGTGATTGGTTGAAATGAATTACTTATACTGCTAAACTGTTTCACACTATATTGAGCTTGGCATGAATATTATTCGATATGCGGTTAAATAATTATTCAATTTGCTTCGTGAATTATCGTATGCGGCGACCTATTCATTGGAGTGCGAGAGTTTAGTCAAGTCGTTGAGTTGTCGTGACGTTTTTGAGCTTCGATCCAATTAACCTAGGGTGCTAGGATCCCCTAAACGGCTCTGGCTGGTTCTTCAGCAGCTTAGCTAGACGTCGTAGCGTCAAGGAACCTGAGCTGATTGTCCTAGGGTGAGCGGAGAGCCCAAGGCTACGGCTGGTATTCAGTGGATGGATCGGCGTCACTCTCCAGAAATTGTCAAGTGTCGTAAGAATAGGAGTCTTGAGTTGAGTCTTGTGAGAGTCTTGAGTTGCGTCTTGAGAACTGTGCATATTGTTGTGTTGCCTCTAATTTATGATTTGCTATATTCTGGTATTTATGTTGTGTTGTTATATGCCTTGTTGTCGAATATGTTGTCGTATGTGCATCTGTCTCTTTATTTTAAGAAGTTGACCCTTGCCAGTGGTTCTTTCAATTAATGCATGTAACCCAGATGGCGGAGTAAGCGGAGGACTCGGGACTGCGGAGAAGAGTAGCTGAGGATAGCCATCCGGCTTCTTACTTGAACTTCTGGGGTAACTTACTAGAAGTTAGTAAGGGTTGTAGCATGTCGCCAGCTATAGAATATTTATAGTTCATTTCAGTGTTGTAATAAAATGCCTACTATGTTTCCAGACATGTATTGTCGTATATGAATTGATGGAATAAATGAGTATGGTTAATGTGGTTTATTTGGTGTCTTTAATTATTCACCGCCATGTTTCTAAAATCGCTGTAATACTCTGACTGCCCCTTTAAAGAAGTTTTAAAAAGAAAAAAAAATATAGAACCACATTTCCGGAAAACGTGCAATGCAGAGTATTTCGCCTTTCAAAAATATGTCAACTTTTGTCAAAATATCTACTTTAGTAGCGCTCCAGTAACGGGGTGTTACAGGACACCTTGCCCGATTCGCCTCAATAACAGTAGGACCAGGATACCATGCCCGAACGGGATACCTTGCCCGATACGCCCTACTAACAGCAACAACAATGTTGACACCAAGATGCATGAACATAACCAAATGCAGTGTCTAACAACAACAACTACTATCGCAATATCCACGATAGAATAACAACAACAACTTCAAGACATAAGTCAATACATCAACAAGTGCCTTCAATCAACAAGACAATCAATCAACACCCTTAACCAACTTAGTTTAAGCACACAACACTTAAATTAATCATCAAATTAAATAATTAGTCAATCCGGAATTTATCATGATAACCAACTCTTTAGGCATCCTAAACAATTCTTAGACATCCTACATGGGTCTCACAACCCTGTATAAAGCACGGGAACCTAGGAAAAAGCGACAAAACAACTCACACATGGGCTACCACTGGGCGCTGGCAGAGTGGGCGCCTGGCGCCCTGCCACTGTCTTACAAATCGTAAAATGGTGGTCCCCACTCTTTCGGGGACTAAATGGCGTACCATTACATCCCATAATACATAATTAAGCATAACCTAGAGTCCTTTGATCCATACTTAGTCCCTACAAATTTATAAAATTTGAAAAGAGGTTCTTTAACTATTTAAGTTCAACTCCTAATAATTTTTGACAGAAAGTTCTGCATAATCTACTTAGCCATTACTATTAGCACTCAAACCTCATCTTAACACCTCGAAAATTTATTATCAAAACATTGCCAACTCATGTATCAATTATTCTAGATGATTAATCCTAACTTAGTCCATTTTAACCCCATTTTTAGCCTCATAAGAATTCTGTTTTCAAAGTGTAACATTACCTTCTAATTCCCTACAACAACAACAACTAGTTGAGTTAGACAATTCAATAACTTGCACATGATATCAATATCAATACCAAGGCATAACAACACAAATCATATAGCATATCTTCAAGGTTTGTAGGATTCATGCCATAGCAATTTACAACAACAACCAAAACTCATAAATCCATGAACATCAAAGAGATCATCAAGAGCAACAATCATATAAATAGTCAAGACACAACCACCACACCAAATCCATCAACCCAATGAATTTATCACATCACGTTATAGTAAATATCACAAATCAAGGATTGTAATTGAAGGATTCAAGTATTATCCTATCACGGTGGTGATAGTACTCATTTTTCATTACCACGCGAGGCGTAGGGGTCTTGGGACACCCCTATTACTCACTCATGTTTCATACACTCATTAGATGAGAAATAACTACCCCATTACCTTAAGAGAATTTTGTGCTCCTAGAGTAGGGCGAGAGGACTCCAAGCTTGTTCCTTCCTTAGTGACTTTCTTCACCAAAAACACAAGAGCAAAGGATAGAAGAATGAGAAAACAGAATTTTGGAACCCTAATGATGATCTTAGAAAAAGGCTATGATTAGAAAGCTTACCACTTTCTATTCTCCTCAATGATGCTGCAAGAATCACGGTAGTAATACTCCACAATCGAGTTTCCCTAATGCACTACCAAGTTAAGAGCACTAGAGAGCAGAAATTGGGAAAAGAGGGAAAAAGAGAACTTTCTCTAGTTTGATTGATCTCATGAGCAGCTTCTAATCATGCTTAGGGTTTTAGAACTGCGGTTTAGTGGCTATGTTAAGCCTAAGGCTCGTGGATCACTTCTAAAAGTCGAGAATGGGTCAAGAAAGGTCATAGAACTAGCCCAAAACGAGTGAAAACGTGAAAAAAATGCATAGCTTCGTAACAGCTGTGGGCGCCCTACGCCAGCCTTTATTGGCGCCCTGCGCCCTTTCTCGGTGTGACCTGGGCGCCCCAGGTTTCAGTCCGGGCGCTCTGCGCCTCCTGGCATCCTACGCCACTGTTTTTTCTATATCTTGAGCTACAAGTGTCCGATTGAGGTGTTCTTGGTGCAGTTGGAAATGTAAGAGAATTTTATACATTTTCCTCTATAATAGGCTTTACCCAAATCGGGCTTTAACAAGGCTAAAAATGCAGATGAAGTTTTCTCCAACATTCCTAAGTGCTACACTTGCGCTACGTTGACTCGAGAGAGCATATCTTGAGTTGTAAGTACTGAAATCGAGTCAAACTAAAGCCAACTAGAAGATAAGAGATAAGGCTAAAATTTTCTTGAAGGAGCTTAAGTCCAATTAAGTTGTTAAGGGGTTCAAAAATGGGGAATACGGTGACTGAAATAACTAAACATAGGAATAAAGGTACATCTAGATACCCAATCGGCTGGAGGAATGGTAAAACATATGAAACCCATCCCAAGCAACTATAAACATATTCTAATACCCTAAAACATATCCTAATCTTGAAGGATGAAAAATCTAGGCTGTTACAATTTTACCCCCTTAAAAGAATTTCATCCTCGAAATTCTGACGAATCTTAAGGACCTAATCTCCTATCCTAGCGTCTTTAAGGTTATTAAGGCAACTTCCCTATTAGTCCTTCCGACCGTCTCTAGGGTATTCACAGTAAGGTATCTAACCCCTACTTGTAACTATATCCATCTAACTACGATAGTCTATACAACTAATTTTATTTATCCACGTCGATCACCATTGCTTTGGACACCGGCGATAAGTTATTGGGTGGCCATCCCTCCTACTTATCTAGCCGAGTAACCAAAGCAACAACAATCAGACATGTCATTTACTAGCACTTCTATAAGGATCTCCGATAAGGGCTTGAGCGTAAAAGTGTTGGTACCTCACAGTTACCCTCAAGCTCTATTAAAGTTCCTCCCTATTTGTTATTACCACAATTCCGCTGTGCTACTCTGATCATCTACCTTGTATCTAACAGTACTACCGATATCCAGCACCCACTATCTACTATCATAGTATATCCCCAAAGCTGACTCTCGTGGACTATCGCCTAATCTAAAATCGGGGATCTAACGCCTCTAACATAACAATCTAGTTCCTACTCAGTGCTAATAGTCAACTATGGTTTAGCCCACACTTCTACCTAACACACCCCAAGAACAAACATTCAAAGCGAATGGGGCAAGAAACAATTGGGCAACTGGAAATCCTCTCAACGTAGCATGTACCTTGAATAAGGTTCTCTAATTCAGCTGCTCCTACTCCTGCGAGGGTGAAGACTCGGCCAATGGACTTTATCTTGTTGTCTTGGGGCTTCTGAAGCGTACTCCCACTAGCTGGTTCAGGCTTAACTCCCTTACAGTCTCTGCTGATTTGGCCCGACTTATGGCACTTGCAACCTATGACTTCAGTTTCCTGGCACTCACGAGTGTAGACTAGAAAAACACTTCTCCAAAGAAAATCTCTCCTTGAACAGCTTCCAGGTGACAACAACTTCAGCTTTTCCAAGCGTTAGCGGGTGTCATCCCACCAATGTTCAGCTTCATCGGTCAATTTGCATGTAGCAAATTCCACCTTCTAAGCATACGTGCAACTCATCCCTCAGAACAATTTTCTCCATCCTACGAATCTAGTGTTGCTAGCCTCCCGGGTCGAACATCCCCTCACATCAATCCAGCTTCAAATAACGTCGATGATAACATGGTTACTCTTGCCCTTCGTCTCTTCTTACTTAGACAGTCCAAAAATGAATCAGTCACTAAGTAAAGTCTTAAAATCTCATATTATCATTTATTCTAACATAGACAATCATATAAGAGTACATAGAGATTACATGATAGACACATACCACGGCCTGAAGAACAAGCCGAGCTCTGGTACTACTAAATGTGACACCCTCTACCCCGTCATGGCATTTTAGCAACGTAAAAGAGAAGAAACACAGAATAAAAATTTTGATCCAAGTAAAAACTTTTCATTTCCAATAAGGCAGAGTTGTCACGCTCAACTTGTGGAAATCAAACATAGGAAAAGAGGAAAAACATCAAAAAGAAATAAACCCAAGTTCCCCCGATGTCACAATAGTTCAAAGCTTGTCCCAAATTATTACATCGAAAAATACAATAACTAGTTCAAAACAAAAACAAGTCTTCTATCTGTTCCAACGAGCTATCACGATCACTCGTCGGCATTAACATCCTCAACACCTGCAGTCTCATTATCTATACATACCCAACGGGATATGTATAGCCACAAAAGGGGTTAGTCATCATAACCTCAAATAGCACATACAGTGAAGGAAATAAGTGAACAATGCACAATATAATAACAATTCTAACAGCAGATCTGAACAGCACATGCTACAACACTAATCACAACATAAACATGTTACCACAACAACTAAGTATCACACGCCACAACATCAACAACCACATTAAGGTAACCCACAAAAACCAAGCAACCAGGCATATTATCATGCGAAATGATGTATTTCTAGGACCATAACTACATGCATGTGGATCCATTTATAACGAGGCCGGGATACCTTGCCCGTTTCGGAATACCATATCTGTAATAACCCAATAACAACATGACCGGGATACCATGCCCAAATAGGATACCTTGCCCGATATGCCCTACTAACAGCAACAACAATGTCGACACCATGATGCATGAACATAACCAAATGCGGTGTCTAACAACAACAACTTCTATCGCAATATCCTCGATAGAATAACAACAACTTCTTCAAGGCATAAGTCAATACATCGACAAGTTCCTTCAATCAACAAGACAATCAATCAACACCCTTAACCAACTTAGTTTAAGCACACAACACTAATTAATCATCAAATTAAATAATTAGTCAATCCGAAATCTATCAAGATAACTAACTCTTTAGGCGTCCTAGACAATTCTTAGACATCCTACATGGGTCTTACAACCCTGTATAAAGCACGAAACCTAGGAAAACCGACAAAACAACTCACAAACAGGCAGCCACTGGGCGTCTGGCGCTGGCAGAGTGGGCGCCTGGCGCCCTGTCACTGTCTTACAAATCGTAAAATGGTGGTCCCCACCCGTTCGAGGACAAAACGCCGCACCATTACATCCCATAATACATAATTAAGCATAACCTAGAGTCCTTTGATCCATACTTAGTCCCTACAAATTTATAAAATTCGAAAAGTGGTTCTTTAACTATTTAAGTTCAACACCTAATAACTTTTTTACAGAAAATTCTGCATAATCTACTTAGCCATTACCATTAGTACTCAAACCTCATCTTAACACCTCAAAAATTTATTATCAAAACATAGACAACTCATGTATCAATTATTCTAGATGATTAATCCTAACTTAGTCCATTTTAACCCCATTTTTAGCCTCATAAGAATTCTATTTTAAAGTGTAACATTACCTTCTAATTCCCTACAACAATAACAACTAGTTGAGTTAGACAATTCAATAACTTGCACATGATATCAATATCAATACCAAGGCATAACAACACAAATGATATATCATATCTTCAAGGTTTATAGGATTCATGCCATAGCAATTTACAACAACAACCAAAACTCATAAATCCATGAACATCAAAGAGATCATCAAGAGTAACAATCATATAAACAGTGAAGACACAACCACCACACCAAATCCATCAATCCAATGAATTTATCACATCACGTTACAGTAAATATCACAAATCAAGGATTGTAATTGAAGGGTTTAAGTATTTTCCTATCACGGTGGTGATAGTAATCGTTTGTCGTTACCGCGCGAGGCGTGGGGGTCTTGGGACACCCCTATTGCTCACTCATGTTCCATACGCTCACTAGATGAGAAATAACTACCCCCTTACCTTAAGAGAATTTCGTGCTCCTAGAGTAGGGCGAGAGGACTCCAAGCTTGTTCCTTCCTTAGTGACTTTCTTCACCAAAAACACATGAGCAAAGGATAGAAGAATGAGAAAACAGAATTTTGGAACCCTAATGATGATCTTAGAACAAGGCTATGATTAGAAGGCTTACCACTTTCTATTCACCTCAATGATGCTACAAGAATCACGGTAGCAATACTCCCCAATCGAGTTTCCCTAATGCACTACCAAGTTTGGAGCCCTAGAGAGCAGAAATTGGGAAAAGAGGGAAAAAGAGAACTTTCTCTAGTTTGATTGATCTTATGAGCAGCTTCTAATCATGCTTAGGGATTTAGAACTAAGGTTTAATGGCTATGTTAAGCCTACGGGTCGTGGATCACTTCTAAAAGTCGAGAATAGGTCATGAAAGGTCATGGAACTGGCCCAAAACGAGTGAAAACATGAAAATAACGTATAGCTTCGTAACAACTGTGGGCGCCCTGCGCCAGCTGTAACACCCCAATTTTCGTATTAATACATATGTATATATGCCTAAATATATTAATAATTTTTGTGATAATTTTTATGTAAGTTACTTTGGAAATTAGTATTTTTAGTAATGCTTTATTGTTTTATTATTATCTTTATTTTTGTAAAACATTAGTTTGAAATATTAATATTATCTTGTTAATAATTATTTAAATTTAAGGAGTATTGGAATGATATTTTATTATTATTCTTAGTACTATTGTTAAGTGAGAATTGTAACACCCTCAAATTTAAAGTTCTTAGGATCTATAAATTATGTGCTTATACGGTAATTTTGTGACAACTTGAGTGTGTTTGCCTTAATAATTAGTATATTTTAGTTATATTGTTTACCTTGTTTTATTAAATATTAGTCTTGAATTTATTGCGAATATTTTAGAATAATATTCTATTTTAGAAGTTAGTATGAAAATGATTTTTTTAATTGAGATTGGTGTAGAAAGAATATGTATATTATTTATGCAAATGGTGCAGCACCTGTTCCTTTTCTTAAAAAAAAAAATATAATGATATATGATATATATATGGATGCTAGTGCCGCTGATGCTTTGGAAAAAAAAAAAAATAGTCCCACGTTTGAAGCCCAGCGGGTCACGTTCTTTTTCTTTCATTACTGCGACTGTTCATCGCCAATTCCTCCATACACACAGCGAAGAAAACCTTGTTTCAAATTTCTCTGTTCTTGTTCTCCCTTCTTAGACCACGAAAAAATCCCAAAACTTACAACCCAACTCGAAATCGACCAAAGAACACGTTTTCGGTCTCTGTTCGTTCAACCGCGACTCCGTTCGTTGCGTATATTTTGGTGGGGCGAGCTGTAATTTCCTTTTTTCGGCCACCACAGTTTTCGGTTCGAAAAACAGACGCCATTTTCGGATTCCTCGCGTCGAAACCTTCAAGAAGCACTACTCCTTTGCTCGATTCGGTGAAGTTGACGCCGGACCCCTTGTAACCCTTTTGTCTCGGTATGGCGTTCTCCGGTCACTCTTTTTGCTTCCTTTTAATTTCGTTTCAGCCTTAAAAATTCTAAAAAAATATATTATACTAATTGTTATTTTTTCCAGCCGTGTTTCGCTCTTCCGAAAATTTTATCCTGTATCGATTGGTGCTCAAATTGTCGTTGTAGCCAGTTTTCTTCGCCTTGGAATACTTCAAACTTCTTATTGAGGTAAGGGGGTAGATGGATACAAGATTAGTGGGCTTATGGATATAATTATGCAATAGGGACGTCCCATGGTCCCTAGACTTGGCGCGGTTGTGCTAAATAAGTACCATTGCCATTGTGATGGGAAAATTTGATATTAAATTATGTCATAATGTTAATGTTAATTGAAATTGTCTTATAAGGTGTTGTTTGAATTGATGTGTTACGATGAAATGTCATGTATGGATCATATGATGATCTGGTTGTCTTGGCTTGTTATTGATAAATGTATGTAAATGTGTTTAAATGAGATTGCTTGTTGTTATTTGATGTTCTGGATTTGTTGTGTTGAGTGAGAGCTAGATTATCATAGAGTGTGGTTTGTTACACTTAGATTCTCTAGGTGGTATATCATGGTTATGTGAAAGGACAAAGTATGGATGATGGGTGTAATTGTTAGGAGTTAACTAAGGTATAATGATATTTTTAGCGTTTAAGTCATGGTACAAGCAAGTCTTAGGACTAGGATATGATGGTCATATTGTGGTGTCGGTGGTTTAAATGCTTTAGAAGCAAGATTTGGTGTTATGAGTATTTCAGCCTAGTTGACAACTTAGAGTAATAGTTATACAGAAAAATTATGCAGAAAGATGACTAAGTCTAGAATTATTTTAGCAAAGTCTCACTAATTGAATTTTTAAATTCAGGATATAATAAGTATTGACCCAAACTCTCTTGGATAGTGTCCTATAATTTTAGGGGAGTAGTACGGTATGTCCGGTCAAATAAGTAAGTTGAAACACTTGAGTTAAGAGTTGGAAATTTAGTTAAGTTAGCCTAGACTTAGTGTGGTGAGGTAGGTTGATCACTTGGACTTGTTCCAAAATTGTGGGAAATTTGTCAGTTTACTGACGAGTAGTACCTTGTTATCGTTGTTATAGCCGGCCGCTTGATGAGATGGTTGGTGAGTTGTTGTTGCTGTTGTTGTTAGACACTTGCTTGGTTTGTGTTCATGCATCATATGTGTCTTGTTAAGTTAACGTTATTGGGGGTGAGCAACGATGAT
This sequence comes from Calophaca sinica, assembly GCA_037113605.1. Classification (NCBI taxonomy): domain Eukaryota; kingdom Viridiplantae; phylum Streptophyta; class Magnoliopsida; order Fabales; family Fabaceae; genus Calophaca; species Calophaca sinica. The sequence goes on from CM073733.1 coordinate 62,806,585, forward strand.
GCGATATAGTATCGGCCATGATGGGCAAGGTACCCGGCCTTGGGGGTCAATCGGGTAGGAGCGTCTTATATAAAGGCGGTGGATAGCTACCACAGCTGGGGCGTGACCAATAAATATACCGGTTACCACGACTAGACACCGTTCGTCCTCAAGAGTGATGATGTTTTCTCACTCGCTCATCTGAGTTGGTTTGGATCCACATGTTCGGTGAAGTAGACGTTGTCTAGGATTGCATAAGTACTCGTTGAGTCAAGCATTCATGTTATGTGTTGATTAAGTTAACGTGTTGTATGCGCATTGCTTAAGCTATGTCCTTTTCCGTTTTGTGCTATGATTGTATATGATGTCTAACCCCTTTTCTTTGTGGCTACTCATACACCATTGTGTATGTTTAGACGATGAGATCGCAGTGACGATGACGACGTGGCTGAGGAGTGATCTAAGGGCGCGGTCATCGTAGACTAGGATTTTCGATGTTTTGGTTATTATCGATGTTATTATTTTCGAAGGAGATGGTTATGGTCAGGTCTGAGACGCTCTGACACCGGGGTGTTTGTATCATGTGAATTTTATTAAGAATCACAAATGATTATTTCCACAAGTTTATGAGAGTGTGACGACTCTACCTTTATTTATGAAAATTTTATTTGACTGTATTTTTCAGCGCTTATATTTTTCTTAATTTATTTTAAATACGATAACATGCAGGGTAGGGTGTCACATTTAGTGGTATCGAGCGGTTTGGTTCTAACCTGACTTTGTGTGTGGTCTATTGTGTTTCGGTCGTGAACTCGAGTTGAGTTACATGCATTACTTGTTTAATTTTGTTTGTTCTAGTACACGAACAATTCTCGATGGGCTAAGTTCACAGGAGTATATGATAGATAGAGCTAAGATAGTAGGTACCTGAACCATTAGCTATGAATCTTGGGTTAGCAATTTCCTAAGTTGTTAATTTCTTAGTATCTTGTTTAAAATTACGCTCGATGAATTGAGAAGGATCAACCAGGCGAGAGATGCAGGTTAACCCTTAGTTGTTGCACTTAAGGTGCAAGACTTTATCCATTACCTTAAAGGAATTCTAGTAAGTACGATGGGCTAGTAGCTTAACTAGAGAGGATAAAGTGACCTTATTTTAGATTCTGACATTGTTAGTCGGGAAATATGTTATCGAGTAGCCTTGACGGAATCGTGGCTATGCTATAGGAAGGATCTTTAATAGAGCTTCAGGGTAATCATGTGGCGTCGACATCTTTACACTTAAGCCCTATCAAAGAGCCTTATAGAAGAATAGGTGATTATTGCACATGGTTATTATTGCTTGGATTACCTGGCTGATTGAGTAGGAGGGACTACAGCTCAATCACTTACCGCCGGTGAGAAAAGTAATGGTAATCAATTAGGTGGATAGTATTAGTTGTTTGAATTACCTTAGCTACTAGAATTAGCTGTGAGCACAAATTATCTACATTGCAGTTAAATTCTTAGGGGTCTCAGATAGGCATAAGGCTTTGAAACCGTAAATTCTAAAGGTGGAAAGTAATTTTCCTTAGGCATAGAGACCAAGCTTAGAGTGGGGATAGAAGTAGAACATAATGGGGGACATTAGTTAATCTTTGGGAAATATATTGTTTTGCCTTCTGATAAGACCACAAAACCGATTTTAGATGTTCTAACAGAAACCGAGTCTATCATTGTGTAGCACCCTATAGAATGTTTTTCCTAGAGTAAGTTGAGCAGTAGGAATAATAAAGAGTTTGCGTAGGGTACCTTAAGATAAATACTTGTAGTTAGTCGTGCCTTAATTTGCGATAAATTACTTTTGCTATATTGTGTGCTTAATTTTAATGACTATCAAATATTGCATGCAAACATGTTATTTCTTTTAGGATAAATAAGTTTCTTTTTTTTTTGGAATAAATGGATTAAAAATGATGAATAATTGTTTATTCATTTTATTTTAACGTTTTAGTCTAACATACTTTAGCCATTAATTTTTGTGTGTGCATTGTGCTTAACAAAGTCATGATTGCTGAATTATTTATGATATGATATTAAAAAAAAATTTATTTTGTTATATTCATTGACATACGGTTAATTGATCTTTCTATATTGTATGCTTCATTTGGTTCTCTGTTAAATACAGCATACAAACATATTATTTCTTTCAAAAAAAAATTTTATATTAAACATGTTACATATACGTTTATTTATTTTACTTGACGCTTTAGTCTGTCGTACTTTGGTCGTTAACTTTTGTATATTATTTTTAAGTGAATATTGATTGCTGAATTGTTGTTTATGATATGTTGCTAAATGTGTGTGTATATATATATATATATATATATATATATATATATATATATATATATTATAGCTTTAATTATGATTTGGTTTTATAAAGGTTGTATGTCTAGCTTCGCATGATTTTACCATAAGATAGTTAACCTCAATCTCGTTTTAGTTCCACCTGACCTTAGTAGACCTTGTACGATGTATTGTATTAAGTTTTAAAGAACGTGGTTGTGCGAAATAAGGACCGGTAATCAACACCTTTAAGTTGAGATTCGTGGTAAGAGTTGGAACTCATAGCTTTTGGTTTGGAAGGTTGAGAAAACATTGTCTTTATGGAACCTGATATAGAATGCGTAGCGATATGAAACTAGGTGTCTTACAGTATAGACATATGAGAATAGAATGAAATAGTGCTTTTAAGTTGTAGCATGTTATAAGAAAGATCCGACGTAGTGATTAATGCCTAAGAAAAAAATCATTGCTTATTTCAATTGTCATGATTAGGAAGACTATTTTGTTTGATTAGGAGGAAACTAATTCTTAGCTTAAGAACTGAATCTTAAATCATGAAGTGGTTCTTAAGGATTTAGATGTTAGCCTTGTTAATTCGTTGTGGTTGTTGCAATTTTGAAGCCTTAAGATAGTAATGTTTTAGTATTCCTTAGTTTAAAGAGTTAATCCTAGAAAGAGCCATGAAAGTCACTTGAGCATGATTGGTTAGTACACCAGACATTTAAGTTAGAACTTTTAAAATTCTAGACCTTTAGAAGGACTAAGTTCTCCAGCTAGTGACCTTAGTTGACCCTCTTAAGAAAGAATTGTGTGGAATATATATAGCAATAGTGAAGAAGGTTGCATGATGTTTTAGGGACATGAACCGTATCGTTTAATAGCACCCAGAGAAATTCCGAGGACGGAATTTTTTTTTTAAGGGGAGTGGAATTGTAACACCCCAATTATCGTATTAATACATATGTATATATGCCTGAATATATTAATGATTTTTGTGATAATTTTTATGTAAGTTACTTTGGAAATTAGTATTTTTAGTAATGCTTTATTGTTTTATTATTATCTTTATTTTTGTAAAACATTAGTTTGAAATATTAATACTATCTTGTTAATAATTATTTAAATTTAAGGAGTATTGGAATGATATTTTATTATTATTCTTAGTACTATTGTTAAGTGAGAATTGTAACACCCTCAAATTTAAAGTTCTTAGGATCTATAAATTATGTGCTTATATGGTAATTTTGTGACAACTTGAGTGTGTTGGCCTTAATAATTGGTATATTTTAGTTATATTATTTACCTTGTTTTATTAAATATTAGTCTTGAATTTATTGCGAATATTTTAGAATAATATTCTATTTTAGAAGTTAGTATGAAAATGATTTTTTTAATTGAGATTGGTATAGAAAGAATATGTATATTATTTATGCAAATGGTGCAGCACCTGTTCCTTTTCTTAAAAAAAAAAATATAATGATATATGATATATATATGGATGCTAGTGCTGCTGATGCTTTGAAAAAAAAAAAAAATAGGCCCACGTTTGAAGCCCAGCGGGTCACGTTCTTTTTCTTTCTTTACTGCGACTGTTCATCGCCACTTCCTCCATGCGAAGAATTGTTTCAAATTTCTGTGTTCTTGTTCTCCCTTCCTAGGCCACGAAAAAATCCCAAAACTTACAAACCAACTCGAAATCGACCAAAGAACACGTTTCCGGCCTCTGTTCGTTCAACCGCGACTCCGTTCGTTGCGTATATTTTGGTGGGGCGAGCTGTAATTTCCTTTTTCCGGCCACCACAGTTTTCGGTTCGAAAAACGGACGCCATTTTCGGATTCCTCGCGTCGAAACCTTCAAGAAGCACTACTCCTTTACTCGATTCGGTGAAGTTGACGCCGGACCCCTTGTAACCCTTTTGTCTCGGTATGGCGTTCTCCGGTCACTCTTTTTACTTCCTTTTAATTTTGTTTCAGCCTTAAAAATTCTAAAAAAATATATTATACTAATTGTTATTTTTTCCAGCCGTGTTTCGCTCTTCCGAAAATTTTATCCTGTGCTCAGTTGGTGCTCAAATTGTCGTTGTATATTATAGCTTCGCATTATTTGACTTGCTTGTCACATTTAGTGGTATCAGAGCCAGGTTATCGTTACGAAAATAAATTAAGAAAAAATATAACTGCTGAAAAATACAGTTAAATAAAATTTTCATAAATAAAGGTAGAGTCGTCACACTCTCATAAACTTGCGAAAATAATCATTTGACGGTTACGAATAAAATTCACATGATACAAACACCCCGATGTCACAACGTCTCAGAGCTGACCCTAAACTTTTACTTCGAAAATAACAACATCGATAAAAACCAAAACATCGAAAATCCTAATCTACGATGACGTACCGTACTACTCCCCTAAAATTATAGGACACTATCCAAGAGAGTTTGGGTCAATACTTATTATATCCTGAATTTAAAAATTCAATTAGTGAGACTTTGCTAAAATAATTCTAGACTTAGTCATCTTTCTGCATAATTTTTCTGTATAACTATTACTCTAAGTTGTCAACTAAATTTGAAATACTCATAACACCAAATCTTGCTTCTAAAGCATTTAAACCACCGACACCACAATATGACCATCATATCCTAGTCCTAAGACTTGCTTGTACCATGACTTAAACGCTAAAAATATCATTATACCTTAGTTAACTCCTAACAATTACACCCATCATCCATACTTTATCCTTTCACATAACCATGATATACCAGCTAGAGAATCTAAGTGTAACAAACCACACTCTATGATAATCTAGCTCTCACTCAACACAACAAATCCAGAACATCAAATAGCAACAAGCAATCTCATTTAAACACATTTACATACATTTATCAATAACAAGCCAAGACAACCAAATCATCATATGATCCATACATGACATTTCATCGTAACACATCAATTCAAACAACACCTTATAAGACAATTTCAATTAACATTAACATTATGACATAATTTAATATCAAATTTTCCCATCACAATTGCAATGATACTTATTTTGCACAACCGCGCCAAGTCTAGGGACCATGGGACGTCCCTATTGCCTAATTATATCCATAAGCCCACTAATCTTGTATCCATCTACCCCCTTACCTCAATAAAAAGTTTGAAGTATTCGAAGGCGAAGAAAACTGGCTATAACGACAATTTGAGCACCAACTGAGCACAGGATAAAATTTTCGGAAAAGCGAAACACGGTTGGAAAAAATAACAATTAGTATAATATATTTTTTTAGAATTTTTAAGGCTGAAACGAAATTAAAAGGAAGCAAAAAGAGTGACCGGAGAACGCCATACCGAGACAAAAGGGTTAAAGGGGTCCGGCATCAACTTCACCGAATCGTGCAAAGGAGTAGTGCTTCTTGAAGGTTTCGACGCGAGGAATCCGAAAATGGCGTCCGTTTTTCGAACCGAAAACTGTGGTGGCCGGAAAAAGGAAATTACAGCTCGCCCCACCAAAATATACGCAACGAACGGAGTCGCGGTTGAAAAAACAGAGGCCGGAAACGTGTTCTTTGGTCGATTTCGAGTTGGGTTGTCAGTTTTGGGATTTTTTCGTGGCCTAAGAAGGGAGAACAACAATAGAGAAATTTGAAACAAAGTTTTCTTCGCTGTGCGTATGGAGGAAGTGGCGATGAACAGTCGCAGTAAAGAAACAAAAAGAACGTTACCCGCTGGGCTTCAAACGTGGGCCTATTTTTTTTTTTTTCAAAGCATCAGCAGCACTAGCATCCATATATATATCATATATCATTATTTTTTTTTTTTTAAGAAAAGGAACAGGTGCTGCACCATTTGCATAAATAATATACATATTCTTTCTACACCAATCTCAATTAAAAAAATCATTTTCATACTAACTTCTAAAATAGAATATTATTCTAAAATATTCGCAATAAATTCAAGACTAATATTTAATAAAACAAGGTAAATAATATAACTAAAATATACTAATTATTAAGGTCAACACACTCAAGTTGTCACAAAATTACCATATAAGCACATAATTTATAGATCCTAAGAACTTTAAATTTGAGGGTGTTACAATTCTCACTTAACAATAGTACTAAGAATAATAATAAAATATCATTCCAATACTCTTTAAATTTAAATAATTATTAACAAGATAATATTAATATTTCAAACTAATGTTTTACAAAAATAAAGATAATAATAAAACAATAAAGCATTACTAAAAATACTAATTTCCAAAGTAACTTACATAAAAATTATCACAAAAATTATTAATATATTCAGGCATATATACATATGTATTAATACGAAAATTGGGGTGTTACACCAGCCTTTATAGGTGCCATGCGCCCTCTCTCGGTGTGACCTAGGCGCCCCAGGTTTCAGTCCGGGCGCTGTGCGCCTCCAAGCATCCTACACCACTGTTTTTTCTATATCTTGAGCTACAAGTGTCCGATTGAGTTGTTCTTTGTGGCGTTGGAAAGGTAACATAATTTTCTACATTTTCCTCTTTAATAGGCTTAACCAAAATCCGGATTTAACAAGGCTACAAATGCAGATGAAGTTTTCTCCAACATTTCTAAGTGCTACACTTGCGCTGCGTTGACTCGAGAGAGCATATCTAAAGTTGTAGGTACTGAAATTGAGTCGAACTAAAGCCAACAAAAAGATAAGAGATAAGGCTACAACTTTCTTGAAGGAGCTGAAGTCCAATTAAGTTGTTAATGGGTTCGAAAATGGGGAATACGGTGACTGAAATAACTAAACATAGGAATAAAGGTACATCTAGATACTCAATCGGATAAAGGAATGGTAAAACATATGAAACGCATCCCACGCAACTATAAACATATTCTAATACCTTAAGACATATCATATTCTTGAAGGATGAAAAATTTGGGCTGTTACACTATTCGGTATCTAGTCCGCTCAAATGCTACAAGTGTCGCAAGGACCACCCTATCAGGGAGTGCAAGGAGATGGAGTTCCACTGCTTCAAGTGTGGGACCCTGGTCATTTCAGTCGCGACTGTGAAGGGACAAAATCTGAACCTCTAAGTGACACCAGGTCGAAGAAGCCCAAGGCAAATCGCTTAAAGACTACTGGCAGATTTTTCGCGCTGACAGGAACAGAGGCGTCAGAACCTAAAGATCACATCCAAGGTACGTACCATATTTCAAGAACCACTTGATTATACCTTACATCTCTGGTGTGACACATCCTTCCATTACATAGGAACTTCGTAGTAGTCTTAGTAGGTCGCCTCTTGATGACATAGACGATATTCCTAGTATAGACAAGATAGTTGTCAACCCCATCATCTTGTATCAACCCGACATGACCTCCGTTCCAATCTCAACAGCTGGAGAAGCAAATTGAAGAGTGGAGGCAGAAGCAACTTGGAGATGAGATTATTTAAGTGCAAAATTTTGGTTGGAGAAGAATAGTTTTCCTGGACAAGTAACCCCCAGAGGAGTTAAGTATGGGGAAATGAAGATAGATGGAGTTCAGGTAGGACAATTTGACTTTTGAGTACTTGCTTAAGAGAATTAAAGACCGAGAAGTGAAGCGACCACACGGAAAAGGGATTTCACTAGGAAAAATTATTTGGAGCAGAGCAACAGAAGGAAGCACTAGGTGAGAGCTAGAGACTAGGGTGAAGGAGTTGTGTTGCAGCTGCTAACCACAGGATAGTAGAAATTTCGATGACGGAATTTTTATAAGGGGTGGAATTATAACACCCCAAATTTATTAAGCCTAAGCATTAGAAATTATAGAGCCGTTGGGTGTTATTTGGGGGTTGAATAAGTGTTTAGTACCCATTTATATAAGAACATGTCTAGACTTAACTCTATCATTATGTTTAGTCAACCCAGTCATCGTATTCTTCATTTTCTAACCCTTTAGGGACTGAATGGGAATTACGCGTCTTCATAAAAGTTATAGCCTTATCCCTTATTTTGATACCTACAACTCTAGATATGCTGTCCCGAGTCAATGCAGCGCAAGTGTAGAATTGGAAACACCTGAATCAACTTTAACTAGGATTTACACTATGTTAAAGTCCGTTTTAGGGAAGGACCGTGAAACAGAAAATTGTAGGAAATCCTCTTATATTTCCAATGCCACCAAGAATGCCACAATCAGACATCTGTAACTCTATTTATGTTAAAAACAGGCTCTGTGAATCGATTCACACGGGCATGAATCAATTCACACCTACTGATAGCATTTTTTTAATTAGCGAGTCGCTCTGTTTCGGCCCGTTTCGTCTCCAAACATGATGAGACTCATAAACCACGACCCAAACCTGATCCTAGACCTATTAGGACTCTAAAACCTAGTCTTAAATATTGGTTAAGAGCTCTCAAGAACCCTAGAACTCTTTGGAGCTCTATTGTTGCCGTTGTCACCGTTTTCACCGTTTCTCTCTCGTTTCTCAACCAAATCGAGTCCCGTTGTAACGACCCTTATCTGGAGCGCCACTAAACTAGAACAAACTCTAATGGCAAGGAAGTTTTCGAAATGATACTCTCGTGTCTTTTGGGAAATGCGGTAATTTTTTTTTCTTTTTAGAAACAAAGAAAAGACCTTTTACAAAACACAGTCAGAGTATCAACAGCTTTTTTGAAACATGACGGAATTCTAAATGTAAAAGGACCATTACAACTGAACACAAATACATATACACAACTTCCAAAAGATTGCCAGTTGAAGAATTTCACATATAGAAATAGTAAATAAATATGCATAAATAGGAATACACCTAAAGTATGAAGACCCTAACACGAGTAATCATACTTCTGAGGTACTCCCGACAGTTACCCACGCAGGGGGCTGCTCCAAAAGTAAAAACCTGGACACCAAAACAACAGCTACCACAAAGGTCTAGCAAAACAGACAGACTGGTCACAAACTAAAACTATATACAAGGTAGACAGATGTCATCAATCAACCACTGCACATCACTACTCAAATCTTCTGACGGGTCCTCCTCAGTCTTCTGCATCAAGTCGCCTGCATCCTTGTCCGTCCACTCACGCGAAGGTCTCTAACACGCCTCCTATATATATATCCCAGCCGGGAGTGGGGCTTAACTCCAAGCCGAGGGAATCTCCATGCTCGAGAAGTCAAAGGCCACCTCCGACAATATCGTTATCGCCGGAATCTCCACCACGTCTGTCATCGTCTGGGTTACCATCATCAATTGAAGGAACCACGGGCAAGGGTCAACTTCTTAAAATACACCAGATAATCCAAAATAGCATGATATAATATAACGCAGAATAACAGAACACACCATTCCATAAGAATACATCAATGCCTGCAAATGCAACTACACACCACTATAGAACAAGAGATAACAAGGTACACAAACGCCCCATAATGCAACTCACGACACTCTCCCATCACACTTTACAATTCCGGAAATAATGCCGAACAAGCTGCTGAAAACCAGCCGTAGCTTTGGGGACCCTATCACCCAAGCCGTAGCTTTAGGGGACCCTATCACCTTTGGTTATTCAGGTCGAGTTAAAAAAACAACATGACAGCGAACTAAGCAGTCGAACACCCGCCGTAGCTTTGGGGACCCTATCACCCAAGCCGTAGCTTTAGGGGACCCTATCACCCTAGGTGGTTCGGTTTCGAACACCGGCCATAATTTTGGGGACCCTATCACCCAAGTCATAGCTTCAGGGGACCCCATCACCCTTGGTTATTCGGGTTGAAGTTCAAAAACGTCACGACGACTCCAACGAATTCGACAACACCTTAACCACCCCAATGAATCAACCAACGCATATGATAATTCAAAGAGTGGTACCCAAGATTATTCGACCTCATATCAAATAATAAGAGCATGCTTAATATGAAGAAATGCAATTCAACAACTTAAGCAATAAAAGCAGTTTGCATGGAGAAACGTAATTCAACAAGCAATAAGCAATTCGCAGTATGCATTCAATTTCATATTAAATAATTGCACAGCTCAACAATCAATCATAGAATCCATCCCTCTGCAACTCGATGGAGTTGCCAGAGAGGCAATCAAACAAGTGTGGGGGGTTAGGGACAATTGCCGACCACTTGCAGACAAGCCCACTAAATAATTATAATATCACAAGGCAATAAAACGAAGGTGTACAAGACCCTCACACCCTGAGGTTCTGAGACTTCTTCGCGTACATACTTGAAATTAAATTCCTATCGTATCTAAAAGGTGCCCTTACACAAAGGCATACAAAAATAAAAGCCTACAATTATCTAGAAGTGCCCTTACCACAGTTGTTTCCTAGAATGGTACCGCACGCCTCGGGTCCACCTCGAACGATCTCGGAATTCGTAACTCCCATCACCACAACGTAAGCTTAGCACACTTCTATAAACTACACTTAAAACCTTAGGCTCTCAAAACCTAACCCTTTCTAACCAAATCATTCACTAAAGAATTTAGTTCTAACTACTAGAAAACAAATAAGGGTTTTGAACCAAAAATCACTTTTATTGGAAATAAAATAACACATAACACTTTAACTTAAGAAAATGCTAACTTTCAAAGAACCCTTTTTCTTGAAACCTTAAGCATAACACATAATCAATTAATCACTTTGCATAAAGTTTCTAAGGCCTAAACATAACACATTCAAGCATTACATACAAGTTCACAAATAAAATCTTCCTTTCACACCCTTTAAAGGCCTCTCGGCCACAACTCCCTTTTTCTATAAAAATTTTGCAAAAACTCCTTTTCATTACTACTAACATTTTCAAGCCATTCAACCATATTTAAAGGCAACAAACATCAATTCTTATCTAGACATAATTCACACACATTTGAAACATGTTGTAAGACATTTCCTAAATCAATTTTCATTCCAAAACTCAATTCTTATAACCATTAAATTCACCAAACATGCTATACATCAATCAACACATGAGCCAACCATTTAAACTAAATTACTAAGTTCCCAAAAACTCATTTTCAACTTTTTCAAGAATAGGTTTTTCCCAAAATTTCTTTCAATCAACCAAACCCCAATTTCAAGAATCCAAAAGCATTTAACACATTTCCCTTATCATGATAAAAGTCACGTTCATGCCAAACTAAAATTTAAAGAACAACCTATTCATGCTCCACATGTCAATCTAGTCCTCCATAAACTAGTTTTTGCATAAAACATAACCTTCAATCAAACTAGCTCATGCATACAAGTTCTAATAACCTTAAAAATAATTCTAATCACTTTATTAAACATCTAACACATAATTACACATCACACCCTCATGTTCTCATAGTTCAAGAATTGAAAAAATACTAGAACTATCATGTTACACCTAATTAATTTAAAACAACAACTACAATCACCACATATTCAATCCCAATAACACAATTAAGCATGTAATTAGTTGATTCCTCAAGGATCACACCATTTCCCTCTTTTTTCACACGTAGGGTTTTCACCCTCAAGTACCAAAGAGAGATTAGAGATGTTCATCTCCTCATATTCATCATCAACTACCCAAACAACATCACAAACCAACAATATCAATTAAACTAAAACAACAATTTAAACAACACCAGGGGGGAGGGTTTGGGCTCTGTTTTGGTTTCATTTTGGGGTGGAAAAATTCTGTTTTTCTCCTCATATAAATGCTAGGAAGAGTAGCTAAGACAAAGGAGAGAATCACCTAGCAAGAAGTCAAGTTTTGGAAGCAAAATCAAGTGTACAAAAAGGGGGGTGGATGGCGTCCTAAAATCAGAAACTTGGGGGGAGAAAATTTAATTTTTATCTTACCCAAATGATGTAGATGATGAAGAACTATGTTAAGGTGATGATCTAGAACAAGTTTGATGAAGAAATTTAGCTCAAAAACTCAATGGAGGTGGAGGTAGCTTCAATGGAGTTTGTCTTGCTCAAGGAGAGAAAGAAGAAGAAGATGAGGGCTTTTTGGGAGGAAGGTGGCGTGAAAAATGGGGCTGAAGTGGGGGGTCTCTCCCTTCATCATTCTTAAATAATCTTATTTAATAAAACTAGCATAAAAAAATAAATTTAAGTTATAGTTTTTAAATTAAAACCACACACATGTGACACTTAATTACTTTTAGAGATGCTAATCCCATCACTCACTCTAACCCATCTAATCTCACTTCTCTCAAGGTTAGCCTCTAATCTGAAGTTTTAAGATTTAAAAACAATGCGACGAGAAACCAAAAAACCGAATTATTTCTCTCCGAAAAAATCCCGAAAAATTAATTCGCAAGGAATTAATTCTTCGCGTGATAATATTATTTCATAAATAATAAAAATAACAACAATCACTCCAAAATAGTCTCAACAAGTTACGATTCGATTTTCATCGAAATCGGAGTTCATTTAAAATTTTATCTGCGGTGAAACTGCCCGGCGATTCGAAACGCGACGAAACTTCGTTAGAATTTTTCGACGATATTCGAACCGTGAATTAATATAAAATATTAATTCTCAAGTATAGTTTGATCTTGATTTAATTAATTCACTTACTTAGAGAACAAGAAATTGCTTTATTATAGCATAATTACGACAAAGTACACTAAATAGCGCTAATAACGCATCGTAAAAATACGCGTGTTACAATACCCCCCCTCTAAAAATAGTTTCGTCCTCGAAACTACAGGTGAGTTACGTACCGTGAAAAAGTTCTGGATACTGAGTCTTCACCTTCTCTTCCAACTCCTATGTTGCATCTCTGGTCTTCTGATCCCATACAACTTTGACAAGCTGTATCTCCTTGTTCCTCAATTGCTTGATCTCTCTATCGACAACCTTCGCAGGAAATACTTCAATAACAAGTCATCCCTTCACTGAATCACGTCTGATTCGCCACAGAGTCCTCATCGTCCCGATGCCAACCTAAAGGTATCTGACACTTACGTCCATACGGCGCTTCGTAAGGTGTCATCCCAAATCTTCAGTGCAAAAACCACTGCAGCAAGCTCCAAATCATGCGCAGGATAATTTCTCTCGTGGATTCTTAAGTTGTCTCGAAGCATAAGCCACAACTTTCTGGTGTTGTATCAGCACGCATCCCAATCCTTGGTGTGACGCATCGCAGTAAACCTCATAAGGTTCTTCCGGTTGAGGCAAAATCAGCACAGGTGTCGTCGTTAGAAGCTCCTTTAGTCTCTGAAAATTGGATTCACACTCTTCAGTCCAAGCAAGCGGTTGATCCTTCCTTGTAAGTCATGTAAGCGGTACTACGATCTTCGAAAAACCTTCAATAAATCTCCGGTAATAGCCTGCTAATCCAACAAAACTTCTGATATCTGTCTCAGTCTTCGGCTGTCCTCATCTTAACACCGCTTCAATCTCGGTTGGATCCACAGCCATACCGTCTCTGGTGATCACATGTCCGAGAAAATTCACCTCTTCAAGCCAGAATTCACACTTAGACCGGTGAGCATAAGACTGCTCCTCTCGTAGTATCTGCAGTACTTGGCGTAAATGCTCTTCGTGCTCTCCTCTGCTCCTCGAATAGACCAAGATGTCGTCCGTAGATACCGTCGTGAACTGGTACATTCTTCAACTCGGTCGCTTGGTAACTTCTATACTAGCGAGGGAATAAGAAATCCTGAGCTCTCTCTCTTACAAGAATCTTCGATAGAATTAATAGAAAGGTATGTGAAGACTCCAAAATTAGGAAAACTACAATTTTTAGGCACAGTCCCGAAGGATATGGTAATTCGAAAACCAATCCGACCCTAGAATAATGGTAAGACTTTTAAAGATACGCGACTCAAATTGACAAGGACTTTCTATACTCAACAATTACTACACAACGAAGTCATGCAATGTTAGAACTAGGGTCTTAGCAGTTGAAGTAACCACTACTAAGTCGAAAAATAATACAGTCAAAAGAAATTTTTAAACCAGCTCACACAATCCAAGGAATTAATATAATGTGCGGCATTAGAATCGAATATTATGGATAGAGAGTTACCCTCCATTCCGTAATTCCACTGGCTCAGATCATCCGATTGCTCTGCTTCTCTGCCGCCCATACAGAAGACTCTTCCCGAGGTAGTCAGACGCTTTCCCTTCACTCTTGCCGCGCTCACTCTCGGTTCCGCCTTTGGAGCTTTGCAGTCCTTGACAAAATGTCCCAGTTTGTTGCAGTTGAAACACACTGGGTCCTTCGCATCTTGATCGTTAGCAAGATGTCCGGTCTTCATAGCGATAGCAAAGTTGTCCATGTCTAATCTGCTTTCCACCACTTGAATTCTGGGCCATAGGGCGATACTGCCCCTGATTGTTTCCCTGAGGTCTTTTGTAAGGTTTCTCTTGCCGTTTCTCTTTCTAACCATTCCTCTGTCCTTGATTCTGCTATCTGATAGGCCCGCCTGCACCATCCTTTCTCTTGCGAGTCCTCACACCTTCCACCTCGATGCATCTATTGACCAACTCTTGAAAGTTTCGAATTCTCAGGGACACCACAGACTTCTGGATGTCGAACCTCAGTCCCCGCTAAAATCTATCGCTCAACCAATTCTGATCTGCCCGATCACGAAATGGACTGAAGTACCTCGAAAGTGACTCGAACTTTGCGGCATACTCTGATACCGTCATGTGGCCCTGATGTAAACGGAGGAATTCTTGCTCCTTTTCCATTCGTGCAGTCTCTGGAAAGTACTTCTCCAAAAATCTTCTGCGAAAGATTTCCCAGCTAATCTCCTGACGCTCAACCGTCAACAACAATCGCTTGACTTTCCACCAAGATTTCAAGATCTCCCAACAGCAAGTAAGACGCGTAATTCACCTTGACGTTCTCTGGACAGTGAAGTGCCTCAAAAATCTTCTCTATCTCCTGGATCCACATATCTGCCTTGTCCGGATTGGGTTCACCATAGAACCTTGGTGGATCGTGCTTACGAAAATCGGCCAGTCCTCTAGCCTCTGCATCCCTCTCGGCCCTCTGTTGTTGCTGCAGATTATGTTGGTTCATGGCCGCAGTCTGTTAAGCCATAGCAGCAGATTGTTGGGTCGCAGCAGCAGATTGTTGAGCCATAGCTGCTGCCATCTCTGTCATCGCTTGAATTGCCCTGTCCATAGTTGAGTTATCAGGTCCAAACGTACGGTTACTGCGAGGTGGCATTAGATTCCTACAAGGTTCAAAACCTGTCAGAATGTAACACCCTAATTCAATTTTTAAATCGAATCATTGCATTTAAAAACATTACGAAATATCATAAACTGAATAAATTAAAACTTGACAGTTACAAGTCATAATTCATACAAGGTACTTGTCTAACGGTTTAAGTACATAACTTAAGTCTCAAAATATAACCCCAAAGTCATGAGGATTACAAAATATAGGGTCCAATGACCCATATACAACACTTAGTTCAAACAACAAAGACTAGCTGCTAAGTAACTCCAGCTAGGGTCAATCCTCTCGCACCTGCTTATCTAAAACAATTAAACGAAAGGGGTGAGATTTAAGAAATCTCAGTGAGTCCTTCGCAGACCCCTCACCATCACATACCTCAATACGAATCAGTATAGACAAGGGTCAAATAGCATTTACATGACAGTTCACAAGTCACAAGCTCAATTCACAATACTGCATTTGAAATCTTGAAAGATAATACAAATGCAAACAAATGTCATAAAGACCACAATGAATGTTCCCCACTTGATCCAGCTCAAGTACAAAATGAGTAAAATCCGATTAAAAGGATAAAACCAAGGGGGCCCCCAACGGCACAGGTGATAGCTAATCACTTACAATGAGGGTGCAAATGAATTTGCAAACATTCCAATCACAATCAAATCAATCACAAAACAACAAGAAATAATGCATTGCTATATCACAATCATCATATTCAAGAATCATTCTTTACTCAATTAGTTATATAAAATATACATAAGGGTAATACCTATGCATACCAAACATATTAGCATGTTTCAGGGAGTCAAATGGTCCAAAACTAAGCATTTTAAGCCTAGGAAACAGATTGAAACATCGGCCTGGCCGTGCTGCATAACACGGCCGTGCCAGGCCTTCTGCAGAATTTCTGCAGCAGAGCATCAACTTCGGGAATTTTACTAACATATCAAACGAAGTCGGAATTGGGCAAACGACCACTCATTGGAAAGCTTAGGATGTCTAGTTTATGAATATAATTTTTATTTTGGAAGATAACCATCAGATTAGTGCATGTTTAACAAACAATCCACTGGTGTCAGAAAACAGGACAGCATTCATACCTGAACTTGTGAATTCTATATCTAATTCAATTCTTAACATTTTCAAGTGATTCTTGTGCCTAAAATGAAGCCCCTCATGTCTAGTTTACACAGAAACAAAAATAATTTCAATCCAAGGTCTATAGAGAGAGTTATACTCGAAATACCAGAGGCAGTCTTAACATGCATGTTCACTAGGTTGTAACCCAAACTTCTACTAAGTTCAACATCAAACCCTCACTCAAAAATCTCCATCTTAGACCAGCTAAGCCACATGCAAAGGGAAATAAAAACCCTAATGGGGGTCTTATTGGTTGCCCACCACCTAAAGGAGAAGAACTCACCAAATGTAGGAAGATGAGGTTGAAGCTTAAATAACTTTCTGGTTTCCCCTTCTCTAATTCGAGATTCCTTCTTCTACAAATATTAGGGCACTCAGCCTTCCTTGAAATGAAGAAATGACAGCTCCACTCCTCTTCCTCAACAAGATGTAGAGGAAACCTTCAGTTCCTAGCACCTTTAAGCTTCCTTCTTCCCTTCTCAAGCTCAAGCCCTAGCTCATCTCCTTCATCTTCTCTTCCTCTTCTTTTGTCCTTTGTTCAGAAAATTTAGTGTGAAGAGAGAAAATGAGGGATGGTGGCGAGACCTAGAGGGAATTAAGGGGCTGGACAAATGCTTTTACCATTATACCCTCACTCAAGTTCTAGTTTCACAACTTTCCCTACTAGTGACACCTCTAGTTTTATGATTCACACCTCAATATATACTACTCTATTAATTACTAAGCAAGCATTGGGATCCCAATTTAAGAAGCTAACTAATTAAATTAGGCAAATTAAGCAATTTAAGGAAATCATACAATTATGCAAATTATACAAATTAGGCAATTTTGGTGGAATGTTACACAGAACCTCATACTCAAGTGTTGTGCTATCACATGTTGCTTCAAATGAGAAACAATCCACACAATTTTAAGCAAAGCTGCTTCACTCATCAAACAACAACAAAGCAAACACGACTAGCTACCCGACAAAGCAAAACCCGACACGGTGACCAGCTTAGTTACCCAACACACAGTCCGGTTAGAACCGAACCGCTCTGATACCACTATTGTAACGACCCTTATCCGGAGCGCCACTAAACTAGAACAAACTCTAATTGCAAGGAAGTTTTCGAAATGATACTCTTGTGTCTTTTGGGAAATGCGGTAATTTTTTTTTCTTTTTAGAAACAAAGACAAGACCTTTTACAAAACACAGTCAAAGTATCAACAGCGTTTTTGAAACATGACGGAATTCTAAATGTAAAAGGACCATTACAACTGAACACAAATACATATACACAACTTCCAAAAGATTGCCAGTTGAATAATTTCACATATAGAAATAGTAAATAAATATGCATAAATAGGAATACACCTAAAGTATGAAGACCCTAACACGAGTAATCATACTTCTGAGATACTCCTGGCAGTTACCCACGCAGGGGAATGCTCCAAAAGTAAAAACCTGGACACCAAAACAACAGCTACCACAAAGGTCTAGCAAAACAGACAGACTGGTCACAAACCAAAACTATATACAAGGTAGACAGATGTCATCAATCAACCACTGCACATCACTACTCAAATCTTCTGACGGGTCCTCCTCAGTCTTCTGCATCAAGTCGTCTGCATCCTTGTCTGTCCACTCATGCGAAGGTCTCTAACACGCCTCCTATATATATATCCCAGCCGGGAGTGGGGCTTAACTCCAAGCCGAGTGAATCTCCATGCTCGGGAAGTCAAAGGCCACCTCCGACAATATCGTCATCGCCGGAATCTCCACCACGTCTGTCATCGTCTGGGTTACCGTCATTAATTGAAGGAACCATGGGCAAGGGTCAACTTCTTAAAATACACCAGATAATCCAAAATAGCATGATATAATATAACGCAGAATAACAGAACACACCATTTCGTAAGAATACATCAATGCCTACAAATGCAACTACACACCACTATAGAACAAGAGATAACAAGGTACACAAACGCCCTATAATGCAACTCACGACACTCTCCCATCACACTTTACAATTCCGGAAATAACGCCGAACAAGCTGCTTAAAACCAGCCGTAGCTTTGGGGACCCTATCACCCAAGCCATAGCATTAGGGGACCCTATCACCCTTGGTTATTCAGGTCGAGTTAAAAAAACAACATGACAGTGAACTAAGCAGTCGAACACCCGCCGTAGCTTTGGGGACCCTATCACCCAAGCCGTAGCTTTAGGGGACCCTATCACCCTAGGTGGTTCGGTTCCGAACATCGGCCATAATTTTGGGGACCCTATCACCCAAGTCATAGCTTCAGGGGACCCCATCACCCTTGATTATTCGGGTTGAAGTTCAAAAACGTCACGACGACTCCAACGACTTCGACAACACCTTAACCACCCCAATGAATCAACCAACGCATATGATAATTCAAAGAGTGGTACGCAAGATTATTCGACCGCATATCAAATAATAAGAGCATGCTTAATATGAAGAAACGCAATTCAACAACTTAAGCAATAAAAGCAGTTTGCATGGTGAAACGCAATTCAACAAGCAATAAGCAATTCGCAGTATGCATTCAATCTCATATTAAATAATTGCACATCTCAACAATCAATCATAGAATCCATCCCTCTGCAACTCGATGGAGTTGCCAGAGAGGCAATCAAACAAGTGTGGGGGGTTGGGGACAGTTGCCGACCACTTGCAGACAAGCCCACTAAATAATTATAATATCACAAGGCAGTAAAACGAATGGATACAAGACCCTCACTTCGAACCTGAGGTTCTCAGACTTCTTCGCGTACATACTTGAGATTAAATTCCTATCGTATCTAAAAGTTGCGCTTACACAAAGGCATACAAAAATAAAAGCGTACAATTATCTAGAAGTGCCCTTACCAAAGTTGTTTCCTAGAATGGTACCGCACGCCTCGGGTCCACGTCGAACGATCTCGGAATTCGTAACTCCTATCACCACAAGGTAAGCTTAGCACACTTCTATAAACTACACTTAAAACCTTGGGCTCTCAAAACCTAACCCTTTCTAACCAAATCATTCACTAAAGAATTTAGTTCTAACTACTAGAAAACAAATAAGGGTTTTGAACCAAAAATCACTTTTCTTGGAAATTAAATAACACATAACACTTTAACTTAAGAAAATGCTAACTTTTAAAGAACCCTTTTTCTTGAAACCTTAAGCATAACACATAATCAATTAATCACTTTGCATAAAGTTTCTAAGGCCTAAACATAACACATTCAAGCATTACATACAAGTTCACAAATAAAATCTTCCTTTCACACCCTTTAAAGGCCTCTCGGCCACAACTCCCTTTTTCTATAAAAATTTTGCAAAAAATCCTTTTCATTACTACTAACATTTTCAAGCCATTCAACCATATTTAAAGGCAACAAATATCAATTCTTATCTAGACATAATTCACACACATTTGAAACATGTTGTAAGACATTTCCTAAATCAATTTTCATTCCAAAACTCAATTCTTATAGCCATTAAATTCACCAAACATGTTATACATCAATCAACACATGAGCCAACCATTTAAACTAAATTACTAAGTTCCCAAAAACTCATTTTCAACTTTTTCAAGAATAGGTTTTTCCCAAAATTTCTTTCAATCAACCAAACCCCAATTTCAAGAATCCAAAAGCATTTAACACATTTCCCTTATCATGCTAAAAGTCATGTTCATGCCAAACTAAAATTTAAAGAACAACCAATTCATGCTCCACATGTCAATCTAGTCCTCCATAAACTAGTTTTTGCATAAAACATAACCTTCAATCAAACTAGCTCATGCATACAATTTCTAATAACCTTAAAAATAATTCTAATCACTTTATTAAACATTTAACACATAATTACACATCACGCCCTCATGTTCTCATAGTTCAAGAATTGAAAAAATACTAGAACTATCATGTTACACATAATTAATTTAAAACAACAACTACAATCACCACATATTCAATCCCAATAACACAATTAAGCATGTAATTAGTTGATTCCTCAAGGATCACACCATTTCCCTCTTTTTTCACACTTAGGGTTTTCACCCTCAAGTACCAAAGAGAGATTAGAGATGTTCATCTCCTCATATTCATCATCAACTACCCAATCAACATCACAAATCAACAATATCAATTAAACTAAAACAACAATTTAAACAACACCAAGGGGGGAGGGTTTGAGCGCTGTTTTGGCTTCATTTTGGGGTGGAAAAATTCTGTTTTTCTCCTCATATAAATGCTAGGAAGAGTAGCTAAGACAAAGGAGAGAATCACCTAGCAAGAAGTCAAGTTTTGGATGGCGTCCTAAAATCAGAAACTTGGGGGGAGAAAATTTAATTTTTCTCTTACCCAAATGATGTAGATGATGAAGAACTATGTTGAGGTGATGATCTAGAACAAGTTTGATGAGGAAATTTAGCTCAAAAACTCAATGGAGGTGGAGGTAGCTTCAATGGAGCTTGTCTTGCTCAAGGAGAGAAAGAAGAAGAAGATGAGGGCTTTTTGGGAGGAAGGTGGCGTGAAAATGGGGCTGAAGTGGGGGGTCTCTCCCTTCATCATTCTTAAATAATCTTATTTAATAAAACTAGCATTAAAAAAATAGATTTAAGTTATAGCTTTTAAATTAAAACCACACACATGTGACACTTAATTACTTTTAGATATGCTAATCCCATCACTCACTCTAACCCATCTAATCTCACTTCTCTCAAGGTTAGCCTCTAATCTAGAGTCTTAAGATTTAAAAACAATGCGACGAGAAACCGAAAAACCGAATTATTTCTCGCCGGAAAAATCCCGAAAAATTAATTCGCGAGGAATTAATTCTTCGCATGATAATATTATTTCATAAATAATAAAAATAACAACAATCACTCCAAAATAGTCTCAACAAGTTACGATTCTATTTTCATCGAAATCGGAGTTCATTTAAAATTTTATCTGCGGCGAAACTGCCCAGCGATTCGAAACGCGACGAAACTTCGTTAGAAATTTTCGACGATATTCGAACCGTGAATTAATATAAAATATTAATTCTCAAGTATAGTTTGATCTTGATTTAATTAATTCACTTACTTAGAGAACAAGAAATTGCTTTATTATAGCATAATTACGACAAAGTACACTAAATAGCGCTAATTAACGCATCGTAAAAATACGCGTGTTACACCCGTCTTCGAGGCTATGATCGTAAGAACATTCTCTTCATTCCTCTTGATTTCTTTTCTATTTTTATGGATCAAAATTCGTGACCCTCACTGTTCTATAGTTTTTGCTCTCTTAGAGTTTCTTCCTCTCTTTTCTAATTGTTGAACTTGGAGTTGTTGGATACCACAAGGCTTGAAATAGCAAAGGACTCAATCTCGAATCCTCTAGGACACTTTTGGAGGTTGTGACTATCATAAGGTATGGGGGTTGGATGATCTCTTGGAAAGACGCTTATGGCTTCAAATAATATGTTAGGGATGTCCCATGATCCGTATGCCTTGTGGGGCAAAGCTATTGTTGTGTAATCCTTGCAAGAGCATGGATTTGGATGTCTATGGTTTATGTTTTAATTTAATTGGAGGCCCCTGTATGAGCAAGGAGCCATAAGAGTTGTCAATTAACATGTGTAAATGGATTAAAGTATGTTTATCATTTAAAGGTTGATGCTTTATGTGTTGTTGTTGGAAAAGGAATGGTTTAAGATAATTAGTATTGTTTGCATTGTTTAATGGCATAAGATTTTGAATATTGATTAGATGTCTTTAAGCCTAGAGTTAAATTAGAATTGATGACTAGCATGTTTTAGTAGATTAATGCATGTTTAATAACAAAAGGTTGATGCTTTATGTGCTTTGGAATAACCTTGGATCATTAGTTATAGTTGTATTGTTTAATAACATGAATTATGGTAAGAAGTTGCTATCTTGACAATTTAGTTAAGAATTCTCATGTTTGGAATTAATTTAGTATTGATAAATAGCATGTCTTAGTAAATTGGTGTATGTGTAATAACAAAAGGCTTGTGCTTTACGTGTGTTTATTAGCATGAGTATGATCTAAGATTATTGGTTCTATTTAATTGTAAAGAAGCATGATTCATATGTTTTAATTGTGTTTTAATGCTTGGCTAAGAGTTCTCATATTTTAGAATTAATTTTGGGTTGTTAACTAGTGTTCTTATATGGCTATATGTACAACTGATGCTGGTTGATTGTGTTGGAAGTGTTGATGTAGTAAAAGCATGATGTAGGACTCAATAACATTGTGACGATTATGTAAATGTATGATACGTGTATTTTAGTTACTATTTTAATTGTTAAGTATGTGCTCATATGCTTAGGATTAATTTAGAGTTAATAAATGTTATGTATGTAATGCCTTGATGATTGGATAGTAGAAGAGCATGATTGGTATGAATTGGTGTTCTTGATGATTGGATACCATGAGTTAGAACTCGTAACTAATATTTTGTGGCTTTAGACTTGATGCATAATTGTTGGGATTTGTTGTGGTTAGATATAGATGTTTATAAGTGACTATGTATGTACTAAGTGTTGGTGTGCTCATAGATGTAAATTTAACATATGTGTGTAGAGTTTGAGTTCATTGTAATAATCTAAAATGCATGATAATGAGTTCTGCTCATTGTTTTGGAATTGATAGTATGGCTAGAATTAAGGATAGTATAGTGAGAATGCATGCTAATATGGGAATCAGGATTTGAACTCTAACCGTGTTAAATAATATATTCGAAATTAGAATTGAATGAAAAGGTCATAACGAACTATAGACTTGTTTTAGATACTGAAATTGGTAAAAGAATGACGGACTAAATGGATTAAGTGAAGTAGTTGTGAGCTAAGAGGCTAAAAAGAAGATAAGAGATATATATGAATTACTTGGAATAAATGTGGAACCATTAAAGACTAAGGGCATGAATGGAATCAAGGATAAATGAGTAGAAACCTTAAGGATCAGTTGGTAGTTGCCCCGGACCTTGAATTAGATGTGGGACTACTTAGGAAGGGTCCCCAATGCGCGAATTGCTAAAAAAACTGGGTTATTGCAGTTCTGCAGATTCTGTGAATCTATTCACTGCTGTGTGAATCGATTCACATACTTCGCTATCTCTGTGAATCAAAGCTCTGAATCGATTCACAGAAATCCAATTCGATTCACAGAATGCTGTTTTGGCCTTGAATCGATTCATAGGGCTCCTGAATCGATTCACACCCCTGTTTTATGATAATTTGATATTTAAAATGACTTGTAAGTGTTAGTTAAGGGTAGTAACCACCTAGGCTTATTGAATGTTGAATGTTTGACTTGTTCGAAGGGATTACCTGCTAGTAACCCCATGTTTGATGTTGGTCACAAGTTGCGTCCAAGTATGGTGTATGTTGATTTGTCTCGTTGATTGTTGTTTGTGTATGTTGATTTGTCTTGTTGATTGTTGTTTATCGGTCACGGGTTTGTGACCAATTGGTAGATTGCTATCCAACGGTTTTTGTTGATACCGTGCATTTGTAAGACTCATTGCCGGTTTGTTATACAGTAGATCCTGTTGTTCGTAGTCATACGGGTGTAGACTTCACGTTTCGACGGCGGCACTCGTCAACGTTGCACTGACGGGGGAACCACGTGGCCTGATGGTATCGGTTGAAATATGATGAGTTACGATGATGGCACTCGTCAAAGGTGCACTGACGGGAGAATCCCACGGCTCAACGACGTTAGTATGGATGTTGGGGACGCTCACATTTGCCCACCCGGACAAGGTAAAGGATCCTAAGGTTAAGTTGAATAGTTGTAGATTCGCGTTAGCAGGTTGCCGATGTAGGATTGTGACTAGTTACATAGTATTGGTTGGATTGTTGTATGCCTGTTGTTATACTCGTAACATGTTGAACCTAAGGTTATGTTGAATAAGTTGTAGGTCCGCGTTAGCTAGTTGCTGACTAAGGATTGCCGACTGTTTGATGATACACGACGACTTATCTTCGAGACTTGTTTGACCGTGATTGAAATGTTGTTTGACTATTGATGCAACATATTATTTTGCATGTGCCGTTGTCTTTTCATTTGAGTATGATTCCTCACCCCTTGTGTTTTGTGGCTATTTGTGCACCCCGTGTACGAGTTGACAATGAGTTTGTAGGTGATGACGTGGACGTGGACGCAGAGGAGTAGACTATGTGCTGCTGCTTAGCTTATGAGTTATTTACGTATTATATTGATATTATTTACCGATGTAAAACAAAGGGTCAAGCTCTGAGACATGTGACATCGGGTTGTTGGGTTTAATTCCATAAATTGTTTTTATTCCGCAAATGAGTTATGTTGATGTGAAACTTCCACTCCGTGAAAGATTTTTGTAAAACCACATTTTTATCTTATTCGCATACGTTTTTATGCATTTATTGTACGACGGGGTAGAGGGTGTCACACATTCACCATAGCATTGCATTGCATCCAGTGCGCAAGATTAGGGGAATCAGTCTCAGGGTTTTGATCCATCAATGAATCCCATCTTGTCTTGGCATAGAGGGCATTGCTCATATCCACAACCCATTCTCCATAATTCCCATCATTCAAAGACTCACTAACAAAAACTTGGCCTGGATGATCAAATGGATGAAGGTAATATGGCGACATTGCATCAATATCGAAGCCATTGGTTTTGGCCTTTGAAACGGATTTTGGGGAGTCATCACCATTGCTGCTTGGAGATGAAGATTTGGGGTCGGAATCCACCATTTTGACAGAATTACAGTATCACAGAATCTCTTAGTGTAACGACCCGCTTCCGGACCGCTACCGAGCTCAATACACCGAGCTCAAGTTACCGAGCTCAACACACCGAGCTCGAGTTACCCTATATGCGATGCGTTTTAAAACGGTACTCTTGTGCCTTATAAAAATTTACGGTATATTTTTTTTTCTTCTAAGACCAGCTCGTGCACATCAGAGTAATTACAGCTTTTTGAA
The DNA here is from genome assembly GCA_037113605.1 of Calophaca sinica. Taxonomy (NCBI): domain Eukaryota; kingdom Viridiplantae; phylum Streptophyta; class Magnoliopsida; order Fabales; family Fabaceae; genus Calophaca; species Calophaca sinica. Next base: position 62,832,192 of record CM073733.1, read on the forward strand.
ACATGGTGCAACTAAGACACAAGATTTAAGTCCTAAATGACAACACGCAGGTATAACAAGTACATGCTTATATATACAAGATATAAAAAGTGCATACAAAACGACAGAGTAATAATGTACAAAGAAAATACACCTAAGGTATGACGACTTCAAGAGAGCAATCATACCCTGGGGGTACTTCCGGCAGACACCCACGCAGGGGGCTGCTCCAAAAGTAAAACCGCCAGTCTACCCCGTAATAACAAAACATAACCGGCCCAACTGGTCACAACCACTATACACAAAAACAAAGACAAAGCAAATCACGACAAGTAGAGGTCGTCGCCCTGATCCTCGTCGAGCTCCTCCTCGCCATCATCTGCTGTCGAGTTCCCTGCACCCTCGACATCGCCTGGGTAACCATCATGGATTGAAGGTACCACGGGAAAGGGTCAACTTCTCAACAATTCAAGATAAACACGGCATAAAGAAATAAGCAACACAACAATGTTTATCAATCACCAAACGTGACTCGACCTTCTCACTCTAGACTCGACTCAACTCGCGATCCATTTTCTCTCGACTCGACCATTATTCCGGAAAGCAGACGCAGATCCATCAACTGACATACCAGCCGTAGCCTTGGGATCTTTCGCTTCTCCCTAGATATGCAGTACCCGGTTCCTACGCTGCGACGTCTAGTCAATCTCCCGTAAACAAAGGGGACCTAGCACCCTCAGTTATCCGGGTCACGGCTCAAAAACGTCATAACGACTCGCCTAGCTCGCTCACTCGATGAACAGCTCTCCGCTTACAATATTCAAAGAGTTATACACAAGATATTCAACCGCATGTCAAATAAAAAGAGCAAGCTCGACATGAAGAAACGCAATTCATGGCATATATTCAATCTCATATCAAATAATGCATAACTCAATCATATCACAACATTACATGCTCGACAAGCAAATCAAGGAATCCATACATAGTAATATAACAATAAAAATCCTAGAATGTCTAGAAGTGCCCTTACCGAACTCCAAGCTACGCGTCTACGCTGTCCTCAATCGAGCTCGACAACGACCTCGACACGTACCGTCCTCAATCGACCTCGACACGTACGCTTCTCGATCTGGATCCCACTGCTCCCACGTCCTCGGGTTCGCGCTCCCGTACACCTCGATTCGGAAATCACACGATCTCGGGAATCAGACTTCCTAATACAAGCACAACTTAGTTCCATCTATGGGTTCTAATAGCACTTAGCTCTCATTACCCCAATCTTAACTACAACCCAAGTAAATATTAAAACTCCTTTTCTGTAATAATTTTATTAAAACATCTTTCATACATATCATCAGTCAAAGCCATTTTTCCTAAGTATTAACTCAAGCTTAAAATCAAGTAGCATATTAAGCACAAATTAATCAAAATCTAAGTTTATGTTTTCTGAAAAATATTTTCATCATGAAGAAGAAAACCTATGAATACGACATGATTTGGAAGCATAAAAACTAGCTAAAATGGAGAGAAGAAGTGGCGCTAACAGTAACATGAAGGAAGAGGAAATTCTGTTTTTCATACCTCAAATGATGATCGAGGTGGTGATATATGTCGAGAAGATGATGAGGAACAAGATTGATGAAGAAAGTTTATGCAGAAGCTCGATAAAACTCAAGGTTCTTCGATGGAAGTTTTTGGAGAGGAAGAGGAAACTCAGAGAAGAAGGAAGAAGAAAAGAGAAAGTGAGGGTTGTGAGGGGCTGATCGATATACAGCTGGTAAAGAACCATTTAAAAGATATTTTTCTTTTTCAAAAGAAAACACAAATAAGTGACGTGTAACTACTGTTATGAGATGCTAATCCCATCAATCATTCTACCCATCTAATCTCTCCTCTCTCATGATTACCCTCTAATCTATAGGTTAAAGATCTACAAACACAGCGACGAGGACTGCAACCGATAATATAAATATTACAAACAATAGAATCATCAACGCTAAATAACGTTCGTAAAATACGAGTTACAGTCTCGACACGAGGTCGATCAGGGGCTTGTGCAAGCGCACAAGGCTCCAACACGAGTTCGTGCACGCGGCCTCCTCTGTTCGACACGCGACCTTCTCAGCTCGGTACGCGACCTCATCAGCTCGACACGCGATCTGGCACGGAATCTCGACACGAGGTCTTAATACGAGGTCGATCTCGTCCTCAGGTGTTACACTTAGGATCTTTAGCTCTTTGATACCATGAAGAAATCAACATTTCTGAATAATACTTCTCATTGAATTGAATTTAGAGAGTACAAAATGAATAAGACTAACTAGTATTTATACAAAAGTAAAAGAAACTAACTAGGGAACAATCTATTATGAGAGGTAATAGATTTAACAAACTCAACAACTATAACAAACTAACTGCTAAGATTAACTTACTTAACAAACTTAACTAACTACTATATAAAGAATGTATACAAGGAATTCATCACATGCTAGATATAACTCAGAATAATGTCAGCAAATAATTAAGAATAGCTATATCGAACAATCACAATATATGTACACATCTCACTCACAACATATGCAAAATGAGGCTACACATGCATGAGCCAAGTATTGTTACTCCATGGAGAGACTTTACTCAATTTTTCATGGGAGATGAGAGCGATAAATCGTGTTTTGTATCAACAATTATAATCACAATGTGAAAAACCGTAGTCATAATGGGTGCCAAGTAGCTCGCCAAATCACGTCTCAGCAATCTAGAGAAAGATAGTGGTCAGTTCACCACGAGCTACCGAGTTGCGCAGGGTATTCCAACTCAAGGATGATACCCTTTGGCCATTTGTCGAATTTCATATTGTATCTAGGCCCGAAGGTTCAACAAAACTCCACCAACCAAACTCACACTCACACTAAGGTGTACTCGCTCTATAGGATTTCTTCATCCAAGACACTTTTACGACATGGATGATAACACATTCACAACTAAACATCACAACGGTGGACAATCAATTCCACTCCTATTCCTATATAGTCCTTTAGTATTCCCTCCGACCTAAAAAACTTTGGTTCATACCACTAAGGGTTAGGAATGCATTGCGGAGCAGATCTTAAAGCTCCCATACAACTTTGGAAGGAGCCGCTTTCAAGAAGATCTCACTAGGACAGGATAGGCGTGGGAGATGATCAAAATCTTCAAAAGATACATCCTCACTTTTGGTTGGGCAAGCCGCAAGTCAACTATCACCGTTGATTCGATAGCCCACCGTAAAACAGACCTACATAAAGATACAATCTCTAACAAAGGGTCTCTCAAACTTATCTCTATCTTTGATGCTTAACTCTCCGAGATGGTCGCGAATTGAACGCGTTAGTGTAATCGACAGATGCAATATACCATCATGGATTGAACACTCAATAAATTCTCTCATTAACTTGAGCTTCAGAGTACCTTTGAAGGAACCCATCACCACGCTTTGCTGTAAACCACTTTAGAGAGAATGCAACATCCACATAGCTTGAACCCAACTCTAGAATGGATTTTGGACGCTGCTGGTTACAAACGATTAATTTAATAACCATTTGGTATCTTTTTATAGAATATGAGAAAACTATACTCTCTACCCCTAAAAAGAATTTTGTGTTACACACTACTCCCTTTTTATATCAAAATCTATCCACTATGTTGAAAAGCAAACATGTATTACACTTTAGTCCAATTTATTACAAAAATGATATATGAACACCAAAATGGGACACCTGTACAGACGATACCGTATCTCCGTACAGGTTTTTTTTAAACTAATATTTTTATTTTTATTTATTTTAAAGAATTTTTGTTTGGTTAACAGAATTGATATTACTAGTCAATACAGTATTGGAAGTGGTTAATGGGTGCGAGTGCAACATAATTTGTGGCATCAAAGTAGCCATTAACTGGTTAGTGAACTGTATTAACCACTTAGTTGCACAGTATTAACCACTTTTATAATGATTTGTAAAAGAATTATTAAAGGTGGTGAATGACACTTGGCTAACCGGATTGATATTACCGGTTAACACAGTGTTAAAAGATGTTAATGGGTGCAAGTGCAATTTGTGGCATCAGATTAGTCATTAACAAGTTAGTGAACTGTATTAACCACTTAGTTGCACAACATTAACCACTTTCGTAATGATTTGTAAAAGAGTTATTAAAGGTGGTGAATGACACTTGGTTAACAAGGTTGATATTAGTGGTTAATACAGTGTTGGAAGTGGTTAATGGATACAAGTAAAATTTGGCATCAGAGTAGCCCATTAACCAGTTAGAGAACTATATTAACCCCTTATTTACACCAGATTAACCACTTTTATAATAATTAATTTTTGAAAAAAATAGTTTTTTAAAAGGAAAAAAAAAGAGTTTTGTCCGTACATGTACGAACATACGGTGTCCCCCAAAAGGGGTGTTGAAATAGCGTGACCCAATTTATTATAATCAAACTTTTTATGTATATTTTTTCTTTATTTTTTTTTCCTACTATTAGTAACATATAATTTTAAGGCTTAAATATGTTTTTAGTCCCTCAAATTAGGAAAAAGTTTGGTTTTAGTCTCTCAAAAAAAATTTCATCTGCTTTTGGTCCCTTTAGTTTGAAAATGTGTCACATTCAATCCCTGCGAGTTTGGTTTTAGTCCCTCAAAAATATTTCGTCTGCTTTTGGTTCCCTTAGTTTGGAAATGTGTCACATTTAGTCCTGCGTCTGTTTTCGTCTGTTTTTCAACTGATGTTGCTGGGAATAATAACATCGAACCTGGTGTTAGAGAAGTTGTAGAGAGAGAGAGAGAAATGAGGTACTAAAACCAAACCAAAAGCAGGGACTAAAAAGTAAACAAAAACGGTCGCAAGGACTAAATGTGACACATTTCCAAAACTAAGGGGACCAAAAGCAGACGAAAATTTTTTGAGGGACTAAAACCAAACTCTCAAAGACTAAATGTGACACATTTCCAAACTAAAGGGACTAAAAGCAAACGAAATTTTTTTGATGGATTAAAACCAAATTTTTCCCTAATTTGAGGGACTAAAAACATATTTAAACCTAATTTTAAACTCCTACTATCAACTACGAATTTAAAGTTGATAAAAAGGGTGTTGAAAACTTCATTTTATTTTTTGAAGTCATAAAATTAATAATAAAGTATTAAAAATTAGTATTTAGTAACATTGAAAGTTACAAAAAAATTATTGAAATGACGTTGAAAGTCATTCATTACCATTAAAATGTTCTTTTATCTAAAAATAGACTAAAATATAATACATATTTACTTTAAGGAGATGAGAATATATATTTTAACATAAGAGATAGTAATAAAAACTTTCAAGCATTTCTCAATGGAGGGAATATAATCTACTCATGGATAGTAGTAACAAAAACTTTTAACAATTAAAGTAATAACGACTTTGCTCCCAACAAATTAAAATACAAATTTCCATGCTTTTTAATGATAATATTCGGATTAATTTAATCCTATATCCTTTTTTTTTAGGGAAAAAGAGGGGCCCCGGGGGGTTTACATAAAATTTTTGTTCATATAGAAACTTACTAATCTATCCACATATTACATTATCGGCTAAATTGCACATTTGGTCCTCTATGTTTATTTTAGTTTTCAATTTGATCCTCTACGTTTTATTTCTTTCGTTTTAGCCCTCTATGTTTATTTTAATTGGTCCTCCATGTTTCAAATATTACATCAATTTGGTCCTTTCCGTAGGTAAAAGTCCAACTGTCCGTAGGTAAAAGTCTATTTTTTTATGTTTGATTTTCGAAAATGGACTTTTACTTATGGACAGTTAGCTTTTACCTACGGAAATGACCAAATTGAAAACGTAAATAAACATAGTGGACCAAAATGAAAGAAATAAAACGTAGAGGACCAAATTGAAAACTAAAATAAACATAGAGAACTAAATGTGTAATTTAGCCTAAATTATTTGTGTACATATTTAAATGATTCTTGTAAATCAGAGGTTCCGACAATTCCTGTCAACTGGTTTGTGGTTATATTTGAAGGTACTAAATAAAAAGCAGTTATATAACTGTAATAGAGGATTGGCCTCGGTCACAATCCATAATGATTAAACACTTCAACCTCTGACCTCAATTCACAATACGTCCATTGTTCAAAAAAAAAAAAAAAAAAGGAATAAACGAAAGAGAAAAGTGATTCTTACCAGCATTTTTAGTACACGAGCGCATTACTAGCTTAGTCCCTGAAATTGTAGGGATTGGGCAATTTGATACCCTGAAATTATCAATATCCCAAAATAATTTTTATAAAATTTAAAATCCTCAATCACATTAATCTTTTTGAGTGCGTCAATTTAGTTCTTGAAATTGTGTCGAATGGACTATTGTAATCGAGAATTTTTTATTTCAGTGATCAATTTGAAATTTCATTAATCTTAAGGACCAAATTTTCTGACCCCGACAATTTTAGAATTTTAGAAACTAAAATGGTGAGATACACTCACCACTTAGAAACTTGTCAATTCCCTGTTCAGAAAGGTTTTTATCAGCATTTCCCGGATAAGGAACTAGCACACACAGACACAGAGAGACAGAAGGATAGAGCAAAACACAGTGGCGCCATACCATCTGAATGAAAAGTGAATCCCACTGTAACACCAAACCCTTTCTTCAATGCCAATAGTCATCATATCTGACATAACCCATACTACACAACAAGTAAACCAATATAAAAAAGAAAGAAAAGAACCCACAAAACCAACCCCATGCATGAATATAATTTCAATACAAACAAGAATTAACCATTTCTTATTCTGTCCAGCCGGTCAACACTCTTCCTTGCTTTCTCTAATTGATGATCAACGCTTTTTCGAGACTTCTCATGGCAATCGACACTTCTCCGAGATCTCTCCTTATGATCAAAAGACATTCTCAATTTCTCCAACATATCACCATTATTAGACGAGTTTTTCAGCTTCTCTGGCCTGTCTGTGCTCTTCCTTGGCTTTTCCCTACAATCGGTGCTCTTTCTACTCACTTCGAAAATATCCGTACTCTTTCGAGGCTGCTCGAACTGGTCTGTACTCCTTCGGAAACTGAATCGTTGTGATGGAGACTTCTCAACTGTTGTTATGAACTTCTTCAGATGTCTGATGTACTCAGGAAAGAGCTCCAAATCACAGTGGTTGCCTCCTTTGAGCCATAGTGGTTCATACTTGTCTTTGCAAAGTTCCCAGAGTTGCTTACCGTGGGAACAATCTACAACTTCATCTGAAGTACCCTACACAGTGACATGAAGGATATAATGGGTAACTGCAATTGTAAGATTTTTAAAAGATGGGTTAATTACGTTTTTCATCCTCAAAAATTAGCGAATATTTGGTTTTAGTCTCCAAAGTTTAAAAAGCATCTACTTCATCCCCCATTTTTTGAAATGTACTGCAATTGGTCATCGTTGTTTTGTTTTGGTCTCTATAATATTATTTTTTCTTGTTGTAGTCCTTGTAATCCCTGTTTGATAGAGACTCAAACGAAAAAATAAGAGATCCTATAGGAACTAAAATGAGAAAAAAAAATTATGTTATAGAGAGTGAATCAAAACATCGAGGACCAATTGTAACACATTCCAGAAAATTGGCGACGAAAAAGATACTTTTTAACCCTTAAAAGATTTACTATTATGTAAATATTTTGACCAACTATCCATTGTAGCTTGAACTTCAAATGCTCTTATGACCCTAACTGCATGGCAACATATTCCAAAATCTTATACTTTTGTGTATTGAACTCAGCTTATCCATTTTGGTTAAATAACATAGCAGGGAAGTAGTGTAATGAAGGACAGGTGAAGAAAAGTCTGAAAGATTGAAGGTATTTAATTCACAGGAGTAACACTGATATGGTCTGAGATCAAGCAAATATTTTAATCATGAGAAATTATATACAAGAAGATTCCCCAAAAAGGATGTTCTTGCCTGCATGGCAAACATAGACACAATCTCTAATGGCTGCATGGAACACAGTTATAGACCATAAACAAGTAGATATACATTTACGTCGCAAGAAGATTACAAAACCATCAGCATTTTGACTGCAATTGTTGCTTTCAAATTTACAATTATACTCTCCAAAAAGGAAAAAGTGGGGCATCAGATGCACAAAATTATACTCTTTTCCTGAATAAATTTATCTCTATAGAGTAGTTTGTGACTTGTCAATCATAAAGTTAATAGCCTTCCATCCATAGACATGAGACACACAAAATATCATTCATTAAAGATTTAAGTGGATTATGATAAGCACCAAGCACTTGGGGAACCCTCCCTTAAAAGCTAGCTATTAAGGGGGAAGAACCAAGCCACTTAAATACTCTACCGAGCATCCCATACTACTCAATGTGGGACTTAGCACCTCTTGATACCCAAGTCCCTATCATAGCACTACCCCTGAGAGCCGACGTCCTCGGCGGCAGCACTCCACGACACTTCAATTGGTGACACTTCACTCAACTTCCTCGTTGGTCAGAACCCTCCACCGGTCAGAACCCTCCGTTGGTAGCCTTTTCTAGGACACCGTCAACTAGCTTTGATACCAATTGATAAGCACCAAGCACTTGGGGAACCCTCCCTTAAAAGCTAGCTATTAAGGGGGAAGAACTAAGCCACTTAAATACTCCATCGAGCATCCCACACTACTCAATGTGGGACTTAGGCACCCCATAATACCCAAGTCCCTATCAGATTATTCATATAATATTAAATTATACGTGCATTTTTTAGAGTAATCTATCCTTCTTTCACATTTCTGAATTCTCAAAGCATAAATAAGGTGCTTGGCATACAGATGTCTAACTGAACTTTTTGTCCCAAATATTCAAAATGAAAAATGTTTTTAAAAATTCAAGGATTAGTACCAAAAACAAAAAAATAGAAGGGAAACTAGACCAAGTGTGTCAAGGAAAAAAGGAAAATGACAGAAGAAAAAAAGATGTCAATCATGTATTCTAGACAAAATATAGCAAACTAATCCAGAAGAATGCAACTAAATTACAGACACAGTTACATAGCATAATAAATATATTTGAAGCATACTTACATGAATTATGAGAACTGGACAATTGACTAGTGGAATTTTGTCGATATTCTGCATATATCAAAACAAAGCAGCATCTCATTAGATTAAGGAATTCATGAATATGAATAGAAATGAAAACGATACACTACCTTATATATGTCAAACCAGTAAGTACGCTTTACTGGATACATGACCCTTAAGCCAGAAAGTATCGGACTGTGAAGAACAACAGCTCTTAATTGAGGCAACCTAGCTGCAAGATCCAAAGTTGGACCACTTCCAACAGATTGTCCATAAAGGATTATATCTTCCTGCTTGGCACCATAACTTTCTTCTAGACACTTGTATGCAGCCTCAATATCTGAATATGTATTCTGCTCACTTGGCTACGCTTCACGCAAAAATAATGTTCATCAGTGTGGAAGTTTATTACTCTACCACCATCCAAACTTTATGCATGATGATGCAACATGAACATGCAATTCATATTGTTATTAAAACACAAACCTTCCCCGATGACTGCCCGTACCCAGAATAGTCATACCTGCACAAAATTATAGATTAGCGTGAGAAAAACTACCATTCTGTACTCCTTTGAGGTTGAGCTCAATTCACAATATACTCTAATCAAAACCCCTACAGATAAAGCATGCATTCTTCCAGAATTTTTCTTCACAAAGGGTGGTCAAGTTTCATCAACGAATTAGATCAATTTCACCAAGCAATAACCCTCTTCTGTTGCCCTATGATCATGAACTAGAAGAGAGAACAAAAAATAATCATGCCCTTGAAAGATTAAGAACAAGATTAACCAGTATCCTAAGTGTTACAAAACATGAAAATAGCACAAATTCCACTTTCATGAAATCCAACTGACCACACATACCTTCCAATTAAGTACTTGATTTAAAAAATCAGATATAAATAATCAATAACAAAACACCCAAAAATAAGAACAAGAACCATTTTGAGTTCACTGTAAAATCTCGACTTACAAACAAGCTTTAAAAAAAATCCCGCGGCCGCTATATCATGGTTTTTTATGTCTCCGCAACCGTAACTCAAATTGAGTTCGTATTGGCTGCATTTGACCGCGATTCACCGCAATATCATGCATCACGACACACAACCATAATTTGAAACTTAACACAGAGAACCCATTTCTCCAAATTCCAAATCACCCATGAATCCTACCTCTAAGAAGACAGAAACCCATAAACCGAAAATCAAAAAAAGGCAAAAGAAAAAAAAAAAGCCAAATTTGCAGAAACCCAGAAAGCAAAACAAACAAAAGAAGATAAACAAAGCATCAAAACTGCAAATTACAGACTAAAAGTATAACAAAAAAGGCAAAAGCAGTGCATAAAAAAACGAGAAATAAGATAAGAGAGATAAAAAAACAGAGTACCCCATGAGGTTAACGCGCAAGTGGATACTGAGCTCGATGAAGAGCTCATACATCTGACCCAGATCGGCGGCGTTGCCATGAGAGTACAGCAGAGTAGAAGTAGCCATTGGGTGCCGAACGTAAAGCGCAACAATCTCAGTGCCACGGCGCGTGGGGAGCTTCAGAATCTCGACGTTCTCGCGGTGAGGGAAAGGAGTGAGGAGAAGAAGGCCAGTGAGTTGGTCTGTGACAAGCTTGTAGGATGGTGGGTTTGGTGGGAAGAAGGCGAATTTCGCTGCCATTGATGAAGTTACCCCACCCATCACTCACACACACACACACCACAACAAACACACTCACAGAAACTTTATTTTTTCTCTCTATCTGTGGTGTTTTTTTATTTTTTATTTTATTTTGATGTTGGTGAATTGTGGAAATGAATTGAATTGATTTTCAGATCTTCGTAGCTGTTGTTTTTTCTCTTTCGAGAAGATGGGAAAGTTGTATGGAAATGGAAAGGGAAAGATGGTGATGGTGAAAGAGAGGTTCTTTGTTTCTAATTCTATCTATATCTATATGGTGTGGTGAGTGAGCTTTTTTACTTGCTTGCTTTATTGGTTGGTTCACTTGGGCCTCTCAGCATCCATCAACCCATGGATCTCGCTTCATTTTTTCATTGTTAATTTGGTGTGTTTCTTTTTCGCTACATAATTTGGTCTCTTTTTTTTTTTTTTGAAAAATGTTTCTTTACTCCCAAAATTTCCTACACCCGTGTTGCGCGACACATAGTTAACGCAGTTTAAAATCGTGATTAATGTAGTTTAGTAGATGGTTAATAGGGTGGGTAACTCATTAACCATCAGTTGAACTGAATTAACCACGAATTTGAACGTTATTGACTACAATTTTCAAGTATTCAACTATATTATAAATTTGAATACTTATAAATCGTGGTTAATCACGTTCAAATTCGTGGTTAATTCAGTTCAATTGATAGTTAATGAATTACTCATCTATTAACCACCTACTAAACTGAATTAACCATGATTTTAAACTCCATTAACCCTTTTATTTTTTTAATGATATTGCATCGCACTATTTGAGCTGCATACATTCATGAGATGAGAGTTGCATGGTATGTGGTCTTTGCACCCACTCTACTCTCTTTCTGCTCGTTGATAATAAATTGTGCGTAGAATGTTGAAACTCTACCCGTGGAACGTTAAAAAAGAATCTACTTTTAACATAAGAATTTTGATACATATTGAGAATACTAAACTACCCATTCCTAAAAAATTGACACATCACCATATTTGAGGGTAAAATTGTCACTATAATTTCATTTATTCCCTCCCACTTTTCAAATTTCAAACTCCTAAATTTACTATTTCTTATCTTTTTTCATTCTCTCTCAAACTATATTGCTCAGCCTCTCTTTCTCACCCTCTCCTTCTTCCACTGTCCTTCCCGATCTCCATTTTTTTCTCATCTCTTCCCTCTCTCTGTTTCTCCTCTCATTTCATCATATTCTTCTTCCTCCTCCCTATTCTTCTCACGATCTCCCTCCTCCCTCCACCCATTTCCTCCTCCTCCTCCTCCTTTTTCGACCTGTCGATCGCAATCTCCTCCTCCTCCTGTCTTAGGATCTCCCTCCTTCTCCCACCACATCCACTTCCTTCTTCCCCGTGCTCCATGGCAACAAAACCCACCGATCAATTTTCCCTATCACCCATTTAACAATTTCTATCACTCCCTCTCTGTGACTCCTACTCATATGTCTCCCTCATCCAAGAAAAGGTTATGGTTTTTTAAAATCGATCTTCTCCCTCATTCAACTCAACGCAGCAGTAACTTGGAGGTAAGATTACTGTCTCCCCAATTCAATTTGACCACTTCAGCTTATTTTGGTTTCTGTGGCTTCGATTGTAAATGCATCTTTCATTGTTTTTTTTAAGCTTCGAAACAAGCAAAGCAAGAAGAGCTAAAGAAAGAATAGCTAAGCAAAGCGAGAACTGCACAAAGATATCAAGTTGTAAATGCATCACTCATGCTGAGTTTGTTCCTTTTTCAAAATTTTCTTCATCGTAGAAGCAAGCAAGAAGAGCTAAAGAAATTTTTAAAACTTCCTTGGTATTGTTTTTTGAAAGTGTGTTCTTGACCTGAAGAAATTGAGAACTGGGGTGTTCTATGTATTATGTTTGGATTACTTTTTGTGTATATATATATATATATATAATAGGGTGTTTTATGTGCTATATATATATATATATATATATCACCAATTTCCATTGTTGTATTCTTCATATCTTTGTGTTGTGGTTATTTTTAAAAAATCGATTGAAGGCTCTGTAAGTGTGGTGGAACCCTTAATAAGTATTAGACTTTTCTAAATAATGAATAGAAAAAAAAATGTATTTTAGAGCTTTTTGACTGGCATGTTATTGATGCATATTTAGTCCCAAATGCACTAACTACTAATATTTGCATAGAGCTCTTTGATTGGTATGTTAAATGTGGTGTTTTGCTTTTGTTGTGCAGGGCATATAGGAGCTGGCTTTATTATGTTTATAGATTGGGATTCCAATATAGTTTTTTTGGGACAAGGATTTTAGGAATTCTTTGATGTTAAAGAAGGTAATAGATTTGTTTAATCTGGATAGAATACACCGAGTGTTCTGTCGAGATCAACATCAAGAGTTCTGTCGAGAACTTCAACACCAAGAGTTCTCGCCGAGATCAACAGGTGTTACAGCCGACATCAACATCAAGAGTTCTCGACAGAACTCTTGGTGTTGAAGTTCTCGACAGAACTCTTCATGTTGATGTCGACAGAACACCCGGTGTTGATCTCGACAGAACTCGACAGAACTCTTGGTGTTGAAGTTCTCGACAGAACTCTTGATGTTGATGTCGACAGAACACCCGCTGTTGATCTCGACAGAACTCTTGGTGTTGAAGTTGATGTTGATCTCGACAGAACACCCGGTGTAAATGGCTTGTAACATTAAATATATATATATATATGTAGGAATCGAGAATGTCAATCTCGACTTAGGCAAAAAAAAAATTATATATATATATGTAGGAGTCGAGAATGTCAATCTCGACTTAGGCAAAAAATTAAAAAAAAATATATATGTAGGTGTCGAGAATGTCTATCTCGACTTAGGCAAAAAAAAAAATATATATATATATATATATATATATATATATATATATATATATGTAGGAGTCGCGAATGTCAATCTCGACTTAGGTAAAAAAAATGTCTGTCGAGATCAACACCAAGAGTTCTGTCGAGAACTTCAACACCAACAGTTCTGTCGAGATCAACACCGAGTGTTCTGTCGAGATCAAGAGTTCTGTCGATAACTTCAACACCAAGAGTTCTGTCGAGTTCTGTCGAGATCAACACGGGTTGTTCTGTCGACATCAACATCAAGAGTTGTCGACAGAACTCTTGGTATTGAAGTTCTCGACTGAACTCTTCATGTTGATGTCGACAGAACACCCGGTGTTGATCTCGACAAAACTCTTGGTGTTGAAGTTGATGTTGATCTCGACAGAACACCCGGTGTTGATCTCGACAAAACTCTTGGTGTTGAAGTTCTCGACAGAACTCTTGGTGTTGATCTCCTACATATATAACAGTTCTGTCGAGATCAACACCGAGTGTTCTGTCGAGATCAACATCAAGAGTTCTGTCGAGAACTTCAACACCAAGAGTTCTGTCGAGTTCTGTCGAGATCAACACCGGGTGTTCTGTCGACATCAACATCAAGAGTTCTCGACAGAACTCTTGGTGTTGAAGTTCTCGACAGAACTCTTCATGTTGATGTCGACAGAACACCTGGTGTTGATCTCGACAAAACTCGACAGAACTCTTGGTGTTGAAGTTGATGTTGATCTCGACAGAGCACCCGGTGTTGATCTCAACAGAACTCTTAGTGTTGAAGTTCTCGACAGAACTCTTGGTGTTGGTCTCGACAAAATTCTTGGAGTATTTCTCAACAGTCGACAGAACTCTTGATTGAAGATATTAATACATGATAAATTGAGAATGATAATAAATTCTTTCTGCTCATTAATTTTTTTTATTTAACAGGTTTTGTGTAGCAGTGCAGTATAGTTTCAAAGTCACTAGATTCAAGTCTTTCTACTGCCTTTTTGTGGTACCTTTCAAAATGACATGTTTCCACAATGGCTTGCTATATCCATTATTATTAAGCATGTTTACATCTTTGAAGAATTGTTACTGAGCTGTTCTAACATGAATTATGATCGTATCTACAGGATTAATTTGCAGGCCTTAAAGCTACTCCATCTATAACCTTTTTATGAGTTTCCAGAGGTATGAATATTATTATTATAGTAATTTGATAATTGCAATAAAATTAATGGATTCTACATACAGAATTTAATGCATTCCATATCTGTTATTTTTTTATAGGGTTGTCAGTAGGGCTATTGGCTTCAGTTACTTGGATATTTTGTTTCTACGGTCACTTTGCATATATTTTGTTACCTACTGCTATTTGAAATGTATCAGAATCAGCTCTTATTGTAATACTTTTAATTTAAATATATTCATCGTTATAAATTACATTTTGTTGACCAGTGAACCAAAATTATGGTTAATTATATTAGAGCACATTGTTTGTTAACCAGGTGTTTGCATTCTGATATTTGGACAAAAATTGCAGTGCCCTATATTAACAATTATAGTGTCATTCCATAATGATTTTTGGACTGATTTTTACACACAAAATGGTCATCACCTTTAGTTAACCTACAAGTAAATTTTTATCTATCAACACCGCGAACCCGTGCGTATGCAAGGGTCTTTTACTAGTTATTTGGTAAACTTATAAGGAAAAAATTAGGCGCATTTTTTAATATCTTTTTTTTTTTTTGACGAGACATATTTGAATATCTTGTCCCCGGAACATGTGCGCATATTAAAAACTGAGAAAGTTATGTGAAGTATATTTTTTTAAGGAAAATAATTCTCTTCTCAAATTAAAGGAACAATACTATTTACGTAACAAAGTAGTAAGGGGTAAAAGAAAAATTTAAGAGATAGAATATGAGAAGAGCCGTGTGTTAAATTGTGATGGCCTCTCTTGGGGGGACATATTACACGCACTCACGCAATCAATATCGGATGTTTTATATTTTGAGATGTATTTTAAAACTAATTTGGTGAGATTAGAAGGTGAATTGTTTGATTTCAATCCAAAGGTTGAGATTGCTTGACTGCATGTAATTGTGTGTTTTCACCACTGCAACAGGTCGGGGAATTGCTTGTCATTACATTTGAATTTACTAATTTTAATTAACAAAAAATATACTAATTTAAATAGCTTATCTTTATTTTTATTTTTTTCAAAGAGCACACACAAAGTGTCTCTATAGTCTATACCGTACAAATAAAGAACTAATTCCCAGTGGAGCAGGGCACCAACTTTGTCCTATAGCCAAACAGCGATTTTACTAAATAGCACGGGTCAGTTATCCTAGAATCATATTAAAAAGATAGGTATATGAAAATTACATTCAAAAGAGAGGTTATATGGGAATGTGTATTTAAAAGGATAAAAGAAAGACATGAAAACCACATTCCTAATAGGAACTCGTAATGATAAATCCCAAACGAAATACCCAGCAACAGGGAGGCATAACAGCAGTATATGCAAATATGTTGATTACCCGCAACCTTAGATAAAAAACAATTATTAAAGACACATAAAATACACAAAGATACATAGAATTATTGAATACAAAAAGATGTAGGTAAGCTAACTTTTACTATAAATTTTGAAAAAATTCTTTATAAACAACATTTGAAGTAGTGTTTGTATTTTTACCGTCACCATTAGTTATGAGTATTTTGAGGCCTTCTCTTAAAGTTACTCTTGATATTGCGATATATAGTTGTCCATGTGAAAATAGAGCTTGTGGAAGATAAATACCTAAATGTCTTAAAGATTGTCCTTGACTCTTATTAATTGTCATTACAAATGAAAGAGCTAGGGGAAATTGTTTGTGCTGAAATTTGAAAGGAATCCTCTTATCAGAAGGTGTCAAAGATAATCTAGGTATGTATACCCTTTGTCCAATGTTACTGCCACTAATAACCCTTGCCTCAATAACATATTTGCCCATTTTGATGATGACCATCCGAGTTCCATTGCATAATCCTGAAGGCTGATCTATGTTTCTCAATAACATAACAGGAACTCCAACCTTTAGTTTCAACATATGATTTGGAAGACCCGAACCCATGATAGTGTTCAAAAATTCAGGAGTATGGAGATCACTTGGACTATTGGCATCTACATTTGCTGAATAAGGAGTGCCTAAACTCAGGTAAGTTTTCTCTTCACCAAGAAGCAAGCATAAGATTTAGTCATTAATCTTGTCAACAATATCATTTGTAGGAGCTAATATAGCTGAGCGCGGATCCTCTCCATTTCCACAGGAAATGGAGATCTCCAGTTCAACTCACTCTTATCCAACATGTGGAATAAAAGTTATTAACGGCTGAGATTTACCCATTTAAATAAATTTAATTTTTTAAAAGAAAATGAAAAAGGTTTGAGACGAAGACTGTGGGAGTTCATAACCTTCCTCTAAACAGTGTCGCACCGCCGCTCTGCCGCACTACCTCCTTGACTCCCAGTTGCTCCACCACTGAGCCGCCGTTACAGCTTCTCTTTGGACATTGCTTTATCCGATTCTTTCTCTGTCAGCATTGTTCTTTCAACATTGCAGCAAAGGACTGCATAAATAACCATTTATCAAAGCATTCCATCTCCTTCATTAAGAACATAATGTTTGTCCTTTACAGAGGTAGTCAGCAGATAGCAGGCAACAAATATCCACCCTCCCCACATTAGAAGAACATGGCATTGAATTAATGAAAGTAATTTCAGTGCATAATTTTTTTATTCATCCTTCAAAACACAAGCATAGTTTTTAAGGGGAGCAGGGTGTTACGGTGGTGCAGCGGGAAACAGGGTGGCATACGGCCATACAGGGTGGTTGGACATTCATAGAGATCGAACTTAGAGTTTTCATAACAGTTCTCCTTTCTAGTTTCAACAAAACCCTTTTTTTAACATTTAAATTGATATAACAATAAATTACATCTCAGCCATTCATTGTTTTCATTGCCACGTGTAGAATAGACTTTCAATTAAATGGAGATCTCCATTTCCTGTGGAAATGGAGAGGATCCGGACACAATATAGCCCTATCTTGAAAAAAAGATTCAGTATTCATGTTATCTAAAAGGGAAGGATAAGGCTCATCAACAATGGAAGAAATTGAGTCACTGCTGTTTTTTCTTACTAATAAACCATCTGGAATTCGAACAGTTATATTTGCATCGCCTACATCCCCAATCCCCAAGATCCAATCTAAAAATTGTTTCTTTTCCCGAACATTAATTTCTGGGTCTCTAGATAGCAGTCTCATATTTGTAGTCAATGTCATAACCTTACAAAAATAACAGAGATATGAGGAGTTAATAGAAGTGCAAACTACCTCCTGTCTTGTTCCCTTTGGAATAACAGGAAGAATTTGACGAAAGTCTCCACCTAAAACTACGACTTTACCCCCAAAAGGGAGGTTGGCATTTCCAATAATATCCCTCAAGGTCCTATCAAGAGCATCAAAACAATGCTTGTGAGTTATTGGTGCCTCATCCCAAATAATTAGCTTTGTTTTTGCTATTAATTCTGCAACTTGACTCCCTTGTTTAATGTTGCAAGTTGAATCCTCATCTATATTTATAAGAATAGCAAATCTGGAATGTGCAGTTTTTTCGCCAGGTATTAACAAAGTAGGTATTCCACTAGAGGCAACGGTCAAAACAATCTCTCCTTTTGAGAGCCCTCAAAATATAAGTCTTTCCTGTTCCACCATACCCATAAAGAAAAAAGAAGCTAGGTTTTGTTTGTCTTTATTGTTGTCATGATTTCTTCATATATTGCCCTTTGGCTGGGAGTCATGGTTGCCATTAAATGTTCATGTTCCTTTGCGAGAGATTCCCTGTCGTAATTGACCTCGTCATAGATTAATCTATTTCCTCTCTGAGAAAATAACAACATATCTGGGTAAGGCATTGTAGGGAAGTCAAATAGACTCTGATTACTACTTTGTAACAAAAGCTCAATCTCTGCCAATGCAATGTTTTTGCCCTCTTCGGAAGATAATTGCAAACCTGTAAATTTTGTAAAGATATATGGTAAATTAAAACGAATTCAAAGTTCGAAGAAATAGATTAATTGTATAAATGGGAACATATAAAATTCTAACATTAAAAGAACTACCTTGAAATTGTAAAAGGATTCTTTGCCTGTGGAATATATCATCACTCAAATATTCCCAAGTCTTCTCCCAAACAAATTATGGTCTACATAATTGGTTTGACACCAACAAAGTTGAGAAAATTTTTCTCAAAAAACTTGCAGTACCCCAGCTACTTGATTCAACAATTGCATCGATGTGTTGGAACCTAAACGATTGAGAAGTTTAGACCCTCATTAATTTTGATGATAACAAAATATTTCTCAAGAGAACAATTTATCTTCTAACATTTCTTTGAGTGTACAGGTATCAAAAGCTTCATTTATATATGTACAAATCACTCAAGAAAGAAGAAGAAATATACAAAAGAATTGAATACAATCCACTAGTGTCAGCATCCGAACCCACTTCAGCGTCTTGTTAACAACAAGCGTCCAGCAGTGTGACTTCTTGACACTTGGAACACTCAATTGCTACGAGCGTCCGTCCTATGTTCTGAGCGAGCGTCTGATCTCTTTAATGAAGCACGTGGTGATCACGTTTTTGCTCTTAGCCTCAGACTGTTCTGGAACAGAATTCGAATTTGATTTTGTGCGCTCATTTTGATGTACGAGGAAGCAAAGGTGACACCGTTAGCAAAAGACAAAAATCGTACAAGGTAATTGCAAATAGCAGATAGTACGAAAACGGTAATGTGTACTATTATGATATTCTCTGGAAAGGATGAAAAGGACTACATTTCAAATTACCGCACTCAATAGCAAGGAGATATTTTTACTGCAATGGTAATACCCTTGAAGACTCCTATAAATACCCCAAGGTATTCATTGAAGAAGAGCTAGAGAAACTGTGAAGAAACTTCATTCTGAAAGCAATATTACTCAAGTGTGCAATCAAGCTTCGTGCCAAGTTTCTGGTCTACATTGAACTGAACTCAGCGTCTTATACTTTCTTTTAGAAAGATATTCTGTTTTGAGCTTAATCTTTTCATTCTCTCTGTGAGAGTTATTTTGATTGTTATCAAAATCATAATCTCTTTTGTAAACTGTATTTGGCCTAATTAAGGCTCTGTTCCTCAAAGGCTCGATTGTACTGAGTCGTTTTGAGAAGTTGAGAGTATTGTCAAGTTTGTGACAGAAGAATACTCTTGAGGAAATTGTAATCAGTTGATTATAGTGGAAAATCCTTCAGGAACGAAGGGACTAGATGTAGCTACCAGTTGGTGGTGAACTAGTATAAATCTCTGAGTCTCATTCTTTACTGCTTTACAATATTTATCTTTACCTTGCTTAGTAAAACAAGTTTTTATAAACTGTTTAAATTTCTGCATCCGGTCCTGATTAATTCTCTGCATCCGATAAACAAAACTGTTTTGAACAACTTGTGTTGAAGTTTTTACGTAGTTTGCGAAAAGTTTTTAACACAATTCAACCCCCCTTCTTGTGTTCACGTTCAATTGGTACCAGAGCTCGGCCTCTTGGTTGAGCACTTAACAGTGTTAAGAGAAAAGATCCCATACTGTGAACATGTTTACTGAAGGTGGTCATATGAACCGTCCTCCTCTATTCGATGGAGAAAAATTTGATTACTGGAAAGATAAGATAAAAGCTTTCTTTGAGACACAACAACTTGAGTTGTGGGATATAGTTCAAAGTGGTTACATTCCTCCCACTAACCCTCGTGGTGTTGCGATAGCCAGAGAAGATTGGAATGATGAACAGAAAAAGAGATATCAAATCAATCAAAAGGCTAGATTCATTCTTATCTGTGCTATGCATGAAAAAAGAATATGATAAATGTGGCAAATTTGATACTGCCAAAGAAATCTGGGACTCACTTGTTTTATCTTACGAAGGCTCTGCCCAAGTAAGAGAAACCAAAGCTAGCATGTTGGTTCGCCAATATGAGTTATTCAAAATGGAAGATGGTGAAAACATTGAAACTATGTTTGGAAGATTTCAAACACTTGTTCATGGGTTACAGGCCCTTGGAAAAAGTTACACTACACCTGACCATATTAGAAAGATCTTAAGAAGCTTGACTAAGCAGTGGAGACCCAAGGTCACTGCTATTCAGGAAGCAAAAGATCTAAATGTCTTACGACTTGAAGATCTTATGAGTTCGTTGAAAGCTGATGAACTTGAGCTAAATGAAGAAGAACCGGTCAAAAAGGGCAAGTCTATTGCCTTAAAAGTCTCTCAACATAAAGTCAGTTCTTCCAAAGCCCTTCAGGCTGAAGAAGAGGAATCAGAAGATGAAGCTTTAGAAGGAGATGCTGACACATCAGAAGATGAGCTCGCGTTTATATCCAGAAAGATACAAAGAATATGGAAGAAAAGAAACTTCAGAAGGAAGTTTCAGAAGAAAGATACTAAGGACAAGAAAGAGAGCAAGGACAAGGCTCAAGTCATTTGCTATGAATGTAAAAAGCCTGGACATTTCAAGTCCGAATGTCCTAATCTTAAGGAGAAGTCCACAAGAAGTTCTTTCAAGAAAAAGAAGAAGAGCCTCATGGCTACATGGGAAGATCTAGATTCATCCTCATCTGAGGAAGATAATGAAGTAGAAGCAAATCTCGCTCTCATGGCAGACATTGACCTTGATTCAGAAGAAGAAGTTGAAGAGGTAATAGTATATGATTCCTACTCTGAACTTCAACTTGCATTTGATGATCTGCTTAAGGACTCTTCCACTCTCTCTGTTGAGTATAAGAATTTGAAAAAGAAATTTTCAAAATTGTCACAAGATTTTCAAACTTTAAACAAAGAAAAATCTGTACTCAACAAAGAAAATCAGAAGCTGAAAACTGAAAATCAGCATCTGATGGATAATCAGCATCTGATCGCTAATAAGCAACCAGAAGCTGAGAGCTCTCAAGCTGAAAGCTCTAAAGTTACAGGCAATCCTAAATGCAAATCAAATGATTATGAATATGCTTTTCAAAAGTTTCTTGCAGAAAGTGTAACTCGTAGCAAGCAAGCTTCAATGATTTGGGGTGTCAGTAAAACGACAACTCATGGTCTTGGTTATATATCAGATGAACCTCTTTTAAAAAATGATTCAGCATCTGATAAATCCAATAATCATAGTAAATGATTGCACTGTACTTACTGCAATAAGCCTGGTCATTTGAAAAGTGCATGTACTGTTTTTAAAATTGTGAAGGATAAGCCTCCTTCAAGAACTAACAAGAAAGGACCCAAAAAGATATGGGTACCTAAAGATAAAATAGTCTATGTTGCAGACATGTTTAGCAACAAAGTCAACACACCTATCTTGGTACTTAGACAGTGGATGCTCGCGTCACATGACGGGAGAAAAGCATATGTTCCAAGAACTAAGGCCTAAAGAAGCTGGATTCGTTGGTTTCGGAGGAAACCAGAAAGGTAAAATAGTTGGAATTGGTCGCATTGGTAAATGCTCTCTTCCCTCTATTGATAATGTACTATATGTTGAAGGACTTAAACATAACTTATTGAGCATAAGTCAATTATGTGACAATGGTTATGAAGTCATCTTTACAGAAACTGGATGTCTAGTAAAAAGCAAGATAGACGGCTCTACTTTCTTTACTGCTAAGAGGAAACAAAATATTTAGAAAATTGATCTCTCTGAACTTGCAAAACAAGATGTCAAGTGTCTCATGTCTGTTGATGAAGAACAATGGATTTGGCACAAGAGATTGGGTCATGCCAATTTGAGATTAATCTCAAAACTAAACAAGCACAGTCTTGTCAGAGGCTTACCAAATCTCAAGTATCAATCCGATGCTCTCTGTGAGGCATGTCAAAGAGGAAAACAAGTTAAAACTTCTTTTCATTCAAAAATTGTTGTTTCAACCTCTAGACCACTTGAGCTTTTGCATCTTGATCTTTTTGGTCAAACAAGGAAAGCCTCTTTAACTGGAAAGAAATATGGGTTAGTCATTGTTGATGATTTCACTAGATGGACATGGGTTAGATTCCTTGCTCACAAAGATGAGTCATTCAAGGTATTTACTGTATTCTGCAAAACAGTTCAAAATGAAAAAGGAATTTGCATATCTTCTATTAGAAGTGATCATGGGGGAGAATTTGAAAATGAAAGCTTTCAAAATTTTTGCAATAATAACGACATCTCCCACAATTTCTCCTCTCCTAGAACACCTCAACAAAATGGTGTTGTAGAAAGGAAAAATAGGTCCCTCCAAGAAATGGCCAGGACCATGATCAATGAGGCTAATATTGCAAAACATTTTTGGGCAGAAGCAGTAAACACAGCTTGTTACATTCAAAATAGAATTTCTATTAGACCTATTTTGAAGAAGACTCCATATGAACTGTGGAAAGGAAGGAAACCAAACATATCATATTTTCATTCATTTGGTTGCACGTGTTACATTTTAAATACTAAGGATCAGCTTGGTAAGTTTGATTCAAAAGTCGACAAAGGAATCTTTTTGGGATATTCGAAGATCTAAAGCTTTTAGAATATACAATAAAGAAACTATGACAGTGGAAGAATCCATTCATGTCAAATTTGATGACAAGAAGCCTGACACACCATGTCGAGCTAGATGAATTGTTTTCGAAATTAAATATGGGTAATACTACAAATAGTGAACCTACATCTTCATCGTCCGTGGTGACCGGACACAAGAATCTTCGTTTGAATTGAAAGAAATTTGGAAATACAAAGCCAATCATCCTAAAGATCAGATCATAGGAAAACCTGGAGATAAAGTAAGAACCAGATCCTCTTTTAAAGAGCATGCATATATGGCACTACTCTCAGAAATGGAACCTAAAACGATTGATCAAGCATTGAAAGATGAAGAAATTTGGATTACGGCCATGCAAGAAGAGTTGAATCAGTTCCAAAGAAACGATGTATGGAAGCTGGTTACCTTACCAGAAGATAAGCACGCTATTGGCACTAAATGGGTATTTAGAAACAAGCTTGATGAAGATGGAAAGGTTGTGTGAAACAAGGCAAGATTAGTTGCTCAAGGGTACTCACAGGAAGAAGGTATTGATTTTACAGAAACATTTGCACCTGTTGCAAGGTTAGAAGCTATACGCATTTTGCTTTTTTTTGCTGCACATCATGATATAATTCTTTATCAAATGGATGTAAAAAGTGCTTTCTTGAATAGTTTTATAACTGAGGAAGTCTTTGTAAAACAACCTCCTGGATTCGAACCTCCTTTGATGTTAGACAACCTTTTAACAGTATAGCTTTGCCAATTGTGGTGTAAGTTAGCATCAGTCACCTCTTGAAAAAAAACTGCTTGTCCAAAAATAAATTCAGTTCAAAAGGCCAGGTAACATCATCTGGGCACTGCATAAGGACACAACAAAAGGGATATTGAGAGATAGATATTGTTGCAAAGGGAAGAGAATTGGATCAAATGAGGGACAACTCACCTTGCCAACTAAGGCAACCAAGTCCTTTGCAACCTTCCCAATAAAGTTAAACACCAGACGATCGAACAATATGAAAGTGGTGGATCCGGTGTGATCAATAACCTTCAAATGCAACTTGAACCTGCAGTGTGAAAAAGTTGCATTTAAATTAACATGAATTTCCATGCATATGTAGCCATAGATTACAAAGCAAACGAATGACATACCTAGGCACGATAGTAACCATTCTTTTACAGTTATCGCTATCACAATAAAATTTGGTTCCTACTTTGCAAGCCTTGTGGGCACACTTTGGACATGAATCATACCACCATCCGTTCTCATTTTCTAGCTCGATAACTCTTGCAAAAATAGACCCAAAACATTGCTAACAAATAACGACAATAATCAAAATGAGGTGGACTAAATCATGCATACATACTTTTTAAGGTAACAAAAATAAAAAAGTCAAGGGAAACCTACATCACGAGATTCTATTAAATCTGATATAGTCATCCTTGGGGTCTGAAGCAAATCATCATTCGATGAAATGTAAGTATAGCTACTTATTTGAGTCACACCTTGAGTGAAAGGTGTTTTAGAACTATTAAGTCTGTATGGGCAACAAATTAATAGCCTTATAAGACAAATTCAAGGATTCTGTTGAGTAATGAGCAGCATTATTTGCAATGTATGCATGGTACCTCTCTCTATATTGATGGATATCAATAATATCAGCATTGATAAGAATCTTTATTCCAAAAAAGGCATTGGATATGCCCATGACACCATAATATTTCTTCAGTTTGCACATTGGGAGAATGACTATGATTGGAGCTGAGGAATCGTGGTTGTCCAAATACTGCTGCATAGTCTCAACATATTCAGCCCACTGATGTCAAGAAATCTTTGGGAGGGGTAAGAAATCACACAAAATATAGGAAACAAATGGAGGGCCACAGGATGGCTGTAACAAACGCATACCATTGGCTCATAGAAAGGAACTCAATCATGAAGAGCACTACATGATGACACACATAAATGATCACATGTATTTTGGATACCGCTGCAAGTAATATATTAGTCATGACACTGTACATCAATATCAATGAAAAGAAGTTGGTCTATATTTATGCAAGTAATATATTAGTCATGACACCATACATCAATATGAGTTAAAAGAAGCTTAGTCGACTTTTGTGAATAAAAGCATTACCAAAGCTTGAAATTAATGATTCATACCCATATTAAAACTACCAACCAAGCATTACTAATAATACACACATACTCTATAACTACTCGATCATAATATGCAAATTAAGCATTGTGATTAGTTTATCCATTTAGAAGCTTGATGTTGCATTACTTTCAAACTAATCCAGTTCAACATCAAACCAATTAAGCAAATCATTTTACAGATGACAAAGTAACATAAGTGTTAGCAAGGTAATATTGAAGTATTAACACTTGTAAGCTACCCTGTTGCATGGCAATTAGTTGAAACCAATATGAAATTGAAAATCCTTGTTTATTTTTGTGGATATGACACACTGCACTTCCTTTCCTATGGTTAAATTTAGGGAGGGTTGGTTTCATAAGTTTGTTTCTATATGTTTTACATTTACATGATGAAGGTGGTTTAGATTTAAAAAATTGAAACAAAAACAATGAGCATAAGGATACAGTGGAGGCACAATGCTAGTTTATTGGTCAAAGTTTCTATTAAAAGTTTGTAAAACTTCTTTACAAACTGTTGAACACAACTTACTAATGAACATGATTGATATTTAAGCAAGCTTCTATTTCTTCAATTAATTTACTATCAACTTCTGCTCCTTCACACCTGCAATAATTGAAACAACCCCATAGCATATTTTACATCTACAACCAAAATATGTTGAAACTATAGTTTGTCAGTTCCTATGTGCAATAGGTATCTGGCAAATAATCTAATCCTATTACTGTCAGCTATTGGCTAGCAATCTAGTGGCCTAGAACATTATGTTTTAATTTAACTGTTAGTATAGTGGGTTAGTTTTGGGAAGTTAGTTTGTGGATGAAAAGGCTGCATATAAGCATACTGATTGTACATTCCATGCTTAATGAAATGATACACAATTCGATCCCAAAAGATCTCTTCTCTTATCTGCTTATTTCCCTGCTATTGTTTTCATTACTATTCCATTCATTTTCAGCCTTTATCCTTCTCTGAACCAACTGATATATAGCAGAATAGCATCATGAATATAAGAGAAGGCAAGAGGGATACTTCAGAAGCAAATTAACAATTAAAGCAACTTTTACTTACATACCCTGTAGGATTACAACTTATAGAAGGAAGAAAATTGTGAAAAGAATACCCACAACTGTAACCACTAACTTAGAAATCCATTTTCCCACCAATGATTCAGAAAAGAAAAGCCAGTAAACACCACAGGCTTCTGGAGCTGGCTTTACATTTAAAATTGAAATGAAAACAATGAGCAATTCCTATAAACTTCTGCTCCTTGACACCTGCAATAATTCAAAGGACCCCATAGAAAACTTGTTCAAAGTTTGGAGCTGCATTTAGAACTTTGAAGGTGGAACTTACAAACCTATTGTTCATCACTTATGGATACAAAACCAGAAAGTTATAAAGGATCAGATAAACTGAAGCCTTTTGAGTTTCTAATAGTGTTGTTAGGCATTGGTTAGCAATGTGCTGCCTTAGAACTTTCTGTTTTAGTTTAACTGTTACTATAAGAGAAATTCTCAGTAATGGAACCATTATCTCTAAAGAAGCAGTTATTTTCAACAAATACTCCCAAGTATCTATTGATGGAAATGCATTTTTCAATTATTTTTCTACTATTGTTTTCATTACTATTCCATTGATTTTGATCTCTAAAGCCTGAAAACGTAAGACAATACTACACCAAAGGTACGACTTACAACAACCACACCATAACCACTACACCAACATAAAATAAATGAATCCACAATTATCCTTAGAAACACCAAGCTTGACAGCAGTTCCTTCTTTGAGGCCCCGTTTCTTGCAGAACTTCACCCAATCACTAATCAGCTTGCAATCAAAAGAAGCCTGAGGGTCCCATTGAAAGCTGCAGTCCCAGGTTTTTCCATTTTCATCAACCATCTTCACAATAGCACTTGTAGGGGCAAATGCAAGTTGGCAAAAACCAAGAGGCATAGACTGTATTTGGATTGAGAATGCAACACATCAGTATAAAAAGTGGGAAAACAGGAAATAAATTTACAAAAAAATAAGTCAACATATAATTAAACAGTAACTACCAAAGAACCAGAAGAAACATCAGAGAGCGATAATGTCTTCAAAAGAGAATGATAGAAATTTGCTTGATTGTGCTCATAAGGTGGCTGATCAGCAGGACCCCCATCATCAGATATATGAATGGGAACATTCTTGTCACCTATAGTAAACCTTGCAGGAGGAGTTGGATAAAAGATCTCATTTCCATTCCTATTATCCACTCACATGAGAAAAGTGAAGGCATTAAAACAAAAGAATGTTAGCAAAGCACCATCGGTCAAACCATAGAAATGACCAATGATTTCAGAACCATGACTCAAATATATCCTGGTGTTTCTTTCAAGAATAGCAACCTCAAATTGATTACCCACAGGATCAACAAATGTGAAACACTTTGGTATCTTGCCATAATAGTCAAAGTAATAAAGCAATGGAAACCTTTGTTTTTTCTGCATGGACAAAAAGAAAGGAACTGTCAACAAAAGCAAGAGGACAAACAACAACAACAACAACAACAACAGAAAAAGGCCAAAAAAGAGCATGCAAATTTGTTGCAAGTAAAAAGGCAAAACGACAAAAAGAAAGGAGCAGGTCCCCACCAGCATGTGAAGGGAAAAAGCAACAGTAGGGAAAAAGGGAAAAAGGGACATGTAACTTGGCTTCAGGGAAAAGGTCAAATCCCACAAAAAAGAACAAAAAGGAAGGAACACGAGACAAAATTAGGAGACTCACAGTTCCACAGAGGTACTCAGAGTAATACTTGCGGCATTGGAAGTGAGGAAGTTGATAAAGGGACTGGTCAGTGTAACACCGTAATTCAATTATTACTTCGAAACATTGTGTTTAACATCACACGATATCATACTTGCAAATAAATTAAAAACTTGATTTTTCCACAAGTCAAAATCCATACAACCTATTGTTCAACTTGGTAAATACAGAAGCTAAGTCTTAAGGTTACAAAAAATAGGGTTCGCAGACCCATATACCACCAAGGGTCCAAGTTACAAAAAAGAAACTAGCTAATAAGTGTCTTCATAAAGGATTAATCCTCTTGCACCTATTTATCTGAAACAACAAAACGGACGGGGTGAGATTTAAGAAAATCTCAGTGAGCCCTTCACGGACCCCCTTACCATCACTTACCTCAATCCACACAATATAAACAAGGCTCAATGTCAAATGCATGACAATAATTAGTCATATTCTCAATTCATATCAATGCATTTAAATCATTAATGATTCAAACAAATGCAAACAAAGGTCATAAGACCACAATGAATGTTCCCCTCTTGATCTAGCTCAAGCACACAATGAGTTAAATCCTATAGAGGAAAGGATAAGATCAAGGGAGGCCCTCGTCGGCACAGGTGATAGCTAGTCACTTACGAGAGGGTGCAAATGAATTTACAAACATTCCAAACACAATCAAATCAATCACAAGGCATTGAACAATAATGAAATACTAAGTATTCCCTTAATCATCATAGATTATGATAAAAAGGGTCTCAAATGCATGTGCACCATGGTATTTTGTCATTAAGCATTGATGGAACAACTTAAGCCACAAAATGGGGAATAATTATTGTTCAGTTTTCTGAACCCTGTAGCTTGTAGCTTAAATATGCACTAATCAGTTGGATATTTCCTAAATTAAAAATTAGATTTGGAAACTAGACATCCTAAGCTTTCCAACGAGTGGTCATATGCTTAATTCCGACTTCGTTTGATATTTTAATAAAATCCCCGAAGTTGGCGCTCTATAGAATGCGCGTCGCGCGCACCAGAAGCGCGTCACGCGCATTTCTGGAATTTGGTTATGTTTCTAATGCGCGTCGCGCGCACCAGATGGCGCGCCGCTCGCACAGGTCTGCAGAATTGTGTAGATTACCCTATTTCAGCTACTCCACTTCTCCAATCTCATTTCTACTCAATCCCAATCAAAACCAAGACAACTAAGATGATAAATCAAAGGTTTCAAGCAACATAATCACATTATTAGCTGATGTAACCAACTAATCTCAACAACTTTCATGATTCACATGCCAAATACTAGATTCAACATGCATGAACTTAGTTAGACTTCAAACCCATTCTTAGCTACCCACAAATCATAAATGAGGCATGCAAGGAAAACAAAATGAATCCTAATGTGGGTCTTATTGGTTGCCCAACACTCCAAGAGGAGAAGAACTCACCAATCAAAATAAATGGGGATAGATGCTTTGAAATTTTTGGTTTTTCCCTCATTAAATTCGAGCTTCCCTTCTTCTCCACCAAATGTCACTCTAATCTTCCTCAAGATCAACAAAGAGCAGCACCAAACTTCCTCCTAGGCAATATATGATTGAACTCCTTCAAGTTTCCAACTTCTTCTTCACCAAAACTCCAAACCCTAGCTCATGGCTTCTCTCCCATGCTCTCTTAATCAGAATTTTCGTGAGAGAGGAGAAGAATGAGGGCTTGGTCGAGCCCTAAAGGGAAAAGGGTTGATTGGGAGTGGTTTTTACCATTCTACCCTCACTTGTGCTCTAATTTAACAACTATACTTGCTAGATACACCCCCTATTCTCATGAGTTGCACCCCAAAGTTTATTACTCCTAATCACATCACATTCAAATCATAATTGTAGGGACTTAGATACTCAAATCAAGTAATTTATGCAATTTAAGCAAGTTATACGAGTTATGTAATTTAAGCTAATTAGGCTAATTTGGGGGGATGTTACATTACTCCCCACCTTTTAGGGTTTTTGCCCTCAAAAATAAAACATACATACCTATTGAAACAGATATGGATATGCGTTTTGCATCTCTTCTTCCATCTCCCAAGTAGCTTCCCCCGGAGTGGATCCTTCCCAAATGACTTTAACCATAGGAATGCGTTTGTTCCTTAGTGCCTTAGTGTCCCGATCAACGATTTGGACCGGCATAGGTTGGTATGTTAGGTCCGATCTTATTTGTACAGACTCATGAGCCAAGGGTTGGAAAGGATTAGGAATGTATCTTCGGAGTTGTGACACATGAAACACGTTGTGCAAATTGGACAAGGAGGGTGGAAACGCGAGTTCATACGCAACAGAACCCACTCGACTCAGAATTTGAAAAGGACCGATGTAACGAGGATGCAACTTTTTGGCCTTTAGTGCTCTACCAACACCTAATGTAGGAGACACTTTCAAAAACACATGTTCGTCCTCTTCAAATTCAAGTGGTCTAGATTTTAAGTCCGCGTAACTCTTTTGTCGACTTTGAGCGGTCTTAAGTTTATCCCTGATCATCCGAATCTTATCTGTTGTCTCTTGAACTAGGTCAGGACCTATCAATTTCCTTTCCCCGACTTCATACCAGCACAAAGGTGTCCTACACTTCCTCCCATAAAAGGCTTCATAGGGAGCCATCCCTATGCTCGAATGATAGCCATTATTATAAGTGAATTCAGCCAAAGGTAGATAATCAATCCAACTTCCTCCATCCTCTAAGACACATGCTCTAAGCATGTCCTCTAAGGTTTGGATGGTCCTCTCAGTCTGACCATCGGTCTGGGGGTGGTATGCGGTGCTAAGGTTCAACCTAGTTCCCAAAGCTTGCTGAAAAACCTTCCAAAATCTAGAGGTGAATTTGGGATCTCTATCCGAGATGATGCTCGTAGGGACCCCGTGGAGCTTGATTATTTCCTGGATGTCGACTTTTGCTAGCTTAGAGGTGGAGTACGTAGTCTTAACGGGTATGAAGTGAGCTGATTTTGTCAATCGGTCTACAATCACCCAAATTGAGTCAAGACCGGCTTGGGTACGGGGTAATCCCGCAACGAAGTCCATGGATATACCTTCCCACTTCCACTCAGGTATTTCTAGGGGCTAGAGCATGCCAGAAGGTTTCTGATGTTCAATTTTGGTTTTTTGACACACTAGATATCGGGCTACAAACTCAGCTACATCTGTTTTCATCCCCGGCCACCAATATCGGTGTCTAAGGTCATGGTACATTTTGGTTGTACCGGGATGGACTGTGAATCCGCTCCTATGAGCTTCTTCTAAAATTTGCCACTTAAGTTTGGAATTCTTAGGGACACAGATTCTATGTTGAAATAGGATAGTTCCCTCATTGTTTATGGAGAAGTCGGGCTGATTCTTCCTGGATTGCAATTCTTCATCCAAGAGTTGAGCTTGCCTAATCTGAGACTTGAGGTCACAACTGATTTGCAATTGATGCACTAAAAGACTATAACCAGTAGAGAAGGATTCTAAGGTTAAGTCTCTAAAGGACTCCAACAACTCTATTTCCTTAATCATCAAGGATGATACGTGAAGGGACTTCCTACTCAAAGCATCGGCGACCACATTCGCCTTGCCTGTGTGATATTTCAGCTCAAAATCATAATCCTTGAGGAGTTCTACCCATCTTCTTTGTCTCATGTTGAGTTCCTTTTGATTAAAGAGATATTTCAAACTCTTATGATCACTAAAGACCTCAAACCGGGCACCATATAAATAGTGCCTCCAAATCTTTAAGGCAAAAACAATTTCCGCGAGTTCCAAATCATGAGTTGGGTAGTTCTCTTCATGAGGTTTCAATTGTCTTGAAGCATAAGCTACCACCTGCCCACCTTGCATAAGCACACATCCTAATCACTTAATCGAAGCATCACTATACACTTCAAACCCTAATGAGGGATCCGGAATAATCAGTACCAGGGCGGTGGTCAGTCTAATCTTGAGCTCTAAGAAACTATTCTCACAACTCTTACTCCATACAAAACTGTAACGACCCGTTTCCGGACCGCTACCGAGCTCAACATACCGAGCTCGAGTTACCGAGCTCAACACACCGAGCTCAAGTTACCCTGTATGCGATGTGTTTTAAAACGATACTCTTGTGCCCTTTAGAAAAGTACGGTCTATTATTATTTATTTATTTTTTTATAAGACCAGCTCGTGCACGTCAGAGTAATTACAGCTTTTCGAAACATGGTGCAACTAAGATACAAGACTTAAGTCCTAAATAACAACACGCAGGTATAACAAGTACATACTTATATATACAAGATATAAAAAGTGCATACAAAAGACAGTAATAATGTACAAAGAAAATACACCTAAGGTATGACGACTTCAAGAGAGCAATCATACCTGGGGTACTTCCTACAGACACCCACGCAGGCTGCTCCAAAGTAAAACCACCGCCTACCCTGTAATAACAAAACATAACCGCCCAACCGGTCACAACCACTATACACAAAAACATAGACAAAGCAAATCACGACAAGTAGAGGTCGCCGCTCGATCCTCGCCGAGATCCTCCTCGCCATCATCTGTGCCGAGGTTCCTGCGCCCTCGACCTGCTTTGGGTAACCATCATGGATTGAAGGCACCACGAGAAAGTGGTCAACTTCTCAACAAATCAAGATAATCCAGGCATACGTAAATAAGTAAACAAAGAAAGTATAACATTCACCAAACGTGACTCAACCATCTCACTCTAGACTCGACTCAACTCGCTATCCATTTCCTCTCAACTCAACACTTTTTCCGAATGCACACGCTGCATCAGATGCGGAAAGTCCAGTCAAGCCTTGGGATCTTCGCTCTCCCTAGATACCGATCAACTCAGGTCCCATAGCGTGGCGACGCTTAGAAGTCCCCATAAACGGAAAAGGGGACCTAGCACCCTCTCCGCTATCCGGGTCGCAACTTCAAACGCCAACGACTCGCTAAGCTCTCTCACTCAATGAACAATTCGCCGCATACGATATTCAAAGAGTTATACGCAAGATATTCAACCGCATGTCAAACAAAAATAGCAGGCTCAACATGAAGAAACACAATTCAACAGCAATACACAATTCGTGGCATATATTCAATCATATCACAACACTTCAAGCTCGACACAAATCAAGGAATCCATACATAGGAATATAACAATAAAAATCCTAGAATGTCTAGAAGTACCCTTACCGAACTCCAAGCTACGCGTCTACGCTGTCCTCAATCGAGCTCGACAACGACCTCGACACGTACAATTCTCGATCTGGATCCCACTGCTCCCACGTCCTCGGGTTCGCTCTCCCGTACACCTCGATTCGGAAATCACACGATCTCTGAATCAGCCTTTCTAATACAAGCACAACTTAGTTCCATCTATGGGTTCTAATAGCACTTAGCTCTCATTACCCCAATCTTAACTACAACCCAAGTAAATATTAAAACTCAAGAACTTAAACAAATACAACAAGAATTCAAGCATTACAAATTAACTCCTTTTCTCTAATAATTTTATTAAAACTTCTTTCATACATATCATCAGACAAAGCCATTTTTCCTAAGTATTAACTCAAGCTTAAAATCAAGTAGCATATTAAGCACAAATTAATCAAAATCTAAGTTTATGTTTTCTGAAAAATATTTTCATCATGAAGAAGAAAACCTATCAATATGACATGATTTGGAAGCATAAAAACTAGCTAAAATGGAGGAAAGAAGTGGCGCTAAACAGTAGCATGAAGAGAACTAAAATTCTATTTTTCATACCTCAAAGATGGTCGAGATGGTGATATATGTCGAGAAGATGATAAGAAACAAGGTTGATGAAGAAAGTTTGTGCAAAGACTCAATAAAATCCAAGGTTCTTCGATGGAAGTTTTGGAGAGGAAGAGGAAACTTAGAGGAAGAAGAAAGAAGAAAAGAGAAAGTGAGGGTTGTGAGGGGGCTGATCGTGATATACAGCTGGTAAAGAAACCATTTAAATGAATTTTTCTTTTTTTAAAAAAAACACAAATAAGTGACGTGTAACTACTGTTATGAGATGCTCATCCCATCAATCATTCTACCCATCTAATCTCTCCTTTCTCATGATTACCCTCTAATCTATAGGTTAAAGGTCTAAAAACACAGCGACGAGAACTGCAAACCGATAATATAAATTTATAAATATTACAAACAATATAATCATTAACGCTAAATAACGTTCGTAAAAATACGAGTGTTACAGTCTCGACACGAGGTCGATCAGGGTGCTTGTGCAAGCGCACAAGGCTCTAACACGAGTTCGTGCACGCGTCCTCCTCAGTTCGACATGCGACCTCCTCAGCTCGGTACGCGATCTTGGCACGGGATCTCGACAGGAGGTCTCGACGCGAGGTCTCGATACGATGTCCTAATACGAGGTCGATCTCGTCCTCAGGTGTTACAATCTCTCCCTCTAAAAAAATTTCGTCCTCGAAATTGCAAATAAGTTACTTACCATGAAAGAGTTCAGTAATCGAAGTCTTCATCTTCTCTTCCAGCTCCCAAGTCGCATCTCCGGTCTTCTGATCCCACACAACTTTGACAAGTTGGATCTCTTTGTTCCGCAACTGTTTGGCTTTCCGGTCAACGATCCTTGCTGGTGAGGCTTCGAAGGATAAGTCGTCCCTCAGTTGAATCACATCCGGTTCGATGACATGAGAGGGGTCGGAAATATATCTCCGCAATTGTGAGACGTGGAAGACGTCATGAATGTTTGACAAGAAGGGTGGCAGGGCAATCTGATATGCCACTGGACCGATACGACGCAGAATCTGGTAAGGTCCAATAAATTTAGGGGTAAGTTTCTTGGATTTGATCGCTCGACCAACTCCAGTAGTGGGGGTAACTCTAAGAAATACATGCTCTCCTTCCTCGAACTCGAGTGGTCGACGTCTTTGGTCTGCATAACTCTTCTGTCGACTTTGAGACGTTCGCATCCTATCTCTGATCAAACGGATCTTCTCAGTAGTCTGCTGGATCATATCTGGTCCTACAACAGAACGCTCGCCATCCTGGTACCAACAAAGAGGCGTCTGACATTTACGTCCATACAGTGCTTCAAAAGGTGTCATTCCAATACTCGCATGGAAACTGTTATTGTAGGTGAACTCCACCAATGGTAAGACGTTGTCCCAACTTCCTCGGTGATCTAAGGTACACGCTCGCAACAAATCTTCAAGCGATTGGATCGTTCTCTCAGTCTGACCGTCAGTTTGGGGATGATATGCCGAGCTAAGCCTGAGCTCGGTTCCCATCGCTTCTTGCAATTCCCTCCAAAAATGAGACGTGAACTTCGGATCTCGGTCCGACACGATTAAAGAGGGTATACCATGAAGTCGCACTATCTACGCGATGTAGATCTCGGTCAGCTTTTCCACGTGGTACGTCGACCTCACTGGTAAGAAATAAGCAGATTTGGTCAGTCGGTCGACGATCACCCAAATCGAATCATTCTTCTTCTGCGTCTTCGGTAAACCTACAACGAAATCCATGGAAATACTATCCCATTTCCATCTTTGATACGTCAGCGATTATCAGCATTCCCGCTGGTCGTTGGTGCTCCACCTTCGCTTCGACACGTTAAACACGGTTACGACTCACCACTTGTTTCTTCATTCCTGACCACCAAAAATGCTTCTTCAAGTCTTGATACATCTTCGTAACTCCTGGTGAATACTAAAATTGCTCTTATGCGCTGGCCAAGTATTAACTTTCTCGGCTCCACTACATTAGGTACACATACTCGCCATCACATCTTAAGATGTTGTCTGCTCCGACTTGGAATTCGTCGCTTCCCTTGCGCTATCAATCGACCTTCTCTTGCGAGAGCTCGTCATGAACCTCGCCGGTCTCGGATCTCGCCCAACAATCGGTTAGAAATGGTAAGCATACCAAATCTCGCCTTCCGGTGAAACTTCCACACTCAACTTCAAGTCTCGGAACTTCTCGAGCATCTCCAACTCCTTGATCATCATTGCTGAGGCTAAAACGCTCTTTCTGCTCAATGCATCTGCTACTACGTTAGCCTTACCGGGATGGTATTCCAACGTAAAGTCGTAGTCCTTGAGAAATTCTGTCCATCTTCGCTGACGCATGTTGAGCTCTTTCTGATCGAACAAGTACTTCAAGCTCTTGTGATCGCTGAAAACAGTAAGAGTGCTCCCATAAAGGTAGTGTCTCCATATCTTCAGCCCAAAAACCACTGCTACCAGCTCCAAATCGTGAGTAGGGTAGTTTCTCTCGTGAATCTTAAGTTGTCTTGAAGCATACGCTACCACTTTCCGGTGTTGCATCAGCACGCATCCCAAACCCTGGTGTGACGCATCGCAATAAACCTCGTAAGGCTCTTCTGGTTGAGGCAAAATCAACACAGGCGCTGTCGTCAAGAGCTCCTTCAGTCTTTGAAAACTGGATTTGCACTCCTCAGTCCAGGCAAAAGGTTGATCCTTCCTCGTAAGCCGTGTAAGAGGCGCGACAATCTTCGAGAAACCTTCAATGAATCTTCGATAATAGCCTGCTAAGCCAACAAAACTCCTGATATCGCTGATCGCCCCTACTGTTCCCACGCTAGCACAGCTTCAATCTTAGTTGGATCCACAGCTATCCCTTCTTTGGAAATCACATGACCAAGAAAATTCACCTCTTCGAGCCAAAATTCACACTTCGACAGGTTGGCATAGAGTTGCTTTTCTCGTAATATCTGCAATACTCGGCGTAGGTGTCCTCCATGCTCTTTTCTATTCCTCGAGTAGATCAGGATGTCGTCGATGAACACTACTACAAACTGATCCAAGAACGAATGGAAAATCCTGTTCATATAGTCCATAAACACAGCTGGCGCATTTGTCACTCCAAACGGCATCACCAAATACTCGTAGTGACCATACCTAGTCCTGAAAGCTGTTTTGGGGACATCTTCCTCCTTCACGCGAATCTGATGATAACCAGACTTCAAATCTATCTTGGAAAAGATCGCCGCTCCACGAAGTTGATCCATCAAGTCGTCAATACGGGGTAACGGATACCGGTTCTTCACAGTAACCTTGTTGAGCTCGCGGTAGTCCACGCACGCCCTTGATCGTCCATCCTTCTTCTTAACCAACAACACCGAGCTCCCCACGGTGACACGCTCGGTCGTATGAATTGCTTTGACTCCAAGTGTTCGATCCGGGACTTCGCTTCTTTCATCTCGGCGAGAGACATCCTGTATGGCGCTTTGGAAATCGGTCCTGCTCTCGAATCAACTCGATGGAGAACTCGACCTCTCGCCTTGACCGGTGGTAACCCTGGCACGCCTTCGGGAAAACGCCCACAAAGTCACACACCACCGGTACATTCTTCACTTCGATCTGGCCGAAAACTTCTGAACTAGCCAGATACATGTATTCTCTAGTTCCTTCTTGCAAAGAAACTCCAATATGTTCAGTAGAAAGATAATTGGAGACTCCAAGGTCTGGGAAAATTACAGGTTTACGGGCACAGTCCAAGAGGACATGGTGGTGTGACAACCAATCCATCCCGAGGATGACATCTAAGCCCTTAAGAGGCAAACAAACCAAATTGACCACAAACTTTCTACTCTGAATAACCACTACACAATTAAGACATGCAGTGTTTGTGACTAAGGTTTTAGCAGCTGGGGTTGTAACTACCAATTTGAACTGCAGCGCCACAATCAAGTTCAAATGGTTCACACAATCGAGGAAATAAAGGAATGGGTTGCACTAATCAAAGAGAACGGATAAGGATTTACCCTCAATCTCACATTCACCTTGAATAAGATCATCACCGCTCGCTTCCTCACCGCCATGCGTAAGACTCTGCCTTTAGCTACCTGACGCTTCCCTTTGGCCTTTGCCGCAAGCATTGCCGGTTCAGCTTTAGGTGTGGGACAATCCTTGGCAAAATGCCCTGGCTTCTTACAGTTGAAACATATCTCCTCCTTCTGAGTGCAGTCACTCGCATAATGTCCTGGCCTTCCACAACGATAGCAAGTCACCTCGGCACCGGTCTGACCTCCGCTTCTCGTTCCCTGGGTCATCGGGCGATATTGTCCCCTGTTGTTGTTCCCCTGAGGTCGGTTGTAAGGCTTCTTCTGCAGTTGTTTCCCCTTCTGTGTAAACCTCTGCCCCGCACTCTGGGGTCTCACCGGTCCGCCTACAACAGTTTTCTTCTTGTGGCTTCTTACACCCTCTACCTCAACACAACGATCTATCAGCTCTTGGAGGTTTTGAATCCTCAATGATACCACTGACTTCTGGATATCAAATCTCAGACCTCGTTGGAACCTCTCACTTAACCATCTTTGGTCAGCTCGGTCACTAAATGGACTGAAGTACCTTGCCAGTGACTCGAACTTGGCTGCATACTCGGACACTGTCATACCGCCTTGTTGTAGTTGAAGAAACTCTTGCTCCTTCTCAGCTCGTGCAGTATCTGGGAAGTATTTGTCCAAGAACCTTCCACGAAAAAGCTCCCAAGTTATCTCGCGACGTTCTGCTATCAGTGCTTGCTTTACTCCCTTCCACCAATACTCTGCGTCTCCTAGCAGCAAGTAGGTGGCGTAGTCTACCTTCACGTTGTTTGGGCAATGGAGTGCCTCGAAGATCTTCTCGATCTCTTGCATCCAAAGATTAGCTTTATCTGGGTTTGGCTCACCGTAAAACTTCGGTGGATCATGCTTCCTAAAGTCTGCTAATCCTCTCGCCTCAGCACTCCGCTCTGCTCATTTGTTGTTCTTTGTAAGTTTCTTTGGAGTTAACTGCCGTCTGTTGAGCCATCGCGTTAGCCTGTTGAGTTCTGCGGTGATTCTTTGAGCCATGGCTGCCGCCATCTCGGCCATAGCTTGAATTGCTCGTTCCATGTCGACGTTCTCGCATAAATTGTCGTATCCCTACGAGGTGGCATTAGGTTCCACAAAGTTCAAAACCCCGTCGAATCTCACAACAAGGATGTGTTAAAACACACCGCTTCAATCAAGAAACAGTTCAAACAATTTTTCAAGCAATAAGTGCTTCACTTAATCAAACAAAGAATCAAGATAGTACAACCATGTACCCGACACACATATCCCGAAACCACGTGACCAGTCAAAATTCCTATACACGGCCGGTCGAGAACCGAATCGCTCGATACCAACATTGTAACGACCCGTTTCCGGACCGCTACCGAGCTCAACATACCGAGCTCGAGTTACCGAGCAAAACACAGCGAGCTCAAGTTACCCTGTATGCGATGTGTTTTAAAACGATACTCTTGTGCCCTTTAGAAAAGTACGGTCTATTATTATTTATTTATTTTTTTATAAGACCAGCTCGTGCACATCAGAGTAATTACAGCTTTTCGAAACATGGTGCAACTAAGATACAAGACTTAAGTCCTAAATAACAACACGCAGGTATAACAAGTACATACTTATATATACAAGATATAAAAAGTGCATACAAAAGACAGTAATAATGTACAAAGAAAATACACCTAAGGTATGACGACTTCAAGAGAGCAATCATACCCTGGGGGTACTTCCGGCAGACACCCACGCAGGGGGCTGCTCCAAAAGTAAAACCACCAGTCTACCCTGTAATAACAAAACATAACCGGCCCAACTGGTCACAACCACTATACACAAAAACATAGACAAAGCAAATCACGACAAGTAGAGGTCGTCGCCCGGATCCTCGTCGAGATCCTCCTCGCCATCATCTGCTGTCGAGTTCCCTGCACCCTCGACCTCGCCTGGGTAACCATCATGGATTGAAGGCACCACGGGAAAGGGTCAACTTCTCAACAAATCAAGATAATCCAGGCATACAGAAATAAGTAAATAGCAAAGTATAACATTCACCAAACGTGACTCAACCATCTCACTCTAGACTCGACTCAACTCGCTATCCATTTCCTCTCGACTCGACACTTTTTCCAGAATGCACACGCCGTACCGTATGCTGGAAAGTACAGCCGAAGCCTTGGGATCTTCGCTCTCCCTAGGACAGTCAACTCAGGTCCCATAGCGTGGCGACGCTTAGAAGTCCCCATAAACGGAAAAGGGGAC
Organism: Calophaca sinica; assembly: GCA_037113605.1. Classification (NCBI taxonomy): domain Eukaryota; kingdom Viridiplantae; phylum Streptophyta; class Magnoliopsida; order Fabales; family Fabaceae; genus Calophaca; species Calophaca sinica. Next base: position 62,872,457 of record CM073733.1, read on the forward strand.
CTAACACCCTCTCCGCTATCCGGGTTGCAACTTCAAACGCCAACGACTCGCTAAGCTCTCTCACTCAATGAACAATTCGCCGCATACGATATTCAAAGAGTTATACGCAAGATATTCAACCGCATGTCAAACAAAAATAGCAGGCTCAACATGAAGAAACGCAATTCAACAGCAATACACAATTCGTGGCATATATTCAATCATATCACAACACTTCAAGCTCGACACAAATCAAGGAATCCATACATAGGAATATAACAATAAAAATCCTAGAATGTCTAGAAGTGCCCTTACCGAACTCCAAGCTACGCGTCTACGCTGTCCTCAATCGAGCTCGACAACGACCTCGACACGCATGGCTTCTCGATCTGGATCCCATCGCTCCCACGTCCCCTGTTCGCTCTCCAGTACACCTCGATTCTGAAATCACACGATCTCTGAATCAGACTTCCTAATACAAGCACAACTTAGTTCCATCTATGGGTTCTAATAGCACTTAGCTCTCATTACCCCAATCTTAACTACAACCCAAGTAAATATTAAAACTCAAGAACTTAAACAAATACAACAAGAATTCAAGCATTACAAATTAACTCCTTTTCTCTAATAATTTTATTAAAACTTCTTTCATACATATCATCAGACAAAGCCATTTTTCCTAAGTATTAACTCAAGCTTAAAATCAAGTAGCATATTAAGCACAAATTAATCAAAATCTAAGTTTATGTTTTCTGAAAAATATTTTCATCATGAAGAAGAAAACCTATCAATATGACATGATTTGGAAGCATAAAAACTAGCTAAAATGGAGGGAAGAAGTGGCGCTAAACAGTAGCATGAAGAGAACTAAAATTCTATTTTTCATACCTCAAAGATGGTCGAGATGGTGATATATGTCGAGAAGATGATAAGAAACAAGGTTGATGAAGAAAGTTTGTGCAAAGACTCAATAAAATCCAAGGTTCTTCGATGGAAGTTTTGGAGAGGAAGAGGAAACTTAGAGAAGAAGAAAGAAGAAAAGAGAAAGTGAGGGTTGTGAGGGGCTGATCGTGATATACAGCTGGTAAAGAAACCATTTAAATGAATTTTTCTTTTTTTAAAAAAAACACAAATAAGTGACGTGTAACTACTGTTATGAGATGCTCATCCCATCAATCATTCTACCCATCTAATCTCTCCTTTCTCATGATTACCCTCTAATCTATAGGTTAAAGGTCTAAAAACACAGCGACGAGAACTGCAAACCGATAATATAAATTTATAAATATTACAAACAATATAATCATTAATGCTAAATAACGTTCGTAAAAATACGAGTGTTACAGTCTCGACACGAGGTCGATCAGGGTGCTTGTGCAAGCGCACAAGGCTCTAACACGAGTTCGTGCACGCGGCCTCCTCAGTTCGACATGCGACCTCCTCAGCTCGGTACGCGATCTTTGCACGGGATCTCGACAGGAGGTTTCGACGCGAGGTCTCGATACGATGTCCTAATACGAGGTCGATCTCGTCCTCAAGTGTTACACAAACGGCTGCCCCTTACGGGTTAGCCTCGTTAGCGGGAGTGCTAACTGGGAAAACCCTTTGATGAATCTCCTATAATACCCAGCTAAACCCAAAAAGCTTCGAATTTCAGTAATAGTGGTCGGCCTTTCCCAATCCAGCACTACTCGTACTTTATCGGGGTCAACCGACACTCCTGCGTGTGAGATCACATGTCCTAGAAACTTTTCTTCCTCTAACCAAAACTCACACTTGGAAGGTTTTGCAAACAATCTCTTTTGCCTAAGGGTATCTAGCACGATCCTAAGATGTTCTGCGTGTTCCTAGGAGCTTTTAGAATAAATCAGAATATCATCAATGAACACCACCACAAATTTATCAAGAAAAGGTCCTAGAATTTGATTCATGTTGCTCATGAACACGGCTGGAGCATTGGTTAACCCGAAGGGCATAATCAAATACTCGTAGTGGCCGTACCGGGTTCTAAAAGCGGTTTTGGGAACATCTTTGGCCTTAACCCGAATTTGGTGATAGCCAGACCTTAGGTCAATCTTGGAAAAGTATGAAGCTCCCCTAAGCTGATCGATGAGATCGTCTATCCGGGGAAGCGGGTACTTATTTTTTAGGGTCACCTTATTAATCTGCCTATAGTCCACACACAGTCTCATACTACCATCTTTCTTCTTAACTAACAACACAGGGGCTCCCTAAGGGGAGGCACTAGGTCTGATGAACTGCTTGGATATCAGTTCCTCCAATTGGGATTTGAGCTCTTTAAGTTCTGCTGGTGACATCCTATATGGAGCTGTTGATATTGGTCCCGTCCCGGGGATTAAATCTATTGAAAATTCAATCTCCCTCTTGGGCGGTAGGGACATCACCTCTTCAGGAAACACATATAAATATTCGCTATTTAATGGACAAATGATCAAATCTAGTTTAACCTCTAAAGATGAAGAGAGTAGCAGAACATAGCCGAAATGCTCCTCTCCTAAGCATTGGTTTAGTTGAGCAACACTGGTCAACACATCAGGATGAATATTCTTTTGGGGAGATTGTAAATCAGCAAATTCTATGGTTTTACAATAACAATTCAAAACAACTTGATTAGCCGCAAGCCAATCCATCCCCAAAATAATATCCATACCTTCCAAACGTAGACACACTAGATTGACCTTAAATACTCTTCCCTGTATTTCGAGAGAATAATTCTCGCATAGAAGGGAAGTAGGGATACTGCCCTCAGCGGGGGTCAAGACATTCAAGGGAACTAGTAACGAAGTATGAGGCAACTCTAACCTTACAACACATTTGTAGGAAACGAAAGAATGGGTAGCACCAGAATCATAAAGAACAATAACAGGCTGCTCATTCAAGAGACACGTACTTTTCATCAGACCGTCTGTACCCTTTGCCCTCTTGGCATCTAAGGCAAACACACGCCCTTGGTTAGGGCCATCAGCTTTGGCTGTTCCTTGTCTGTCATTCTTCCTTTTGAGTACGGAACAATTGTCGGTAGAGTGACCTTTCTCTTTGCAGTAAAAACAATAGTCTCTCCCCAGACATACTCCTGAATGATACCTACCACAAGTGGCACACGGCTTTGATTTTTCGGTGTCTGAAAGGTGAGTTTGTTTCCCCTTATTGGAGTTCCCCCTCGGCTTAATAGGTTGATTAGGCTTGCGGTCTTCGTTCTTTTTCTTCCACTTTTCTTGGCGGTCCATTCTCAAAGCACCCTGTGCCTCTTCAACAATAAGACACTTTCCCACTAACTTGGCATAAACCGTCTCCTCAAATCCGCACACAGCGTTTCTCAATTCTGGTCGAAGGCCTTGCTCAAATTGATGAGCCTTCCACTCATCATCTTCTCTGCTTTGTAGATAAGTAGAATACTTAGCCAAATCTTCAAATTTGGCAATATATTCCGCCACCGTCATATCTCCTTGGCTTAGACGGGCAAACTCTTGCTCCTTTAGTCTCCTTAAGCTCTTGGGGAAATATTTCTCGAAGAACACCCTCTGAAAATTCTCCCAATCCAAAGGTGTTGCAAGAGTGATCATGTGAGCTCTCGCTCCTCTCCACCAGATTTCGGCCTCTCCCTTCAAGTAGTGCACCACAAATGTTACCTTTTGTTGCTCACTACAATTCACTACCTCAAATATTTTCTCCATTTCACATAGCCAAGACTTTGCTTCAGATGGGTCAGAACCACCTCTGAAGGATGGAGGGTCATTCTTTCTGAAATCAGAATAAGCTCGGTTATGATGTTCCGGCTGAGCCGCATTGTTAATTGGAGCTCCACCTCCTTGAAGGATTTGTTGAAGTAGTGTATTTGTTGCTTGTGCTTGCACATTTGCTGCCTCAGTTTGTACCCCCAAAGCTTCAGCCATAACATTCCACGGCTCAGCCTCTTGCGGAATTTCGGTGTTTCTTGAATCGTTCCTCCCTCCACGTATTGGTGGCCTACCACATCTTCCTGAACCAGATGCTATTACTCTGCATACGATGCACAAAGAATTGAGTTAATCAGGCTCAATATCTCATAGCATAATAAGTAGAAAAATGTAACCAGTTCACAATGACACGCTAAGCCCAAAACTAACTACCTTACAGTCCGATAAGAATCGAACCGCTCTGATACCATAATGTAACACCCTAATTCAATTATTACTTCGAATCGTTGTGTTTAACATCACACGATATCATACTTGCAAATAAATTAAAAACTTGATTTTTCCACAAGTCAAAATCCATACAACCTATTGTTCAACTTGGTAAATACAGAAGCTAAGTCTTAAGGTTACAAAAAAGTAGGGTTCGCAGACCCATATACCACCAAGGGTCCAAGTTACAAAAAAAGAAACTAGCTAATAAGTGTCTTCATAAAGGATTAATCCTCTTGCACCTATTTATCTGAAACAACAAAACGGACGGGGTGAGATTTAAGAAAATCCCAGTGAGCCCTTCACGGACCCCCTTACCATCACTTACCTCAATCCACACAATATAAACAAGGCTCAATGTCAAATGCATGACAATAATTAGTCATATTCTCAATTCATATCAATGCATTTAAATCATTAATGATTCAAACAAATGCAAACAAAGGTCATAAGACCACAATGAATGTTCCCCTCTTGATCCAAATTTCAAGCACACAATGAGTTAAATCCTATAGAGGAAAGGATAAGATCAAGGGAGGCCCTCGTCAAACACGGTGATAGCTAGTCACTTACGAGAGGGTGCAAATGAATTTACAAACATTCCAAACACAATCAAATCAATCACAAGGCATTGAACAATAATGAAATACTAAGTATTCCCTTAATCATCATAGATTATGATAAAAAGGGTCTCAAATGCATGTGCACCATGGTATTTTGTCATTAAGCATTGATGGAACAACTTAAGACACAAAATGGGGAATAATTATTGTTCAGTTTTCTGAACCCTGTAGCTTGTAGCTTAAATCTGCACTAATCAGTTGGATATTTCCTAAATTAAAAATTAGATTTGGAAACTAGACATCCTAAGCTTTCCGACGAGTGGTCATATACTTAATTCCGACTTCGTTTGATATTTTAATAAAATCCCCGAAGTTGACGCTCTGTAGAATGCACGTCGTGCGCACCAGAATCGCGTCACGCGCATTTCTGGAATTTGGTTCTGTTTCTAATGCGCGTCACACAAGACAGATGGCGCTGTCAGCTCAAGACAAATCAGACCATTGTGCAGATTACCCTATTTCAGCTGCTCCACTTCTCCAATCTCATTTCTACTCAATCCCAATCAAAACCAAGACAACTAAGATGATAAATCAAAGGTTTCAAGCAACATAATCACATTATTAGCTCATGTAACCAACTAATCTCAACAACTTTCATGATTCACATGCCAAATACTAGATTTAACATGCATGAACTTAGTTAGACTTCAAACCCATTCTTAGCTACCCACAAATCAAAAATGAGGCATGCAAGGAAAACAAAATGAATCCTAATGTGGGTCTTATTGGTTGCCCAACACTCCAAGAGGAGAAGAACTCACCAATCAAAATAAATGGGGATAGAGGCTTTGAAATTTCTGGTTTTTCCCTCAGGAAATTCGAGCTTCCCTTCTTCTCCACCAAATGTCACTCTAATCTTCCTCAAGATCAACAAAGAGCAGCACCAAACTTCCTCCTAGGCAATATATGAGTGAATTCCTTCAAGTTTCCAACTTCTTCTTCACCAAAACTCCAAACCCTAGCTCCTGGCTTCTCTCCCTTGCTCTCTTGATCAGAATTTTCATGAGAGAGGAGAAGAATGAGGGCTTGGTCGAGCCCTAAAGGGAAAAGGGCTGATTGGGAGTGGTTTTTACCATTCTACCCTCACTTGTGCTCTAATTTAACAACTATACTTGCTAGATACACCCCCTATTCTCATGAGTTGGCATGGCAACGAAACCCGAACCCGCGGGGACCCACCCGAACCCGTCCCGATTTTGACGGGGAAAACCCGGTTTGACTGGGTTCGGGTTCGGGTTCGGTTTTTCCCCGCTTCACAAAGTCGGGGTCGGGGGCGAGGGCGGGGATGTTAATACCCGTCCCGAGCCCGAGCCCGAGCCCGAACCAGGCCCGCTAGTGTACAATTACCAAAATACCCCTTATATATATATTAGTAAATAATGAAATTACAGTTTTCGAAAAAAAAACAAATTAAAATGCTTTTTTGTCAAAAAAAAAAAACAAATTAAAATGATTTTATAATTTTTTTTAATATTTATATTATAATTTGTGACTAAGGCGGTTGGGAAACCCGACTCGGGGAGGATGGGACCCAGATTTTCAGGCCATGGCGAGGCGGGTTCGGGCTTTTTTCTCATGAGTTGCACCCCAAAGTTTATTACTCCTAATCACATCACATTCAAATCTTAATTGTAGGGACTTAGATACTCAAATCAAGTAATTTATGCAATTTAAGCAAGTTATACGAGTTATGTAATTTAAGCTAATTAGGCTAATTTGGGGGGATGTTACAGTCAGCATAGTTAAGCTCCATCGATTATGAAGACTTAAAAATGGGTGAACACTAAAGAGGAGGCTGGGGATAAGGCAGGAGATAAGAGATCTTATAGGCAATTATGAAGACTTAGGGTACGTTTGGCCCAGCCTTTTTTGAACTTAAAAGCTACTTCTAAGCTAAAGTTAAAAAAAGAGCTTTAAAAATTAAGCTAAAGTTGTTTGGTAATTTTGACATTTTCTTGACTTAAAAACTACTTTCAAGTTAAAAGTTGTTTGATAAAATATTTTAATAAAAGCTCTAATTTCTATTTAAAATTATTATAAAAATGACTAATTGTAAGATTTTATATATTATTGATTATTGCTTAAAATATATATTATTAGTTATTAATAGTTGAAATATTTGAAAAACAAAAACAATTACTTTAAAAATCTATCAATAAAAAACAAATAATTTTTTATTTTAAAAATAAAAAATAACATGCAATCGTATTTATTCTTTGACAACCTTACAAGTATAAACTTTAATTTATAAACTTTGCAACAATAAAGAATTTTTATTTCCAATAGCTGGTCAGTTTTAACAAAACTTAAAAAATGAATATCATAAAGCTTAATGATAAACCTTTTTTTTTTTATGAAAGCTTATTAATGATAAACCTGAAAACATGAAAAAACATATCCTCCTTTACGTTGCCATAAATAGTTGTTGTACTGCTCCGTCTTTTATTATAAGCAAAAAAGTACATGTATTTTGACCAAATTTTGACCAAATACATGTATTTTTTTTGCTTATAATAAAAAACAGAGGGTGTATGTTACACCGCCGAAACAACCAATAAGCTAAGAGAACGGGGAGAAAGCCAGCAGAGAGGAGCGTGTACAGAAGATAAAAATAAGGATATGTAGGACGTTTGCAACAGGTGGCGCAAGGAAAGAAAAGCGAGAGTCCGCAGAAGGGTTGCAACACATGGCATGATTTTTTGTGGAAGAAGGAGGAGGAAAGCAAGAACAGGGAACCGGAACTAAGGCGCTCAATTTCACAGGAAAACTTAGCGGGAGGCGTTACTCGCTTTATGGTTATAAAGATTAAAGGATTTAACTTGTATACACTAACCCTGTCAAAAAAACTTGTATAGTGTAAATATATTTAAATAAGTTTTATGAAGTAAAATTATGATGTTAAAAAAATTATAAAATATGATTACATCTATTCAAAACATACACTAGTACAAAATTGACTTTCGAAACAGGGATTTTAAATCGGTTGTTTTAAACAACCGATTTAAAATGAAATGCGGTGGCATTTTTGAAATTAAGTTGAAATTTTAACATTGGGCGTCACATTTAAAATCGGTTGTTTAAAACAACCGATTTAAAAAAGTTTGCGAAAAAACAATTTAAATCGGTTATCTTAAAGAACCGATGTGAAAAGGTCTTTTAAATCGGTTATTTAAGATGACCGATTTAGAATAGCGGTTTAATTTTGCTTTTCCCTCTCTCATACGATACGACAGTGAACTCGTTCGTATCATTTTTCTTTTCACCGTCACCTTGTGCGAATACCTGCTTCCTCTCCGCTCGCCGCCGTGCCTCCACCATTGCCGCCGTGCCTCCATCTTCAAGCTCGCTTAGGCCTCTGCTCGCGTAGGCCTCCATCTTCAAGCTCGCGTCTCGTTCTGCTTCGTGCGTCTCGTTCTGCTTCGTCTCTGCTCGAACGCTCGAAGGAAAGGTGCCTCCGTCCGTTCGTTCGCCGTTCTCCTTCAAGACGACGCCGACGCCGTTCGCCGTTCGTTCTGCTTCAAGAAGCCGCCGCCGCCGCGTTCGTCCTCCTTAGGTTTCTTCAAGAAGCCGCCGCTCTGCTTCGTTCGCCGTTCTCCTTCCAGGTTTCCTTTCTCTTTTTTTTCAAAAAATAAATAATATTGTTTCCAGGCTTCTTTCTCTTCAATGATTTCCTCATTTCATCTCGTATTTGTTCCAAAATTAATGAATAAGCATCATTGGTTGATAGTACTGAGAGATAGGCAAGGCATGCAGTATAAATTATGAAAGGTTCTTATTGGGTAATACTTGGTTCATATATACTGGAATCTAGATCTTTATATCTTCCGGAAAGTTATTTATTCCTATAACTTAGAAGTTTTTAGGGTTCATATTCTTCAAATGAAGTTTTTAGGAAGCATATTCTTCTGGAGTCTGATCAAATGATGTCAGTACATCACTAAGCCTCTAAAATTTTCATTTGAGCATGAAGCTTTTTTTTTTTGTTGACTAAAATTTGAGCATGAAGTTAAAACGCCTAAATAGGTTTTTAATGAAGGCATTGTGCAATGCACACTGATTGCTTTGGTTTTCTACATATTCCTCACTTGAGTAAAAGTTGTCAATATACAATGTGGAAATATTTTGTCTTGTTGAATTGCACTGTTAACTGGTGGTATATATTGATAACGCATTAGCAATACTGAATTGCATGTTTTCTTGCTCCTATGGGTGTATGGAGCAAGACTGTTTATTTTTTATTCTTGGCACCCATTGAAATTTTGTTAGAAATAGTTGTGAATTTCAACTAGGTAAACGATAACAAGTTATGGCTGACGTTCCCTGAAGTGTGTATTTTTTTTTCAAAACGTAGTTATGGATCGTAGTTGGATGCAACAAAATCTATTGAGTGAAGAGTATGAGAAGGGAGTAGAAGAGTTTCTGAATTTTGCTCAAACGAAGCTTCCTAAAAGTGGCGGAACATTTTCTTGTCCGTGTGTTATTTGTGTGAACCAGACACCACAAATAGTCGACAAAATACGGGAACATCTAATTGTCTATGGGATTTGCAGCAGTTATACAACATGGACATGGCATGGTGAGAAGAAGGAAATGTCAAGTGTGTCTGAAGGAAAGAAAGCTGAAGTAGAAATAGACGATCGGTTAGAAGACATGATCCGTGATATTGGACATGAGTCTTTTAAAGGAGCCCATGTTTATGAATCATTGACAAAAGACAATGAAGAGGCTTTGTATAAGGGGTGCACAAAATTCACACGGTTGTCTGCCGTGTTGAGATTGTTTAATCTGAAGGCAATAAATGGGTGGACTGACAAGAGCTTCACCGACTTGCTTGAGTTGTTGAAAGATATGCTTCCAGAGGGCAACACATTGCCGAACCGTGCGTATGATGCGAAGAAAATCTTGTGTCCGATGGGTGTGGAGTATAAGAAAATACACGCATGCCCCAAAGACTGCATATTGTACCGAAAAGAGTTTGAAAATGTTCACAAGTGCCCCACGTGTGGGCTATCACGCTACAAGGTGAAGGATGGTGTTGACAGTTGCGACGATGAGAGCACTAAGGGTGTGCCTGCAAAAGTTTTATGGTATCTTCCAATAATTCCAAGATTGAAGCGATTGTTTGCCAATGAAAAAGACGCAAAGAGTATTAGATGGCATGTGGATGAGAGGAAGTGTGACGGACAACTTCGCCATCCTGCCGATTCTTTGCAATGGAAGAAAATTGACACTCTGTTTCCAGATTTCGGCAATGAGCCAAGAAACATTAGGCTTGGGCTTGCTTCTGATGGAATGAATCCGTATGGTAGCTTAAGTAGCAACCACAGTTCATGGCCTGTTGTCTTGGTAGTCTACAACCTTTCTCCTTGGTTGTGCATGAAACGAAAATACATGATGTTATCCATGATGATTTCGGGCCCGCAACAACCTGGAAATGACATAGATGTTTTCCTAAGTCCCCTGATTGAAGACTTGAGGAAATTGTGGGATGAGGGCGTTGATGTGTTCGATGCATATTCCAATGAAAATTTCAAGTTGCGTGCCATGTTATTTTGCACCATCAATGACTTTCCAGCATATGGGAACTTGTCCGGATATAGTGTTAAGGGGCATAATGCGTGCCCTGTATGTGAAAAGGGCACTTGCTACAATCAATTGAAACATGGAAGAAAAACTGTTTACCTTGGGCATCGTAGATTTCTTCGACGTGATCACCCGTATCGTAGGTTGAAAAAGGCTTTCAATGGATGTCAGGAAAATGGTGTAGCTCTGAATGCCTTAACAGGGGAAGAAGTGTATCAACGGGTGAAGGACATCAAAGTCATATTTGGCAAGAAACAAAAACAAAAGCAGTCCACTGAGAAAAATATATGGAAGAAGAGGTCTGTGTTCTTCGATCTTCCATACTGGTCCAGTCTTGATGTAAGACATTGTATTGATGTCATGCATGTGGAGAAAAACGTGTGTGATAGTGTAATTGGTACTCTTCTCAACATTCAAGGCAAGACAAAGGATAGTGTGAATGCTCGTCTAGATATGGTTGCAATGGGTATAAGACAAAAATTAGCTCCACAGCCAAGAGGTAATGCCACATATCTGCCCCCAGCATGCCATACTTTGTCAAAACAAGAGAGAAGAAGTTTTTGCGAGTGTCTTCGTGGAATTAAAGTGCCACAGGGTTACTCTTCCAATGTTAAAAACCTAATCTCACTGAAGGACCTTAAAGTAGTGGGCTTAAAGTCTCATGACTGCCATGTATTGATGCAACAATTACTTGTAGTGGCTATCCGTGGCATCTTGCCTAAAGAAGTCCGACATGCCATAACTAGATTGTGCTTATTCTTCAATGCTATATGTGCCAAAGTCATTGACCCTACGAAGTTGGACGACTTGGAAAACGAGGCTGCTATTATATTGTGTCAGTTGGAGATGTACTTTCCTCCATCATTCTTTGACATCATGGTCCATTTAATTGTTCATATAGTGCGGGAGATTAGATTGTGTGGCCCCGTTTATTTAAGATGGATGTACCCAGTGGAGCGATATATGAAGATCTTGAAAGGGTATGTTAAGAATCAATACCGCCCCGAAGCATCCATTGTTGAAAGGTACATCACAGAAGAAGCCATTGAGTTTTGTACAGATTACTTGTCAGAAGTGGAACCTGTAGGGATTCCTAAGACTCGCCATGTTGGAAGATATGAAGGTAAGGGTACACGAGGGTTAACCGTTAAGAGCATGAGTCGTGTGGAGGTGCTTCAGGCACATCTGTATATATTGAATAACAATGCAGAGGTTATACCTTACTTAGAAGCTCACAAAAGAATTGTCAAGGCCAGTAACCCTCGAATGAACGAAAAAGGTATGTTGAGAGAGCATAACAAGACATTCCTATCTTGGTTCAAAGCACAGGTTATGAAGGAATATGATACTGCTTCTGATACATTACGTAGACTAGCACATGAACCTAGTTTTAATGTCTTGTGCTGGAGTGGGTACGATATAAGCAATATTTCCTTTTACACAAAGTTACAAGAGTACTGTTCAAAACAGTGGGGTTATGGTAATGGCCTCTTCGATGCATTTCTCTAGTTCAAGGGATAAAAACCCTATTCTTGCATCCATAGCTTACTTTGGGGTAATTGAAGAGATTTGGGAGCTGGATTACTACAAATTTAAGGTGCCTGTTTTTTAATGTAAGTGGGTTAACAGTAACAGTGGAGTAACAACCGATGAAATGGGTTTTACATTGGTGGACTTTGACAAAGTAGGTTACAAGGACGAGCCTTTCATCATGGCAGAACAGGCAAAACAAGTTTTTTATGTCAATGATCCTTCTAGAAAAAATTGGTCAGTGGTCCTACAAGGGAAAAACATTCATGATAATAATGAAAATGAAGATTCAACCCTTAATATTTCTGAGACTCCTTCATTCACAACACAAATTCCTACTTTCATAGAAGAAAGAGATGTGGACGATGTACGTGCCATTCGTAGTGATCATAATGAAGGGATATGGGAGAACATCTGTATTTCACCCATGGAATAAATTTAAAGGTTAATACCTATTTGTTATTGACATTGATTGTGCTTATTTTGTTTTATATTTAAATTTACATCTGTTATTGTGTTTATTAATGATTTTATTTTGCTTTGTCCTATATTGTTGTTTTTGACATTTATCTTCTGTCCTCTAAACAGATATCATGGCTGATCCTGTAGATAGTACGACATCTACAAAAAAGAAGACTAGATCAGCCACTTCTTGTCAGGAGTTGACTTCTAGGCCTTGACCGGATATAGGTATCCAATTGAGTTTGATTGGGAGACAAAGCCAACCTAAAGGGAACTATGCAATAAGTTCAAGACATTTGTGGCTATGTTGGCTAGAAACAAGGTTAGCATATTGGTAAATGAATGGGAGAACGTGGATGACGGCACAAAAGAGTGCATTTGGCAGGATGTGACGGTAATACCTCTTTTTACAAACTCCTTTAATTTCTTATGCTATTTAACTAAATCTGTTTATTACTAATATCATTTTATTGTCTATTTAAGGAAACATTTGATGTTGATCCTAATGATAAGAGGCTTAAGAAGAGATGGCTATCTTATGCTGCTAATCGTTGGAGGTCACACAAGACTATGCTCACCAGGACTTATGTTTTTGGCCCTGGTGACAAGGACGGATGTAAGACCCCATGTTATAAGTATAAATCCATTTCAGAAGAAACATGGGAGTTGTTTGTGAAGAGTCGACATGACCCTGAGTTTTTGGTTAGTACTTTTCCTTAATTTCTCATATTAATTGATTTTTTGTTTAGCTAATTTACATGTACATTATTTCTAACAGGAGAAAAGAGCAAAGGGAAGACAAAACCAGGCCAAGAACAAGTATTACCACAGAACTTCTCGTGGTGGTTATGCATATTTGAAGGCCACCTGGAAGGAGAATAGGTTGAAGGAAATGCAAAAAGAGAGTGGCAATATGGGATTGACGGTGGATGATGTTGATTCTCCACCACGTCACGAGCAATGGAAGTTGGCTCGAATAAAGTCAACCAGAGGGTTTATAAATGAGGAGACACCACGGTTGCCTCAAAAATTGTAAGTAAAACTTTCAATATATCTTTTTAGTGTAATGCCTTACATAACATTGACTTACACCATATATGTTGTCGGGATGACCTTGTGGATCGTGCCACTCAAGGAACTTTTGTTCTCGATACACGTATGGATATCCCGACTCGCCATTGGGACACTGATCACAAGGCGTCCGCGTTGCCCCTTTTGGTGTCGGCCTGAAGACATATTATGGAAGTGTTGCACCTCGTGGCAAAGCAAAAGCCTATCACGGAGATGGAGTCCTTCAAGACAATGCCGATGCAGCGGTTTGAGAGACCTTCAATCGGAGGGTAGATAAAGCGTAACTTAGAGGTATGTATAATATGTTACAATATAAAATAAGCAGTTTATTTAACTAGAATTAGGAAGAAATTAATTTATAAAATTTCATTTACAGAGACTTGCATCTCAGGGTTGCGTAAGTCAACCCGCAGCCATCAACATGCAAGAGTTACAGGAGACAATTAGTCAGAGGATAGAAAAGACAGTAGCTGAGGTATGTATAAAATGCTACAATATAAATTATGTAGTTTAAGTAAACTTTCAACATGGTCTGTAAACTTTCAACATGGTCTTCATTTATAAAATTTCATTTTGCAGAGACTTGCAAATATGGCTTGTGCAAGTCAACCCTCATCTGGCCAGCCCAACTCTATGAAGACTCCTATGCGCGAAAGCGCTAAGGACAGTTGCTCACCGTCCCAACCGTGGATGCCAACCCCCACTAATTGGTTGAGAGAGTTATCTGCCATGTTATATGACTTTGGGGGCAAGTCACAGGGGCTACTGATGGATTATGACCCCGTGTCTGTCGAACATTATTGGATTGGTGAGAAAGAGATAACCGACATTACTATGGGTGGACGTTGGCTTGAATTATGCCACTTGGCATTATGGGGCTCGTAAGTATATGTCAATCTAAGTTTATATTGTAAGCATGCTTAAATCATTTGTAATATTAATTAACATGTTTTTCAATATATTAGGTATTGTTGGCGCCTATGTAAGGATAGAGGCTATGATGATAGGTACGGAATTTTTTCGCCTTACAGATTGGTTCTTTATGTCCTAAGTCCGCTCCCAAAAATTAGAGGAAATTCAAGCATACATCCGAGAACAAGATGTGGGAAGAGAAGAGGCAATGTTATTTAGCACCATCTTGCTAGAGGTAAGTTCATTTACGTGTGTTTATATTGTGTTCTTTTGTTTGTCTGTTTCTTCATACCATTATTGTTGTCCAATATTGTAGTGACCATTGTCAGTTGGCCATCATTTGTCCTGAAGACCACGTTGTAAATGCCAGTTTGTGCTCCCTGGGTTATCGGCCTAATCAAACCATTGTAGAAAGAATTAATAAGTACGATTCAATTTAATTCTTAACATACATTATGATATAATTTTAGAACTTTGACTTATCATGAATATTCTTTTATCAGTGCAATCGATGGCTATAACAGGCTTAAAGGAGTTAGGAGAAGTAATCCGCCTGAATGGTTGTTGCCCAAAGTAAGTGGTTTAAATTAAAAATATTCATTTACAAATATTAGGATATTTAATATTAACCGAGTGCATATCTTTTATATTTATTTGGAGATGGCTCGTCAAACCGACGGGTGGGCATGTGGGATATATGTCATGAGGAATATGATGACCATTATCTCGGCGGGGATAATCGAAAATTGGATGGAGGTAATATTTAAAAACTCAATAAGCTTAATTGATTTTGTACTTAATTAAGCATTATTTTGGTTATATTAACTAGTGTTTATATTATTTTTTACAGGTATTCAATGACACATCACCAATGTCAAATGATGAGCTTTTGAGCATAAGACAACTTTGGACAGAATTTTTTTGCAAATTCCATGCCGAGTTGAAATACGAGCCAAAGAGGAAAAAGAATAGAAAAAATGGTGGAAAAAACAAATAGTGAAGTTTCAGCTTGTGTTTTTGATGTAGTTAGGTTTATATTTGAATATTAGTTTGTATTTGACTTGGTTTTGACTTGTGTTTTAACAAATTGGAAGTCAAAGTTGTATTTGATTTAGTTTCAGTTTAAGTTTTAGATTTAGTTAAGTTTGTATTTGACTATTAGTTTTAGTTTTAGTTTGTATTTTGATTTGGTTTAGTTTTAGTTTGTATTTTTTTGCTGGAAAAAATATATTGCTGAGATTGTTCTGGTTGTATTGGATTGCTGGAAAAACTATTGTTGTGGCTGTTTTGGTTGTTTTTACAGGTTTATATGTATGGTTGATATAAAAACAAAAAAAAAATTAAAAAAAACAAACTTTTAAATCGGTTGTTATAAAAAACCGATTTAAAAATACCTTTTAAATCGGTTTTTTTATAAACAACCGATTTAAAAGATAGACCTTTTAAATCGGTTGTTATAAAAAACCGATTTAAAAGGTATTTTTAAATCGGTTCTTTATAAACAACCGATTTAAAAAGTCTAATATGACCACATTTGACTCGAATTACAGTTATTTTACGTCGGTTGTTATAAATAACCGATTTTAAAAGTATAATTTAAATCGGTTAAATAACCGATTTAAAATCCCCAGACATACTAAATCCAGAGCTTCTAAATCGGTTCTCCAACCGATTTTAAAACCCTAAATAACCGATTTTAAATCTCAAATTTGCACTAGTGATATCTACATGTTGATGTATAATTATTAAACTCAAATTTAAATTCTTCCACGACAAATAAAGATTGTCTATATAGTCCCAAGTAGGTAATTCGGTTGGTGAGCTAAGCGACACTGAAGGAGTGCAAGCTGGAGATCTCGGGTTCAAACCCAGGAAACTAACAATTCTAACAATTATTAACAACTAACATTTGCCTATAAAAAAAAAAGATTGTCTATATAATTTAGTCGTAAAACGAGCAACACCACTTATTAATTCGCAGAGGTTGCTATACCAAGAAACTCATTATCCAAACATTATGCATTTGTTTGCACTCCGTAGTATGTAAATTGTATTTGGGGTTTGTTTTTTGGTAAGATTGTATTTGGGATTTTAAATTATCCATACTCGTATACCCAAAAAAAAAATATCCATGCTCGGTATATAATATACCTGCACCCTAAACTCTAAAACCCTAAACCGTCATTCCTATAAAACGATAGTTTAATGAACTCCAAAATATTGGAGCAACTAGAAATGGGTAGTTCCCCTTTTGCTATACGACTATAATGAAAGCAAAATCCATATTTTGACAACTAAGGATAACGGTACACACATATAGACAACACAAACATGTGTATTCTAATTTCTATTGACTTCTCATTAATGCATGAGTTAACGAGGACCACAAATAGCAATGGCCTATAATTCCAGACCTCAACTGGATAAAAATCAATGAAACGTCCCTGTTTGTTTGTCCGCATTTACAGAACTCAGAGAGGAGAATTTTTCTGACCTGGCTAATTTAGCTGATTTTTTCTTGGCTAAATTACAAAATTAGTCATCTATGTTTATTTTAGGTTTCAATTTGGTCCTCTATGTTTTATTTGTTTCGTTTTGGTCCGTTACGTTTTAAAAGTTACAACAGGTTGGTCCTTTCCGTCACTAAAAGTCAATTGTCCGTCGCTAAAAGTCAAATTCTAGCTACGGACAATTGACTTTTAGTGACGGAAAGGACCAAATTGAAAACTAAAATAAAACGTAGAGGACCAAAACGAAACAATTAAAACGTAGAGGACCAAATTAAAACCTAAAACAAACTTAAAGGACCAATTTTATAATTTAACCTTTTTTCTTTCTTTCTTTTTTTACGGTAACTGTTGATTTTAGCAATAAAAAAAGGTTTTCACCCAAATCAATAAAGATGGCTGGAATTATGTAACCAAGGACACTTTTCTTATCCCACAAACAATCACCACCATTATCACCTGCCTTTGAGATTGAGAATAGAGACTTCCCAAACAAACTAACTCTGATTCCTCTTTTCCATATAAATCTTCATGACATGATCTTTAGCCCAACTACATCCCCTTTTTGAGTGAACCAGGGTATCCCTGACCGAGAAATAGGATCTAATCTCCATTCATTTAAGGGATTAATCTCTCTCAACCTATGTTTTTCCATACAAACGAGTATGGAATTGAACTTATGACCACATGTTATCCGGTTATCTACAGATAGTGCCACACTTTTTGTTCTCCCAAGAAACTCAAAAAATAAAAGGAAAATGTTAACAATTGTCCTTAGAACTTAAAAGAGGTAAGTTTGTATGGGAAAATGATGTATTTATTACATCGAAAAGTGTTTAACTTGTATTCTCAAGACAAACTTTTCTTTTATAGATTCGTTAACCAATGCTCTCAGGACACACGTTAGCAAGACCTAAAATAAAATAAAATAAAATAAAAATAACATGAATAATTAAGAGCCCTTTATATCTTGACCAGTGACCATGCTTGCAATGCTCAAGCTGATCTCAAGCAGGGGGAGCACTACCAAGCTTTTATCCTAGACGTGCTCAACAGGTTATAAATACCCAAAATGGTGATCATTCAAATTACAAGTTAATCAATCATATAAGCCATTATTAGGGGGAGTTGTTTTACGGCACACTATTAGAAAGGTAGAGAGAAAAGAAGCCATAACGGTTTATGGTTAGAGTTTGAGAAAGAGACATGCCACGACTTTTTATCCAGGCAAACAACTAAGGCAATTACGATTCCAAGTGCTTCTTATGTTAAAAGGAGTGCACAATCATAATCATGATTTGAAAAAGAAATGCAACAAATTAGTTATGTGATACTTGGCATTGGCAACACCCACATCTCAAGCTCAATTTCACGTGGATTTGCCATCCCCCATCAACACTGGAAAAACTATTTTAGTTCAAATCGTACTACCAAGCAACATAAACACGTGAACATCAAAATGAAAAAGCAGAATTTGCAATGCACCAAGAAAAATAGGGGGAAATCCCAAGGATATCATCCCAGTGCTCCATATCTCGGATCCCCATAACAACCTTGAAAAAAGTTTGGAGTAAATACCCTATTTAGTTCTTGAAATTGTAAGATCGGACAGTATCAACTTAGTCCCCAACATTATCAATATTCCAAAACAATCCTTAGAATTCGTCACTCCATTAGTATTTGCAAGGACTATAATGACATTAAGTTGGTAATGTCAGTGATACATTTGAAATTAAGCGAATAATGGACCAATTTACTATGATCCAGATACAGGGACGAATTTGATCAATATTTTGTAATTCCAAAAATCATTTTGAAATATTGATAATGCGGAAGGCTAGATCCATATAGTCCTACAATTTTACAGACCAATTTGAGTATTTACTCAAAAAAAAAAAAAAAAGTACGAATAAGTTAAGCGCAGACACAGTACAAAAGGTCGTGTGATCAAATTTACCCATATCAATTACCAAAAGGACAAATATCATCTGCTGGTCCTCCCTACCCAAAACTGTTATGAATTTGGTAAATAATCATGTCAAACACCTTGTGGACCCAAATTTCCTGAACTAAGATTGGAATCAAGCTTAGAAGACAAACACTAATATTGCTGATAGAAAAGGACCATATAACAACTAACTTTATTGAGAGAATAACTAGGATTGAAGTATTTTGGACAGAACCAGGGGATGTTTGGTTTGTTGTGGGTCCTGTGAATGAAGCAAATGAGGTGATGTGCTGGGATGCCCTCAACTCAGTCCATCTCTTCTAGTTGGCGTGATGGGTATGATGAGACATGTCTCGTGTCTGCAACATTTCCTATTCTATTATGCTTCCCATGACTGCTTTTACAATTTGGCATGGTTGGGTCTTTTGAGTGTTAATACAATAAATCACGGCAGAAAGAGAAGAACCCAGCTTTTTAAGATTTACTAACCAATGAAAGGGCATGAATATAAAGGACCGGAATTCTCTACAGCAGAAAGTATGCAGTTAAGGGATCTCAATCATTGGATAGAGCTAAGTATATGGGTAGGTCCGCCCGTTTAGAACCGAGTAGCAATGACTTGCAACTTGAACGGGTCAATCTGGCCCAAATCGCGACATAAATGTACCATTTTTAGGCCCACATCCTCATAGACCTCGGGCTACCTGGCCAACCTGCAGACTGCGAATAAAAAAAGCAAAAGAAACAATAAAAATAAATAATAGAAACACATCCCTATACTAGATATTAAACCAATTGCAAAGGATCCACCTTTTTAGTCCAAAGGAAATAAGGATGAAACACCACTTTTTATACTCCAAATGAGTTCAAGACCACCTCCTTGAATACCAAAGCAACAACTAAATTATGACTAAAAAGGATAAATTAAAAAAAAAAATTAGAGAAAAGTCTTCGACTTATATACTCAGCTCTGCCGTTGGATGTAGATTAGACAGCTCGTATTCCGACTTCACCTAATCAACTTTAAAATACAACTTGAAATAAAAGTCGTCTGATCTTTAACCAACGATCGAGATTTGCAACAGCATGATTGTGTGATGGCAGATAATCTACTTCCAAATAGACTCGCAGTGATTCTTCTTCACTATAACACTTGATGATACACTATCAGGTGCTCCTTAGGAGCAAGTAAAAGGAATAGGCCGAGGAACCACAAACGTGTGTAATACTATGATCATTTTTTTAGTAATACACGACCCCAAAAAAAAAAAAAGGTTCAATTGCACCAATACAAGGGAAACACCGAGTATAAGACTCCAATGCCTAAACCAAAATTTAATTGGAGGTAGATAGAATGATGCAGATAAGGTCCAAGAAAATTCCAATGGACTTGGTCAGTCACAAGAGATGTTGTTCGCTTTGTCAAAAAGTCAAAAACTCGGATGCCCCAGCTGTTGAAATGGGCACCTGCACGCCCGCATACAGACAAATCCTGACTGGGGTCAAATTCTTAAATGACGCATTTGGATTATCATCTCTTGAAGTTAATGACATGTATAAAACAAAAGATCTTATGGATCTATTGAAAATGACTATACAGTAAAGGAAAATCCCAATACAACAAATGGGACTATGAAATATTTAAAACTCCAGAAGCATCTTAAGGCAGCAACATAAAAGATGGCTGCATCTGATCAAAAAATAAAAATAAAAGATGGCTGCACCATAAAACCAACCGACAAAAACATGAGGAAATGCTTTTCATGTTAAAAAATAAGTACTCATCTAACAATTATTCCGCCATATAGAAAGAAACATAATAATAGAAACATTTTTTAAAATATTACAGGAGAGTGAGACACTCGAAAGTGACTCAGAAACTAACGTACTAATAAACAATTAGTAGAATAAAAGTCAAATAGAATCAATTCTCAAAACATAAACCCGTTCTATTATAAACCAAAAGATCTATTAATACAAATAATTAAGTTTGCTTGCCCAGTAATAGATCACAAAATCTTGCAAAAATAAGCAGAAATCAGATTTTAGCTACATGTTTAACTTAAGAGTTCTTATTTTGCCTAGCATTAAACATCTAGGAGAAAAAAAAAGAAACAAATATGGTTTTAAACTTTTAACAAATTCCATATATCATAAAAACTTATTGGCTTAAATATCATTTTAGCCCCTCGACATATGTTAATATTTGGATTTGGTCCCAAAAAATTTTCGTTGGCTTTTGGTCCCCGTGTTTGAAAATCTACCAACATTAGTCCCTATTTGTTGTTGTTAAAAATAAAGTATAATCGTGTATTTATTGTATAGGATCATATAATTAGAAGTAGAATATCATCTAATTAAGAGTAGGATATCTTGTATTCATTTGTATTGATTGACTTTAAGTCTATATATTCCGCTGTGTAGTTGAGACACACGATTTCACAATCATATGTCTCTCTCTTTTCTCTCTTTCAACATGGTATCTAGACCCTAAAGAGAGACAACCCTAAAACCGTGTTTACCCAGTGGACCCACTGTCTTCCGGTGAGAAAAAATTTTCAGCAAACCGTGTTCCACTTCCACTTTGCCTCTTCCCCTCTGCCGTGCACCATTCCATCATCTTTTTCGGTTGTTTCTTGGCCCCAAAACGCGTTTGCTACCATTTTCCACCATCATCTTCAGCGACTTTTCCGGCAAACCACCACACCATTAGAACCGGCTTCCCTAGCGCCGCCCACCCATAAAACCTCACCTCCGACAGACCACCGATGCGCGCTCACGCGCCGCCATTCTCCGTCGTGGTTTCAAACTCTGCAGATCACCGCCGCCGCACGTGGCGGCACATTCAGCGAGTTTTTCGGCAGTGCTTTCAACTCTGGCGTCTCCACTCCACCCCAGTTCTCGATCTGGTTTTAGTTTCGGTACACGGGTGCTTGAGTTCCAGCGCAAATAACCCCGTTTCTTCCTATTTGGACGTGTTTTTCTCTCTCCTATGGTTGATCCATGGCGTCCCCGGGTAGTGTAGGCCCTTTTAAGACTATGGATCATCCTCAGGCCTCTCCGGCTAATTATGAAGATTTTCTCCAATAGTTTGAGCATCGCCAGATCTCTGACTCTACTGCTTTGGTTGCACACACTGCTAATTCATCTGCTTGCATAACTCATTCAACCTCCCTTGGTCTTTGGGTTCTTGATTCAGGTGCTTCTAACCACATCTCTGTTAATAAGACTCTTTTCTCCTCTCTTTCTACATCTGGTTATTTACCCAGTGTAATTTCAGCCAATGGTTCCCAAACAAAATCACAAGGGATTGGTACTGCCCACATCCTTCCTTCCCTGTCAATTGATTATGTCCTTTTTGTGTTGAAACCTAAACGATTGAGAAGTTTAGACCCTCATTAATTTTGATGATAACAAAGTATCTTTTGATAAGTCTTTGAGTGTGCAGGTATTAAAATCTCTTATGTTTTATCTCACTCAAGCAAGAAAAAGAAACTCGTAAGTATTGAATACATTCCATGTGTGTCAGCATCCGATTCACTCCAGTGTCTTATGTATAGCGAGCGTCCGGTAGTGTTATTCTTTGACACGTGGATTACTCAATTGTTGCGAGCGTCCGTCTCCTGTTCTCAGCGAGCATCTGGTCTTTTAATGAATCACGTGATGGTCACGTTTGCGCTCTTCTACCTCAGCTATTTGGAACAGAATTCAAATTTGATTTTGTACGCTCATTTTGATGTACGAGGTATCAAAGGTGACACCTTTGGTATAAAACAAAATTCGTACAAGGCAATTATGAAAAGCAGATAGTACAAGAACAGCTTTTCAAATTACCTCACTCAATGATATGGAACTGAAATTTACTGCAACGGTAATACCATTGTCTGTTGCACAACCACAAACCAACAACAAACCACTGCCCTAATACCTACAGAAACTCCCAAATTAACCAAATTAACCACAAGACCTAGAACAATCATTTTTCCCTCAACACAAACCTCTACCTCCTCATACACATCCCTCTCCACATACATTTCATCACTTCACTCTCACCCTTTCAACCTTCTCTTCAAAATCCATCCAAAGAAGCCCAAAAACTACACTGTCAAGAAGACTTCACATCTCCCACTTACCCTCACTTACAAACCTGCCTCCTTTTCTGGCGCAAAGAAGCTTGTATCTGCCATTAACAGACCAAGGTTTGTTAGAGAAGACGTGTATCATTCCATTTATGATCACCATTCTCTATAGCATTTGAAAACATTCACCTCTGGGGTTGCAAGACTGGAAGTTGCCTCTCTATTAAGAGTTGTATTCAAAGAAGGAGATGAGAAAGTTGATATGTCCTTCAAAGGAAGATTGAGACCTCAATCAAACAGCAAAACAATTCCTTTCTCTGTTGATCTTCTCAGGTTCCTACCACAGAATGAACCTCTTACTCTTAACAGATAAAGAAGTGGCCCTTATGACTCATTGCCTGGAGATGAAAAGGCTTGAGCTTATTCGTCAATATAGAAACCCTGCTTCAGCGTCTGTCAAGATTGTCCCTGATAGGCAAAGGTGGTTGCCTTGGTCTATTCCTGGAAAAAGGAAGGAACCAGCTCTTGGGAAAATACCGTTCAGTAAAATTGGACTGAAAGAATATGAGAAGGCTCCTCGGAAATGTGATCTCAAAGGATTTTCTGAGCTTAAGGAGTTGTGTGAAGGCCATGCTAGGAAATTCTACCTGAATTCTCTAAAGATAGATGAATGGAGAACTGGCTCCTCTGGCTGCTGTGATGCAGAAAAATGAAAGATTCCTACAGTCGGCTCTATCACCAGGGTACCTGACACTAATCTTGGAACACTGTATTTCGATGATATGTTTATGTGTTTCGTGATTAGGCCTCTGAACGCTATGAAGATTTATGACCAATAGGCTACTGTTTGCAAACATTTTGATATTGGTTTCACTTAGAGTCAAATAACTGTGTCTTGGAAAGACAAAGCCATTTTGCCTCTTTTTATGCCTCTGGATATTGAAGATGAAGATAGGGAGAATCTGCGAAGATTGTATCTTGCTGAAAATGAAGGACTCAACTTCATTTTTTAAGCAATGGGAATCTTTGTTAGAAGAATTTTTGGAGAAGCTGTTGCTATGAAATTTGATGCTTTTGTTGAAGATCTGATCAAGCACAGGGAAATTATCTTCATGAGTCTGTTGTATCCTGAAGAGAATGTGCAGAAATGGGAAGAGGCTATGGAAGTTGAGAAACGGAAGCTGGGAAGTTTTATCAAATGGTTCTTACCGAATGATAACTTCTTCCAAAAGGCAAAGGAAAAGAAAGAGCTAAGGTTGAAGTTGTCTAACTGGGTGCTAGCAGAGCATCAGAAGCTGAAACCAGAAACTGTTGAACTTGTTCCAGTAGTTGAACCTTCATCTGCTCCTCCTGCTGCAGATGATGATGTTGTCATCTTACCTATAGCTGAATTTGAAGCTATCATGGCTGCAAATCAGAAGGTGTACCAGTTGGAAAGAACTGTGAATCTTCTGTTGGAACGATGCAATCAACTACTTCCTCCTCCTCCTCCACCAAATCCTTAAAGACTTTGTTTTTATGTTTTTTATTTGATACTGTGTGATAAAATCTTATTTTTTGGTACAAGTATATGTTGCACTTAGTATCATTTTGGAACAATTATTCTGCTTACTTGGTACTATTATATTTTTATGGTCTGGCCTTTTATCTTCAAATTTTTCTAGTATTATATCTTATTGTTTTGACTATGATGTGATTTACACTCTTTTTGTCTGATGACAAAAGGGGGAGTAAAAGAAAGGTCTGATGAACACGTTGAAAGTCTGATGGACACGTTGAAGTATCATATATTTCATGCATAAATCATACATAACACATTTCTAAATTGCTTTGATACTTTATAAGATTTACTGCTCTGATAATCATTAATATCTATTGGTTTATTATATTGGTACAATGAATTTCAGCATCTGTTTGCTGAGTATACTCATCATTGGTACAATTATTTAAGCATCCGATCCCCACGTCTAATTGAATATATGCTCTGATGTTATTATGTATTTTTGCGATCACAATAAATGATATGATTATTAAAAATCACTCTAATACCTGAATTATTTAATTTTATCTGAGTTATTGAACTCAGGAGGAGACCCTTGAAATTATTTTTCGAAATTAAATTGTTCATCAACCTTGGATATTTGTCATCATCAAAAAGGGGGAGATTGTTGGAACCTAAACGATTGAGAAGTTTAGACCCTCATTAATTTTGATGATAACAAAGTATCTTCTGCTAAGTCTTTGAGTGGGCAGGTATTAAAATATCTTATGTTTTATCTCACGCAAGCAAGAAGAAGAAACTCACAAGTATTGAATACATTCCATGTGTGTCAGCATCCGATTTACTCTAGCGTCTTGTGTATAGCGAGTGTCCGGTAGTATTATTCTTTAACACGTGGATCACTCAATTGCTGCGAGCGTCCGTCTCCTGTTTTGAGCAAGCATCTGGTCTTTTAATGAATCACGTGATGGTCACGTTTGTGCTCTTCTACCTCAGCTATTTGAAATGGAATTCGAATTTGATTTTGTGCGCTCATTTTGATGTACGAGGTATCAAAGGTGACACCTTTGGTATAAGACAAAATTTGTACAAGGCAATTGTGAAAAACAGATTATACAAAAACAGTAATATGTACTATTATGATATTCTCTGGAAAGAAAAAAATGACAGCTTTTCAAATTACCTCACTCAATGATATGGAGCTGAAATTTATTTGCAACGGTGATGCCCCTCAGAGGCTCCTATAAATACCCCAAGGTATTCATTGAAGAAGGTTGTCAAAAACTGCTAGAAACTAAATTCTGAAAGAGCTATTACTCAAGTGAGCAGTCAAGTTTCGTGCAAAGTTTCTGAACAACAAGAACTGAACCTCAGCGTCTGATACTTTCGTTTTAGAAAGCTATTTGTTTTTTAGCTTAATCTTTTCATCCTCTCTGTGAGAGTTATTTTGATTGTATTCAAAACTATCTTTGTGAAAGTTGTATTGCCTAGTTAAGGCTTTGTTCCTCATAGGCTCAAACGTACTGAGTCGTTTTGAGAAGTTAAGAGTATTGTCAAGTTTGTGACAGTAGAATACTCTTAAGGAAATTTGTAATCAGTTGATTATAGTGGAAAATCCTTCAGGAACGAAGAGACTAGACGTAGCTACCAGGTTGGTGGTGAACTAGTATAAATCTCTGTATCTCTTGCTTTACTGCTTATACTTACGTTTATCTTGCGCATAAAAACAAGTTTTCATAAACTTCATTTCCAGCGTCTGGTCTTACTCCAGCATCCGATTTCAAACAGATTCAAAATCCAGTGTTATAAAGTGTTTTTAACTTGAAGTTTACGAAAAGTTTTCAACACAATTCAACCCCACTTCTTGTGTTCACGTTCATTTTGTACCTGGGTGTCCATTTAATTTACTCTCTGTTAGTCGTTTGACTTGTTCTCATGATTGCATTGTTACCTATCGTAAAGACAATTATTATCTTGCAGGACTGAAGTTCGGGATGGACAATTGGCGTCGGATATGAGTCTCATGGCCTTTACTATCTCTCCTACCCACCTCGGGTGTGCTCTACCACGGATTCCTCTCTTACCATACATGCTCAGTTGGGTCATCCTGGTCATCTAAAACTTCAAAAGTTGGTACCAGCCTTTCTAAGCTATCTAGTTTACATTGTGAGTCTTGTCAACTAGGGAAACACACTCGTAGTCAGTTTCCCAATTGAGTCAATAAACGAACTTCGTCCCCTTTCGCTTTAGTTCACTCCGATGTTTGGCTTCCTTCCCGTACACTTCTACTTTTGGGCCTACATATTTTGTTACCTTTATTGATGATTTTTCACGTTGTACATTGTTATTTTTGATGAAAAATAGGTCTGAATTATTCTCCATTTTTGAGCAATTTAATCAGGAGATAAAAACACAATTTGGTGTTTCTATTCGCTCTTTGCGTAGTGATAATGCCCGTGAATATTTGTCCCACCAATTTCAAAATTTTTTGGCTTCTAATGGCATTCTTCACCAAACGTCTTATGCTCATACACTTCAACAAAATGGGGTCACCGAACATAAGAATCGGCACCTTATTGAAACCACTCGGATCTTTCTTCTTCATGGTAATGTCCCACATCGATTTTGGGGAGATGTCGTTTTAATGGTGTGTTATCTTATAAATCGTATGCCCACTTCTGTCCTTGATGACCAAGTACCCCACTCGGTTCTTTTTCCCCATACCCCTCTTCACTCACTTCCACCACGTGTCTTCGGGTCTACATGTTTTGTCCACAATCTCTCTCCTGGTCTTGATAAACTCTCAGCTCGTTCACTCAAGTGTGTCTTTCTTGGTTATCATCGGTCCCAAAAGGGCTATCGTTGTTTTTCGCCTACTCTTCAGTGTTTCCTTATATCGGCTGATGTTACCTTTTTCGAGTCGGTCCCTTACTTTTAGTCGACCCACTTGCCTCTTGAGCCTTTTTCTGCAGTCATTCCTATGCCTCCTGCGATTATTCCTCAATATGGACCCCCACCTGTGGACCCACCAGTTGTGCGGCCACTACAGACATATCATCATTGCCAGCCATCATCCGCGGTGCATATCCCTACCCCTGTTCCTGCTGCTGAGGCCATGCCAGACTCTCCACCGGCACCTCCTCCTTTACTGTATCTGGCCCTGCCACCTGAGTCTGACCTTCCCATTGCTCTTCGTAAAGGTATACGCTCTACTCATAACCCATCTCCTCATTACATTGCTTTGAGTCATCATCGTCTTTCTCTTTTGCATTACACTTGTCTTTCCTCTTTGTCTTCTGTCTCTATTCCTAAATCTCTAGATGAGGCCTTATCCCATCCAGAGTGGAAGCAAGCAATGATTGACGAGATGTGTGCACTTCAAAGTAGTGGTACCTGGGAACTGGTTCCTCTACCTCCTGGGAAGTCTTTGGTTGGCTGTCGTTGGCTTTATACGGTCAAGGTTGGGCTTGATGATAAGATTGATCGATTTAAGGCCAATTTGGTGGCCAAAGGATACACTCATATATTTGGGCTGGATTACAATGACACTTTCTCACTTGTGGCCATGATGACCTCTGTTAGACTGCTCCTTTCTATTGCAGCTATCCGACACTGGCCTCTTCCCCAACTTAATATTAAAAATATTTTTCTGCATGGTGATCTCAAAGAGAAAGTCTATATGGAGCAACCACCTGGGTTTATTGCTCAGGGGGAGCCCTCTAACATGGTTTGCAAGCTCCACAGGTCTCTCTATGGTCTCAAATAGTCTCCACGAGCTTGGTTTGGCAGATTCAATTCTATAATGCAGCAGTTCGGTATGATTCATAGTAACACTAATCACTCTGTTTTCTATCGCCATTCAGCTCGAGGATGCGTTTATCTGGTTGTGTATGTGGATGATATTATGAAAACTGGTAGTGATCAACAGGACATAATCCAGTTGAAGCAGTATCTCTCTCAGAAGTTTCAGACTAAGGACCTTCGTAAACTCCGTTAATTTTTGGGTATCGAGGTAGCCCAATCCAAAGATGGTCTAATGATTTCACAGAGGAAATATGCAATGGATATTCTTAAGGAAACAGGGGGAGCCCCTTTCAGTTCCAGGGTGATATAGGAAATTGGTTGGTAAATTAAATTATCTCACAATCACCCGTCCAGATATTTCCTTTGTTGTTAGTGTGGTAAGCCGATTCTTAAATTCTCCTTGTCAGGATCATTGGGATGCTGTGATACGGATCTTAAAGTATATTAAAAGTGCTCTAGGAAAAGGTCTCATTTATGAGGATAAAGGTCATACTCAAGTAGTTGGTTACTCAGATGTCGATTAGGCAGGCTCACCCATTGATAGGCGATCCACTACCGGGTATTGTGTACTAGTTGGATGAAACTTGATATCCTGGAAAAGCAAGAAGCAGAATGTAGTAGCAAGATCTAGTGTTGAGACTGAATATAGAGCAATGGCATTAGTGACTCAAGAGCTCATGTGGTTGCAATCACTTCTCAAAGAACTTAAGTTTGGAGAGGCTATGCCAATGACAGTAATATGTGATAATCAAGCGGCATTGCATATTGCCTCCAATCCCATTTTTCATGAAAGGACTAAGCATATTGAGGTGGACTGTCATTATACCAGAAAGAAGATCGAATCAGGAGACATCACCACTAGTTTTGTTAATTCCAACGACCAATTGGCAGATGTCTTTACTAAATCTCTAAGAGGTCCTTAAATCAGTTATATATGTAACAAGCTCGGTGCATATGATTTATATATCCCAGCTTGAGGGGGAGTGTTGAAAATAAAGTATAATCGTGTATTTATTGTATATGATCGTATAATTAGGTGTAGAATATCATCTAATTAAGAGTAGGATATCCTGTATTTATTTGTATTGATTGACTTTAAGTCTATATAAAGCGACTCTACTGTGTAGCTGAGACACACGGTTTCACAGTCATATCTCTCTCTTTTCTCCCTTTCAACAGTTGCCAAACATTTTTCAAACATGAGGATGAATAAGCACTAATGTTGGTATGTTTCCAAACATGAGAGACTAAAGTTTGTACTAATTTTGGCATATTTCTAAACATGAAGGACCAAAAGCTGACAAAAATTTTTGGGGGACAAAATCCAAACAATAACATATTTCGGGGGACTAAAATCATATTTAAATCATATTTAAGTCAAACCTTATAGCAATTCACACAAGTAGTCTATGCTTAGCAATATAAAATTTTAATCTAATTTTCTGTCTTCCTTGAGGGTATATTTCCACTGCATGTAGGCACAAACTTACACAAATACTTCCACAATTTATATTTGCTTACAACAAATAGAATTTACATATATGTTTCAAAATTTTGTTAAAACTTCCATAAACATACATAGTCAACAGTTCTGATGTTAAAGAAGTAGTACTTGTGTTGTTGACCAAAGTTCAAGAACTTGGAGCCCAGTCTCATATGCATTTGCCTTTGTTCAGGCTAGAAGACAAACTTCTTACTTCTATTGAAAAAAGAAAGATAAGATTTATGTTGAACTGCAAAACAGCTTGAAACTCAACACCAAAGTTGGGAGCCAACTAGCAGAAAATTAAATTTTAATTTCTTATGTTGTCCGCCTCACATCTAACTCACTCTTACTGCATCGGTTTAGATATCATAAAACAAACTTCATATAGATATCAAAATTTACATTCATATAAAACTGTTGGAACACACGCAACGGGATTGTAAAGGTAAACTAACGGCGAACACACGCACACACGCGAGAAAGTAAAGAAGACAAGATTTACGTGGTTCGGTGAATAGTGCCTACTTCCACGGGAGCTGTTACAGCTATTTTTTCACTATATCATAATAGGGTTACATAAGCGCAGTATATATACTAATCACCACTACGATAGAAATTACATCAATAACCCCCCTGTACCGTATCGCGGGGACTATGCCCCCCGCACCCCCCAACCCACTCGTCGCGCCCCGCCAGTATAGCCCAAGCCCAAGGGGTCACGCCCTCGCCAGCTCGGGCGTCGGCCCAACTGTCAGTATCTATATGAGTCATACTCAACAATCTCCACCTTGGCGAATATCAAGCCCTTTGAAGATAACAGCTCCTGTTGGGTTGAGGGGTTCAGCTCCTGCTTAGCATTGAGAAACATGTAACAAGTTCAAGCAATGCTTGAACTTGTCAACAGTGACTGGCTTTGTGAACATGTCAGCTGCATTCTCTGAGGTGTGAATCTTTTCAAGCAATATCTGTCCAGATGTCTGCAACTCCCTGATCTTGTGGAATCTCACATCAATGTGCTTTGTTCTGGCATGATACACCTGATTCTTTGCCAAGAAGATGGCACTCTGACTATCACAATGCAACCTAACTCCACCTTGCTCAATGCCCAACTCCTTCACTAGTCCTGTAAGCCACAAGGCTTCCTTGGATGCTTCAGCTACTGCCATATACTCAGCTTCTGTTGTGGACATTGCCACTATTGTCTGAACTGTCGATTTCCAACATATAGGCCCACTTGCAAGGGTGAAAACAAACCCAGTTGTAGACCTTCTGTTATCCAAATCACCGGCATAGTCTGAATCCACATACCTAACAACTGAAGGATCACTCCGCTGACTGCCAAACATTATACCATGACCTGTAGTGCCCTTCAAATATCTGAAAATCCACTTGATTGCCTCCCAATGCTGCTTACCTGGATTAGACATAAACTTGCAAACTTGGCTTACTGCTTGTGTCAAGTCCGGTCTAGTGCAAACCATAGCATACATCAAGCAACCAACTGCACTGGCATAGGGAACCTTCGACATGTACTCAGCTTCCGCCTCTGTCTTTGGGCACTGTTGCACTGAGAGCTTAAAGTGATTCGCCAATGGGGTACTCACAGCCTTAGCATTGTTCATATCAAATCTGTCTAACACATTCTGAACATAGCCCTGTTGAGAGAGCCATAGTTTTCTTGCTCCCCTGTCCCTGTGAATATCCATCCCAAGAATCTTCTTAGCAGCCCCCAAATCCTTCATATCAAACTCTTTCCCTAGCAGAATTTTCAGCTTATTCACATCATGCAAACTGTTAGCCGCAATCAACATATCATCAACATAAAGTAACAGAAAATAAAAGAACCATCATCAAGGCTCTTCACATAAACACAGCAATCATACTCACAACGCCTGTAGCTAATCCTAAGCATGTAAGAGTCAAAGCGCTTGTACCACTGCCTTGGAGACTGCTTTAACCCATATAGAGAACGTTTCAACTTACAAACCAAATGGCCCTATCCAGTTGCACTGAACCCTTCTGGCTGCTTCATATAAATCTGTTCCTCTAATTCACCATGGAGGAAAGTTGTCTTCACATCCATCTGCTCTAAATGCATATCCCGACTGGCTACCAAGGCTAGCACTGCCGTGATAGAAGTATGTCTCACGACCGGAGAGAAAATCTCATCATAATCAATCCCCTTTTGCTGTGAATACCCCTTTGCAACAAGACGAGCCTTGAACTTTTCCCCTTCTTTTTCTGATACTGCATGTTTCCTCTTGTACACCCACTTGCACCCAATAGCACGTTTTCCCTTAAGAAGCTCAACTAACTCCCAAGTTTAGTTCTTATGCAAAGACTCCATCTCTTCCATCATGGCACTCATCCATCTGTCCTTCTCTTGGCATTGAATTGCCTCTTTAAAAGTAGGTGGATCACCTGAACTGATGAGAAGTGCAACAGAAACCAACTCTTCGTAACCATATCTAGTGGGTGCCTTAGTAGTACGACGATCTCTATCTCTGGCAAGATTATAATCCCACTAAACGTCTGGGCCATCTGTTTCAACATCAGATTCATGCTCCTGCTCATGTACATACTCATGTACTGGCTCAGGCTGAGGCACTGGCAAACCACGAGCCACTGGTAGCTCCTCCACCTCCACCTCAACTGTCTTGGAGTTAGAGTCAACTCCATTTGTCACTGTGGCAGGAGCATCTATCGCAACTTTCTGCATTAACATGAACTGCTCATCAAACATTGCATCCCTATTGACCACCATTTTCTTTGAAACTGGATCCCAAAACTTGAACCCCTTCACGCCTTTGGCATAACCTACGAAAATGCACTTTTTCGACTTTGGATCAAGTTTAGATCTTTCATCACTGGATATATGCACATAAGAAGGACATCCAAAAATTCTTAAATTATTAAAATCAACTGGGTTACCTGTCCAAACTTCCTCTGCAAACTTCCCCTCCAATGAGGCCCTTGGTGAGCGATTGATGAGATAACATGCCATACTAATTGCCTCAGCCCAGAATCCCTTTGAAAGTCCAGCATTCAATCGAAGACATCTGGCCCTTTCTGTGAGAGACCTGTTCATTCTCTCTGCAACACCATTCTGCTGTGGTGTTTTCTTCACTGAGAAGTGTCGTTGAATACCATGTTCTGCACAGAATTTCTGAAACTGCTTGTGGGTATACTCTGTGCCATTGTCTGATCTCAGATACTTGATTTTCCTGCCCATCTGATTCTCTACCTCTACCTTCCATAACTTGAAGTTATCAAAGACCTCTGATTTCTGTTTCAAAAAATAGACCCAAACCTTGCGAGAAAAATCATCAACAAATGTTACAAAATACCTAGATCCTCCCATTGAGGGCTCACGGGTAGGCCCCATACATCAGAGTGCACATAGTCTAGAATACCCTCGGTTTTATGCTTTCCAGGCTGAAAACGAACTCGGGTCTGCTTCCCAAGTACACAGTACTAACACAATCCCAACGTGCAGCTTCGAACACCCTCCAACAGATTCCTCTTATGAAGTGCTGCCATTCCACGTTGACTGAGATGACCCAAACGCATATGCCACAGTCTAGTAGCATCATCATCTGACTCAACAGAAGCAACTCCACTTACAACTGTACTTCCTAACAGTGTGTATGTATTCCCTACAGTCCTCCTAGCTTTCATCACAGTCATAGCGCCCTTAGTTACCCTGAGAATGTCCTTATCTCTATCTGCCCTATAGCTGAAGCCATTTGCTTGCAAAGTGCCCAAGGAAATCAAGTTCTTTCTCAGATCAGGAATATGCCTAACCTCACACAACGTCTTGACACCACCATCATCCATTATAACTCGGATCTGTCCCATGCCTACAATAGCACAAGCTTTATCATCGCCCAAATAAACAAAACCGAAATTACCTGACCTGTAAGTAGTGAACCACTACCTGTTTGGAGTCATGTGATAAGAGCATCCTGAATCAAGTATCCACGCATCTGTGCACTGAGTAGAGGAAACTGAGAGCATGTCGCCTTAACTGAAATCTGAGTCATCTGACTGGACCACATTCGCAGCACTGGTTGTCCCCTTTTTCTGGTTTGGACAATCCTGCTTCCAATGCCCGATCTCGTTGCAACCAAAACAATGTGTTGTTTTCTTGGATTTCGACCTCTTCTTCTTCTTCTTGCCATCTCTGCCTTGTTGCCTCCCACGGTCCTGATGCCCCTTCACATACAGACTCTCCCCCTGGGATGGACCCTCTGCTACGTTCTGTTTCCTCTGACTGTGAGACAGAATTGCAGCGGTAATATCTTCCAGTTTAATAGTGTCTTTCCCGTACGTAAGAGTGGTAACTAAGTGTTCGTAAGAACTCGGCAAAGAGCACAACAGAATTATTGTGACACCCTCTACCCCGTCATGGCATTTTAACAACGTGAAAAGAAAAGAACACAAAATAAAAAAAAAATATTCATTCGAATAAAACTTTCATTTCAAACGAAATAGAGTTGTCACGTTCACAACATGCGGAAATAAAAAAAAATAAGTACAAACACACATAATGAAAAATAACCCAAGTTCCCGATGTCACATTATTCAGAGCTGACCCTTACATATTACATCAGAAACAAATACAATAACTTGTTCAAAACAAAAATAAGTCTTCTATCTATTCCAACGAGCTATCACGATCACTCATCAGCATTAACATCCTCAACACCTGCAGTCTCATCATCTATACATACCCAATGGGATATGCATAGCCACAAAAGGAGTTAGAAATCATGCACTCAAGTAGCACTTTAAGGTAAAGGAACTAAATGAACAATGCGCATAAACTGAACAACTCCTAACATCAATATTGTACCTACAACAACAACACATAATAACAACAACCGTCTAAACACCACAGGCTACAACATCAACCACAACATTAGAATAACATCACGACATATACACAACCAGGCATATTATCATCATAATGATGCATCTCTAGGACCATAACTATATGCATGTGGATCCATTTATAACGAGTTCGGGATACCTTGCCCGTTTCGGAATGCCATGTCCGTAATGCCCCAATAACAACAGGACCGGGATACCATGCCCGTCACGGGATACCTTGCCCGATTCGCCCCATTAACCGTAGGACCGGGAAACCTCGCCCGTCACGGGATACCTTGCCCGATTCACCCTTTTTAACCGTAGGACCGGGAAGCCTCACCTGTCACGGGATACCTTGCCCGATACACCCTACTAGCAACAACAACAATGCCGACACCAGGATACATGAACATGACCAAATGCGGTGTCTAACAATAACGACTTCTATCGCAATATCCTCTATAGAATAACAATAACGGCATCAATGAGACACTCATGATACAAGAACAATCAGCCAAGTGTCAACAAATTGCATACAACAGCAACAAAGTTAACCAGTCAGTACGTTGACGAGTCCCTTTAACCAACAACATAATAACAATCAACCTACTTAGCTAACTAAGTTTTAAACGCACAACACTTAACTCAATCATTTAATTAAATAATTATCTCATCCAAGTCTTATCATGTTAACCATTCTTTGGTTACCATTGGCAAGTTTTGGACATCTAATATAGTTCATAGGATATAGCACAACACGCGAGAAATGGCAGGATATTAAAGATACACGCGGCGGCCAGTGCCCAGAGGGCGCCTGGCGCTGACGATGAGATGGGGCGCTGGCGACTTCTCCAAAACCTTCAGTCGCGTGATTTCCACGCTTTTGGGGATCCTTCGGGGTACCGTTATGTCCTATAATTCATACTTGACACTAATCCAGAGTCCTTAGAACCACACCTATCTTTTATGGAATTATAAAATTCATAACATGAGACCTTAAACCCAATCAACCCAACACTTAGCATTTTTACAAAGAATTCTGCATAATAGATTTTATATCCTTCCTACTATTCTTTTATTAAACACTTAAGGCTATAATACCAACATCAAGAAATCACCAAAATTGCCTACCATTTATTTAGTACATTTAATCTAGATTTTAACCTTTAAATCCATTACCCTTATTCCAATTTTTTGCATAATTTATTAGAACCAACACCACTACTTCAAACAATATTTTGCACTAACTAGCAAATCAATCATGCACAAATACTCAATCTCAAGACATGAAGTAGCAAATTCCAAAGAGCATGTTCATCACTTAGACATCAATCTCTCAACAAGAAAATCACAGTACGTTGCAAACATCAACAGATAACATAAGATCATAGGTGTTAACAAGAATGAATTTGCATCACGTTTCAACACCAAAAGAAGCATAAAATCATGCACTTCAACCACCAAACATCAATGAGTCAACCATCAACCGCAACCACAGCATCCAACCACAATATAATAGCATAAAATCAATAAGGAACATTTTTAAACATCAATTTACTGGTTTTAGATTGATTTTCTCGTCACCATGGTGATGGTACTCTCTTATGGCAACCGCGCGAGGCTTAGGGATCTTGGGACATCCCTATTGCTCATTCGCATTCCATAAACCCACTACATGAGCATCAAACTACCCCCTTACCTCTTAGAATTTCGTGCTCTAGATAGGGTATGTGAACTCCAAGCTTTTCCTCTCCCTTGGTGGCTTTCTCCATAAAAAAAAACACAAGGATAGGTGATGAGAAGTGAGAAAACTAATGTTTGGAACCCTAACGGCAATCATAAACTGAAACTTAGATTAGAGGCATTACCTTAAACCCAAGCCCTCCAAGAATGATGAAGGATGTTGGTAGAGCAAAGCCCCAACAATGGTTCTTCAGTCCCAAGAGTAAGGTTGAAACTCACCAAGTGCAGAAAAATAGAGAGAATGGAGAAGTGAGGTTTGATCTTTGGTGATAGGTTTCCAAACGTGATTAGGGTTCAAAACTGAGGCTTAGTGGTTGGTTTGTAACCCTAACATGTAATCTTAGTGAATTGGGTCGAGTTTGGGTCTAATGTGTCGGATTACACTTGCCAAAAACGCAATAAAATGCGCAAAAACGTGCAGAAATCACCTGTCAGCAGGCACCTGGCGCCTGGACTATGTGGGCGCCTGGCGCCCTGCCTCTGTAAGCCCTGGGAGCCTGCGCTAGGGTCTGGGCACCCTGCGCCACTGTTTTGGATAAATCTGGAGCTACGGGTGTCCGATTGAGGCATTCTTGGTGGCGTTGGAAAGCTAAGAGAATTTCCTACAATATTCTCTCTAGTAGGATTACCCAAATTCGGACTCTAACAGGATCAAACATGCAGTTGAAATGTACTATAATATTCCTAAGTGTTACGCTTGCGCTGTGTTGACTCTAGAGAGCATATCTAGAGTTGTAGGTATCGAAATCGAGTCAAACTAAAGCCAACTAAAAGATAAGAGATAACGCTACCACTTTATTGAATGGACTTAAATCCAATTGAGTTGTTAAGGGGTTCGAAAATGGGGAATACGGTGACAGAAATAACTAAACATAGGAATAAAGGTACATCTAGATACTCAATCGGCTGAAGGAATGGTAAAACATATGAAACTCATCCCAAGCAACTATAAGCATGTTCTAATACCCTAAGACTTATCCTAATCTTGAAGGATGAAAAATCTGCGCTGTTACAATTCTACCTCCCTTAAAAGAATTTCGTCCTCGAAATTCCGACAAATGTTAAGGACCTAATATCCTATCCTAGCGTCTTCAAGGTTATTAAGGCAACTTCCCTATTAGTCCTTCCGAACGTCTCTAGGGTTATCATGGTAAGGTAACTAACCCCTACTTGTAAGTATATCCATCTAACTATGATAGTCTACACCACTATCTTATTTATCCACGTCGATCACCTTTTGCTTCGGTCACTGGCAATAAGTTATTGGGTGTTCATCCCTCCTACTTGTCTAGCCGAGTAACCAAAGCAACAACAATCAGACATGTCATTTACTAGCACTTCTATAAGGATCTCTGATAGGGCTTGAGCGTAAAAATGTTGGTACCTCACAGTTACCCACAAGCTCTATTAAAGTTCCTCCCTATTTGTTATTACCATAATTCCGCTACGCTACTCTGATAATCTACCTTGGATCTAACAGTACTACCCATATCAACCACCCACTATCTACTATCATAGTATATCCCCGAAGCTAAATCTCGTGTCCTATCGCCTAATCTAAAATGGGGGATCTAACGCATCTGACGTAACAATCTAGTTCATACTCAGTGCTAATAGTCAACTATGGTTTAGCCCACACTTCTACCTATCACAACCCAAGAACAACATTCAAAGCAAATGGGGCAAGAAACAATTGGGCAACTGGAAATCCTCTCAACGCGGCATATACCTTGAATGAGGTTCTCTAATTCAGCTACTTCTGCTCCTGCGAGGGTGAAGACTCAGCCAGTGGACTTTATCTTGTTAGCTTGGGACTTCTGAGGCATACTCCCACTAGCTAGTTCAGGCTTAACTCCCTTACAGTCTCTGCTGATATGGCCCGACTTATGGCACTTGGAACCTATGACTTCAGTTTCCTGGCACTCACTAATGTAGTGACCCTTGCTACCCTTTCGACTAGAAAACACTTCTCCAAAGAAAATCTCTCAATGAACAGCTTCTAGCAGATAGCAACTTTAGCTTTTCCAAGTGTTAGCAAGTGTCATCCCACCAATGTTCAGCTTCGTTGGTCGGTTTGAATGTAGCGAATGCCACCTTCGGAGCATCCATGCAAGTCATCCCTCGGAAAAATTTTCTCCATCCCACAAATCCAATGTGGTGCTCATCCCAGGTTAAACGTCCCTTCACATCAATCAAGCTTCCAACAACGTCGAGGACAACATGGTTACTCTCATCCTTCATACTTTCTCACTTAGACAGTCAAGAAATGAATCAGTCACAAAGTAAAGTCCTAAAATCTCATATCATCATCTATCCTAACATAGACAATCATACAGGAGTACACAGAGATCACATGATAGACACATACCACGGCCTCAAGAACAAGCCGAGCTCTGATACCACTAAATGTGACACCCTCTACCCCGTCATGGCATTTTAACAACGTGAAAAGAAAAGAACACAAAATAAAAAAAATATATATTCATTCGAATAAAACTTTCATTTCAAACGAAATAGAGTTGTCACGTTCACAACATGCGAAAATAAAAAAAAAATAAGTACAAACACACATAATGAAAAATAACCCAAGTTCCCGATGTCACATTATTCAGAGCTGACCCTTACATATTACATCAGAAACAAATACAATAACTTGTTCAAAACAAAAATAAGTCTTCTATCTATTCCAACGAGCTATCACGATCACTCATCGGCATTAACATCCTCAACACCTGCAGTCTCATCATCTATACATACCCAATGGGATATGCATAGCCACAAAAGCGGTTAGAAATCATGCACTCAAGTAGCACTTTAAGGTAAAGGAACTAAATGAACAATGCGTATAAACTGAACAACTCCTAACATCAACATTGTACCTACAACAACAACACATAATAACAACAACCGTCTAAACACCACAGGCTACAACATCAACCACAACATTAGAATAACATCACGACATATACACAACCAGGCATATTATCATCATAATGATGCATCTCTAGGACCATAACTATATGCATGTGGATCCATTTATAACGAGGTCGGGATACCTTGCCCATTTCGGAATGCCATGTCCGTAATGCCCCAATAACAACAGGACCGGGATACCTTGCCCGATTCGCCCTTTTTAACCGTAGGACCGGGAAACCTCACCTGTCACGGGATACCTTGCCCGATACGCCCTACTAGCAACAACAACAATGCCGACACCAGGATGCATGAACATGACCAAATGCGATGTCTAACAATAACGACTTCTATCGCAATATCCTTTATAGAATAACAATAACGGCATCAATGAGACACTCATGATACAAGAACAATCAGCCAAGTGTCAACAAATTGCATACAACAGCAACAAAGTTAACCAGTCAGTACGTTGACGAGTCCCTTTAACCAACAACATAATAACAATCAACCTACTTAGCTAACTAAGTTTTAAAAGCACAACACTTAACTCAATCATTTAATTAAATAGTTATCTCATCCAAGTCTTATCATGTTAACCATTCTTTGGTTACCATTGGCAAGTTTTGGACATCTAATATAATTCATAGGATATAGCCCAGCACGCGAGAAATGGCAGGATATTAAAGATACACGCGGCGGCCAGTGCCCAGAGGGCGCCTGGCGCCTGACAGAGTGGGGCGCCTGGCGCCCAGCTTCTGTCCAAAACCTTCAGTCGCGTGATTTCCACGCTTTTGGGAATCCTTTGGGGTACCGTTATGTCCTATAATTCATACTTGACACTAATCCAGAGTCCTTAGAACCACACCTATCTTTTATGGAATTATAAAATTCATAACATGAGACCTTAAACCCAATCAACCCAACACTTAGCATTTTTACAAAGAATTCTGCATAATAGATTTTATATCCTTCCTACTATTCTTTTATTAAACACTTAAGGCTATAATACCAACATCAAGAAATCACCAAAATTGCCTACCATTTATTTAGTACATTTAATCTAGATTTTAACCTTTAAATCCATTACCCTTATTCCAATTTTCTGCATAATTTATTAGAACCAACACCACTACTTCAAACAA
Source organism: Calophaca sinica (assembly GCA_037113605.1). Lineage (NCBI taxonomy): Eukaryota > Viridiplantae > Streptophyta > Magnoliopsida > Fabales > Fabaceae > Calophaca > Calophaca sinica. Next base: position 62,912,802 of record CM073733.1, read on the forward strand.
TATTTTGCACTAACTAGCAAATCAATCATGCACAAATACTCAATCTCAAGACATGAAGTAGCAAATTCCAAAGAGCATGTTCATCACTTAGACATCAATCTCTCAACAAGAAAATCACAGTACGTTGCAAACATCAACAGATAACATAAGATCATAGGTGTTAACAACAATGAATTTGCATCACGTTTCAACACCAAAAGAAGCATAAAATCATGCACTTCAACCACCAAACATCAATGAGTCAACCATCAATCGCAACCACAGCATCCAACCACAATATAATAGCATAAAATCAATAAGGAACATGTTTAAACATCAATTTACCGGTTTTAGATTGATTTTCTTGTCACCATGGTGACGGTACTCTCTCATGACAACTGCGCGAGGCTTAGGGATCTTGGGACATCCCTATTGCTCATTCGCATTCCATAAACCCACTACATGAGCATCAAACTACCCCCTTACCTCTTAGAATTTCGTGCTCTAGATAGGGTATGTGAACTCCAAGCTTTTCCTCTCCCTTCGTGGCTTTCTCCATAAAAAAACACAAGGGTAGGTGATGAGAAGTGAGAAAACTAATGTTTGGAACCCTAACGGCGATCATAAACTGAAACTTAGATTAGAGGCATTACCTTAAACCCAAGCCCTCCAAGAATGTTGAAGGATGTTGGTAGAGCAAAGCCCCAACAATGGTTCTTCAGTTCCAAGAGTAAGGTTGAAACTCACCAAGTGCAGAAAAATAGAGAGAATGGAGAAGTGAGGTTTGATCTTTGGTGATTGGTTTCCAAACATGATTAGGGTTCAAAACTGAGGCTTAGTGGTTGGTTTGTAACCCTAACATGTAATCTTAGTGAATTGGGTCGAGTTTGGGTCCAATAGGTCGGATTACACTTGCCAAAAACGCAACAAAACGCTCAAAAACGTGCAAAAATCACCTGTCGCCAGCGCCGATCGTGTGGGCACTGGCGCCCTGCCTCTGTAAGCCTGCGGCGCTGCTTAGAGTGCAGGCACCTGCGCCACTGTTTTGGATAAATCTGGAGCTACGGGTGTCCGATTGAGGCATTCTTGGTGGCGTTGGAAAGCTAAGAGAATTTCCTACAATATTCTCTCTAATAGGATTACCCAAATTCGGACTCTAACAGGATCAAACATGCAGTTGAAATATACTATAATATTCCTAAGTGTTACGCTTGCGCTGTGTTGACTCTAGAGAGCATATCTAGAGTTGTAGGTATCGAAATCGAGTCAAACTAAAGCCAACTAAAAGATAAGAGATAACGCTACCACTTTATTGAATGGACTTAAATCCAATTGAGTTGTTAAGGGGTTCGAAAATGGGGAATACGGTGACTGAAATAAATAAACATAGGAATAAAGGTACATCTAGATACTCAATCGGCTGAAGGAATGGTAAAACATATGAAACTCATCCCAAGCAACTATAATCATGTTCTAATACCCTAAGACTTATCCTAATCTTGAAGGATGAAAAATATGCGCTGTTACAATTATCGCCTTATCCTCGTCATCAATCTTCACATCCAGATTCACCAAATCCCTAATGATCTGATTGAAGTTATTGACGTGTTGTTGCAAATCCGAACCCTCCTACATCTTCAAGCCGTAAAGCCTCTGCTTGAGATACAGTTTGTTCGTTAGGCTCTTGGAGATGTACTGACTCTCCAATGTCTCCTAGACCTTGAGCGGACATGTCAAATCCATGACATGATACATCACCTCGTCCGCCAGACAAAGTCGAATAGTCCTAGCAGCCCTCTCCTTCATCTCCGTCCAGTCCAGTTCCGCCATTGCAGCAGGTTTTGCCTCACGCAGCGACTTTAGCAAGCCTTGCTGTGCCAACAAATCCTTAACTCGCCTCTGCCATAGCCCGAAATTGCCAGTCCCATCGAACTTCCCACATCGAACTTTGCACCGAAATTAAGACTCATCTGATACCAATTGTTGGAACACACGCAACGGGATTGTAAAGGTAAACTAACGGCGAACACACGCACACACACGAGAAAATAAAGAAGACAAGATTTACATGGTTCGGCGAATAGTGCCTACTTCCACGGGAGCTGTTACGGCTCTGTTTTCACTATATCATAATAGGGTTACATAAGCACAGTATATATACTAATCATCAATAACCCCCCTGTACCGTTCAAAAACCCCCCTTGCCAACTCGGGCGTCGGCCCAACAGTCAGTATCTATATGAGCCATACTCAACAAAAACTATTTCAAAATATAAGAATAGAAATGACAACCAATTACATGACTAACACTATCCAATTTTCGTACTAGATGTGCGACAAAAATAATTCAAAATGTACATTTACAGATACATGGACTTAGACATATGACATCCTGGAGTCTGGGATATAAACATTTATTTGAAACAAATAATTGCATTTGATTTATCAAGTAACCAGCAGTGAGAATATAATGACCCAAAATCTTCAATGGTACATTAGCATTTAACATAATACAAGTTGTTTCAATAACATGATGATGTTTTCTTTCTTTTATACAAGTTTTTCCCTGTGAGGTTTCTCTAATTGACTCTTAAGTCAAAGTCCTTTCACAAAGGACATCGACTTGGGGGACAACTGTTTCGGACTGGCTCAAACCCAATCTGCATTAATAATGGACCGAGTTCAGAACTGGCCCAATGCATCAGAGCCAACAGCAGAAGATTGTGGCCATGAAACCGTAATCCAATCTGAACCATCTGATCTCATCAATGACACCTATTCCACGTAGCCTGTACGCTTCCAAAATAGCATCACTGGATCAGGTCAACGACGATAAGCATGCCACGTGGAATAAGCTAATAACTGCCTTCACAAGGCCAAAATCTCGTGGGAATGATACAAAAATGGTCCCACAACAAATCAGGTATGCATTCTGGCATCACACTATTTTCACTTGTTTCATTCATTGGTTTGGGCGTCAGACTGGCTTTATAGGTACACCATGTAACACCCCGTTTCCGAAGCGCTACTGTGCAACCCAATCTAATGCCGAAAAAATTTAATGCTTGTATGCTTTCAGTTAAAGAGTACTCTTATGTATTTCGCAATGGAAAAATAGAAGTAATAATTTTTTTTTTCATTTTCTTTCCTTTGAAACCCTTTTCAAAATGAGACATAGAGTACTACAGTCTTCTAAATGATGCCAATTCAAACTTTTGCAAATATCAGAGTATAATGCATCACAAAATAATACTTCACATAACATAATCATTTCGCACTAAGGCGAAGTTTTCTGGAAAGAGTAATTACAAAACAACAAATACAAAACCCTAAGCTAAGCTGGCCAACAACTATAACTCTTACTGAGAAACAGCTCAGCAAGACCAAACACGAAGTACTCAGAGAAATCTTCCTCCAGTGGCTCATTCTTCAATGCTCCTGGAAGGACGAAACTGAAGCAGCTACCGAACTCCATCTGGAAGTGACATCCATAAGGATATCCAATCCAACAACAGCGCAAGGGTAAATCCTTTGCCCATGAGTTTATCATAGGCTATGTCGCATGCAAACAATATATACATATATAATACAACAACATGCTTTTATATACATATACATACTTAATAAACCGCACACAATCAGCATGGTATATCAAGCATTGCATGTGAGCAATCAAAACAACTGATAGATCAACAATCAAGTCACTACAATATCAAACTATTGCATGTGAACAAACAAAACAACCAACGAATCCACAATCAAGTCACTACAATATCAAACTATTGCATGTGAGCAGGCAAGTCTATCAACAGATCAATGATCGAGTCATCACAATATCAAATCCATCACATATCATAAATGTGGTTAGTTATGCATGTCAATGCAATATGACCAGTTGTGTATACACCTGCAGCCTTAATAGGTCAGCAGTATGACGGGGACTACTTTCCCAACGTCCGAACAAGATAGCCTCTGCTTAGGCTTGCCACTACTTTGGCTGCCACTACTTTGGCTTGCCTCTACTTAGGCGATGTAGTGTCAACTCGCCTTTTGAAGTCTGTACGACCAATCAAACGCTACGAGTGACATGACAACTCGTCTTTTGAAGTCTTTAAGACCAATCAAACGCTCCGAGTGTCGATGCTCAATGGTTAGTACGCATTCAAACAAATTCAACAATATGGCATGTTCACCGTAGTGAATGCCCGAGTGATATCCAACAAATTCTACAATATGGCATGCTACAATATGGCATGTTCACCGTAGTGAACGCCCGAGTGATATCCAACAAATTCTACAATATGGTATGCTCACCGTAGTGAACGCCCGAGTGATATCCAACAAATTCAACAATATGGCATGCTCACCGTAGTGAACGCCCGAGTGATATCCAAACAAATTCAACAATATGGCATGCTCACCGTAGTCAACGCCCGAGTAATGTTTTAATTAATCAATGCGGATCGACGAACCCTCACTCACTCAACTTAGTGGGTTTCCAAATCTCAATTAACTAAGAGTTCAACACAGGACACAAAGTCCGGGTGTTCAATTGCGGAACGCTAGTCCCAATCTTAGATCAGAACTCTAGGCACGTAATGCGGAACGCTAGGCTCAACTTTTAGGTTAAGATACTAGGCACGCCATACGGAACACTAGGTCCAATCCTTAATCAAGAAAGAACGCACGCAAGCAGGACATTAAGTCCCAGCACAGGACACATGGCCTATATGCTCAACAGGAACACTAGATTCCCTATGTTTTATTCTTTCGAAATCCCGAATCATAAAATCTCTTTCTAAAACTCTCTTTATTTTTTTTCTCTAATGGAAGAATGAAGGTGCTGCCCTTGGAAGGGAAGGAGGCCACGAAATTCAGGTGGGATATGGAAGGAACAAATTTCTTCATTTAGTTCCAAACTAACCAAACTAGTTCCAAGTTAACCAAACCAACTACCCACCATTTACTAACTAACCAATCATAAGCTAACACTTGTCATGTAAGATTCTAAGGATGAGGTTCAGCTCCCCAAGTGGCTGGATGCATCTCCCCTTAGCCCAAAATATCTTGATATTTCGTTTCGTCGCGTTCTCGCTCAATCGGGTGCGCGGCGTTACGCGTATATTAGGTTTTAATACTAAAAATTCCAAAAATAATTCTAATTATAACCCCACACCCAAAAATTACAAATGTTCCTCGCGGCATGAGAAAAGTACCCATATTTCTCGTTTACTCGAAATGCGAACCGAAACGTCGCAATTAGGCATTCTCTAGGCGTAGAAAACACCCTAAATATTTTATGATGCCCAAAAATCCTAGCAAAATTCCAATAAATCATAAATATTGGAAAATACTAAGATCTCAAATTTTATAAAATTTGGATCACGTTTGGGCATGTTTCAGGTAGAAACACACACAATAACCTAGTTACGGTAGAATTCGATAGAATTCTCGCAGCGCAATAAAAACTGTAAATTAGTGAGGATCACTAATTTCAATTTCTCTTATTAGCTAGATATTATTCAAACAATAAAATTATCAAGACAAAATCTTTAAAATCATAGTCATATTAAATATGACATAAAACAGACAATTAATACAATAACTAGACAATAAAAATCCAAACTATGACTTAAAAATATTTGTTAAATCCTGAAAATTATTTCTCTTTCAATAAAATAATTTTCTTTAATTAAACAACAATCTTTCACATTTTTCGATATTAATTCATATTAAAAAGCGATATCGTCTACAATCGCCTCTTAATCTGAATTAATCGCTAAAACAGTAAATTATTTACAATAAATCTTTGTTGTTCTTCGTACTTTTAACAAACCATTGAGGTGATCAATCTCCATGATTTATTTTCAAGTAGCTGGAACTATAAAATAATTTTCATAAAAATTGGAATGTTACACACCACCACTGGAATTCCACTCAACGACGGTTCTCCAGTAGCTATCGGCCACTTCAGATCTCTAAACAGATCATTGGCGACCACAATGGGATCTTGTCGATTCTTCTCGGAACGAGCAGTTCATCTTCCTAAGATTCCATGGTCGGTCCGTCGCAACCAGTCTATAGATCGATGAGGCGCAACCAAGACGTTTTGCCTCATTCCCATTAAATCGATGGACAACTTGCCTCTATCACTCCAAAGCCTCAGTTGGACCATTCCGGAGGCTCCATACAACTTCTTGTAATGAGGGAGAAGATACCCGATCCACAACCCTCATTGCTGGAAAACCGTCTTTCTCTAGTCCGTAGACAAATTCGAGATAATTGAGGAACAAAAGATAATCTGACGCTCACAATGATTCCTTCGTTGGGTCACGGCGCCATCGTAGATAAGGCGATCATTCCCCCAATTGGAGGGATACGCATTACCGATCTCCACGCTGCGGTAGAACCACGGAGTGATCCCCATCTCGCAGCTGTGATCATACTCCTTGCTATCGCAGAAGGAGGTCTTCGTCACACCGCTTTCACCACACCTCACCGACCTCAAGCAAGAGTGCCTCACCATGTCGCTCCAGGGGATACGATAGGGACGACACCGATCTACTTCAAGCAGACCCCTTCACAGAGGAGATCGCCTTGTTTCCTATCCCGAAATCGCTCGAGAAACTACCAGTGTTCGAACTTGTTGAAAGAGAGAAAAGAGAGAGACATAATATGGTGAAAATGTGTGTCTTAACTACACAACATGATCGCTTTATATAGATTTAAAGTCAATCAATACAAATAAATACAGGATATCCTACTCTTACTTAGATGATATTCTACACCTAATTACACGATCCTATACAATAAATACATGATCCTATTTTATTTTCAACACTCCCCCTCAAGCTGGGACATATAAATCATATGCACCGAGCTTGTTACATATATAACTGATTCGAGGACCTCTTAGAGATTATTGAAGACATCTGTCAATTGGTCGTTGGAATTGACAAAGCTATTAATGATGTCTCCCGATTCGATTTTCTCTCTGGTATAATGACAGTTCACCTCAATATGCTTAGTCCTCTCATGAAAAACAAGATTGGAGGCAATATGCAATGCCGCTTGATTATCACATATTACTGTCATTGGCATAGCCTCTCCAAACTTAAGTTCTTTGAGAAGTGATTACAACCACATGAGCTCTTGAGTCGCTAATGTCATGGCTCTATACTTAGCCTCAGCACTGGATCTTGCTACTACATTCTGCTTCTTTCTTTTCCAAGATATCAAGTTTCGTCCAACTTGCACACAATATCCAGTAGTGGATTGCCTATCAATGGGTGAGCCTGCCCAATCGGCATATGAGTAACCAACTTTCGAGTATGAGCTCTATCCTCATAAATGAGACCTTTTCCTGAAGCACTTTTAATATACTTCAGGATCCGTATCACAGTATCCTAATGATCCTGACAAGGAGAAATTAAGAATTGGCTTACCACACTAACTGCAAAGGAAATATCTGGATGGGTGACTGTGAGATAGTTTAATTTACCAACCAATCTCCTGTATCTCCCTGGATCTAAAAGAGGCTCCCTGATTAGGCAAAAGTTTGACATTTGGGTCCATAGGAGTATCAACTGGCTTGGCATTCAATAAACATGTTTCCTCAAGAATATCCATAGCATATTTCCTCTGTAAAATCACTAGACCATCCTTGGATTGGGCTACCTTGATACGCAAAAAATAACGGAGTTTACCAAGGTCCATAGTCTGAAACTTGTGAGAGAGATACTGCTTCAACTAGATTATGCCCTACTGATCACTACCAGTTATCACAATATCATCCACATACACAACCAGATAAACACATCCTTGAGCTGAATGGCGATAGAAAACAGAGTGATCAGCATTACTACGAATCATACCAAACTGCTGCACTATAGAACTGAATCTGCCAAACCAAGCTCGTGGAGACTATTTGAGGCCATAGAGAGACCTGTGAAGCCTGCAAACCATGTTAGAGGACTCCCCCTGAGCAACAAACCCAGGTGGTTGCTCCTTATAGACTTCTTCTTTAAGATCACCATGCAGAAAAGCATTTTTAATATCAAGTTAGTGAAGAGACCAGTGTTAGATAGCTGCAATAGAGATGAGGAGTTTAACATAGGCCATCTTGGCCACAGGTGAGAAAGTGTCACTGTAATTCAGCCCAAATATATGAGTGTATCCTTTGGCCACAAAATGGGCCTTAAATCGATCAATCTTACCATCAGGTCCAACCTTAACCGTATAAAGCCATCGACAGCCAACCAACGACTTCCCAGGAGATAAAGGGACCATTTCCCAGATACCATTGCTTTAAAGTGCACACATCTCGTCAATCATTATTTGCCTCCACTCTGGATGTGATAAGGCCTCATCTGGAGATTTAGGGATAGAGATAGAAGACAAAGAGGAAAGACAAGTGTAATGCAAAAGAGAAAGACGATGATAACTCAAAGCAATGTAATGAGGAGATGGGTTACGAGTAGAGCGTATACCTTTAAGAAGAGCAATAGGAAGGTCAGACTCAAGTGGTAGGGCCGGATCCAGTAAAGGAGGTGGCACCGGTGGAGAGGCTGGCAGGGCCTCAACAGTAGGAACAGGGGCAGGAATATGCACTGCGGATGGTGGCTGGCGATGGTGATATGTCTACAGTGGTCGCGCAGCTGGTGAGTCCACAGGTGGGGTCTTTGGTGTGACAGACTCATGAGGAACAATCGCAGGAGGCAATGGGATGACTGTAGAAAGGGGCTCAGGAGGCAAGTGGGTTGACTCAAAGTAAGGGACTATCTCAAAAAAGGTAATGTCGACCGATATAAGGTAACATTGAAGAGTAGGGAAAAACAACGATAGCCTTTTTGGGACCAATGATAACCAAGAAAGACACACTTAAGTGAACCAGCCGAGAGTTTGTCAAGACCAGGAGAGAGATTGTGGACAAAACATATGGACCTGAAGACACTTGGTGGAAGTGAGTGAAGAGAGATACGGGGAAAAAGGACTGTGTGGGGTACTTGGTCATCAAGGACAGAAAATGGTTTGCGATTTATAAGATAGCATGTCGTTAAAACAGCATCCCCCCAAAACCGATATGGGACATTACCATGAAGAAGAAGGGTCTGAGTGGTTTCAATGAGGTGTTGATTCTTGCGTTCGGCGACCTCATTCTATTAAGGTGTAAGAGCACAAGATGTTTAGTGAAGAATGCCATTAGAAGCCATAAAAGTTTGAAATTGGTGGGACAAATATTCACGGGCATTATCACTTCGCAAAGAGCGAATGGAAACACCAAACTGAGTTTTTATCTCCTGTTAAAATTGCTCAAAAATAGAGAATAATTCAGTCCTATTTTTCATCAAAAATAACCATGTACAACGTGAAAAATCATCAATAAAAGTAACAAAATATCTGGACCCAAGAGAAGAAGTAGTAGGAGAAGGACCCTAAACATCAGAGTGAACTAAAGTAAAAGGTGAGGAAGCCCATTTGTTGACTCGATTGGGAAAATGACTACGAATGTGTTTCCCTAACTAACATGACTCACAATGTAAGTTAGATAACTTGGAAAGATTAGGTACGAATTTATGAAGTTTGGGAAGACTAGAATGACCCGACTGAGCATGTACGGTAAAAGGGGAATCTGTGGTAGAGCACACCTTGGATGGGGTGGAGAGGTAATAAAGGCCATGAGACTCACATCCGACGCCAATTGTCCGTCCTGAACTCCGGTCCTGCAAGATAATTTTGTTTTTAGTAAAGGTAACAATGCAATCATGAGAACGAGTCAAATGACTAATAGAAAGTAAATTAAATGGACACCCAGGTACATAAAGAATAGAATCAACTGACAGGGAAGGAAGAATGTGGGCAGTACCAATGCCTGTTGATTGTGTTTGGGAACCGATGGCTGAAATTACGCTGAAATTACACTAGGTAAATAACCAGATGTAGAAAAAGAGGAGAAAAGAGTCTTATTACCAGAGATATGGTTAGAAGCACCTGAATCAACAACCTAAGGACCAATGGAGGGTGACTGACTTATGCAAGCAGATGAATTACCAGTGTGTACGACCAAAGCAGTAGAGCCGAAGGTCTGACGATGCTCAAACAGCTGGAGAAAATCTTCATAATTCTCCAAAGAGGCTTGGGGATGATCCATAGTCTTAAGACGATCTGTAGTACCCAGAGATGCCATGGGTCAGTCACAAGAGAGAGAAAACACGTCCAAAAAGAGGAGATATTGGGTTGTTTGCACTGGAACGCAAGTACCCGTGGCCCGAAACGATAAAACAAGACCAGATCTAGAATCAGTGGGTCGAGGCAATGCCAGAGATGAAAGGCCCACCGAAGAAACCGCCAGACGTGCCTCCACGGGCAGCAGCGATGGCCAAAAAAAGTTGAAAATATCGCTAGAAGAAAACGCGCGTGAAAGCGCGTGGGAAGGCCTCTGGCGGTGAACTTCAGGGGGCTGACCGGTCTTTGAGTTCCACTTCGAATGGTGGTGGTGGTCGCCAAAAAATCCGCCGAAAACAGGGGCAGCGGCGGTAGCGGTGGCTGTAGGCGGAAAACGGCCGGAATAGGTCACGGCAGTGGAGAAGGGACAAACCAGAGTTGTAACACGGTTTGCCTAAAAATTTCTCACTGGAGAACAGTGGGTTCACCAGGTAAGCACGGTTATTAACGTTGCCTCTTTTTAGGCTCTAGATACCATGTTGAAAGAGAGAAAAGAGAGAGACATAATATGGTGAAACCGTGTGTCTCAACTACAAACGAGATCGCTTTATATAGACTTAAAGTCAATCAATATAAATAAATACAGGATATCCTACTCTTACTTAGATGATATTCTACTCCTAATTACACGATCCTATATAATAAATACACGATCCTATTTTATTTTCAACAGAACTCTTTGACAGGACTAGAGATCCTGATGAGCACATCAGGCGCTTCGATACCATCATGAGATACAAGAATGCCAAAGGCCCGGTTAAGTGCAAGCTGTTTTCAAGGCTTGAAACCGAACTCGATAGGGTCATGAAGAGAGCTCAGCAAAAAATTCGCATATCAATTCACGACGTCTCGCCTCAACTAAAGTCCGATGCGACATTTGCTGCTATTCAGTAGAGGAATAATGAGTCTCTTCGGAGTTACATCGAGAGGTTCACGAAAGAGGCTATGCTCGCCAAGGAGGTACGAGAGGATATGAAGATGTACCTGCTGCAACAGGGGTTGATTGAAAAGAGCTAGTTCCACGTGCACATCAGCATCGATCGACCTTGCAATTATAACGACCTACTTCATCGTGCCAAAAAGTTTCAACGGTTACAAAAAGCAATGCATGGTCTCGAAGAAGAGGGAAACAACTCGTGAAAAGGAAGTGACCGAAAAATATCACAACACGAAAAAGGAAAATGAAGCCCGAACCTCGCAGACCAAATACAACGATTACACCCCTCTTAACACATCAAAATCTTGCATCCTCGAGAAATGTCTCAATGTAGAGTTCAAAGAGGTCGGAATCAAACTTCCTAATAGGCTGAAACCGAGGTCGAACTTCGACAAGACTAAATATTGTCGTTTCCACCGAAGTAATGACCATACCACAAAGGATTGCTTCCAACTCAAAGACGTGATCGAGCTGCTGATCCGGAGAGGGACACTCCAAAAGTTCACTAGTGAACATTCCGAGAGTAAAAAATCATGGTCCTCGATGCCTAGGGCACATGATGCATCAGCGACTCGCGATGCCAGGCAGAGAATGGAGGATGAAGAGGTCCAAACCAAAATCCCACTGGTTGCCTTGGTAATTATAGGAGGACCAAGCGAACGCGGGGGTCCGATTGTCAAAACTGAGAAGAGAAAGTTCAAGGACATAGTTGTAGCCGCGTTTAGCTCGGCTTACCCGCCCACCAATCGTCTGAAGTCCAGTAGACTACCTCTGGCCTTCTACAACGAAGATCTAATAGGGGAAGCCTAACAAGGATATCTCGTTGCTCATTCGAGCAATGATGGTGAACGTTGATGTGAGGAGAATCCTTATCGATCAAGGGGGTTCGGTGGACATCTTGTACAAAGGATTATTTGAAACCCTCAAACTCTCGAAAAACCTGCTTATTCCCTATGATGGAATGGATCTCTAAGGAGTCAACGGAACCAAAACTACTCCGCTAGGCTATATTGAATTGATGGTCACTTTTAGTAGTCGCCCAAAGTCAAAAACTATCAAAGTGCAATTTCTGGTACTCTCTTGTGATTACGGCTATAATTGCATCATCGGGAGACCAACCCTTGCCACACTCGGTGCGATTACAGCTACAATTGCATCATCGGGAGACCAACCCTTGTAATGTTGACGGATTTCGATCCCCACCTCGAGTCGGATGACGTCAAGCTTAAGTAGAAAGACAAATACGACCCCCTAGCGAAGGAGCTCACCAAGAAGGTGGAGCGACCTGTCCCCGATGGCAAATTTTCCCTGGTCCAAATTAGGAAGGACCCAAGACGAACAACGAAGATCGGGGATGATCTTCCCGAAGAGCTAAAAATGAAGTTGATTGAATTCCTTCGTATCGATGTCAATGTATTTGCTTGGACAACGGAGGAGATGCCTGGGATTTTACCCGATGTTGCCTGCCATAAGTTAGCCTTAAATCCATCAGCTCACTGGGTCACTTAACAGCGCCGAAGACAGTCCCCAGAAAGGCCCAGATAGCCCAAAAAGTGGTGGCCAACCTCATCAAGAAAAATTTTGTGAAGGAAGCAAAGTATACGACTTAACTGTCTAACGTAATCCTCGTCAAGAAAGCCAATGGGAAGCCAAGAATGTGTGTTGATTACACATATCTCAATAAATTTTACCTAAAAGATGCATAGCCACTTCCCAACATCGATAAACTGGTCAACAATTCCTCTGGGTTTCGGGTTCTCTCATTTATGGACTCTTACTTCAGGTACTATCAAATACTGATTTATGAGCCCGACCAAGAAAAGACTGATTTCATGACCGAAGGCATTCATTATTGTTACAAGGTCATGCCCTTTGACCTGAAAAATGCTGGTGCGACATACCTAAGGATGATGAACAAGGTCTTTCGCGATCAGATCGGAAGGATGCTGGAGGTCTACATAGACGACATGAAAATCAAAATAGTTCAAGACCCAGATCATATCTCCGATCTCTTTGAGGTATTCGCGAAACTCTAAAAACACAACATGCGCCTAAATCCAGACAAGTGCACATTCGAAGTGAGAGATGAGAAGTTCTTAGGGTTTTATCTCACAGAAAGAGGGATGGAAGCTAACCCGAAAAAGTGTAGGGCAATCATTAACATGCGTGAACCTACCTCTAAAAAAAGAAATTCAACTGTTGACTGGGATGAGAGCGGCAATGAAAGCTTCGTCAGTCACTGACAGCTAGAGGTACAATTTCTCCCCTAACTGAGGCCTACTTAGGACTGGGGGAGTAGAGAGGATTTCCTTGATTCGTGTAAAGGCCTGCTGGCACTCCGGACTCCACTGAAATTGAACTTCTTTCTTCAGTAATCTAAAGAAAGGTAGAGCTCGTTGCGCCGATGTGGAAACGAACCGTGTAAGAGGTGTCATCTTCTCAGTCAACCGCTGAATTTCTTTTTTAGAGGTAGGTTCACGCATATCAGTGATTGCCCTACACTTGTCCGGATTAGCTTCTATCCCTCTTTCTGTGAGATAAAACCCTAAGAACTTCTCAGCTCTCTCTCCGAATGTGCATTTGTCTGGATTTAGTCGCATGTTATGTTTCCAGAGTTCCACGAATACCTCAGAGAGAGTGGAGATGTGATCTGGGTCTTGAACTTTTTTAACGATCATGTTGTCCATGTAGTCCTCCACATCCTCCCAATCTAATCGCGAAAGAACTTGTTCATCATCCTCTGGCATGCCGCACCTACATTTTTCAAGCCAGCATGACCTTGTAACAATAATCGGTGGTTTTGGTCATGAAAGCAATCTTTTCTTAGCTGGGCTCATACATCGGTATTTGATTGTACTTGGAGTAATCGTCCATAAATGAGAGAACCCGAAACCCAGCGGAATTGTAGACCAGTTTGACGATGTTGGGAAGTGGGTATGCATATTTTGGGCAAGCTTTATTGATATATGTGTAATCGACACACATTCTCCACTTCTCGTTGGCTTTCTTGACGAGGACCAAGTTAGACAACCAAGTTGTATACCTTGCTTCCTTCCCTAAATTTTCCTTGATGAGGTCGGCCATCGCTTTTTGGGCTGCCTAGGCCTTTTTCCGGGGATTGTCTTCGCAAGAGAGTACCAGAAATTGCACTTTGACGGTTTTTGACTTCGGGTGGCTACCAAAAATGACCATCAATTCAATGTAGCCTAGCGGAGTAGTTTTGGCTCCGTTGAATCCTTGGAGATTTATTCCATTATAGGGAATAAGCTGGTCTTTCGAGAGTTTTGGGGGTTTCAAATAATCCTTTGTACATGATGTCCACCGAACTCCCTTGATCGATAAGGATTCTCCTCACATCAACGTTCGCCATCATTGCTCGAATGAGCAACGGGATATCCTTTTTAGGCTTCCACCTATTAGATCTTTGTCGTAGAAGGCCAGAGGTGGTTTATTGGACTTCGAATGATTGGTGGGCAGGTAAACCGAGATAACCGCGGCTACAGCTATGTCCTTGAACTTTCTCTTCTCAGTTTTGACAGTCGGACCACCGCGTTCGCTTGGTCCTCCCCTAATTACCAAGACTACCAGTGGGATTTCATTTTGGACCTCTTCGTCTTCCACTCTCTGCCTAACTTCTCGAGTTGCTGATGCATCATGTGCCCTAGGCATTGAGGACTGTGATATCTTCCTCCTGAAACGCTCACTAGTGAAATTTTGGAGTTTCCCCCTCCGGATCAGCTGCTCGATCACATCTGAGTTAGAAGCAATTCTCCGTGGTATGGCCATTACTTCGGTGGAACTGGTAGTAGTTAGTATTATCGTTGTCCGGCCTTGGTTTCAGCCTATTAGGAAGTTTGATTCCCGTCTCTTTGAACTCTACATTGAGACATTCCTCAAGGATGGAAGATCTTGATGTGTTAACTGGGGTATACTCATTATATTTGGTTTGCGAGGTTCAGGCTTCTTTTTCCTTTTTCGTCTTGTGATATTTTTCACTCACTTCCTTTTCATGAGTTGTTTCCTTCTTCTTCGACACCATGCACTGCTCGTCGTAACGGATGAACTTTTCGACATAACGAAGCAGGTCGTTATAATCGCGAGGTCAATCGATGCCGATGTGCACGTGGAACAGGCTCTTTTCGATCAACCCCTGTTGCAGCAGGTACATCTTCATATCCTCTCATACTTCCTTGGCGAGCATAGCCTCTTTCGTGAACCTCTAGATGTAACTCCGAAGAGACTCATCCTTCCTCGATCTGCTGAATAGCAGCAAGTGTCGCCTTAGACTTAGGAAGAGGGCGATATGTCAGGAAGTGATATGTGAATTTCTTGTTGAGCTCTCTCCATGACCCTATCGAGTTCGGTTTCAAGCCTTGAAACCTGGCGAGAGTCGCTTTAGCCGAGGTTAATAGAAACACCTTGCACTTAACCGAGCCTTTGGCATTCCTGTACCTCATGATGGTATCGAAGCGCCCGATGTGTTCATTGGGATCGCCAATCCCATCATAGAGTTCAAACACCGATTGTTTCTCGGGCGATTGCGGGATAGGAAACAGGGAGATCTCCTCAGTGAAGGGGCCTACCTGAAGTAGATCATCGTCATTCCTATCGTATCCTCTAGAGAAATGTGGTGAGGCATTCTTGCTTGAGGCCTATGAGGCGTGGTGAGAGCGGTATGACAGAGACCTCCTTCTACGAGAGCAAGGAGTATGATCACGGCGGCGAGATGGGGATTGCTCTGTAGTTCTTCCGCGACGTGGAGATCAGTGATGTGTATCCCTCCGATTGGGGGAACGATCGCCTGATCTACGACGGCACGGTGACCCACCGAAAGAATCATTGTGAGCGCCAGATTTGTGAACTCTACGAGATCTAGCTTCTTCTTATTGTATCTCTATACCTGACGCTTCTGATCTATGTTGAGATGGAGGCGAGGGGGATCTCCGACGAGATTCACGCTGTGTGCCTACACACGCTGAGATCACAATTTGCTAGTTCTCCGCTCGAGTTAGGCATAGGTTTTGTTCCTTGATCATCTGAGTTTATATACGGACTAGAGAAAGAAGGTTTTCCAATAATGAGGGTTGTGGATCAGGTACCTCCTCCCCCGTAACAGGAAGTTGTACGGGGCCTCTAGAATGGTCCAGCTGAGGCTCTGGAGTGACGGAGGAGAGTTGTCCATTGGTCTGACGGGAAGGAGGCAGAACGTCCTGGTTGTGCCTCGTCGATCTATGGATTGGCTGCAACAGATCGGCCATGGAATCTTAGGAAGATGAAATGCTCGTTCCGAGAAGAATCGAACAAGCTCCCACTGTGGTCGCCAATGATCTATTCAAATATCCTAAGTGGCCGGTAGTTGTTGGAGAACCGTCGTTGAGTGGAATTCCGGTGGCAGAGCATGGTGGTGGTATACCTGCAAAGCCACTGTGACACCTAAGTCAGTGAATGAAACATGTGAGAATAGTGTGATGTCAGAATGCGTACCTGAATCATTGTGGGACCCTTTTTATATCATTCCCACGAGATTTTGGCCTTGTGAAGGTGGTTATTGGGTTTATTTCACGTGACACGCTTATCGTCGTCGACCTAATCCAATGATCCTACTTTGGTAGCATACGGGCTATGCGGAATAGGGGCCGTTGATGAGAACAGACGGTGACAAATAGAGTGTCCAAACTGAGTTTCAATTTCACAACAAAAGTTTTGCAAAAATAAAAAAGAACTCTTACTTATATTTCTTTAAAAATATCCATATATATTTTGAAAAACCATCAATGAAAGTAACAAAGTATCTATATCCTAAGATAGTAGTGACGTGACTAAGACCCTAGACATCAGAATAAACAATATCAAATTGAGATTCTGCATGATTATTGACCTTGCTTGAAAAGCATGCCTAGACAAGTTTCCTGAGCTAACATGACTCACATCCTAAAGACTGTGAATGCAAGAGTCGAGGGACTATGATTTTCAGCTTATTCAGACTTGGATGACCCAAACAACAGTGAAGAAGACAATAATACTCTGTTACAACACATATTGTAGAGGAAGGAGGCTAGAGACACCATGTGATTCAGATCCTGCACTGACTGTTAGTCCCATACTTTGGACAATGGGATCCAACAACGCACTATATGAACAATGTCAGCTTGACCTGCTAACCCCCCAAACAAAAAGGTATGTCAAAAGACATAATGGTTAATAGGAATCTTAACCCTGTGATTCCTGAGCAGCCCAAATTAAGAAGCCTTTCAAAGTCTATATCTGAAGGATCAAATGCTAATGGGCATAGAACAACCTTAGGTGGGAATTACTAGTGGGAGGGAAGAGTTAGTTATACGAAGAGAAAAGAGAATTAGAATCTGTTAAATAGGGGAGGAGGGAATACTGTAGGGGATGCTGAGTTTGTTATTGTTGATTGGAGTCCAGAGAATTGTCTTTGACTTGGAAGCTTTGTCTTACTTTTTGTTGTGTTTTCTTTCTTCTCTATTAAGTAATACAGAAATACGGTTTCACTGATAGGATTTCGTATCAAAGGCAAAGGCAGCAAATTGAATGGATGTTGTCTTTCTCCAAAATTCTTCAAACTTGGACAGAGTACAGACCTATCTTAATCAATGGAGTAACCAAATAATATAGTCTGAATATGAAAACCTAATTTCATGCCTGAATTTATTTCAAACGACCAAACCCATAAAGTAGAGTTTATAAGCATTGTTCTAGGCACTAAAACAGCCTTATTTAGGAAGTAAATTTGCATTCTTATGGTTTTAAAGGTAAAAAAGTTTCTCAAATGGTTTGAGAAAAGATTTTCAACTCATCAATACATGTTTCTCAAATGCAAGCCAAAAGTGAAGGATTCAAATTTGAGACCTCGTCTAAAAACTCTATGACAATCAACAATTTTATGCAATGCACTAGATACTAGTGGTTATGAACAATGTGTTTACATGCATCTTTTGAAGCTAAAACTGTAATCATACACGTCCATCCTACTACTGATATTAAAACAAAAAAGAAAGTTATAAATTTCATCCATCAAAGACAAGACCTATGTTTAAGTGTAGTTTCATTCTCAAATCTATTATCTATTTAAGAAACTTAAATACACTAAGGATACGTGGCAAAAGCTCATTCATCTATTTTCCAACAAAAAACTATTTTCCCACAAAAAACTTAACTATACTGTGGGCTCTATTTTTCTTCACCAGCACGGGTTCTCTCAGCTAGTATCACATTAAAAGGCACAGAGTCTTTATATTCATCTCCAAAACACAAAATTATCAACCAAAGAGCAAGCAAAAACATTGTGACTGACTTCTTGTGAGCACAGAAGTCAACAAATATAGCAGTCATGCTTTTCCAAAACAATTGGATTCCATGCAGTTGAATGTGTCAAGTCAACCTCAACTCAATAAGTTAATGTAACAAGTATCCAAAACTTAAACGATGGAAACATATCATTCTTTTTTCCTCTCACTCCCTCGACCCAGTCTTCTTCGTCATCATTTTTTTCGTGATTATTTTCATTGGTACACAAAAATCCCCTTTCACCACCACCACCATCATCATCATCATCATCATCTTCTTCTTCTTCTTCCTCCTCTTCATAATCATCATCCTCTTGTGAAAAATTTTGGCTAAATTACTGTTTTTGTCCCTTATGTTTATTTTAGGTTTCAATTTGGTCTCTTATGTTTTATTTGTTCCGTTTTGGTCCCTTATGTTATTAATGTTATACCACGTTAGTCCTTTCTGTCAACAACCCGTTTAACACCGTCTAAACTGTCCTACGTATCCAACGGGTTTCTTACGTGGCAAAAACGTGTATGAGGTGTGTGTACAGTAAGGACAAACGTTGGTTTATTTTTTATTTTATTTTTTAGGAAAAGGACAAATGTTAGTTATCTCCCAAACTTCATGTTCTCCAAACTCCATCTCCTGAAATTGAAAATTAGGGTTGCATTCTTCCCCATTACAAGTCGATAGTTAATAGAAATCTTTGCTTTATCTTCCACTTAGCCTCCAATTAAGGTTGTTAGCTGTATAAAATCATAGACATAGAAAACTACTCTCGGTCCTTTTTCACCATATTCCCTTAATTCTTCAGATAATGCTTGCTATAAAATAGGTTTGCTGCAAATTTTAGAAACAATTGCATGACTGATAATAAACCACATAATAAGGAAATTCTTCTTCCCCCTTTTGATCGCCGACGAGACAAGCTCGCCATCCGCCTTCTGTTTACGACCACTGCGCGTGGCTTCTGCCGCCGCGTTTGGTCCCCCTCCGAACGTCCCCTTTCCCGTTCCTCTCATCTCTTCTTCCCCATCACATCTCCCCCTTCAAACTCCTATCTATCAAGCTTCATCACTCCCCCTTTCTCTCTTTCCCCTTCGTTTCTCTCTCTCTTCCCCAAAAAAAACCCAGAAATCCTAGGTCATGATTTGGGGAAGAAGACTCGACCATTTTTTGTTTTGTTTCAAGACTCAGTCAATTTAGTCCCTCATCTTATTTTTCTATTTCAATTTGGTCCCACTATGTGCCAACTCATGTGTCCAGCTCATCAGTTAACTGCCACATAAGCTAATTCTAATGGCGTTACTAACAGAGGACCATATTGGTATAACATTTGTAACGTAAGGGGCTAATTTGGAACAAATAAAACATAAGGGATCAAACTGAAACCTAAAATAAACATAAGGGACCAAAACAGTAATTTACCCAAAAAATTTCTACTTTTACCTCCCTTTGTTGTTAATACCCAAGAAGGTTTGGGTCTTTATCTTGCGTAAAGATTCCACAACCAGGGCAAATGGGTCCAAGAGCCTCGTCATCATCTCTCCCCTCACTCAAAAGAGGGTTTCTACCATCATTCATGGGAGTGGTTTTAGCATGATTTCTCTAAGTGGGGTTACTGTTCATCGCAAAAGCAGCAATCAAGGACGAAACTTTCTGGAAGCGCTTGTTAGTATCTATACTTCAGTAATAGAAAACACAAATGGGTATGAGACAACAGAAGAGGGGAGTGCCGCAAATTGAAACAGAGTGAAGAGGATTGTTGAAAGGGCTTACCTTTGTAATGGCGAAAACTTGGAAGTGCATTCTCGCGTATTGTTGAAATTGGGTAGCTTGGAGCTGGGCCTAGTGGAAGGAACTACAATTGTAGACAACAAGATAGCCATGGAAGGAACTAAATCATAAAATGATGAGGAAGAAGATTGGGTCGAGGGAGTAAGAGGAAGAAGAAAGGCAACGATGCAGTTTGGGGATTTAGGGTTCATCAGAATCCTCTTTTAATTTTATGATTTTATTTATATAATTTTATTATTTAAAATGGATTAAATGACTTGGCAACCAAATAGGCCACCTGTATAGTGCCACATCAACATCTCACTTGCCACATCACCAATTTTTTGACCCAATTTTACTTACGGGCAAAATGTCAGAAATTTTAAAAATTAAGGGACCAAAATTGCGAAATTAAAAAATGGGGGATCAAAATTACGGATTGGTGAAAATAGGGGACCAAAACTGCAGTTAAGCCTAACAATTTTACATAAACTAATAAAAAATAACCAAAAAATAATTAGTAACAGACAAATTGGTTTACCAAGTTGATTTATCCCAAAAAAAACCAACTGTAACTGACTTCCCTCAACTATTTCTGTCTCCTCATTCGCTTCCTCAAATTTTTGTACTTGTGCTTGTTCATTTTCCTCTTCCGCTTCTTCTTCACACTATCAGCCCACAACATATCATCATCATCTGACTCAGGAGAGAGAGGAGTAGTTTCCAAAATGGTGTTTGAGGAAAGCCCAAATGGGAAGCTAGGAAAAATCACGTTGCAATGGGAAGAAGGACCAGGATGAACAATGGGTCCGCCGTGAACCTCAATGTTTAAAGGAGAAAAAGGAAGAGCAAGAGGTTCCACTTGTGTCGCGTGAAAGTGGAAGGAAAAAATTATTCTTGTGGCTGGTGATTTTCTCAACAATTTTTGAAGTGCTGAAGCCATTGAATGGAGGGGAATCGAAGCACGGTGAGAAAATTGCTTCTTCTTCTTTTTCTTCAGTCTTCACTGTATGGTTGACTCTGTGTTCAATTTGATGCATGTTTGCTTATTAGTATTTGACTATTCTTATTCTTACCCAGGTTATTGTTGCTATCAGTGGTCCGAAACAAAAAATATATACATAAATGATGCAAAAACTAAAAAGAAATGCCCCCATGCAGGATCGAACTACAGACCTTCAGTTTACAAGACTGACGCTCTACCACTGAGCTATGGGGGCTAATGCTCCAGCTTTTGGAATACATTATTTTTATATATTTGATAAAAATTAAACGATATATATAACTTCTCCTTCTCTTTTTCCCAGCGGTAAAACTATCCAAAACCCACCTTTGCCTTTTTGATGTTACTAAACGATATATCTAAACTTCTCTTCTTTTCTTTTTTCTAGCGGTAGCAACGTCTTTTATCATCCTTTCTAATAGCAAAGCCAAATCTAGTCATAAAAAAAAATAAAAATAAATAAATAAATAATTACCAAAGCCAAATCAGTAAAAGTATGTAATGGCCGCTGCTCTTGTTCTCATTTCGGAAAAGATTAAAAATTGAGTTAAAACCATTTTACTCCTTAAACTATTAGTCTAGTTGCACTTTCCACCCTCTTTTATCAAATTAAGTATGTTGTACTCTCATTTTATACTAGTTGTTGTATTTCACCCCTAATAGAATTTTAATGTTAATGTTAATGTTATCATATACATCTAAAAAGATATATTTATCCTAATTACTTATCCCATGAGAGGTTGCTTCATTTCATAATCGTTTCCCTGTTCAGTCTTCGTCTTCGTCAGTAACAACTTAATGTGGGTGATTAGAATGGTATCAAAGTTTTCCAAAGCATGGTGGCTAGTGTGGGTGATTCAAATTCAAATACCGGTTGGCTCGCCTTTCTCAAGGATTAGCCATTGCATTGCTAGCTGGGAAAACAATGCAAATTAAGACCGACAAATTCATAGAATATTTTTTCTCTACAATCCTCCACGCGTATATGCTCCAATTGAGAGAATTAAGACTGAGAAATGGAGGATATTGGTGCAAGAAAAATTCAAAAGTTAGCAACTCAATGCTACTGAAGAAGAGGAAGACTGAGAACATGAAAGTGAATATGAAAGGAAACAATCTCTCATGGGATAAGTAATTAGGATATATATGTCTTTTTAAGATGTATATGATACTTTTTCTGTTAAAGTTAACCTTAAAATTCTATTAGGAGGTGAAATACAACAACTAATGTAAAATGAGGCTGCAATATGCTTAATTTGATAAAAGAGAGTAGAAAGTGCAATTAGAATAATAGTTTAAGTGGGTAAAATGCTTTTAAACCTAAAAAATAATACACCAAACAAAATTTCTTTGGGGATTGAACAACTTTTTTTAGGTGAACCGTGAATCACCTAGAAGCATTCCCAAACTATAGCCAGAAGTTAATTCTCCCTTAGCAGCTATTCCTGAAGTGGGCTTTGCCTCTTCTAGTAAGACTTGTTTTGCTTCAAAAATACAATGTAAGGAAAGAAAAAGATAAAAAAAAATAGAAAATGAGATGACTTTTGAGTTGTTTGATTTGAAAGAAAATAACAAAATAAAATTAAAATTTTTCTCTCCGCTTATTTGATTATGTATAAAATGGGTGAAAGAAAATAAACAATTATCAAAAGACATAAACAACCCCAATATATTTACCAGGTTTTCTCTATATTAATTGTTGTAATTCTTGGGTGAGGAGCTCATAAGTTGCATAAACATAGAAGTGGTCACTCTATGTCTTTTTTGTCAAACATTACACAATAAATTTATTTAAAAAAATTTGAAATGCTATAAATTTCATGGTCCTTAAATCTCTTTATGTCCACATATAGTATACAAGCAGCAAGGCAAAGTAGACAATGTAAATATCTATGTGTTGACGATATGCGTTTGACTAGATTGTATCCGCTTAATAGATCTATTGTATAACTATAATGAATTGTTGCTATGCTGTCAAAATAAAATTTGGGAGAACCACTTGCTTTGTTAATTGATTGGAAATCAACATAGAGCTATATTTTGTCATCTTGCACTATGGATAGTGCCTTGGTTTGATTTCTTTAACCTGCATTTCTATTACCCCGGTCCATATTATAAGAAACAAAACCATAATTCACACAGACCAAGGAATTGCATTGAAACTTGTTTTTCCTAATTAATATTTCTAAAAGTTGAGTTTTCTTCCAAAACTACCCCTTCTATGAAATGATATATAATCAATGCATAGGAAGTAGGCACATCTCGTTAATATAAGTTTCGCATTAAATAAGGGGATAAAAATGAAAATTTGCAATTTATACATTATAAAATTGATGTTTGTTTCTTATAATTTAGACCAAGAAAAAGGACATATTTATTTCTTATAATATGGACTGGAGGGAGTATTTTGTGCCTTTAAGGTTTTTGTGTATCCCAATGTTGTAATTAGGGATTGACTTCTCTACGGGATTTGAATATCTGAGAGGGGGAACACAACTTGCACAAAAGTGAGGATCATCTTCTCTGATTTAATGTTATTTCCTTTGGATTCGATTATAAGCAAAAATACTTAAACTCACGCTTATTAAGAAAACTAGCCTAATAACCCGTGCGATGCACTGGTGAGATTCGAGAGTTACGAATCATGTGAAAACAATAAGAGATGAAGTTATTATATAATAACAAATAATAATATGACTTTAAGGTGAATTTATAGTAAAAATTAATAATAAAAACTAAAATTAAAATATTGCTTATGTTAAAAATATATTTAGTAATTTACGTGACATTAAATATTAATAACAACCACACTATGACAATCGTGCAATGTACGGTATACATTAAAAAAAATTAAATTTTATATTAAAGAAATTTATACCTTCTTATTTGTATGAATATATTCACACTACCATAACAATGTTTTATATCATAAAATAATAATAAGCAGTAGTAACTATTAATTGGATGATTAAGTGATATTTTAGGTATAAATTAATTTGATTTCTGACTTAAATCAACTTGGTTTGGAGCCTAAATTGAGATGACCCCGTCCCACTATGAGACAACCCTGTCCCATTATGAGACGAAGACAACCCGCTATTATTTATTTATCCCTAATACTTATATGCATGCTTACATACATTAGCAAATATACATATAGTTTGAGATTGCGCAGTGCGTGAGTGAGTAAGTGACCATCGGCTGACTCCTGCTTTTGGTCTGGCTTCCCTGTGTAGTGTGATTGTGCAAAAATAAAACAGGAGATCAGAACACATTATTCACACCAATAAACGGAAATAATAGTAATTAGAACTCATGTATGAATAGGCTGAATTATTGTATTCCTTCTTTTGTATTACGTATGAGATGCAACCTAGAATTCTATATTCCTACGTAGCCACAGCTAGTAGTATCGGCCCCACCTTAGCCTTTAGATTTAACAGCTACCTCCCACCAGCCTGTGATGGGTAGGTTAAGTCAGTTTTCCACCCCCATATCCCGTCCATCGTACCCTAATATTGCATCCCTATTCCCCAACTTCAGTGATAGGAACAGGTGTCGGGACGACACTCAGGATTGTCACTATAGACAATGATACAATAGTACCCCGTTAGGATGACCATGCTACCCAACGTCCAGACAGGATGGTCGCGAGTCATCCGTCACCTGTGGACTTGTCGGACCCAAACTATCCCCAAGGACCAGCGTGTCCTATACTGACTGCATCGTACCCGCACTATGGTACCTGACCTCGTACACAGCTTATGTGTATGGCAGTGGATTACAGCTATGCACATGATTCTTTTATTAATCTCAGCACTTATCAGCTTATTGTTACTTATCATCCTCTGGAAGACACCACATTCAACGGCTTTGACAGATTTTATCACGTTACCTTGTTCTTCCTTTACTATCATAGGTTTCGTTATACTGGCCATACCCACACACATGTACCAAGAGTATCGGCACAACATTTATTTAGAACATCCACAACACACAAACATGCATAATAGCAGAATACCACTTATTAGCACATAGAACATTCACATCACGTAAACAGTCACAACACAGAAGTATATTAAAAGAACAATACAATATCATTCCATTATGTATTATTTATTTACCTAGTGTCGCTGAAGCGACTTACTACTAATTATCAACATATGCCCTAATCTATATGGCCTATGGGTTGACAGACTAGTGGTGATCCCCATCGATCATCGCAGGTCACAACCTCTCTCTTAAGGTGTTGTTATTATCAATCCTCTAGTAAGGCTAAAGGCACCCTGCACCTATTCTACACTTACTCTAATACTATTATTCCCTAGTGGATAAGGTTCTGTCTCCCTTACCTGACTAGAAGACCTCTCTCTCCTTCGCGTTCCTTCCTACTTTGGGCGTCCCGCTACTAGTAACCCTAGAAGGCTAGTACTATCGTAGGGAAGAGGATTCTGAGGTTTTGATTGGTTAAAATGGGTGGTAGGACCACCTATTTATAGTTGTGGGAAAAGGCCCATTGCGTCGTGCTAGGATCATCGTGTCGCGAGGCACTGAGTTGCTTTACACGTGTTAACGTGCGTGTGGGTGAGTTCTGGCAGGGTACACTCCCGTCACGAGCTCCTTCAGTTAAAATTCTGTCGCATCATGACAGTACTAAATTTTATTTTATTTTTTATTTGGGTTCTAGATTTCTCCAAGGAGTTCTAGACCCAATTATTTTATTATTATTATTTATAAAATCTGATTTCTTTTATTTATTACTTATTAATAGTTTTTATATAATACTTATTTGTTTGATTTACTTATTATTCCTTTCATTTTTATTTCATTTTCTTTGACATAAATGTATTTTATTCTTTTTCTTTTATCATGACTATTATATTTAGCTCATATATAAATTTTCAGTACTTTATTTATTTTTATCATAATTCAGGATTTTAAAGTTATTATCTATTTTATTTAAAAATTCTTGGGATGTCACTTAAATCGTAAACTTTTACTTTATAATATATATTTATTATTATATTATTTTGTATTTTAATATTACATTATTTTAATTTATTTTAATTCATTGAATATAATAAATATTTATTCTAAAATTAAATTTAAAATAAAATTATTTTAGAAAGAAGAGCAATAAATTTCATGCTGATTGATTTATTTATTAATAATAATAATAATAATAATTTTTTATTTTGAAATCACAATTTTAGTCCAATTTAAATTTAAATGGTTGATAAATGTTTTGTATTTTATTGAAATAAAAAATATTTCAATTGAAATGAATGAATTTTATATTTTTTTAATAATTAAGTTCAGACTTTTAGAATTTCCAAACATAATCTAACTATGATTAATACTCTCAACAACACAATCAATGACATTATCATATAAAATAAGCAATTCTAGAAAAATCTATTGAATTTGTTAAACTATATATATTTTAATACTTAATTTCAATACAATCAGTTAAAGTTTTTTGCCTAAAAATTGAATAAAAAGTTTTTAGAAATAAACCTGAACCTGTGACATAATACTTAATTAAATACAAATCCTTGAAGAGAAAGTCAAATAATATGCAAAAAATTATGGGATTTTTGGATTTGTCTTCCATATCCATTAACATGTGTTAAAAATTTATTGAAAACTCAAATTCAAATTATTAACATGGGATATTTAGTACCATATATCACAATCACAATCTCATTAAAATAGATAAAATTATTACTATTCAAACTAACCAATATGATCATATTTCTTAATTTTAGAAATTTCTTCTTTACTAAAATATCTATGTTTTAAAAAGTTATTAAGAAATTTATTAAGAACCATGATCATATTTTATTATGATTGTCTGTTTGCTTTATAAATTTATTAAGAATTTTTCAATTGTAGTAATAGTATTTTATTTTTCGGTTAAGTGTGTAGTAATTGTATTTAGGTAATTTAGAATAAAATATTAAAATAAAAAATAAAATCTTATATATTTAGCATTTGATGTAGAATAAATTAATGTTAATGAGTTAGTATATCTACAGAGTAATCCAACAAAATATGTATCAATGTTTGAGATCTGATTATATTATCAATGCTCGAGGTAATAAAAAAGGAATTAAAGCTAAATTAAATATTGGGAAATGGGCGGGAAATTGAATGAATGAGGAGCTGACATGTGGAATTTCATATGTGGAAATGACGTGGCAAACATCGTTTTAATATAAATAATAAAAGATAACTAAAAAATTGATTCCTATGTTTAGGCAAAAAAATAAAATAAAAAATTGAAATTGATTTAGGCAAAAAATTTAATGATTCATATGTTGTGACATGACTTAGATACTATTTTAGTTATATCAAAAAAAGATAATATTTTGATTGAATGATAAAGGTCCAGATATGAGAATTAATTGAGTGATATGCTTTAATTTATTACATTTTGAATTTGAATTAATTCAAATTTAATTGAATGGTAAAAATATAGATATGAGCATTAATTAATTGATATACTTTAATTAATAAAATATCATGAATTGAAAAAAAAAATAAAAAAATATTTTGCATTTTGGCCAAAAAAAATGAATATAGAGCTGTCACGTGACATGAGTTTACGTGACAAAACTTTATTTTATATAATATAGTAGATTAATTAATTACAATTAATCTTCTTGATCTAAAAATAAATAAATGTATTCCATAAATTGCCCTCGATGATAATTTTGGTGAGGTCTTTTTTAGTATTTTTAATTTCTCAATAAAAAACCCCTAGTCAGACCTACATTTATAATATTGGAAAATGTGAATTAAAGCAAGCAATGATGCGTAGTAAAAGGACTACCTAAGTTGGCGGGGTAGGGGACGAAATATGCACTTTCCGTTTCCAGGAGTTTATGACTTCCCGTCTTCCTCTTCACAAATTACAGAAGTCATGCGCTAATTTTATTTTTTTTTGCTGCTTCGTTCATGTTTAAATTTGCTTAAAATTTTAACTTAAACATTCGTTTTACGTACCCGCACTAGTTATTCTTTAAATTGAACCTTCACTCCTGAGTGGCCTAAGGCCTACTCTACAACGAGCTGACCGATCCGATCTGGGAGGACCGCGCCCGAAGTAGTAAAACCCTAAACGTTTCTTGTTCCTTTCTTAGGTCGAATCCCTTCGACTTCCCCATGGCTGGATCCTAACGATCCGTTCACACGCGGAATGCCCAACGCAAGCCTACATCCACTGACGTCCCTGACCAGAGTGATGCGATCCCTGTCGATGTGGAAGATGAACCGCATTCAGAACCACACGACGAAACTATACCCATTACCGAACCAAAAACGGTCCTGGCTTCCCAGTAGCCATCACCTCCTATTACTGCCTCCGTCATTAACGAGCTCCTCGACCTTGTTCGAGAGCTAATGCAGGCCATAGAAGCACAGAACCTGCGCCTCATCCGAATCGAAGATCACCAGAACCATTTATCGGAGAAAGGGAACGTTTACCGCCGAGCCCAACATAGGAGCCCTCCTCCATCGAACTAATTGGGGGCTTCTGAAGAACAGGACCCAACGGAGAGCAGATCTGAGGGCCGCCAAACTTCCTTCCCTAGATCCGCCGACTACTATTCTCTGGATACCAGGTCTTACGAATTCTCTCCTACGAGGCATCGCTCGCCATCAAGGTCTCGGACTCGCCACAGATCCGCTAACCGCTCCTCCCCTCGCCGTCGTTCCCCGGGGGCTCACGCCACCAAAGGCATCGCACCCCAGAACGCTCGTCACCTCGGAGGTTCTCTCTATCTCGACCTCAGCACCACCGCAGATCCCTTGAGCGATCTCCGCATCGGGTCTCAAGCGAGCACCCCTTTTTCCGTCGCTCCACCTCCCACCAGGGATCGCGAGAGTGTGCGTTTCACTACAGATCTCGATGTTCGATGCATGTGTCCCCTTGGGACCACCGGAACTACACTCGGTGTTCGTGAGCCAAATTTGGCCGAAGAAGATGATATAATTGTTGCGGTCATTTCTCAGGCCTATCTAGTTGCCAATGTGAAGCAACGGGTGGTAGACTCTGGGGCTACCAGGCACATTTGCGCAAATAAAAATGCATTTACCTCCTACACTTCTGTGGGGGATGGAGAAGAAATTGTGTATCTTGTAGATTCCTAATCTACTGTAGTTCTTGGGAAAGGAAAGGTTCTTCTAAAGCTCACATTTATTACAAGAAAACGCGGTGTTATCGACGGCCAAAAGCTATCGGTAAAGCAAAAAAACGGTCAGTAATGGCGAATTACTGATGGGCGCAAACTTTTACCGACGGGTTTTTTGGTGGTCGTTAGTATTTACCGACGGGTAGGTCCGTCGGTGATTACCGATGGACAAGGCTGTCGGAATTACCGACGGTTAAACCGTCGGTATATCGTTCTGTAATTTTTTTAAAGTTTTTTAATTAATTAATTAATTATTTATTTAATTATTTAATTATTTAATTATGTATTTATTAATTTTTTATTAAAATATTTATTTATTTATTAAATTATTTAATTATTTAGTTATTTATTGATTTAATTATTTAATTCTTAAATTATTTATTTAAAAAATATTAAGAAATGTGATAACGTAAACTACTACCAAAGTAAAAAAGAAACGTAATATAGATGAAAAATATCCTCATAATATCAAAATATAAAATACATAAGTCAAAACATATAAATTAATAATCCTAATAACCTTGATCATGCATAAGGTGGTCTAAACCATCCGCGTCATCGACATCATCAGTATCATGAGGCAGCTATGGCGGAGGAGGAGGCGGCGAAGGCGGCTGATGATGAGGCTGAGGCTGCTAGTGTTGGCGAGCTAGCATCTCGCACATCTGTTCCTGTCGCTCCAGCACCTTAGCCAACAATGCGTTCGTCCGACGGTTCTCCTCCTCAAAAGCGGCCAGTCTCCGTTTCATCTTGGCAAATTCCTGCTCATCCACAGTAGAGCGATGACTGCCACTACTCGATGATGATCCATGTTGAGGTGGCTGGTCCCAAATATATTTAATATATTTATATACCGTTTTTTCTCCGATATTAATAATTTTTAATATATTTAATATATTTAACATATTTAATGTATCTAATAATAACACGTTTAAAATACAACTTATTAATTAAAAATACAACCTAATTAATTTAAAATATATCCAAATTAATTAAAAACACAACCTAATTAATTTAAAATATACCTTAATTAATTAATTTAAAATATATCCTAATTAATTAAAAAATACAACCTAATTAATTTAAAATATACCCTAATTAATTAATTTAAAATATATCCTAATTAATTAAAAATACAACCTAATTAATTTAAAATATATCCTAATTAAATACAACCTTAATCATATAAAATTATGTCCCAAATATACAAAATTACGTAACAGTCACTAATCATACAGTCTCCAATAATACAAAATTCAGCCTTAATTATACAAAATTACATAACAGTCACAAATCATACAGTCTTTAATTATAATTATAGTCCCTAATCGTACAAAATTCAGTCACAAATATACAAAATTACATAATAGTCACAAATCATACAGTCTCTAATCATAATTACAGTCCACAATCATACAAAATTTTAACTAAACTACGGTCTTTAATCATACAAAATTTCAACTAAACTACAGTCTCTAATCATACAAAATTTTAGCTAAACTACGATCCCTAATCATACAAAATTACTCGCACGATAAAAACTCATAACGAACTAACCTTGATCACAAAGTAGTGGTAGAGCTAGATGTAGAGGCTCCTGGTGGTGGTGATGACCACGATAGTGGTGGTGTTGATGTGGGGGCAGTGGCGCGGTGGTAGGGTAGTGGCGCGGTGGGGTTGGGGCGGTTGTGGGGCGTCACCGGAGGAGTCACAGTGGTGGGACGGGAAGAGAGAATAGAGAAGAGAAAAGGAGAAGAAGAAAGGGAAAGTGAGGGGGGAAGGGTCGGGTTTTGCAACTTAACGTCGCATACCGACCGCCTAAAGGCCGTCGGTAACAAAAAAGGGCGTTACCGACGACTGTTTTTAAATACCGACGGCCTAGCCCATTGGTAAATTCTACCCATTGTCGCCTCACGCTTACCGACAGGCACGACCGTCAGAAATTGACGACACTTACCGACGGCCTTGCCTGTAGTATTTGAAAACTGGGAGGGAATCCTAAAGGCGGGAAAATTACCCACGGCCTCCATCGTCGGTAAGCTTTACCAATGGCTTCGACCGTTGGTAACTTTAAGCGGATGACGGCTTACGTTTACTGATGGCTGAGGCCGTCGAAAATGGCCTTATTTTGCGAAGGTCGGTTGGCCATCGGTAAAAGGAAGTCGATAAGGCCGGTTTTTCTTGTGCCTAGTATTAGGGCAAATTTAATTTCTGTAGCACTTTTGAGTAAAGTTAGGGTTAAGGTGTCATTTGAATCTGATAAGGTTGTAATGACAAAAAATAATATGTTTGTGGGCAAATGGTATTGTGATCAGGGACTCTTTGTACTCAAAGTTAATGAAATTATTAATGAAAATGCGTGTTCTTCTGCTTACTTGATTGATTCGATTGATATGTGGCATGCTAGGCTAGGACATGTTAGTATTTCTTATATTAAAACGATGCATGATCTTGGTTTAATTTTTGGTTTTAATAATATATGCATGAATAAATGTGAGATTTGTATTGAATCTAAATTAACCAAAAATCTTGTCATTCTATTCAATGAGAAACTGAATTACTTCATTTGATTCATACTGATCTTGGTGATTTGAAGCAAACCATGACTAGAGGTTGTGAATACATGCCTTGACAGGATGATTTTGATGATTGACAAAAGGGAGCTTTGCAAATAGTCAACCGTGCAAAAAGTGGAAAAGAATACCAAGACGCGTATCAAAAATGATAGTTTCTCAAGTCTTTGGGTTTTGGGTATTTATTTATCTTTATTAAGACAATTTGTAAGTAGTAATAAAAAGCTCTCAATTAAAATTAAATCACACACGCACAAAATATTTTGACATGCATATCTCGTGTCGGATGTCGAGCTGAGGAGCTCGGATGTCGAGCTGAGGATTAAGTCGCGTGTCGAGATATGAGGAAGTCGTATGTCGAGCCTCGAGTAAATCGGATGTCGAAATGAGGAGGAAGTCGGATGTTGAGCTCGAGGAAGTAGTATGTCGAATCGAGGAGGAGGTCGCGTGTCAAGCTTATGAGGTCGCTGCATCGAGGTCGCGCGTGATGAGCTCTTGTCGCGCGTCGAGTGATGATCCGTGTCGAGCCGATGAGGTCGCCATCGAGGTCGCGTGTCGTCTTTGATGAGGTCGCGCGGCCGAGCTATGAGGACCGAGCCGATGAGGAGGTCGTGATACAGAGTCAGCGTGCCGAGGTCGCAGTGCCGAGGTCTTTGCCGAGCTGTTCAGAGGCATATGCCGAGCCGCGGTCGAGGTCGCCTGGTCGAGCCGCGGTGGCGAGGTCGCCTGGCCGAGCCGCCTTCGTGAGGTCGTATGCCGAGCCGCCTCGTGTTTTCAACGCAACGGACAAATTCCAACGGAGATCCCCTGCGGTAACGGTCAAATCTTCCAACGGACAAATCAACTCAACGGGCAAACGCTCCTCGGTCGGTCTATAAATTAACAACGCTGTGCTCTTTCTTAACAACAACAACAACAACGCAGTGCTTAATTTTTGTGCCAAAAACTCTGTCAAATATTTTTCATCACTCACACTTATTTGAGCACAATTTTCTGAGGGTCTTTTTATTCTACATAATTTGAGTTGTATTATTTGAGCTTCAATTTGTTATATCTGCACTATTGAGTGTATCTTTCTCGTCTCATTTTATTTGTGAAAATCATTTCTTTTTGGGTAGGAATCCCAAGGTGTTCATAGAGAGGTGATATCTCTTGAACGTATTGCTCTGGTTTAGAGTTGTAAAGGTTTCTAGCTGAACCTGATTTAAAAGCTAGTGTTTTAGTGAAAATCCCATAGTGGTTTGCTTTGGGGACAGGACGTAGGCCACAGGGGTGTTTGGTGGCGAACTCAGTATAAATTATCACGTGCTCTTCTTTGCTCTCTGCCTCTTTATCATTCAAGCACTTTATTTATTTTTGTTCTTTATTTATTATTCGGTCATTTATTTTCTGTAATTTTTTATATAAGCACCGCTATCACAATTCACCCCCCTCTTGTGTTTGAAGTCAATTGGTAACAATTGGCATCAGAGCTAGAATCTTGTATAAAGGACTTAACCGTCTCAAGAGAATGACTTCAAACAATTACGAGGGAACTTCCATGAACAGACCCCCATTTTTCAATGGTGAGGGGTATGGTTATTGGAAGGATAGAATGCAAATCTTTCTTGAGGGTGTTGATCTTGATATTTGGGATGCTGTGGAAAATGGTCTATTTGTCCCCACTCAATCAATTAATGATGCAGTGGTAGATAAACCAAGATCACTTTGGACCGAAGATGATAAGAAAAAGGTCCAATACAATTTGAAAGCTAAGAACATCATCACTTCTGCTTTAAGCTACGATGAGTTCTATAGGGTCTCAAATTGCAAGATCAAGCTAAAGAAATGTGGGACACCCTTCTATTGACCCATGAAGGTACTACCGAGGCCAATTTATGTCTCATGGCAAAACACGAGGAGGATGAGGTAAATGCTCTTGAACTCGAATCTCCTTTAACTTATGATGAGCTGCTTATTGCTTGTGAAGAATTAAATAATGAAACGATTAAACTTGGAAAAATTGTTCTTTCTTCTAAGAAAACCATCTCTTCTCTTGAATCAAAAATTGAAATTTTAAACAAAGAGATAGTGATTCTTAAAGAAAAACAAGTTGCTGTGATTGAAACTTCTCCTCCCATATCTTGTGAAAATAAAAAGGATGAGGTTTTAAAATGCAATGAGTGTAGTGTTTTGAAAAATAAGGTTAAGGATTTAAATAACACTCTTGCAAAATTTACGATGGGAAGAGATAATCTAAACATTATGTTAGGAAACCAAAAAGGTACTTTTGGAAAAGTCAGTTTAGGTTATCATCCAAAAATTCATGAAAAATCTTTTAAACTCTTCAATCACAACAAACCCTCAAGTAGTCCTTTCATT
This sequence comes from Calophaca sinica, assembly GCA_037113605.1. Lineage (NCBI taxonomy): Eukaryota > Viridiplantae > Streptophyta > Magnoliopsida > Fabales > Fabaceae > Calophaca > Calophaca sinica. Next base: position 62,947,146 of record CM073733.1, read on the forward strand.
AAATGCTTTCACTGTGGTAGAAATGGTCACACTGCCTCTATTTGCAATATTAGAAAGAATAAAAATGTAGTTGGCAAAAATATGTGGATTCCAAAGGGCACCTTGCCCAAGACTAACTCATATGGACCCAAGATGGTTTGGGTACCAAAGGTTAAAATATGATTTGTTGTTGTAGGTGTGCTTGAAAGCCAAGGACTTAAATTGGTATCTTGATAGCGGCTGTTCAAAGCACATGACAGAGACAAAAGCAAGTTCTCCTCATTGGTACCTAAGAATAGTGGTTATGTCCTATGGTGACAACAACAAAGGTAAAATTCTTGGGATTGGTTCTATTGGTAAGAGTCCTAATCCCACTATTGAAAATGTTTTGTATGTGGATGGTTTGAAGCATAATTTGCTAAGCATTAGTCAACTTTGTGATAAAGGAAACAAAGTGGTTTTCGATTCTTCAAAATGCATGGTCATGGATTCTATAAATGAAAATGTTATTGTAATTGGACCTAGAATTGGAAATATCTATATGCTTGATTTAGATAAAATACCTTCAAATGATGCATGTTGTCTTATTAGTAAAGAGGATGAATCTTGGCTATGGCATAGGAGAATGGCTCATATTCACATGGATCATCTTAATAAGTTAGTTCGAAAGGACTTAGTAATTGGCTTACCAAAGCTTCGCTTTGAAAAAGATAAACCTTGTGATGCATGTCAAAAAGGAAAACAAGTAAAGGCATCTTTCAAATCTAAAAATATTGTTTCTACAAACCGGCCTTTACAACTTTTACATATGGATTTATTTGGCCCTTCTAGAACTAAAAGCTTTGGTGGCAATTACTATGCTCTTGTTATTGTGGACGACTATTCTCAAGTTATACATGGACTTTATTTATTTCTCACAAAAATGATGCTTTTAATGCTTTTCAAAACTTGCAAAGGTTATACAAAATGAGAAGGGACTTAACATTGCTTCCATTCAAGTGATCATGGTGGGGAATTTGAGAATGAAGCATTTGAAGCATTTTGCACAGAAAATGGCATCGATCACAACTTTTCGCCTCCAAGGACACCGCAACAAAATGGAGTGGTTGAAAGGAAAATCGGTCTCTTGAAGAGCTAGCGAGACGATGCTCAATGAGACTAACCTTCCTAAGTACTTTTGGGCAGCCCGTGAGCACCGCTTGCTATGTGATGAATCGAGTTCTTATAAGGCCGATCCTTAAGCAAACACCGTATGAACTCTACAAAGGAAGGAAGCCCAACATTTCCCACCTTCACGTTTTGGATGCAAGTGTTTTGTCCTAAACAATGGTAAGAATAACCTTGGTAAATTTGATGCTAAAGCTGATGAAGGTTTATTTCTTGGATATTCCACTTCTAGTAAAGCTTTTCAATTTTTAATAAAAGAACTTGGACTGTTGAAGAATCTGCATGTTTCTTTTGATGAATCTAACCCCAAATCTTCAAGAGAAGAAAGTGTTGATGATCTTGCGAAGTATTTGGAGATACCTATTTAGAGGAACAAGAGAGATCAAAAGTTCAAAGGAGGATCAAGAGTCCTTGCCTCACCCCTCTCAAGAACTCTCTCACTCAAATCTTCCAAAAGAATGGAGAGTCTCAAAGAACCATCCTCTTGACAACATAATAGGTGATATCTCAAAAGGGTAACGACTGAAACTCTCTTAATCATGCATGTCATCATATGGCCTTTGTCTCTCAAATTGAACCAAATGACGTCAATGAAGCCATCTTTGATGAGCATTGGACCTTTGCTATGCAAGAGGAATTAAATCAATTTGAGAGAAATGATGTTTGGGAACTTGTCCCTAGGCCTAAAGATCACCTAGTCATTGGGACCAAATGGGTCTTTCGCAATAAGCTTGATGAAAACGGTATCATTGTTAGAAATAAAGCTAGACTTGTTGCAAAAGGCTATAATCAACAAGAGGGCATAGATTTCGATGAAACCTATGCACCCATGGCTAGATTAGAAGCTATTCGCATGCTTCTCGCATTTGCATGCATCATGGATTTTAAACTTTTTCAAATGGATGTTAAGAGTGCATTTCTAAATGGTTTTATTCAAGAAGAAGTATATGTTGATCAACCCCCCGGTTTTGAAAATTTTGAATTTCCAAATCATGTTTTCAAATTGAAAAAGGCTTTATATGAGTTTAAAACAAGCTCGAGAGCTTGGTACGAGAGGTTGAGCAAATATTTACTTGAAAAAGGTTTTGAAAGAGGAAAAGTTGATACCACTCTTTTCATTAAACACAAAAATCATGACATTTTACTTGTTCAAATTTATGTTGACGATATCATCTTTGGTGCTACTAATGAGTCTTTGTGTGAAGATTTTTCCAAAATCATGCAAAGTGAGTTTGAAATGTCCATGATGGGAGAGCTCAACTACTTCCTTGGTCTTCAAATCAAACAAACAAAAGAAGGAATTTTTATAAATCAATCCAAATATTGCAAGGAGTTGCTTAAAAGATTTGGAATGAGCAACGCCAAAGAAATCTCAACTCCCATGAGCACATCATGCTATCTTGACAAAGATGAAGGTGGTAAGTCGGTCGAAGTAAGTAAGTATAGAGGTATGATAGGATCTCTTCTCTATCTCACTGCTAGTCGTCCGGATATTATGTCTAGTGTTTGTATGTGTGCACGTTTTCAAGCTAGTCCTAAGGAATCACATCTCTTAGCGGTAAAACGCATTATGAGATATCTCACTGCACACAAACTATGGGTTTATGGTACCCCCAAAGGTCTTGGCACACTTATTGGGTAGTCGGATTCTGCTTTTGCGGGTTGTAAATTGGACCGAAAAAGCACTAGTGGGACATGTCACTTACTTGGGAATGCCTTGGTCTCATGGCATAGTAAGAAACAAGCCAGTGTGGCTTTGTCCATCGCCGCGGAATATGTTGCGGCGGTAGTTGTTTGCGCATGATTATTTGGATGAAACAACAATGAATGATTATGGGATTAATTTGAAAACTGCTCCAATAAAGTGTGACAATACTAGTGCCATAAACCTCACGAAAAATCCGGTTTATCACTCCCGGACCAAACACATAGAAATTAGGCACCATTGTATTAGAGGTCATGTTCAAAAAGGGGATTGCATGATTGAGGTTGTGGAAACATCTAGACAACTTGCGAGATATTTTTACTAAACCTTTGCCTAAAGAAAGCTTCTTTTTATAAGAACCGAGTTGGGAATTTTAGACCAATCATGCATTGAGTATTTTGTGATTGCATTTTCTTTTGAATAAATTCTAACTTGGGCGTTTGAGTGTGCTAACGAGTTTATGCAGTCTTTTCCCCTTCCATTTTCTTTAAGTACGGAATAATGAGTGGGTGACGCATTTGTCTTATGCAACTAGCTAATCATGTCCAACCAGCTCATCTGTCACACACCAAGCTTGGTATCACGTAACTATCAAAATATGCTTGTTTAATCCTGAATATATGCCTTGCTTTATTTGTCTTTCCCACTTTTTGATGTTGCCAAAAGGGGGAGAGTTACATGAATGCATGATTCAGGGGGAGTGATCTTATTGCCTATTGTGAGGGGGAGTTTTTCTAAATATTGTGCTTAAACTCTGATATCTTTTATTGAAAAACCATGCTTATTTCTCATTGCTATATCATGATTATATTTTACTAAATTCCCTCCATGAGATGTTTGTCATCATCAAAAAGGGGGAGTCTGGGAATACCTGCCTTGTCAGAATGATTTTGATGATTGACAAAAGGGAGCTTTGCAAATAGTCAACCGTGCAAAAAGTGGAAAAGAATACCAAGACGCGTATCAAAAATGATAGTTTCTCAAGTCTTTGGGTTTTGGGTATTTATTTATCTTTATTAAGACAATTTGTAAGTAGTAATAAAAAGCTCTCAATTAAAATTAAATCACACACGCACAAAATATTTTGACATGCATATCTCGTGTCGGATGTCGAGCTGAGGAGCTCGGATGTCGAGCTGAGGATTAAGTCGCGTGTCGAGATCCGAGGAAGTCGTATGTCGAGCTCGAGTAAATCGGATGTCGGTGAGGAGGAAGTCGGATGTTGAGCTCGAGGAAGTAGTATGTCGAATCGAGGAGGAGGTCGCGCGTGTCAAGCGGCGAGGTCGCTGCATCGAGGTCGCGCGTGATGAGCTCTTGTCGCGCGTCGAGCCGATGATCCGTGTCGGTGATGAGGTCGCCATCGAGGTCGCGTGTCGTCGATGAGGTCGCGTCTTGAGCTATGAGGACCGAAATGATGAGGAGGTCGTGATACGAGTCAGCGGTGCCGAGGTCGTGGTGCCGAGGTCTTTGCCGAGCCGTCAGAGGCATATGCCGAGCCGTGTCGAGGTCGCCTGGTCGAGCCAGTGGCGAGGTCGTCTGCCGAGCTAGGTCGTATGCCGAGCCGTCTCCGTGTTTTCAACGCAACGGACAAATTCCAACGGACAGATCCCTGTGCAACGGTCAAATCTTCCAACGGACAAATCAACTCAACGGGCAAACGCTCCTCGGTCGGTCTATAAATTAACAACGCTGTGCTCTTTCTTAACAACAACAACAACAACGCAGTGCTTAATTTTTGTGCCAAAAACTCAGTCAAATATTTTTCATCACTCACACTTATTTGAGCACAATTTTCTGAGGGTCTTTTTATTCTACATAATTTGAGTTGTATTATTTGAGCTTCAATTTGTTATATCTGCACTATTGAGTGTATCTTTCTCGTCTCATTTTATTTGTGAAAATCATTTCTTTTTGGGTAGGAATCCCAAGGTGTTCATAGAGAGGTGATATCTCTTGAACGTATTGCTCTGGTTTAGAGTTGTAAAGGTTTCTAGCTGAACTCGATTTAAAAGCTAGTGTTTTAGTGAAAATCCCATAGTGGTTTGCTTTGGGGGACGGGGCGTAGGCCACAGGGGTGTTTGGTGGCGAACTCGTATAAATTACTGCGTGCTCTTCTTTGCTCTCTGTCTCTTTATCATTCAAGCACTTTATTTATTTTTGTTCTTTATTTATTATTCGGTCATTTATTTTCTGTAATTTTTTATATAAGCACCGCTATCACAATTCACCCCCCTCTTGTGTTTGAAGTCAATTGGTAACAGAGGTGGTAAAAAATATTATGTTACATTTATAGATGATTTTTCTCGTTTTACCAAGTTATATTTACTTAAAACCAAGGATGAGGCATTTGACATGTTTTTTATTTATAAAGCAGAAGTAGAAAATCAATTGAATAAAAGGATTAAAGAGTTAGATCAGATACGGGCAATGAATATGTTTTGTTTAATGATTTTTGTGAAAAAGAAGGTATAATTCATGAAACCACTCCCCCTTATTCACCTGAGTCTAATGGAGTTACAGAAAGAAAAAATATGACATTAACAGAAATGATGAATGCTTTACTTGTTAGTTCTTCTACACCTGATAATCTTTGGGGTGAAGGATTATTAACTGCATGTCATTTACAAAATAGAATTCCTTACAAGAAAATTGGTATGACACCATATGAGTTATGGAAAGGTTATAAGCATAACCTTAGATTTTTGAAAGTGTGGGGGTCTCTTGCTAAGGTATTGCTACCTGACCCTAAAAAAAGGAAAATTGGGTCTAAAACTTCTGATTGTATGTTTATTGGGTATGCAAAGCATAGTGCTGCTTATAGATTTCTTGTTTTGAAAAGTGATGTGCTTGATTGCAATACTATTATAGAAACAAAAATGCTGAAATTTTAGAACATGTTTTTCCTTTAAAATTTGAAAGGTTATCTCCTTTTCCTTCTCAAAATATCAGTGTTTCAAATGAATCTACACAAAATATTTTTGAAAACACGCATGAGGATTTGAGAAGGAGTAAAAGGCAAAGAAAAGAGACTTCTTTTGGAAATGATTTTTATATGTATCTTGTGGAAAATGACCCCTTGAGTTTTTATGACGCTATTATTTCTTCTGATGCACGTCTTTGGAAAGAAGCTTTAGATCTGAAATTGATTCTATTACAAAGTGTAACACATGGGTTTTAGTAGATTTACTGCCAGGAGCTAAACCTATTGAATGCAAGTGGATTTTCAAAAGAAAATACAATCCTGATAGTTCTGTTGATAAATACAAAGCTAGATTGGTTGCAAAAGGTTTTACTCAAAAAGAAAATATTGATTATTTTGACACTTTTGCTCCTATGACTAGAATTTTATCCATTCGAGTTTTAATTACTTTATCATCAATTTATAAACTTGATATTCATCAAATGGATGCTAAAACAGCTTTTCTAAATGGTGATTTCTAAGAAGAAATTTATATGACAACCTGGGGTTTGTGTTGTTTCTGGACAAGAAAACAAGGTTTGTAAACTTCTTAAATCATTGTATGGTTTGAAACAAGCACCTAAGCAATAGCATGAGAAATTTGATCAAGTTTTGATTGGTGATGGATTTTCAACTCTTGAAGTAGATAAGTGTGTGTATACAAAATTAGTAAATGGTGAATGTGTAATTATTTGCTTATATGTGGATGACATGCTTATTTTTGGTACTTGTCATGATATAGTAAATGAAACTAAAGAATTTCTTGCTTCAAAGAATTTCTTGTTTCAAAGTTTGACATGAAAGATATGGGTGAAGAAAATGTAATATTGGGTGTTAAAATTATAAGGAAAGGTGATAGTATAATGCTATCACAAGAGCATTATGTTGAGAAACTTCTTAAAAAGTTTGGATAATTTGAAGTTAAACCAGTAAGCACTCCTTATGATGCTAACACTCAAGTGAAGAAAAATAGAGGCAACTGTGACATCCCCAAGAGTTTTAAATTTTCAAATAAATAGATAATAATAATTTTAAAATTTATGAAATTTTGATAAGAATAAATAAAATAAAGAAAACCTATATGAGATAAAATAGAATAAAATACAATTAAGGGATATATATAAGGAAAAGGAAATAGAATTAAAAATAATAAGTAATAAGTAAATAAAAAATAAGATAAATAAGTATTATATGAAATAAAAATAAGTATAAAATAAATAAATAAATAAATCTAATTTTATAAACAAATAATAAAAATATATGGGTCTAGAATCTCTTAGAGAAATCTAGAACCCAAATAAAATAAGATTAAAATTTTAATAGCATCGCGACGCGATGAGATTGAACTGGGGGAGCTCACGACGCGAGCATGTCCTGACAGAACTCCCCACACTCGCGTTGACACGTGTAAAGGCAGACAGTGCCTCGTGACGCGATGGGTCTTTTTCCTCAACTATAAATAGGTGGTCCTACCACCCCTTTTAATCAATCAAAACCTTCAAAATCCTTTCCCATATTATAGTACTAGCCTTTTAGGATTGCTGGTAACCAGACGTTGGAGCGAGGAAGAGCGTGAAGGAAGGAGCAGTCTTCTAGTCAGGTAAGGGAGACAGAACCCTATCCACTAGGAAATAATAGTATTAGAATAAGTGTAGAATAGGTGTAGGGTGCCCTTAGCCCTATTAGAGGGTTGGTAATAACAACACCTCAGGAGAGGGATTGTGACCTGCGATGATCGATGGGGATCATCGCTAGTCTGTCAACCCATAGGTCTTATAGATTAGAGCACGTGATGATAATTGGTAGTAGGTCGCCTTTGCGACAGTAGGTAAATAAAATAAATAAGGAATGATATGATCTTCTGGTATGCCTGTGTGCTTATGATATGTTGTGAATGTCCTAAACATCGATAAATGGTATTTTGTTGATATCTTTGTGTGTTGTGGATGTTCTAGATATTAATTAATAGTACTATACTGATAAGTATGTTTGTGTGTTGTGGGTGTTCTAAATAAATGTGGTGCCTGTATTCTTGGTATATGTGTGTGGGTATAATCAGCATAATGAAATCCTAAGTGATAAAGAAAGGAGCGATAATAAGATAAAGCCTGTCAAAGCTGTTGCAAGTGTAAGATGATGATCATAAGCCAATAATTGCTGAGATGAATAAAATAAACAAAAGAAGCATATGCATAGTTGTGCTGTAATCCACCGCCGTGCACATAAGTTGTGTACAAGGTCAGGTACCAGAGTGCGGATACGATGCAGTTAATACAGGACACGCTGATCCTTGGGGATAATCTGGGTCCGACAAGTCCAAGGTGACGGATGACTCACGAAAATCCTGTCGGGACATCGGGTAGCCTGGTCATTCTGACGGGGTACTGTTGTATCACTGTCCATAGTGCCAATCCCGAGTGCTATCCCAACACCTGTTCCTATCGCTGAAGTTGGGGAACAGGGATGCACTCTTAGGGTTACGATGAGAGGGATATAGGGATGGACAACTAACTTAACCTGCCCATCACAGGCTGGTGCGAGGAAGCTGTTAAACAAAGGCTAAGATGGGGCTGCTGCTATTGATTATTAGTTGTGTGGCCACGTAAGCATATAGAGACCTAGGATGCATTGCGTGAATGACCTAATTTAAGATATATTAATAATTCAGCCTATTCTGACATGAGTTCTAATCATTGTTATTTTTGTTTATTGGTGTGAATAGTGTGTTCTGATCTTCTGTTTCATTTTTGCACAATCACACTACCACTTTAAACAGGAAAAGCAAGCTCAGAGGCAGGAATCAGCCGGTGGTCACTTACACACTCACTTACGTACTGCGCACTCTGTCAAATTGTATTGATGCTCATGTGTGAAAATCATGCATATATGAATATAAATAAATATATAATGAGGCGAGTTCGTCTCATTTGAAATATATTGGGACGGGGTCGTCTTAGCAACCCTGTTGCTCAATCTGAGTATGCCTAAATTATTGGGAGTCTATTAAATTTAATGAATTTTCCTAGATCTGACATAGCATATGTTGTGGGCAGATTGAGCAGATACAGACATAATCCCAATCGTGAAGAGGATTTCTCGCTGTATTTGAAGGATACATTGATGCTAACTGGATCTCTGATTTAGATGAGACAAAATCCACTAGTGGTTATGTGTTCACCTTTGGTGGTGGTGCAATTAGTTGGAAATCAGCCAAACAAATTATTATTGCTAAATCTATCCTTAAGGATTATTCCGCCCACAAAGTAATTATCTCAAAAGTCCATAGTTTATTGCTCTGCTGTGTTAACTATGGGGTTGCACAGTCATTGACGTTGTGATCTGAAAAGATTTCAAAGAAAGAAGAAAAGGAAAAGAAAGAGGAAGAAGAAAAACGCCTCACGTGACTTTTTATATTTTTTAATTTTTTTTTTGAGTTAAATGTTTTGAGCCACGAGATTGATTAATTTCAATGATCGAGATTTGCTGTAAGTCAAATGACTTACATCGGTGTTAATGGATCCTATCTCATATATATATATATATATATATATCAAAAAGTTCTCTTGTGTGTAATAGAAAATTTCTTTGTTGGGAAAAGTATTTAGATTTTGTTGATCTTGTTCCTGGATTTTCTGTGCCAAAAAAGCTTGTTATATCCTGGAGGAGTTTCGCAATTTGAGATAATTACTTTGTCGGCAGAATAATTCTTAAGGATAGTGTCCTTAGACATGTCTCAGACTATTTTTCCCTGTACTCAATATTCTATTTTATCATTTTTTATTCAACAAAAACACAGTTCAACTATTTTCTTATATTTATCCTTCGTTTCATTATGTACAAGAGTTATAGAAAATGAGTATCTTATGGTAAAAGTAGAAGATTGAAAGATGGTGGAATCATCAATGATAAATTTTGTCGGTTGTTTTTGTTTTCTGCCTAAAACGTAGGTCTGCTTCCTATTATCCACCCAATGGATGTGTGAGATCCACGAAAATTGAGTAAACCACTAAATTCGTCTCTAAACTTACACACTCTCTACTGTTTTACGCTCAAGTAAATAAAAATAAGGCTAAATTATGCTTTTAGTCCCTTATCTTTATTTTAGGTTTCAGTTTGGTCCCTTATCTATTAAAAGTTTCGAATTAGTCCCTTATCTTTATTTTAGGTTTCAGTTTGGTCCCTTATGTATTAAAAGTTCTAAATTTGGTCCCTTATGTTACGAATATTATACCAATGTGGTCCTTTTTTTTTGCATAAAAAGGGACTGCATTGGTATAATATTCATAAAATAAGGGACCAATTCGAACAAAAAAAAAAGGACCACATTTTACATATAAGAGACCATATCGAAACTTTTAATACATAAGAGACTAAACCGAAACCTAAAATAAACATAAGGGACCAAATGCATAATTTAGCTTAAAAATAATTAGTCTCTGACATTTATAAGTAGTCCTTAATGTTTCGTCACATCTGTCTCATTAGTCTCTGGTGTTATATATTGGCAAAGCGTCTGAAACATATGTGACACAACTTTAAGGAGACAAATATGAAAAACATTAGAGACTACTTATTATTTTCATTTATTTGGAGGACGAAATAGGAGAAAGATCGCAAGTTTAGTGACAAAATTGACGGTTTACTCAACAAAGTTTTTCTTTCCTTCCCTTTTAAGAAGCAAACCAAAGGGTGAAACATAACTCATTCTTCTCCTTTTCCTTTCATGCTTTTTCTTTCCTTTTCTTTTCTACAAAACCAAACTTAGCATAAATTAACACAAAAAAGGAAAATACCGACGACCCTTCTTGGAATTAAGATGGAGTGAAGCAGAAGAAAGCCAAATATACCTGCACAAAGGGTGTGGTCATTCAACAGAGAAATTTCAAATAAAAAAAACATAAGAAAGAAAGAAAAAGATGGTGGAAATTGTCCTTCGAGAATTTTTTTTTTTTTTTTTAATATATCAAGGTGAGAGAATTTTTCTGTCAACAGAAATATAACTTTATTGATGATCGAATAAATTTATTGCCAATGGCATAATATAACAAGAACATTGGACAAATTTATTACACTGATCCGTAATAAAAACAAACATGCAGGGCCGTGCAAGAAACTACAGAGAAACAAGGGCAGCATCAACACAAGAAGGATGAGCAACAAATGATCAATTGGTAGGAGGAGGAGTAACAGAGCTAACAAAAAAATCCTCATCAACATTTTCATCATGACAGCACTGGAACGTAGTAAACACGTGCATATTCCGGCGACACTCAGGGCACGTGAGCCTATCAGGAATTCTCCCCATAGCATGCGAAAACTCAAACCTACAACAAGGATTAGCAACCGAATGAAGCTTCCCATAATGCTCCTTAAATGCCGGTTCAAACCCATCTTTATCAGCAATCTCCTTCCACATAATATCATACTCAACCAAAGTCTGCAATCCAGTGGAAGCATGACCATTGACTATAATCTGTGACCCTCTCGCGAGAACAATCCATCCACTCTGTTTGTCGTAACTAAGAAGCTTCTTGATCTCCTGCATTACGACGTCGTTGTAGTTGTCGGCATGTTTTAGTTGGATTTTGGAGAAGAGCATGCTTTGGAGACGGGTCCAAAAGAACCATATCATGCTTTGCTCTGACCAGCTGTGAGTGTGGAGCTTTTCGCGGATTATTGTGTCGAATACTTTTTGTACTTGCTCTCGCTTGTTGCTTTTTCCTACGTATACCATCTCTAAGGGTGTTTGTGTTGCCTGTGCCACTTTCCGGGCTTCCTTCACGAATCTCCGCACCCAGTCGGAGTCGTCACCTCCGTACAAGAATATGTATTTTCCTTCCTTGATCTGTCCAATCAGAAATTAAAAAAAAATGATTAGTTTGCGAAATAGCATCTCTCTGGTTTTGAATCTAATTGATGGGTAAAGAATGTCCACGACCACAATCTCGGCTGCGGCCTGTGTTGTCAAGGTTTTTTAAGTCTGGGCAACTGTAAATTGCAATTGATGTTGCATCAACTACATTTGACCGCAATTCTCCGCAATACTAAGGATAGCGACGCAATCACAATCGTGATTCAAAACTTTGTGTGCAGTCACAACTACACATGGGCAAAGTTTGGCAAACAGGTAGAGATAACATGTTCTGATCTATTTTATTTGATTTCAACTTTTTAGCAGAGCCCCATTTTTTAACATTTGTTGTTTTCTATTCTACTTTTAACAAGCACTAAATATTTACCTTGTTCGGTCATGTTTAGCAAATGCTACCATAACGTTCATTGCTCAATGAGAACTAAGTGGTCATACTTGACATTTTGTTGTTAAAACTTAAATGGCCCATGTGTGATGTGTGATGCAGTACTAGCAATCACGAGATCCGAGTCCTTGGATGAAGACCGGACACTCATGTTTCAACTTCAGCAAATCGGATTTAAAACACAAACTCAGAATTTGAATTGTCCGATCTTCACCCAATATCTTTGATCTCATGATTGTAGTGACTACATCACATCATGACAACATATCGAATCACAGTTTGGGTCTAGCGGAAGGGGCTAATTCCCTACACAGTGAATCCAAATCCTAACGGCAGAGTAATTTAAGTAGCAGACAAGCAGCTAGTTGGGTTGAAGCTATATTATTAGTAGTCTGAGTATACCAAAAAAAGGATTAAAAAAAGAGGTTTTTGTGATTGCTAGAACATATGCTTACCCAGTTCAATATTTCCGAGTCAATGCCATTCACAAGCAATTCAAGTCTCCAAGTCTCTTCCCTCCATAGAGCTTCTTCTCTAGAACTAGTGAAAGGAAAGGCAGCACTTCCCCAAATCCACATCATGTGAATAGCATTAGGACAAGCAACCCTCCCTTGAGGGTCCAAAACCACAAGAATAGGCTTATTCCTGTATTTCCATTCACTCTGGACGAACCAGATTACTGCCTTGCTTATCAGTGAAGGATGATGCACAGAGTACCATGGCATGCTATCTCTCAGGTTCTCAAATTGCTTTTGCTTTTGTTCTGTCCATTCAGAACTTTGGTCCACAATTGGGATCCAAACTAGTTCATATCTACTCTCCTGTCTTGGTGCATGCACCTTTGATTCGTTATAAATCTGTTCAAGTATAAGAAGCTCATCCGTGGAGAACTCCAAGCCTGAAAATAGAAGTAACACATTCTTCCTTCTCAGTGGCTCAAGGCTAGCCTGTTTGTTTGCATTAACAATAATAGTATTAGTATCACCAGCTTCTCTTAATAGTAATAAGTAATGCATCATGTAGGTGTTACTGTGTTAGAAAGTCAGACCCTTTTCTTGGAAACACCATCATATAGTGGCAGAATGTCTTCCTGTGCATAAATCAAAGCCTTGAGAACCTTCATGTTGTCAGTGTGGGGCGTCGAAAACAACTCGCGTAGCATTCCATAAGCTTCAGCATCCATCTTTTTCTCTACATTCAATAGTCACCTTCAATTAGCTTGCTATCTTAGATGCACTTCATATTCATAATAGATAGATGGATAGACAAATAGTCAAGATTAACTTTAAGCAAAACGATCTTAACCATCCATGTATGATTGTAAGATCAAGATTAAATCTTCTCACGCTCTCACTAGATATGTGCGTGCGTGCCTCTGTGTGTGGATGTGTGTATGCTTCCATTTGAATATATATTTAAGTGGCCTACCAATGTGTTTGTGGCAATTATCTAGTTGCTTTCTGAGATGATCAACTATGTTTCTGAGCTTGAAAGCCAATGTAGAAAGCTCCCAAGCATCATTAGAGGTGAAGATCCTGAAACAATGTTGATATATTTTAGCAGCTAGGCGTAACGATATTGTGTGATAATACTTTGTAACTTGTTCATATGACCATCATATGCTTTGGTAGATTTATGTATAAGAAAATTTAAAATCCTGACATTTAGTATATATAGATGTGTTAACAAACAAAAAAATATTGAGAAATGACTTGAAAAACATACTCATAGCCAAGTGTAGTGAGGCTTGTAATTTGAGCTGCACAAGCCACAATACTTCTGACACACCAGTAGGAAGCAATTGGGATATGATTAGAGGCAGTGGTATAGGCTGATACATCTTGTGTAATGTATTGAGTTGGCAGATCATTGAACTCTATGACACACTTAGTCACTTCCACTATGACATTAACTAGATCATTAAGGGTATCAAACCGTGGTTTCAGCGAGCTCGAATGCTCCATGATACCAGGTAATTGCTTCAGAATTGCCATTGATTTCGCGAGTTGGTTTGTATCGTGAATATGAGCAAGAAGCCAGAATTCACCATAGTTCAGAGCAAAAGCAGCTAAGGACAGCACCAACTTCACATCCCACTTGTAGTTTGTAAGCATCTCAAATATTGAAACTGTTGTGGAGTGTGCATCTACACCAGAAAGAATCTTGTAGGAAATCTGAAATTTCATGTTGGCTTTGTATGGTTAATTTTGTTATATTGATGGAAAATATGCATGCAGCTGATATTCTAGCTGCAAAGAAATATATCCATTTTACAAATTAAGAAGAAAATATTTCTAAATAGCTTAAACTTTTTTTGGTTAAATATATTGTTGGTACATGTAAAATTACGATCATTCAAGTTTCATTCCGATAAAAGTTTTATTTATTTTTAGTCTTTGTAAAATACAAAAACTCTGTATTTTTAGTCCCTGCTAATGAACTAAAAACATACATTTTTTGTTAAATACAAGGACTTACAATGGAAAAAAATTATAGAGTCTAAAATTGAACGGTCGTGATTTTATAAGGACTAAAAACATTTTTTTTCCCAATTTTTTTATTAGTTATAGCAAGCTATGCTACCACATTGATTCGGTTATTACCCACAGAAAAGATATAAAGATCTTGGTCAAAATAGTCTTAAGTTATTTTTTATCACCTCACAGGAAATCCGATCAATCTTAACAGACAAAGCCTCCAGCATGTTTGTGTAGGTAGGAAGGTGGCTTCTATCATCAACTTGATCAACATGTGAAAGGGCACCCTGAAAGAAAGTAGAAGTTAATCAAAAGATAGGAAAATCTCAGCCAAATATGCATGCATGTGTATCAACACCAAACTACATTAGCTTAATTTCGTCATTAACATTTGCTTGGTAATTGAAGTAACTATATTTTTTAGCCACTAATCAGAGATACCCGTGATTCACAGGTGCACAACACATCCGAGAACAAAAAAAAGGCGGAAAAATAGTTTTGAGCGAATGAATGAACTTTCGCCGCACGTTATTACTATAACTAACTTTTTTAAATAAATAAATAATAGATTAGCATCATACCGTTGAAGCATCTTCAGAAGTCATGGTTGAACGTCTAAGAATATCCTCAACAATATGAAGAAGTGGCCTGACATCATAATCAAATCCCTCAGGGTTATGATCTGACACTATTTTCTTCACCAAAATGCTGTCATCAGATATTACATTTGCAGGCATCATTTTTCCACCTTTGAGCAGTTGTTGCATAGCACCCAACTTTCCAATGCTAGTCATGGTGAGCTACACAAAACAAAACGCAGGAAAAAGAAACTCTTGAGAGGCAGAGAAGAGATAAGGTTGGTGTAGTTCTATTTCAAAATGCAATGTTAGAGGCCTACATATAATAGCTAGAAAGGAATAAAGTCCAGCAGAATCAACTTCCTTTCTTTCATCATAATTAAGTTCTTGGAACGTTAAGAAGAAGAAAGTCCTTAGCTTCTTTCTGTTCTTTGTCCCCACTTCACTTTGGTATGCACCAAGTCAATGACACCTGCAGTGACAAAACAACATAAAGCTGCAGAATCTAGACTATTTAGTTAACCAAAGCATATGATAAATAATATCATTAAACTGCTGCAAAGCTTTTAATAAATGGGAAGCTACCATGAAACAAAGGGCCCCAAAATATAGTATATATAACCATGAGTAAACCAATTTTGCCTTTGATTAAGCATCAGTGTTTACTAAATGTGGGACAACCGGATTCAAATAGTGGTAGCAAAATAGGAAATGTGTTGAAGGCAGTTCTGTGATATGCTTCTTTGCTTTGATTCCATTTTTAACTTGCAACATCAGTTGAGAATATTTGTACAAACGACAAATAAAAGATTTGATGCCTTTCTCTTTCTAATAAAAAATTATGTTAACCCCAAAAAGTCAAATAGTAACTATGTTAAATTCTTGAGTTCAGGCCGCTAGAATTAGGCTTGCAAGTCTTGACAAGGCTGATCTATTAATCAAACAAGAGAGGTTGACTGGTCAAAGTGCTTCCAAACTGCACAAACTCCACCTCACCATAATGCAAAAATAAATAAATAAATCAAACTAAAAAATATATATATATATATATATATTTAATTGCATAGGAAGCTACATTAAAAGGTATGAGTGTATCCTTCTAACTTCCCTTTGAAAGTGAAGGTGGAGAAAACTCCTTTGAAGCAAGGTAGTCTATGAAGTGAATCAATAAAGTATATTTACCCTAAATCTAAATTTAAGTACATTATGATCAAGGTTTTAAATCACGATCGTGGTAATGATCGCGATCCTTGATATATTGCGGAGAATTACAGTCAAATACAACTAATATAGCATCAATTGAGATCTCGTTGGGGTCGTGATGACATTATTATGATCAAGGTTTTAAATCACGATCGTGGAAACGATTGCAATTCTTGATATTGCGGAGAATTGCAGTCAAATACGACCATTGCAGAATCAAATCGTGAAAGCGGACTTTTTTTCTAAAACATTGATTATGATCTTAACTGACTAAAACATAAGAGTAAATATTTTTTTAAAAATAAATTCCCTTTAATTTTTTTCCAAAATGAACTACCATATCAACTTAAACGTATATGAAAGTAGGAAAAACATAAGAGGGTTGAATTGTATTACTCATTTTTTTCATCTTATTCTTTTACAATCTTTTTCTTAAAGCAGACAACTTAGAGTTGAGTATATTCAAGATTCATATCACAATCTAGTTGAGTATATCAATAAATGACCATCGTCAATGCTGATACTGGATAGTTTTGTAGAAACTTAATTACTATTGTTGGTAGCAGGTAGGGATGGCAATGGGGCTCCACGGGCACGGGTAGTAGCCCCCTGCCGCCCCGTTGGATAATTTGCCCCCCGTACCCGCCCCGTACCCGCTCGGGTACCCGCGTGACGGGTTTTAAACGGATTTTTGAGAATCCACGGGTACCCACTGGTATTCATGGATACTTAATAAATTCTTAAAAAATACACTTATTTTAAAGAAAAATTATTTTATATCTAGATTCTTAGACAAAGTTTCAAATGAGAATTTACAAAATACCACCACATGTTCTTAGAAAAAGAGTGCATCCAAATTTAACAACATCCATACATAACAAGTATCCATAAAACAACATCATGGAAATTACAACAAAATATCCATAAAATATCCAATTAAACAACATCAAAACATAACAAGTAAAATGTTGCAGCTCAATATCCATCAAGTATCCACCACTTCAGTAACACAACTTTGACCACATGGTTCCTGAAAAAAGAGTGCATCCAAGTCAAAATCCAAGCAACCAAAATAATTGTGAACTTTAAAATGAAATCTTAAAAATATTTACTTACCACGTATACGAGTACCCGCGGGGCGGGTAGTAAGAAACCCGCACCCACCCCATTTATGCACGGGTAGAAAAAAACCCACCCTGTTACACCCGCGGGTACCCATTTAACTACCCATTTCAAATCCGTGGCGAATTTTACCCGCGGATACCCGCGGGTACGGATTTTTTTGCCATCCCTAGTAGCAGGGTGATGAGCTCTCATAAACTTACTTAAGAAGTCAAAGTTTCAGATGATAGAAGAAATTGAAGGTTTCCCTTATTAGTAATTATAGAAAAATTGTGCCAGAAATGATATGTCGAGAACAGGCATACTGTAACATCCCGTTTCCGGAGCGCTACTAAAATAGATATTCTGACAAAAGTTAACATATTTCTGAAAGGCGAAATACTCTGCATTGCACATATTCCTAAAATGTGGTTCTATATATTTTTTTCTTTTTAAAACTTCTTTAAAGAGGCAGTCAGAGTATTACAGCGATTTTAGAAATATGGCGGTGAATAAAAATAACACCCAATAAAACCATATTAACTATACTCATCAAGTTACTTAATCATTTCATATATAACAATGCATGTCTGGAAACATAATATGCATTTATTACAACACTGAATGAATACATCATCCTATAGCTGGTCGACGCGCTATCGCCCTTACTAGACCTCTAGCAAGTTCAAACCGCACCTAAGGCGAATAGCCGAATAAAACCATCCCCCGCTACGCTTGGCAGCAATCCCGAACACTCCGTTTGCTTGTCATTTGGGTTACATTCATTGATTGAAAGAACCACGGGCAAATGTCAACTTCTCAAATAAGCATAAAAACAACAAACATAATTCAAAAGACAACAATATGCATAAATGCCCCATAATGCAACTCAAGACACTCTCTACAATTTTCTGGAAAGTAACGCCGAACAATCCACTGAATACCAGCCGTAGCCTTGGGCTCTCCTCTCACCCTAGGACATTCAGCTCAAGTTCCTTGACGTTACGACGCCTAGCTAACTATACCGAAAAACCGGCCGTAGCTTTTTAGGGGATCCTAGCACCCTAGGTTAATCGGCTCAAAGCTCACAGACGTCATGACAATACTTCCACAACCACAATGAACGTATCAAATAAATATTCAAACAGCAATATCTCAATAACACAATTCAATCCGATCAAAATCATGTCACATCGCAAATGATCAACAGCATCAACAACACAGTTCATCCCTTTGCAACTCAGTGGAGTTAGCAAAGAGGTAATCAGACAAGTGTGGGGGTTTGGGGGTAGTCGCCAACCACTTGCAGACAAACTCACTAATATTCATATATAAAGTTTAAAACAATAAAATCGAAGGGGTACGAGACCCTCACTTAGAACCCTGAGGTTCTCGGACTTTTTCGATATACAAAATAAAATATTAAATCCTGTACATATCTAAAAGTTGCCCTTACCGAAGATCACCAAATCACGTGTCGAAGCACGTCCCGAACTTACGCCGCACGAACTCGGATACTCAAATCCTAACACACGGAACAAACTTAGCACAATCCTATGCACACTCTAAAACTAACTTCCTAGGCTCTCAAACCTCAAAACCACTTAGACAACAAAACACTTACTCAAGAATACTGACTTTGAAGTACATGTTTTTAAAGCATCACATACATTTAGAAAAACTAACAACACTTGGAAGAACAAAATTCTAAAGACTAAAATCTTTTCCTTTCAACTCAAAACTTGAGACAACATCATTTATCAAATTCTTTTCTCAAAATATTTAAGTCAAGGCTCCACTTGGTTTCTTGGGTCTCAAGGAACCCAATTTACCTTAAGTGCTTCATTGCCTAAAAAATCCAAAACAACTCCAATTTTCAATCCAAATCATTTCCATAATTTTTAAAACCTATACAATAATCACAATCAACTAAATTAAATGCTAAGAACACAAAAACTTTGCCCCTCAATCCTTGTAGAGCTCGCGGCCTACTCTCCCTTTTTCCAAAAAAATTTGCAAACTTCCCAACTAATTTAACAACACCATTTCATATGAATTTCCTTTCACAAAACAACAAACCATTTCAACAAGTAAAGCCTAATCAAGACAATCTCTCTTTTCATGCATCTTCAAGAATCATGGGTTTTCATGAAAACCTCTCAATCCACGTTTCAAATCCAAATTGACAACAACAACAACACTAGAATTTCCTAAGAAGCATGAATCACTAAACAATTGCATGAATCATATGAAAAATCTCACAACCCCTTTCCACTAGATGTAGCGCCCTAGGGTTCCAAAATTTGGGGATTTATTTGTTCATCTTTTTCCATCATCATGATCAAGCATACAACAAGACATAAAACAAGAATTAAGCAACAAAATCAATACCACACACACACAAACACCCCCACGGTTTTGGGGCTGAACAAGGGGGGAAATAATTGATTTTCAAACTCACTTGGATGAGAGAATAGGTGGTAGGAAGATGAAGGAGAAACTAGGAGCAAGAAAGCTTGAACAATGGAGGTGATCTCAAGCTTGAAGATGAAGCATGGAAGCCATGGAAATGCTCTTGAGCTTTCTTTCTCAAGAATGAAGAAGATGGAAAATAAAATGAAAGTGAGAATGAGGGGAGGGGGCATGGGCTGCTGTTCCAAATAAAAGGGAGGATTAAAAATTTTAATAAACAAATTTTACTTGGTTGAAAATTAATCAAAGAATAAGCATAAAAAAAATAAACCATCACTTAAGTGACACCTAAATTAAAAGTGAGATGCTAATCCCATCAACTAGTCTAACTCATCTAATCTCTCATATCTCATGACTACCCTCTAATTCTAGAGTTCAAAGTGTATTAAAAACACGGTGTCGAGTAACCGCGTTACCGATAAATTCGCGAAAATTAATTTACCGCGTAAAAATAAATTATCATAAATATTAAAATTAATCTAAAACACTCAAAAATATTCACAACAAGTTATGTTTCGATTTTCATCGAAATCAGAGTTCGTTTTAAAATTTTACCTGAGGCAAAACTGCCCGGTGATCCAAAACGCGACGAAACTTCGTTAGAATATTTCGACGATATTTGAACCATGAATTAATATAAAATATTAATTCTTAAATTTAATTTCATCTTGATTTAATTCAATCAATTTCTTAGTCAATAAAAATACGCGTTACTACATCAAATAGAAAACTTATATAAAGTTTAATCGATGAATTCACCTTAAAAGCAGCATACGTCTACGCTGTCTATTAATTTGAATTGACACCATGAATAATAAGTATTTATAATAAATAAATTATTCATAATAAGCCAAAATAGTTCATCGACTCTCAGTAAATCATTAAGGTGATCAATCTCTATAACTTATCTTCAAATATTCAGGATTTTATCGCTAAAATAACTTTTCTTAAAAATTGGGATGTTACAATACCACCCCGTTAAAATAGTTTCGTCCTCGAAACTACACGTATAGTAAAATTACGGAAAAATTACTTTACTCAAATCCATAAAATAATTTGCAGACATGGGTATTCACAATACTTATTATTATATGTAGTACTATAATATTTATAGCTACATAGTATAGCATGCAATAACAACAATCCCAAAGCATATATGTATAGCACATCATAAAGTAAATGCAGTTAGTGGAGAAGAATTCCTTACGACTGACTGATGCTTCATTCCAAAGCCACGATCACTGCCCATTCACGATCACGAACACGAACTCGAACATGAACACGAACACGAGGACGAGCACGAACACGAGCTCGATTACAGTTACGTGCCATTATTAAGGAAATAATACTATCATATTCACATGCAATCGTGGTTACACATAGCAAGAATATAAAGGACCACTTAAAACTTCCAAAAAGATTAGAAATTCTTTTCTCAAATCAAAAGTTTTTCCTAAAAAAAAATTTCTTCATCTCTTGGGAATCACCAGAACAGAGAATTAATGAAACAATGTTTTACTTAAGACTCAACCATTCTCATGGACAACAAAGTTCCTTTGGGATTATGTTCTCATTGTCTCAAAATCATTACACATACTTAAGTTCAAAAGTTAATACCAAATCAATAACTCAATTATCTTTAAAATCTTTTTAAATCAAAGCTTTTCCTAAAGAAAACTTCACACACCAATAGTGTAACACCCCAAAATTCCCAAGCTTGATTTGTATGTGGATATAAGCCTAGTATGGCTTAAAGTTGAACCTTAAGTGGTATTCTCATTGATTTCTATAGTTAAATGTGTGAAAAATGGTGTTTGGTGAATTTTTGCACAGTGTGAATCGATTCCCAAGCCCTGTGAATCGATTCAGGGCTGTGAGTTTGCTGGGACTCGATTAGGTTTTCAGTGAATCGCAGGAGGAATCGATTCACAAAGGCTGATCCTCTGTGAATCGCAGCATGAATCGATTCACAAAAGTCAGTTCTCTGAATCTGAGAACTGCAGGAATCGATTCCTGCACTTAAAGCTGCGATTCCTGTCAATTTTACACTGAGTGAATCGATTCACCTGTGCTGTGAATCGATTCACAGCTGCAGTATATCAGAAAAACTCAGCAGAAAAAGAACAGAACGCGAAGGATAGAGAGAGAGTTAGAGAGAGAGGGTGCGACGAAGAGAAGAAGGAGAAGGGGTCAAACACCTAGGGTTCACAAACTAGAGGGGAAAAACATGGATTCATGCTAGATTCACCATCAATCTTAGCTTGAATCCAAGTTGGGGAGTGTTTACTCTTGATTTGGGAAGATTGGAAGAATCCCTAGAAGGCCAGCTGAAGGAGAAGAGGAAGAAGAAAGAAGAAGGAGCTGAAACATCAACCTTGAAGCTTGAATCTTGGAAGTTGTAGTGAGTTCTTCCTTCTCTTAGGTGTTGGGCACCCATAAGTCCCACATTAGGGTCCCTTTTGAAGAAAAACCATGAACCCTACATTAGAAAGTTCTCCAAATCCCCATTTATGCACAAATTGTATTTTTGATAGCTATGCATGTGTTATTGGGGCTGATTAAGGGGGTATTGTTGTACCCCTATCGATGTTGTGATGAATGTTGACCATTGAGAGCTCCATGGAGCTCTAATGGAAGTTATTTCTTGTCTTAAAGTGTTTTCTTGGACTCATTATGATATATGCTCTAATTTGAACTTGAAATGTATCTTTCACATGAGTGTATTCAGTTGCATGTTGAGTTGAAGTAACTTCTAATGGTATTCTTAGAGTAAAGCATGCATTTATGGATATAGTGGTGATTTAATTCCCTAAAAGATACTAAGATGCCTCTAAAATGGGGTGATCGATATGGTTAGCCGTGTGTGGGACGGCCTCGGACGGTTAAGACGTCTAACCACCATATCGAAAGCGTATTTATGGGGTTGTATGGACGTAAGCATATAACACTACCCATAAATGCGAACCAAAGATGAATTAGAAATTCATAGTAAGAATGTGCATTGCATAAAGGTGTCATCTAAATGCTTGACTGGTGATAATTTGTATGAGTGAATGGTGAGGAGTCGAGGGGAGAACTCACTGAGATTATTATCTCACCGCACTCCTTTGTTTAATTATTTTACAGATGCACAGTACCAAAAGATGACTGATGCGTGCTCTTGGCGTTTGGTTCCCTCAGTATTAGTTATAGTAGCACTTGGGAATTGTAATTCTTAGAACTCATGTATTGTTGTTGTAACGCCCTAAACGTATGCACTTGAGTTTTAATTTTTGACATTTGAACTTGATGTTGGATTTAAGTTTAAATTTATATTTGGGATTATCAGTATCTAATGATAATTCTCTTAACTTCATGTTAATGAAATTAAGGTGTTACATTATGGTATCGAGCAGTCGATTCTAATCTGACTGTAGGGTCATAGGAATAGTTTCGTGAATTTCTTGAGTCTGCTGTTGTTTTTCTACTTATTATGCTAAGAGATATTGAGCCCGATCAACTCAATGCTTGGTGCATTCTATGCGTAATCATGGCTTCAGGTTCGAAGGCACTAAGACCTAGAAGGAATGCCGAGGTACCTCCATCCTCCGTAACAAGAGAATGCTTGGCTACAAGGGATATTGCAAGCCATTCAGAATCAGAGTATTGCAACCAACAACCTTGCGGCTCAGTTGGCCCAACAACAACAACAACAACAGTACCAAGCCCAACCTCCCCCGCAAGAGGAGGAATTAGACCGGAAATTCCTCAAGTTCCTCAAGACAAAGCCTCCAACCTTCAATGGAAGAACAGAAGCCATGGCATCCCAACATTGGCTGGAAGCCGTGGAGAAGAGTTTTAAGGTTGTTCACTGTACCGAGGAACAAAAGGTCGAGCTAGCTACTCATGTACTTATAGAGGATGCTGAGAACTGGTGGAAAGGGGCCTGAGCTTATATGGCGGCTCAGGGGATACCATTAACTTGGGAGAACTTTCAGAGGATTTTCTTGGAGAAGTACTTCCCCCAAACTGTGAAGGATATGATGGATAGAGAATTGGTCCAACTGCAACAAGGAAAATCCACGGTCTCAGAGTATGTGAACAAGTTTGAAGAGTTGGTAAGGTACTCATCTGTTGCTCAATTTGCTCCGGACGATAATTGGAAAATCAAGCAGTTCAAGTGGGGACTAAGACCAGACATCCAAAAACAGCATTTCACAAACTGAATTCACTGACTTCGCCAGGGTAGTCCATCAGAGCTACGTGGCTGAAGCAAGCTTGAAGAGGATGTATGAAGATAGGCAAACTAGGTGGCAAGATAAGAACAAAAAGAAGGATGCAGATAAGAACGCCCAACACATGAGACCGAAAGGGAACCTTTTCAAGGGAAAGCAGGCTCAACCTCCGAGTCTGATTATCATGCATGTTCAAACTGTGGGAAGAGGCATCCGGGAGAGTGTATGAAGGGCAAGAATGTTTGCTATGTGTGTCACCAACCAGGACACCTGGCCAGGGAGTGCCCCCAATACACTAGAGGGAAAGGAGCCAAGCCTAGTGATCCTAACCAAGGGAGAGTCTTTACTCTGGATGCCCAGAAAGCGAAGGGAGCGGAAAATCTGATGAAAGGTACTTGTTTTCTTCAGGATGAACCTCTAGTTGTTTTGTTTGATTCGGGAGCAATACATTCCTTTATCTCGTGTACATGTGTTCAAAGGTTAGGGTTGTGTCTTACCTCATTGCAAATTCCGTTGCATGTGTATACACCTGCCGAAGGTAGCATTTCCACTTCCTTAGTATGTGAGAATTGTCCTCTCATAATTCAAGGGAGGATGTTTTTAGTAAACCTTGTGTGTCTACCTCTTGTAGGGATGGACATTATCTTGGGTATGGATTGGCTTTCCGCCCATCAAGTTGTTTTAAATTGTTTCTGTAAAACGATTGAGTTTCCAAATGTGCACTCTACTATTGAAGAGTCAAGTCATGTTACACAGAGTAATGATTTTCTATTGAGTCACTGTCTAGTGGAAGGTCTTGCAGGATATATGATCTTACTTTCTTCAACTGTAGAGGTTAGCCCCGACCTGGATACTATCCCTATAGTGAACGAATTCTTAGATGTGTTTCCTAGCGAGGTAGCAACTTTACCACCTGAGAGAGAAGTTGAGGTCTCCATAGAACTGGTTCCCTAACTGACCAATCTCCATAGCTCCTTATAGGATGTCACCCTTGGAGTTAAGGGAATTAAAGACACAGTTGGAAGATTTGATTGCTAAGCAGTTTATTAGGCCTAGTGTGTCACCTTGGGGTGCACCTGTCCTTTTGGTGAAGAAGAAAGATGGGAGTATGAGGTTATGTATTGATTACCGGAAAATCAATAAGATCACAGTGAAGAATAGGTACCCCTTGCCTAGGATAGATGACTTGATAGATCAACTTAGGGGAGCTTCGGTTTTCTCTAAGATTGATCTAAGGTCTGGTTATCACCAGATTAGAGTTAAGGCAGAGGATGTTCCAAAGACGGCATTTAGGACTAGATACGGCCACTATGAATACTTGGTTATGCCTTTTGGTCTAACCAATGCCCCAGCCGTATTTATGGACTACATGAACCGAATTTTTAGGCCTTTCCTTGATAAGTTTGTAGTGGTCTTCATAGACGATATCTTAGTTTATTCTAAGGATCCTCGAGAGCATGAAGAACACCTTAGGATTGTTCTAAGTACCCTCAGGGAGAAAAGCCTTTTCGCTAAACCGGAGAAATGTGAGTTTTGGCTCAATGAAGTTAAGTTTCTTGGTCATGTGATTTCTCAGGCGGGAGTGTCGGTTGATCCTAGTAAAGTAGAAGCAGTTCTTAGTTGGGAGCGACCAACCACAGTCATAGAAGTTAGGAGCTTTCTAGGATTATCCGGTTACTACCGAAGGTTCATTAAGGGATTTTCGCAATTGGTACTTCCCCTAACAAGATTGACCAGAAAGGGGGAGCCTTTTGTATGGACTAGGAGCTGTGAGAGCAGTTTCCTAGAGCTTAAGACCAGGTTGACTTCTACCCCGGTCTTGATTATCCCTGACCCCGCTTTGGGATTTGAAGTTTATAGTGATGCCTCTAAGAAAGGGTTAGGATGTGTTCTTATGCAGAACCGACAAGCTGTAGCTTATGCATCTAGGCAGTTAAGGCCCCATGAGGAGAACTACCCTACTCATGACTTAGAGCTTGCAGCCATTGTCTTCGCTCTAAAGATTTGGCGGCATTATCTGTATGGTGCTCAATTTGAAGTGTTTAGTGATCATAAGAGCTTGAAATACCTTTTTGATCAGAAGGAACTTAACATGAGGCAGAGAAGGTGGGTTGAGTTCCTGAAAGATTATGACTTTGAGTTGAAGTACCATCCGGGCAAAGCGAATGTAGTCGCTGATGCCTTGAGTAGGAAATCCTTGCATGTATCCTCACTGATGATCAAGGAAATGGAGTTGCTGGAGTCCTTTAGGGACCTTAACCTTGGAATTTTTCCATCAGTGAACAGTCCCATGCTTCACCATTTAGAAATTTCCTGTGATTTTAGGGAGCAGATTAGACTTGCCCAGAGCTTAGATGTAGAGCTGCAGTCTAGCAAGCACCGCCCCGGTTTTTCTGAAGCCGAGGATAGCACTTTATTGTTCCACCAAAGAATCTGCATACCAAAGGATGATCTCATTAAGCAGCAAGTTCTAGGAGAAGCCCACAAGAGTGGATTCTCGATACACCCTGGTTCCACCAAGATGTATCAAGACCTTAGACAGAGGTATTGGTGGCCAGGCATGAGGAATGATGTGGCAGAATTTGTAGCTCAATGCTTGGTTTGTCAGAAAACCAAGATAGAACACCAAAAGCCTTCAGGTCTTCTCCAACCCTTAGAAATTCCTGAGTGGAAGTGGGATAGTATAGCAATGGATTTTGTGGGAGGATTACCCTACACTCAGCTAGGGTATGACTCTATATGGGTCATAGTGGACAGATTAACCAAATCTGCTCATTTCCTTCCCATAAGATCCACTTACAAAACTGTCCGGTTAGCTGAGATCTACATCAGAGAAATTGTTAGGCTCCACGGAGTTCCAACTAACATTGTCTCTGATAGGGATCCAAAGTTTACCTCTCGGTTTTGGAAGGCACTTCATCAAGCCTTAGGGACGAGATTGAGTCTTAGCACAACCTACCATCCTCAGACAGATGGCCAGTCGGAGAGAACCATTCAAACCTTAGAGGATATGCTTAGAGCCTGTGTTTTAGAGGATGGCGGTAGTTGTAGCAAGTATTTGCCCTTAATTGAATTTTCTTACAACAACAGCTATCACTCTAGCATAGGAATGGCACCGTATGAGGCTCTCTACGGTCGCAAGTGTAGAACTCCTCTATGTTGGTTTGAGGTGGGAGAGAAACAATTGTTAGGCCCCGATCTTGTTCAGGAAACCACTGATAAGATTCGCATGATTAGGGAGAAGATAAAGACTGCTCAGAGTAGGCAGAAAAGTTATGCAGATCGTAGACTTAAACCCCTTGAATTTGATGAAGGAGAACATGTATTCCTGAAAGTCACTCCCACTATAGGTGTTGGTAGAGCTCTTAGGGCCAAAAAGTTGACCCCTCGGTATGTGGGTCCTTTCCAAATCCTCGGTCGCGTTGGTCCTGTTGCTTACCAAATCGCCTTACCTCCTTCTTTGTCAAATCTCCACAATGTTTTTCATGTGTCTCAGCTTAAGAAGTACATTCCAGATCCATTTCACTCTATAGACCATGAGTCCATACAACTTAGGCCTGATTGCACATACTAGCCCGAACCGGCCCAAATAGTGGACCGAGCTTCCAAGGCACTCAGGAATAAGACTATCCCTTTGGTTAAGGTGATCTGGGAAGGATCCACTCCCGAAGAAGCTACTTGGGAACTCGAAGAGGAGATGCAAAACCAATATCCACAGCTTTTCCAATAGGTATGTTAATTTATCAATTTTGAGGACAAAATTTTTAAAAAGGTGGGTAGTAGTGTAACACCCCAAAATTCCCAAGCTTGATTTGTATGTGGATATAAGCCTTGTATGGCTTAAAGATGAACCTTAAGTGGTATTCTCATTGATTTCTATAGTTAAATGTGTGAAAAATGGTGTTTGGTGAATTTTTGCCCAGTGTGAATCGATTCCCAGGCCCTGTGAATCGATTCAGGGCTGTGAGTTTGCTGGGACTCGATTAGGTTTTCAGTGAATCGCAGGAGGAATCGATTCACAAAGGATGATCCTCTGTGAATCGCGGCATGAATCGATTCACGTAAGTCGCCTCTGTGAATCGACCAGAACTGCAGGAATCGATTCCTGCACTTAAAGCTGCGATTCCTGTCAATTTTACACTGAGTGAATCGATTCACCTGTGCTGTGAATCGATTCATAGCTGCAGTATATCAGAAAAACTCAGCAGAAAAAGAACAGAACGCGAAGGATAGAGAGAGAGAGTTAGAGAGAGAGGGTGCGACGAAGAGAAGAAGGAGAAGGGGGTCAAACACCTAGGGTTCACAAACTAGAGGGGAAAAACATGGATTCATGCTAGATTCACCATCAATCATAGCTTGAATCCAAGTTGGGGAGTGTTTACTCTCGATTTGGGAAGATTGGAAGAATCCCTAGAAGGCCAGCTGAAGGAGAAGAGGAAGAAGAAAGAAGAAGGAGCTGAAACATCAACCTTGAAGCTTGAATCTTGGAAGTTGTAGTGAGTTCTTCCTTCTCTTAGGTGTTGGGCACCCATAAGTCCCACATTAGGGTCCCTTTTGAAGAAAAACCATGAACCCTACATTAGGAAGTTCTCCAAATCCCCATTTATGCACAAATTGTATTTTTGATAGCTATGCATGTGTTATTGGGGCTGATTAAGGGGGTATTGTTGTACCCCTATCGAAGTTGTGATGAATGTTGACCATTGAGAGCTCCATGGAGCTCTAATGGAAGTTATTTCTTGTCTTAAAGTGTTTTCTTGGACTCATTATGATATATGCTCTAATTTGAACTTGAAATGTATCTTTCACATGAGTGTATTCAGTTGCATGTTTAGTTGAAGTAACTTCTAATGGTATTCTTAGAGTAAAGCATGCATTTATGGATATAGTGGTGATTTAATTCCCTAAAAGATACTAAGATGCCTCTAAAATGGGGTGATCGATATGGTTAGCCGTGTGGGACGCCCTCGGACGGTTAAGACGTCTAACCACCATATCGAAAGCGTATTTATGGGGTTGTATGGACGTAAGCATATAACACTACCCATAAATGCGAACCAAAGATGAATTAGAAATTCATAGTAAGAATGTGCATTGCATAAAGGTGTCATCTAAATGCTTGACTGGTGATAATTTGTATGAGTGAATGGTGAGGAGTCGAGGGGAGAACTCACTGAGATTATTATCTCACCCCACTCCTTTGTTTAATTATTTTACAGATGCACAGGTACCAAAAGATGACTGACAGCTGCGTGCTCTTGGCGTTTGGTTCCCTGTATTAGTTATAGTAGCACTTGGGAATTGTAATTCTTAGAACTCATGTATTGTTGTTGTAACGTCCTAAACGTATGCACTTGAGTTTTAATTTTTTGACATTTGAACTTGATGTTGGATTTAAGTTTAAATTTATACTTGGGATTACTGTATCTAATGATAATTCTCTTAACTTCATGTTAATGAAATTAAGGTGTTACAAATAACTAAGTACTCAAAACTTGAAATTATTTTCTTTCAAAATTTGAAACAACCTAAAATAAATCCTAGGCTCCTAAGATAACTTAATTAATAAGTACTAACACCTTAATCAAGTAGAACTTAGATTAACAAGTTAAAATTTATTAATTATCCTCACGGGTTTAATAAATTCAATTATGCAATGAAAGGTTTTGCACCCAAATTTTCGAATCTTTTCTGACAACAAGACTCACACTAAAATTAAAAGGTTTCAAAACTAAAACATTTTCCAAGGCTCCACCTTGTTCAAGAATCACAAGGATTCCTTTAAACATTCGGTGTTTCATGGCCTTAAAATACCATATCAAACCTAACAACAAATATACTAAGGCCTTTTCTTGCAAGTTTAAATAAATCAACCTAAAATGTCAAATCCCTAAGATTATTTTCCTATCATGACTTGATTCAAGTTCAAGGACTATAAAATCAACTCTTTTCATAATCAAGGACTAGACTACAATACTAAATCAAATACTGTGGATACATATAAACTAGTCAAGACTCTACTTGGGTTTAGGAATACAAGGATTTCCTTCAACCCTAGTGTTTCATTGTCTTAAAATACTAAAATAACACTTTTCAAATTTCTAACTCAATCAATTTTTTTCCTTGAAGCTCACGGCTTCAACAACAACAAAAAATTAGGGGAGGATGTTTAATTGTCTTTCAACAAACTTGAATAGCAAAATATTAAAACTCACCTAAAATTCCAAGAAATCGAGCAAGAATTTTAAAAC
The DNA here is from genome assembly GCA_037113605.1 of Calophaca sinica. Classification (NCBI taxonomy): domain Eukaryota; kingdom Viridiplantae; phylum Streptophyta; class Magnoliopsida; order Fabales; family Fabaceae; genus Calophaca; species Calophaca sinica. Next base: position 62,977,509 of record CM073733.1, read on the forward strand.
TAAAGTTTTCTAAAACTCTTCTCCAAAAATCTTTCTCAAAACCATTCTTACTCATACATAGACTTATAGTTCAAAAGATTAACACCAAAACTATTATCTTTTACACAAGAGAAAACAAAACCACCTCCAAGCTTTTACTACTAAATCATCTAAAACTTGGAACTATTTTCCACAAAATCAATAACGAACAATACAAGATAAAAATAAAATAATAATTTAACAAAAATCATTTTAAACTTAAAACCATCTTTAACTAGATTATTAACAAACAATACAAAAATTGAAAGTAAAAGAATTAAAATACTCGCCGAGAGCTCCTGCAAGAACTCGCGGTGTTCATACATCAAAAGGAATGAAAAACCCTCACAATCACTAGCCACACAATCACAAACGACATCACTCACCGTTACTAAGGATAGGGAGGATTCTCATCCAACCTCATCTCAACTTACGGTTCGATCTAGGGAAATGGTAAGAAAATTAATTCTCTAGACTCTCCAAGTTTTCTTAAGGTTTCTTACACCCTCAAATCACCACACTATTTAGTATCACCTAAGGAAGGTATGGAAGAAGAATGAGGTCACTTAAGCAGAACTCGTCTGCGGCGTGTAACGAGAGGAAAAGGAAGGGAACTAGGTTCTCTTAACACTAACACCAATAGTACACTATTCTCTCCCACCTTCTCTCTTCTTTAAGTGACCGGCCAAGGAGGATAAAAGGAAGGGCAGTGTTCCCTCAAGGTTGTCAGGTTAGTCTTAATTCAAGGAAAGTTATTTCTGAAGGTAAGGTGAAGTTAAGGCTTGGTACAATTTTAGGTACTACCCCTAACACTAGTTCAGTATCTAGTCACGCACTAACCACACCGTACCCCTGCTACAACTCTCACTGAATTTCCAGCTTCCATTCAACTGAGTCAAATGGTTCTCACGTAAATTAAGTTGTCACGAGACATTTAATAGGCTGATCAATGCATTTTAATGCATCTTTTATAGCTTTGCACTTGGTGTTCTTAATTGTGTGTTTTGCCCAACAACTACTTTTTAACATGGTTTTATATCTTTGGGTCTTGATTAGGCTTTAGTGGAATTATTTGCTAATTTTCGGATCTTTGGGTCTTGTCCGATTTTAGTGCTCTTTGTGGCGTTGGAAAGCTAAGAAGCAGAGCTACAATTCTTATGTTGGCACCGGAGCCCAGTTCTGCCATTTTGAAGGTCGAAAATCCACTTTACTGAGGCTAGCGAGTTGCACTACGGGTTTTGGACCATTCACTCATGTAATTAGTTGTTATTGGGATAATTAAACCCTTTTGGGCCCTTGTTTTTAGTCTTAACATCTGATTAGTTAGGTTAAACCTAGGAGACATTATAAATTCGTTAGTTAGAGTCCTAGGTGAGAGCTTTTGATTACTTGCGAATCTTGAGCCGTTTTTGAGTTTTAGCAATCTTTTCTCCTTTTCTCCTTCTTATTCTCATTTTTGTCAAATCCTTCCATGGAAGGCTAAGACCTTAGATTAATTCACTGGTTAGGGAGTTTTTATAAGGATCTTGAGGTTTGATTATTATTGTTAATTTTGATTTTCGGATCTATATCTTTTCCCTTTGATCTTTCATCTCTTTGATCTTTGTTAGCAAATTTGTTTTAGGTGTTGATGCTTAATCATATCAAATTCGTTTTTGCTCTTTGAGATTATTTGAAATATTTCAAACGCTTGTTTTAATTTATTTCGAATAGAGATCAATAGGATCTATAACACTTAGTTGTAGGTTTGATTGAATTTGGTTAATAGATTAATTGTGTTCTTGTGACGCTTGTTCCTCGTTTATGATTAATTGAATTCTGTGATGCTTAATCCAGTTGGAATTCTTATAAAATTAATTGACGCTTGATTAGTTAATTTTATGATCAAACAAGAATAGAATCACGAAATAGAATAATCATTTGAAACCCGTGATAGATTCAAATATTAATTACCTTGAACCAGTGGATTAGTCGTTTTTATATATTGATATTTACATCTTTTATAACCTGTTTCTTGAATCGAATCCCCCCAATTTTATTTCTTTGCGTGTTCTTGTTATTGGTTATTGTTAATTAGAGATCCTTGTGAGACGACTAAGGTTAACTGCCTTGTTACTACATTCTTATTTTATTTATTTTGACCCGTGCGCGACAGCGGATCAAATTGGGGCCATTGCTGGGGATCTCTGATCAATAGTTGTCAATTTAAGGACCCTACTAACGTCTCTAACAATTGGTTTTGTGTTTTTGGTTGTGTTTCAGGTCTTAACATCGGATTTGACATTGATTAGTAAAAAAATCGGTTTTCGGTCAACTTGCTTGGATTGCTCTGAAATTTAGCCAGAAAATCCGAAAAAAATCAAGGATCCGAGGTCTCATATCAAGGACTGATATAGGGAGTAAAGGCTAAAAATCCGAAATTTCATCGTTTAGACCACTTTTTTATTTTTTTGTTTTTTCAAAAAAATCCAAAAAAATTGTAATCTTTATTTGATTTTTAGAGATTTTTGGTGCTGTTTTTAGATTTTTTAGATTTTATTTGATAGGGTTTCTCGATTTCTTTAGTGTTTTAGCAATTAGGACATTGTTGGTATTTCCTGATTTGTTAGTTTATGATGCATGACTAGTAATAACATAGGTAGTGATCATATAGGTGATAGTGATAGTGATAATTATAGCTTATTTAGTCATACTCTCTTTGATTCTAATTTTGATTCTGATACAATAGCTGTTAGAACATTAAGGGAACTTGCTGCACCTGATGTCACTTATAATGATTTATGCATTGAATACCCTGATGTTGAGGTGCCTTTTGAGCTTAAATCTGGCTTAATACATTTGCTTCCTAAGTTTCATGGTCTTGCAGGTGAAGATCCTCACAAACATCTTAAGGAGTTTCATATTGTATGCTCCACCATGAAACCTCAAGGTGTCTCAGAAGACCACATCAAGCTGAGGGCTTTCTCATTCTCATTGTAAGACACTGCCAAGGACTGGTTGTACTACCTTCAACCAGGTTCTGTGACAAGCTGGAATGAATTGAAGAAGTTGTTTCTGGAGAAATTCTTCCCTGCCTCTAGAGCTGCTTCGATCAGAAAGGAAATATGTGGCATCAGGCAGATTGCGAATGAATCTTTGCATGAATAATGGGAGAGATTCAAAAAGTTGTGTGCATGCTGCCCTCACCATCAGATTTCTGAACAGCTGCTCATCTAGTATTTTTATGAAGGCTTGCTGCCTATGGGCTGAAACATCATGGATGCTGCTAGCGGAGGAGCACTTGTGGATAAAACCCCAGCAGATGCAAGAAGCCTGATTGAGAACATATCCATTAATTCTCAGCAGTTCACTACCAGAAACAATTCAGTGGTGCTAACAAAAGGAGTCAATGATATATAGGTTGCCGAACACAAGAACTTAGAGACCAGGCTTGATAAACTTGTTTCATTGGTGGAAAAGTTAGCTATAACTAAAACTCAGGCAGCAAGAGTTTGTGGTATTTGTACTTCTGCAGAGCACTCTACAGATACATGTCCTACATTGCAGGAGAGTGACAATGTCAATACTCCTCAGGCCTATGCAGCAAACATATTCAATGACAGACCTCAACCTAACTATGATCTGTCTTCCAATAGGTACAACCCCAGTTGGAGAAACCATCCAAACCTGAGATGGGGAGATGCCTCTACACAACAGCCTAGGCCACAACCTGCCCTACTGCCAAATTTCAAAGAAAAATCTGAACCTTCATTGGAAGACCTTGTTAAGCAAATGGCAGTCCAAAATCTCCAATTTCAGCAGAGAACAGATTCAACCATTCAGAATTTAGAGACAAAAATTGGACAGCTAGCAACTTCCATGAATCATATGTAGTCTCAGGGGTCGGGCAATTTGCCTGCTCAACCAGTAGTGAATCCAAATGTCAGTGCAATCACTCTCAGATTTGGAAAACCTGTTAACACTGCAGAACCTCCTCCAGCAGAAAATGCAAGTGGCAGCAGCAGAAAAAATGATAAGCCAATTTCTGCACCTACTTCTCCTCTTGATGAAGATGATGATGCACAACCTATACCACTTCCCTTTCCTCAAAGGGCTGTGATAACTAAGAAGATAGATGAGGAAGATAAGGACAGGGAAATCTTGGACACATTTAGGAAGGTTGAAGTGAATATTCCTCTCCTTGAAGCGATTAAGCAGATTCTAAGATATGCTAAGTTCTTCAAAGAGCTGTGCACACACAAAAGGAAGAGGAGGCTAAAGGGAAATGAAAAGGTCAACATGAGTCGCAATGTTTCTGCACTTATACAACCCATGATGCTCCAAAAGTGCAAGGATCCAGGAATTTTTACTATTCCATGTACCGTAGGCGAGAGTAAATTTGAAAATGCCATGCTGGATTTAGGTGCTTCCATTAATGTGATGCCTACATCTATTTTTAACTCTCTGGCTCTTGGACCTTTGCAGAATACAGGTGTTGTTATTCAGTTGGCAAACAGGAGCAATGCTCACCCTACTGGACTTGTGGAGGACGTACTTATTAAGGTTAATGACTTGATTTTTCCTGTAGATTTTTACATTCTGGACATGGAGGGAGAGACATAATCCAGCAGAGCACCTATCATCCTAGGCAGACCATTCCTAAGAACAGCAAGAACCAAGATTGATGTCCATGCTGGAACACTCTCCATGGAATTTGGGGATAGCATAGTTAAATTTAATATCTTTAATGCTACTATAAAGCATCCCATGAAAGAGCCTTCTCTTTTTCAAATAGAAGTACTTGCTGACTTAGTTGAAGATACTCATTCTGATGTTACAAATTGCATGGTTATGCCTGTTAATGTTACAAATGATGTTGCTACACTGCAAGCTTCTGATGTAACGCCATCCACCAGAATGCTTCCCTCTATTGAGCAGCCACAAAGAAGACTTAATCCCTTGATTTTGGATGTTGTGAAGAAGAAGAAGAAAATCAAACACTTCCATGTGTTCCATTCTCGCCTGAAAATTAAGGCCGGGAAACTTAGATCCACGTGGATTGGCCCGTTTGTTATTACTAATATTTTTCCTCATGGTGCAGTTGAAGTTAAAAGTGAGGCGACAAACAAAATTTTCAAAGTCAATGGACAACGCCTCAAAGTATTCCATGAGAGTTCCGCATTTGAAGATGCACCCATAGAAGAACTCTCACTGGAACATCCCACCTACACTGCAGTCTGACCAGGGAGTCCCTCCCCCTTACTCTTATTTTATGCTTGTTGTTTTCATTGAGGACAATGTGTGATTTAAGTGTGGGGGGATCTTTTAGCGTAGTTTTGTTTTTGTTTTTTTTGTTTTGAGTTTTTTGTTATTATAAAAAAAAAATTTGCATGCATTTTCATTGGATTTCTTGATTTATATGAGTGGGGAGTGATTTCACTATTCTAGGACTATAGGTCTTGTGGCATGATATAGATGACTTCCTTGCATTCTTAGTGTGATAAGTTGGATTGGAATATTAAATTGTGCATCTTTTGTGATAGATCATTTTCCTTGGTGAGGTTTAGGCCTTATAATGGATGGAATACATTTTCCCATTCTTTTTCTTTCTTGTGTGATGTTACTCATGATTGTTGGTTACTCTAGAACTTGACTTGACTCTTGTTGAAACTCTTGTTCACATGTATGCATTGAAATGATCTAGGCAATTTTTGTTCTTTTTAGCCACTAGCCAAATAAGCCTACCTTGCAATTATCCCTTTGTTTAGCCCCTTTGAGCCTATTTATCCTATTCTTTGTTATATAGCTCATTACAAGCCTAAAAGTGGAAAACCATGATATAACCCAATCTTAGGGGATAAAGGAGCTTTGTTGTTTTGGAATTATCTTAATAATAAATATTGCATAAGTGTGGGGGGCTCAAGAATGTGGTTGTGATAGAATATCTAATGTTGTGCTTCATTGGGAATTTGGCAAGTGAAAAAAAAATAAAAAATAAAATAAAATAAAATAAAATAGTGGGGCACAACATTTGTTTAAAAAAAAAGTGTGAAAATGGAAAAATGGATTGAAATTTGGTTGAATTGCCCCCTATGATTATTTGGCAATTGTTTTCCATTATTCCTCTATCCTCTTTGATTTTATAGCCTAGTTACCCTTTCAATTATCCCACCTTGACCTTAGCCCCATTATAACCTTAATAAAGACCTTTTGATCTTTGTGTGCATGTGTTTCAAGTGTGGATGTTAGAGTCTTGTCAAGCCTATGGTAGTGCTAGCTTTCATGATGTGATTTGAGTGTAAACATTAGCCTAGACACTTGTGAGTTTGAGAGAAATATTTTTCTGTGAGGATTGTATCAATTTTGATGCATTCCTTGGTTATTCTATCCTCTTGTTTGCTTTGAAAGTAATAAGATGATGTTAATGATTGCCATGAGTCCTTGAAACCTTGAATGAGCATTTTGCTTGCCACTATGCATCCTTGGGATTCATTAGAAATACATCTTTGCTTTGTTTTGACCATGAGTTTTGCTCGGAGTGCAAAAGCTTAAGTGTGGGAAAATTTGATCAATGCATTTTAATGCATCTTTTATAGCTTTGCACTTGGTGTTCTTAATTGTGTGTCTTGCCCAACAACTACTTTTTAACATGGTTTTATATCTTTGGGTCTTGATTGAGCGCTTTAGTGGAATTATTTCCTAATTTTCGGATTTTGTTACATCCTGACCCATGTCACTTCTACAAGCCATAACTTGGGCTATACTTGTCCGATTTCAGTGGTCTTTGTGGCGTTGGAAAGCTAAGAAGCAGAGCTACAATTCTTATGTTGGCATCGAAGCCCATTTCTGCCGTTTTAAAGGTCGAAAATCCACTTTACTGAGGCTGGCGAGTTGCACTACTGGTTTTGGACCATTCACTCATGTAATTAGTTGTTACTGGGCTAATTAAACCCTTTTGGGCCCTTCTCTTTGGTCTTAACATCTGATTAGTTAGGTTAAACCTAGGAGACATTATAAATTCGTTAGTTAGAGTCCTAGGTGCGAGCTTTTGATTACTTGTGAATCTTGAGCCGTTTTTGAGTTTTAGCAATGTTTTCTCCTTTTTTCCTTCTTAATCTCGTTTTTGTCAAATCCTTCCATGGAAGGCTAAGACCTTAGATTAATTCACTGGTTAGGGAGTTTTTATAAGGATCTTGAGGTTTGATTATTATTGTTAATTTCAATTTTCGGATTCTATTTCTTTTCCCTTTGATCTTTCATCTCTTTGATTTTTGTTTGCAAATTTGTTTTAGGTGTTGATGCTTAATCATATCAAATTCGTTTTTGCTCTTTGAGATTATTTGAAATATTTTGAATGCTTGTTTTAATTTATTTCGAATAGAGATCAATAGGATCTATAACGCTTAGTTGTAGGTTTGATTGAATTTGGTTATTAGATTAATTGTGTTCTTGTGACGCTTGTTCCTCGTTCATGATTAATTGAATTCTGTGATGCTTAATCCAGTAGGAATTCTTATAAAATCAATTGACACTTGATTAGTTAATTTTATGATCAAACAAGAATAGAATCACGAAATAGAATAATCATTTGAAACCCGTGATAGATCCAAATATTAATTACCTTGAACCAGTGGATTAGTCGTTTTATATATTGATATTTACATCTTTTATAACCTATTTCTTGAATCGAATCCCCCCAATTTTATTTATTTGCTTGTTCTTGTTATTGGTTATTGTTAATTAGATATCCTTGTGAGACGACCAATGTTAACTGCCTTGTTACTACATTCTTATTTTTTTTATTTTGACCCGTGCGCGACAGCGGATCATCGGCGCTTGCTGGAAAATAATTGCATTCAATATTCTCGTTGGAAAATAAGAATACGCTCACACAAATAACAATCACACAGTTAATCACATATAATCACATCAGTATAAAAATAGACCACTGCGAATACACAAATGTTAGTGGCAAACATATCACATTCACAAAATTATAAAATGCATTTTAGTCTTTAAATGTACTACATACCAAAATACTTCAATCATCAAACACTTAGGTGATCTATACCTAGGATCACTAATATTCCAAAGACCAAACTAGATATTAATTATAACAACATCTCCTACAGACAATCCCTTTTCCAAATTACTATCCATGTATAACTCCTTATTGTTGTGTTCCCCGTGATGAAGTCCTCGGATGATGAGCTCTCTCCTCCGCTCAATGAATAGATGCGTCCTTCCACAGTTGAATGTGCAACCTCTACGATATTTGCAGTTGCTTCCGTCTTTGATTCTTGACAATGCTTGGCATAATGCCCAGGCTTCTTGCAATTAAAACACAATACTATCTTGAGTGGGCACTTATTGGCATAGTGTCCCAGGCATCCACTGTGAAAATAGAGTATTCCTGCTTTTGCCTGTTTCCTTTTCGCTCCACTTCCATCGTTATGAACCATAGGATGGTGGCTACCTCGGTTGCCCTCCTGCGAACGATGGTATAGCTTCTTCTTATGTCGTTTCCCACGTCCGTGATCCTGGTGATTATGCCTGATTGGCCCTGCAATCCCAACGTTGTTGCCAGCAGACTCGAGCTTAGGTACCTGGCAGTCCTTAGCAATATGCCCTGGTTCATAGCAGTTGAAGCATAACTTATAACTCTTTGCAGGACAATTGATAGCAGTATGTCCTAACTTCCCACAACGGTAGCAAACTAGTGCTCCACTCACTTTCCCTGAGAACTTAAGAGTCCCATGGTGGATAGAGTCAACCACTCCTTTAGTCTCTGTAGATTGCTCCTCTCCCTGCTGTCCTAGCAGCTCACATTGATCCTTCGTAGCAGTCTGTTGACCAACAGCAACTACTGTCCCTGCAACATCTCGGGCTATTTGAATTCTCTGATCCATCCCTGACTTATCTGCTTTAACATAAAAAAAAAATTATTCATCTCGGAGGTATTAAATTCCCACAAGGTCTTACAACCTAGTCAAAACCCCACAACAATTTTTGTGTGTCTCAGGACACATTGTTTCAATTAAGAAACAATTTCAAATAATTACAAGTAGAGTTACTCCACTTGAGAAACAAGCACACAACTATGGTTTGACTCATAACAAAATACATCTTAACTCCCAACAGTCTAGTTTCTATCATCCCGACATCTGACCAGCTATAGTTACCCATCTCACAGTCCAGTTAGAACCGAACTGCTCTGATACCACTATTGTAACACCCCGTTTTCGAAGCGCTACTAAAGTAGATAATCTGACAAAAGTTGACATATTTCTGAAAGGCGAAATACTCTGTATTGCACGTATTCTGAAAATGTGGTTCTATATTTTTTTTCCTTTTTAAAACTTCTTTAAAGGGGCAGTCAGAGTATTACAGCGATTTTAGAAACATGGCGGTGAATAAAAATAACACCTAATAAAACCATATTAACCATACTCATCAAGTTACTCAATCATTTCATATATAACAATACATTTCTGGAAACATAATATGCATTTATTACAACACTGAATGAATACAACATCCTATAGCTAGTCGATGCGCTATCGCCCTTACTAGACCTCTAGCAAGTTCAAACCGCACCTAAGGCGGATAGCCGAATAGAACCATCCCCCGCTACGCTTGGCAGCAATCCCGAACACTCCGCTTGCTTGTCATTTGGGTTACATTCATTGATTGAAAGAACCATGGGTAAGGTTCAACTTCTCAAATAAGCATAAAAACAACAAACATAATTCAAAAGACAATAATATACATAAATGCCCCATAATACAACTCAAGACACTCTCTACACCCGTAGCCTTGGGCTCTCCTCTCACCCTAGGACATTTAACTCAAGTTTCTTGACGTTACGACGCCTAGCTAACTCTACCGAAAAACTGGCCGTAGCTTTTTAAGGGATCTTAGCACCCTAGGTTAATCGGCTCAAAGCTCACAAATGTCACGACAATACTTCCACAACCCCATTGAACGTATCAACTCATATGATAATTCAAGAAGCATAATCAAATAAATATTCAATCTCATATCAAACAAATATTCAATCAGCAATATCTCAACCACACAATTCAATCCAATCAAAATCATGTCACATCACAAACGATCAACATCATCAACAACATAGTTCATCCCTTTGCAACTCAGTGGAGTTAGCAAAGAGGTAATCGGACAAGTGTGGGGGTTTGGGGGCAATTGCCAACCACTTGCAGACAAACCCACTAATATTCTTATATAAAGCTTAAAACAATAAAATCGAAGGGGTACGAGACCCTCACTTCGAACCCTGAGGTTCTCAGACTTCTTTGATATACAAAATAAAATATTAAATCCTGTACATATCTAAAAGTTGCCCTTACCGAAGATCACCAAATCACGTGTCGAAGCACGTCCCGAACTTACGCCGTACGAACTCGGATACTCAAATCCTAACACACGGAACAAACTTAGCACAATCCTACGCACACACTAAAACTAACTTCCTAGGCTCTCAAACCTCAAAACCACTTAGACAACAAAACACTTACTCAAGAATACCGACTTTGAAGTACATGTTTTTAAAGCATCACATACACTTAGAAAAACTAACAACACTTGGAAGAACAAAATTCTAACGACTAAAATCATTTCCTTTCAACTCAAGACTTGAGACAATAACATTTATCAACTTCTTTTCTCAAAATATTAAAGTCAAGGCTCCACTTGGTTTCCTGGGTCTCAAGGAACCCAATTTACCTTAAGTGCTTCATTGCCTAAAAAATCCAAAACAACTCCAATTTTCAATCCAAATCATTTTCGTAATATTTAAAACTTATACAACAATCACAAACAACTAAATAAAATGCTAAGAACACAAAAACTTTGCCTCTCAATCCTTATAGAGCTCACGACCTACTCTCCCTTTTTCCAAAAAAATTTGCAAATTTGCCAACTAATTTAACGACACCATTTCATATGAATTTCCTTTCACAAAACAACAAACCGTTTCACCAAGTAAAGCCTAATCAGGACAATCCCTCTTTTCATGCATCTTCAAGAATCATAGGTTTTCATGAAAACCTCTCAATCCAAGTTTCAAATCCAAATTGACAACAACAACAACACTAGAATTTCCTAAGAAGCATGAATCACTAAACAATTGCATGAATCACATGAAAAATCTCACAACCCCTTTCCACTAGGTGTAGCGCCCTAGGGTTCCAAAATTTGGGGATTTATGTGTTCAACTTTTTCCATCATCATGATCAAGCATACAACAAGACATAAAACAAGAATTAAGCAACAAAATCAATACCACACACACACAAACACCCCCACGGTTTTGGGGCTGAACAAGGGGGCAAATAATTGATTTTCAAACTCACTTGGATGAGGGAATAGGTGGTAGGAAGATGAAGGAGAAACTAGGAGCAAGGAAGCTTGAACAATAGAGGTGATCTCAAGCTTGAAGCTGAAGCATGGATGCCATGGCAATGCTTTTAAGCTTTCTCTCTCAAGAATGAAGAAGATGGAAAATAAAATGAAAGTGAGAATGAGGGGAGGGGGCGTGGGCTACAGCTCCAAATAAAAGGGGGAATTAAAAATTTTAATAAACAAATTTTACTTGGCTGAAAATTAATCAAAGAATAAGCATAAAAAAAATAAACCATCACTTAAGTGACACCTAAATTAAAATTGAGATGCTAATCCCATCAACTATTCTAACCCATCTAATCTCTCATCTCTCATGATTACCCTCTAATTCTAGGGTCCTAAGTGTATTAAAAACATGGTGTCGAGTAACCGCGTTACCGATAAATTCGCGAAAATTAATTTACCGGAAAATTAATTTACCGCGTGAAAATAAATTATCATAAATATTAAAAACCTTTTAAAACACTCAAAAATATTCACAACAAGTTATTTCGATTTTCATCGAAATCGGAGTTCGTTTTAAAATTTTATCTGCGGCAAAACTGCCCGGTGATCCAAATCGCGAAGAAACTTCGTTAGAATATTTTGACGATATTCGAACCATGAATTAAAATAAAATATTAATTCTTAAATTTAATTTCATCTTGATTTAATTCAATCAATTTCTTAGTCAACAAAAATACGCGTTACTGCGTCAAACAGAAAACTTATATAAAGTTTAATTGATGAATTCACCTTAAAAGCAGCATACATCTATGTTGTCTATTAATTTGAATTGACATAATGAATAATAATTATTTATAATAAATTAATTATTCAAAATAAGCCAAAATAGTTCCTCGTACTCTCAGTAAATCATTGAGGTGATCAATCTCTATGACTTATCTTCAAGTATTCAGGATTTTATCGCTAAAATAACTTTTCTTAAAAATTGGGATGTTACACATACCATGGTATTAAATTGCGGTCCACAACCACAATTGCACCCGCAACCATATCGCAACTGCAATTGCAGCTGCAATTTCCCTAATGTAACGGTTTTTAAGGTCTACGCAACCGTAAAACCTTAGGGTATACCAATACATTATCATCGCTAACCTGAACAAACATAGAACTGAGATTCGTATGTTTCCAAAAAAAAAATGAAGTAAGCATTACATCTATATTAGACTTAATTGCATTTTTGGTCCCATAGATATCACGATTGTGCAATTTTGGTCTATCTAGTTTCATTTACGTGAATTGGGTTCTCAAGGTATTGTGATTGCACAATTTTGGTCCCTCAGGTTTTAATTGCGCAAATTTGATCGTCCAGTTATTGTGATTGTGCAAATTTGGACCCTTTTGCTGTTAAACTTCTAATAAAAAATGTTGATGTGTCACATGACATCTGGGTAATATCTGGCACATAATTTGATCTTCGTGACATGTTAGTTGGTTTAAAAGTTAAAAAACCTTAAAGAATTTCCGATTATAAATTGAACAACAATTGAACAGAAGGACCAAAATCGCACAACTGCGTTACTTAGAGGACCCAATTCGCTCAATTAGAACCTTGGAAACTAAAATCGCACAATCACAACACTAGAAGGATCATACTTGTTTAATTATAACTGATGAATCAAAATTGCACAATCATGATACAGACTAAAAGTGCAATTAGCCTTTATATTATTAATTAACTTCTCCTTTTGACGTGACTTAAAGTAATCGGGAAGTAAATATACTGAGTTAGGAGTTGAGCTTGGTCATCATTCGAGGAAGATGAAGTTGAGAGGGATGATGAAGTGTTAAAAATAGCAGGATAAGAATTGTGATCATGTCAAACAGTTTCGGGAACAAGCTCATTATCATACTTCTCTTGAATCCACTCTCCAAACTTTTAAGAAACGATCCATAAAATCATGGTGTTTTATGGATTTCCCGTTGGATCCTTAATCCAACGTTGGCCTTATATGTGAATAATTATGTATTGTGGATTGTCACTTAAGGTTGAGCCAAATTAAGAGTGATCTAATAAGGTTTCAGTAATTTGGGCTTTAATGTTTCTAATAGGGTGTGGGCCTTTAATGTGTAGAGACTAAAAGATAATTTTTATTTTAGTGATGGGCTAAATTAGAAATACCAGAAAGATAACCCTAGAGTTATCCTTATAAATAGGTCATGGTCCCCAGGTCACACATGCCATTTTTTTATTTTTTCTATTCTGACATCCCATTATCAGAAAGAACAGAGAAATAGTGAAAGGGGTCTCTCGGAGAGAGTAAGTGTAGATCTGAAAGGCCAAACCACATGGACTCTACTGAGTAATCAGGCATCATGAGTTCAGGTACGCTTCCGCATATTTTCTAGTGATTAACATGATTGATTCTATGATTGATTCTGGTTTAATAGATGATAATTTTCATCAAAGGGTTTATTATTATTTGGTTCTAACAATTCCTATATACCAACTGAAAGGTATTTTTCTTTTGACGTTTCTTATTGATATGATGTTAGAAGTAACTAGTGGATTAATTGCCTTAAAGTTTATGTCTCCAATTAGCAGTTCCTTAGTGTACTCAACATCTTTTCTCTGTTCTAATTCAGCAAATGGTGCAGAAGTTTCCACTTCCACATATTATACTTCTTCCGGTGTAGTGAAAGGAATGAACTATTGCTTCTAAACAACTTGCATGTTATATCTTCAAAGATTGCTTGATGATCTTTCTAAGTAAGGGCAAGGGATCAATACAAGATGTGATTGGTCCATATTAGGGCTTCTCAACTGGTGTTTCTAATTCAGTAAAAAAAACTAGTGTTTCTAACTTTGCATGTGCATGCTCAGCTGTGGTGAACAATTTCCTTTAGAACAGGCTGAGCAGATTGAGTATCTTTCTCAGTACCAGCTCTGAAATGGTTTCTTCACAGTATTGAATAGCTTCATGTGAACAAACAGAAGTGGATGATGTGGCAGTATCAATAGGTACTTCTAGAATTGCTTCATTCTGAACTAGATTACGTAACCACTCAACGTGTCTAAAAATTTTGGGGCCGAAGCCAATCACACTTATTATTGGGTTTTTGTGCTTCCTTCCTATGTGGAGAAAGGCCCAAATTCATTAGCCCATTGTGTCTCACTTTGTTAAGTGAAGAGGGGTCAGATCAGGGTTGAAGAGAGAGTTGAATTAGTGAGACAATAGCAGCCATAAGGAGAGAAAAGAAGAGAAGAAGCTGTTCCCATTTTTCTCAAACCTATCACCGTAAAATCGTTGCCGGAGATTCATTCACCGTTGGATCAGGCTGGTTTTTGGTCAGAAGGTTCAGGACGTGTCGTTCTTCATTTTCAACGGTTAGATCGGTGAAACGAGGTCTGGCGTGTGAAATATGCTCACATTGCACTGCATTTTTGGGTATTTTTTTCATCTTCTTGTTTCTCATTTATAAGAATTAGTGCTTCATTGTATTGGCTGGTTGTAAGCACAATTTGTGCACTAGTTTGAGACTCTTTTGTACCCTTGTTTGATCATAGTGGAGTTATTTATTTGGTCTAGATGACCCGTTGTTTTTAATCTTGCTTTGAGGGGTTTTTCACGTTAAAATATCGGTGTCTCTTGAGCATTTAATTTTAAATTGTCTGCTATCATATTTTGTTATTATTGCTCCTCACACATTCTTGCAAGTTTTGGGGAAAAATATTTTCGCTGCGTTATTGTTGTGTTATTGTGCCTCCGTTGCCTATTTGGTGTTTTCCCCATCATAGTGGCATCAGAGCGTTCTTGGTTTGGGGCTATTTGACTTGCTTGAATGATGGAGGCAAAGGTAAAAATAATATCTTTGAATGGAACTAATTATCATATGTGGAAGGGAAAGATGAAGGACTTGCTATTTGTCAAGAATATACATCTTCCTGTTTTTGCTACTTAGAAGCCGGCATCGAAGTCTGATGTAGAATGGGCTTTTGAGCATCAACAGGTGTGTGGTTTTATTCGGCAGTTTGTAGAAGATAATGTTTACAATCATATTCCTAATGAGACAGATGCTAAATTTCTATGGAAGAAGATAGAGTCCTTATATGCCTCTAAATCCGGAAATAATAAATTGTTCTTAGTGAAGAGTTTTATAAGCTTGAGGTATAAGGAGGGGACTTCAATTTCAGATCACTTGAATGAATTTCAAGGGCTCGTTGATCAGATGTTAGGGATGGGTATCAAGTTTGATGATCAGCTTTTGAGACTATTGCTATTGTTATCTCTACCTGAGTCTTGGGAGACATTTCGAGTTTCTATTACAGGTTGATCCCCTAATAGTGTTGTTTCTTTGGAAACGGCAAAGGGTAGTGCTCTTAATTAGGAGATGAAAAGGAAGGTACAAGGTACTTCATCTCAGTCTGAGGTGCTTGTCACTGAAAGAAAGGGAAGAAGTCCAAGAAAAGAACCGAAGGGTGGTAGAGAGAAGAGCAGAAGTAAGTTCAAGTCTCGATATAAAAATGTGGAGTGTCATTATTGTCACAAAACAGGGCACATACAAAAGAATTGTTTTCTGTGGAAAAAGAGAGAATAAAGGCAAAAGATAAGCAGAAAGAGAGGGATCATGAGGATGATGACCATGTCAATACTGCTACTAGTGATGATCTTGTTATTCTTCGTAACCATGAGTCAGTTAATCTTGTGTCGGGCGAGAGCATGTGGATAGTTGATAGTGGTGCTACATTGCATGTTGCACTGAGGAAGGAGTTCTTCACATCTTACACTATAGGTGATTTTGGAGTGTTTAAGATGGGTAATGATGGTGTGTCTAAAGTGATTGGTATTGGCAATGTTTTTTTACAGACCAACACAGGAATGCAGTTGTTGCTTAAAGGAGTCAAACATGCTCCAGATGTTCGTTTTAATTTGATCTCTATGCATATGCTTGATGATGGTGGTTATGACAATCACTTTGGTTCTAGAAAGTGGAAACTCACAAAGGTAACTTGGTTGTGACTAGAGGGGAGAAAAATTCTAAACTATATTGGACAAAAGCTTCGGTTGCTAAAGACAATGTGATTGTCGTGGATATAGAGGCATCTTTGTGGCATCGAAGGCTTAGTCATATTAGTGAGGAAGGGTTGAATTGATTGGCCAAAAAGGATGTGCTTTCAGGTTTAAATAGTGAAGACTTGGAGAAGTGTTCTCATTGCATGGTAGGTAAGCTAACCACAGTATCCTTCAAGAAGCATCATCCCTCAAGAAAATTAGAGTTGCTTCAGTTTGTGCATTCTGGTGTTTGTGGCCCATTGAAGGTGAAATCCTTTAGTGGTACACTTTACTTTGTTTCCTTTATTGATGATTGTTCCAGTAAGTTATGAGTCTATGCTTTGAAGACAAAAGACCAAGTGCTGGAGAAGTTCAAATAGTTTCAGGCTTTGGTTGAGAGGCAGTCAGGCAAGAAGTAGTATAGTGGACTTTTTCATGTCTATTGCAAGCAGCAGGATATTGCACATGAAAAGATTCCTCCTAAAATACCTCTGCTGAATTGTTTAGTGGAGAGGATGAACAGAACACTGATTGAGAGAGTGAGGTGTATGCTTTTTGAAGCTAAGTTACCCAAGCATTTCGGGAGTGAAGCACTGTACACAGCGATGCATGCTATTAATCTTAGTCCTATGGTTGCTTTGAACAATGAAGTGCTAGACAAAATTTGGTTGGCAAGAATGTCATGTATGATCATTTGAGAGTCTTTGGTTGTAAGGTTTTTGTGTATGTTCCAAAGGATGAAAGATCCAGGTTGGAAGCGAAGATAAGATAGTGCATCTTCATCGGTTATTGTCAAGATGAATTTAGGTACAGGTTGTATGATCCTGTTGAGAAAAAGCTTGTTAGAAGTCGTGATGTGGATTTCATGGAAGACCAAACCATTGAAGACATTGATAAGGTGGAGAAGACTACACCCATTGAAGACATCAATAAGGTGGAGAAGACTACACCCAAGAAAGATAGTTGTGTGTCTAATATTGATCCAGTTCGGTTGCCTGTTCATAACTTGGATAATTCTGGGGGTAATGTTCAGAATGGTGAACAACATGATTAAATTGATGAGCAGCAACTTGGAGATGAGCTAGAGGTTCCAACTCATGATAATGAAGAGGAACATGAGATGTCACAAGATAAAATTCTTGGTGAAGCTCCAGAATCACCACAAGCCCAACTTCGGAGGTCCAACAGCCAAAGACAACCATCTACAAGGTATTCTATTGATGAGTATGTGACCTTGACTGATGGGGGAGAACATGATTGTTTTGAAGAGGCCATGGAGAATGAAGAAAAACATAAGTGGTTGGATGCAATCCAAGATGAGATGAAATCCTTGCATGATAATCGCACTTATGATCTGCTAAAGTTGCCTAAAGGCAAGAGAGCCTTGGAAAACAGGTGGATTTATAGGGTGAAACATAAGAGTAATTATGCATCTCCGAGGTATGAAGCCAGATTAGTGATGAAGGGCTTCCATCAAAGAAAGGGTGTTGATTTTAATAAGATTTTCTCGCCAATGGTAAAGATGACATCCATTAGAACTATGTTGAGTTTAGCTGCTACTTTTGATTTAGAGGTGGAGCAAATGGATATGAAAAACTGCTTTCCTTTATGGTGATTTGGAGGAAGAGATTTATATGAAGCAACCTGATGGTTTTCAAGTTGAAGGCAAGGAAGACTATGTGTGTAAGCTGAGAAAGAGACTATTTGGCTTGAAGCAGGCTCCAAGGCAGTGGTACAAGAAGTTTGAGTCTGTTATGTGTGAGCAAGGCTATAAGAAGACTACTTCTGACCATTGTGTCTTTGTTAAAAAGTTTTTTGATGATGACCTCATTATCCTGTTATTATATGTTGATGAGCAGCAACTTGGAGATGAGCTAGATGTTCCAACTCATGATAATGAAGAGGAACATGAGATGTCACAAGATAAAAATCTTGGTGATGCTCCAGAGTCACCACAAGCCCAACTTCGGAGGTCCAACAGCCAAAGACAACCATCTACAAGGTATTCTACTGATGAGTATGTGACCTTGACTGATGGGGGAGAACATGATTGTTTTGAAGAGGCCATGGAGAATGAAGAAAAACATAAGTGGTTGGATGCAATCCAAGATGAGATGAAATCCTTGCATGATAATCGCACTTATGATCTGGTAAAGTTGCCTAAAGGCAAGAGAGCCTTGGAAAATGTAACACCCTAATTCAATTATTACTTCGAATCATTGTGTTTAACATCACACGATATCATACTTGCAAATAAATTAAAAACTTGATTTTTCCACAAGTCATAATCCATACAACCTATTGTTCAACTTGGTAAATACAGAAGCTAAGTCTTAAGGTTACAAAAAGTAAGGTTCGCAGACCCATATACCACCAAGGGTCCAAGTTACAAAAAAAGAAACTAGCTAATAAGTGTCTTCATAAAGGATTAATCCTCTTGCACCTGTTTATCTGAAACAACAAAACGGACGGGGTGAGATTTAAGAAAATCCCAGTGAGCCCTTCACGGACCCCCTTACCATCACTTACCTCAATCCACACAATATAAACAAGGCTCAATGTCAAATGCATGACAATAATTAATCATATTCTCAATTCATATCAATGCATTTGAATCATTAATGATTCAAACAAATGCAAACAAAGGTCATAAAATCACAATGAATGTTCCCCTCTTGATCCAGCTCAAGCACACAATGAGTTAAATCCTATAGAGGAAAGGATAAGATCAAGGGAGGCCCTCCTCGGCACAGGTGATAGCTAGTCACTTACGAGAGGGTGCAAATGAATTTACAAACATTCCAAACACAATCAAATCAATCACAAGGCAGTGGTACAAGAAGTTTGAGTCTGTTATGTGTGAGCAAGGCTATAAGAAGACTACTTCTGACCATTGTATCTTTGTTAAAAAGTTTTTTGACGATGACCTCATTATCTTGTTATTATATGTTGATGACATGCTTATTATTGGGAAAAATATTTCCAGGATTAACAGGCTGAAGGAGCAATTGGGCGAGTTATTTGCCATGAAAGACTTGGGAGCTGCTAGACAGATTCTCAATATAAGAATCATGCGTGACAGAAATGAGAAGAAGCTTTGGCTGTCACAAGAACATTACATTGAAAGGGTGCTACAGAGATTCCAGATGGAAAATGTAACACCCCGTTACCAGAGTGCTACTAAACTAGTATTCAGACAAAAGTTTACATGTTTCCGAAATGTGGATTACTATGCTCATAGGGTTTTTGAGAAATGTGGTCCTATTTTTTTTTCCTCCGCAAAACTTCTTTTTAAAACAATGGTCAGAGTATCACAGCGTCTTTTAGAAACATGGCGGTGAATAAATTAAGACACCAAATAAACCACGTTAGCGACATTCATTTATTCCATCAATTCATATGTGACAATACATGTTTGAGAGTATAATAGGTATTTTATTACAACACTGATATGGACTACAAATATTCTATAGCTGGTCGACATGCTATATCCCTTACTAAACTACTAGTAAGTTACCCCAGAAGTTCAAGTAAGAAGCCGGACGGTTATCCTCAGCTACTCTTCTTCGCAGTCCCGAATCCTTCGCTTGCTCCACCATCTGGGTTACATTCATTAATTGAAAGAACCACTGGCAAGGGTCAACTTCTTACAAAAAGATAGGTACAAATACAACAACATATTTGATAACAAAGCATATTACATAGACATTATGGAACTCACATGCTTCGACAAAAATAAATCAACAACCATAACAAACAAGATAACAAAATGCAGAAATTCCTAAAATGCAACTCAAGAAACTCCCTCAAGACACTCTCACAAGACTCAACTCAAGACTCATATTCTCACGACACTTGACAATTTCCGGAAAGTAACGCTGATCCATCTACTGAATGTCAGCCGTAGCCTTGGGCTCTCCGCTCACCCTAGAACATTCAGCTTAGGTTCCTTGATGCTACGACGCCTAGCTAATCTGTCGAAAATCTAGCCGGAGCTGTTTAGGGGATCTAGCGCCCTAGGTTAATCGGATCAAAGCTCAAAAATGTCACGACAGTCGACGACTCGACTAAACTCTCGCACTCTAATGAATAAATCGCCGCATACGATAATTCAGGAAACAATTGAATAATTATTAGACCGCATATCAAATAATATTCACATCAAGCTCAAAACAAAGTAATAGCTCAAAGAAGATAAGCAATTCATCTTAACAATCATAACTCAGCAAACAACGACAGTCAAACAACTCAGTTCATCCCTCTGCAATTCAATGGAGTTAGCAGAGAGGCAAGCAAAAAAGTTTGGGGGGTTGGGGATAGCTACCAACCACTTGCAGACAAGCCCGCTAAATAATCAGTATATCAAAAATCAGTAAAACGAAGGGGTACAAGACCCTCACTTCGAACCCTGAGGTTCTTAGACTTCTTCGCATAAATACTTGAAATTAAATTCCTATCAATATCTAAAGTTGCCCTTACGCTAACATACTATGAAAAGTATTAAATGTGAAGTGCCCTTACCGAACTCCAAGCTGCACGTATCCACGTATTCCTTGATTCCTACACCGCACGATCTCGGATCCTCAAGCTTATTACACAAAGTAGGCTTAGCATAATCTAAAGACTTAGCTCTATATCCTTAGGCTCTTGAAACCTAAGACCCTTTCCTACCCAAAACACTCACACTTAGAAACATAATTTAAAATATTAGTCTTTAATACATTACATACTCATGGAACATATTTTACTAACTAATTTAAAGAGTAAATTTCCAAAACTAGAACCATTTCTTGAAAAAGACTAAAACATAGTACATCATTACTTTTCTTGATAGGTAAAGGTAAGAAACAACCTCTATTAATCACTACTTTTCTCAAATACTCAATCAAGGCTCCACTTGGTTTTCTTGGGTCTCAAAGAACCCCATTTACCTTATGTGCTTCATTGCCTTTCACAATTAAAACAACTTCCAAACAAACCAAATTCTTTTTCTAAAATTTTCCCAATACTTACACATAATTTAATACTACAATAATGGCAATTTATAAGAAGTGAAAGGCACAATCATTTAAGTGATTCACTTGAGAAGTCACAAAGCTCATTATCCCAAAACAATTTGCAACCTTCTAATTACTAAACCACATCGTTCCATATTTCAATTTTTCTACAACACAACAATTAATGCCGAAAACATAATCATTAATCAATCTCAATCATTATAATCAAGTTTGCAAAATAATTTCCTTCCCTCACTTCTCTAGAGCTCTCGGCCACCACATCCTTTTCCCAAACAGAAATTGCTATTCTTCCAATTTAATTTAACAACCCATTTCCTATGCCAAGTTTCACAACCAATAATCAATCTCCACAAAATAAAGCCTTTTCATACCCAACTTAATTCACTCATCTTTCAAGAATAGGTTTTTTTTTAAATAAAAAATTACTCAATCAAAACTCTAGTTCAAAACCAAAAGCTAAAACGACAACAACAACACCCACAAGCTAGAATCACTAATTAATTTCATGGATTCACTAAGGATCACACCCTTCCCTCTTTTCCCCCTTAGGGTTTTAAAGATTTGGGATTATGGTGCTCATATCCATCATTGATCATAATCAAGCATCAAACAAAGCATTAAAACAAAACTAAAGCAAGAAAACACAAAACTACACATATATAAACACACCCACGATTTGGGGCTGCAATGGAAGGAGAATAAATTGATTACAACTCACTTACCAAGGTGTGGAAGAGGAAGTCAAGAATAAGAAGAAGTTGCAAGTGATGGAGGTTGAAGAAGGGAGGTAGTTCACGCCAAGATGGAGAGGGAGGAAGCCATGGAAGCTCCAAGCTTTCTCTCACTAAGAAGAATGAAGATGGAATTAGAATGAGGGTAGAGAGAGGAGAGGTCACGGCCTGCACAAAAAAATTAGGGAGAGAAAAATAAGAATGAAGATGGTTAAGAAGGATGGGGGTGCTCGGCTGGAATTGAGGCAAAGGAAGGAAGGAAAGCTCTCTCAATCATAAGAGGAAGAAGCAAAATAAGGGTGAGAAATTGGGTGTTTGGGTCGCGGTTCTGCAGCTCCAAGAGGGGGATTAAAATTTTATTTCCAAGCATTAAACAAGTGTAAGTCAATACATGACTTGGAGACCACTAAAAGAAATTATAAAAGAAGGTAAATGAATGCCTACAAAGAAAAGGGGAGGGTCACGCTGCCGCTCACACAAGGAGGAAGGATTATTAAAAATTTTCTAAGTGTAAAACATGTGGTTAAAAATCAATTAAAAGTAAGCATCAAAGTAAACCACCACTTAGGTGACACCTAAACTAAAAGTGAGATGCTAATCCCATCAACTAGTCTAAACCATCTAATCTCACATCTCTCATAATTACCCTCTATTCCTAGAGTCTAAAACGTGCCAAAAACACGGCGTCGAATAACTGCATTACCGATTAATTCTTTTGCCGGTTAAATCGCAAAAAATAATTTACCGAGAAATTAATTCATCGCGTGATAAAATATTATCATAAATATTGAAAACAATTTAAAACACTAAAAAATAATCACAACGAGTTACGATTCGATTTTCATCAAAATCGGAGTTCGTTTAAAATTTTAATGCCGATAAAATCTACCCAGCGATTCGAAACGCAACGAAACTTCGTTAGAGTTTTACGACGATTTTCGAACCATGAATTAATATTAAATGTTAATTCTAAAATTTAATTTCATCTTAATTTAATTCAATCAATTTCTTAGTCAACAAAAATACGCATTACCGCGTAATGTAGAAAACTTATAATAAGTATAATTGATGAATTCTCTTTAAAAGCAGCATACGTCTACGGTGTCAATTAAATCGAATTGACATCATGAATAATAATTATTTATAATAAATAAATTATTCAAAATAACTCAAAATAATTTCTCATACTCTCAGTAAACCATTGAGATGATCAATCTCTATGACTTATTTTTCGAGTATGCATGATTTTATCGCTAAAATCATTTTTCTTAAAAATTGGGATGTTACAGAAAATGCTAAGGCAGTAAACACTCCTCATGCTACTCATTTTAAGCCGAGTGCCAAACAAAGTCCTTTTAACGAAGTCGAAAAATATGATATGGAATGAGTTCCTTATGCATCTGTTGTGGGGAGTTTAATGTATACAGTGGTGTGTACAAGGCCAAATATTGCGCATATCGTTGGTATAATCAGTAGATTTTTGTCAAATCCAGACAGAGAGCATTGAAATGCTGTGAAATGGATTTTAAGATATCTTCGTGGTACAATTGGTATGAGACTTTGCTTTGCGGGTGATAAGCCTATTTTGGTGGGATACTCAGACTCAAATATGGCTGGAGATATCGATTCCAGGAAGTCCACTTCGGGCTATATGATTAAATTTGTAGGGGGAGTTGTGGCTTGGTAGTCTAGGTTGCAGCGGTGTGTAGTATTGTCTACTACAAAGGCAGAGTTCATTGCTATTACCAAAGCATGCAAGGAGTTGCTATGGGTGAAGAAATTCCTCCAGGAGCTTGGTTTTGTTCAGAACAAATATGTATTATTTGTCAATAGTCAAAGCACTATTCATCTTGGTAAGAATCAAACTTTTCATTCTAGGTCTAAGCATATTGATGTGAGTTAGATACATGATACTTTGGATGCTAAGTTGTTGGAGTTGGCTAAAGTTCACATTGATAATAATGATATCGATATGATGACTAAAACATTACTAATAGGGAAATTTGAAAATAGTTGTGATATCGCACTACAACAAAAATTACATGTAGCGATAATTATTTAGCAACTACTAGCTGATTATCGTTAATTTAACTTTTGAATTGAGTATTAGCAGGAAATAATTCCGATCACCCACCAATGCTTTCTCCAATATCGCTTCCCACCGCATTTTATTTGGCTTTTCCACCATATCTCTTTGAATCTCGCTCCATTTTCTTAAATCCTTCACATTCCACCTCATTCATCTCAAACCCTAAAATCGACCTCTAGAATCTCACAGCAGAAACACTCCACTCATCAGGATCATTTCCAATTTTCATATGAACTGTTGATTTCTTTTCTCAAGATTCTTCAACTCCTCTTTCGATAGATTTATTTTCAGGTAATTCTTCAATTTAGTTATAGTTCTTTTGTTTGGGTTTCAATTTGTTAATTTCGTCATATATTTGTTCTGAAATCAGAAGTGCAGAACCAAAGAATTGTAATCCTAATCACTAAGCAGAACCCTAATATTTAGATGCTTCCACGATTTCGTTCATTCGTTCACAACTCTCAAATCATGCGTGCCCTCGCGATTTTGTTCACGCACCTTAAACAATCTTTGATTTCTTGTGATTATTTTGTTTTGCGTCCTAGACTGCAAGCTTGATCCCATCAACACCATTTTGTTCAACTCAAAGTCCGCAAGCTTCATCCCATCAACATCATTTCATATGTACATATATTTCTCTCATTAGAGACAGACACGTGTTTGTGATCGTTCACAGGTTACTTGTTTGGATTGTGCTTCAGATATTCTCTGGTAGAATATTGCTCTGTTTTGTATTTAACTTGTTACAGAAAGCAATCATTTCATTTTAATTTACAAAATTGTTTCTCTGGTAGAATGTTGGGGATCTAAGTATTATCTGAGAGTAGCATTTGGAAGTTCTCTGATATCATTATCCGTTTGCTTATCCCTGTCACTGTTTGGAAGCTTATATATGAAGTACACTTTTTATAGGTTTTCAGATTTTATATATGAAGTTTAACATTTTTTAACCTTACATTCAATTCAAGGACTACAAAGGTTTTGCATTACTTAACCTTAATAACCTTTTTCTTCTAGTGTGAATTTTTATCTTAAGCATTACTTATTTATTTTCGACTCATGAAAATACAGTTGTTACAGTTTTAGTTTCATAATCTTACTATTTTTCATCTTTCTTCATACAGATCACATATTTCTTGCTTGTGTCTGTTCTAGCAGCATAAGATGTGGTAATTAAGACATGATAAGAGATATTAGTTGCCGTGCATTTCAGCATAATAATACTTTTATTTAGGAAATCACTCGTACTTCTATTATGTGGATCTGTTTTGGTAACTTCAAAGGTTGTGTGAGCCATATTTACCGTACAAGTGTGCTTCAGAGGCTGCATGAGCCATAAATGTCGTCTTGGGTGGAAATGGCATACATGTTGGTGCTAATGTTGGAATCAAGTGGATTCAGAAACAATGACTCTTAGTTGTTTTGATGATAACAAATAATGAAAAGAACAATTTATCCTCTGATGTGTTTGTTAGTGTGCAAAAATTAGTGAGTAAGTGTTAACTGAGAAATTTGGTTTGTAGTATGTTTCTACCAAATTCGTCAAAGTAACAAATAATTAGTTTCAAACGATTACGAGATTGACGAGTTATGTGGTAATCTCGTTTTGAAAACAACAGTTTTAGTGAAATAATGGTCAAAAGTTCGACCAGATATCAGTTTTCAATTTTCTTGGCTACTAAGTCATTAATCATTGAGGTTTTTTGCCAGTTTGTACTTAATAATCTCGATCAACAAGTTAATTGTTGTCGAAATGACATTGAAAGTGTAAATAGACAAGATTGGCCGTTAGCAGCCAATGACTTGATTGACAAGTAACTTAAACAGAAAATAAAGTCAAAGTAAACAATACAGTGTTTGAACATGCATTCACAGAGTAAGACATACAATTTGAAATTGACATAAGAACGTAAATGAAGCACTTAAATGACTAGAAATCAAGGGAAAAGCTTTTAAGAAATAGGAAAATAAATGAAAGCATTTAAATGAACATGAATTAAATAAAGTTTATAAATGACTTTGAAAACAAAATTGACAGAAGGAGAAATTGCCAAAATACAAAAAAAAAAAAACTTAAGTAACAAAATGAAACTTAAATGACTGTGTAGTAATAGACATTAAATAAAATATTGAAATTGAAATAGAAACAAGCTAAATGCAGTACACAAATTGAAACTCTACAAGAAATAAATACAGAAAGTATGAAAGAATAATAGTTCAAAAAGGTTTGAAAAATGCAGTAAAGTTCGAAGTAAAATGCATAAACAAAAGATAAATTTGCAGATAAATTAGATTAAGAACAAGGCGATAACTAGAAATGTAATTGAATTGAATTGCAAATTGCTGAAAGTAAGGGGTGGAAGGCATACAGTGATCGTTTTCCTTTAATCTGCTGCGCCGTCGAGATGTTAGGAATTTAGATCATGTATCCAACCTGAGTTACATCGTAAGAACTACTATTTATAGACAAAAATGTAAAAAACTACCTATCTTCCAACCTGACACGTGTACAGACACATGGTCGGTAGTTGATTTCACTAAAACTACTCAATCTCGACGGTAGCACTTTCTGTCAAGTTTGTTCATGTATTGCCTAAAGCCTAAGTCTAATTTGACCATGCTCATATTGACATCTTCGACGCTTCATGCACTCCGTCGAACAACCGCCACATCACTTGGTCTTTTAAACTTAGCCAATTTTTATCACTTATTCTGGCTCCTTGTGCCTTCACTTGTCGAATATTTGAAGTTCCGTCGAGAAACCCAACCCAAATTTGAAATTTGGCACCTTACAGATGCCCCCCAAATTCTGAGTTTTCGACACCACATGTGAAGAGAACCAGAATTTTGTTTTTTCTACGCGCGACGGTTACCTTTCTGCATTGTCCCATCACAAGGCTGCATTTCCCACTTCCCTAAATAATAGGGCCATCATTGCATATGAAGTAGGCAGTTACAATCCCGTGCGCACGTTTGCACCATAAGCTAGGTTATAAATAACCATCAATGCCCAAGTGAAAACACTTTCGTCTCTTCTGCATATCTGAGAAAGCTTCACAAACCTTTAATGGCGTCTTCTTCCAATCCAGCTCAAAGTTCTAAAGCATCTCTAAGGAAGACGTGGTGCAATCCGAATGTCGACGCGTCGATCCCATGGCAGAAATCTAAGGTAATCATACCTTACATGCATGATCCCTCTTTCCTTTTAGATTCTCCTGCTGCTTATTTAGGACCAATTATGACCCTCTCTAGTTTTCCTGAAGATTTTAAGGACTATTTCCCAAACAAAGATGGTCAAACTGACATTCTCGCTTCTTTCCCTAACTTGCATATTCATTATTTCTCTAAAAGCAATAGGCTTTTCAGAACTCCACCACTTAGCATAAGTGGATATTCTGCTTGGCTTGCTAGGGTTGAAGCCAAAAAAGCTGATACTTGGAAGAAACAAGGCATTTACAATTTAACAAATTGTCCGAGTACACATTCAAGTTGGACCCTTCTATGTTAGGAGCTACTATTTTCTTCTGGAACCCTACTACCAACAACTTTCATTTCTCTTGTGGGATGATGGGTACAACTCTTTTTGATGTTGCTACTCTTACTGGCCTCCCACCGGATGGCCATATGATTCACCATTTGTGTTCTCCAGAAAACATCATTGATGTTTTTACTTATCAACCTCTTGCTTTTTCAAAGTATATTTCTAGCCAAATGCAGAGTACATCAGAGGTTTCTGATGAAGAACATGTAGCCTTCCTGTTCCATTGGCTATGTGCTTTTGTCATTTGCAACAAAAATGTCCAAATGTCGAAGTCATTGCTTGACTTGGCAAACCTTTTACATGAAGGCAAAAGGTGGGCTCTTGGCTATTTTTTGTTATCTAACCTTTATTCCAGCATGTCAGGCCTGTATAACATGGTAAAAGGTGGGGGAAAAAGTTGGAGTTGGTGGCCCATTATGGCTTTTACAACTGTGGTTGAATGCCACACTTCCTGGTCACACTGTCAACAAAGCTCCGTCGAACCTTCAAATCGACACTTATGGCACCTTGGCCATGCACTGTGCCCCCAAACCATTTGACAACGAATTCAAAAATTTCAAGTATTACTTCAAACTTTTCCATTCTCTCTCTGCTGGACTCCAGGCATCCGTTTCCAACCCTTTGTTGGTAGGAAACATGGACCTGATTGGTTCACCAATCCTTTTGATCCAAATAACCAAATATGCAAAAACATTTGGACCCACTTCTTGGCTCGCCAAGTCTTTCCTGCAGGATTACCCATTCGACGGATAATTCTGCCTTTGTTTGTCTACCCAATGCTTCTGCCAATAACATTGGTTTCCTGCAATCCATCCCTGGCCCATTCCCTCTCGAGAAAAAAAATATTCTTTTGAATGCCATTAATCTCAAAGAGGCAACCATCGACGGCATAAAGAACAAGAATAACACTCGCAAGTCTGCCGTCAATCTTGTCCATTTCACCACCTCTTTGGGTGTATCTCAAGACTTCGTAGCTTGGTGGGATGAATACTACAGAAAATTTCACCCATCCTTTGAAGAATGTGTAACAAAGTTCATTGACCCCACAATGCAAGAACAGGACCCCTCGACAAAGACCAAATGTGAGCACTTGAAGGATATTCGCAGCTTTGAAAAGTTTTACAAGGTGAAATGGGATCCTAGGTATCCTTTTTATATTGTTCGATAGGTAGATGAAATGATCGCCAAATCAAAAGAAAAGTACGAGAACAATTGGGGTATTAAGGCTTTAAAACTTCAGGAAGCCACGGGACAAACACTTGTGATACCCTATTGTCCCGAACCAGTGCCTTTGCCTTGTGCAACTTTTGGTTTGGCTGATCTATTTCCAGGTAAACCAACGAGAACTGGTAACTTCCTTGCTATAGAAAGATTTCAATATCATTCTAATATAGACAAGTATGAAAACAAAGAAGTTACTTTCACTGGTCGGTTTTCCTTACCTTTTGAACAATATGACGAGGTTGTCAAGATCATTTCCCAATTTCCCCAAGGTATCTAATTCAATTAACTCTTTCCTGGAAGTCTACTTGCTTTGTACTTATATTTTCGTTTTACTTTAGCTTTAGCTCTGAAAGAACCCCTAAAGTATAAGTAAACAAGTGGCAAAGCCCAAGAAGCTGATGATGAAGAAGAAGATGATGAGGATAGTGAATCCCCTCTTCAATCCACAACACCCAAAAAGAAGGCTGCCAATACTTCTTCCAAGAAAGCGGATACTGGAAAGAAACCAGTTGTGTCGAAGAGAAAACCTGCAAAAACAAAGCGCTCGACCGGTTCTTCTCAATAAGAAACAACCAAAAGGAAAGTAAAGGCAGCCACACTTGAAGCTCAACCCAAAAGACGCAAAATGTTCCTGCCTGACACTCCCTCTCGCTCGACATCTCAAACGGTTCTCTCTTTTCTTCTTCTTGCTTATATAATGTTTCTATCTTTGACTTCCTTTTGATATATGACCCATCAACCACTAACTCCAAAAGTTTTCATTTTCATTTTCCTAGGAATCTCTTGTAGAGAAATCTGCTTCTGAAAACTCTGAAGACACTCTCACAGCGGAATTTGTAGTGGTAAGTTAATTGCACCATTCACCAGTACTTTAACTAATGGTCACATTGCATTATGCAAACTGTTGTTGTTTATTTATCATATTTTTTCAGGAACCCAAAGCCAAATCCTCAAAGAAAAGTGCTTCTGAAGAATGTTCTTAAAAGGTTTCTCCCTCTGTCGAAAAGGTTGGCTCGTCAAGCACTGACAAGGTATGCCTCATTACATGACACTTACATACATTCTCTTACCATACACATCACCTCATCAAGCACACTCAACAGGGCTCTCTTGAACGGCCATACGTGGATACTTCCATACCTCTTCAAATGATTTTTTTCCACCCATTGATCGTCCAACCATTGAGGTATGAAACTCTTTGAACACTTTGTTGATGCTAGAACAACAAATTGTAACTAATTCTGGTTTTCCCTTCCATTAGGAGGTTCCAGAAACTCAACTTGAACCACGTGTCGAGGAACCTACTGCTATGGATATCGACGTGGCTCAACCCACTTTCTCGACGAAAAATCCAAATTTGGCATCTCCTCAGCAAGATGATCCCACGTCCATTGTGGAAACCACTTCTGCACCCCAAGCCACTGAGAAGGTATCTCCTGTAGTGGTTATAGCAGATAGTGTTGACATGGATCTTCTCTTTGATAATCTGACCAATCCATCTGCTCAGCCTACCTCATCGACTAACCCTGTGCCGCAAGGCACCAACATTGAAAAGGGTAATGCCGAAGTGGATGAGTGGATTGACTTACTTTCAGGATCTAGCAACAAGACTTCCCCTATGTCTGCACGTTCCTCCACTCTCCCTGGGGACACTTCTACTGAAAAACTTGATGGATTAGTTGAAGAACTGAGAGGTTTTTTCAAGTATTCATTTGATGACCTCTATCTCAACCAAGAAATCAGAAGCAATTTAATGCGTACCATCAAAGAGATTCATGCACTTCGCAAAAAGTTGCCTCCAATTTGACGAGGTTATTTCAGTGCCATTCATGAATTCATTGAAGACTTGACTCCTAAGCTACCTGAACTTGACAACAGCATTCTGCCCTATCATCAAGCCCTCAAGGCAAAGCACGAACTTCGTGATAAGCTGGTGTCACTTCGACAAGACAAGGCTGCATTGGTCGAACAAGGCGCTCCCCATCAAGCCAAAATACCTGAGTTGTAAAGAACTGTTGCTCGTTTGGAGTCAGAATTGGCCACTGCCAGGGCACAATTGCTTGAGGCCACTTCAGCATCCTTTTCAAAAGAAATCACAGCACTTGATCAATAAATGTCTGCTAGTGCTGTCGAGGCAAAAGTTATCCTGTCTAAAGTTGAAGACCTTGAAGTTAGCTTTACAAATGCTGAAGCCACAAAGCTTGAATTTGCAGCAACTTGGAAGGAAATCAAGAAGACACCTCTTTAGTTTCTTTTCAGTTCTTTTCATTTGTATTAAATTTTCTACGTCGAACACATTTGTTCGACTGCATCTTGTACTTTACTGAAACAACTGAACTCGATTTGACATGTTTACCATCAATCGTTTCACCGTCTAACTAGCACTTTTCTTTACCAATTTAATTTTCAGTTTCAGGCCATAAATTGTAATTAAATCCCTTGACCAGTCAATTTGAATGGTGAAACTTAAAAATCGACGTAGGTTTGCGCTATAAATAGGGACTTGCCGTCTTGATCATCCTCACCACACCAGAACATTAGTTCCCCTTCATGCACAAATACTCTCAAAACTCTTCTAGTTTTCTCTTCAGAATCTCTGGGAAACCTTTGTTTCTTTTATAAATCCCAAGCCCGTATCCACTGCCTTTTGCCTTTTAGCCAACCAATTTCAAAGTGACAAACTACAATGGAAGTCACTTTCAACCATTCCAACCCTTTACTCCCTGGTTCTCATTGTTCCATTTGGGATCCAGGGGACTTCGACTTTTGGAGTTTCTCTAAAGGTTTTTGTCTCAACGGTGAAAAAACCACTAGGTTTTGGTAATTTGCTTATCATCAACAATGAGTTTTGGTAAGTTGTCTAATGTGGCATACCAAACTCATTGAACTGTGTGAGAATTTCTTTCAATAGTTTTGCGCTCCTTCTCACCTCATGTTGGAAATTTATCATGGAGGATTCGCAAAATTACTGGAAAAGTTTTGCACGGTCGAGGCCTATTGTGAAGCTCATTATGGCACCGATGACTGCTTCTCTTTGGACCACAGCTTTCCCTTTTCTCACACAGAGTTCGACATTCCTCCTCAACGCGTCCTTCAAATTCAAATCCCTGTCGATTTGGATATCACTCCTTTGAAGCGGCTCTTGCAGACTTAATTGTCTTGACGAATAATCTGCTCTTGCCCCCCATGCTTCCTAAACTCTTCCTTAGCATGAGTTAACTTTGAACATGGCAAAGCTTCTATAACTGGACTTATTTTGTAATAGCCTAGATTTAAGAACTTTTCCTTGTTTGTATTTTCAAGCTACAAGTCTATTCGACAATGTATTTGTATATTGCCAAATGGCCTAAGAATAAAGAAATCCAGTTTAATGCTTCAAAATTGAATTTTTACCTCACACATTGTTGGTCTATATGACTTCAAGTACTTGCCAATAACAGACTTAATTCTAAAACTAGAATTAACTTCGACAAGTAAATAGGCATTTCCTGAGAATACTTTAGTAACTTTAAATGATCCTTCCATTTTGGAGACCATTTTCCAAATTCTCGACACTTCTTATCCATTGGCAAAATGACTTTCCAAACTAAGTCATCGACCTTGAAACGTTTATACATAACCCGACTATCATAGAATTTAGTTATTCTTTCTTTTTGTCGAATCAAGTTTTCCAAAGCAACAACCCTCGTATCATGGATTTCATTTAACTCGTCAAACATTAAGTCCCAATATTGATCTACTGGTAACGCATTTTGTTTTTGAATCCTTAATGAACCAAGATTTATCTCAACAGGCAAAACAGCATCATGTCCATATACTAATTTATAAGGAGTTGTACCTGTCGATTCCTTAGGAGAGTTTCTACATGCCCAAAGAACTTGTTCCAAAGTTGAGTGCCAACTCTTTGGATATCTGCCAATATTTTTTTGATCAAACCAATGATAATTTTATTCATGGCTTCGACCTAAGCATTTGCTTGAGCATAATACAGTGTCGAAGTCACCATCTTGATTTTTCTTGACTCAGTATACTCGATAACCTTCTTCCCAACAAACACAGATCCTTGGTCTGTTGTGATCGTTTGTGGTATACCAAATCGACAAACAATGTGATTTTCAATAAAATTCACAATGTCTTGTTGCGTTACTTCTTTCAAGGCTACTGCTTCTACCCATTTGGTAAAATAGTCCACCCCTACTAAAATATACTTGTGACCCTTAGAGGAAGTAGGATAAATCTGACCTATCAGGTCCAATGCCCAACCTCTAAAAGGCCAAGGTTTAACGATGGAATGCAACTCACTAGCAGGTACATTTTGTATGTGGCCATGTTTTTGGCATTCTTCACAGGATTTTGCAAACATGATACAATCCCTAACCAAAGTAGGCCAATATACTCTTTGTCTTCTTAGTACCCATTTCATCTTCTCACCTGCCTGATGAGCACCACAAATTCCTTCATGAACCTCTGCCAATGCCAAATAGGCATCCTCTTCACTTAGACAAGTCTCCAAATTACCATCGACAGACTTTCTATACAAAGCCCCTGCAAGTACAACAAACTTAGTTGCTTTGTACTTGATTTTTCTGTCAACATCCGCACTTTGATTTTCCAAATACTCAATAATTGGCTTACGCCAATCAGGTGCGTTTGAAGCATTGGAGACAAAAATATCTCTTTCATCCAAATGATACAGTAACTCACAAATTTCTATAAGTTCTGCTAACACCTTTGAAGAAAGCTTATACCCTGAAGCCAATTGGGCTAATTCATTAGTCTCTTGATTTAGCTATCTTGGAATATGCTCCAATTCGACACTATCGAACTGTTTCATCAATTTGCTAACCACTTGACAGTATTTGACAAGATTGTGGCTTACGCATTTATATGTTTGGGTTAATTGCCTTATAACCAATTGTGAATCCCCAAAAACTTTGACAGTGCGAGCTCGCATCTCTATCAAAATTTCCAAACCCATAATCAAGGCTTCATATTCAGCCTCGTTATTAGAACAAGCATATTTTAACTCAAACATTAGTTTAGTTGGCACCCCTAAAGGTGAGATTATCAAAATGCCAACACCATTTCTATGTCTTGAGCCATCAAAATACAAATTGCCAGGGCTTCAAATCAACTAGCCCTGTCGGTTCTTTTATTTCTAAACATGGGTAGTCTGTTAGAAAGTCAGCAATTGCTTAACCTTTAATAGCTTTCAGTGGTACATACTGCAAAGAAAACTCAGACAATGCAAGTGTCCATTTTCCAATTCGACCATTCAGAATTGGCTGGGACAACATGTACTTAATTACATTTGTCTTTGACATCACTAAGACATTACAAGGCATCAAGTAATACTTGAGTTTTGTATAAGAAAAATATAAAGCAAGACACAACTTTTCTATAGCACTATATCTTGTTTCTGCATCATTCAACACTCGACTGAGGTAGTAAACAGCTCTTTCGACGTTGTTATCATCTTCCTGAGCCAGTAGACAACCTATAGTTTCTTCTGATGCAGGAATGTACAACTTCACTGGTCGATGTGGCTCTGCAGGTATCATGACCGGTGGACTTGTCAAATATTGCTTAATTTGGTCAAAAGCTTCCTGATGCTGTTGAGTCCAAACAAAAGCTTCCTCTGCCTTGAGCTTCACCAAAGGAGCAAACACTCTTGTTCTTCCTGAGAGATTTGATATGAACCTTCTGAGAAAATTCACTTTCCCCAAGAAAGATTGAAGTTCCTTCTTATTAGTAGGTGGTTTTGCTTCCAACACAGCTTTGGCCTTATTCTTGTCGACTTCAATGCCTTTCTCATGCACCAGAAAGCCCAAGAACTTGGCAGCAGAAACCCCAAAACCACACTTCTCAGGGTTCATCTTCAAACTATGCTTTCTCATTTCTTGAAAAGCTCGTCTAAGATGACTCAAATGCTCCTCCTGTCTCTTTGACTTGACAATAAGGTCATCAATGTAAACTTCCACAAACTTGCCTATCATTTCATGAAAAATAGTGTTCATTGCCCTTTGGTATGTTGCACCAGCATTCTACAAACCAAAAGGCATCACTATCCATTCATAAGTTCCAATTGAACCTGGGCACCTAAAAGCAGTCTTAGGCACATCCTCTTCAGCAATGAAGATCTGGTTATAACCAGCATGTCCATCCATGAAACTTAGAAGCTCATGACCAGACGCTGCATCCACTATGGGCATAGGGTATTCATCTTTAGGAGTTGTAGCGTTAAGATTCCTAAAATCGACACACACCCTCGTCTTGCCATTCTTCTTTATGACAGGCACCACATTAGACAACCATTCAACATACCTAGTTGTACGAATAAACTTAGCCTTCAACAAGCGTTCAACTTCCTCCTTGATTTTCAGCACAACTTTAGGAGCAAACCTTCTATTAGCTTGTTTGACAGGCTTACAATCAGGTTTCAGGGGCAATCTATGCTCCACAAGATATCTACTCAGACCTGGAATTTCATGGTAATCCTAAGCAAAACAGTCTTTATACACAGAAATCAACTCCACAACCTGCCTCTTGAACTGGTCTGAAAACAAAGCATTCACAGAAATCAACTCCTCCAAAGGATCTTCTAACTTAAACCCACTTTTATCCTCAAGCCCCTTTTTCAAATCCTAAAGGGCCATCGTCGAATATGCAATCAGTCAACACACTTTCTTCTGAGTTTGGCTATCAGTCGGCCTCACAGGCCGACAACTGTGTCTGATGACATTCAAGACTCATCTTTGTCGATTGGCTGATTTTCGTCGGCCTCATCCAGCAACTTAACCCCAAATTACTCCATCAGGCAAACATTCAAAGCCTCTTTGTCAATAACACCACCCTGCACAGATATGGGCTTTACCTTTGGGTCATAAACTTTGAAATCTACATGCATTTGCTGCATATAGCAGAGGCTATCATCAGCTTCAATAATCTCTATGTCATCATGAGCATTCCAAAATATAAGTTTTTGATGTATTGTCAAAGGTACCGCTCCAACAGCATGAATCCAGTCTCTACCCAATAAAATGTTATAACTAGACCTCGAAGGAATAACCACGAACAAGGTAGACCTCTTTACTGATCCCACTTGCACATCCAGCATTGCCACACCATCTGTTGGTGCAGATGTTCCTCCAAAATCAGTAACCACAATGTTAGTTGGGAGAAGATTTGTTTCATCTTTTCCCAGCTTTTTGAACATGGCTGTTGGGATCAAATTTACAGATGCCCCTCCATCAACCAACACCCTGTTGACAGACTTACCTTCAATCATTGCCTTAATATGCAATGGTCGAAGATGATTTCTTTCTTCGTTAGTTGGCTTATCTAACCGAACTAAGTTATCAAAGATAGTCACCATGTCTTGCTCGACGAAGTGCCAACCAATAAGAAAACCATCAAATTCCTCTTCATCAGGAACTTCAATCACAAACCATCAAATTCCTCTTCATCAGCATATGCAGGTTGGTTATGTGAATAGGAATGTGAAGCCTGTTACAGTAAACCAGATGCTTGTTTCAGTGAACCAGATGCGAAGGCCTGTTGTGAATATGAAGCAGATGAAGTTTCATATGAAGCTCAATATGAGTTTGTGATTGAAGCTCCTGATGAAGATGAATTTGATGGTTTTCTTATTGGTTGGCACTTCGTCGAGCAAGACATGGTGACTATCTTTGATTATTCTTTGCTTTCTGAGCAGCTTTCTCGTCGAAGTACCTGTCACAATGTGGGCACAACTTCAACTGTCGTCTTTTGTTCTTTCTCCTCAGAAAGTCTTCGACAGTTTCATGAGGCCTTGGGTAAATGTCAAATGGGTCTTCCACATTCACCACATACTTCTGCTTGGTGCTGATATTCACCATGTTGTAGCTTCTTGCATTACGGCCTTCGACATTGGATATGCCTTGGCCAAATGGATCGGTATCCACCTTCATGCTAGGCTTTTGCTTGTCAACAAACTTGAGCTTACCTTCTTTAAGAGCTTTATGTATCAAATCCCTGAAACGAAAACATTCATTAGTAGGATGGCCTAAAGCCCCATGGTATTTATAATAATTTTGTCCATTGGGGTCCTCAGGACCTTTTATCTTATGATCATCTAATAACTTAAGCTGCTTATCTTCCAATAGAATATCAAATATTTTATCAGCTTTAGTTATATCAAATGTGTATGTTTTCGTGTTTGCA
Organism: Calophaca sinica; assembly: GCA_037113605.1. Classification (NCBI taxonomy): domain Eukaryota; kingdom Viridiplantae; phylum Streptophyta; class Magnoliopsida; order Fabales; family Fabaceae; genus Calophaca; species Calophaca sinica. Next base: position 63,014,732 of record CM073733.1, read on the forward strand.
TAGCTCATCTTTTCTCTTCCCTTGGAAGGTACTAGGGCTTGACAAGCATAAGGTGGACCTTCTTTTAACTCAGCAAGGTTTATCTGTTGCTCAGTAGTTGCCTCATCCTCACTGTCTGTTTGATCTTGTTCCACACAATTAATTTTCTCACGTCTAACAAATTTCTTATTGTTCTTTTGATTCTTTTCAGACCTGAGTTGTTCAATCTGTCGAACCTTTTCCCCTAACTGGGCAAGATCAACAATGTGTTGGTTTACCAGTTTCTTTCTAATATGGTAATCCAACCCACTAGCGGCCATTTTAACAATTTCTGCTTCAGGAACAGGTGTAAAACACCTACTCTTCATTTGCTTGAACCTAGAGATGTAATCATCTATAGAATCATTATATATACGCTTGACGTTGAATAAATCAGTCAAGTTAACCCTTAAATCGCCCTTGAAGAATTGATCATGAAACAATCCTTCTAGTTAAGCCCAAGAATGGACTGAATTAGCCCTTAACGTCGAGAACCAAGAAAATGCATTCTTTGTCAATGAACTTGGAAAGAACCTCATTTTCAAGCCTTCCATAGTGGCTAATTCCCCCATTTCTATTGAGTATCTGACAACATGTTCGACAGTTGATTCTCCACTATCACCAGAAAACTTGGACAATTTAGGGACCTTCATCCCTCTTGGCACTTCAGCTTGTTGTACCCATTTAGGAAACGCAGATATAAAATATGGTCTATTTGCTTGACCAATATTGAAGCCAAGCCTGTTAAGCATCTGCTCGACAGCTTGATTAACGTTTTGCTCTATCTGGTTTCCCATGATATTGTGCCTGAGGTTGGCTAAACCTTGATGCATTAGAGGCCCTTGATCTTGATTCCTTTGCAGGATTTGTATTTGACCATAAGCCAAATTGTTCAAATTTTGACCAAGGTTCTGGTTTGGCTGAACTACTTCATTTTGCACCATGTTGCGGTTATTCACATCTTGTGGATTGCCCCCCAAGCCTTGACCTTGGTGCATAGCTCCCAGGCCTTGGTGAACATTGTCGTTCACCGGTGCTGCCAAACCCAATGCTTGATTCTGTCTTTCCATTTGTAAAGCCAAAGCATTGCATGCTTGGTTAGTAGTCTGCATAAGAGGCGTAATAACTGCACTCATTTGTTGAGTGAACATATTCACCATCTCATGGTTACTATCATCCATCTGCTGTCGAATGCTGGCCAATGAAGTCGGGGTTAGTCCTCCATTGTTCTGAGGCATTTGCCTTACATATCCCCTATACCTGACCCTTGTCGATTGGTTATGGTAGTAGTCATACCTACCATTCGTTGAGTATTGGAGGAATTTCCAAAAGGTACAAAAGGCTGGTTAGCATATTGGTTGAACATATTCGAACCAATAGCAGGAACTGTCGGGTTTTTCAGATAACCATACGACATTCCAAATGGAGGTTGTGTTACACGCGGTGTTGGCCTAACACTTGAATTTCTAGCACTTCCAGGCGATGCTTGAACTTCTGAAGCACTTTGAACCACTGGGTGTTCAAATACTACAGCGCTTGGAATAGCTTTCCCTTGTGTGTTAGCCATTGTCATCCCAGTACTCGCTCCAATGACAGTAGTACTCATCCTTGGGATATTAACTACCTTTGCGTTCGTACTGGTGGGTGGTCGAAGCATTAGTATTGCTTTTCGACACATTCGCATTAGTAACACTTGGTATCGTGGCACTATTATTTGCGCTGCCACTCATATTTCTTTGTCTTGACACGTTAGAAGCAGTAACTTTTCCACTTCTTAGATGCATAAAACCATCGTTTAAAACGAGTTATTCTAAACTCGTCCCACCGGGCATGCCAATTTATTAACTGGGAAATTTGGTTTGTAGTGTGTTTCTACCAAATTCGTCAAAGTAACAAATAATTAGTTTCAAACGATTACGAGATCAACGAGTTATGTGGTAATCTCGTTTTGAAAACAACGGTTTTAGTGAAATAACGGTCAAAAGTTCGACTAGATATCAGTTTTCAATTTTCTTGGCTACTAAGCTATTGATCATTGAGGTTTTTTGCCAGTTTGTACTTAATAATCTCGAACAATAAATTAATTGTTGTCGAAATGACATTGAAAGTGTAAATAGACAAGATTGGCCTTTAGTAGCCAATGAATTGATTGACAAGTAACTTAAACAGAAAATAAAGTCAAAGTAAACAATGCAGTGTTTGAACATGCATTCACAGAGTAAGACATACAATTTGAAATTGACACAGGAATGTAAATGAAGCACTTAAATGACTAGAAATCAAGGAAAAAGCTTTTAAGACATAGGAAAATAGATGAAAGCATTTAAATGAACATGAATTAAAGAAAGTTTATAAATGACTTTGAAAGCAAAATTGACAGAAGGAGAAATTGCCAAAATACAAAAAAAAAAAAAAAACTTAAGTAACAACATGAAACTTAAATGACTGTATAGTAATAGACATGAAATAAAATATTGAAATTGAAATAGAAACAAGCCAAATGCAGTAAGCAAATTGAAACTCTACAAGAAATAAATACAGAAAGTATGAAAGAATAATAGTTCAAAAAGGTTTGGAAAATGCAGTAAAGTTCGAAGTAAAATGCATAAACAAAAGATAAATTTGCAGATAAATTAGATTAAGAACAAGGTGACAATTGGAAATGTAATTGAATTGAATTGCAAATTGCTAAAAGTAAGGGGTGGAAGGCATATAGTGATCGTTTTCCTTTAATCTGCTTTGCCGTCGAGATGTTAGGAATTTAGATCATGTATCCAACCTAAGTTACATCGTAAGAACTACTATTTATAGACAAAAATGTAAAAAACTACTTATCATCCAACCTGACACGTGTACGGACACAGGGTCGGTAGTTGATTTCACTAAAACTACTCAATCTCGACAGTAGCACTTCCTGTCGAGTTTGTTCATGTATTGCATAAAGCCTAAGTCTAATTCGACCATGCTCATATTGACATCTTCGACGCTTCATGCACTCCGTCGAACAACCGCCACATCACTTGGTCTTTTAAACAGCCAATTTTTATCACTTATTTTGGCTCCTTGTGGCTTCACTTGTCGAATATTTGATGTTCTGTCGGGAAACCTAAATTTGAAATTTGGCACCTAACTGTAAATCACTATTCATCAGATGGAACTGTCGCAGAAAGCTTTGGCTCTGTGCATAATTCACCCTCTGGTCCATTCTATTGAGTCTGGCATTGATCGTCTGGTAAGAGCTGATGACGTCAGCGTCTGATAGCTTAGCTCTGGTAGTCAATGCTCTGGTAAGACCAAGCTCTAGTAGGACTACACTCTGGTAGGAATCCTGCATCTGGTACTACATGCCTCTGGTAAAAGAAGCCTGAGTGAAGCTACACTCTGACGACCTTGACTTTGGTATAAGCTTACTCTGGTAAGTAGAGTATCTCAGTAACAAGCATCATCTGGTAGAAGATGCCTCTGGTTGGAAACTAGACTGAGTGAAGCATTTAAGACTATTTCAAGCATTAAAGAAGCCTCATTGATGATCTTTTAAATGTACAAGGAATCAAAGGCCAAATGGAATGTCAACCGATATAATCATCCGATATTTCTTGCTCTGAAAGGATCATAAATTCAAAAAGGATCACAAAAGGATAGATACTGCCTAGACAACTGTGCCAGTGTACGAAAGGAAAGTTGAAAATGACATGACTTACTAAAAGCCACAAAAAGCGGATCTCAATTTTTGTCCATTGGTGAAGGACCTGCCTAGGTCACAATGACAGTATTTGGAACCCTAGCTATATATACCTTATTCAAGTCACTGAAGAAGGTTAACGAAGTGAATCATTCTTACGAAACAATGAGCAATCAAGAAATTTTCCGAGTCTCTGAGACCAAGTAAATGGCACTCAAAAGTTTTATCTTTTCGTTTAGGAAGTTATCCTTGTGCTTAAAGCTTTTATTGTAAATCCTCTCTTGCTGAGAGTTTGATTATATTGTTTCAAAATATTTTTAAACACCTGTATTTAGCCCAATAGTGGTTGTATTCGTTAGAGACTTGACTGCCCTAAGTCGTTATAATAAGTTGAGAGTATAGCCAGTTTGGCAGTAGTATACTCTTGAGTTGCAATCACTTGATTATAGTGGAGAAATCCTTCAGTGTGGTGAAGGGACTAGACGTAGCTACCAGGTGGTAGTGAACTAGTATAAATCACTGTGTCCTGCTTTTTCTCTTCTCTCTACTGCTTCTTATTGTTATCTTTATTTAAAAGAGTTGTTTTGAAAAAGGTTTTCAAAAACATAAGTATTTTGGAAAAGATTTCTAAACCCCAATTCAAACACTTTTTCTTGTGTTTTTGTCATGTTCAATTGGTACCAAAGCTTGGCCTCTTGGTTGAGCACTTAACCGTGTGAGAGGAAAATATCATATACTTTATCTATGGCAAACCACGAAGCTGGTGGTCATGTTAACCGTTCTCCTTTATTCATTGAAACAAACTATGACTACTGGAAAGATAAAGTTAAAATCTTTTTTTGAGTCACAACAACTTGAACTTTAGGATATAGTTGAAAAATCATATATTGAACCAGTTGATGCTAAGAGAATCCCAATTCCTAGGGATAAGTGGGATCCTAAACAAAAGAAAGCATATCAGCTGAATCAAAAAGCAAGATATTTCCTTATATGTGCTATTTCTGAAAAAGAATATGAGAAGTATAGCAAGAATTCAAGTGCTAAGGATATTTGGGACTCATTGGCTTTATCCTATGAGGGTAATGCCCAAGTGAGAGAAACCAAAGCTAACATTCTTGTTAGACAGTACGAACTCTTCAAGATGAAAGAGGGAGAAGATATTGAAACAATGTGTGGGAGATTTCAAACATTGATTCACGGTCTAAAAGTTCTTAATAAAAGCTACACTATTGCTGATCATGTGAAGAAAATATTAAGAAGCCTGCCCAAGCAATGGAGACTTAAGGTCACGGCTATTCAAGAAGCCAAAGACCTAAATTCCTTGCGTTTGGAAGACCTCCTCAGTTCCTTGAGAGCTCATTAGCTTGAGCTGAATGAAGAAGAACCTCCAAAGAAATCAAAGTCTATAGCTTTGAAATCTAGTAACAAAGCTTCCACCTCCAAGGCTCTGCAAGCTGAAAGAAGGAATACAAAGATAAGAGCCAAGTTGTCTGCTATGAGTGCAAGAAGCCAGGACACTTCAAATCTGAATGTCCACTGCTTGATAAAGAGAAACCAAAGAAAAGTGGTTTCAAAGGCAAAAAGAAAAGTCTCATGGCAACATGGGATGACTCTGATTCATCATCATCATCTGATGATGAAGAACATGCTAACATGGCTCTGATGGCTACTATTGGATTAGACAGTGAGAAAGAGGAAGAAGAGGTAAATTCTAACTCATCCTCTGATATTCAAAAGGCTTTTGATGAACTCTTAGATGAATCTTCCAAGCTCTCCATTGAACACAAAGCGTTAAAGAAATTTTTTTTAAAACTATCAAAAGTGTTTTTAACGCTTAATGAAGAGAATGAGAAGCTTAAAGCTGAAAATCACCGTCTGGTGAATATAAGCTCTAGGACCACGGGTCTTCCAGACTAAAGAAATAGCTCTATTATGATCAAACAAGGGTATAAAAGATTCTCAAATTGGTGCACAAATTGTGCTTACAACCAGCCAATACAATGATGTAGGGAAATCGCGCATACAATCTGATAAAACGCAGCGAAAAAATTAAAAATTTCCCTTTTAGTGATCCTTGCGAATGATCATGACTCAGGGATTATATGTGTTACCTCTTATAGCGCAGACCCTTGCTAGTGAGAACTGGAGATGATCACGAACGTTGTACAGCTGACAACGCCTCTACGTAGTCCACACGAACAACCTTCGAATGGGAGCGGCCACCGTCTACAGTGCTAGTTGACGAAACGAAACCGACAGTCACGACGAACACAAGGTCTCTCTATACAGTTAGGGAAGTATTCTGTGAGTAGGAGTTCAGCTTAAATGTTCTATTTATAGAACCAATTAAGATTGACCTAGCGCACCATAGCTTACCATGTGCTACGTTAATCAAGACTTACGCTGGTGCGTCATAAGAGCGCACCACTGAATAAAATGAGTCTCACTCATTTATATTTATTCTCCCATTAATTTGTTCTTACGTGTGTGACCCTGTAGGTTCCCGTAACGTTGGCAATAATATCAAATCACTATTTAATATTACAAACAGAGAGCGGTGTCTAGCAACACATCATTACTACCCAAGTAACGATAATGTCAGTATTTTGACTTAACCTTTCCGTGATAATGATCATGTGTACAATTACCCTTTTGCCCTTATATCTATATTGAACAGAAGGCATAATATGTGTCACCCTTGTATAGTTCAACATTATATTCCTTGATACCCAAGCAAACTTAGTAACAACAAATAAGATCAATATCCCATATTGACTTATTTCAGCATGGCCATGTATTTTACAGTCATACTCTATCAATGGGCCCACAGATATTACTCCTGCTATGTAGGAGGGGCAAATCCCATCTAGGCCACTCATGTCCTTCTGCATGACTCGTGGAGTGCCCAGTTAACCGACTTTATAATTGTCCTGTTACAGACAATGTTTGACGGCAATAAAACACTCAACTCCTCATGTAGGGACCATAGTGGTTTCAGGTCAAAGGGTGGCATACACCATTGTCACTATGAGAATAACTTATGACACTTACATAACACACTATGTAGTATTCTAATGGTGGGTCAATCCAGTACATAATTACCCTAATGTGTTCCTATGCAGTGATTTGATATCTCATATCTATAACCTGTGAGATAAGTTTATCAGTCGACTCACATAATAGTCTTGATGTATTATTATTGCCCTTAATAATAATAATACTCGACTACGGATGTTTAAGAGTAAAGTTCTATAGTATCTCACAACCTAGTCGTCCACTCGTTGTTCTATAAAAATCGAACTTTTACTCAAGGGCTTTATTACGTTAAAACAAACATAATAACTGAAATGCCTCATATTGTGTAACTCCCGCACCTCAACATAATTGAAAGTACGACAATTTACATTAAGGCACAGGAATTACTAAGCATTTACAAACTTGATTACAATTATTCAAGTCATAAATTAAACTTAGTACATTAATCTAATGAATGGCTTACAAATTATACATAACTTGGAATATAAAATTCCCACTTGGCTATAGAACTAGCCTATGAGTCCCGAGCTTGGAGCTTCGCCTCATCGTCTTCGGTACCTGCTTATCTGAAAACAAATAAAAGGAAAAGGGTGAGATTATAAATCTCAGTGAGCCCTTCACGGACTCCTCACCATTCTCTCCTCGGAATAATCTAGGCTGAGAAGGCTAACTTAGACATTTCAAACTTAGACATACTCTCTCTGTGTACCATAAGGACTTGTCTTACAACTTCTTGATTAAACTGAACACAAAAATGTACAGCAAAACCCACATCAATCTTATAAATATCCATTCTTTAACCTATGTTTAGCTCGACTAACCTTAATACAATATAAATTGCAACCTTATTAACTAAGAACGTATTGTTCTTACTTACTCACTTTGTGCTTAACACATCTTTGCTTTTCCTTATGCTAATTGACTTTGCCTTATGCTCTATACCATGAATCTCAGTCAACCTAGCTTGCTCATCCTTTAAGTGATCTAATCACAATGCTCATTACTATATAATAATTAAGCAACTAGGGATGTGCTATCCAAGATTTCATATACTTAACTAAACTAATTCCGAATATATATATATATATATATATATATATATATATATATATATATATATATATAAACAAGGAATTCATTAACATTCATAAACTTAACATCACTTCACATATTATACCATTCATAGGAGATATATAATATGATGCTTTGCATGTAATGCACTTTGTGTTATTGGGTAGTGTCGTAGGCTTAGGTCCCTAGACCCCAATTACACACTTTCGGAATGGTGGTTAGACGTCATAACCCTCCAAGGGCGTCCCACTTGGCTAACCAAACCGATCTACTCCTATAAATAGAGGAGTCTTGCCATGGACTTTAGCTTATGCTTATGCTTATGATTGTATGCATATTCATATAAATATATTCATCATCATTACTTAACTATTCAAGGAAACTACAATCATTTCAATGAATCAAGCTTACACTAATAGTATCCCTTTATCTCTAATGACTCCAAATCATGAACACTAATTCATACATTCTTTCTATTACATCCTTTTCCTAGGGTCCTTTCTTTGACCTCTAAGACTTAAGCTTATGGCTCTTAGACAAGCCTCACAATTTGCCAAATTAATGGACAACACATACATTAACTAATCCCTTGAAACTCTATGGAGTTCTCAAGAGAAAAACATCAAGCATACATTCAATTGTGGGGGGTTGGGGGCAGCCATCCAACCTCTTTTAATCAAGCCCACAAAACAATCATAACAATAACAACTCAACCTCTTATAGGTACTTAAAACCTAACTTGAACCTAAGGTTCATATGTTACTAAAGGGAAGTGAAATTCCTATATGTGGGACTTATGGGTGCCTATTACCTAAGGATTGAAGAACTCGCCTCTATTCTTCAAGACATTGAGCTAGGAAGGTTGAACTTGGACCCTTTGCTCCTCTTCAAGCTTTTCCCTCTTTGCTCAACTTGGGGCTTCTCCAAATACTTCTCAAATCTTGATCTTCAACCTTCAATCTTCCTTCTCAATCCAAGAACTTGAGCCATCCTTGCTGGAGCTTGGTTTTGTCCCCTTATTCTTCTCCAAATTCGTGCTTCTTCTTCTCCTCTCTAGGGTTCAAACCCAAATCTTCCAAATACTCAAATCTCCACTCTCAAACTCTCCATTTAGGCAAGTGATTGAAAAAATCCAACATGAATCTCTTCAATCCTTCTCAAAGGGTGAAACCCTAGCTCTCCTCTCCTCTTTCTCCTTTCCCTTTCTCTTCTTTTCCTTCCCTCTTTCTCTATTTCTGCGTTCTGCTCGCTGAAACTGCGTTTTTATACAATTCTACAGCTGTGAATCGATTCAAAGCATAGTGTGAATCGATTCACACAGTGTAAAAAGTGCCTGAATTGCAGTTTTAATGAGTGAATCGATTCCTGCCTGCGAGTCCCAGTGGCCTGTCTTTTGTGAATCGATTCCTGACTTCTGTGAATCGATTCCCACTGCTAGAATTTGATGCCAATGGATTTTTAATGCTGTGAATCGATTCCTGGGCTATATGAATCGATTCACATTGCAGAAAAACCCAGAAAACTTAGTTCTAACACCAAACCTTGAGACTTTCTTCTCAAATTAACTTCCATAACTACAAATCAACACCTTTAACCATCTTAGGATTAAATCCATGATCAATGCATTTTAATGCATCTTTTATAGCATTGCACTTAGTGTTCTTAAATGTTTATTTTGCCCAACAATTACTTTTTAGCATGGTTTTATATCTTTGGGTCATGATTGGGCTTTAGTGGAATTATTTGCTAATTTTCGGATTTTGTTATATCCTGACCCATGTTGCTTCTGCAGGCCATAACTTGGGCTATACTTGTCCGATTTCAGTGTTCTTTGTGGCGTTGGAAAGCTAAGAAGCAGAGCTACAATTCTTATGTTGGGACCGAAGCCTAGTTTTGCCGTTTTGAAGGCCTAAATTCCACTTTACTGAAGCTGACGAGCTGCACTACGAGTTTTGGGCCTATTTTTAGTTTGTTATCGGGCTTTTATCTTATAACCCGTTTAGGGAATTAAGTTTTCGTTAAGCTGAGACTATTAGATAGATGATCAGCCGTTTTCTTTCATTATCTTACGTTTTATTATTCACTTGCGTACCCTAGCCTCCATGGAAGCCTAAGTTCCTAAGTTGATTCATCGGTGAAAGGTTGTCGTTCTGATTTTGAGGTTCTGTGCTTAATGTTTAATACAATTTCGTTTTAATTTCTTCAATTCCATCTCTATCAATTTCAATTTGGTTTAAATGTTTGCAATCTATCCGATTCGTTTTACGCTTAGTTAATTGTTCTGTCTTCATTGCAAAAACGCGATTGATTGTGTATGAACGCTTGATTGTATGCATCTGCTTTCAGAATCGTTAATATTTCAATTTCTTGATCGCTAAGATTAATTGATTCGAGTAGAAATTGATAGAGGGTTGATTAGAATTCTGTTATGATATTGGTTGCGTTTTAACGGCGCTTGTCCGCCTCGTGACCGATTGAACCCATTGCTTTGCCGCTTGCTCGAACGGTGTGAATTCGTATAAACCGATTAACGCTTGTTTAGTTAGTTTATGTCAATCGTGAATTCGGAATTAATTGAATTGTTGTTATTTAGAACCTGTGATAAATCCAAGACGTGCACCCGAAAACCGGTGAATCAAATGGCTCTATAATCTCATAATTCTCTCAATGTAAACTGCTTTCACAAAACCCCTTTTCGTTATTGTCAATTTTCTTATTTCCTGAATTTGGTAATTTTGGTGTTAGAGGTCTTCGTGAGACGACCAAGGTCTCTTGCCTTGTTACTATATTTACTGTTTAATTATTTTGACCCGCGTACGACCGCTGATCAATCCACACTTATTCCTCAACTCAAACCCATTAACTTTCTTATCAAAACTTTGTGTAATTCTATCCACTCACTTGAAATCGATTTAAGCTTGGATACAATCACACAATTCTTCTCATCACTTATTCTCAACTTAGCTTAGAAATTTGGGGTGTTACACTACTACCCACCTTTTAAAAATTTTCGTCCTCGAAAATTTCTGCATCTTTTATTGGAACTTCAACTACAATTTCCTCTCATAGCCCATTGGGTAATAATGTAACTGGTTAAGTGAAATCACTCTACGCACTAGTCGACAGAATACTTGCAATCGTGAATTGTGACGACCCGTTTCCGGACCGCTACCGAGCTCAATATACCGAGCTCGAGTTACCGAGCTCAACACACTGAGCTCAACTAAACCTGTATGAGATGTGTTTTAAAACGAAACTCTTGTGCCTTTTAAAAAGTACGGTCTATTTTTTTTATAAAACCAACTCGTGCACATCAGAGTAATTACAGCTTTTCGAAACATGGTGCAACTAAGACACAAGACTTAAATTCTAATAAAACATACATGCATAACATACATATATATATCACTTGAAATAATAATGTATACAAAATACAGAGTAGCAAATGTGCAAAGAAAATACACCTAAGGTACGACGACTTCAAAAGAGCAATCATACCCTGGGGGTACTTCCACAGACTCACGCAGGGGTGCTCCAAAAGTAAAACCACCAGTCTACCCTGAAACGACAAAACAATCGCCTAACCGTCACGACCTCTGAACACAAAAGAAAAGCGAGGTACAGTCATCGTAAAAACAAACATCCAACAACATAATCAATCCACGACAAATAGAGGTCGCCGCTCGTCCTCGTCGAGCTCCTCCTCGGCATCATCTGGCCGCCGAGTTCCCTGCGCCCTCGACATCGCCTGGGTAACCGTCATGGATTGAAGGCACCACGGGAAAGGGTCAACTTCTCAACAAATCAAGATAACGAGGTACAAAGAAATAAGCAGACATCACAGTATATCATTCACCAACGTGACTCGACCATCTCACTCTAGACTCGACTCGACTCGACTCTTATTCCGGAATATCGTCAGCAGGTCCATCCCCAAACTGACGTAATAGGTAAGCGGCAGGTCCAACCCCAAACCGATACCATGCATTAATCAGCAGGTCCAACCCCAAACTGATAATGCTACAACGCCTAGCCAATCCACCATAAACAAAAGGGGACCTAGCACCCTCAGTTATCTGGGTCCGGCTCAAAAACGTCATACGATTCCCTAGCTCGCTCACTCGATGAACAGTTCTCCGCTTACAATATTCAACGAGTTATACACAAGATATTCAACCGCATGTCAAATAAAAAGAACAAGCTCGACATGAAGAAACGCAATTCAACATGCAATACACAATTCACAGCATATATTCAATCACATATTAAATACATGCAAAAACCCAATCATATCACAACATTTCAAGCTCGACACAAATCAAGGAAATTCATTCACAATAACATAAAATAAAGTCTTAATAATGTCTAACAAATGCCGCTTACCGAACTCCAAGCTAATGCTTTGCCGACAACGACCTCGACACTACTGTCTTCAAGTGAGCTCGACAACGACGTCTCTTACTCCATCTCGACACGCCTATCTTCAACGAGCTCGACAACGACTTCGACACGCACCGCCCTCAATCGACCTCGACACGCACACTTCTCACCGACCTCGACACGCATAGCTTCTCGATCCGATCCCATCGCTTCCACGTCCCCTGATTCGCTCTCCCAGTACACCTCGAATCGGAAATCACACGATCTCTGAATCGACTTCCTAAAACAAGCACAACTCAGTTCGATCTATGGGTTCTAATACACTTAGCTCTCATCCCAAACTTAACCACAACCCAGAAAATATAAAAACTCAAGAACTTAAATATATTTTTCCTCTAACACAAAGTTAGGGTTTTCGATCAAAAGTTCATGAAAAAGGTTATCTGATGCTACAACAGATTGATCGACAACAATAACAACCAGAAGCAACGATCGACAAACTAAAATAAGAAATCGAAACAAACCAAAAAGGAAGGGTTTTTGGGTACTGCCTATTGCAGAAATCAGAGAAAGAAATTTGTTTTTCAAGCTCAAATAATCGGTTAGAAAGATAGGTAATATCATGAAGAAGAAAACCCATCAGTTTGACATGATTTGGAAGCATAAAAATTAGCTAAAATGGAAAGAAGAAATGGCGCTAAACAGTAGTACGAAGGAAGAGAAAAATCTGTTCTTCCATACCTCAGATGGTGGTCGAGATGGTGAGATATAGGTCGAGAAGATGATGAGGAACAAGGTTGATGAAGAAAATTTGTGCAGAATCTCGATGGAACTCAAGGTTTCTTCGATGGAAGTTTTGGAGAGAACGAAAAAAAAGGAAACTCAGAAGAAAGGAAGAAGAAAGAAGAAAAGAGAAAGTGAGTAGTTGAGAAAACTGATCGTGAATACAGCTGGAAGGGCATACTCCTAACTCCAGCTATAAGATGCCAATCCCATCAATCATTCTACCCATCTAATCGTTCCTCTCTCATAATTACCCTCTACTCTGTCGGTCAACGATCTAGACACGGCGACGAGAACGGCAAGCCGACAATATAATTATTACAAACAATATAATAATAACGCTGAATATCGTTCGTAAGAATACGAGTGTCATCTCGACACGATGTCGACAAGGGTGCTCGTGCAAGCGCACAAGGCTCTAACACGAGTTCGGGCACGCGACCTCCTCAGTTCGACATGCGACCTCCTCAGCTCGGTATGCGACTTCATCAACTCGACACGCGACCTCCTCAACTCGGTGCGCGACCTCGGCAGCTAATGCACGCGATCTCATCAGCTCGGCAAATGACCTCGGCACGCGATCTTGGTACGGGATCTCGACACAAGGTCTTGGTCGAGGTCTCGATCCGACGTCCTAATACGAGGTCGATCTCGTCCTCAGGTGTTACAATCTCTCCCTCTAAAAAAATTTCGTCCTCGAAATTGCAAATAAGATTCTTACCTCGGAAAAGTTTAGTGGTAATCGAAGTCTTCATCTTCTCCTCCAGCTCCCAGTCGCATCTCCCGCCTTCTTGATCCCACACAACTTTGACAAGTTGAATCTCTTTGTTCCGCGAATCGCTTGGCTTTCCAATCAACGATCCTTGCTGGTGATGCTTCGAAAGATAGGTCGTCCTTCAGTTGAATCACATCCGGTTCGATGACATGAGAGGGGTCGGAAATATACTTCCGCAATTGTGAGACGTGGAAGACGTCGTGAATGTTCGACAAGAATGGTGGCAAGGCAATCTGATATGCCACTGGACCGATACGACGAAGAATCTGGTAAGGTCCAATAAATTTATGGGTGAGTTTCTTGGATTTGATCGCTCGACCAACTCCAGTAGTGGGGGTGACTCTAAGAAATACATGTTCTCCTTCCTCGAACTCGAGTGGTCGACGTCGTTGGTCTGCATAACTCTTCTGTTGACTTTGAGACGTTCGCATCCTATCTCTGATCAAACGGATCTTCTCGTTAGTCTGCTGGATCATATCTGGTCCTACGACAGAACGCTCGCCGTCCTGGTACCAACAAAGAGGCGTCTGACATTTCCGTCCATACAGTGCTTCAAAAGGTGCCATTCCAATACTCGCATGGAAACTGTTATTGTAGGTGAACTCCACCAATGGTAAGACGTCGTCCCAACTTCCTCGGTGATCTAAGGTACACGCTCGCAACAAATCTTCAAGTGATTGGATCGTTCTCTCGGTCGGACCGTCGATGCAGGGATGATATGCCGAGCTAAGCTCGAGCTCGGTTCCCATCGCTTCCTTGCAATTCCCTCCAAAAATGAGACGTGAACTTGATCTCTGGTCCGACACGATCAAAGAGGGTATTCCATGAAGTCGCACTATCTCCGCGATGTAGATCTCGGTCGACTTTTCCACGTTGTATGTCGACCTCACCGTAAGAATGAGCAGATTTGGTCAATCGGTCGACGATCACCCAAATCGAATCATTCTTCTTCTACGTCTTCGCAAACCTACAACGAAATCCATGGAAATACTATCCCATTTCCATACCGTACGTCAGCGATTATAACATTCCCGCAGGTCGCTGGTGTTCCACCTTCGCTTCGACACGTTAAACACGGTTACGTGCTCGCCACTTGCTTCTTCATTCCGGACCACCAAAAATGTTTCTTCAAGTCTTGATATATCTTCGTAACTCCTGGGTGAATACTAAAGTTGCTCTTATGCGCTTCGTCGAGTATTAACTTTCTCAGCTCGGCTACGTTAGGTACACATACTCGGCCATTGCATCTCAAGAGGTCGTCCGCTCCGACTTGGAATTCTGTCGCTTTTCCTTGTGCTATCAACTGACCCTTCTCTTGCAGGAGCTCGTCATGAACTTGCTGGTCTCGGATCTCGTCCAACAATCAGTTAGAAATGGTAAGCATACCAAATCTCAGCTTCCCCGGTGAAACTTCGACACTCAACTTCAAGTCTCGGAACTTCTCGAGCATCTCCAACTCCTTGATCATCATTGCCGAGGTTAAAACGCTCTTCCTGCTCAATGCATCTGCTACTACGTTAGCCTTACCGGGATGGTATTCCAACGTAAAGTCGTAGTCCTTGAGAAATTCTGTCCATCTTCGCTGACGCATGTTGAGCTCTTTCTGGTCGAACAGGTACTTCAAGCTCTTGTGATCGCTGAAAACAGTAAGAGTGCTCCCATAAAGGTAGTGCCTCCATATCTTCAGCGCAAAACTATCGCCGCCACTCCAAGTCGTGAGTAGGGTAGTTCCTCTCGTGAATCTTAAGTCGTCTTGAAGCATACGCGACCACCTTCCGATGTTGCATCGACGCATCCCAATCCCTGGTGTGACGCATCACAATACACCTCGAAAGGCTCTTCGGGTTGAGGCAAAATCAAAGACATTTGTCGTCAAAAGCTCCTTCAGTCTTTAAAAACTGGCTTCACACTCCTCGGTCCAGGCAAAAGGTTGATCCTTCCTCGTTAGTCGGGTAAGAGGCGCGACAATCTTCGAGAAACCTTCAATGAATCTTCGGTAATATCCTGCTAAGCCGACAAAACTCCCGATCTCAGAATCGCCTTCTACTGTTCCCATGCTAACGCCGCCCCATCCTTAGTTGGATCCACAGCTATCCCTTCTTTGGAAATCACGTGACCAAGAAAATTCACCTCTTGAAGCCAAAATTCACACTTCGACAGGTTGGCATAGAGTTGCTTATCTCGTAATATCTGCGATTACTCAACATAAGTGTTCTGCGTGCTCTTCTCGGTTCCTCGAGTAGATCAAGATGTCGCCGATGAACACTACAACAAACCGATCCAAGAACGAATGGAAAATCCTGTTCATGTAGTCCATAAACACACCGCGCGATTCGTCACTCCAAACGGCATCACCAAGTACTCGTAGTGACCATACCTAGTCCTGAAAGTCGCTTGGGAACATCTTCCTCCTTCACGCGAATCGATGGTAGCCTGACTTCAAGTCTATCTTGGAAAGATCGCCGCTCCACGAAGTTGATCCATCAAGTCGCCAATACGCGGGTAACGGATAACGGTTCTTCACAAGAACCTTGTTGAGCTCGCGGTAGTCCACGCACGCCTTGATCGTCCATCCTTCTTCTTAACCAACAACACCGAGCTCCCCACGGTGACACGCTCGGTCGTATGAATTGCTTTGACTCCAAGTGTTCGATCCGGGACTTCGCTTCTTTCATCTCGGCGGGAGACATCCCGTATGGCGCTTTGAAATCGGTCCTGTTTCCTGGAATCAGTCGATGGAGAACTCGACCTCTCGCCGGTGGTAACCCTGGCACGCCTTCGAAAACGCCTTCAAAGTCACACACCACCGGTACATTCTTCACGCCGACCGCCGGAAAACTTCCGAACTAGCCGATACATGTATTCCTAGTTCCTTCTTTCAAAGAAACTCCAATACGCTCGCGTAAAGATAATTGGAGACTCCAAGGTCCGGAAAAATTACGCTTTACGAGCACACCAAGAGGACATGGTGGTGTGACAACCAATCCATCCCGAGGATGACATCTAAGCCCTTAAGAGGCAAACAAACCAAATTGACCACAAACTTTCTACTCAATAACCACTACACAATCAAGACATGCGGTGTTTGTGACTAAGGTTTTAGCAATGGGGTTGTAACTACCAATTTGAACGGTAAAGCGATCCTAATAAGTTCAAATGGTTCACACAATCGTAAGAAATAAAGGAATGGGTTGCACCCGAATCAAAAAGAACGGATAAGGATTTACCCTCGATCTCACATTCACCTTGGATAAGATCATCACCGCTCGCTTCCTCGCCACTCATGCGTAAAACTCGCCTTTAGCTACCTGACGCTTCCCTTTGGCCTTTGCGCAAGCATTGTCGGTTGACTTTGGGTATGGGACAATCCTTGGCAAAATGCCCTGGCTTCTACTAGCACACCCTCCTTCCGAGTACGATTATTGGCGTAATGTCCCGCTCTTTCCACAACGGAAACAAGTCACCTCGACACCGGTCTGCCCTCCGCTTTGCAGACTGGGTCATCGGACGATACTGTCCCCTGTTGTCGTTCCCCTGAGGTCGGTTGTAAGGCTTCTTCTGCAGTTGTTTCCCTTTCTGTGCAAATCTCTGCCCCGCACTCTGGGGTCTCACTGGTCCGCCTACAACAGTCTTCTTCTTGTGGCTCCTCACTCCTTCTACCTCGACACAGCGATCTATCAGCTCTTGGAGGTTTCGGATCCTCAATGACACCACCGACTTCTGAATGTCAAATCTCAGACCTCGTTGGAACCTCTCGCTTAACCATCTCTGGTCAACTCGATCACGAAATGGACTGAAATACCTCGCCAACGACTCGAACTTGGCCGCATACTCGGACACTGTCGAGTTGCCTTGCTGCAATTGAAGAAATTCTTGCTCCTTCTCGGCTCGTGCAGTATCTGGGAAGTACTTGTCCAAGAACCTTTCACGAAAAAGCTCCCAGGTCATCTCGCGACGTTCTGCTATAAATGTTTGCTTCACTCCTTTCCACCAATACTCTGCGTCTCCTAGCAGTAAGTAGGTGGCATAGTCGACCTTCACGTTGTTCGGGCAATGGAGTGCCTCGAAGATCTTCTCGATCTCTTGCATCCAAAGATCAGCTTTATCTGGGTTTGGCTCACCATAGAACTTCGGTGGATCATGCTTCCTGAAGTCTGCCAATCCTCTCGCTTCAAAGATTTCGCTCGCCATTGCCGCTGCAAGTTCACAGTTAACGCCGCCGCCTGCTGAGCCATCGCGTTAGCCTGTTGAGTTGCAGAATGATTCTTTGGGCCATGGCTGCCGCCATCTCGGCCATAGCTTAAATTGCTCGCTCCATGTCAACGTTCTCGCCGCAATTGTCGTATTCCTACGAGGTGGCATTAGATTCCACAAAGTTCAAAACCCTGTCAGAATCTCACAACAAGGATGTGTTAAAACACACTGCTTCAATCAAGAAACAGTTCAAACAATTTCTCAAGAATTAAGTGCTTCACTTAATCAAACAGCAATCAACATATTACAATTAGGTACCCAACACATATATATAAATCCCGACACAGTGACCAGTCCAAATCTCCTATGCACAAATTTCTGGCCAAACCGAATCGCCTGATACCAACAATGTAACGACCCGTTTCCGGACCGCTACCGAGCTCAATATACCGAGCTCGAGTTACCGAGCTCAACACACCGAGCTCAACTAAACCTAAATGAGATGTGTTTTAAAACGAAACTCTTGTGCCTTTTAAAAAGTACGGTCTATTTTTTTATAAAACCAACTCGTGCACATCAGAGTAATTACAGCTTTTCGAAACATGGTGCAACTAAGACACAAGACTTAAATTCTAATAAAACATACATGCATAACATACATATATATATCACTCGAAATAATAATGTATACAAAATACAGAGTAGCAAATGTGCAAAGAAAATACACCTAAGGTACGACGACTTCAAAAGAGCAATCATACCCTGGGGGTACTTCCGGCAGACTCCCACGCAGGGGGCTGCTCTCAAAGTAAAACCACCAGTCTACCCTGAAACGACAAAACAATACTGCCCAACTGGTCACGACCTCTGAACACAAAAGAAAAACCAGTCATCAGAAAAACAAACATCCAACAACATAATCAATCACGACAAATAGAGGTCGCCGCTCGTCCTCGCCGAGCTCCTCCTGCATCATCTGCCGCCGAAGTTCCTGCGCCCTCGACATCGCCTGGGTAACCGCTATGGATTGAAGGCACCACGGGAAAGCGGTCAACTTCTCAACAAATCAAGATAACGAGGTACAAAGAAATAAGCGGACATCACGAAGATATCATTCACCAACGTGACTCGACCATCTCACTCTAGACTCGACTCGACTCGACTCTTATTCCTAATATCGCCAGGTCCATCCCCAAATCGACGTAATAGGTAAGCGGTGTCCAACCCCAAACCGATACCATGCATTAATCAAGAGTCCAACCCCAAACCGGATAATGCTACAACGCCAGCCAATCCACCATAAACAAAAGGGGACCTAGCACCCTCGCTTATCCTGGGTCCGCTCAAAACGCCATACGACTCCTAGCTCGCTCACTCGATGAACAAATTTCTCCGCTTACAATATTCAACGAAGTTATACACAAGATATTCAACCGCATGTCAAATAAAAAGAACAAGCTCGACATGAAGAAACGCAATTCAACATGCAATACACAATTCACAAGATATATTCAATCACATATTAAATACATGCAAAACCCAATCATATCACAACATTTCAAGCTCGACACAAATCAAGGAAATTCATTCACAATAACATAAAATAAAGTCTTAATAATGTCTAAAAGCCGCCTTACCGAACTCCAAGCTAATGCCGCCGACAACGACCTCGACACGGTGTCTTCAAGTGAGCTCGACAACGACTTCTCTTACTCGATCTCGACACTACTGTCTTCAACGAGCTCGACAACGACTTCGACACGCATCGCCCTCAATCGACCTCGACACGCACACTTCTCACCGACCTCGACACGCATAGCTTCTCGATCCGATCCCACCGCTTCCACGTCCTCGGATTCGCTCTCCCAGACACCTCGAATCGGAAATCACACGATCTCTGAATCGACTTCCTAAAACAAGCACAACTCGATTCGATCTATGGGTTCTAATACACTTAGCTCTCATCCCAAACTTAACCACAACCCGTAAAATATAAAAACTCAAGAACTTAAATATATTTTTCCTCTAACACAAAGTTAGGGTTTTCGATCAAAAGTTCATGAAAAAGGTTATCGATGCTACAACAGATAGATCGACAACAACAACAACCAGAAGCAACGATCGACAAACTAAAATAAGAAATCGAAACAAACCAAAAAGGAAGGGTTTTTGGGTACTGCCTATTGCAGAAATCAGAGAAAGAAATTTGTTTTTCAAGCTCAAATAATCGGTTAGAAAGATAGGTAATATCATGAAGAAGAAAACCCATCAGTTTGACATGATTTGGAAGCATAAAAATTAGCTAAAATGGAAAGAAGAAATGGCGCTAAACAGTAGTACGAAGGAAGAGAAAAATATGTTCTTCCATACCTCAGATGGTGGTCGAGATGGTGAGATATAGGTCGAGAAGATGATGAGGAACAAGGTTGATGAAGAAAATTTGTGCAGAATCTCGATGGAACTCAAGGTTTCTTCGATGGAAGTTTTGGAGAGAACGAAAAAAAAGGAAACTCAGAAGAAAGGAAGAAGAAAGAAGAAAAGAGAAAGTGAGTAGTTGAGAAAACTGATCGTGAATACAGCTGGTGAGGGAAGGGGCATTATCGTAACTCCAGCTATAAGATGCCAATCCCATCAATCATTCTACCCATCTAATCGTTCCTCTCTCATAATTACCCTCTACTCTGTCGGTCAACGATCTAGACACGGCGACGAGAACGGCAAGCCGACAATATAATTATTACAAACAATATAATAATAACGCTGAATATCGTTCGTAAGAATACGAGTGTCATCTCGACACGATGTCGACAAGGGTGTTCGTGCAAGCGCACAAGGCTCTAACACGAGTTCGGGCACGCGGCCTCCTCAGTTCGACATGCGACCTCCTCAGCTCGGTATACGACTTCATCAACTCGACACGCGACCTCCTCAACTCGGTACGCGACCTCGGCAGCTAATGCACGCGATCTCATCAGCTCGGCAAATGACCTCGGCACGCGATCTTGGTACGGGATCTCGACACAAGGTCTTGGTCGAGGTCTCGATCCGACGTCCTAATACGAGGTCGATCTCGTCCTCAGGTGTTACATGAATGATTCTAGGTATCCTCCGATTTGGTGGTAACTCACATCCTTACTAACTTCAAATCTTTCCCCCACGAGATAGGTTCTCACTTCCAGATTCCCTATGTGGGGCTAAGTGTGTAGGAACTTCTTAGCGTTGACAGCATGGAATGCGAACAGAGATTTACCTCCATGGAATCTCGTCCCCGAACCACGCCTTTCGTTCTTACCTCATCCTTCAGTATAATAAATTGGCTGTCGGTGCTTCCGCTGTGCAACTCTGATCTTACGTCTTTTCAAATGAATGAACTCCTTTCGTCTTATCTCCATCAGATGGAATACTTTACTTGCAGTCTGAGAGTTTAACTCTGGTGCTGTTCTATCTTTCAGTTGCTCTTGACTATTGGAAATTGTTATGCTTGCTTATCATCATCTACTACTCACCTAAACATTCTGCCATTTGATACCTATGCTTCCTCTATAATTCCGTAGTAACCCACAGTTTCGCATAGCCATCCTCATGAAATGGCCACACGACATTTCTTAACTCGGTTTGGGTTTTCAACCCAACTGATGAGTCACTTACTCATCATCCTACACATGTTGAAGGTAGGTTAAGCATGTGGAGAATTCCTTGAATTTGTCTACATAATCCCCTGCAGACGTGCCTTTTGGTGTCAAGCGAGTGAATTTTTGCTCCTTCTATCTCTTCAGGCTCCTTGGGAGGTACTCTCCTTCGAATGCTCCTTGGGAGTTCACCCAAAACAGCATCCAATACCATCGTTGGTGGTTTCGTAACCCGTCATTGGGCAACTATCCTATCAAATAGAATTGTCACCTAGAGGTAACTAATATATACCTTGAACAAATTTTCCCATTCGTAACGTTCACTCTTATGTTACCAATGGAAATCTTTTCTTAGAGACCTCTTTCGCAACTACGGAGTTGCTACTCATATTTAGCTCGCTATACTTGGTCTTGCAACCGACTTGGCCTAGAAAACTTGAAACTCTAGGGTTGCTCAGCTCTTGGGAGGTATCCGTTGGTTAAACTAACTTGATTTTCATTAGTTGATTGCAAACTTTGTCTCACACGAGGTCTAAGCCTCACTTGGTTGGAGACTTAGCTTGCAAGTGGCTAATTAGAATCACATCAGACTCAACCTAACGACTTGACTCACAGTAACTTATAGTCTCAGATGTCCACCATCTATACTCTTAAATAAACTTTACTACTACTCTCCTTCGCTTGATGGTGTAACTCCCTTTCTTGATGCTACTGGAATTAAACCAGAACCCACACTTCTCTATCTGACAACGGTGTAGATCGACGCGTGAGAAAATGAATCCTTGATATTCTTGGGAACAATCTACCTTATTGGTCCTGTCTTATCCTCCTTACCCAATCTGAATCATTAGAAACCCTGGAAGGGATTAATCTCTATAGAGGAACTAATTGCTCAGGAAATTAAGTGATCTCATTACCCAATTACAGACTAAGTCTTATTCTAACTAATATTCTTACTTAGTTAAAGCAAAGTCTATAATTGGTCAATTGAATTCACTTGACGCACTGAACAGTTAGATCGAACATAGATATCAATAACTTTAGGTTTCCGTTGACTCGGCTTTTCTTGAAACTTCTATAGTTTGAAGACTACATCTCATCTGATCCTCTGAAGTTAGTTGTTCCACTAAGGACACCAGTTCTTGGAGACTTAAGAGTTTCCTCTCTGCTCCACTAGGGCAGGATCACTCTTAAGGACTCATACTACCATTTGAGCGTCGCAGCATATCGCCTAACTCCATCTTGTTCCTTACCCTTACCACTATCACTCGGAACGCTAAGGTTCTCTCAGGGATTATCATAGGATTTCTATCGACCTAGGATCCACTTATAATTGGCTAGGTTAACCAATCCTGCTGAAATAACAAGTGTTGAGACCCTAACCAATTAGAACCGACCATCCTACTCGATTGAAATCCTACAACTAAGAGCACTTACTGTTAACCACGAAGGGCACTTGAATTAACTTGGGAATCATCATAAGATCTCAATCATTCTAGGATCCATTTACAATGGATTAAAGTAAACAACTTGATAGCATAACCAGTGTTGTAACCCTAACCGATTACAAATGCCCATCCTAAGTTGATTTGAAACCTCACAATTAAGACCCCTTACTTGCTCATCATTTCCAATCACTTCCAAAGCGTCTCGGTTGACGGTACATGAATTACACGCTTGCCTAGCCGAACCCTCACCACTATGGTTCCGACCACTCTTGAAACATTCCTTAACTCTTGATTCCGGAAAGGTGGGAACTTGTTTCCTTTTTTTTTTCCGTATTCCGAAGGTCCTCACTTAATGAGAGCTCTTGCATCCGCTCCTTCCTTGTCTGCATCATCCTTATTCATCAAGCTTCATCAGAGTTCACGCTCCTATTCGGTCTCCTCCCTCATCCGCCAGCTCCATCTACCACATTCTTCATACACGGTATGGAGTATTAAGTTGATCAGGCTTAATATTCCATACTAAGCATAAGAATATGTAGAGAAGTTCTCGGACAAAGGAAAATTCCGGCTAACGGATTACAGTCCAACAAGGACTAAACTGACACTTCCTAAATTGAGTCATTACTAAACTAGTGACTCACAGTCCGAAAAGATCGAACTGCTCTGATACCATAATGTAACACCCGCACCTCAACATAATTGAAAGTACGACAATTTACATTAAGGCACAGGAATTACTAAGCATTTACAAACTTGATTACAATTATTCAAGTCATAAATTAAACTTAGTACATTAATCTAACGAATGGCTTACAAATTATACATAACTTGGAATATAAAATTCCCACTTGGCTATAGAACTAGCCTATGAGTCCCGAGCTTGGAGCTTCGCCTCATCGTCTTCGGTACCTGCTTATCTGAAAACAAATAAAAGGAAAAGGGTGAGATTATAAATCTCAGTGAGCCCTTCACGGACTCCTCACCATTCTCTCCTCGGAACAATCTAGGCTGAGAAGGCTAACTTAGACATTTCAAACTTAGGCATACTCTCTCTGTGTACCATAAGGACTTGTCTTACAACTTCTTGATTAAACTGAACACAAAAATGTACAGCAAAACCCACATCAATCTTATAAATATCCATTCTTTAACCTATGTTTAGCTCGACTAACCTTAATACAATATAAATTTCAACCTTATTAACTAAGAACGTATTGTTCTTACTTACTCACTTTGTGCTTAACACATCTTTGCTTTTCCTTATGCTAATTGACTTTGCCTTATGCTCTATACCATGAATCTCAGTCAACCTAGCTTGCTCATCCTTTAAGTGATCTAATCACAATGCTCATTACTATATAATAATTAAGCAACTAGGGATGTGCTATCCAAGATTTCATATACTTAACTAAACTAATTCCGAATATATATATATATATATATATATATATATATATATATATATATATATATATATATATATAAACAAGGAATTCATTAACATTCATAAACTTAACATCACTTCACATATTATACCATTCATAGGAGATATATAATATGATGCTTTGCATGTAATGCACTTTGTGTTATTGGGTAGTGTCGTAGGCTTAGGTCCCTAGACCCCAATTACACACTTTCTAATGGTGGTTAGACGTCATAACCCTCCAAGTAGGCCCCACTTGGCTAACCAAACCGATCTACTCCTATAAATAGAGGAGTCTTGCCATGGACTTTAGCTTATGCTTATGCTTATGATTGTATGCATATTCATATAAATATATTCATCATCTTTACTTAACTATTCAAGGAAACTACAATCATTTCAATGAATCAAGCTTACACTAATAGTATCCCTTTATCTCTAATGACTCCAAATCATGAACACTAATTCATACATTCTTTCTATTACATCGTTTTCCTAGGGTCCTTTCTTTGACCTCTAAGACTTAAGCTTATGGATCTTAGACAAGCCTCACAATTTGCCAAATTAATGGACAACACATACATTAACTAATCCCTTGAAACTCTATGGAGTTCTCAAGAGAAAAACATCAAGCATACATTCAATTGTGGGGGGTTGGGGGCAGCCATCCAACCTCTTTTAATCAAGCCCACAAAACAATCATAACAATAACAACTCAACCTCTTATAGGTACTTAAAACCTAACTTGAACCTAAGGTTCATATGTTACTAAAGGGAAGTGAAATTCCTATATGTGGGACTTATGGGTGCCCATTACCTAAGGGTTGAAGAACTCACCTCTATTCTTCAAGACATTGAGCTAGGAAGGTTGAACTTGGACCCTTTGCTCCTCTTCAAACTTTTCCCTCTTTGCTCAACTTGGGGCTTCTCCAAATACTTCTCAAATCTTGATCTTCAACCTTCAATCTTCCTTCTCAATCCAAGAACTTGAGCCATCCTTGCTGGAGCTTGGTCTTCTTCCCTTATTCTTCTCCAAATTCGTGCTTCTTCTTCTCCTCTCTAGGGTTCAAACCCAAATCTTCCAAATACTCAAATCTCCACTCTCAAACTCTCCATTTAGGCAAGTGATTGAAAAAATCCAACATGAATCTCTTCAATTCTTCTCAAAGGGTGAAACCCTAGCTCTCCTCTCCTCTTTCTCCTTTCCCTTTCTCTTCTTTTCCTTCCCTCTTTCTCTATTTCTGCGTTCTGCTCGCTAAAACTGCGTTTTTATACAATTCTACAGCTGTGAATCGATTCACAGCATAGTGTGAATCGATTCACACAGTGTAAAGAGTGCCTGAATTGCAGTTTTAATGAGTGAATCGATTCCTGCCTGCGAGTCCCAGTGGCCTGTCTTTTGTGAATCGATTCCTGACTTCTGTGAATCGATTCCCACTGCTAGAATTTGATGCCAATGGATTTTTAATGCTGTGAATTGATTCCTGGGCTATATGAATCGATTTACACTGCAGAAAAACCCAGAAAACTTAGTTCTAACACCAAACCTTGAGACTTTCTTCTCAAATTAACTTCCATAACTACAAATCAACACCTTTAACCATCTTAGGATTAAATCCACACTTATTCCTCAACTCAAACCCATTAACTTTCTTATCAAAACTTTGTGTAATTCTATCCACTCACTTGAAATCAATTTAAGCTTGGATACAATCACACAATTCTTCTCATCACTTATTCTCAACTTAGCTTAGAAATTTGGGGTGTTACATATTGTAGATAAATAGCAAGATACAAATTCTAAGTTCAAATGAAAACAATGGCCTCTAGGGCTTACACCAACAAATGAAGCACGAATGCTTACAAATGAGAAACAAGAAGATGAAAAAAAAAACCCAAAAACGCAGTGCATTTTCAAATTCACCACCATGACCACTTCTAATGGTTGTAATGCAAACCTTTTTCATTTTGCACTTGTTTGCAGAAGACAGAAAACATCTTAAAAGACTCATCCTTGTGGGCAAGGAATTTTACCCATGTCCATCTGGTATAGTCATCAACAATAATAAGACCATATTTCTTACCAGACAAAGTGTAACATCCCAATTTTTATGAAAATTATTTTATAGTTTCCGACTACTTGAAAATAAATCATAGAGATTGATCACCTCAATGGTTTATTAAAAGTACGAAGAACAACAAAGATTTATTGTAAACAATTTACTGTTTTAGCAATTAATTCAGATTAAGAGACAGTGTAGGCATTATCTTTGTTTTTAATATGAATTAATCCCGAAAAATGTGAAAGATTGTTGTTTGATTAAAGAAAATTATTTTATTGAAAGAGAAATAATTTTCAGGATTTAATAAATATTTTCAAGTCATAGTTTGAATTTTCATGGTTTAGTTATTGTATTAATTGTCTGTTTTATGTCATATTTAATATGACTATTATTTTAAAGATTTTGTCTTGATAATTTTATTGTTCGAATAATATCTAGTCAATAAGAGAAATTGAAATTAGTGATCCTCACTAATTTACAGTTTTTATTACGCTGCGAGAATTCTATTGAATTCTGCCGTAACTAGGCTATTGTGTGTGTTTCTAACTGAAACATGCCCAAAAGTGATCCAAATTTTATAAAATTTGAGATCTTACCATTTTCCAATATTTAGGATTTATTGTAATGTTTTTAGAATTTTTGGGCATCAGAAAATATTTAGTGTATTTTCTATGGCCAGAAACTGTCTTATCGCAACGCTTCGGTTCGCATTTCGAGAAAACGAGAAACATGGGTACTTTTCTCATGCCGCGAGGAACATTTGTAATTTTTGGGCGTGGGGTTATAATTAGAATTATTTTTGAAATTTTTAGTATTAAAACCTAATATACGCGTAACGTCGTGCACCCGGTTGAGCAAAAACGCGTCGTAGCGAAACCCTAAGATATTTTGAGCAAATGGCTGCCACACATGGACCAATAGGAGACCAGCCATGTGCTTGTAGCCTACAATTTTGAAGGAAGCATTTTGATTAGTTTAGGAAGTAATGGGTAGTTTGGTTGTTAAGTTAGTTTCTAATTATTTGGTTAGGATTCAACTTAAATGAACAATTTTATTCCCACCTTGTCCTCATTATTTTCGTGGCCTTCTCCCTTGCCCAAGATCAGATCCATTCAATTCTTCCATTGGAGAAAAACTTGAAAAAAATTTTAGAAGGAGAAAGCTTGAGTTTTTGAAGTTTTGGTGATCAAAGTTTCCATCTTTACTTCCTTCCTTCTCAATCCTTGTTCTATCACCTCTAATCTTCTTGGTAAGGATCCTAATCCCTTTTCCTTTCTCCATGGCTGCCATGGATGAGTTTTCATGGTTTTTGTGTTGTTTCTCATGATTTTAGTTTTGATTCTTGAAGGAAAGTGATATTTAAGCTTCAATCTTCCATCCTTTCTTCTTAATCCTTGATCCATCACCTCCAAACTTCTTGGTAAGCTTCATACCCATTCTTTTCTCTCTTGAGTTTCATGATATGGGTTTGGTTGGTTTTAGGAATTATTTTTGGACAAAAGTGTTAGATTTTGCTAGATATGCATGATTAGTCTTAAAGCCCTTTGTTTTCTTCCACGATTATCATTGTTCTTGATTTTTAAAATTTGGAAACCCTAACTTTTTGAGTTGGCCAAAACCTAGGGGCTGTTCTAAGCTTTGGCTTTGTTTTATTTTTGTTGTTTTAGGGTTGATTCTTGATGGGTTATACTTGATAAGTTTGGAAACTAGTCATATATGCATTATTACAAGGTTTTGGAAAAACAAATTTGTGTGTAAAGGGGGGGCTGGAAATCATGGCCATTTAGGGGCTGATTATGATGTTTTTAATTAAGTTTTTGTTGCTTAAATTTTATGATTAACTTGTGTTAAGATGTAGTAATTAGATTTAGCATTTTTAGCAACTTGTATGGTTTGAAATAAAATGAATTTAGGGGCTGTTTTGGGCTTCCAAAAATCGTGACTTAAGAGCAAGTTGTAACACCTCGTTTTCGGAGCGCTACTGTGCAACCCAATCTAATGTTGAAAACGTTTAATGCTTGTATGCTTTCAGTTAAAGAGTACTCTTATGTATTTCGCAATGGAAAAATGGGGGTAATTTTTTTTTCCTTTTCTCTCCTTTGAAACCCTTTTCAAAATGAGACATAGAGTACTACAGTTTTCTAAATGATGCCAATTCAGACTTTTGCAATTATCAGAGTATAATGCATCACAAAATAATACTTCACATAACATAATCATTTCGCACTAAGGCGAGGTTTTCTGAAAAGAGTAATTACAAAACAACAAATGCAAAACCCTAAGCTAAGCTGGCCAACAACTATAACTCTTACTGAGAAACAGCTCAGCAAGACCATAACACGAAGCACTCAGAGGAATCTTCCTCCATTGGCTCAATCTTCAATGCTCCTGAAAGACGAAACTGCAACAGCTACCGAACTCCATCTGGAAGTGACATCCATAAGGACATCCAATCCAACAACAGTGCAAGGGTAAATCCTTTGTCTACGAGTTTATCATAGGCTATGTCGCATGCAAACAATATATACATATATAATACAACAACATGCTTTTATATACATATACATACTTAATAGACCGCACGCATCATCATGGTATATCAAGCATTGCATGTGAGCAAACGAAACAACCAACATATCAACAATCAAGTCACTACAATATCAAACTATTGCATGTGGGCAGGAAAATCTATCAACTGATCAATGATCAAGTCATCACAATATCAAATTCATCAAACCCTTCATCACATATCATAAATGTGGCTAGCTATGCATGTCAATGCTGTATGGCAAGTTGTGTATACACCTGCAGCCTTAATAGGTCAGCAGTATGACGGGGACTACTTTCCCAACGTCCGAATAAGATAGCCTCTGCTTAGGCTTGCCACTACTTTGCCTTGCCTCTACTTAGGCAATGCAGTGTCAACTCGCCTTTTGAAGTCTGTAAGGCCAATCAAACGCTATGAGTGACATGACAACTCGTCTTTTGAAGTCTTTAAGACCAATCAAACGCTCCGAGTGTCGATGCTCAATGGTTAGTACGCATCCAAACAAATTCAACAATATGGCATGCTCACCGTAGTGAACGCTCGAGCGATATCCAACAAATTCTACAATATGGCATGCTCACCGTAGTGAACGCCCGAGTGATATCCAACAAATTCTACAATATGGCATGCTCACCGTAGTGAACGCCCGAGCCCGAGCGATATCCAACAAATTCTACAATATGGCATGCTCACCGTAATGTTTTAATTAATTAATGCGGATCAATGAACCCTCACTCACTCAACTTAGTGGGTTTCCAAATCTCAATTAACTAAGAGTTCAACACAAGACACAAAGTTCGGGTGTTCAATTGCGGAACGCTAGTCCCAATCTTAGATCAGAACTCTAGGCACGTAATGCGGAACGCTAGGCTCAACTTTTAGGTTAAGATACTAGGCACGCCATACGGAACCCTAGGTCCAATCCTTAAATAAGAAAATGTGCACCCAAGCAGGACATTAAGTCCCGGCACAGGACACATGGCCCATATGCTCAATAGGAACACTAGGTTCCCTATGTTTTATTCTTTCGAAATCCCGAATCATGAAATCTCTTTCTCAGTTCTTGTATCACTCCTATGTATCTGAAAATACTTTTTAGTTCTAGGTCGTTGAAACCCTAGTTGTGCTAAATAACACACTGGAAGAATTCCCAGGAAAGAGTGGTGGTGCGAACACTCTTAATTACCAAGTCTTTCCTAGCCAGAATTTTCCCAGGCGCATCATTTAACTCAACCGCTTTTGCAAATTGTACTATTTATTTCAAGTTTTTTTCTCTACTATTATTCCATTGAAATTTCCTTGCAAGCTTTGGCTAGTTGTACTAAAACCCTCACGCTTACTTTTAAATTAAAATGCCCTTAACAATTTGTTTACGAAATTAGAATTCGGCTTGTGGAATCGCATCAGATTTACCGATGTAAATCGTCAACCAATAGCAGTCGATCAATGCATTGTTAATTAATCCATTATCAACAATAATATTTTTCATATTCCAATTCAATACCAAGTTCCAATGAAATCCAAGGTGATTCAAGGAAAACAATACAACTCATAATGCCACGCAGGGCCAAGAACATGCTACATATTATCATCAATTTCAAGTCCAATTAAATCAATCAAGTATGATTTAAGTTACACAATACAATTCAGTCTTGCCACATAGGGCCAAATCAATACACAGCATTTCATGCTACAACATCTCAACAGCACATAGTAATACTACAAGTACTACCACACAATCAATCAACAATCAAGCAAACAACACACAAGGAGAAAAGCCCAAACTCATTATGTAAGAATTTCCCTTACCTTGGGCGCTTTAACAATCCAAGCAAGGTAAATTTGAACTATCGTCAAGTCGTTCCCCACACAAGCCTTATGCACGAACCTTAACAACGCAAACTTAATCCAATTAGAACCAAAATCCCAAGTCCTAAGACTCTAGGGTAGCCACGGTTTTAGTCCTAAAAAGGGCCTAAAATCTTTCTAACTTAAACTATTTGGATCACACCTAATCATGTGCCATGAAACAAATTCAAACCATGCAAGTTTTCAACTTTTTCAAAAGCTACACACTTAGAAAATACCAAAACCCAAAACTTACCAATTTGAATAGTGTTTTACCAAATGAATAGTGTTTTGCCAACTTTGAACCATTTTTCAAAGCACTAAAACATGCCACAAAATTTTAGAAACAATTCTGTTACAAGTTCAAAACAATTCTTGAAACATAAACTAAAACTTTTTCCAAAATCATGCTTCTTTGAATTGTTTTGCTAAATCAAATCATCAACCACTTTTCAACTATTTTCAAGCATAAATGCAAGTCAAGAACAAGTTAGAAATCTCCCTTGAAGGCCACGATTTTGGAAGTTCAAAAACAACTTCAAGGTTTTAAACCTTTAACTACTAAATCATGCAAACTTTGCTTAATCAAAACTTCTTATCAAAACCAAACTTATTTACCACTTTAATACACTTAAAAACAAGTTAGAACTCACTCAAATCATGCTCATAAATCACTGTTTTTAAGCATCACAAACAGCCCCAAATTATTTTGTTTTCAAACAATTTTTCAAAGCTTAACACATACAAATTCACTACATTCAATTCCTTTAACAAGAGACCAACTTCTTAAACACTTAAAACACTTTGAAATCAATTTAAAACATCTCCCAAAATCATATTAGGAGTCACGGTTTCAGCCCCCCTTTACAACAAATTCATTTTTCCAAAAACCTTGTAATATGCATATATGACTAGTTTCCAAACTTAGCAAGTATAACCCATCAAGAATCAACTCTAAAACAACAAAAAATCAAACAAAACCAAGGCTTAAAACAGCCCCTAGGTTTTGGCCAGAACAAGGTTAGGGTTCCCCAAATTTTAAACATCATTAACAAAGCTAATCATGGAAGGAAACAAAGGGCTTTAAGACTAATCATGCATATCTAGCAAAATCTAACACTTTTGCCCAAAAATAATTCCTAAAACCAACCAAACCCATATCATGAAACTCAAGAGAGAAAAGAATGGGTATGAAGCTTACCAAGAAGTTTGGAGGTGATGGATCAAGGATTAAGAAGAAAGGATGGAAGATTGAAGCTTAAACATCACTTTCCTTCAAGAATCAAAACTAAAAT
Organism: Calophaca sinica; assembly: GCA_037113605.1. Lineage (NCBI taxonomy): Eukaryota > Viridiplantae > Streptophyta > Magnoliopsida > Fabales > Fabaceae > Calophaca > Calophaca sinica. The sequence continues at coordinate 63,046,925 of CM073733.1, forward strand.
CATGAGAAACAACACAAATACCATGAAAAATCATCCATGGCAGCCATGGAGAAAGGAAAAGGGATTAGCATCATTACCAAGAAGATTAGAGGTGATAGAACAAGGATTGAGGAGGAAGGAAGCAAAGGCGAAAGCTTTAACTCCAAAATCCTTCAAAACCAACACTTTCTCTTTCAAATTTTTTTCTCAAGTTCTCCAACAATGGAGAATGAAATGGTTCTGATCTTGGGCAAGGGAGAAGGCCACGAAAATAATGAGGACAAGGTGGGAATAAAATTGTTCATTTATGTTGAATCCTAACCAAACTAGTTACAAACTAACTAAATTAACTTAACAAACTAACTACCCATTACCTCCTAAGCCAATCAAAAGCCTCCATTCAAAATTGTAGGATACAAGCACATGGCTGGTCTCCCATTGGTCCATGTGTGGCAGCCATTTGCTCAAAATATCTCAGGGTTTCGCTACGATACGTTTTCGCTTAACCGGATGCGCGATGTTACGCGTATATTAGGTTTTAATACTAAAAACTCCCAAAAATAATTCTAATTATAACCCCACACCCAAAAATTACAAATATTCCTCGCGGCATAAGAAAAGTACCCATGTTTCTCGTTTTCTCAAAATGCGAACCGAAACGTTGCGACTAGGCAGTCTCTGACCATAGAAAATACACTAAATATTTTCTGTTGCCCAAAAATTCTTGAAATATTACAATAAATCCTAAATATTGGAAAATGCTAAGATCTCCAATTTTATAAAATTTGGATCACATTTGGGCATGTTTCAGTTAGAAACACACACAATAGCCTTGTTACTGCAGAATTCGATAGAATTCTCGCAGCGTAATAAAAACTGTAAATTAGTGAGGATCACTAATTTCAATTTCTCTTATTAACTAGATATTATTCAAACAATAAAATTATCAAAAAAAATCTTTAAAATAATAGTCATATTAAATATGACATAAAACAGACAATTAATACAATAATTAGACAATAAAAATCCAAACTATGACTTAACAATATTATTAAATCCTGAAAATTATTTCTCTTTCAATAAAATAATTTTCTTTAATCAAACAACAATCTTTCACATTTTTTGGGATTAATTCATATTAAAAACAGTATACGTCTACACTGTCTCTTAATCTGAATTAATTGTTAAAACAGTAAATTATTTACAATAAATCTTGGTAGTTCTTCGTACTTTTAACAAACCATTGAGGTGATCAATCTCCATGATTTATTTTCAAGTAGCTGAAACTATAAAATAATTTTCATAAAAATTGGGATGTTACATTACAACCCTCCTTAAAAAAATTTCGTCCCCGAAAATTAACTTAAAAATCAAAATTCGGAAAATTATAAGTTAATACTAAAAACATATCATAAGTTTGAACTTTGAAATTCAATACAACCTAATAATTATTACACTCAAACAATCAAACACAAAACATACATTTTATTCATATATCCTTACTAAAGTAAGGCACTACATCATCAACTTAAATGTCTACAAAACACAGTACTACGCGTCCATGTTGAAGAAGTCCTTGCGAATGATACCTTATTTCAAATCCACGATCACGAACACGATCAAGAACACGTACAGTCACGAACACGGTTACGAACACGTACAGTCACGAACACAGTCATGAAGGCCGTTGGCCACATGCTAACCCCAACAAGACATTGCCAACATGAAAGCACTCACGGAACCTAAAATCTTCTATGAACCCACGGTCTGTAGACAAAACGAGAAAGAAGAATTTGCACGATCACCAAACACAAAATCACTGACAACATCAACCAGCATAAACGCCAAGGAATTGCAAAAGGATCTTCCCCCAAAGTCATCCTAAAGCTCACGGTTTGCAAGAAGAACAAGAAGATGAATGTTTGGTTTTTCTCACACTAGAACTCACGACATTTCACACTAAAATGAAAGCAAACTCCTCTCCCCCTTATATATAAGTGTGGTTGGCCAATGGTCAAAGGAATTAAGATAACTCACAAAAAAGGAGGAAAAAAGGAATCTTAGATGTTTACCAATATCAACATCAATAATGGACTCACATCCCCCTTGTTAATGAGACGGAACAAGAAGAAAGGAAGAAAAGTGGTCCATACCCAAAATTCTATTAAGCCATCAATGTGTCTAAAGACAAGATAAGGTGGAATAGGATTTTGCAAAATTGTCTAACCAATGATCATGACACCATACTCCCACTAACAATTACCACCTACTCAAAAATGCTCTCTTGAATTAGCCCCACAGCCTCGGCGTCGCTCTAATTTGCTGTGTCAGGGTAGTCGCGTAATCAGTTGCTCGATTGGCGACAAATCATGTAAATTAAATTATCAAGAGAAATTTAATTCAACGCGCTCCAAAATATACGCGTATAAGAAATATGCTCACAAAATAATCACATAAATTATTTCACGAATAATCACAATAACATATATCATAATACCAAAAGATAATAAAAATTTGGATTTTGGAATCTAGTATAATAGTAAAATACATCACAGAGTTAAAACACTTATGTGGTCTATATTTATAACCACGCGCACACCATAATACATATAATACGATAATTATAGCGTCACCTACGGATAATCTCTCTCGTAAATCTCAGCCCGCTCAGCTCCATTATGTCGCATTTCCTGCGATGAAGTCTTCAGATGATGAGTTCTCTGCTCTACTTGGGGTGTAGACACGTCCCTTAGTGGTTGGTCTTGTAGTTTTAGCATTGTTGACAATAGACTCAGCTCGTGGTACTTTACAGTCTCTGGACAGACATCCCAATTCCTTGCAGTTAAAGCATAATCTTTCCTTGGTTGGTTACTGTTAATGTTGTGCTCCTCATCTTCACCGTTGAAGTACTGCGTCTTCGGCTATCAATGCTTGTGATTCCCTCTTCTGTCTATCATGTAGACATATCCTCCAGTAGCTGGGCACGCAACCTTCGCAGCATCTGTAATTGATCCACATCTGGCAATTGATAGTCCTTAGAAAAACATCCTGGCTTCTTGCAGTTACAGCATAGTCGATCCTTCGATGAGCATTCTTTAGCTAATTGTTCCTTGCTTCCATATTGGTGACAGTTCCACTTCAACTCCTGGCCATTCCCAATAGCCAACGCCACAGAACAATTCTGATTGTGTGATTTCCCTGAGGATAGAAATAAGGTGCTCATTGTTGATGTCTTCATCTTTGTCCTTTGCCCTGACAATCTGGCTTAACTGGACCTCTGCGGCAATCTGTTGTACGACAGTAGTTGCTATCCAGACTATCACCCGAATTACGTGGTTCACGTCTAAGTTACTAGCTCTAGCAAAAAGACTCGTTCGCCCCGAAGACATCGAATTTCTACAAAGTAAACTAACCAAATCCCCACAACAAATTCAATCATCTGAGATGATCGCACACAATTTCACACAATATCATACCTGTTTCATCTAGGAAACATCACAGACAATCACAACAAAGTCCACATAACCTAGGCATAACAAACTTATACCCGATAATCCCCAACAATCTAGGCCAGCTTAACCCAAAGCGATCCGGTTAGAACCGAACTGCTCTGATACCACCATTGTAACACCCCGTTTTCGGAGCGCTACTGTGCAACCCAATCTAATGCTGAAAACGTTTAATGCTTGTATGCTTTCAGTTAAAGAGTACTCTTATGTATTTCGCAATGGAAAAATGGGGGTAATTTTTTTTTCCTTTTCTCTCCTTTGAAACCCTTTTCAAAATGAGACATAGAGTACTACAGTTTTCTAAATGATGCCAATTCAGACTTTTGTAATTATCAGAGTATAATGCATCACAAAATAATACTTCACATAACATAATCATTTCGCACTAAGGCGAGGTTTTCTGAAAAGAGTAATTACAAAACAACAAATGCAAAACCCTAAGCTAAGGCGCCAACAACTATAACTCTTATCGAGAAACAAACAAGAAGACCATAACACGAAGCACTCAGAGGAATCTTCCTCCATTGGCTCAATCTTCAATGCTCCTGAAAGACGAAACTGCAACAGCTACCGAACTCCATCTGGAAGTGACATCCATAAGGACATCCAATCCAACAACAGTGCAAGGGTAAATCCTTTGTCTACGAGTTTATCATAGGCTATGTCGCATGCAAACAATATATACATATATAATACAACAACATGCTTTTATATACATATACATACTTAATAGACCGCACGCATCATCATGGTATATCAAGCATTGCATGTGAGCAAACGAAACAACCAACATATCAACAATCAAGTCACTACAATATCAAACTATTGCATGTGGGCAGGCAAATCTATCAACAGATCAGTGATCAAGTCATCACAATATCAAATTCATCAAACCCTTCATCACATATCATAAATGTGGTTAGCTATGCATGTCAATGCAGTATGGCAAGTTGTGTATACACCTACAGCCTTAATAGGTCAGCAGTATGACGAGGACTACTTTTCCAACATCCGAACAAGATAGCCTCTGCTTAGGCTTGCCACTACTTTGGTTGGTCACTACTTTGGCTTGCCTCTACTTAGGAAATGCAGTGTCAACTCACCTTTTGAAGTCTGTAAGACCAATCAAACGCTACGAGTGACATGACAACTCGTCTTTTGAAGTCTTTAAGACCAATCAAACGCTCCGAGTGTCGATGCTCAATGGTTAGTACGCATCCAAACAAATTCAACAATATGGCATGCTCACCGTAGTGAACGCCCGAGTGATATCCAAACAAATTCCAAACAAATTCTACAATATGGCATGTTCACCGTAGTGAACGCCCAAGTGATATCCAACAAATTCTACAATATGGCATGCTCACCGTAGTGAACGCCCGAGCGATATCCAACAAATTCTACAATATGGCATGCTCACCGTAGTGAATGCCCAAGTAATGTTTTAATTAATCAATGCGGATCGATGAACCCTCACTCACTCAATTTAGTGGGTTTCCAAATCTCAATTAACTAAGAGTTCAACACAGGACACAAAGTCCGGGTGTTCAATTGCGGAACACTAGTCCCAATCTTAGATCAGAACTCTAGGCACGTAATGTGGAATGCTAGGCTCAACTTTTAGGTTAAGATACTAGGCACGCCATACAGAACACTAGGTCCAATCCTTAATCAAGAAAATGCGCACCCAAGCAGGACATTAAGTCCCAGCACAGGACACATGGCCCATATGCTCAATAGGAACACTAGGTTCCCTATGTTTTATTCTTTCGAAATCCCGAATCATGAAATCTCTTTCTCAGTTCTTGTATCACTCCTATGTATCTGAAAATACTTTTTAGTTCTAGGTCGTTGAAACCCTAGTTGTGCTAAATAACACACTGGAAGAATTCCCAGGAAAGAGAGGTGGTGCGAACACTCTTAATTACCAAGTCTTTCCTAGCCAGAATTTTCCCAGGCGCATCATTTAACTCAACCGTTTTCACAAATTGTACTATTTATTTCAAGTTCTTTTCTCTACTATTATTCCATTGAAATTTCCTTGCAAGCTTTGGCTAGTTGTACTAAAACCCACACGCTTACTTTTAAATCAAAATGCCCTTAACAATTTGTTTACGAAATCAGAATTCGGCTTGTGGAATCACATCAGATTTACCGATGTAAATTGTCAACCAATAGCAGTCGATCAACACAATGTTAATTAATCCATTATCAACAATAATATTTTTCATATTCCAATTCAATACCAAGTTCCAATGAAATCCAAGGTGATTCAAGGAAAACAATACAACTCATAATGCCACGCAGGGCCAAGAACATGCTACATATTATCATCAATTTCAAGTCCAATTAAATCAATCAAGTATGATTTAAGTCACACAATACAATTCAGTCTTGCCACACAGGGCCAAATCAATACACAACATTTCATGCTACAATATCTCAACAACACATAGTAATACTATAAGTACTACCACACAATCAATCAACAATCAAGCAAACAACACACAAGGAGAAAAGCCCAAACTCATTATGTAAGAATTTCCCTTACCTTGGGCGCTTTAACAATCCAAGCAAGGTAAATTCGAACTATCGTCAAGTCGTTCCCCACACAAGCCTTATGCACGAACCTTAACAACGCAAACTTAATCCAATTAGAACCAAAAACCCAAGTCCTAAGACTCTAGGGCAGCCACGGTTTTAGTCCTAAAAAGGGCCTAAAATCTTTCTAACTTAAACTATTTGGATCACACCTAATCATGTGCCATGAAACAAATTCAAACCATGCAAGTTTTCAACTTTTTCAAAAGCTACACACTTAGAAAATACCAAAACCCAAAACTTACCAATTGGAATAGTGTTTTACCAAACGAATAGTGTTTTGCCAACTTTGAACCTTTTTTCAAAGCACTAAAACATGCCACAAAATTTTAGAAACAATTCTATTACAAGTTCAAAACAATTCTTGAAACATGGTTGATTATAATGGTTGTATTGATGTATTTGGAGGCTTTGAAAAATTATGGAAGAGATTTGATTGAAAATGAAATTGTTTTGATCTTTAAGGCCATGAAGCACATAAGGTAAATTGGACTCCTTGAGATCCTAAGAACCTAGTGGAGCCTTAGTTAAGCAGTTTGAGAAAAAGAATTGAATGGTGGCATTGTTCATGTTCTAATTTTGAAAAAAATGAAAGAGTCTTAGCTTTGAAAACCTTACTCTTAATTATTTGTCATTTCTTTAAATGAAAGTATTATGTTTTTCTACTGGATTTTTGGGGCAGGGCCGCAAGCTCCTTGGAGTTAGGAGGCATGATTTTGATAAATGATGTTGTTTCACATTTTTAAGTTTGAAAGGAAATGGTTTTAGACTTTAGAATTTTAGCCTTTAATTAGTTATTAATTTTTCAAGAGTATGTAATTCTTTTGAAAACAAATATTTCAAATTATGTTTTAAGTTTAGGAGATTTGGTTAGTTAAGAGGTTTGGGTTTTGAGAACCTAGGAATTAGAATTAAGCCTAAGCCTAGGAGGTTATTTTGAGTGGCCTAGGATTGTGCTAAATTTTGTTATGGTGATAGGACTTGTGAAACTCGAGTTCGTGCCGCGTGAGACCGAGACGTGCGTTGGTTCGAGACTTGACGACTGTGGTAAGGGCAACTTGTAGACATGTTTAGAATTTAATATTTATTTTGAATAGCGAAGAAGTCTGAGAACCTCAGGGTTCGAAGTGAGGGTCTCGTACCCCTACGATTTTATTGTTTTCAGCTTGATACTTGATTAATTAGTGGGTTTGTCTGCAAGAGGTTGGCGACTGCCCCCAACCCCCACACTTGTTTGCTTTTCTCTCTGTTAACTCCACTGCGTTGCAAAGGGATGAATTGTGTCCTGATCATTTGCGATATGACTTGATTGGATTTATTTGCTATGTATTGTTGAACTAAGTTGTATCGTGATGAGTTTCTGATTGGATATTTATTTAATATGAGATTGAATATTTATTTGAGTATGCTTCTTTGAATTATCATATGAGTTGATTTATTCATTAGGGTTGTGGAAGTTTTGGGTTGTGACGTTTGTGACCTTTGAGACGATTAACCTAGGGTGCTAGGATCCCCTACGGCCGGTTTTTTGGTAGAGTTAGCTAGGCGTCGTAACGTCAAGGAACCTGAGCTGAATGTCCTAGGGTGAGAGGAGAGCCCAAGGCTACAGCTGGTATTCAGTGGATTGTTCGGCGTTACTTTCCGAAAAATTGTAGAGAGTGTCTTGAGTTGCATTATGGGGCATTTATGCATTTTGTTATCTCTTGTTCTATGTTTTGCTGTTTCTATGATTATTTAAGAAGTTGACCCTTGCCCGTGGTTCTTTCAATTAATGATTGTAACCCAGATGACGAAGGAAGAGGAGTTTTTGGGACTGCAGAGAAGCGTAGCTGGGAATAGCCGGTCTGACTTCCTACTTGTGTTTCTATTGCAACTTACTAGAGGACTAGTAAGCATTGTAGTGCTCCGGCCAACTATAGGGTGTCAGATGCCTGATTACAATGTTGTAATAAATGGTTCATGTTCCAAGACTTGAATTGTTTTATGTGTATGTTTTAATTAAATCTCTTGTATGGTTTTGTGAATTGGATATGGTATATGATTTTATTCACTGCCTTTGAAAATGCTGCAATACTCTGATTGCAAATTTCTTAGAAGAAACTGAAAAGAAAAAAAATTAGACTCACATTTTTTAAAGCCATGCAGTAACGTGTTCCATTTTCGAAAGTATTTGAAATGCCGACGGTAATATCTAGTTAGTAGCATTCCGGAAACGGGGTGTTACAATAGTGGTATCAGAGCGGTTTGGTTCTAACCGGACTGTTAGTTGGGAAACTATAACTGGTCAAGTGTCAGGTTGTATAGAGAACAGATTGTTAGGGGTCAAACTGTGTCTTGTTGTGAGTCAATTTGTGTTTGTGTGTTAGTTGTTCCTCAAGTGGAGTAGCTCTACTTGTAGTTGTTTGAAATTGTTTCTTAATTGAAACAATGTGTACTGAGACATACAAAAATTGTTGTGGGGTTCTAACTAGGTTGAAAAACCTTGTGAGAATCCAATACCTCAGAGACGAGCGATTCTTCCTACCGAAGCGAATAGTTCAAGAAATGGATTAGAGACTTCAGATAGCCAAGCTAAGGCAAGGGTAGTAGGTGTTGTTGCTCAACAGACTGCTACGAAAAATCAGTGTGAACTGCTAGGACAACAGGGAGAGAAGCCAGCTGTAGAGACCAAAGGACTGGTTGACCTTCGTCACCACGACTCCCTTAAGTCCTTCAGAAAATTAGAGATGAGATTTCGGGATTGTTTTGCAGGAGACGCTATTAATATTATTATTGATATTATTATTATTATTGTTTAATGTGATCTTTGGCATATTGGTGATCCTAGATATAGATCACGAAAATGTTTGATGATTGAAGTATTTTGATATGGCACTATATTTGAAAATAAAAAATATTTTAGGATTTGTGAGTGTGATACGTTTGCCACTAACATTTATGTTTTCGCAGTGGTTAATTTTTATACTGTTGTGATTATATGTGATTGTCTGTGTGATTGTTATTTGTGTGAGTGTATTCTTATTTTCCAATGAAAATATTGAACGCGATTATTTTTCAGCAAGCGCCGATTAAATGTCTTGTGACAACTTACGCGAGAACCATTTGACGCAGTTGAATGGAAGCTGGAAAGTTAGTGAGAATTGTAGCTGGAAAGTTATTTCCCCTTACCTTCAGAAATAACTTTCTTTGAATTAAGACTAACCAGACAAACTTGAGGGAACACCGCCTTTCCTTTTATCCTCCTTGGTCGGTCCCTTCAAGAAGAGAGAAGGTGGGAGAGAACAGTGTATTATTGGTGTTAGTGCCGAGCGAACCTATTTCCCTTCCTTTTCCTCCTGTTACACGCCGCGGACGAGTTCTGCTTAAGTGATTCCATTTTTCTTTCATTCCTTCCTTAGGTGATACTAAATCGTGTGGGATTTGAGTGTGTAAGAAACCTTAAGAAAACTTGGAGAGTCTGGAGAATTGCTTTTCTTACCATTTCCCTAAATCGAACTGTAAGTTGAGATGAGGTTAGATGAGAATCCTCCCCATCCTTAGCAACAGTGAGTGATGTCGTTTGTGATTGGGTGGCTAGTGATTGTGAAGGTTTTTCGTTCCTTTTGATGTATAAACAATGGAGTTCTTGGAGGAGCTCTCGGCGAGTATTTTAATTCTTTTGCTTTCGATTTCTGTATTGTTTGTTAATAATCAAGTTGAAGATGGTTTTAAGTTTAAAATGATTTTTGTTAAATTTTTATTTTGTTTTTATCTTGTATTGTTCGTTATTGATTTTGTGAAAAATAGTTCGAAGTTTTAGATGATTCTGTTAAATCATGATTTAGTAGTAAAAGCTTGAAAATGGTTTTGTTTTCTCTTGTATAAAAGATAATAGTTTTGGTGTTAATCTTTCGAACTATAAGTCTATGTATGAGTAATAATGGTTTTGAGAAAGGTTTTTGAAGAAGAGTTTTAGAAAAACTTTAATTTTCTTTAGGTCCTTGCTTGATTTCTTAGAATCTTATAAGTGGTTTTAGTATATTTGTTATTAAAGCTTTGTTAAAAAGAAAGTTAAATATTTCCCCTTAATTTTGTTGTTGAAGCCGTGAGCTTCACGGGAGAAAAAAAAATTTTGTGATTTCCAACTTGTTTCTTTCATAGTTCGGTTAGTGTCATAGTTTAGGAGTTTTGAAAAATTTAGATTTGAGTTAAAATTGTTTTAAGTGTTACCAAGTTGGAAAATTGTTGGAAAGAAAGTTGATTTTGAAATCCTTGAACTTGAACCAAGTTATGATAGGAAATTGATTTTAGGGCTTTAAGTTTGGGCTATTGATTTAAAGGTTTTAGTACATTTGTTGTTTTGATTGACTGTGTTTAAGGCAATGAAACACATAATGTTTAAAAGAATCCTTATATTCCTAAACAAGGTGGAGTCTTAGGGAATTAAGTGTTTAAAGTTCTTGAGTCTTAGTGCGAGTTTTATGATTGCAAAAACATTGGAAGAAGAAAATTCTTGGATATTATTTTATTGTTTGAAACCAAGGGAGTATTTAATGCCTTGGTATTAATTTTAAAATTTTCCTTGATTACATGTTAGTGTTGTTAATTAGGTATTCTAGAAGTTCAATAATTGCTTTGGTTTAGAAGGATTTTAAAGACAAGAGAGAGTTATTAAGTTTGTTTTAATCTTTGAACTGAAGTATGTTAATGAATTTGAGACAATGAGGACCTAATCTCAAAGGAACTTTAGCGTCCATGAGAATGGTTGAGTCTTAAGTAAAATTGTGTTTTATTAGTTCTCTGTTTTAGTGGTTTTCTCAAGAGATGTAAAAGAAAAAAATTAGGAAAAACATTCGATTCGAGAAAAGAAATTTTTTTTTTTGGAAAGTTTAAGTGGCCCTTTATATTCTTTATGTGTGTAACCTTGGTTGCATGCGAACAGGATAATATCATTTTATTAGTAATGGCACGTAACTGTAATCGAGTTCGTGTTCGTCTGTATTTGTGTTCGTGAACGTGATTGAGATCGTGGATAAGCAGAACACATGGCTCTGGAATGAAGCGACGACTAATCGTAAGGAATTTTTTTTCGTCTACTAACTACGCTTACGTTACGGTGTGCTACATGTATATACATAGGGTCATCGAGTGTGATGCTACTATTGCATGCTATACTATGTAGTTACAAATATTATAGTACTACGTACATTAATATGTATTATGAATGCCTTTGTGTGTAAATTATTTTATGGATTTGAGTAAAATAATTCTTCCTATTTTAATATCCGCGTAGTTTCGAGGACGAAACTGTTTTAAGGGGGATGGTAATGTAATATCCCAATTTTTGAGAAAAATTGTTTTAGCGATAAAATCCTAAATACTTGAATGTAAGTCGCAGAGATTGATCACCTCAATGATTTACTGAGAGTACGGGAAATTATTTTGACTTATTTTGAATAATTTATTTATTATAAATAATTATTATTCATGATGTCAATTCAAATTAATAGACAGCGTAGACGTATGCTACTTTTAAGGTGAATTCGTCAATTTAACCTTATACTAGTTTTCTGTTTGACGCAGTAATGCGTATTTGTGCTGACTAAGAAATTGATTGAATTAAAATCAAGATGAAATTAAATTTAAGAATTAATATTTTATATTAATTCATGGTTCGAATATCGTCGAAATATTCTCATGAAGTTTCGTCGCGTTTTGAATCACCGGGCAGTCTTGGCCGTAGATAAAATTTTAAACGAACCCCGATTTCGATGAAAATCGAATCGTAACTTCTTGTGATTATTCTTGAGTGTTTTAAATTGTTTTTAATATTTATGATAATATATTATCACACAGTGAATTAATTTCTCGGTAAATTAATTTTCGCGAATTAATTGGCGAAGAATAAATCGGTAACGCGATTACTCGACGCCGTATTTTTTGCACGCTCTAGACTCTAGGATTAGAGGGTAATCATGAGAGATGAGAGATTAGATGGGTTACACTTGTGATTTGATTAGCATCTTACTTTATAGTCTAGGTGTCACATTTTTTGTGGTTTATTAGTGGTACTTTTTCCTAAATTAATCCTAGCCAAGTGTTTTAACACTTAATTAAATTTTTCTATCCTCCTTTGTTTCTCATGACCAGCATGACCTCTCCTTCCTACTACCCTCCTTATATTTTTTTACTACTTATTTATCTTTTATTATGCTTTTAAAAAAAGAAGTCAAGCAAGCCTTTTCTTATTTATTGTTTTATTAGATTTAATCCTCCCCTTTTTTTTGGGTGTCCTGGTCGTGACCCACCTCCCTCTCTACATCTTCATTTGTCTTCTTCTTCTTGTTTTAGAAAGAGAAGTTCCATGGTTCCATTCTTTTTCTCCTTGGCGTGGATCACCTTCCCTTGTCCAACCTTCATATATTTTGTTTCCTTTATTCTTTCTTCTCTTTCTTGTTCAGCCGAACACCCCCTCCTAACCCCCCCTCTCTATTTCCATTCATTTCATTTCATGGTTCTTGAGAGAGAAAGCTCAAGAGCACTTCCATGGAGTCCATGTTTCGCCATTCTTGAGTTGTTTCACCTCCATTCTTCCAAACTTCTTGCAATTAATTTCTTCTTCTCCTCACTACTCTCTAGTTCATCATCCAAGCAAGTTGAGAGCACAAATCTTCTCCCCTAAAACAGCCCTTGGCCGCGAGCTCTAGGTGGAGAGGTAGAGGTTTCTTTTGCTTCATTTACTATTTTTATGTCTTAATAATGCTTGATCATGAACTATGATGGATATGAGCACCATAATCCCTAGTTCTTGGAACCCTAGGTGAAACCCTAAGGGGGAAAAGAGGGATGATGTGATCTTGAGGGAATCAAAGAAATTAATTGATGATTCTAGCTTATATGATGTTGTTGTTGTTGTTTTAGTTGATAGTTTTGAGTTGGAACTATGATTGATTAAATTTTTGATGAAAACATATTCTTGAAAGAGGGTTAAATTAAGTTTTGTTGTGATTAGGCTTTGGTTTTGTGTAAATTAGTTATTATTTGTGAAGAATGGGCATAGGAAATGGTTTGTTAAATTTAATTGGAAGATTTGCAATTTTTCTGGAAAAAGGGGTGTGGTGGCCGAGGGCCCTAAAGGAATTATGGGAGGAAAATTGTTTTGTACGTTTGATTGTAATGGTTGTATTGATGTGTTTGTAGGCTTTGAAAAATTATGGAAGAGATTTGATTGAAAATGAAATTGTTTTGATCTTTAAGGCCATGAAGCACATAAGGTAAATTGGATTCCTTGAGATCCTAAGAACCTAGTGGAGCCTTAGTTAAGCAGTTTGAGAAAAAGAATTGAATGGTGGCATTGTTCATGTTCTAATTTTGAAAAAAATGAAAGAGTCTTAGCTTTGAAAACCTTACTCTTAATTATTTGTCATTTCTTTAAATGGAAGTGTTGTGTTTTTCTAATGGATTTTTGGGGCAAGGCCGCAAGCTCCTTGAAGTTGGGAGGCATGATTTTGATAAATGATGTTGTTTCACATTTTTAAGTTTGAAAGGAAATGGTTTTAGACTTTAGAATTTTACCCTTTAATTAGTTATTAATTTTTCAAGAGTATGTAATTCTTTTGAAAACAAGTATTTCAAATTATGTTTTAAGTTTAGGAGAATTGGTTAGTGAAGAGGTTTGGTTTTGAGAATCTAGGAATTAGAATTAAGCCTAAGCCTAGGAGGTTATTTTGAGTGGCCTAGGATTGTGCTAAATTTTGTTGTGATGATAGGACTTGTGAAACCTGAGTTCGTGCCGCGTGAGACCGAGACGTGTGTTGGTTCAAGACTTGACGACTGTGGTAAGGAAAACTTGTAGACATGTTTAGAATTTAATATTTATTTTGAATAGCGAAGAAGTCTGAGAACCTCAGGGTTCGAAGTGAGGGTCTCGTACCCCTTCGATTTTATTGTTTTCAGCTTGATACTTGATTGATTAGTGAGTTTGTCTGCAAGAGGTTGGCGACCGCCCCCAACCCCCCACACTTGTTTGCTTTCCTCTCTGTTAACTCCATTGCATTGTAGAGGGATTAATTGTGTGCTGATCGTTTGCGATACGACTTGATTTGCTATGTATTGTTGAACTAAGTTGTATCGTGATGAGTTTCTGATTGGATATTTATTTAATATGAGATTGAATATTTATTTGAGTATGCTTCTTTGAATTATCATATGAGTTGATTTATTCATTGGAGTTGTGGAAGTTTTGGGTCATGACGTTTGTGACCTTTGAGCCGAATAACCTAGGGTGCTAGGATCCCCTAAAAAGCTACTGTCGGTTTTTCGGTAGAGTTAGCTAGGCGTCGTAACGTCAAGGAACCTGAGCTGAATGTCCTAGGGTGAGAGGAGAGCCCAAGGCTACGGTTGGTATTCAGTGGATTGTTCGGCGTTACTTTTTGGAAAATTGTAGAGAGTGTCTTGAGTTACATTATGGGACATTTGTGCATTTTGTTATCTCTTGTTCTATGTTTTACTGTTTCTATGATTATTTAAGAAGTTGATCTTTGCCCGTGGTTCCTTCAATTAATGATTGTAACCCAGATGACGAAGGAAGAGGAGTGTTTGGGACTATAGAGAAGCGTAGCTGGGAATAGCCGGTCCGACTTCCTACTTGTGTTTCTGTTGCAACTTACTAGAGGACTAGTAAGCGTTGCAGTGCTCCGACCAGCTATAGGGTGTCAGATGTCTGATTACAATGTTGTAATAAATGGTTCATGTTCCAAGACTTGAATTGTTTTATGTGTATGTTTTAATTAAATCTCTTGTATGGTTTTGTGAATTGGATATGGTATATGATTTTATTCACTGCCTTTGAAAATGCCGCAATACTCTGATTGCAAATTTCTTAGAAGAAGCTGAAAAGAAAAAAAATAGGCTCACATTTTTGAAAACCATGCAGTATCGTGTTCCATTTTCGAAAGTTATTGAAATGCCGACAGTAATATCTAGTTAGTAGCATTCTGGAAACGGGGTGTTACAAATAAGTAGTGGGTGATGAATCCACATTACATTTTGCTTTTATAGGGCAAAAAGTGTAGTTTAAAGTGCAAAGAAGGTTAGAGTAGCTTTGTTTGTAGTTAAATATTATAAATAATACGCCGACATAGAGTTTTAGGAGATTTTATTGTTAAACTATTCAAACTTTAAGTTTAATAAATTTTGACCAACTTGTTTTATTTATTTGTTTAAAAAAAAGAAGAAAATACAAAAAAATGCATATAAAAAAATAAAAAAATGCGTGTATAAAAAATGAAAAATATCTATAAAGGAAAAAAATAAATGTGAAAAGAAAGAAAAAGCGAAAGTTTTATTGCTGCACATACATGAAAAGAATCAAATAAAAAAAATCATTTTGTTTGAAAAATTGTGTGGGGAATTTTGTTTGTAAACTAGATGTTGACTTGCGCGTTGCGCAAATTTTATGTTAGTATAAATAAGTCTAAATAAATGAATGAAAATTAAGAATAATATAATTTTGGTATTAGAGTAAAATACAAATAAGCATTTATGTAATAGAAGGTAAATATATTTTTAAATTATTATAAGTTAAGTTTATTGTAGTGCAATGAAAAGGAAAATAAATTCTTTTTTAACTAAATTCAATATATGTAAAGCATATTTAAATGTAATACTATTCAATAAAAATTGTGATTTTTAATGTCATCTTTGTCTTCAATATTTTTTTAGTTTGCTCTTCTTGAACTTGATTAGTTCATGAGTTTTGTTTTCTTTGAAGTGTCATGTTTGTTGGCTTATATATATACTAGATGAAACTCACGTGCGTTGAACGTGTTTGTTTATATTTTATACAAAATATATTTTAAAAAATGTGTAAAAGATATATAATTTAAATATATAAAAAATATTAGTTTTATACAAATCTCTTAACAAATTGGTGTTCACTAGATTTATAGTCATATTTAAGCATTTTTTAGTTTTTGTTGATAGACATGACAGGGATATTCTCATCTTGAAGGATTAAGTTTTAGTTTTTTTTTTCTAAATTATTTTTTCTATATTATATTTGTTATCCTGTTTAATAATTGGAATTATCAATTTTTAGTACGATTGTAATTGAAACTTTAATATGTCAAAAGATAACTATTTCAAATAAGTTTATTAATTATGTTATAGTATTATATTTTTTGGGTTAAATATGGTTTTAGTCCCAATTCAGGGACTAAAAACATGTATTTTTGTAATTTTTAGGGACTAAAAAGTGGGTATAAGGACTAAAAACAAAATTCGTAATAATTATAGGGGCTAAAAATATATTTTACCCTTTTTTTCTTATGCATATTTCTTATCCTGATTGTCAGTAAATAATTTCAATCCTTATGGTTATATATTATTGCTGATGATGAGATATGTATTGTCTATGATAAAATATTGATTTTATCAAATGTGACCTCATATAATTAAGCAATTATTATTTGCTTTTGGTTGAAATCACTAAATAATTATTGGATGTTATTTTATTGTACAAATGGATGTTATTTTATTCTACAAATAAAATGTTATTTGGAGTCATTTATCAATGAAATTATTTATAAAATAAGTATTTTTGTATTGGTACCACCCTTTCTAATAATCTTTATTTAAATTATTTAATCTCTTACAATAAAGAGTTTTATTGCATTACACATTCGTAATGCAATATTAACGTTTCAAAGTAGCATAATTGATATTTTTGTTATAAATATAGTAAAATTTAAGTCTTATAGCATAAATGGTATTTCTAGTGTAATATTAATATTTCTAATTTTTATAGTCAATATAATATTATAATTGACCTTCAATTGATATAACCTCCGGCAATAGTAAAGATTTTTTGAACCTACTAATCACATTAAAAATTTAATTGAAAATATTTTACTTATCCTTTAAATTTCATGTTGAGTCATTTTAATATGTGATATATTATAAATATCTTTCAATTATTTTTAAGATTATTGTTAAATAGAAAATAACACTTAGCATTGCCATTCACTAATTTTAATAAATAACACTATATTTAATATTTGATGACTACATTTAATATTTTATAGTGTAATTTAATTGTATTTTTAGTTTTTTAAATTATTATTAATAATAAACATTACCATTAAGCAATTTTGATATTTAATATAGTGTCTAAGAAATTTCATATCTAATATTTGATATAATTAATATTTAATAGAGAAATGAAATGATTAGATTAATTGATAAGAGTAATTTAAAGGTTGCAACCCATGGAGTAAAATAAGTTTGTATTTAATTATAAAGCTCAAGTTTTTTTTTTTACTTAAAAATATACATATATAGTAGATAATATGCAATTTCATATAATTTTTTAAGGTAATTTTTTTCAATAGTAAATTGCATGCCCTTATTTTTGTCATTAACTAATTTTATTAAATAAAAATATATTTTATATTTCATTACAGTATTTAATAAATTATATTATAGTTTAGTTATATTTTAGGTATTTTTCTCAAATTATAATTAACAATTGTATGTTGTAACTCACAAATTAAAATAAATTTTTATTTAATACTAAAGCTCAAGTCTCCTTAAATTTAATTAATAATCTAATTAATAATTGATATTTAATAATAATAATAATATTTAAATAGAGTAGTAAAATGTTAAAATTGATTAATAAGTGTAATTGAAAAGTTGTAACTCATAAATTAGAAAAAACATGTATTCGATGTTATAGATCAAGTTTTCTTTATATAGATAGATAGATAGATAGATAAATAAATAGATAGATAGATATAGAAGATATTGATGTAGAAGATGTAGATATAGAGTGTTTTCATTATCTAATTTTAGCAAATAGCACTATATTTATATCTGATAATAACATTTAATAATTATAGTATAATTTAATTATTTTTTAAATATTTTTCTCAAATTGTAAATAATAGTTAACATTATCATTAAGTAATTTTAATATTTCATAGAATGTGTAAGAATTTTTTATATATACTAGTAAAAACAACCAATAATAAAATAAATTTATCAATATAATAATATTTAATAATAGTATCTAAATAGAATAATAAAATGATAAATTTATGAATGGTAAATGAAAGGTTATAACTCTTGAATAAAAATAATTTTGTATTTCAAGCAAAAACTCAAGCTTTCTTTACATATCGACATTAATTTTTTTTAAAATGCGTGAAAGTTATATAATTTAAATATGTAAAATATTGTATACAAATCTCTCAACAGATTAGTGTTCACTTGATACATAGTCATCTTTTAACATGTTTTTAGTTTTTATTGACGGACTTAGTAGGGGTTATCCCCATCTTGAAGAGTTAGGTTTTAGTTTTTTTTTTTTGGGCCTTAGGCGGTCCTTACTAAAAAATGTAAATAAATAAAATTTTATTAATTATAGAATAACACGTAATAATTAAGTATTCCGTTAAAAAATGTAATAATTAAGTATATTCATATTGAAACATTATATTAAGTAACTCATTTATTTATAAATTATTTTGTGTATATAATATTTATTGTCATGTTTAATAATTAGAACTATCAATTGTTTAGTAAGATTATAATTGATTTTCAAAAAAAAAGTAGATTATAATTGTAACTTTAATATGTCAAAGAATAACTCTACCAAAAAAGTTTATTAATTGCGTTATGGTGTTATATTTTTTTCGTATGCATATTTTTTTCTTGATTATCAACAAATAATTTCAATCCTTATGGTTATATTATTATTGACAATAAGGTATGTAATTGTCCATGATAAAATATAGATTTTATCAAATGTAATCTAACATAATTTAGCAATTATTATTGACTTTTGGTTATCATTGCTACGTAGAATGTAATTATTTGATGTTATTTTATTCTAGAAATAAAATGTCATTGAAGTCATTTATCATAGAAAATATTAATAAAATAAGCACTCTAACATCAGTGTCACTTTTTGTAATAATCTTTATTTGAATTATTTAATCTCTTACAATAAGGAGTTTTATTCCATTACACATTCCTAATGTAATATTAATATTTCTAAGTATCATAATTGATGTTTTTTATTGTAAATATAGTAAAACTTAAGTTTTCAACAATCGTACGGATTATTGTCATTCTCATTTAATTTTTTGGTATATATTTTCATCTAAATTTTGGTACTATATTTTGGTTCTTCAATTATGCCACTAAATTATGTATTTACTTTTTAAACTATATTTTATATGTTAAACTTTCCTGTAACATTTGTCATAATGACTAAAAACTATATCGTTCTATGACAAATATTACAGGAAAGTTTAACATACAAAATATATAAATAATGATTTTTAAAATGAATTAATCATGCATTAATAATAATTTCATGCATTAATAATAAGAAGTTTAAATAAAATTAAAAATGTAATAAAAAACGATATGATAACAAATTTGATCATAACTTATGATGAAACTTATTTTTAGTAAATTCACTAATTTAATATATATATATATATATATATATATAAAAGCTAATAGTTAGCAGAATCTTAATTAAAAGAACTGTTATAGTAAAGTTGCACCATTTTTTTTTAATTTTTTTTTAAATTATGATTTCACATAATTCTCTTATTGTGATGCTTTAGACATTATGGTCACAAATAACTAAATATATGAGTAGGAGTATATGTCATAACTAATAAACAAATTCGAAGAATAATAAGGTGGATCAATGCTAACATAAAAATAATTATTCTTTACTGTTTATTTGCATGACCTCCGGTGATATAAATTTTTTTTTAACATGCTAATCACATTAAAAATTGAAATTGATAACAATTTACTTATCCTTTAAAATTGATGTTCAGTCATTTTAATATATGATCCATTATAAATATCATACAATTATTTTTAAAATACTTTTTAAATAGAAAATAGCATTTAGTATTGTAACACCCCATTTTCGGAGCGCTACTGTGCAACCTAATCTAATGCTGAAAACATTTAATGCTTATATGCTTTCAGTAAAAAGTACTCTTCTGTATTTCGTAATGGAGTAATTTTTTTTCTTTCCTTGAAATCCTTTTCAAAATTGAGACATAAAGAGTACTGCAATTTTCTAAATGATGCCAAATCAGTCTTTTGCAAATATCAGAGTATATCACATCACAATTAATGCTTTAGATCACATAAGACATAACATTATCATTTCGCACTGAGGCGAGTTTTTCGAAGAGTGTAATTACAAGATAATACGTAATTACACAAATTGTAACGTCCTGACTCTAATCAGAGCATTACTTACGAAATTTAGGATTGAATAAGTAAAGATTAATAAAAACCATCCAGATAATTAATTAAAATGGAATAACCAAAAACCTGTTTAACGAAAGTCCTGTAAACTTAAAAGAGAGTGCGCATTTCGAAAATTACATTAATTACAAATTTTTTTCCGAAGGGTTTTTCCATAAATAATTACAATACAATTAAAGAACTATGACTCTATTTGTGATCCGGTACTGAGACATCAGAGAGTCTCACGTAACTACAATGTCGAGTATCCAAAAGGTCTCTCTAATCCTCCCAGCAGTGAATACCTGAAAACAACGCCCCAAACACAGTGAGTCATAATAACTCTGTAACATAGATTTTAATGTAAAACATTTTACCGTTGTTTTCAGCTATACGTGGTGTGCTACGTATAGAAAACTCCTCCCAGAAAGACACAATCACAAACATCAATGTCAGATCATAATGACACGTCTAATTCTGAAACATTAGGCATGCATATTTCAATCCTCAACAACACTGAATCTGTTTACGGTACTATAACTTACATACAGCATGAAATATATTGCCAACACCATTCCATAACAATTCACGTGAAACTACTAACATTAACACGTAAAATCTGTAAATGCATTCCCGTAGGAATCCACGTCGCTGTACCTTATAGCAGCACAGACCGACGCGTCTGCCACTGTACCTTATAGCAGCATGGACCAACAAGCATCTAACTATTCAATCAGAGCTAACAATACACAATGATTTCATGAAAGTATAAAATTAACTTCCATTGGAATTCTTCACTATTCCGTCGTACCTTATAACAGCACGGACCGGCACTATTCTGCCATACCTTATAGCAGCACGGACTAGCATCAACAATTCAATCAATTGCAAATAATCAATTCAATTCAATCATAATATCAAGATTTCACCCCAACTATACAGTGCAGCCTAATTGGCCCACGGAAACACTGAGAGTGTTCACATATATGCATGTAAGCATATTAACCATTCATATAAGCATTTTAATGGCTTAACTATTCATACATCCTTTCATCTGACCATAGCAATATACAATGTTGAACCAAAGAAGAAAGGATTTCAAAAACTAAGAGGAAAATCTGACCCAAATTCGCTTAAGCAAATTGGGCTCGCTCAGCGCCAGAAATTTGCTTAAGCGAATTTCACGCAGAATGACCCCTGACTGCACGCAGTCAAATTCGCTTAGCTCAGAAAATTCGCTTAAGCGAATTTTACAGGATTTTAACACAAAACTCAGATTTTCCAACCAAAACTTTCTCCAAAACTCAAACCATTAATTCCAATCTACAACGCAACCAATCCAATGGCATTCAATCAAGAAACAAACTGATTTAACACAACATATTAACATGCATTCAAATCAAATGTTTCAAAACTCATTTTAGTGTAAACAACACACCAAACACATACATTTCCAAACCATATTCTCAAAGAACTTAAGAAAACATAGATCATTCCAAATGATAAAAGGAAATGAGAACATATTTGAGGGTCTTGTGGCTACCCGACACATAAAGGAAGAACTCCCAAATGATACATTGAGATTCAATCCATTCTCGGCGATAACAATTTTTTTCCAATTGGAGCTCAGTGGAACTCACAATCGTACAAACATCATACATTGATTTAGGGGGATTGGGGACAGAATCCAACCCTATTTCAGTCAAAACCCCATACAATATCATAATAGTCTACCCAATAACTATCTACTCATAGGATTAGACAATAATTCCTAGCACACCCTAATTGGGAGTTTCAGAGGGAAATCTATATTACCTTTGAGCTCCCAAATGCTTTGGGATAAAAGCCCACAATTTGAAACCCTAGGTTTGCCTTCAACCTCCATTAAAGCTCCAACCAAGCTTTTCATCTCCATCTTCTTCTTCATTCAGCTCCAAATTCCATATCAGATCTTCCTTCTTTTCCATTTCCATGAAGACAACAACAACACGAAATGAGGAGGGAGGGAGAATGAGAGAGCTCACGAAAGGATAGAGAGGAAGGAAGAATGAAAGGCTTCCTTGATGTTATCTCCTTCCTTCTCCTTCGTTCTTCCTCTTCTCCTTCCT
Source organism: Calophaca sinica (assembly GCA_037113605.1). NCBI lineage: Eukaryota > Viridiplantae > Streptophyta > Magnoliopsida > Fabales > Fabaceae > Calophaca > Calophaca sinica. Next base: position 63,069,387 of record CM073733.1, read on the forward strand.
TTCCCTCTTTCTTTTTCTCTTCTGGATCGCGAAATGAGAGAGAGAATAAGAGGAATAGAGCTGACGTCTTTAAAAGAATAGCAGAAAAATAGCAGCTCGCTTGGCGAGTAGAATTCGCTTGAGCGAATTTAGGGAAGAAGCAAAGCTGCTGCATCATAGCGACACCCTTGCTTGGTGAGCAAGAATGACGGCCACACATGGACCAATGGGAGGCCAGCCATGTGCTGGTAGCCTACCATTTTGAATGGGGATTTTTGATTGGTTAATGGAGTAATAAATAATTAGTTTGTTAAGTTAGTTTCTAATTACACTACAACAAATTCTGTAAAAGATGGCGCTACTTTAAGCAGCGCTTAAAACAAAAAACTCTTCTTTATGTCATACCTAAACAATAAACAGCGCTTACAATAATAAGCGCTACTATTTAGTTTTCACAATAATCAGTGCTTAGTCCTTTAAGCGCTGTTTTTTCTCTAAATACTAAAAAAATGAACTGGCATAATAATTAGTGCTTAAACCTCAAGCGCTGTTTTTGGTCATATGAACAATAAACAACGCTTTATACCAGTAAGCGCTGTTTTTGGTAGAACAATAATCAGCACTTTTAGACTTAAGCGATGTTTTTGGTCAATATATTAAATAAATCATTTTTCCCTCCTCTCTCATTTCACGGAAGCACTGTTCCGAATCAATCTCTCTCTGTCTCGCAACTCTCTCTATCTCGCAAACGCATCCGCCGGCACCGGCTCGGCCTCCGCCGCCCCCTCGCCTCCATCTCCCAAGTCCCGGCGTGCTTCTTCCTCAATGACATCGAGTGCTTCTTCCCCTCACCTGAAATCGGACCTCGTCATCCTCCAAAAGCCGCCGGCAGCGGCTCGGCCTCCGTCGTCCCCCTCGCCTCCATCTCCCAAGTCCTGTTTGCGTCCATTTCCAGGTATCGCCACTGTCTCCATTTTCTGTCTCGATTCCACATTGGTTTCTGTTGGTGGTTCGTTAGTTTTTGGTCTGTTCAATTTTGTTTGATTTTGTTCGATTTTGATGTTGTCCCATTGCTGTTCATGGTTATGTGTTAGTTTTTTAGGTTTTACGTTGTTGGGTCTATTTGTGGTTCCACATTGGTTATGTTCGTGGTTCGATTTTGGGACTGTTCGTGGTTCAAAATCGTTTGTTCTGTGAAGTGCTGCTGGTGGTTCTATTGAAGTCTTTGTTGGTTCGTGGTTCGTGTTGCTCTCGTGTTTTACTTGCTTTTTTAGGTTTTACTTGCTGTTTGTTTGTCCAACTGTGGTCCTATGTCAATGTCAAGGAACATAAAGTAGAGACTAAACTGTGCAGCTTCAGCTTGTTTTAAGCTCTGATTGCCATGTTGTTGTGTTTCACACGCTTGTGATTATTCTGATTTTCTATATAGAATCTGAATCTGTGAGCTTCTTATTGTGAAAATAAAACTAGGGATTTGGGTTTGTGGAGTTTACTTTTTTCATTATTTGGGTTCAAAAATACTTTCTGTGGAGGACTTTGCTATTCTGCTTGCTAGACATTTTACATCATTTTACAAGCTTATGAATGAAAACTGTATTCATAACGGGTTTAACGGATATCAATGAAACTTGTATTCAAGATTATGAATGCAAAATCTAAGGAATATGGAGCGCATACCTTTCAAAATATTTCAAGATTTCATAGATATTTGAATGCCTTTAATTTTGGGTTTAGAAATTAATATTGCTGTAAGTTCTAATTGTGATCCAACTTTGTCGTGGTTAGCAGTTGTGGAACTTGCTTTTGGGTTTTTTTTTTAAACAATTTGGAATGTTACAGGTATTGTATATATTTTGGAATGTCCATATTTTAGGGGAGACTCTGCCAAAATTTTGTTAGAATTTTGATCTAGTCTGTGTGTTGATTTTAAGAGCAGTGATAGTTTTAGTCTTGCTTTATTTAAATGGGCTTTTTCTGTTGTTTTACCTCTCAATCCATAGGTAAAATATGGATCGAAAGTGGATGTCTGCCAATCGTTTGTCGAACGAATATAAGGATGGAGTGAAAGATTTTATTGGGTTTGTAGTTGGGCATACAACAGACCATAGTAGAATCATATGTCCTTGTTTAAGTTGTTGTTATACAAACAAAATTAGTGTTCGGGAATTGGAATGACATTTAGTGAGCAATGGGATTGATCAAACTTATACCTGTTGGACAAAGCACGGTGAGACAAGAGGTGAATCTTCTAATATGGGGAATAGTGGGAGATATGCGTCAGAGGACACCGCTACAAATACATATGATGGTGACCGTTTTGAAGATATGGCAAATGCGGTTGAAGAAGATCTTCGTGATTGTCCTCAAATGTTTGAGAAGTTGATAAGTGATGCGGAGAAGCCGTTATATGAGGTATTGTCGTTCATAACCAAACAAAAATTCCAACAGAGGTATGTATGTAATAATTTCAAAGTTTATATAATTTTTTTTCTTTTACACATACCATTTGAATGCTTATGTTCAATTCTAACTTCATTTAATTTTTATTTCGCAGTACTATCCTGATTGTCAATTCGACACATACTCTGATCATACCAAACTCAAAGAAGAGTGGTATCGATATTTTACTACGAATTTTATCATTTATAAGCAGGTAGAAGAAGATTAATATTTAATGTTTCGGTGAGTTTTTGTTAAATTTGGTTTTTTGTGAGTTTAGCATACTTGAATTGGAATAGGTTCACATGAGTTTAGGAATAAAATTCCTTTTATGTTGGCTAATATTTTATATATTTTATGTTGGCTGGCTGGTATGGTATCTTATGTTGTTACAGGTATTTTATATATTTTGGAATGTCCATATTTTAAGGAAAACTCTGCCAAAATTTTGTTAGAATTTTGATCTTGTCTGCATGTTGATTTGCAGTGACAGAAGAAGAAGATATTAGTGTTTAGGTACTATTTGTAGCATGACATGTGCAATATTTTAGTGATCTAGTCTGTGTAATTGTGAATTTGACTGAGAAATATATTGTAATTTATTTATGTTAATGTAAGGATATGTACTGTTTCTATGAAAAAATTACATTATAATGTTAAATTTTGATGTTGATACAATTGGGTGTTGATGACAATTTTGGTTGCATTTTGTGTTATCACAATATTGTGCAACAAATATCATGTGAATGTGAGAGAATTAAATTAAAAAAAGGAGAATAAACATCGCTTCATTTAAGGAAGCACTGCTTATTGCATATAAAAATAGACAATGAACAGCGCTTCAATTAAGGAAGCGCTGCTTATTGTATAAAAAGACAATAAACAGCGCTTCAACAAAGAAGCACTGCTTATTGTTCACAATAAACAACGCTTCCTTACTGAAGCGCTGTTTATTGTCTATACAATAAACAACTCTTCCTTATTGAAGCTCTGCTTATTGTCCATTCTCAGCAGCGCTTCATAAACGCTGTTTTTATGAAATACAATCAGCAGCGACTTAATTTTCAGCGCCTTTAAGCGCTGTTTTAGGCTAAAAATAAGCGTTGTTTATTGCCAAAACTTGTTGTAGTGTTATTTGGTTAGTTTTCCAACTAAATGAGCAAATATATTCCCTTCCTTGTCCCTTGTAACCTCTATAAATAAGAGATCAGCCCTTCACATTTTCTCATTGATGCTTGGGGGGAGACAAAAACTAGAGAGAAGTTAGAGAGAGAAAGTGTAAGGAAACTTGAAGAAACTTGTCATTTTGAGTTCAATCTTCTTCCTTTGTTCTTAATCCTTATTCCATCACTCCTAAAATTCTTGGTAAGTTCCATGATCCTTCTCTCATCTCTCTTCAGTTCCATGATTAGGGTTTTGAAGATTTTAGGAGTTGTTTTTGGGTAAAAGTGTTTGTTTTGGCTAGAAATGCATGTTTAGTCTTATAAACCCTTGTTTTCCTTCTTGATTAAGCTTGTTTGATCTATTTAAAAATTGAAGAACCCTAACTTTTTGTTCAGGCCGAAATCATTGGGTTGTTAGGGGGCTTGATCTTGACTTGATTTTGGTGGTTTTGGAGTTAGATATCTGGGGGTTTTGCCTTGGTACACTTAATCTAGTCATATATGCATGTTTAACAAGTTTTGAGAAATAAAATGATTTGGTTTCTAGGGCTGGAAACCGTGGCTGTTTAGCAAGGTTTTGATGATGTTTTGATTTGTTCTAAAGTGCATCAAAGTGATTTGGAAATTGGTTTTTGATTAGGACTTTAAATCTATAAAGATTTGTATGTTTAAAGCTTTGAAAAATGGTTTGAAATAAAATAAATTCGGGGCTGTTTTGGGGTTGCAAAAACATTGGCTTATGATCGTGATTTGAGTGAGTTTTAACTTGGTTCTAATTGTATTAAAGTGGCAAAGAAATTGCCTTATGATAAGAAGTTTTGATTAAACAAAGTTTGTAAGATTTTGATGTTAAAAGGTTTGAAAACTTGGAGTTGTATTTGAAGCCTTAAAATCGTGGGCCTTATGGTGTTTTGGAACATGACATTAAATTTGTTTTAGGCCTAAAATAGTTGTAAAAAAATGGTTGATGATTTGATTTAGCAAAGCTTTTTGAAGAAGCATGATTTTGGGAAAAGATTTAGTTTATGTTTCAAGAATTGTTTTGAACTTGTAATGAAATTGTTTCTAAAATTTGGTGACATGTTTTAGTGTTTTAAAAAGTGGTTCAAAGTTACAAAAACACTATTCAAAGCGGTAAAACACTATTCCAATTGGTAATTTTTGGTTTAAGCATTTTTCTAAGTGTGTAGTTTTTGAAAAAGTTTCAAAACTTGCATAACTTAGACTTGATTCATGACATATGACTAGGTGTGATTCAAATGGGATTAAGTGAGTAACTCTTAGGTCTTATAGGACCCTAACCCATGGTTGCCCTAGGGGCATTAGATTTAGTTCTTAGGTCTAAATCAAGTCTTATAGTTCTTAGGTCTTATAGGACCCTAACGTGCGAAGAACGACTTGACGATAGTTTGGAATTACCTTGCTTGGATTGTTAAAGTGCCCAAAGTAAGGGAAATTCTTATATAATGAGTTTAGGCTTTTCGCCTTGTGTGTTGTTTGGGTTGATTGTTTGATTAATTGTGTGGTAGTACTTATAGTATTACTATGTGTTGTCTGGAATGCTATAGCATGTTGTAGCATACTGAATTGTTATATGTTGTCTGAAATGTTGTAGCATGTTCTTGGCCGTACGTGGCATTATGATTTGTATTGTTTTCCTTGAATCATATTGGATTTAATTGGAACTTGGAATTGATTTGGAATATGAAAAATATTGTTGATGATAATGGATTAATTAATAATGCGTTGATCGACTGCTATTGGTTGACGACTTACAACGGTAAGTCTGATGCGATTCCATGAGCCGAGAAATTTTTTCGAGGTAAACTAAAGGTATCTTCTAAAATAAGTCGGCGTACAAACACGCTTTACAGATCAGAGTTATGTTTTCTTAAGTAAATTGTTAAGGGCATTTTGACTTAAAAGTAAGCGTGAGGGTTTTAGTATAACTAGCCAAAGCTTGTAAAGAATTTTCAATGAATCAATAGTAGGAAAAAGAACTTGAGTAAACAATGTGATTTGCGAAAATGGTTGAGTTAAATGATGCGTCTGAAAAATTCTGACTAGGAAAGACTTGGTTATTAAGAGTGTTCGCACCGCCTCTTTTTCTTGGGAATTTTCCCTAATGCATTATTTACCATAACTAGGGTTTCAACGACCTGGAGCTAAAAAGTATTTTCAGATACAATAGTGCATAAAAGAGAGACCAGAACTAAGAAAGAGATTTCAAAGATCGAGATTTTGAAAGAATAACATATAGGGAACCTAGTGTTCCTAATGAGCATATGGGCTATTTGTCCTGTGCGGGGACTTGATGTCCTACTTGCGTGCATATTTTCTTGATCATGGATTGGATCTAGTGTTCCGTATGGCGTGCCTAGTATCTCAACCTAAGGATTGAGCCTAGTCTTACGCATTACGCGCCTAGAACTTCAATCTAAGATTAAGACTAATGCTCCGCAATTGAACACCTGGACTTTGTGTCCTGTGTTGAACTCTAAGTAAATTTAGATTTGAAATTCACTAAATTGAGTGTGTTGAGTTTCGTCGATCCGCATTGATTAATAAAACATATCAAGGACAGTCCTTACGGTGAGCGAGCCATAGTAAAGAATTTGTTTGGATGCATATTGACCATTGAGCATCGACACTCGGAGTGTTTGATTGTCTTAAGGACTTCAAAAGGACGAGTTGTCACTTCATTGCCAGTCTGGCTGCAAAGCCTAATGTGAGGCTATGCCCTTGGTAGGGGAATTTGATTCGGACGTTGGGAAATAAAGTTCCTCGTCACTACTGACTTTGTTTAAGGCTGCAGGTGTGTACACAAACTCGTTCATAATGCATTGGCATGCATGGCTAACCACATTTATGATATGTGATGAATTGTTTGATGAATCTGATATTATGATGACTTGATCATTGATCTGTTGATAGAACTGTCTGCCCACATGCAATTGTTTGATATTGTGGTGACTTGATTATTGATCTGTTGGTTGATTTGTTTGCTCACATGCAATGCTTGATATTCCATGATGATGCGTGCGGTCTATTAAGTATGTATATGTATATAAAGGCATGTTGTTGTATTATATATATATATTGTTTGCATGCGACATAGCCTATGATAAACTCATGGACAAAGAATTTACCCTTGCACTGTTGTTGGATTGAACATTCTTATGAATTTCACCTCCAGATGGAGTTCCATAGCTGCTGCAGTTTCGTCTTTCCAGGAGCGTTGAAGAATGAGCCAGTGGAGGTAGATTCTGCTGAGTGTTTTATGTCTCGATCTTGCTGAACAATTTATCAGTAAGAGTCATAGTTATTGGCCAGCTTGGCTTAGGGTTTTGTTTTGATTATTTGCGTAATTACTTATTTCCTTGTAATTACACTCTTTGAAAAACTCGCCTCAATGCGAAATGATAATGTTATGTCTTATGTGATCTGAAGCATGAATTATGATGTGATATACTCTGATATTTGCCAAAGACTGATTTTGCATCATTTAGAAAATTGTAGTACATTTTACGTCTCATTTTTTAAAAGGGTTTCAAAGGAAAGGAAAAAAAATTCACTCCTATTTTCCATTGTGAAATTCAGAAGAGTACTTTTTACTGAAAGCATATAAGCATTAAATGTTTTCAACATGTAATAAGGTTGCATAGTAGCGCTCTGGAAACGGGGTATTACAATAGTGGTATCAAAGCAGTTCGATTCTAACCGGACCGCTTTGTCTAAGTTGGCCTAGATTGTTGGGAATTGTCGGGTATAAGGTTGTTATGCCTAGGTTATGTGAATCTTGTTTGTGATTGTCTGTAATGTTTCCTAGCTAAAACATGTGTGACATTGTGTGAAATTGTGTACAATCATCCCAGATGATTGATCTTGTTGTGGGGTTCTGGTTAGTTTACTTTGTAGAAATTCGATGCCTTTGAGATGAACGAGTCTTTGTGCTAGAGCTAGTAACTTAGACGCGAATCACATAATCCCAGTGATAGCCGGGATGGCAACTGCTATTACCCAACAGATCACAGCAGAGAATCAACACGATTTGCTAAGACGACAAGGGGAACAGCGAGCTATTGGAGGGCCAGTTAGGCCAGATTATTGGGACAAAGGACAAAGAGGAAGACAACAACCAGCAGTTATGAGTGGATAGAGATTTACGAGAGATTATCTATAGGAGGCGCTATAATTATCGTATTATATGTATTATGGTGTGTGCGTGGTTCTAAGTATAGACCACATAAGTGTTTTAACTCTGTGACGTATTTTATTATTATTATATTAGATTCCAAAATCCAGATTTATAATACACTTTCGGTATTACAATATATGTTATTGTGATTATTTGTATGATTATTTTGTGAGTGTATTTATTATACGCGAATATTTTAGAGCGCGTTGAACTAAATTTCTCATGATGATTTAATTTACGTGATTTGTCGCCAATCGAGCAACCGATTCCTCGACCACCTGACACGGTGAATTGGTGCGATGCAAGACCATGGGGGGCTAAGTTAGGAGAGCAATTTGGAGTAGATAAGAGTTAGTGGAGGGAGTATAGTGCGTGATGATTATTGGTTAGACATTGTTGCAAAAATCCTATCCAACCTTTTCTTTGTCTTCACACACATGGATAGCTAAGTGGAAACTTTAGGTGGGGGTCATTTTTCTTCCTTTCTTTCTTACCAATTCCTTCTCGATAATAATGGGAGAGTATAGGTCTATTATTGGTGTTGAAGTTAGTGGAGAGAAAACATAAGATTCCTTTCTTGTTTTCTTGTGAATCTTTTCCTTCCTTTTAACCTCTTGGCCGATTTCTTTTAATACATTTAGGGGGAGGAATTTTCTTCCATTTAGTGTGGAGTGTTGGTGAGTTTTAGTGTGAGAAAAACCAAACCTTCATCTTCTTCTTCTTGCAAGCCGTGAGAATTAAGATGGTTTTAAAGGAAGATACCATTTGGCATTTATGCTGGTTGATGTTATGGGTGATTTTCTGTTTGGTGATCGTGCAAATCCTTCTTTCTTGTTTTGTCTACAAACCGCGGGTTTCTAGGAGATTTTAGGTGAGTATTTTAGTTCTTTCGCTTTCAATTCTTGTGTCATTGTAGATGATCTTGTTGATTATGATTTAATAAACAAAGGTTTTCCTTCCTTACGGTTGTATATAAAAACAAAATGTTGATGATTTCAAGTTTTCTTTGAAGATCTTTTATTAGAATTGTTGTTGAGAAGATTGATATTAGAAAAATGCTTTTGATCTTGTATTGTTGGAAAACCAAGTTTATGTGTGTTTGGTGTTGAAGTGAAAATTAAAATGTTTAGTGTTAAATTAGAAGCATGAACCCGTGACCACATTTATATGTGTGAGGTTGGATTTCAAGTTTTTCCAGCTTAAACTTTTGATGATTTGCTGTTTATTGTGATTTAGGAGTTGTAGAGAAAATTTTTGTGTTGATCTTTTGTTAAAAAAAAAACAAAAAACTTTTGAGTGTGAGTAGAATGATTTTGAGAAATGGATTTGAGTGTATGTGTGTGCAACCCGTGAGGCTCTTTGAGAAAACGAAAAGGATTTCAAGTTCTAATAATAGGTTCTTAGAGATTTTGTTGTTGTTGATGTTTAAAAGCTTTTAGGGAAAGTGTTAATTTTGATCCAAGTGTATTTTGATGACTTTAAGTTTGATTTAAGTTTCAACTTTGATTAAGTATGTCTTGATGATTTTAAGGCAATGAAAAACCTATTCTCAAAAGAACCATAGTGTTCTTGAGAATGGTTGAGTCTTGAAGAGATCAAATGGGTTTTAAGAAAATTAATTCTTGCTTTGTGTTATTTTAGAAATTAGATGTTTTAAAAAAAAAAAGAGAAATTTGATGTTGGTTTTTGTTTAAAACGTGGTTGTATATGCATATTTGTGTTAGGGAAGTTTCGTTGGTGTTAGCATGAAGCCATAACTCAGTGTCGTTGTGACCGTATTCGTGATGGAGTAGAGATCGTAGCTTAGAATATGGCATCATTCGCAAGGACCTCTTCGACATGGACACACAATATTGTGTTTTATAGACGTTTAAGTTGAAGATGTAGTGTTTTAACTGGTTACTGATGTATGAATAAAATGTATGCTTTGGTGTTTGACTGTTTGAGTGTAATAATTTTTATGTTGTACCGAATTTCAAAGTTCAAATTTATGATATGCTTTTAGTGTTAAGTTATGACTTTTCAGATTCTAATTTTGTTTTGGTTTATTAGTTAATTTTCGGGGACGAAATTTTTTTAAGGAGGGTGGTAATGTAACATCCCAATTTTTATGGAAATTATTTTACAGTTTTCGACTACTTAAAAATAAATCATAGAGATTGATCACCTCAATGGTTTGTTAAAAGTACGAAGAACTACAAAGATTTATTGTAAACAATTTACTGTTTTAGTAATTAATTCAGATTAAGAGACAGTGTAGACGTATACTGTTTTTAATATGAATTAATCTTGAAAAATGTGAAAAATTGTTGTTTGATCAAATAAAATTATTTTGTTGAATGAAAAATAATTTTAGTACTTAATAGATATTTTTAAGTCACAGCTTGGATTTTCAATGTTTAGTTACTTGTTAAATTGTCTGTTTTATGTCATATTTAATATGACTTTTATTTTTAATGATTTTGTCTTGATAATTTTATTGTTTTAATAATATTTAGATAACAAGAGAAATTGAAATTAGTGATCCTCACTAATTTACAGTTTTTATTGCGCTGCGACAATTTTTTTGAACTCTGCTGCAACTAGGGGATTAGGAGAGCTTCTAACTGAAATATTCTCAAACGTGATCCAAATTTTATAAAATTTGAGATCTTAGGATTTTCCATTATTTAGGATTTATTGAAACTTTTCTGAAATTTTTGGGCATTAGAAAATATTTAGTGTAATGTCTACGCCCAGAACTGCATTACGGTAGCGTTTTAGCTCGTAAATCGAGAAAATGACATTCATAGAAATACTTCTATTATTTTTAGGGACATTTTGGTTGATTAATAATTTTTCATTATAGAATAATTTATTAGAATTATTTTTGGAGCTTTTGGTATAAAAAAAAACCTAATGTACGCGTAACACTGTAGACCCGATTAATCGATAACGCGTCGTAGCGACACCCTTGCTTGGTGAGCAAGAATGACGGCCACACATGGACCAATGGGAGGCCAGCCATGTGCTGCTAGCCTACCATTTTGAATGGGGCTTTTTGATTGGTTAATGGAATAATAAATAATTAGTTTGTTAAGTTAGTTTCTAATTATTTGGATAGTTTCCAACTAAATGAGCAAATTTATTCCCTTCCTTGTCCCTTGTAAACTCTATAAATAAGAGATCAGCCCTTCACATTTTCTCCTTGATGCTTGGGTGGAGAAAAAAACTAGAGAGAAGTTAGAGAGAGAAAGTGTGAGGAAACTTGAAGAAACTTGTCATTTTGAGTTCAATCTTCTTCCTTTGTTCTTAATCCTTGTTCCATCACTCCTAAAATTCTTGGTAAGTTCCATGATCCTTCTCTCATCTCTCTTCAGTTCCATGATTAGGGTTTTGAAGGTTTTAGGAGTTGTTTTTGGGTAAAAGTGTTTGTTTTGGCTAGAAATGCATGATTAGTCTTATAAACCCTTGTTTTCCTTCTTGATTAAGCTTGTTTGATCTATTTAAAAATTGAAGAACCCTAACTTTTTGTTCAGGCCGAATTCATTAGGCTGTTAGGGGGCTTGATCTTGACTTGATTTTGGTGGTTTTGGAGTTAGATATTTGGGGGTTTTGCCTTGGTACACTTAATCTAGTCATATATGCATGTTTAACAAGTTTTGAGAAATAAAATGATTTGGTTTTTGGGGCTGGGGACCGTGGTTGTTTAGCAAGGTTTTGATGATGTTTTGATTTGTTCTAAAGTGTATCAAAGTGATTTGGAAATTGGTTTTTGATTAGAACTTTAAATCTATAAAGATTTGTACGTTTAAAGCTTTGAAAAATAGTTTGAAATAAAATAAATTCGGGGCTGTTTTGGGGTTGTAAAAATAGTGGCTTATGATCATGATTTGAGTGAGTTTTAACTTGGTTCTGGCAAAGGAATTGCCTTATGATAAGAAGTTTTGATTAAGCAAAGTTTGTAAGATTTTGATGTTAAAAGGTTTGAAAACTTGGAGTTGTATTTGAAGCCTTAAAATCGTAGGCCTTATGGTGTTTTGGAACATGACATTAAATTTGTTTTAGGCCTAAAATAGTTGTAAAAAAATGGTTGATGATTTGATTTAGCAAAGCTTTTCGAAGAAGCATGATTTTGGGAAAAGATTTAGTTTATGTTTCAAGAATTGTTTTGAAATTGTAATGAAATTGTTTCTAAAATTTGGTGACATGTTTTAGTGTTTTAAAAAGTGGTTCAAAGTTGCAAAAACACTATTCAAAGCGGTAAAACACTATTCCAATTGGTAATTTTTGGTTTAAGCATTTTTCTAAGTGTGTAGTTTTTGAAAAAGTTTCAAAACTTGCATAACTTAGACTTGATTCATGACATATGACTAGGTGTGATTCAAATGGGATTACGTGAGTAACTCTTAGGTCTTTTAGGACCCTAACCCGTGGCTGCCCTAGGGGCATTAGATTGAGTTCTTTGTTCTAATTGATTGAAACTTGCGTTGTTAAGGTTCGTGCGAAGAACGACTTGAAGATAGTTTGGAATTACCTTGCTTGGATTGTTAAAGCGCCCAAGGTAAGGAAAATTCTTATATAATGAGTTTAGGCTTTTCACCTTGTGTGTTGTTTGGGTTGATTGTTTGATTAATTGTGTGGTAGTACTTATAGTATTACTATGCGTTGTCTGGAATACTGTAGCATGTTATCGCAAACTGAATTGTTATATGTTGTCTGAAATGTTGTAGCATGTTCTTGGTCGTACGTGGCATTATGATTTGTATTGTTTTCCTTGAATCATATTGGATTTAATTGGAACTTGGAATTGATTTGGAATATGAAAAATATTGTTGATGATAATGGATTAATTAATAATGCGTTGATCGACTGCTATTGGTTGACGACATACAACGGTAAGTCTGATGCGATTCCATGAGCCGAGAAATGTTTTCGAGGTAAACTAAAGGTATCTTCTAAAATAAGTCGGTGTACAAACACGCTTTACGGATTAGAGTTATGTTTTCTTAAGTAAATTGTTAAGGGCATTTTGACTAAAAAGTAAGCGTGAGGGTTTTAGTATAACTAGCCAAAGCTTGCAAAGAATTTTCAATGAATCAATAGTAGGAAAAAGAACTTGAGTAAACAATGTGATTTGCGAAAACGGTTGAGTTAAATGATGCGTCTGAAAAATTTTGACTAGGAAAGACTTTGTTATTAAGAGTGCTCGCACCGCCTCTCTTTCCTGGGAATTTTCCCTAATGCATTATTTACCATAACTAGGGTTTCAACGACTTGGAGCTAAAAAGTATTCTCAGATACAATAGTGCATAAAAGAGAGACCAGAATAGAGAAAGAGATTTCAAAGATCGAGATTTTGAAAGAATAACATATAGGGAACCTAGTGTTCCTAATGAGCATATGGGCTATGTGTCCTGTGTGGGGACTTGATGTCCTACTTGCGTGCATATTTTCTTGATCATGGATTGGATCTAGTGTTCCGTATGGCGTGCCTAGTATCTCAACCTAAGGATTGAGCCTAGTCTTACGCATTACGCGCCTAAAACTTCAATCTAAGATTAAGACTAATGCTCCGCAATTGAACACCTGGACTTTGTGTCCTGTGTTGAACTCTAAGTAAATTGAGATTTGAAATTCACTAAATTGAGTGTGTTGAGTTTCGTCGATCCGCATTGATTAATAAAACATATCAAGGACAGTCCTTACGGTGAGCGAGCCATAGTAAAGAATTTGTTTGGATGCATATTGACCATTGAGCATCGACACTCGGAGTGTTTGATTGTCTTAAGGACTTCAAAAAGATGAGTTGTCACTTCATTGCCAGTCTGGCAGCAAAGCCTAATGCGAGGCTATGCCCTTGGTAGGGGAATTTGATTCGGAAGTTGGGAAATAAAGTTCCTCGTCACTACTGACTTTGTTTAAGGCTGCAGGTGTGTACACAAACTCGTTCATAATGCATTGGCATGCATGGCTAACCACATTTATGATATGTGATGAATTGTTTGATGAATCTGATATTATGATGACTTGATCATTGATCTGTTGATAGAACTGTCTGCCCACATGCAATTGTTTGTTATTGTGGTGACTTGATTATTGATCTGTTGGTTGATTTGTTTGCTCACATGCAATGCTTGATATACCATGATGATGCGTGCGGTCTATTAAGTATGTATATGTATATAAAGGCATGTTGTTGTATTATATATATATATATTGTTTGCATGCGACATAGCCTATGATAAACTCGTGGACAAAGAATTTACCCCTGCACTGTTGTTGGATTGAACATTCTTATGAATTTCACCTCCAGATGGAGTTCCATAGCTGCTGCAGTTTCGTCTTTCCAGGAGCGTTGAAGAATAAGCCAGTGGAGATAGATTCTGCTGAGAGTTTTATGTCTCGATCTTGCCAAACTATTTATCAGTAAGAGTCATAGTTGTTGGCCAGCTTAGCTTAGGGTTTTGTTTTGATTATTTGCATACTTATTGCCTTGTAATTACACTCTTCGAAAAACTCGCCTCAGTGCGAAATGATAATGTTATGTCTTATGTGATCTGAAGCATTAATTGTGATGTGAGATACTCTGATATTTGCAAAAGACTGATTTTGCATCATTTAAAATTGTAGTACTCTTTACGTCTCATTTTTGAAAAGGGTTTCAATGGAAAGAAAAAGAAAAAAAAATTCGCTCCTATTTTCCAATGTGAAATTCAGAATACTGAAAGCATATAAGCATTAAATGTTTTCAACATATAATTAGGTTGCACAGTAGCGCTCCGGAAACATGGTGTTACACTCGTACTCTCAGTAAATCATTGAGGTGATCAATTTCTATGACTTATCTTCAAGTATTGAGGATTTTATCGCTAAAATAATTTTTTCTTAAAAATTGGGATGTTACAAAAAAATGTATGTATCTGGTCCAAATTTTGGACCAGATACATTCATTTTTCAATGAATGTAAAATGTGACTTTTCCTTATAAACGAAAACGGAGGGAGTATGAACCAAAGGTAATAAGTGTTGAGGAGCAAACAAAGTCCCACATTTGATAAACAAGAGGAAAAACATGAGTTTATAAGCAAGCAAATGTCCCATTAATATGAGGCCTTTTGGGGAATGTTGAAAAGAAAAACCGTGAAGGCTTAAAGCCCAAAGTGGATAATATCATACCAATGTGGAGACATGTAAGATCCCTCGGTATCCCAACAAGTGGTATCAGAGTCGATGATGTCGGCTTGGGCGAGTATTAGAATAGTTGTTGAGATCGGGCGGTGTGTCCCGGCAGTGTGGTGAGCAGACGGCGTGTCCTGTTAGTCGGCGGTACAAGTATAAAAATAGGCTAAATACTCGGAGGTTTCCGCTAGTGGGGAGGATGAACCATGGTTCTTTGTTGAAGGGGAGGATTGTTGAGGAGCAAACAAAGTCTTGAATCCGATAAACGAGAGGAAGAGCATGAGTTTATAAGCAAAGAAATGTCCCATTGGTATGAGGCCTTTTGGGAAATATCCAAAAGCAAAACCATGAGGGCTTAAAGCCCAAAGTGGACAATATCATACCAATGTGGAGACATGTAAGACACCTCAGTATCCTACAATGATAGGGGAAACACTAAATAGGCAACAAAAGCACAATAATACAACAATATCGCAGCAGAAACATTTTCCCCCCAAACTTGCTAGAATCTGTGAGGAGCAACAATAACAAAATATGACAGCAAACTAATCAAAATCAAATGCTCAAGAGACACCGATATTTTAACGCGAAAAACCCCTCAAAGCAAGGGTAAAGACAGAAGAAAAGGTTGAATGCAACTCTTCAAAATACGAAGAGGGATTTCAAAAATTTCTTGTTGAATGTGTGACATGCAGCAAACAAGCATCTATGATCTGGGGTGTCAGCCAAAATTGCAAAAAGGGTCTTGGTTATAAACCAGAGGAACCCACTTTTGAAAACACCAATCTAAAGTCTGATGAGAGCAACGATCATAGTGACTGTCTGCTATATACCTACTGTAATAAGAAATGTCACATAAGAAATAACTGTTATGCTGTGAAAAACAAGAAGAACAAGTTTCCTTCTAAAGATTTGGATACCTAAGGATAAGATTATCTATATTGCAGATTTGCTTAGCAACAGAGTTGAAACACCAGTCTTGGTACTTGGACAGTGGGTGCTCACGACACATGACGGGAGAAACACGTATGTTCCAAGAGCAGCAATATAAAGAAAATGGAACAGTTGGTTTCGGTGGAAATCAGAAAAGTAAAATCATTGGCATTGGAATGGTTGGTGAAAAGTTTCTACCCTCTATTGATAATATCTTACTTGTTGATAGTCTTAAGCATAACCTACTTAGAATAAGTAAATTATGTGATAATGGTTATGATGTTGGTTTCAGTGATAATGCCTGTATAGTCAAAAACAAGAAAGATGACACTGTTTTCTTTACAGCAAAGAGAAAAAATAATATTTATAAAATCAAGCTCTCTGAGTTGGCCAATCAAAATGTCAAGTACTTTTTGTCAGTTGATGAAGAACAATGGAATTGGCACAAGAGATTAGGTCATGCCAGCTTGTGGCTAATCTCAAAGCTTAACAAGAAAGAACTTGTTAAAGGCTTATTAAATCTCAAGTATCAGTCTAATGCTCTTTGGGAAGCCTGCCAAAAAGGAAAACAAACAAAATCTTCATTTCAATCTAAAAATGTTTTTTCCACTTCAAGGCCACTTGAACTTTTACATTTGGATTTATTTGGTCCGACTAGAACTGCCTCTTTATGTAACACCCCGTTTTCGGAGCGCTACTGTGCAACCCAATCTAATGCTGAAAACATTTAATGCTTGTATGCTTTCAGTTAAAGAGTACTCTCATGTATTTCGCAATGGAAAAATAGGAGTAATTTTTTTGTTTTTCATTTTTTTTCCTTCAAAACCCTTTTCAAAATGAGACATAGAGTACTACAGTTTTCTAAGTGATGCTAATTCAGACTTTTACAAATATCAGGGTATAATGCATCACAAAATGATACTTCACATAACATAATCATTTCGCACCAAGGCGAGGTTTTCTGAAAAGAGTAATTACAAAACAACAAATACAAAACCCAAAGCTAAGCTGGCCAACAACTACAACCCTTACTGAGAAACAGCTCAGCAAGATCAAACATGAAGTACTCAGAGGAATCTTCCTCCACTGGCTCAATCTTCAATGCTCCTGAAAGATGAAGCTGCGACAGCTACCGAACTCCATTTGGAAGTGGCATCCATAAGGACATCCAATCCAACAACAGTGCAAGGGTAAATCCTTTGTCCACGAGTTTATCATAGGCTATGTCGCATGCAAACAATATATACATATATAATACAACAACATGCTTTTATATACATATACATACTTAATAGACCGCACACATCATCATGGTATATTAAGCATTGCATGTGAGCAAACAAAACAACCAACAGATCAACAATCAAGTCACTACAACATCAAACTATTGCATGTGAGCAGGCAATCTATCAACAGATTAGTGATCAAGTCATCACAATATCCAATTCATCCAACAATTCATCACATATCATAGATGTGGTTAGCTATGCATGTCAATGCAGTATGGCAAGTTGTGTATACACCTGCAGCCTTAATAGGTCAATAGTATGATGGGGACTACTTTCCCAATGTCCGAATAAGATAGCCTCTGCTTAGGCTTGCCACTACTTTGGCTGGCCACTACTTTGGCTTGTCTCTACTTAGGCAATGCAGTGTCAACTCGTCTTTTGAAGTCTATAAGACCAATCAAACGCTCCGAGTGACATGACAACTCGTCTTTTGAAGTCTTTAAGACCAATCAAATGCTCCGAGTGTCGATGCTCAATGGTTAGTACGCATCCAAACAAATTCAACAATATGGCGTGCTCACCGTAGTGAGTGCCCGAGTGATATCCAAACAAATTCTACAATATGGCATGCTCACCATAGTGAGTGCCCAAGTGACATCCAACAAATTCTACAATATGGCCTGCTCACCGTAGTGAACGCCCGACTGATATCCAACAAATTCTACAATATGGCATGCTCACCGTAGTGAACGCCCGAGTAATGTATTAATTAATCAATGCGGATCGACGAACCCTCACTCACTCAACTTAGTGGGTTTCCAAATCTCAATTAACTAAGAGTTCAACACAGGACACAAAGTCCGGTGTTCAATTGCAGAACGCTAGTCCCAATCTTAGATCAGAACTCTAGGCACGTAATGCGAAACGCTAGGCTCAACTTTTAGGTTAAGATACTAGGCACGCCATACGGAACACTAGGTCCAATCCTCAATCAAGTAAATGCGCACGCAAGCGGGACATTAAGTCCCAGAACAGGACACATGGCCCATATGCTCAATAGGAACACTAGGTTCCCTATGTTTTATTCTTTCGAAATCCCAATCTATGAAATCTCTTTCTCAGTTCTTGTATCACTCCTATGTATCTGAAAATGCTTTTTAGTTCTAGGTCGTTGAAACCCTAGTTGTGCTAAATAACACACTGGAAGAATTCCCAGGAAAGGGAGGTGGTGCGAACACTCTTAATTACCATGTCTTTCCTAGCCAGAATTTTCCCAGGCGCATCATTTAACTCAACCGTTTTCGCAAATTGTACTATTTATTTCAAGTTCTTTTCTCTACCATTATTCCATTGAAATTTCCTTGCAAGCTTTGCCTAGTTGTACTCAAACCCCCACATTTACTTTTAAATCAAAATGCCCTTAACAATTTGTTTACGAAATCAGAATTCGGCATGTGGAATCGCATCATATTTACCGATGTAAATCGTCAACCAATAGCAGTCGATCAACGCATTGTTAATTAATCCATTATCAATAATAATATTTTTCATATTCCAATTCGATACCAAGTTCCAATGAAATCCAAGGTGATTCAAGGAAACAATACAACTCATAATGCCACGCAGGGCCAAGAACATGCTACATATTATCATCAATTTCAAGTCCAATTAAATCAATCAAGTATGATTTAAGTCACACAATACAATCTGGCCTTGCCACACAGTAATAACTCAATACACAAAGATTTCATGCTACAACATCTCAACAAAGACATAGTAATACTACAAGTACTACCACACAATCTATCAACAATCAAACAAACAACACACAAGGCGAAAAGCCCAAACTCATTATGTAAGAATTTCCCTTACCTTGGGCGCTTTAACCATCCAAGCAAGGTAAATTCGAACTATCGTCAAGTCGTACCTCGCGCGTATCCAAACAACACATGTTTCAATCAATTAAAACCAAAACTCAAGCCCTAATACCCCTAGGGCAGCCACGGCTCTAAGGTTCCTAAAGCCTAAGAATTACTCACTTAAACCCATTTGGTTCACACCTAGTCACATATCATGAAACAAGTTCAAACTATGCAAGTTTTCAAACTTTTACAAAAGCTACATACTTAGAAAATACTAAAACCAAAATTTACCAATTGGAATAGTGTTTCACCAAATGAATAGTGTTTTACCCAACTTAAACCACATTTAAAAACCCTAGAACATGCCATAAAAATTTTAGAAACAAGTTAGGTATAAGTTTAAGACAATTCTTTAGACATAAACCAAACCATTTCCTAAAATCAAACTTCTTTGAATTGTTTTGCTAAACCAAATCAACAACCACTTTTTACAACATATTTAAGCATAAAACAAGTCAAGGACAAGTCACAAAATCCCTTTGAAGGCCACGGTTTTCAAAGCTCCAAAACAACTTCAAAATTTCAAGCCATTAACTCCTAAATCCTACAAACTTCATTTAATCAAAACTTCTTACCATAAGACATCTTCTTTGCTACTTTGATACAATTTAAAACAAGTTAAAACTCATCCTAAAACATCTAAAAATTCTGTTTCAAAACAGCCCCATCAAGTAATTTTTCAATTATATAAAACAACTTGTTTTTCAACATAAACAACAAGATCTAACCACCTATAATTTAAACAAGTTTTCACAACCATTTTGTAACTAAAACAAGTCACATATTTTCTCCAAACACAAGTTAAAACATCATTAAAAACTTGCTCTTAAGTCACGATTTTTGGAAGCCCAAAACAGCCCCTAAATTCATTTTATTTCAAACCATACAAGTTGCTAAAAATGCTAAATCTAATTACTACATCTTAACACAAGTTAATCATAAAATTTAAGCAACAAAAACTTAATTAAAAACACCATAATCAGCCCCTAAATGGCCATGATTTCCAGCCCCCCCTTTACACACAAATTTGTTTTTCCAAAACCTTGTAATAATGCATATATGACTAGTTTCCAAACTTATCAAGTATAACCCATCAAGAATCAACCCTAAAACAACAAAAATCAAACAAAGCCAAGGCTTAGAACATCCCCTAGGTTTCGGCCAACTCAAAAAGTTAGGTTTCCAAATTTTAAAAATCAAGAACAATGCTAATCATGGAAGAAAACAAAGGGCTTTAAGACTAATCATGCATATCTAGCAAAATCTAACACTTTTGCCCAAAAATAATTCCTAAAACCAACCAAACCCATATCATGAAACTCAAGAGAGAAAAGAATGGGTATGAAGCTTACCAAGAAGTTTGGAGGTGATGGATCAAGGATTAAGAAGAAAGGATGGAAGATTGAAGCTTAAACATCACTTTCCTTCAAGAATCAAAACTAAAATCATGAGAAACAACACAAATACCATGAAAACTCATCCATGGCAGCCATGGAGAAAGGAAAAGGGATTAGGATCCTTACCGAGAAGATTAGAGGTGATAGAACAAGGATTGAGAAGGAAGGAAGTAAAAATGGAAACTTTGATCACCAAAACTTCAAAAACTCAAGCTTTCTCCTTCTAAATTTTTTTTCAAGTTTTTCTCCAATGGAAGAATTGAATGGATCTGATCTTGGGCAAGGGAGAAGGCCACGAAAATAATGAGGACAAGGTGGGAATAAAATTGTTCATTTAAGTTGAATCCTAACTAAATAATTAGAAACTAACTTAACAACCAAACTACTCATTACTTCCTAAACCAATCAAAACGCTTCCTTCAAAATTGTAGGCTACAAGCACATGGCTGGTCTCCCATTGGTCCATGTGTGGCAGCTATTTGCTCAAAATATCTCAGGGTTTTTTTTTTTTTTTTGCTCTTCTGAGCGTTTTAGCTCAGCCAGGGTGCTTGTGACGTTCAGCGTATATTAGGTTTTAATACTAAAAATTCCAAAAATAATTCTAATTATAACCCCACACCCAAAAATTACAAATGTTCCTCGCGGCATGAGAAAAGTACCCATGTTTCTCGTTTTCTCGAAATGCGAACCGAAAAGTTGCGATAAGACAGTTTCTGGCCATAGAAAATACACTAAATATTTTCTGATTCCCAAAAATTCTAGAAACATTATAATAAATCCTAAATATTGGCAAAATGCTAAGATCTAAAATTTTATAAAATTTGGATCACGTTTGGGCATGTTTTAGTTAGAAACACACACAATAGCCTAGTTACGGCAGAATTCAATAGAATTCTCGCAGCGTAATAAAAACTGCAAATTAGTGAGGATCACTAATTTCAATTTATCTTAATGACTAGATATTATTCAAATAATAAAATTATCAAGACAAAATCTTTAAAATAATAGTCATATTAAATATGACATAAAACAGACAATTAATACAATAACTAAACCATAAAATTCAAACTATGACTTGAAAATATTTATTAAATCCTGAAAATTATTTCTCTTTCAATAAAATAATATTCTTTAATCAAACAACAATCTTTCACATTTTTCGGGATTAATTCATATTAAAAACAGTATACGTCTACACTGTCTCTTATTCTGAATTAATTGCTAAAACAGTAAATTGTTTACAATAAATCTTTGTTGTTCTTCGTACTTTTAACAAACCATTGAGGTGATCAATCTCTATGATTTATTTTCAAGTAGTCGGAAACTATAAAATATTTTTCATAAAAATTGGGATGTTACATTACCACCCTCCTTAAAAAAAATTTCGTCCCCGAAAATTAACTTAAAAATCAAAATTCGGAAATTATAAGTTAATACTAAAAACATATCATAAATTTGAACTTTGAAATTCAATACAACATAATAATTATTTCACTCAAACAATCAAACACAAAGCATACATTTTATCCATATATCCTTACTAAAGTAAGGCACTACATCATCAACTTAAATGTCTACAAAACACAGTACTACGCGCCCATGTTGAAGAAGTCCTTGCGAATGATGCCTTATTTCAAATCCAGATCACGAACACGGTCACGAACACGCATAAATACGAACACTGCCATTTAACACGCATACCAATACGAACACGGTTATTTAAGGTCGTTGGCCACATGCTAACCCCAACAAGACATTGCCAACATGAAAGCACTCACGGAACCTAAAATCTTCTATGAACCCATGGTCTGTAGACAAAACGAGAAAGAAGAATTTGCACGATCACCAAACACAAAATCACTGACAACATCAACCAGCATAAACGCCAAGGAATTGCAAAAGGATTTTCCTCCAAAGTCATCCTAAACCTCACGGTATGCAAGAGGAACAAGAATATGAATGTTTGGTTTTTCTCACACTAGAACTCATGACATTTCCCACTAAAATGAAAACAAACTCCTCTCCCACTTATATATAAGTGTGGTTGGCCAATGGTCAAAGGAAATAAGATAACTCACAAGAAAGGAGAATAAAGGAATCTTAGATGTTTACCAATATCAACATCAATAATGGACTCATATCCCCCCCTTGTTAATGAGACGGAACTAGTAAGAAAGAAAGGAAGAAAAAGTGGTCCATACCCAAAGTTCTATTAAGCCATCAATGTGTCTAAAGACAAGATAAAGTGGAATAGGATTTTGCAAAATTGTCTAACCAATGATCATGACACCAAAAGGAAAAGAAAATTCAAAAACAATATTAACCACAAGATCTACAACATCACGTACAAATAATTGTACACAATCACAATAACATCTATCGTAATACCAAAAGTATAATAAAAATTTGGATTTTGGAATTTAGTATAATAATAAAATACGTCACAGAGTTAAAACACTTATGTGGTCTATATTTAGAACCACGCGCACACCATAATACATATAATACAATAATTATAGCGTCACCTACGGATAATCTCTCTCGTAATTCTCGGCCCGCTCAGCTCCATTGTGTCGCATTTCCTGCGATGAAGTCTTCAGATGAGTTCTCTGCTCTACTTGGGGTGTAGACACGTCCCTTAGTGGTTGGTCTTGTAGTTTCAACATTGTTGACAATAGACTCAGCTCGTGGTACTTTGCAGTCTCTGGACAGATATCCCAATTCCTTGCAGTTAAAGCATAATCTTTCCTTGGTTGGTTACTGTTAACGTTGTGCTCCTCATCTTCACCATTGAAGTAGTGCGTCTTCGGCCATCGATGCTTGTGATTCCCTCTTCTGTCTATCATGTAGACATATCCTCCAGTAGCTGGGCACGCAACCTTCGCAGCATCTGTAGTTGATCCACATCTGGCAATTGATAGTCCTTAGAAAACATCCTGGCCTCTTGCAATTACAGCATAGTCAGTCCTTCGATGAGCATTCATCAGCTAACTGTTCCTTGCTTCCACATTGATGACAGTTCCACTTCAACTCTTGGCCATTCCCAATAGCCAACGCCACAGGACAATTCTGATTGTGTTCATTTCCCTGAGGATGGAGATAAGATGTTCCTTGTTATTGTCTTCTTCTTTGTCCTTTGCCCTGACAATCTGGCTTAACTGGACCTCTAATAGCTTGCTCCTCTGTTCATTGTCTTAGCCAATCGTGTTGATTCTCTGCGCCAATCTGTTGTGCGATAGTAGTTGCTATCCCGGATATTACTCGGATTCCGTGATTCACATCTAAGTTACTAGCTTTAGCAAAAAGGCTCGTTTGCCCCGAAGGCATCGAATTTCTACAAAGTAAACTAATCAAATCCCCACAACAAATTCAATCATCTGAGATGATCGCATACAATTTCACACATTGTCACGCCTGTTTCAACTAGGAAATATTACAGACAATCACGAACAAAGTTCACATAACCTAGGCATAACAAACTTATACCCGACAATTCCAAACAATCTAGGCCAGCTTAGACAAAGCGATCCGGTTAGAACCGAACTGCTCTGATACCACCTTTGTAACACCCCGTTTTCAAAGCGCTACTGTGCAACCCAATCTAATGTTGAAAACATTTAATGCTTGTATGCTTTTAGTTAAAGAGTACACTCATGTATTTCGCAAAGGAAAAATAGGAGTAATTTTTTGTTTTTCATTTTCTTTCCTTTGAAACCCTTTTCAAAATGAGACATAGAGTACTATAATTTTCTAAGTGATGCCAATTCAGACTTTTGCAAATATCAGAGTATAATACATCACAAAATGATACTTCTCATAACATAATCATTTTGCACCAAGGTGGGGTTTTCTGAAAAGAGTAATTACAAAACAACAAATACAAAACCCTAAGCTAAGCTGGCCAACAACTACAACCCTTACTGTGAAACAGCTCAGCAAGATCAAACATGAGGTACTCAGAGGAATCTTTCTCCACTGGCTCAATCTTCAATGCTCCTGAAAGACGAAGCTGCGACAGCTACCGAACTCCATCTGGAAGTGACATCCATAAGGACATCCAATCCAACAATAGTGCAAGGGTAAATCCTTTGTCCACGAGTTTATCATAGGCTATGTCGCATGCAAACAATATATACATATATAATACAACAACATGCTTTTATATACATGTACATACTTAATAGACCGCACGCATCATCATGGTATATTAAGCATTGCATGTGAGCAAACAAAACAACCAACAGATCAACAATCAAGTCACTACAACATCAAACTATTGCATGTGAGCAGGCAATCTATCAACAGATTTGTGATCAAGTCATCACAATATCCAATTCATCCAACAATTCATCACATATCATAGATGTAGTTAGCTATGCATGTCAATACAGTATGGTAAGTTGTGTATACACCTACAACCTTAATAGGTCAGCAGTATGACGGGGACTACTTTCCCAACGTCCGAACAAGATAGCCTCTGCTTAGGCTTGCCACTACTTTGGTTGGCCACTACTTTGGCTTGCCTCTACTTAGGCAATGCAGTGTCAACTCGTCTTTTGAAGTCTGTAAGACCAATCAAACGCTCCGAGTGTCGATGCTCAATGGTTAGTACGCATCTAAACAAATTCAACAATATGGCGTGCTCACCGTAGTGAGTGCCCAAGTGATATCCAAACAAATTCTACAATATGGCATGCTCACCGTAGTGAGTGCCCGAGTGACATCCAACAAATTCAACAATATGGCATGCTCACCGTAGTGAACGCCCGAGTGATATCCAAACAAATTCTACAATATGGCATGCTCACCGTAGTGAACGCCCGAGTAATGTTTTAATTAATCAATGCGGATCGACGAACCCTCACTCACTCAACTTAGTGGGTTTCCAAATCTCAATTAACTAAGAGTTCAACACAGGACACAAAGTCCGGTGTTCAATTGCAGAACGCTAGTCCCAATCTTAGATCAGAACTCTAGGCACGTAATGCGGAACGCTAGGCTCAACTTTTAGGAAAAGATACTAGGCACACCATACGGAACACTAGGTCCAATCCTCAATCAAGTAAATGCGCACGCAAGCAGGACATTAAGTCCCAGCACAGGACACATGGCCCATATGCTCAATAGGAACACTAGGTTCCCTATGTTTTATTCTTTCGAAATCCCAATCTATGAAATCTCTTTCTCAGTTCTTGTATCACTCCTATGTATCTGAAAATGCTTTTTAGTTCTAGGTCGTTGAAACCCTAGTTGTGCTAAATAACACACTGGAAGAATTCCCAGGAAAGGGAGGTGGTGCGAACACTCTTAATTACCATGTCTTTCCTAGCCAGAATTTTCCCAGGCGCATCATTTAACTCAACCGTTTTTGCAAATTGTACTATTTATTTCAAGTTCTTTTCTCTACCATTATTCCATTGAAATTTACTTGCAAGCTTTGGCTAGTTGTACTAAAACCCTCACGCTTACTTTTAAATCAAAATGCCGTTAACAATTTGTTTACGAAATCAGAATTCGGCTTGTGGAATCGCATCAGATTTACCGATGTAAATCGCCAACCAATAGCAGTCGATCAATGCATTGTTAATTAATCCATTATCAACAATAATATTTTTCATATTCCAATTCGATACCAAGTTCCAATGAAATCCAAGGTGATTCAAGGAAACAATACAACTCATAATGCCACGCAGGGCCAAGAACATGCTACATATTATCATCAATTTCAAGTCCAATTAAATCAATCAAGTATGATTTAAGTCACACAATACAATTCAGTCTTGCCACACAGGGCCAACTCAATACACAACATTTCATGCTACAACATCTCAACAGCACATAGTAATACTATAAGTACTACCACACAATCTTTCAACAATCAAACAAACAACACACAAGGCGAAAAGCCCAAACTCATTATGTAAGAATTTCCCTTACCTTGGGCGCTTTAACCATCCAAGCAAGGTAAATTCGAACTATCGTCAAGTCGTACCTCGCGCGTATCCTGACAACACAAGTTTCAATCAATTAAAACCAAAACTCAAGCCCTAATACCCCTAGGGCAGCCACGGCTCTAAGGTTCCTAAAGCCTAAGAATTACTCACTTAAACCCATTTGGTTCACACCTAGTCACATATCATGAAACAAGTTCAAACTATGCAAGTTTTCAACCTTTTACAAAAGCTACATACTTAGAAAATACTAAAACCAAAATTTACCAATTGGAATAGTGTTTCACCAAATGAATAGTGTTTTGCCCAACTTAAACCACATTTAAAAACCCTAGAACATGCCATAAAAATTTTAGAAACAAGTTAGGTATAAGTTTAAGACAATCCTTTAGACATAAACCAATCCATTTCCTAAAATCAAACTTCTTTGAATTGTTTTGCTAAACCAAATCAACAACCACTTTTTACAACATATTTAAGCATAAAACAAGTCAAGGACAAGTCACAAAATCCCTTTGAAGGCCACGGTTTTCAAAGCTCCAAAACAACTTCAAAATTTCAAGCCATTAACTCCTAAATCCTACAAACTTCATTTAATCAAAACTTCTTACCATAAGACATCTTCTTTGCTACTTTGATACAATTTAAAACAAGTTAAAACTCATCCTAAAACATCTAAAAATTGTGTTTCAAAACAGCCCCATCACGTCATTTTTCAATTATATAAAACAACTTGTTTTTCAACATAAACAACAAGATCTAACCACCTATAATTTAAACAAGTTTTCACAACCATTTTGTAACTAAAACAAGTCACATATTTTCTCCAAACACAAGTTAAAACATCATTAAAAACTTGTGTAATATCCCAATTTTTATGAAAATTATTTTATAGTTCCAGCTACTTGAAAATAAATCATGGAGATTGATCACCTCAATGGTTTGTTAAAAGTACGAAGAACTACCAAGATTTATTGTAAATAATTTACTGTTTTAACAATTAATTCAGATTAAGAGACAGTGTAGACGTATACTGTTTTTAATATGTATTAATCCCAAAAAATGTGAAAGATTGTTATTTGATTAAAGAAAATTATTTTATTGAAAGAGAAATAATTTTCAGGATTTAATAATATTGTTAAGTCATAGTTTGGATTTTTATTGTCTAATTATTGTATTAATTGTCTGTTTTATGTCATATTTAATATGACTATTATTTTAAAGATTTTTTTTGATAATTTTATTGTTTGAATAATATCTAGTTAATAAGAGAAATTGAAATTAGTGATCCTCACTAATTTACGGTTTTTATTACGCTGCGAGAATTCTATTGAATTCTGCCGTAACTAGGCTATTGTGTGTGTTTCTAACTGAAACATGCCCAAACGTGATCCAAATTTTATAAAATTTGAGATCTTAGCATTTTCCAATATTTAGGATTAATTTTAATATTTCTAGAATTTTTGGGCATCAGAAAATATTTAGTGTATTTTCTATGGCCAGAGCTGCCTAATCGCAACGTTTTGGTTCGCATTTCGAGAAAACCAGAAATATGGGTACTTTTCTTATGCCGCGAAGAATATTTGTAATTTTTGGTTGTGGGGTTACAATTAGAATTATTTTTGGGAGTTTTTAGTATTAAAACCTAATATACGCGTAACGTCGCGCACCCGGTTGAACGAAAACGTATCGTAGCGAAACCCTGAGATATTTTGAGGAAATGGCTGCCACACATGGACCAATGGGAGACCAGCCATGTGCTTGTAGCCTACAATTTTGAATGGAGGCTTTTGATTGGCTTAGGAGGTAATGGGTAGGTAGTTTATTAAGTTAGTTTAGTTAGTTTGTAACTAGTTTGGTTAGGATTCAACATAAATGAACAATTTTATTCCCACCTTGTCCTCATTATTTTCGTGGCCTTCTCAATCCTTGTTCTATCACCTTTAATCTTCTTGGTAAGGATGCTAATCCCATTTCCTTTCTCCATGGCTGCCATGGATGAGTTTTCATGGTATTTGTGTTGTTTCTCATGATTTTAGTTTTGATTCTTGAAGGAAAGTGATGTTTAAGCTTCAATCTTCCATCCTTTCTTCTTAATCCTTGATCCATCACCTCCAAACTTCTTGGTAAGCTTCATACCCATTTTTTCTCTCTTGAGTTTCATGATATGGGTTTGGTTGGTTTTAGGAATTATTTTTGGGCAAAAGTGTTAGATTTTGCTAGATATGCATGATTAGTCTTAAAGCCCTTTGTTTCCTTCCATGATTAGCTTTGTTAATGATGTTTAAAATTTGGGGAACCCTAACCTTGTTCTGGCCGAAACCTAGGGGCTGTTTTAAGCCTTGGTTTTGTTTGATTTTTTGTTGTTTTAGAGTTGATTCTTGATGGGTTATACTTGCTAAGTTTGGAAACTAGTCATATATGCATATTACAAGGTTTTTGGAAAAATGAATTTGTTGTAAAGGGGGGCTGAAACCGTGACTCCTAATATGATTTTGGGAGATGTTTTAAATTGATTTCAAAGTGTTTTAAGTGTTTAAGAAGTTGGTCTCTTGTTAAAGGAATTGAATGTAGTGAATTTGTATGTGTGAAGCTTTGAAAAATTGTTTGAAAACAAAATAATTTGGGGCTGTTTGTGATGCTTAAAAACAGTGATTTATGAGCATGATTTGAGTGAGTTCTAACTTGTTTTTAAGTGTATTAAAGTGGTAAATAAGTTTGGTTTCGATAAGAAGTTTTGATTAAGCAAAATTTAAATGATTTAGGAGTTAAAGGTTTAAAACCTTGAAGTTGTTTTTGAACTTCCAAAATCGTGGCCTTCAAGGGAGATTTCTAACTTGTTCTTGACTTGCATTTATGCTTGAAAATAGTTGTAAAAGTGGTTGAATTGTAAATCTTCCAATTAAATTTAACAAACCATTTCCTATGCCCATTCTTCTCAAACAATAACTAATTTACACAAAACCAAAGCCTAATCACAACAAAACTTAATTTAACCCTCTTTCAAGAATATGTTTTCATCAAAAATTTACTCAATCATAGTTCCAACTCAAAACTATCAACTAAAACAACAACAACAACATCATATAAACTAGAATCATCAATTAATTTCTTTGATTCCCTCAAGATCACACCATCCTTCTTTTCCCCGTTAGGGTTTCACCTAGGGTTCCAAGAACTAGGGATTATGATGCTCATATCCATCATAGTTTATGATCAAACATTATTAAGACATAAAAATAGTAAATGAAACAAAAGAAACCTCTACCTCTCCACCTAGAGCTCGCGGACAAGGGCTATTTTAGGGGAGAAGATTTGTACTCTCAACTTGCTTGGATGATGAACTAGAGAGTAGCGAGGAGAAGAAAAAATTAATTGCAAGAAGTTTGGAAGAATGGAGGTGAAACAACTCAAGAATGGTGAAACATGGACTCCATGGAAGTGCTTTTGAGCTTTCTCTCTCAAGAACCATGAAATGAAAGGAATGGAAATAGAGAGTGGGGGGTTAGGAGGGGGTGTTCGGCTGAACAAGAAAGAGAAGAAAGAATAAAGGAAACAAAATATATGAAGATTGGACAAGGGAAGGTGATCCACGCCAAGGAGAAAAAAAAAGGAACCATGGAACTTCGCTTTCTAAAACAAGAAGAAGAAGAAGACAAATGAAGATGTAGAGAGGGAGGTGGGTCACGACCAGGACACCCAAAAAAAGGGGAGGATTAAATCTAATAAAACAATAAATAAGAAAAGGCTTGCTTGGCTTCTTTTTTTAAAAGCATAATAAAAGATAAATAAGTAGGAAAAAATATATAAGGAGGGTAGTAGGAAGGAGAGGTCACGCTGGTCATGAGAAACAAAGGAGGATAGAAAAATTTAATTAAGTATTAAAACACTTGGCTAGGATTAATTTAGGAAAATCTACCACTAATAAACCACTAAAAATGTGACACCTAGACTATAAAGTAAGATGCTAATCAAATCACAAGTCTAACCCATTTAATCTCTCATCTCTCATGATTACCCTCTAATCTTAGAGTCTAGAGCGTGCCAAAAATACGGCATCGAGTAATCGCGTTACCGATTTATTCTTCACCAATTAATTCGCGAAAATTAATTTACAGAGAAATTAATTCACCGCGTGATAATATATTATCATAAATATTAAAAATAATTCAAAACACTCAAGAATAATCACAAGAAGTTACAATTCGATTTTCATCGAAATCGGGGTTCATTTAAAATTTTATCTGCGGCCAAGACTACCCGGTGATTCAAAACGCGACGAAACTTCGTGAGAATATTTTGACGATATTCGAACCATGAATGAATATAAAATATTAATTCTTAAATTTAATTTCATCTTGATTTTAATTCAATCAATTTCTTAGTCAGTAGAAATACGTGTTACCGCATCAACCAGAAAACTAGTATAAGGTTAAATTGACCAATTCGCCTTAAAAGCAGCATACATCTACGCTGTCTATTAATTTGAATTGACATCATGAATAATAATTATTTATAATAAATAAATTATTCAAAATAAGTCAAAATAATTTCTCGTACTCTCAGTAAATCATTGAGGTGATCAATCTCTGCGACTTACATTCAAGTATTTAGGATTTTATCGCTAAAACAATTTTTCTCAAAAATTGGGATATTACATTATTCATGCTTAAAAAGTTCATTCTAAAATTATGTGGGATGTAAATTCACATTTATCTTAAAATTGGAGAATGTATTAAAAGGTGACATAAATTAATATTCACTAATTTTGAAAAGATGATGCATATAAAATCCATTTTGTCTTCTTTAAAGTAGTCACATCCCCTCTTCTATGGCAGCTTCTATTGTGCATGTGCTAGATGGGTCCTGTACAATACATTAGATAAAAATAACAATGTTTTGAGGGTTAGTACAATACATTAGATAAAAAATAATAATGTTTTGATAAGGGCGTTGTCTACCATACATCAACGACTTAGGTTATGTAGGGTACATCACTTTTATTTGCCCTTGAGATGGTAAGCCACCGCCACCGCAAACCGCCATCGGATCTCACACTACCTCCACCACCCTTAACCACTGTTTCACACAAGCCACGTGCCTCCACTTGCGAATTCGACAACCACACGCCCACCGGTGCGCAGCGTACGGAACCTTGCCGCATTTTGCACCGTAGCAGCCCTTTGCTAGGTCTGTCTTGTTCCGCCATCAACTGCCAAAATCATGAGCCATATACTCACCTGGATCGAACCAAGACCTATGTTTTCCGGTTCTGAAAAAAACTGGTTTTACATTGAACTGTAAATACCTATTTAGGGTATTTCTGGTTCTTCAATTTTTTTTTGTTTTACATTGAACCGCCACACCTTTCTCCTCTACCCCTTGCATTCACGTTCATGATGCGAACCGGCAAGTAAAAGGCTCCCTCAGCCGAGTCTTACAAGATTGTCACCCCTGCCAGGTCGGAACGTCGGCGCAAACGGTGAAGGGTCATGGGTTGGTGTAGCCCACGTTGATTTGGGTGGAAACTGAGTCGGTGGAGCCTGCAATAGAGTTTTTGTTGGAAGGTTGTGGATTGGAACAGATGAAATTGGACTTGAAATTGCAAGGCATGTGATTTGGGGTTTGGCTCTGAGAGTTTGGATTATGAACAATAGAGACGCAATAGAGTAGTTCCTGGCCGCAATTCGTGGTTGTGGTGGTGCTTAGTGGAGTACTAGTGGCCAAGTGAACGATTTTTTAAGAGTTTTAGTTTCAAGCTCTGACTTTAACAAATTTAGTTTCAAGCTCGATCTTTGTTTGTCTGAGTGATAAAGTTCTATTTCTCTTCCTGTTGCTACATCTTCTTCCTTGGAACATGGAAGCGCGAGAAAGAGCACAGTGGTCGTCAGAGAGCAGAGTGAAATTGGGAGGGAAGAAGGCATGATTGAGTGTGGATAGTCTATACTTAAATATGATGGAAGTGTATGATTCAATGGTGTACAAATTATGTAGCACGTGCACTACCTATAGTGGTAGGGCACGCTAGAATTGGCCCTCAATCCTATATTGTACCAAAACATGATTATTTTCCCTTATGTATTGTGCAGGACCCATATGGATCATGCATGGTAGACAAAGACTTCTTCTATATAAAGGGAGTTTTATAAAGTCTCTAAGCATCCAAATCCAAGAGAAGGTAAGTTTGAGTGATCACTTGTAGTGAAATTGTCTCTTGTCAGCAAGTGTTTCACTATTTCTTGTACCCATTCCGTCTCATATTATTTTTCATGTTTGAAATATTTAATTGTCTCAAATTATATTTGTCACTTTAGAATATCAAGAAGTATTAATTACTTGTTTTCCAATAATACTCTTATTCAATTGTATTTCAACTAACCAATATTAATTAGTTTTTCTACCTAACTACCACTTCACTACTACTAACCAATCTAATTAATAACGGTATTTTAGCTAAGGGAGATTATTTTACCATAAAAATTAGTGCAATCAATCATTTTATTAAGAAACGTGCATAACCTTAAACGAAAAATAATATGAGACGGAGGGAGTAACTTTTAAGTGGGACACTCGAGTTTGTAAGGTAATGCATAACATAGGGTGGGTTTTCAAGTTTTTATAAAACTTGTAATCTCATTTAAATTTGTGAAAATTTTGTTGGAATGTTTTTGAACACATAAGCAAGAGATGCAAACTACATAAATTTTTGTGTTCTTTTACTTTTTTATATGACGTGTTTTGTATATAATCTTATTTCAATCTTTGGCGTGCATGTACAGTTTTTCCCAAAAGAAGAATCATAAGAAATAAAACGAAAGAGAAATTGAAGTTTATTGCTACAGAGCCTGCCTGCGATCCTCCTCAAATAGAAGATTTTGAGTCTACTCAAGTAGAAAAAATGAGGCTGCCCAAGAGTTGTGTGGGGAACAACAAGAAGAATATGATGAATTTGAGAAAATTGCTCAAAAGGAAAGAGTTTCGAATAATGGGAAGGGCAAGGTAACTGAAGCAAATGCCTTAGGCTCCATCCTCACTCACTCAATAACCATTAAAAAAATTTCTATTATTAAAGGTCCAACAGACAAGTAAATGGGATTGACTATATATGCTACTATATACTCCCTCCGTTTTCGCATATAAGCAAAAGTCACTTTTTACATTCATTGAAAAATGTAACACCCCGTTTTCGGAGCGCTACTAAACTAGATATCACTCTCGGCGTTTCAAATACTTTCGACAATGGAACACGTTGCTGCATGGTTTTCAAAAATGTGAGTCTACAAATTTTTTTTCTTTTCAGCTTCTTTTAAGAAATTGGCAATCTGAGTATTGCAGCATTTTCGAAGGTAGTGAATAAATAAAATACCAGGTTCAACTCACACAACCATACAAGGAACTTTATTTAAACATACACATAACACAATTCAAGTCTTGAAACAATAAGCATTTATTACATCTTTGTAATTAAAGCAACTGACACCCTATAGTTGGTTGGAGCACAACAAAGCTTAATAGTCCTCTAGTAAGTTGCAATAGGAATACAAGTAGGAAGTCGGACGGCTATCCTCAGTTACGCTTCTCTGCAATCCCGAACACTCCGCTTTTTTCGTCATCTGGTTTACATTCATTAATTGAAAGAACCACGGGCAAGGGTCAACTTCTTAAATAAGCATAAAAACAACAAAAATAATTCAAGAGACAACAATATGCATAAATGCCCCACAATGCAACTCAAGACACTCTCTACAATTTTTCGGAAAGTAACGCCGAACAATCCACTGAATACCAGCCGTAGCCTTGGGCTCTCCTCTCACCCTAGGACATTCAGCTCAAGTTCCTTGACGTTACGACGCCTAGCTAACTCTACCGAAAAACTGGCCGTAGCTTTTAAAGGGATCCTAGCTCCCTAGGTTAATCGGCTCAAAGCTCACAAACGTCACGACCAAACATCCACAACCCCAATGAATAAATCAACTCATATGATAATTCAAAGAAGCATACTCAAACAAATATTCAATCTCATATCTAATAAATATTCAATTAGAAACTCATCACGATACAACTTAGTCCCACAATACATAGCAAATCAATCCAATCAAGTCATATCGCAAACGATCAGCACACAATTCATCCCTCTGCAATTCAGTGGAGTTAACAGAGAGGAAAGCAAACAACTGTGGGGGGGGGTTGGGGGCATTTGGTTACTAAGCAAATTAATGTCTTTT
This sequence comes from Calophaca sinica, assembly GCA_037113605.1. Lineage (NCBI taxonomy): Eukaryota > Viridiplantae > Streptophyta > Magnoliopsida > Fabales > Fabaceae > Calophaca > Calophaca sinica. The sequence continues at coordinate 63,103,983 of CM073733.1, forward strand.
CCAATTGCAAGAAGAGTAATAGAGACCACTTCCAACCTTGAGTGAAAGGTTGTTTTAGAAGAGGGTGGCAATGATAGGACACCTGGCCCATCATATGGAGAGTTTATTCTAGAAGGAAGGAAGTGGGGCCAGGGAGAGAGAATGGGGAGTTAGTTAGTGAGGTGGCAAGGAATGGCATATGAGTTGTTTGTTAGCTGAGAGGGTATATTGCGTGGGGTAAACTGGTAGTGAGGCATTGATACCTTTGTAATTGAGTTGTGTAACACCCTAATTCAATTATTACTTCGAATCATTGTGTTTAACATCACACGATATCATACTTGCAAATAAATTAAAAACTTGATTTTTCCACAAGTCATAATCCATACAACCTATTGTTCAACTTGGTAAATACAGAAGCTAAGTCTTAAGGTTACAAAAAGTAGGGTTTGCAGACCCATATACCCCAAGGGTCCAAGTTACAAAAAAGAAACTAGCTAATAAGTGTCTTCATAAAGGATTAATCCTCTTGCACCTGTTTATCTGAAACAACAAAACGGACGGGGTGAGATTTAAGAAAATCCCAGTGAGCCCTTCACGGACCCCCTTACCATCACTTACCTCAATCCACACAATATAAACAAGGCTCAATGTCAAATGCATGACAATAATTAGTCAAACAAAGGTCATAAGACCACAATGAATGTTCCCCTCTTGATCCAGCTCAAGCACACAATGAGTTAAATCCTATAGACGAAAGGATAAGATCAAGGGAGGCCCTCGTCGGCACAGGTGATAGCTAGTCACTTACGAGAGGGTGCAAATGAATTTACAAACATTCCAAACACAATCAAATCAATCACAAGGCATTGAACAATAATGAAATACTAAGTATTCCCTTAATCATCATAGATTATGATAAAAAGGGTCTCAAATGCATGTGCACCATGGTATTTTGTCATTAAGCATTGATGGAACAACTTAAGCCACAAAATGGGGAATAATTATTGTTTAGTTTTCTGAACCCTGTAGCTTAAATCTGCACTAATTGGTTGGATATTTCCTAAATTAAAAATTAGATTTGGAAACTAGACATCCTAAGCTTTCCAACGAGTGGTCATATGCTTAATTCCGACTTCGTTTGATATTTTAATAAAATCCCCGAAGTTGGCGCTCAGCAGAATGCGCGTCGCGCGCACCAGAAGCGCGTCACGCGCATTTCTGGAATTTGGTTTTGTTTCTAATGCGCGTCACGCATCTGCGGATATGCCGCAGTCTGCAGAATTGTGCAGATTACCCTATTTCAGCTACTCCACTTCTCCAATCTCATTTCTACTCAATCCCAATCAAAACCAAGACAACTAAGATGGTAAATCAAAAGTTTCAAGCAACATAATCACATTATTAGCTCATGTAACTAACTAATCTCAACAACTTTCATGATTCACATGCCAAATACTAGATTCAACATGCATGAACTTAGTTAGACTTCAAACCCATTCTTAGCTACCCACAAATCAGAAATGAGGCATGCAAGGAAAACAAAATGAATCCTAATGTGGGTCTTATTGGTTGCCCAACACTCCAAGAGGAGAAGAACTCACCAATCAAAATAAATGGGGATAGATGCTTTGAAATTTCTGGTTTTTCCCTCAGGAAATTCGAGTTTCCCTTCTTCTCCACTAAATGTCACTCTAATCTTCCTCAAGATCAACAAAGAGCAGCACCAAACTTCCTCCTAGGCAATATATGAGTGAACTCCTACAAGTTTCCAACTTCTTCTTCACCAAAACTCCAAACCCTAGCTCATGGCTTCTCTCCCTTGCTCTCTTGATCAGAATTTTCGTGAGAGAGGAGAAGAATGAGGGCTTGGTCGAGCCCTAAAGGGAAAAGGGCTGATTGGGAGTGGTTTTTACCATTCTACCCTCACTTGTGCTCTAATTTAACAACTATACTTGCTAGATACACCCCCTATTCTCATGAGTTGCACCCCAAAGTTTATTACTCCTAATCACATCACATTCAAATCATAATCGTAGGGACTTAGATACTCAAATCAAGTAATTTATGCAATTTAAGCAAGTTATACGAGTTATGTAATTTAACCTAATTAGGCTAATTTGGGGGGATGTTACAAGTTGTTAGGAGGAATATCCTCTAGTAGGAGCATTTGCTCTGGTAGGAGTCTTAGACTCTAGGTTATCTTTCATTCTTGCATTGTAAGAGCTCTTGAGCTCCATTTCCGGTAAATAATACAGATTCTACACTTACTTGAATTGTGGGTTCTAACACAATCTTCTTTAAGGAAGCCATACAGGAACTGCTATTCATTATGATATCAATTATTTAAGTTTTGATAATTCTTTATGATATCAGTGGTTGTCCTACCGTGAATTACCAGGATTAATATCTGAAGATCTACATTTATAAGTTTGTGTGCAATTGATAGAAATTTGCCAATCTATGTTTGGAAATTCAATTCATACACCCATCTGCTAGCCAACGATGGTTGGTCTAGTTGGTAAAGAATCAATTCATACCCATTTCAAACTCGCTGGTGTTTCCTACCCCATGCTTCTTGAATAGTGACTTTGCAAGTCTCAAAGAATTGGAAGCAGGTGGAAGGACCCTACTTGCGTCCGTTAGTCTGCAACTCCTTGGGCTTGGGCTCGTTTCAGGTCCAAAGGCGCTTTGGACTTCCGTTTGGTGATACTCAAGGCCTGCAGTATGGTTTCGTATACTTTCTTCCCCTATATGACAACTTCTATGTTGTTTCTAGTTGTGCAATGTTTATCTGTTTTCTTATAGATGTGCGTGATAAACATGTGATGTAATAAATGTCAAACTTGTTGTGATTTATATCCCCTACTAGCTTGATCAATAGTTAGTTAGGTAGTTAGTCCCTACAAATACCACACTTGTATCTCAAATTCCAAGCTCTCAAGCTATGGTTTCTCCTCACTTTCCCCTTCCTATGATTCCCAAGACTACTCGCGACTGGAAACAAGAGCAACATTGTAAAGAGACATTATTCATTGTAGTGTTATGCATTGGAAAGAGCAACTACTCTTTTGCCTGATTGAGTAATTGGAAAATACACCACTTTTTCGGTTGTTTTTACCGAGTCGCACAAAGACTAATGGAAGCAAAAAATATCCCTAGGCGAGAGATAACTTCTATTTGAACAAATATTGTAAATAAATCCTCCTTCAATAGTTCATATAGAACTTTTTGCTAGTAACACTAAAAGCAGAGAATATATACATGGTCGTTTCTTTGAACCAATAACATTTTTCTCGAAGGAAAGGATAAGAAACAAAATCTTCTCTATAAAAAAAAATGTCAATAATAGTTAACAGTTTGAGCTTATTGTCATAGCTTGTCTAGCTATGGATGTCCCAGATGGTTTGTCTCCCTTCCCTTCTTTCTTCGGTAGCATCTTTTTAAAGTTTGTTTTCGTGTTTACCTGCATAGTATTTTGGCATGCATATGACGTGAACATGTACAATCAACAAATGGAAAGGAGATATGCTGATAATTGTAAAATAATGATTTCGTATATCAAGAAAAATCAACTGGTGGTTGGCATATGTCTTGCACAAAAGCATCTAGATACTTATTCTGTGAATTACTTTTAACATTGCGGGCATTTCATGATCTATATCAGGTGCAACACCATCTCATAGTACAGTCATTTTCACAGCCCAAGAAAAATTCTATGGAGAAACAAGTATGGAAAATTTGGAGCTTTTGGTGTCTTTTAGGGTGGGGAAATGGCTTAATTTTTCCACCAAAGGAAAATGTAGTTGTAACTTGTTACTAGACGGTGCACCCGCGCGATGCGCGGGTTATCCGAGAATACCATTTAAAAAGAATTTTATATGCAAAATTGTAAAAAATGTAATTTATATTGGAATACTATTAGAAATATAAGATATAAGGCAAGAAAGTATCTCAAAAGCATCATATAGGTAGTTCAAGCATATTTCTTTGTAATTGCAAAATACTCCTTCATCAACCATTCTTTCAAGCATATTGTTTCTTCAAACCGACTCTTAGTTAAATGTTTCACGTTTTGACTTGATCTGTTCAAACATAAAACATAATAGCAAATCACATTAATTAAATGGTTTGCATTGTGTAATGTGTATATCTTTTGCCGTAAGGAGCACCTATCTTCAAAAGTGCATTACTAACAGACTCTGCTTCTTTTATGCAGCATGCTCCATCAATGTCAGCAACAATTTAACCGGCAAGTGTCTTGCCAAAATAAGAGCAAGCAACAGCTTTCCAATGGACGACAAATGCAGTTGCAGTGACAATTCTTCAGGTGGCAGTTGTAATTCAAGGAAGCGAAAACATATCTCCAAAATGAGAAGTGAAGGTTGTGTAACATGACATAAAGATAAAAAGTGAAAGAATTTATTTACCAATGGATCCATAATTCTTCCATCCCAAAGGATATTATCAATTACAATAAGACCTTCAATCCTCACCTGCAAAAACAATTTATTCAGTGCATCAGTATAATAAGAAACACAATTAGAAGGTTTATTGCTGTTATTTATCTATTTGAAAGTTACACATGGAGACTTTATGAATTAATTCATGCTTTCTAAGTCAAAATAAAGGCAGAGAATGTTTTTTAGAAGAATAATTGTTTCATATTATTGTTTGGTGCCAGCTATCAGTAACAGAAGGATAACAAACTTTAGTAGTGGCCTGTTACTTTGTCGAAATAGTTAACAGTAATTATGAAATATGTGAGGTTAGCTCCGAGAATGACACCGCTAAAGCTTCTATTAGGTTTATCTAATCATCTCATATGAATACAACGTTATACAGCTTAATGTTGCAAATTAGCATAGGCTGACCATAGCCATGCGCCCTGATATGTACAACTGCAAAGCATCTCTATATAAATATAGTAAATATCCTCCTGCCATCATTGCTGAAGAGTACAACCAAGGAGGAAACAATTCACAGGTTTGTAAAAGGAAAAGACAAAAACTTGTTACCAGTATGCTTATCATGCCAGACATATCATTCAGATTATACTTTGCTTTGCTTGGTTGTTGTCCAACCATGAAAGCACTTAAAGAAGCATTGACGGAAAGAATAGATACTTATCCGTTCTGTCATCACCAGCACACAAACATTGGGCAGGAAGTCTGTCTATTTGCCACCCTCAACCGTTGAGAGAAAACATATTTTTAGTAAATAAGACTTTCTTTGCATCCTGTAAGAAAAATGGTATAAGATGATTAACACTACAACACAACCCTTAAGTTAACCAATCCCATGATTAAAAAAAAAAACTTAACACAGAAAGATAGTTATATGGAAACAACATTAAAAAAAGAGGTTATATGAGAATCACATTAAAAAGAGAAGTTATATGGGAACCTGTATTCAATTGATACAAAATGCAAAGAAAATACATTGATACTAACTTAAAGACAGAAAATAAGAATGAGAATAATTAAACACAGAAAATAACACTAACCTCAATGCATTGCTAAAAGCATTAGGGGTAGAATTTAGACAAAGGAAATTTAGGAAAATTTCCTAAAGCATTAGAAAAGATGACACTTAATAGCTTAAGGAAAATGTAAAAGAATTAGTAAAGATGACATTTATTAGCTTATCCTGCTCAACAGTGGCTTCTCTAGCCCTCCATGCTGAGCAATACAATGCACACAATATGGTAGGAACCTCCATCAGCTAGAGAAATACTTGTGCCATGTCAACAGCTTGTCGAATTGGTGAGTAAGATTTCATTAACACTGCAAAGATGCAATTTTTTTTAGAAAGTAGTAAAAATGTGTGACTTTCTCTGAGCTAATTGTATTAAATAGAAATTGTAACAAATATTTTCTCAAGATGCTCGAGAGACATCATTTAGCTAATTGGCTGAACACTTTTCTCTTAAAGGTTCCCCAATTGATGTTGTGGTACTTAAGCCTAAATTCAGTAAATCACAACTCTTATGAGAATTTTTAGATACAGAAAGAAGCAAATTGAACATAGGGCATGGTAACACAGAGAAAAAGTTCTCAAACTTGACATAAAGGAAAAGGCTAACCTAAGGACATGAAAACAAAATAGAACAAAGAAAGCCTTAACATCAGATCAGATTATTCAAGGAAAAAGAATTGCAAGTGAGAACTGTATATAGTGGACTCATATATCTTCAATGGTCTCTAATTGTAGTATCAAAAAAAGTTTCTAATTCTGTCTAAAATTAATTAAATGAATTTGTACCAAAAAAGGAATTCAAGAAATCTCAAAATGACTAATGATTAGACCATTTTGTGCAAGTACCATTTTCCATCCTAACATAAGCACTCCGAAACTACTTTTGTTATAGTGCTGCTGCTCACCTATGTTCTTAGCAACCATATTTTCATTATTCTTCTAGTTGATCTATATTAGGGTCACAAAGCAGAGGAAAATATAGGAATGGTTGATAACATGCGAGACTGAAAAACATAGGAATGACTGACAATAATATAAACATTGTAGAAAGTTCTTACCTCTCTCCCTAAGGATATCACTCTTATATTTTTTCTCTAAGGTGGTGATAAAAGTGTATGGAAAAAAAAATAGAGGATTGCTTTGATTTCCTACACCTGCCAAAGGAAGATTTAGCATACTGGGTCAACGAAAACACTTATATATCAATAGGCAGATTTATCTTCTATTTTTCATGGTTTCAGGCTATTGAATAAATATAAATCACCCACCAACCACAGCAGGATGCAATTCACAAACAGAAAAATAGTAGTATCTCAAGGATAGTTTGGGTCAGTGGTAGATGAGAAAAAACAACACATCAGCCTGACTTGATATTTAATATTTCCTGTTGATGCCAATAATGATTAAACAACATTAACAACACACTTTCTAGGGATTGAGAGTACAACCACAACTAAAAATCAAATAGCAGAAATATCACACTCGATTAGCCATGTCATAAGATTTGTCTACAGATGACACGAAGAAGCACTGTATCCATCACTGGTCAGACACATAATTTTCCCATGGAAAAAAACCTTTCAGCAAAAGAAAATGATTAGTCAAAAGGGGAAAAAATTATCAGTAAAAAATATAATGATATCCAATCAAAACCTCATCTTTTAGCAATACCATGAACAACTACAATCATGATAGAAGAATAATCTTAGGGATATATTGATAGGTTATTCATTACATAGTCAATAGTTTCCCAAACACTTGTGACAGATTCTTCTTGTATAACTACTACTTTCTCCTGAAGGGCCATGCAAAACAGTCTAAGCATGTTGCAAATCAAAAAAACAAAGACTTGAGAGGATATTGGCCAAAATTGGCGCATCATAATAAAATACCCTAATATCGAGCCATAATGTTATTAGAAAATATTAACAAAGTCTAGAAATGTGTATGCTTGATGCAGATTGACTGACCTTTTCGTCCATTGTAGTGCTTAGAACATATTTTAAAGGAAACCTCCCTCTAGTTAGGCCTTGCAAAATGAGTTTGCACAGATAGTAAATTGAAAGGAGCAAACCAAGCTTTCCAATATATGTAAGACTGGAAAACAAACTTAGGGTTTATATTTCCGAAACTAAAATGCATAAAGGGTAGATAGTTCACAAAAATCAAAATCTTACCTGGGTCCTAAAAGCAATATCAACTCCATTTTTTGCATGGTTGAGGGCTTGCATCATGGTGATGAGGGAATAACCCTAATACTGATTATCCTAGTTCTATTAGGAAGTCTGTACATGAATAACATTAAATTAAAGAAGCTCTGAACTCATTTCCTTGTAGTATGTCAATGAGACCTATTCCAAGATCCACCTTAATTAAAAAAAGCCATTTATCAACAGCTGAGAAGTCACATTGTAAATACAAAAAAAAAAAAAAAGAGAAGTCACATTGTAACCTAATCATAGTCAGCTTGAGGCCCTATTATTCAAAACCCTTTTTTAATAATAATAGAAACCCAACAACATCTTCCTAATAGACCTGAATGTAAATGTTTCACAACACAATATGATACATGACATAGTCACAATTCAGCTTCACCAACAATCAGAATCACAAAGCATTTACTCAAGTTAATCAAATACCCACTCAAAAAGCACAACTATAGGCAAAAGCTTACATAAAGACTGCCTACCAAGAACCAACAAAATAACATGATAAGAACCATGTGTACTATCCTCATCAATGATGAATGATCACAGAGTTACAACATATGAACCAATGGATTGTAAAATGCATAACATGTTCCTTGCTCTAATAGCATTCCATCTGTCAGATCAGATCTTTCGAATCCTGAATCACTTAGTTTCAGTGCTATGGGATCTGAAGTACTATCAGTGTTTTTCATATCAAATCAACTGTCATGCAGTAGTTTAAGGTAAAAGGCATGAAACTAAACAACTGTAGAAGATATTCAATGCCTGAAAAGACAACCAATTGCAAAAACCAAACACTAAGTTGTATTAAATGCAATTCTGACATGGATAAAGTAATATTATCAGTTTCTTCAACATTTCTTGCATGTTATCTTCATCTTTCTTTAGTTCTTGTCCTTTGTTTCTCCTTTGAATTTCTCCTGATATCCTATCAAATTCAACCCAAACAACCCACAAAAATTAGCTGGGTCAGAAACCACAAAAAAAAAAAGAATCTAAAAAAAAGGCAAAGCTAAGTGGACTAAAAAAAGGCATAGGAGGTCTCAAGCTCCTTATGATTTCTTCTTCTCTTGCAAAACTCAAATGGTAAATGAATTTTTTTTATGATCCTTTTAATGTCATTCAAACTACTACGTTAAATCAAAGACATGTGAGTATTTTTTAAGCCAGATAACTCAAGCTATTTTCAAAAGCAAAATAAGGACGCCATGTGCATGCTTTTTACTAAGAAATATAATTACTCTCCGTTTTATGGAAGAAGGAAAAAATCATCAAGGAGAAATGGAATAGAAAACAAAAGGATAAGCTTTTATATGAAGACAAAAAAGTTAAAAAAAATAATAATCAAATTTAAACATGGATAGTGCAAGTTAAGCATAAAAAGGAAACAATAAATTCAGCTATTAGTTACATTATAGGATAGACAACCCAAGAAAAGATTAGCACAAACTGAAGGCAAACTAAAATCTAAAAAGAAGGTTGAATTCGCAAGCTCAAAGTCAAGAGTGGGTTATTTGAAATTTTAGAACTTCAAGACAGATATCAGTAACATCCAATTCTATTCACAAAGTTTGACTCCATATATTCAAAGCTACCAAAAAAGTTACCAACACTGAATCAAAAGACAAGACATATGACATCCAAAATCAATAAAGAACTCATAAAATGTATAATCAACTGCAATATAATATAAAGTGTGATCAAATGTAGTATAACATAAAATGAGACCTTGTGTGCAGAGACGTGATTATACTGTTACATAAGATAAGACAATAGCAATGACCGTAATTATTTCTTTCCTTTTTTCGATGAATAAGCCGTGATCAATCGGTTCCAAAAGGCCAAAAATGTAAAGGGAAAAAGATATCATAGTCACCCTGCAATAGAAGACAAACACATAAGCTTTAGTGCAATCATGCATTTTTAGAAGTTCAGGAAGAAGTTATGTTATGCTAGGATCACCACCTATATAAGACAGTAGCAATAAGCATACTTAGTTTGATAATCCTATGAAGTAAGCACAATAATTTAGCATTGGATAATGCCCCCTTTTAATGTTTCATGAACCAATTTAAGCACTGAACAAACACTAAGTTATCAAAAACAGATTATGAAATCGATAGACATTAAAGCTAAAAAGATGCAAGTTAGAGATCAAGCCATCATATGAAGGCATCAGTAACATAGAACAAAACCTACAAGAGAACAAAACCATAATAGCACACCCTTGCTTAAGAATTTTCTTGAACTTTTGAATTAATGGCTTACACACAAATGCTTTTATTTTTGTATCTTGGCAGTTGAACACTGAAAATAGCATGAAAATGTAACTGAAATCAGAATGATGGTTATACCTTTTGAAGTGGAAATCAGACTTGGTTATACCTGCCTTCCTCTACCCTTTCCATCCTTGGCAACCTCAATAATTCCAGGGAGGTCTAGCAACTGACACACAAAAATTAAATAGTTACTACTAAAAAATGGAATATAACTCAAATATGCATCACAATCATTTTGGTTCACAACTTTAAAATAAAATGTTTTCAGGCATCTTTATATCGGTACCAAAAAAATTAGAAAGTTAGAGAGCACCCTAACATAAAAAATAGCATCATTGTAAGAAATCATGATGAGAAGAGGACCAGGGATGGCTTAGTGGCCTCAATATAGTCAACATGTGCTGCAAAAATTAAAATTATGAAGCGAAGATAAAAGGAACATCCAAAAAACTTGAGTCATATACTCTCATCTCATGCCCATAATTGTAAGCAAAAAACTTGAGTCATATACTCTCATCTCAATTGCTGCCTCCTTTTGGTTGGCCTTTTCAGCCTGTTTGTTCATGAAGAATGTTCAGACTGCAGAATAGCAACTACCATAATGCTAAGTGCATAGTATAGTGTTAACAAAAAATTTCTCATAAAAAACAGCAACCATCATCACCTTTATAAGGGACATGGTGATGACTTGAAGGTCGTGACTCAGACAAACCAGTTGCTTCTATTCTTTGGCTCGCCATACAAAGCTATTCAAACCAAATTATTCAACTTGACTATCTTTGCTTCCAAGCTCCTTTTCTCTAATATTTTAGCCTAGTAGATTACATAATCACTAAGATATGTCAATATTGCAAAGATAAAAATAAGACAGACTCCATGAAGTCAAGAGTCAATAGCTTTACCTAAAGTTCCTTATCTTTTTCATCACATGATGATCTAAGCCTATCACGACCATCTGTAACTTCTGCAAGACTATCCTGGTAAACTTTTAAATATTCTGTTAAGCCTTCTAATTCTTGGAGCATCTCCTCTTCTTGTCTTTGCTTCTCATGTAACTTTTCCAACAACGTCGCAAAAAATCATTGAAAAACATCAGGACCAACACTTCAATCTGATAACAATCAATGGCAAATATAAAAAGCATGTGTAAACTGACAATCTTAAAAAATAATTCCTCAATCAACACAAATTGAACACTTTCAATAAGCTTTAAATTTTGGTAGCAACATGCAAATTACACAACCTCAGTCAGATAATAACCAATGGGAAAGTCAACAAATCAAACATAACATTGAAGTTGAAGAAGAAACCAAAAAACTCGTTCACCCTTTTCATTTGCAGGACAAAACCAAAGATTTGAAACAATTCACAACACAAAGGTTGTGAAGGGCACAATAATTATCATAACTTCTACAAAAGCTATTCAAAAAACAATAGTGGGTGTCTTTTTCTGAAGGAACAACAGTTGCTACATGTCTCTGAGCCAAAAATTGAAGTAAGGAGACAACTACTTCGAATTCCTTCTAATATCTAAAGACAACACCAATCGAAACCTGGAAAACAGAAAGTACAAAATAGTTTGGTGGAAGGATTAACACCACAAAGACAAAACATTTGCATTGAAACTATTTAAAAGGAACCCCAAAAATGGATACTGCTGTTGGCAATAATGATACCTCTAAAATGCTTAGAGAAATCTGGAGGGAAAAAAAATAGACAAATGCAACACTCAATTGTTTATGAAATTTGATTTGTATTATACGAAAGATGAATGATTACAGAAACGAACCTCAGTATTTATAGAGGTCTAATCTAACTGTCAGTTACTACACTAAACAACAAACAGAACTAAACAAATAGAAGCTACTGGAAGCTATAACATAGTGACACATGAGCAGACATCATATTTCAGTAGCATTTCCTTTGCCTCAAGTTCTATTTCTTCTCAACCCATGATTCAAGCACAAAATGGTATACCAGCAACATAAGAATTGTGTTTGCATATGGAAACACTCTATTTCACTTGCCAGCTAATTACATATATGAATTGTGTTAGCAAAAAAACCTCTGGCATAAAACTTAGAACAAAAAAATTAGAAGAAACTTCTATCAACAACCTATACCCAAAAAAATAGTTGGAGTAGCATGTTTAGAAAATCTCAAATTTCAAAGTTATAGTAGGCCTAATGAACTAAACCATATATAACATTTCGAAATGACATTCCCATAATCTTGATGAATCGTTTGAAAGCAAAACAAAGACTCACATGCATACTAATCATAAAATAAACAATCTTCAAGAACTTGTTCATTTCAATAAAGCATGTTCAACTTCGCATAAATTAGTAACATGCATACTAAATATGTTCAAGTTCAAAAGCACTATTGAGACGAAAATAAACACCTTTACTAAGATTTGACTGATTACCTACAGCTACCTAGGCATAGCTGTCCAGGACAAAAAAAATCACCAAATGCAACATAAAAGCCTTTTCTTATAGTAATCTATTGCAGCCAAGAATCAAATGACATGGAATGGCAAAAAATTAAACAAAGAGGAAAACACTTAGAGAAGGAAAACCAAATGGCACATATTCCTTCCCAAAGCTAGCAATTCAAGCACCAGAAATGTGGAAGAAGAAAAACTATCACTGCAACGAAGAAATAAAAAAATGGTGGCACCAGAAACCAAGCCAAATTAAAGCCACTAAAGTATAAAATAACAAAGGATAGAAAAAGTTGAAACATATCCATCCATGCCATACTTGATGCGGTCCCACATGACGTGTAGTGTAGAAGACCCCGCAGCTACCTCAAGTCCATGCCATGCTTCTTGGAATCAATATTTTTGGAAATATGAAAATAGAAGTCAACATAGCACAATAATTTCAAAACATTATTTTTGAAAACCAAATAGAATATAAATGAAATTAATTGATGCTAGTTTTTCCCCAAGGACTCCAAAACAAAATTGGCAAATAAAAAATGTCTAACTTGAGCAACCATCTTTCTCAAAATGGCATACGAAGGGTAGTTGTAATTTTGAACTTATGTTTGTTTTGTGTTTTTATCATGTATTGTTAGTTTCAAACTAATTAGGTGCCATGCAACCGAAAAAGCTGGAAGGGAAAAGGATGATAGATAGAGACATACATAAAAACAGTGCAGAGCAAACCAGAGGTGAGAATTGAAAGTGAAAAAATGAAACTATTAATGTCAACAATTCATTAGTTACTTATAGCTCTTTCTTTTCCTTATGGCATAAATTGGCAAAAAAAAAAAAAAAAAAACCACATTTTCATGAAATATATGCAGAGTCTAGACATGAAGCAAGGGTACAAATAATAATGCTCTGCAACTGGGTCTGTAAAGAAGATGAAAGGGTAATAACATGAGACAAATAAGTTAAAAAATAGAGAGAATAGAAGAGAAGAGAGGGAACAAAATGGTAACCGGTAAAGTTATGTACAGACAAAGGTGTTCTTCAACTTGTGAATTGGATCCACAGTCTTATAGCTTGAACTTGTGAGTTCTTCAACTACTCCGAGCACCAATAAACATCAAAAGTCATACAATTATTTGCACCTTTATGGTATGTCCCTGTCATCACCGCAATTGTAAAATTAATGAAGTTTCAATAAGAATTTATGAAAGCTACACTCAAACAGATAGTCAGAAAAGATCAGAGGCCACAAAAAAGAAATTTGCATGGCACCTTTTTGCAGCATTCCAAAGCATCCCCCATCCACTGCGACATTTCCAATTCCCTGAAAACTATAATCAACTCTATCATCAGTGAGTCCAGTGTTCTTTGCTGCAAAGTAAAATAAATAAAAGAAAGGTATTTATAAATGAAAGTATTACTATATCTAATCACCCTTTTTTAACATGAAGGAAAGCATCAAGCTTCACTAAAAATATCAAATCCACACCAATACTAATCAACATGCACAGAAAAGAAGAATAGAGGAAGATGAATAAAATAACGCTAACAAAATTCGTGCACCAGCAGTATCCAAAATTATCAGGTCAGTAAACCCCCAAGTTGAACTCATATAACTAAAAGTCTTGAGGTAAAGTAGGAAGTTCTCTCCTACCTCTTTTCCTATAGGTCACGATACACAAGGGTTTCAGATTACTTCAAAAACTTGTTCTCCTTTCCTTGGATGTTCGATCTCATTTTTCCCTCTATTCACAGGTAGCTTCCATTTTCATATTTTATGAAAAGAGAAATGAAACTAATAGTAATTAAAACTTGCAGACACTAATAGTAATAAGTAAATGAAGAGGAACCAAGTAAGAAGAAATAAGGATTGGTAACTACACTACACGATTTCAAGATAGAGCCCCAAGTGTTGTGAGACTTTGATCTCAGGGTGCTAAGGTTTGAATAACACAATCCTGTCTATTTTATTAAGAAAAAAAAAAACCTTATCGTTGAGGTAGACAGGCCCTGTTTAGATAGTTCGTACACCATTATTGTAGACATCCCCTACTAATGAAATAAATCAAAACAAAAAATGGAGTGAACCATTAATAAGTAACAGAACTTAAAAAAGAGAGACAATAGTAAAAGATAGAGTAGAGAAGAGAAGGGGAAAAAATAGAGGGACTCAAATCCCTGTCGCCTGAAAATGTAAAATGCAAATTTTCATCACCGCAAATGTAAAACTTAAAAGGAAAAAATTGTAAGACGCAAATGTATTATATATTCAATCTGCACCTGTACAGAACAGAAGGGCCGGCCGGAGCGCCCTTTACCGTCGCCGGCAACATCATTTTGCAGCTGTGGGTTAGTTTCGGATCTCAACATCAATGCAAGAAAAGGGGCCCAAAACCAATAAATCAACATCAATGCAAGGAACAGAAAATAGAAGAATAACAAAGGGAAAAAAAGAAAGAAAGAAAAGAAACAGATCGCCAGCCCCAATCTATTCCACTTTCTCTTATTTCAATCTGCAAGATTAAGTCCATGTATTTCAGTGAAGTGTGATGGAAGAAGTACCAGCAGATGACAAATTAAGCACAGAAGAAAAAAAATAGAAATGAACAATCACTACACAAAAATATTGAAGGAATAAGTTGCAGCTGCCATTGTTGCATCGGTGCCACCGCCGGAGATCCCCAACTTCAATCCAAAGGAAGCAAGCGGCTATTGTTTTCTTCAGCTCAGAATCGTATATGTCGCTGTCGATGGAGAACTGCGGAAGCTGTGTGGGTGCACACGTGGTGGCGGCGGTTGTTGTTGCGATTGTAGCCACAGCACTGCCGGCACCGCCATCGATGCGGCATCCTTCACCACCGCTGCAAGCTAACAGCTCCTCTGTCACCGTCGCAGGTGGCCGTGATGGCCACCGTCCCCATTTCCCTCGGATTTTCTTTCTATCTCCGCTCCCCCTTTTTTCTTCCTTCTTTTTCTCCCGCGGCTCGTTTCCTTCCCTTTGCAATTTGTACAACTGAAAGGTTTCAATTCTCGAGGCACCGATTCAATGACCAATGCATGCTAGGAGGCAAAACACGTTGTGTGCATTTTCTGAGAAGAGAAGGTTCTCTGTGTGCAGAAGGTTTGAAACATGTGGCAGCATGGAAGAAGGAGGAGGAAACGAAACTGAGGCACTCAATCTCGCGAGAAAACTTAGCGGGAAGGTTGGGCGGGAGGCACAATCCGCTTTATAGAACAAACCTTCTGCAAGTTAGTGAAATCTAAATATCATGACATGAGTAATCAGAAATATAACTGATGTGGCATCCAAAAATGGAGGAAAAAGCGACACTAACAGATGCCAAAGTCTATTAATACTGAAGTGAAAGAAGTTGAAAGAAAAACCAAAAAACCAAGTCTTCAACATATTAGTGTTCAGAATGTCAGCCTAAAAGCAACACTAACTGCAATATTGAGTTGAAATCTAAATATCATGACATGAGTAATCAGAACCAAATCAAATCTTGGAGATCTGATTCCAGAAGGCCCCATTTCACAAAATCAATATCAAAAGCTTAGACAATATGTTAAAGATCCATCTGCAGAAAATAGATAATAGAAACTCTTCAATTTCAATTCAAAATCCAATGAGAGGAATCTAAAAACAAAAGAAATCCAAGATAGTTAGTGCTTGAAACCTTAAACTTTCATAATGCATGGTCACTGTGTTACTAAGGTTAGCAAATTTACAATCTTCAATAATCAAGATGTTACATTTTTTTGCAATCTTAAATAAGGTAAAGCATACATTAGCCCAATCCAATTAAGTAAACGCATAGTCACATACAAAACTCTTACAACATATTAAAGGCATGAAATCATCATTATGTTTCAATAAATGCTAGCAAATCTTCTAGTGTACCAATGTAGTAATAATAGGAAGGAAAAGTTTATACTGTTATCATGAAAGGCAAAACGGCATGAACAAAATAGGGCTTCTGTTAGAAATATAGCAACAGAAGCTTAATGGCAAAATAGGATTAAAATATGGCAAAAAAATCCAGCTGAGTTTTCAGTAAGCATATCTCAGGTCCGACGTGACAAAATCGTACAAATTATTACGGCAAAACTAATCCATTTATTGATAATAACCATAGAACATAAATAATTACCATTTTCTCATCTCAGATATTTCAAGCATTTCAGCTGCAGTTCCAATACTTTCCCTCTTCACGTTACCACCACACCCACAGATGATTTTGCCAATCAAGTCCAATTCAGTTAAAATACCCACCATGACACTTAAATGATTATGTTACTAATTCTCAATACTCTCAACAAATTCTGTAAGGATACATACCATGGATCGACTCTTTTTTTTGGGGCGAGCAAGGGGAGATGTATCACAAATGAACACAACTAATTACAAACATGCACGTCATAAACCGTGGCTTGTCTTACCGTGACATAAACATGGAAGTAGGTAAAAATAGTATATAAAGTAGTTTTCTTGAATTAGCTTAGCAGCCATGAATATCACCTTCAATTCTATTTTCAAAGTTGTTAAACATTGCTCAGCATGCTGAATTTCTGCAGTCGTTTCCTTTATTTCATCTTCCTGCATAATCCGCAAGGAATAAATAAATAAGAACCCCATTTTGCATCCCATTCATCATATACACAAAAAGACAAAGACAATGACAAAGACAACTACGATTATTCCAACTTCAAAGTGTACCTATGAACATGAAGTCCTTGACATGAAATGAGTCTCTTGTGAAAAGTGACAAAGTAACTAAATCAGATGTGATAATCTACATGATTAAGTAACTAAATCAGATGTGATAAGCGAGACACTACGTGAGACATATAAAGCTAAATCAAATGTGACAAAAATTGTCTGTAGTTGTATTAAGCGAACCAACCTAAGTACAAATTCCTTCCAATTTCAAAGTTTCTTGAATTGTCCTTGTTCTCACGATGAAATAAAAATTAAATGATAATAGACATCTTGGAAAGTTGGGTTAACTTCAACCATCTTGGACAGATCCTCAGCGCCTCTTGATCCTATCGAATCTGTGGCTCGTCCCACCATAAGATCAAAAGCAATACTACAACTCGCACAGACCCCAATACCTGATTCTAAAAGCATAATCCCTTTGATCACTTTATTTTCCCTCAGAATGTTAGAAAGGTCTTATAGGCCTTCCCATTGAATTTGTTTATTCGAAAAACAACTTGCTCTATACTTTGGCTATTACCCAGAAGGATGCCAAGATTTCTTACTTGTGATTCCCAATCAACACAGTGGACTGCATAAGGAGCATTTTTCAATACATATTAGAAAGCATAATATTGTAAACTACAGTTAACCAAGGTACAGACACTGGTTTGCAGACAAATCCATATATGCTTAAAGAATAGTCACAAAAAAGTTAGAGTGAGAAAATTAGAAAGAAGAGTATAGAAATAGTGTTACCACCACAAATTTATTTTTCTGAGTAGATTCAACCACATTACATATGATACATAAAAACTAACATTCTTTAAGTATAGCTAACATATAATTAAGAGGGAAAATTTGATGTTTTTTCAAAACATAAATGGCAGATGGTCTAGCTCACCCTTTTAGATAGATTGATGGATTGTGCACTTCGCTTGAATGTTTCTGTTGGAGCTGATACCTCCTCGTGCATGAGCTGCCCATTTAACTCCCAATGGTTTGTCCATTGTAACACCTGATGAAGAGATCAACCTCGTACTGAGACCGCGTGCACGAGCTGTTGAAGTCGCGTACCGAGCTGAGGAGGTCGTATGCCGAGTTGAGGTCGCGTACCGAGCTGAGGAGGTCGTATGCCGAGTTGAGGTCGCGTAACGAGCTGAGGAGACCGCGTGCACGAGCTCGTGATAGAGCCTTGTGCGCTTGCACAAGTACCCTGATCGACCTCGTGCCGAGACTGTAACACTCGTATTTTTACGAACGTTATTTAGTGTTAATTAGTATATTTTGTCGTAATTATGCTTTAATAAAGCAATTACTTGTTCCCTAAGAAAGTGATTTAATTAAATCAAGAGCTAAAATAAATGAGAATTAATATTTTAATATTAATTTATGGTTTGAATGTTGTCGAAATATTCTATTGAAATTTAAATCGCGTTTCAAATCGTAAGGCGATTCTACGATAAAATTTAAAATGAGCCCCGATTTCGATGAAAATCGAGTCGTAACTGTTTTAAATTTTTTTTAAGTGAATTATATTGTTTCTAATATTTATAAATTGATATTATCACGCCGGAGAATTAATTTTTCGTAAATTAATTTTCCGGGATTTTCCTAGAAATTAATCGGTTTTGCGCTTTTTCGTCAGTGTTTTTAGATCTTAAGCCTATAGATTAGAGGGTAATCATGAGAGAGAGAGATTTGATGGGTAGAATGAGTGATGGGATTAGCATCTCATAATAGTATTTATATGTCACTTATTTGTGGTTTTATAAATGGTTTTCTTTTAATTAATTATTGTTGAGTGTTAATTAAGGGAGAAAGGACCATAATGCCCCTTCCCTCACCAGCTAAATATCACGATCAGTCTCCTCAAACCCTCACTTTCTCTTTTCTTCTTTCTTCTTCTCTAAGTTTCCTCTTCCTCTCCAAACTTCCATTGAAAAACCTTGGGTTCCATTGAGTTTTTGCACAAACCTTCTTCATCAATCTTGTTTCTCATCATCTCCTCTACCTATATCATCATCTCGATCATCATTTGAGGTATGAAAACAGAATTTTCTCTCCCTTCATGCTACTCTTGTTTAGCGCCACTTCCTTCCTCCATTTTAGCTAGTTTCTATGCTTCCAAATCATGTCATATCGATAGGTTTTCTTCTTCATGACATTACCTACCTTTCTAACCATTTATTTGAGCTTGAAAAACAAATTGTTTCCTCTGTTTTCTGATGAGGTAGCGCCCAAAACCCTAACCACTTGGCTTGTTTTGATTTCTTGTTCTATGTTGTTGTATGTTGCTTCTTGTTGTTGTTTGTTGTTGATTTATTTGTTGTAGCATCATATAACCTCTTTCATGAGCATTTGATCAAAAACCTAACCTTGAGTAAGAGGGAAAATATGTTTAATCTTGCTTGAATCATGCATGAGATATGTTATTGTGTTATAGTAATTATTTAGGTGTTAAGTATGGGATTATGTGTTTAATATGATTTTAGGACTAATTAGGATTAAGTTGCATGATTAGTTTAGTGTTAGATAAGCTTTTGTGCAAAATGGATTTTTGAGGGACCAAAAAGGCATGTAGGGAAATTGATCTCTTTTTATGATTTAAATTTTAACATAATTGGTTATGGTCTTATTTTAAATTGTTGGACCCTGATGAAAATATTTTTCAGAAAACATAAACTTAGATTTTGATTAATTTGTGCTTAATATGCTACTTGATTTTAAGCTTGAATTAGTACTTAGGAAAAATGGTCTGGTATGGTGATATGTATGAAAGAAGTTTTTAATAAAATTTTAGAGAAAAGGAATTAAGTTGTAATGCTTAAATTCTTGTTGTATTTGTTTAAGTTCTTGAGTTTTAATGTTTACTTGGGTTGTAGTTAAGATTGGGATATGAGAGCTAACTGCTATTAGAAACCCATAGATAGTACTAAGTTGTGCTTGTATTAGGAAGTGTGATTCCCGAGATCGTGCGGCACGGAATCGAGGTGTACGGGAGAGCGAACCCAAGGACGTGGGAGCAGTGGGATCCAGATTGAGGACGGTACATGTCGAGATCGATTGAGGACGGTACGTGTCGAGGTCGATTGAGAACCGTACGTGTCGAGGTCGTTGTCGAGCTCGATTGAGGACAGCACGTAGACGCCTAGCTTGGAGTTTGGTAAGGGCAACTTCGAGATATGTTTAGATTTTATTTTTAGTATTTAAATGCTTCATTTAAATACGAAGAAGTCTGAGAACTCTACGAGTTCGAAGTTAGGGTCTTCGAACCCCTTCGTTTTGTTGTCGTGAGGTCGAACATTTATCCGAGTCTTCGTGGGCAAGCGAAAGCTGTTGCGGTTGGTCTCCTGAACCCAACCCCCCACACTTGTATGTTCCTCTCTGTTAATTCCATTGAGTTGCAGAGGGATGGATTCCTTGATTTGCTTGTCGAGCATGTAATGTTGTGATATGATTGAGTTATGCATTATTTGATATGAGATTGAATATATGCCACAAATTGCGTGTTGCTGTTGAATTGCGTTTCTTCATGCAGAGTGTTTTTATTGCTTAAAATGTCGAATTGCGTTTTCTTCATGTTAAGCATGTTCTCTTTATTTGATATGCGGTCAAGTAATTTTATGCGTCACTCTTTGAATATTGTAAGCGGAGAGCTGTTCATCGAGTGAGAGAGCTAGGCGAGTCGTTATGACGTTTTTGAGCCGTGACCTGGATAACTAAGGGTGCTAGGTCCCCTTTTGTTTACGGGAGATTGACTAGGCGTCGCAGCGTAGGAACCGGGTACTGCATATCTAGGGAGAAGCGAAAGATCCCAAGGCTACGGCTGGTATGTCAGTTGATGGATCTGCGTCTGCTTTCCGGAATAATGGTCGAGTCGAGAGAAAATGGATCGCGAGTTGAGTCGAGTATAGAGTGAGAGGGTTGAGTCACGTTTGGTGAATGATATACATTGTTGTTTGCTTATTTCTTTACGACTTGATTATCTTGATTTGTTGAGAAGTTGACCCTTTCCCGTGGTGCCTTCAATCCATGATGGTTACCCAGGCGATAGCGAGGACGCAGGAACCCGACAAAGGTGATGGTGAGGAGGACCTCGTCGAGGATCCTGACGGCGATCACTATTTGTCGTGATTGATTATGTCTACTAGATGTTTTCTTGGGATGATTGTAGTATGTCTTTTGTGTACGTGGTTGTGACCGATTTGGCGGGTGTTATTTTTGAGCACAGGGTAGATCAAGCGGTTTACTTTGGAGCAGCCCCTGTGTGGGTGTCTGCCGGAGTACCTCGGTATGATCACTCTTCTGAGGGTCGTCATACCATAGGTGTATTTCTTTGTACATTACTACTCTGTCTTTCTCTTTTTTTGTATGCACTATTTTATATCTGGTATATATAAGTATGTATGAGTTATGCATGCGTGTTGTTATTTAGTATTAAGATTTATGTCCTAGTTGCACCATGTTTCGAAAAGCCGTAATTACTCTGAGTGCGCTTACGAGAATGTATAAATGTTTTTTTTAAAAAAAAAATTATACCGTATCTTTCTGAAAGGGCACAAGAGTACCGTTTTAAAAACGAGTCACATTTAGGTTTAATTTTAGTTCGTAGCGGTCCGGAAACGGGTCGTTACAATGGTGGTATCAGAGCAGTTTGGTTCTGACCGGACTGTACATAGGAAATTTGGACTGGTCACTGTGTCGGGTACATAGTTGTACTATATTGATTGCTGTTTGATTAAGTGAAGCACTTATTGCTTGAAAAATTGTTTGAATTGTTTCTTGATTGAAGCAGTGTGTCTTAACACATCCTTGTTGTGAGATTCTGACAGGTTTTGAACTTTGTGGAATCTAATGCCACCTCGTAGGGATACGACGGCTGTACCTGAGAACGTCGACATGGAACGAGCAATTCAAGCTATGACCGAGATGGCGGCGGCCATGGCTCAGCAATCAGCTGCTGCAACTCAACAGTCTAACGCGATGGCTCAACAGACGGCAGCGTTAACCCAGCAAAACTTGCAGCAACAACAGAGAGCAGAGCGGAATGCTGAGGCGAGAGGATTAGCAGACTTTAGGAAGCATGACCCACCGAAGTTCTACGGTGAGCCAAACCCAGATAAAGCTGATCTTTGGATGCAAGAGATCGAGAAGATCTTCGAGGCACTCCATTGCCCAAACAACGTGAAGGTAGACTACGCCACCTACTTGCTGCTAGGAGACGCAGAGTATTGGTGGAAGGGAGTGAAGCAAGCACTGATAGCGGAACGTCGCGAAATAACGTGGGAGCTTTTTCGTGGAAGGTTCTTGGACAAATACTTCCCAGATACTGCACGAGCTGAGAAGGAGCAAGAGTTTCTTCAACTACAACAAGGCGGTATGACAGTGTCCGAGTATGCAGCCAAGTTTGAGTCACTGGCGAGGTATTTCAGTCCATTTCGTGACCGAGCTGACCAAGGATGGTTAAGTGAGAGGTTCCAACGAGGATTAAAATTTGACATTCAGAAGTCGGTGGTGTCACTGAGGATCAGGAATCTATAGGAGTTGATAGATCGTTGTGTTGAGGTAGAGGGTGTAAGAAGCCACAAGAAGAAAACTGTAGGCGGACCGATGAGACCCCAGAGTGCGGGGCAGAGGTTTGCACAGAAGGGGAAACAACTGCAGAGGAAGCCTTACAACCGACCTCAGGGGAACAACAACAAGGGACAATATCGTCCGATGACCCAGGGAGCGAGAAGTGGAGGTCGATCAAGCGTAGAAGTGATTTGTTTCCATTGTGGAAAGTCGTGACATTATGCAAATAATCGTACTCGGAAGGAGGATGTGTGCTACAATCTGTAGAAGCCAGGGCATTTTGCCAAGGATTGTCCCACACCTAAAGCTGAACCGGCAATGCTTATGCAAAGGCCAAAGGGAAGCGCCAAACAAAGAAAAGGCGTAGTCTTACGCATGAGCGGCGAGGAAGCGAAGCAAGTGATGATCTTATTCAAGGTGAATGTGAGATTGAGGGTAAATCCTTATCCGTTCTCTTTGATTCGGCGCAACCCATTCCTTTATTTCCTCCGATTGTGTGGACCATTTGAACTTGATCGCGGATCGCTGCTGCTCAAATTGGTAGTTACAACCCCACCGCTAAAACCTTAGTCACAAACACCGCATGTCTTAATTGTGTAGTGGTTATTCGTGAGTAGAAGGTTTGTGGTCAATTTGATTTGTTTGCCTCTTAAAGGCTTAGATGTCATCCTCGGGATGGATTGGTTGTCACACCACCATGTCCTCTTGGGTGTGCCCGTAAAGCGTAATTTTCCTGCACTGGAGTCTCCAATTATCTTTCTACTGAACGTATTGGAGTTTCTTTGCAAGAAGGAACTACGGAAGACATGTATCCGCTGGCTCGTAAGTTTCCCAAACAGAAGTGAAGAATGTACCAGTGGTGTGTGACTTTGTGGACGTTTTTCCCGAAGACGTGCCAGGGTTACCACCAGTGCGAGAGGTCGAGTTCTCCATCGATTTGATTCCAGGAACAGGACCGATTTCCAAAGCGCCATACAGGATGTCCCCTGCCGAGATGAAAGAACTGAAGTCCCAGATTGAGCATTTGGAGTCAAAGCAATTCATACGACCGAGCGTGTCACCGTGGGGAGCTCCAGTGTTGTTGGTTAAGAAGAAGGATGGACGATCAAGGCTGTGCGTGGACTACCGCGAGCTCAACAAGGTTACTGTGAAGAACCGGTATCCGTTACCGCGTATTGACGATCTGATGGATCAATTACGTGGAGCTGCAATATTTTCCAAGATAGATTTGAAGTCTGGTTATCATCAGATTCGCGTGAAGGAGGAAGATGTCCCCAAAACAGCTTTTAGGACTAGGTATGGTCACTACGAGTATTTGGTGATGCCGTTTGGAGTGACAAATGCGCCAGCGGTGTTTATGGACTACATGAACAGGATTTTCCATTCGTTTTTGGATCAGTTTGTAGTAGTGTTCATCGACGACATATTGATCTACTCGAAGAGCAGAGAAGAGCACGAAGGGCACTTACGCCGAGTATTGCAGATATTACGAGAGAAGCAACTCTATGCCAACCTTCAAGTGTGAATTTTGGCTTGAAGAGGTGAATTTTCTTGGACATGTGATTTCCAAAGAAGGAATAGTGGATCCAACTAAGATTGAAGTCGTGCTAGCGTGGGAACAAAGAAGACGATCAGCGATATCGGGAGTTTTGTTGGCTAAGCGGCTATTATCGAAGATTCATTGAAGGTTTTTGAAGATTGTCGCGCCTCTTACACGACTCACGAGGAAGGATCAACCTTTTGCCTGGATCGAGGAGTGTGAATCCGCTTTCAAAGATCAAGGAGCTTTTGACAACAGCGCTGTGTTGATTTTGCCTCAACCGTAAGAGCCTTACGAGGTTTATTGCGATGCGTCACACCAGGGATTGGGATGCGTCTTTGATGCAACACCTGAAAGTGGTAGCGTATGCTTCAAGACGACTTAAGATTCACGAGAGGAACTACCCTACTCACAATTTGGAGCCGCATCGGTGGTTTTTGGCGTGAAGATATGGAGGCACTACCTTTATGGGAGCACTCTCACTTTGCTTTCAGCGATCACAAGAGCTTGAAGTACTGTTCGATCGTAAAGAGCTCAACATGCGTCGAAGATGGACGAAATTTCTCAAGGACTACGACTTTACGTTGGAATATCATCCAGGAAAGGCTAATATAGTAGCGAATGCGTTGAGTAGGAAGAGCGTTCTAGCTTCAAAGAATGATGATCAAGGAGTTGGAGATGCTCGAGAAATTCCGAGACTTGAAGTTGAATGTGGAAGTTTTACCTGGGAAGCCGAGATTTGGTATGCTTACCATTTCTAACAGATTATTGGGCGAGATCGAGACCAGCGAGGTTCATGACAAGCTTCGCAAGAGAAGATACGATTGATAAGCGCAAGTGGAAAGCGGCAATTCAAAGTCGGGCGGACAACATTTTAAGGTGCAATGGCCGAGTGTGTGTACCTAACGTAGCGGGTGAGAAAGTTAATACTTGACGAAGCGCATAAGAGCAATTTTAGTATTCACCCAAGAGTTACGAAGATGTATCAAGACTTGAAGACGCATTTTTGGTGGTCTGGAATGAAGAAGCAAATGGCTGAGTACGTAGCTTCGTGTTTAACGTGTCAGAAAGCGAAGGTGGAGCACCAACGACCGGCGGGAATGCTCTGATAATCGCTGCGTACCAGTATGGAAATGGGACAGTATCTCCATGGATTTCGTTGTAGGTTTACCGAAGACGCAGAAGAAGAATGATTCGATTTGGGTGATCGTCGACCGATTGACCAAATCTGCTCATTTCTTACCAGTGAGGTCGACGTACAACGTGGAAAAGCTGACCGAGATTTACATCGCGAGGATAGTACGACTACATGATATACCCTCTTCAATCGTGTCGGACCGAGATCCGAAGTTCACGTCTCATTTTTGGAGGGAATTGCAAGAAGCGATGGGAACCGAGCTCAAGCTTAGCTCGGCATATCATCCCCAAACCGACGGTCAGACTGAGAGAACGATCCAATCGCTTGAAGATTTGTTGCGAGCGTGTACATTAGATCACCGAGGAAGTTGGGACGATGTCTTACCATTGGTGGAGTTCACCTACAATAACAGTTTCCATGCGAGTATTGGAATGGCACCTTTTGAAGCAATCAGTATGGGCGTAAATGTCGACGCCTCTTTGTTGGTACCAGGATGGCGAGAGTTACGCGTGGGACCAGAGATGGTCCAGCGGACTCGAGAAGATCCGTTTGATCGGAGATAGGATGTGAACGCCTCGTGAGCCGACAGAAGAGTTATGCCGACCAAGGACGTCGACCGCTAGAGTTCAAGAAGGAGAGCATGTATTTCTTAGAGTCACCCCCACTACCGAGTTGGTCGGCGATCAAGTCCAAGAAACTTACCCTAAATTTATTGGACCTTACCAGATTCTTCGTCAGATCGGTCGATGGCATATCAGATTGCCCTGCCACCCTTCCTGTCAAACATTCATGACGTCTTTCACTTCTCACAGTTGCGGAGATATATTTCCGACCCCTCTCATGTCATCGAACCAGATGTGATTCAACTGAGGGACAACTTATCCTTCGAAGCATCACCAGCAAGGATCGTTGATCAGAAAGCCAAACAGTTACGGAACAAAGAGATCCAACTTGTCAAAGTTGTGTGGGATCAGAAAACCGGAGATGCGACTTGGGAATTGGAAGAGAAGATGAAGACCCAGTACCCTGAACTTTTCCGCGGTAAGCATCTTATTTGCAATTTCGAGGACGAATTTTTTTTTAGAGGGAGAGTATTGTAACACCTGATGAAGAGATCGACCTCGTACTGAGACCGCGTGCACGAATTTCTTTGAGATCGCTGCATCGAAATGAGGAGGTCGTATGCGGAGCTGAGGTCGCGTCCCGAGCTGAGGAGGTCGTATGCCGAGCTGAGGTCGCGTCCGAGCTGAGGAGACCGCGTGCACGAGCTCGTGATAGAGCCTTGTGCGCTTGCACAAGCACCCTGATCGACCTCGTGCCGAGACTGTAACACTCGTATTTTTACGAACGTTATTTAGTGTTAATTAGTATATTTTGTCGTAATTATACTTTAATAAAGCAATTACTTGTTCCCTAAGAAAGTGATTTAATTAAATCAAGAGCTAAAATAAATGAGAATTAATATTTTAATATTAATTTATGGTTTGAATGTTGTCGAAATATTCTATTGAAATTTAAATCGCGTTTCAAATCGTAGGCGATTCTATATTGATAAAATTTAAAATGAGCCCCGATTTCGATGAAAATCGAGTCGTAACCTGTTTTAAATATTTTTTTTTAAGTGAATTATATTGTTTCTAATATTTATAAATTTATATTATCACGCGGAGAATTAATTTTTCGTAAATTAATTTTCCGGGATTTTCCGGCGAGAAATTAATCGGTTTTGCAGTTTTTCGTCGCCGTGTTTTTAGATCTTAAGCCTATAGATTAGAGGGTAATCATGAGAGAGGAGAGATTTGATGGGTAGAATGAGTGATGGGATTAGCATCTCATAATAGTATTTATATGTCACTTATTTGTGGTTTTATAAATGGTTTTCTTTTAATTAATTATTGTTGAGTGTTAATTAAGGGAGAAAGGACCATAATCTCCCTTCCTCCACCTGCTAAATATCCCGATCAGTCTCCTCAAACCCTCACTTTCTCTTTTCTTCTTTCTTCTTCTCTAAGTTTCCTCTTCCTCTCCAAACTTCCATTGAAAAACCTTGGGTTCCATTGAGTTTTTGCACAAACCTTCTTCATCAATCTTGTTTCTCATCATCTCCTCTACCTATATCATCATCTCGATCATCATTTGAGGTATGAAAAACAGAATTTTCTCTCCCTTCATGCTACTGTTTAGCGCCACTTCCTCCCTCCATTTTAGCTAGTTTCTATGCTTCCAAATCATGTCATATCGATAGGTTTTCTTCTTCATGACATTACCTACCTTTCTAACCATTTATTTGAGCTTGAAAAACAAATTGTTTCCTCTGTTTTCTCTGATGGTAGCGCCCAAAACCCTAACCACTTGGCTTGTTTTGATTTCTTGTTCTATGTTGTTGTATGTTGCTTCTTGTTGTTGTTTGTTGTTGATTTATTTGTTGTAGCATCATATAACCTCTTTCATGAGCATTTGATCAAAAACCTAACCTTGAGTAAGAGGGAAAATATGTTTAATCTTGCTTGAATCATGCATGAGATATGTTATTGTGTTATAGTAATTATTTAGGTGTTAAGTATGGGATTATGTGTTTAATATGATTTTAGGACTAATTAGGATTAAGTTGCATGATTAGTTTAGTGTTAGATAAGCTTTTGTGCAAAAATGGATTTTTGAGGGACCAAAAAGGCATGTAGGGAAATTGATCTCTTTTTATGATTTAAATTTTAACATAATTGGTTATGGTCTTATTTTAAATTGTTGGACCCTGATGAAAATATTTTTCAGAAAACATAAACTTAGATTTTGATTAATTTGTGCTTAATATGCTACTTGATTTTAAGCTTGAATTAGTACTTAGGAAAAATGGTCTGGTATGGTGATATGTATGAAAGTAGTTTTTAATAAAATTTTAGAGAAAAGGAATTAAGTTGTAATGCTTAAATTCTTGTTGTATTTGTTTAAGTTCTTGAGTTTTAATGTTTACTTGGGTTGTAGTTAAGATTGGGATATGAGAGCTAAGTGCTATTAGAAACCCATAGATAGCACTAAGTTGTGCTTGTATTAGGAAGTGTGATTCCCGAGATCGTGCGGCACGGAATCGAGGTGTACGGGAGAGCGAACCCGAGGACGTGGGAGCAATGGGATCCAGATTGAGGATGGTACGTGTCGAGATCGATTGAGGACGGTACGTGTCGAGGTCGATTGAGAACCGTACGTGTCGAGGTCGTTGTCGAGCTTGATTGAGGACAGCACGTAGATGC
Organism: Calophaca sinica; assembly: GCA_037113605.1. Classification (NCBI taxonomy): domain Eukaryota; kingdom Viridiplantae; phylum Streptophyta; class Magnoliopsida; order Fabales; family Fabaceae; genus Calophaca; species Calophaca sinica. The sequence goes on from CM073733.1 coordinate 63,132,574, forward strand.
CTAGCTTGGAGTTTGGTAAGGGCAACTTCGAGATATGTTTAGATTTTATTTTTAGTATTTAAATGCTTCATTTAAATACGAAGAAGTCTGAGAACTCTACGAGTTCGAAGTTAGGGTCTTCGAACCCCTTCGTTTTGTTGTCGTGAGGTCGAACATTTATCCGAGTCTTCGTGGGCAAGCGAAAGGCTATGCGGTTGGTCTCTGAACCCAACCCCACACTTGTATGTTCCTCTCTGTTAATTCCATTGAGTTGCAGAGGGATGGATTCCTTGATTTGCTTGTCGAGCATGTAATGTTGTGATATGATTGAGTTATGCATTATTTGATATGAGATTGAATATATGCCACAAATTGCGTGTTGCTGTTGAATTGCGTTTCTTCATGCAGAGTGTTTTTGTTGCTTAAAATGTCGAATTGTGTTTTCTTCATGTTAAGCATGCTCTCTTTATTTGATATGCGGTCAAGTAATTTTATGCGTCACTCTTTGAATATTGTAAGCGGAGAGCTGTTCATCGAGTGAGAGAGCTAGGCGAGTCGTTATGACGTTTTTGAGCCGTGACCTGGATAACTAAGGGTGCTAGGTCCCCTTTTGTTTACGGGAGATTGACTAGGCGTCGCAGCGTAGGAACCGGGTACTGCATATCTAGGGAGAAGCGAAAGATCCCAAGGCTACGGCTGGTATGTCAGTTGATGGATCTGCGTCTGCTTTCCGGAATAATGGTCGAGTCGAGAGAAAATGGATCGCGAGTTGAGTCGAGTATAGAGTGAGAGGGTTGAGTCACGTTTGGTGAATGATATACATTGTTGTTTGCTTATTTCTTTACGACTTGATTAGCTTGATTTGTTGAGAGGTTGACCCTTTCCCGTGGTGCCTTCAATCCATGATGGTTACCCAGGCGATAGCGAGGACGCAGGGAACCCGACAGCAGGTGATGGTGAGGAGGACCTCGTCGAGGATCCGGACGACGATCTCTATTTGTCGTGATTGATTATGTCTACTAGATGTTTTCTTGGGATGATTGTAGTATGTCTTTTGTGAACTGTGGTTGTGACCAGTTTGGGCCGGGTGTTATTTTTGAGCACAGGGTAGACTGGCGGATTACTTTTGGAGCAGCCCCCTGTGTGGGTGTCTGCCGGGAGTACCCCGGGGTATGATCACTCTTCTGAGGGTCGTCATACCATAGGTGTATTTCTTTGTACATTACTACTCTGTCTTTCTCTTTTTTTGTATGCACTATTTTATATCTGGTATATATAAGTATGTATGAGTTATGCATGCGTGTTGTTATTTAGTATTAAGATTTATGTCCTAGTTGCACCATGTTTCGAAAAGCTGTAATTACTCTGAGTGCGCTTACGAGAATGTATAAATGTTTTTTTTTTAAAAAAAAATTATACCGTATCTTTCTGAAAGGGCACAAGAGTACCGTTTTAAAAACGAGTCACATTTAGGTTTAATTTTAGTTCGTAGCGGTCCGGAAACGGGTCGTTACATCCATAACATCCCGCAAGTTAATAACAAATGACTGAATAAATTATTTAAAAATTATTTGGAAGGAGGGATTCAAAAAAAATATTTTGTGATTGCTATAAGCATCACACCATGAAAGAAATGTACACTATTTATAGAATAGCAAATGAATTCTGACATGTATAGCAGAAAAGAATCACATCTTTCTGGATTCCAATACACGAACTCAGAATAAACACCTTCAATCACTTTTCAATCCTGAGCAACAAAAAAACCACATCAGCAAGAATAAGAAAAAAAATGGAATCGGAAAAAATAAGTAAATTGAAATGGGTAAAACAAAAATCCAACTAAAGTTAACATAAAAGCCAAATAGTTAAGTACTTACACAGAAACCATTAAAAGATAACAAAACCCACTATTTTCTACAAATTTCCACAATCCTACTAAATCAATGCCCAGAAAATTTTCAGTGATTTCCAATATTTTCTACAAATAATTAACCTCCATATTACCCATTGCTAGTTACTAACTATTTGGAGTATAGTATCAACCTGAATCCTGCAATAAAAACTGAACTTAAAATGTGAAGTTTCACAGCAGAGACATGTTCATGAGAAACATAAGCAAATAAAAAAAGGTAACTAACCTTCTAATACAATGTTGACTGTCTGACAGCATGAACATTTGACATGTTTGGCACCTCGTGGATATGAAAGCAGGTGAGGGCAAGAACCACAAACCATTTGACCCAAACCTATTCACACAGCTTGCTAGTCAGAACCATCAAGTTAATACCCAATTTTGTGCAATGGCCAATGGTGATATTTAAAAAATAAAAAAGAATTGAGGACCCGAATAGTGACATCTAAAAAACAATTCAGCTACAAATAACCAATTCATTTAAGCCGGAAAAGGTTGTAATTCAAGGTGGTTTCGAGCTTCAGAAAATGCAAAATTGCATCCAAACCCCTTTTAACATCTGTTGTTGTTCCTCGTTCAGAAACAATTCAAGCTGAATCTTGAAGCTATTAGATTGAGAAAAAGTAAAACCTAACTTAACATGAGTCCCACTATCTTTGTGAGAGAAAATAATACTATAAAAGCCATATTCCAATATCACATTGTTGGTAATGAAAAGCGCACTAAAGACTAAAGGATTGTGCAATTTCTGATTCAATCACAAAAGAAGGCAAAGTTCAGGAAGAACAAAGACAAAAGGAAGAAAAAACCATTCATGTAATACCTTAATTGCGCAGATGGCGATTATTAACGCATGAGATAATTAAAAAAATTAAAAATTTCTACGAAAACCCAATTTCTTCAATAATGAAATTAGAAAGCGAAGGAAGCAAATACAAAAAGAACTATTGTAATTGAGCAAAAAAGAAGTATTAGAATTAGTGAGTGAATGAATGCGGGTAATAACTCACCGGATGGGCGTGGCGATGGCGGTGGGTGTAGGGAGTTGGGATAGGTTGCCATTCGGGTGGAGGGTTCGGGGCGTCGGGGATTTCGAGGGTCGACGAAGGAAGGGCATTTCGGAGATCGGCGAGGAGGCTTCATACGCTCCTCGATGCGTCTGGCGGTGGCGGACTCGCGCTGGGATGGAATTCTCGCCGTTCTTCTCTGGGAGATGGAGTCTTGGAGGGAAGAGATCATTCTTTGGACAAAACCACCGCCACCAGAGATCGTCGAGGAAGAAGAAAAGGAAGGAGCAGAGAGAACCAACGACAAAAGTAACAACGATATCTGCGTGTGCGTCTCTTTGTGGCCTGGGAAAGTTTTTAAAGCAGGCTCAGATGAAAGCAGATGAGGAGTAGAGAGAGTGGAGTGGGTTAGGGAAGGGAGAGAGTGGGTGTGGTGCTCTGTGATGCTTTGGAAGCAACGTATTAGGTTGAAAACCATGTGCTAAAACCACGTTCGTGAAACCATGGGCAATAAGCGTCTTGCAGAGGTTTCTGATGGGTGGCGTGTGCGCAGAACGTTTGCAACATGTGGCAGGAGCAGGAGTGGAAGAAAGGAAAGTCCTGGAGAGTGTATAATGGAAAGGTTGGCGGGAGAACGAAGCGGGAGACGATACTCGCTTTAAAGATATAAAGATAGCCTAGACCACCGATTTTCCCTAGTTTTTAATTTCCTCCCCAGAATTTCTTGATATTTATAAGTTGTGCCCCCATGTCATAGTTTTATTTTCTTTCCCCCCACTGCACTGTTCGTATTACGCCACTGTCATAACGCGTGATCCTCATTTTCTACTTATGAATGTAGTTTTAATTTATGCATGCAACATTTCTTTGAATTTTTAAATATTAATTTCAAATTGATTTTGAATTATCTTAAACAGTGGTACCTCCAAAAGCATGTTTTATTTTACCACGGTAACACATTATATTTCTTCCAACACATTATATTTCTTTTTTTTTTTTTTTGCTTTTGTTGAAATTATTCAAGAACATCTACTGACCCAATGTATTTCGTTGCATGTATTCACTTTTTGTTTAATTAAACTTTTCATCCTATTAACTTATAATAAAATTTGATTGTGTTATTATCTTATACAAAGTATAAATATTGCCTACTAATGTGATTCCTTTGTTTCGAAGTGATTCCTTATGTTATAAAAATTATATCAATGTTGTCTTTTTTTTGCAAAATAAGCGGTAAAAAATGGACCATATTAGTATAAATTTTGTAATACAAGGGATCATATCAAAAAAAAAAAAAGAGGAACCATATTGATATAATTTTTACACATAAGGTACCAATTCAAAATTTTTAATACATAAGGGACTAAATGTATATTTTAAGCTTAAATGAAAACTTATTTATAACTTTTAGTAAAAACTACTACAGAGAAAAACATAATTAAATTGACAAATTAAACAAACTGCTAATAATAATAGAAAATAGATACAAAAATATATCAAAAAATGATATATAAATAAAAAGGAAAACAAACAAAATATCGGTACTTAAAAATAATTAAAAGATTTATGAGTTAATAGTCCAAAAACCATAAAACGAGTTGGAAAAAAAATTTAGCACAAATAAGTACAGATAGTAAAATGATGGAAACAAAAAAGGGGTCAATATCTAAATAACGAAAAATAAGTAAGTAATTTTTGTTTTGTACAAGGACCTTCTAATAATTTAGTTAAACATGTTCAAAGGTGGTTGTAAAAAGTAGCCGTTCCAAAATCTCAACCACTAAATACCAAACCATTAACTTTGGCTAAAAGAAGATTGGCCTTACATGAGAAAATTAAGCCAATTCCCTGCCCTAACCTCTATTTATATGCTCTTGTCAATAATAGCTCAAATATATTAGTTACAGATCCTTCTAACTATAAATTCGGCTAATGCGTCTAGCATAATTCCAAGGATCGTACTTCACGAGTGTAATATATGTGCTCACACCTAACAAGTTGGTTACTACACCCAAGTGAAAAGAGCAAGAATGTAAAGAACTACATTTCACGAGGCGTTGAACAAAGCAAGTTTCACTTCATCCAATTTGAGAAGTCTATCAATTTTAGCTTGGTCAAAAACAACAAAGCCTTTGTTTTCCACAATTTAAATTTTACCTTTTTAACCCTTTGTGTATATTTAGTTATTTACTTACCAATCCTTTTCCACGACAAATTCTATAGCAGACTTTGTTTATAAAAGTAACAAACCAGTCAAAAAATGACACATTATCATTATATCGTATAACTCTCTGTGCCATGCAATAATGTATCAGTTGTTGATTCAAGTCTTTTCTCTTTGTCCACATCACGCACGAATCAAAATCCATCAACCCTGACTTTTCAAGGAAGAGAAAAAAACATTTTTGTTTAATTGGATCGCACTTGCCATAGCAAGTTCGCACAGTATCATGTAGATTCTTTCAACTTAGTTGGAATAAATTAGTCCTTTTACAAGAAATAACATATCCTACAAGACACAATACCAAGATGTCAAAACAATCTTCTTAATATAAAATTATCTCCTCTTTTTTCCACCCTTCCCAGATTTGTTGGAAGGTCCAGCAGTTGATGTTGATGTTGATGATGCAGTCTCCTGCTTCTTAGTCCTTCCATGATGTTTTGGTACCATCTCAGCAACACAAAGCATTAGTTGCTTTCCTGCAAAACAACGGCGTCAAAAAAAAAATGATGAGACAAACTCCCATATATATATATATATATATATATATATATATATATATATATATATATATATATATGTTATGTGTATGTGTGTGTGTGTGTGCAACTTGTGGAAAACCATTACAAGAAAATAAATCTCATCCATTTCATATGTGACGGATAACTGCAAGAAAATATGAGAATTTCATCTAAAAGTGTAGGGAAATGAAGGGACTGGAATCTAGCCTTTTTTGAACAAAGAACCATACAGAAAATGTCAAATTTAAGTAGAACCAATTTAATCCTATTAGCCTTTAATAGAACCAACAGAAATATTGAACTGAAATAGGATTGAAGTTGTATTTCTGGTAAACTCAGATGGATTCTCTATACAATGATGAATAAAACAGTAATGAAATGACAATGGTTGGAGAAAAGGTCTCCTTGTAGAATGGTAAAACAGAAAATGATACTCTCAAAGAGGAGAGCACCCCCTACTGAGATGGGAATCGATCCCAATGCTCGGTCCCTCAACTTCCCACTTCACACATCTCATCCCCCTCATTCGGTTACCCTCTTCCTATATACCCACTCTCCCTCATTTTCCCTCATTCTAGAATATTCTACCCTCACATTAATAATGGGCCTATCATTGGTAGTGGGCCTAACAATACTCCCCCTTTGAAATTCAACTTGTCCTCAAGTTGAAGGAAAATTCGACCGGGATTCCATAACTTGAAACAGAGTGGTTGAGCTATGCGTGAAACCTTTGAACTTCCTCCTGGGTCATATACTCTGTTTTTTGTGGTAATTTTGGCTACAAAACCGAGTATGGTTGCTGCCTTAGTCTCTGGCGTTTCCTCTCCTAATGCAGCCAAAAATGAAACACCACCACGGTCCCACTCTTGGAGGCTATGAATCTTTGTTACCCATACCCAAAACAGAAGATGACTGGTGCTGTGACCATTTTCTGCCACACCAATTTTTTCTCGTTTCCTCTCTTCCTCAGTTTTGAAAAATTGGGCCAATTTACTTTGCATTTTCCTGTCGCTCATATTCCTTTCCTTGAAGAAATGGGCTTGGCCCAAACAACCAGAATTTATCCTTCCTTTCTTAGTGATCAGAACCTCTGTTTTTGTTCCCAAAACAGGGGATGAGGAATGTTGTTACCAGCTTCCTCTGTTTTGAAATTTTGGCCCATGTAACCAGAACATGAATTCTGGAGTTCAATGATTCCTTCTCCGCTAATCTGAATTTCTGAAAGATAAGAGAAAGTAAAAGATAATGAAGCCAACAAGGTCACCTCCTTACCTTCCATGTCACCACAGTTGGCAACAACAACCATCAGCACCAAGGTAGACAAGAGCGAGATCCTACATAAGAGCGGGGAGGGGTCATAGGAGCATAAGAGCGGGGTTCGTAGCAAAGTTCGTAAGCTCCTACCAAATTCTCAAACTAGTATATATATATATATATATATATATATATATATATATATATATATATATATATATATATATATGTAGGAATATAAAAACCATAAATAAGTGGAAAAAAAAAAACACCACAAATACTTAATAAACAAAATGTTTTATACTTTTATATAAATTTTGGAAGTTCTAGAAACCTGTTGCCAAAAGAGTACACGTACCACTTGTGATGAGGATTCACGTTCCTGAGCAATTCAGCAACATTGGACAGCTCGTATACGTGCCAGAACCTTTTGTGTTGAAGCTGCGAGATCCCAAGCTCCTTCTGTGACAGCGTCAGACCTTTTTTCTTTAAAAAACACTTATTTTCTTTATTGAATTGGGCCTGACCAATTAGGTCAAACAAGTGACCCAATTTTTGTAATTCCATTCTCGCCCCTCCTTCTTCTTTCTTCTTATTCACATCACTATTGCTCTCAGTCGCCGAATGGGTTCCTTCAACATTCTCTTCAGCCGTTGCATCTATAACGGCGTCCGGCGGTGGGGGGTCCTCAAGGTCTTCCAATTTCTGTTCGCTTTTCGCTTTTCCTTTCAGCCCTGAGTTGTGACCTTCCACACCCCAATAATCCATCGGGCTCGCTCTTTTCTTCTCCCTTATCGCACGACCCACCACAAATTCCTCCTCTACCTCGATTCTCTCCTCTGCCACAATTCTTCGCCCCAAACGTTCACCCTCTATCGCGAAACACCGAAACAAAGTTGCAGGTATGCAACCACTCCGCCGCGGAGCCTCGTCACTGGATTCGCCGCCACGTATGACGATTTCGACTGCTTTTGGTGGTCGCCGCCGCCAAGCCTCCTCCCTTCCGTTAGGCGGCTCTGGTTTATTCTTCGACGGCGGTGGCGGTGGGTCGTCTAGCTTGGATGAGACCCATGCAACGGCCAACGCTGGTTCATTCTTGGACGTTGTCCCCTCTGCTTCGACATCGCTAATCCCCCCATGCCCATCGGTGCATCTACTGGCACACCGAAAATTGCCCGTATTTCCCTTGCTTCCATGCATCGTTTCTACCATTATACAATTCATGGGTGCATTTTCTGCTTCATCTTGGTTCTCCAAAATTTCGAGTTCATGCACCATTTCTCTATCAGAGTTTGTCTGCCTTCCTGGATCTGGTTTCTCCTCTTCAATTTCATCCCTACCTCTGTTCTCTGGCTTGAGATTTGACGAATCTTGAGTCGTCAACGACTCCAATTCTGCTTTCGGCTCCTCTTTCTCATCTCTGACTTTGTTCTCTTGATTCTGCCACATCGGCTCCATTTTCTTGAGATGCCTCTCCAACACCACCTCCATATTTCTTATCAAAGCTTCCCTGCGATTCTGTCTTACTACCGTCTCCCTCGTCTCTTCCAATCTTCTCATCCATGGCTCCATTCTAATAGATACCAGATGCTCCAAGGATCGGAGCTTTGATACCAATTAATAGAACCAACAGAAATATTGTACTGAAATAGGATTGAAGTTGTATTTCTGGTAAACTCAGAGATGGATTCTCTATACAATGATGAATAAAACAGTAATGAAATGACAATGGTTGGAGAAAAGGCCTCCTTGCAGAATGGTAAAACAGAAAATGATACTCTCAAAGAGGAGAGCACCCCCTACTAAGATGGGAATCGATCCCAGTGCTCAGTCCCTCAACTTCCCACTTCACACATCTCACCCCCCTCTCATTCGGTTACCCTCTTCCTATATACCCACTCTCCCTCATTTTCCCTCATTCTAGAATATTCTACCCTCACATTAATAATGGGCCTATCATTGGTAGTGGGCCTAACAGCCTTTGATAATACAGCCAAGCAATTATGCTTTCATTTCTGAAGTTATACAATTATTGACTTCATATTGTACATCAAAATCAGGATTTCCCTTTGAAAACTGAAATCGAATCGGACCCATATGAAATCTAAAGAACCTACAACTTTAAAAAAAAAAAAAAACAACCATAAAATTGCAACTGTTACAACTTAAGCATTCATATGAACCAATGGACATGGACTAAGACAAAAGATATTAGTACAGTTTCTTAGCATTATTTTTGTCTTCCACACTTGCAAAACAGGAAAAACAATTGTAAACTTTGAATTGAAAACGAGTGAACTCCCCCCCCCCTTTTCCTTTTCACTTCTACCATTCTCAAAGGGGGGGGAAAAAACTCGATGAGAGCTCATCGTGGTCAATTCAGAACACTATTTCAAGCAGCATTGCACTTCAGTGAAGTTACACTAACTAAAGAGCTTTCTAAAGTTTTTATCCTCTCCTCTCATTTGATTATCCATGGTTCCATGTAAATCCTTATTTTCCTATTTTCTTTTCATTCTTGACTGTGTTTTAGAAACAACCAGCTTCAGCTAAAACAGAAAGCATTTTACCTTAAGTTGAGGTTGCAAAACAACTGGCATCATTAGTTGGGAAAAAGTTCATGAAACGGTATTTTTACACACAGCAAACACTAACAATATCAAGTTCCTATCTAGCTCCCCGTTAAGGCAGAACAAGAAGCTGTTGATCAAGTTGCACCAAGCCTCATATGCATTGCATGACTACTATGATGCATTCCATGGGGTTCAAAAGTACCTACTTTTCATTTCAAATTTTATTTCTATGATAAAACAGAACTTTCAATTTACCAATTTTTTGTTTTCTTGTATGTTGTTAAACTGGTACTAAAATACAAGGAACAAGGAAAAAAAAATGAATGAATCATATATTGTATTATCTGAGTATGGTGATTCAGTTCCTATCAAGGTGACAAGACTGAACCAGGATTTACAAAGGCCCTTTGAGAGGCCTACTCTCCCAATTCTCACAACCTGCCTCTAATTGTTCCTTTTCCCTCTCTTTATTCTGCGCTCTACCCATAACTAATTCACTCCTCTACTCTCTCCTAGCAATTCAGTTACCGACGGTCGTGACTGCTGTCATTCTAAAGATAGCCCGACTAGCTTTCCCTTTAAGCTGAATGTTGTGCCTAGCATACACCTTTTTCACTAGCAGGCGACAATGACATGCTTTTAAGCTCCGCTTATATGAGCACATGACATTTTCTCAATCTTGTATCACTATTTTAATTTTATGTATAAATTAAATGCTAAAAAATTACCAATAGTCTAAGCCCAAATTTCTGCCCAAACCTAATTTCATAGTACCAATAGTATTCTATGTCCATGCCGCAAATCATAGTGACCAGTCCAAATCTAGTGCCGAGAGCAATATAAGGAGAATACTATAAGAGCCAACAATCGAAAGGCCAGTTCAACTCCATAACATGCATTTCACATGTACATGATCTCAATTCAAATGACAGATGCAAAGTAATTGCCAACATCAAGTTGGATGAAGCGATCAAAAATCATTATTTATTATGATGCTTTGACAATTGCATTTTACATCAACATTCTGGTCAGAAAGCATGAGATGGAAGTTGTCGTAGCCTCCTCAGACCATTGACAATGTTTAACTACTCTTTTGCAAAAAATAAAAATAAAAATAAAAAATACAACTTTCCATAACACAAATGCTACAGGGTTCAACTAGTGCAGTAACAAGATGAAAATTATATCCAAGCACCGAACGTATTGATTAATCAGATTACATAAACATAACATTAAATGGGAAGCAGCTAGCTATTAGAAATTTACAAGCAGAGTAATAATATTATAAAAAAATATAAAACTAGTAACTATATTGAGAATCTTACTGGATGAGATGGAGGAATTACATAGAGTGCCATCCTCTTTTTTCAGCAACACCCTCACTCGCCCTCTTTGCATGAAATCACAAGGGTAAGCCTTGTCTATCTGTGCAAATCAATCAAATCATATAAATAAATAAATAAATAATGCATTTTTATTTTTATTTTTTTCATCGATCAAAAGTTGAAATACAAAATCATTATCAGAGGGATAGGGATTTTATGATTTTTTATTTCAAAAATTGAAAGTGAGAGAGTGAGTGATCAGACCTCAATTGCAAAGGGAAGTTTAAGATAGGCGCAGCAATCACCGATTTCAACACAAGTAGGATTTTCGCATGCTTTGGCAACGGCGATTCTCCTTCCTTCAGCTACCGTCTTTTTGGAATTTATGTAAACAGGATATAGCACAATCCACTTCTTTATATTGGGTAAATCACCCTCCATATTCCTTCATCATCCCCAATACAGTACACCACAGCGATTAGATGAAGCTAGCTCACTGATAATTCCAGATATAAATGAATCAACAAAGGAACACGATCAATAGAAAATGAGTTTGTCGTTGAACTGCATAACAGCCTGGCCTAGCCCATAGGCCCTAACAAACAAGTGTGTTGGGCCTAAAAGCCTGTAGAGTATGTGAGTCAGGGCCGACAAAAAAAATTCTACTCATCACGTTGTTATTAATTTTGGAAGGGGTTTCTTTTTTGCTCCCCTTTTTACTAATACACCCCATCTTGTTTTAAAAAGAAAAACCCCCATATAGAGTTGGGTACGCGGGCCATCCCGGCCCGTTTAACCCGGCCCGCATAAATCCGTCACACAGACGGACCGGGCAACCCGTCTGTATAATCATACGGGCTGAAATGATTGGGCCCGCGTCCGCCCCGCATTGGCCCATGGTTAAACGGGTTGGCCCGCGGCACGTTTATAAAAAACAGAAATGCCCATAAAATTAAAGAAAAAAATAAAAAAAAAATTAGTGACATGTCCAAAAAGCAAATGAACATCACATCTGACATAACTATGATTGAGACATAATATAAATGATCCAAGCCACACTACAAAATATCAAAATGGTCCATAACCTTCCAAGCATGAAATGGTTCAAGTCATACAATATACAAAATATAAATGGTCCAAGCATGAAAAAGATCCATAATCTTCCAAATTCCAAGAGGCTAATGGTCCAAGTCATACAAAACATCCATAACCTTCCAAGTTTCCATTCTTCATCCACAAAATGTGCAATCAATGAAATATAGCCCTTAGACAATACTTCTTTCATTTTTCTTTTCTCACCATCATATATCCCAACCACATCCAACGTAGCCATACACCTAGAATACGCCTTAAACTCAGGATTCAAATATTGTTGCAATTGTTTAACCCTCCTATATTCAACATAAGAGAAAGGAAGATCATGCTCAATGATAATCATGGAAATCAAGTCGTGTACAACTTACATGTCAAGTTTTCTAGCTCTCAATTTTCCAGCTTGGTCAAGCATAAGTTTTCCAATATCACCGTCCTGAAATTTTTTCAATTTCGGACACACTTTTAAATGACGTTTCAAACTTGAAGTCCCATATTTACTACCACCACATACATATTTCATCCCGCAAGCCTTGCATTTAGCTCTCTCTTTCCCAACAGCTTCCACACCAATTTTAATGAAATAGTTCCAAACAGAAGTGAAAGAGCCCTATTTCTCTTATTTTTTGGTTTATCCTCAATCTCAACATCAACCTCAATCTCATCATCAGAAATTTGAATATTCTCATCACCCAAATTATTTTCTTCAGAACAACCCACACCAAAATTTTCATCCATATCATTTTCATTCATCTCAATCTAAATAATATATCAATGAAGCAAACACATCATAAACCAAACATAAACCAAGCATAAATCACACATAAACACATCAATTTCAAAAAGCACAATACGAAAAAAAAAACACAAATGAGAAAAACAGACAACAAAAAAAGGAAAAACAAGGAAGAGAAAAAATAAGAGAGAAAATACATAACGACTGAGCGACTATCCCGCATTTTCGTAGCGATTATCCCCCATTTTCGTAATAGCACAGTAGGAAAAAACAAATGAGAAAAACATTTTCAGATGTCATCATTTTCGTTTCCCCCATTTTCGTAGCCTATCTCCCATTTTCGTTTCTCAAAAGTCATCATCATAGTATGCAACACTCAGAAAAAGACAAACATGGAAGAGATGATACCCTCGCAGTTGCCGTTCGCCTCCTCGAAGTCGCCGTTCACACGCACACAGTCGCCTTGCCTCGTCGATCGCCGTTCGCGCGTGTTCTCTGTTTTGGTTCTTCGCGCACGCGGGTTCTGACTACTGAATTTCTGATGAGTGATGATACCCTCTTTAGCAGGCCCATTTTAATTATTATTTTCTTAATAATCCCCATTTTTTCATTATTTTCTTAAATACCCTTTTTTTTGGGCATAAGAAATCGGTTTTGCTATTACCGATTTCTCACCTGTGTTTTTTTTTTTTGTTTTTAAGTTTCAAGTGAGAAATTGGGTTTAGTAACACCGATTTCTCATCTATATGTTTTTTTTTTAAATCTCAGATGAGAAATCGGGTTTGGGAAAATCGATTTCGCAACTCTTTTTTTTTTGTTTTTAAAATTGTTTTATTGTTAAAAAATTAAAAAAAAAACTCAGGTGAGAAATCGGTGATGGCAAAACCGATTTCTCACCTTGCCCAAAAAGTAGAGTATTTAGGGAAATAATAAAAACGGGATATTTAGGGGAATAATAATTAAAAAGGGGATATAAATATAAAAAATCCCTCTTTAGCCGCCAAAGAATTAGGGTTAGAGAGCAAACAAGTTATTTTTGGGCCAGATATGCATGCGCGTGATGAGTATTTGGGCCAAACAAATATACTTGGGTCGATGCAGTATATGCGTGTGATGCAGGCTTATTTTGGGGTTTGCTAAAGGCACCCAGCAAATTGCAAATTGCTGGCTGCACCCAACATTTGGGCGAGTTGACTATTATGCCCCTAGTATAATTATGTTCGCTCGCAAATAGCTTATTTGCGAGTGTAAAAAAAACTCACGCGCAAATAAACTATTTGCGAGTGAAAAAAAAATTTACACTCGCAAATGGCTATTTGTGAGTGTAAGAAAAATTTACTCGCAAGTTGCAGTAATTGATTATGCATGGATTCCTCAACAAAAAAAAGGATTATTGCGTCAGTGCTCAGCATAAAAATGGGACTTTGCAACAATAAGTTGACTTTCCTCAGTCTGCTCTTGGCTCAGTGATGATGGGACTGTGCAAAATTTTGCACATTCCCCCTGTAAAATTTGCGAGTGAATGATTCTCATTTTTTTTTACACGTTGTCCACTTGCAAATTGATTATTTGCGAGTGTACAAAATTTAAAAATTTGTACACTCGCAAATAGCATATTTGCGAGTAGTGTAAAATTTACCAGGGGCATTTTTATCAACTCGCCTAAATATTGGGTGCACCCAGCAATTTGTTGGGTGCCTTTAGCAAACCCCCTTATTTTTGACAATGCATAATATCATTTTTTTTAAATAAAATAATTAAACGGGTTGCGTGTTGGCCTAGCTCTAACATTATACATACCCTTTTTCCAATACACCGCTTGTATCTCTTCTGAAGTCAAAATACTACATTATTTGATTTTTCTAGAAACTCCCTATTTTTCTCTGTCATGGTCTCTTCTCCATAGGGATGGTGCGTAATTTGTCTGGGTTTACTTAAAAATTACCTACAATGAATAGGGTAGCTACCCGCACAATGGATTCGAATCCAGGTATGGGTAATTATCCTTATATTTGAATGGGGTATAGGTACGGGTATTATGATACTCACCCCACTCTGCATACATATATAATTTTTTATTTATTTAAATTACTAATATACATAATTTTAACTATGATACAAATTTTTAAAAACAAACTAATCTAAAGATTCCAAACTTTCTAAACATAGGGTCATTTATACTTTCTTTTCTATGATATTTACTCGTTTTTTATGTTTTGAATGTTTTTATTTAGTTAACTACTTTAATTGTAATATTTTATGAGTAGATTTAAAATATCTTTGGATTGTTTTTTAATTGTTATAATATTCCTTTTGTTATTTATTATTTTTTATTGTTAAAGTGCAAGTAATGGGTACGCATAGTTAGGTACCCAAAGGGATACATGTACTAAAATTGTTACCCACAAGGATACAGGCTCGATAATGGGTAATTTTTCCAAATGCGAGTATGGGGACAGATATCCATTGTCATCCCTACTTCTCACCCAAACTTCTCCAACACCTTATACTCTCTAGTTGTTCTCTTCTCCGGCCATTCTTTTCTCAACATTTCAGTTTCAGAACTACAATTAATCTTCTATATTTTTTTTGAGTTTTGACGTATTTTGGTTATAAATTTCTAGAATCTATAAGAAAACTTATGAGAAGGTTTTGGAAATAAGTTTCTATAACAATAATTAGTGAGTTCCTAAAACTTTTTTTCCAAAACTCGACTATATAGAGTTTCGAAAATAAGTTTTCGGAACTGTAATTGTTGAGTTCTAAAAATAAGTTTTCAGAAACTCGGCAATTACAATTTCAAAAACTTATTTGTTGAAGCTCACTTCCAAAATATGATGTTTCATAATTATATTTCTGAAACCCTATTTATTTATGTTCTGGAAATATAGTATTGGAATAAAAAAAAAACTTCTGACAAAAAAGATTTTTAAACTTTGAAAAGTTAAAAAATTTGTTATATTCATAAGATGTTTTAATTTTTGTTTGTGTTTTTACCAATTAATAGTAAGATACCCATGCTAAACGCACGGAGCATGCGTCATTGGTTGTGAATAAAACGTGTAATTTTTTTTTAAGGCTTTAGCATTAATGCATTAATAACAACAAATAGCTATTAAATATTACCCTTAATCATATAGAAAACATTCTAAAATGCACTTTTATATATATATATATATATTACAAAGAGGGACCAAATGTTTGTCCAACCTATGTCACAAACGTGACTTACACCCTTCCATCAGACTAACAAAAAACAACTTTTCCATAAACATTAACATTGTCTGTTACTTACATTAACTCCAAAATATCTAAAACAGAATATGTAACACTACAACAGCTACATGAAAACACTTAGGTAAAGTTCTTTAGGTGTGGTTGGTATGGTTCTTCACACAAAATAGATAAAAAATTTCTCTCTCTATCTACACCTAAAATCTCTCACCTCTCATAACTACCACGATTTTATCTATTTTGTGTGAGGAACCACACCAACCACACCTAAGGAACCTTACTTAAATTTTATCCTAACTTCAAGCCTCCTTATTCTGAGATGTTCAGCTTCACCATTCTTTTATATTTGTTCCATGTTGGCTGATCTCTTTCATCATTTAGCTTCAAAAATATAGACTGATGTCTTTGTACCTCAGTGTGTTCATTCTAACAATACATCTCTCTTTTGCATGTATTTTGTTATAAATCTTAGCTTGAGTGGCTTAGCTAACTACCTCCATAGATATCACGTAAGAATTAGCTCCAAAAATAATGCATGTGGAATTTCATAATATTCCAGCTTAGCCTGCAAATAAAATGATATTTTATGAGCATCAAAAGGTTAAGGATATCAACAATGGGCATTTTATACGCCTTAATCACGGAATGAAACTCTTATTGTTGATATCAGAATGAAATCCAAGAGCATTAGATTGAAAAATTCCTTTGGGTTCTAGCTGTTAGTTAATTGGTACCAAATATCATATCATATACTTCTAAAAGATTTTTTCATTTGCATTAAAGCAAAGAATATAATCTCATATCAAAATATGGTTTCGGACTGGTTACATTTGCTGCTTAAGTTTGAGGGCTGCATATGCTGCTCGAGGTAATCGACCCAAGTATTTCAGACATTAAGATCAGAATTGAATAAAGCCTCTTAAAGAAGGTTTAAAAAACACTTGAGCAATATATGTTGAAGGAAAAATGTTGAAGAAAAGCACCAATTATGAAGCATAACGGGAGCTTTGGTTTTGTATTCCATTCTCAAATATAGCTAAACAATGATAAAAAAACTACAAAAAGTTTTTTGTACTATATAGTCGGATCAGAAACAGAGAGAGAGAGAGAGTAATACCTTCTCAATCAACTATAGGAATTCTTAGTAAAACAACTCCCCTTGAGGGATATTAACCAAAAGAGTTGTCTTAATATCTGTTGGTGTACTAACCATTTATTGCTTAAACAAAACTCTTTTGGTTAAATGTAGCTAAGTTGGAAACATCTTCATGAAGAGTTTCTAAATAGCAATTTTGTAAAAAAAACAATTATAAATAGATCCCTCTTATCATAAAAGATATATTTGTTGACTTATATTTGGAACCTGGTAGAAAACACACAACATAAAATAAAACGCACAAGTGCAAAGAGAAAAAAGAGATGTACCAAAAACATTTACAGGAGAATATGTTACTCCCAAAAGAAGAGACTCGAACACACCAAAAACATTTACATGAGAATTCAGATTGGCTAGAGGCATTTAAAAAAATTCCAGACCAACAATGTAACATTCCAAATTTTCTTTAAATTAGTGATTTAAAACAAATTTGCAACTAAAGGGTAAAATAGTAATTTTATCCAATGATTTAGGAAATATGGGACTAAATAATTAGGAATAGTTTTAATTGATTAAAATTACTCAAGATGTTATGAGAGAACCTAAGGTTAAATTAAGGAGGTTAAATAAGGGTTGTTGCAAGTTTTTAACTAAAAATAGTGCCCACAAGTGTTCACCATATGCCACACCTCATTTAACTCCATGTTAGCACTCCTCCTTCACCCTAATACTCCCTCCTCACGTTTCCAGCCATCAAAAGGAAGCAGAAATCAGAAATTAGAAAGAAAGAAAAAGAAAGAAGAGAGAGAACCGAGAGAGGAAGAGAGATTGTGAGAGAGGGAAGAGATAATGGAGGGTTTCCTCCATGGAGACCCAAACCAAGAAGAGAGAAAGATAAGGAGCTAGAGCTTGATTCAAGCTCCCATGGTGGCCAAGGAAGAAGAAGAAGAAGGAAGGAGAAGATGCTATCTCCATAGAAGACCAACAAAGAAGAAGGTGAAGCTTGAAGAAAAGGGAAAAATGGAAGAGGAAGGAGGAACTCCTACCTCCATTGAAACCTAAGGAAGGAGGAAGCATGTCTAGGGAACCTTTCTTCATCTCCATCAACACCCAAAGTTAGGGTTTTGATCTCCAAACAACCAAAGTGAGTTCTCTTTCGGGGTTAGACTCATTTAGAGTTGGGAACATTGAAAAACATATTCTTAGGTTGTTTCCTTTATTGCATGTATATCTTGGTGAATGGCTCATAATCTTGATGCATGTTGATATTGTGGGTATGATGATATTTAAGATGCATAATGGCATTTGTTTTAAATCCTCAAAGAGAAGTTTTAAGTTGTTGAACCCTTTGTTGGCTTGCATGTGTTGTCCTTGATGTGTTTGAATGATTTAAGGTTGTGAACATAATTTTCATTTACGTTTCTTTGAGTTAGTTTTGTGTGTGCCTTTAAAGTGTTTGTAATATGTCCTCAATGTGTCTTTTGCAAATTTTGGTAATAGGAATCATGAGCCAACTCAAGGACTCATGGACATGACTTTAAATCTTCAAGAATGTCTAACCTTAAGTGTGTTATTGTTAGTGTTGGTGCCTTTGTTTGATTGAAGGGTTGTGTTTTGTGTTGGTGTTCATGTTGAATTTATGAAAATTGATTGTTAATGAATTTGTCAAATGACCATTCAAATACCTCTAGGTAAGAGTTAGACTAATGAGCTTAAAAGTACAAAGGTATCAAATTTGACCCAGGAATTCATCCGCATAACCTTTGGTATTTCGTGTATAACCCTCTCTGTAGATCTTGGATTGAAATTCTTCTTGTTGCTATGTAAAGTAGCCATGAAGGGCTTCATTTTAGGCACAAGAATCACTTGAAAATATTAAGAATTGAATTAGATATAGAATTTACAATTTAAAGTATGAATGCTGTCCTGTTTTCTGACATCAGTGACTTGTTCGTAAAAACTGTACTAATTGGTTGGACATCCTCTAAAATAAAAATTATATTCATAAACTAGACATCCTAAGCTTTCCAACGAGTGGTCGTTTGGTCAATTCCGACTCCGTTTGGTATGTTAGTAAAATCCGCAAAATTGACGCTCGTCTACAAGAATTCTGCAGAGGCCTGGCACGGCCGTGTTGCACAGCATGGCCAGGCCGTGTTTCATGTTGTCTCCTAACTCTTTTCAACCTTATTTTGGTAGTTTTGGCTGATGGTTTTAGTCCTGGACCTATAGGGTTTCAACCTTAGTTAAATTACAGTGCAAAAATGAGCTTAAATTGTTTGGGAATGAATGTTTTTACTTACATGTTCATATACTTGTGAGCATTCATAAGAGGTAAGTATGGGGATGGGGCTAAAGGAACTCACTGAGATTTTTATATCTCAACCCTTTCCTTTATTTGTTTCAGATGACAGGTACACCAATAACAGAGAATGTCCGTTTGTATTCGATACCGGATCACGAGTCATTGTATTGTGTATTAGGTTAGGTCTTAATAATGTTAGTAAATAAATTGTAAATTTAACTAGTTTTATTCATTCTTATTATCTAAAGGTGTTGTATAAGGATATATATGTACTTTCAAAACAACTTTCGCTTTCGAAACTCTGGTTTATGTTGGATATTAGAATTTTAAGAAGAGATTGTCCAAACCTATGAATGCCAAATAGTCAAAATTTTGTAATTACTTGTAATGGTTGATTCTTCAAGCAAGTAATCCCCTAATTAGAGTCGGGACGTTACATTATGGTATCAGAGCAGTTCGACCCTCTCGGACTATGAGTAAAGTGTGTCTAGAAGTGATCTGGTTTAGGAAAGAATCAGTTGTGTCTTTAAATCTGAGTTTTCTAAGTTCAATTGGTGAATTATTGAGGTAGGCCACCTTAAGGATTCGTCTAAAGAATTCAGAGAATGAAGATGAGCAGAGGTTAACATGTTCATTTCCGCGATTTATGAGATTCTTTAATATATGTATATGCTTATACGTAAGGGCATATACATATATTTAACCATCAGGAGAAGGAAACGGAAATCATACCGTCCATTTGAATGGGATTTTCGGGTTTCTTCCCAAATTATAACTAATATGTGGTTAGCCTTAATATGTTAATTGTTGATTGAGCCTAGTGATACTATGTTAGTACCATTGTCACTTTGTTTGGTTTAAGTTTATGTGTGTAAGCAATTCATGTGCAAAATATCTCCATTTTCTGATTTGTCTGGTGGTAGTTCGGATTGGTTAAAATTTTATGGAATTCCTGTTTTTATCAAATAAAATTCTGAAGTGGTATAGGTTACTATATTTATCTTGGAAAAATTCTCTGGTATGTATCATATTTGAATTTGAATGGACACCCCTGTGATCATCAATTCGAAGATCAAGTATGTATTATGCTTCTAAACATGCTAAATGTGTGTATGTGTAGATGTATATGTATAACCCTTAGATGGATTGATGCTCACATTTGAATATTAAGGCAAACTTATAATTGGACTAATAAAATGTTAAGGATGTTCGTTAATCTGGTGATCGATAAGACCCGGCGACGAGCGTGTCCGACCATTTAGCTTTGAGCTTCGGTGACACGGATCCTCGGTTCGGTTGCAAACAAATCATATGGGGATACATTCCTGGTAAAATAAAATAAGTAAGATAGGTTACTCCCAAAAATCTCAAAATTTGTTTTTATGCTCGTTGGGCTGTTTGGTGATTAAACCCGGCGACGGACATGTCAATTCATTGTTGCTATAAGCCTTGAAGACGTGGATTCCCGATTCAATTTCAATTGAAACAAGAAGGGAATGCA
The DNA here is from genome assembly GCA_037113605.1 of Calophaca sinica. Taxonomy (NCBI): domain Eukaryota; kingdom Viridiplantae; phylum Streptophyta; class Magnoliopsida; order Fabales; family Fabaceae; genus Calophaca; species Calophaca sinica. The sequence continues at coordinate 63,153,333 of CM073733.1, forward strand.
TACACGTTTTATTCGAAAAGGGAAGTAATCTATCGAGTTAAAGAAAATTGAGAACTCTTACCCTCTTAGGGTGTCAAGCCTAAATAAACTAAAGAATTGTTAAGAGTATATTCCTGGCCACCTGTGTAACACCCCGCTGTCATATTCATGCTTTATTCTACATAATTAACCTAACCCACGTAATTAACGTGTATAAAAATACGAAAAAATTAAAACTAAAGGCACAATAAGACAACAACATGTCACAGTGAAGTAACTAGTGTCATAAAATAAATAAACAGGTTTTCTCAAAAGATGGCCTCATTAGAGTGCACAAGTAAGCGTAGTGTAAATAGTACAATATAGTTATTCAAAATATAAACCTATGAGGCTAAGCTGCGCCTCGTCTAAACATACTAAAACAAAACAAAATATCAACACAAGACTCCTGGCCAAAGGGACTGCAAAAACATCAGCAAGGTGGATGCTGAGAGTTCCAACTCTGTGATCCAGCTCGCTATGACTCAAAACTCTCCCGAACATGGATCTTCGGGACCTGCTCCGTCATCGACAGCATCACCAAGAACTGCTTCATTGGGTAGGGCTGCTGCTGCATCTTCCTCAAGAGAGTCTAATATAGAAATAATACATATACAAACATGCAAACACAGGGAGATAAGAACAACACATTCATTAAAAAGCGGGAAATGCACAAGTAGAATGAAAGTAAGACAATTTGCATAGATAATCACATATATAACAAATAGGATCTAGCTACCCTCTTCCACTTATCCCATGTCTCTCAATGAGTTGTGCATCTTTTCTTTACTATTGTCGCTGTACTCCCCATTTCCGATAGGAATACGTATTGGCAAACCCCCTTTCCCTTAGGTTGCCGTCTCCCTTTCCCGATAGGGACTCCAGCCTCCCTTTCCCGATAGAGACAGGGCGACACTAGCCTAGTCCACAAGGTATTCCCCTTTCCCGATAGGAATCCTCCTCCCCCTTTTCCGATAGGGATGTCCGTTTCCCCCTTTTTCGATAGGGAACAGAGTGGATCTAACCTGTTGGGCGAAATATACCCCATTCCCGTTAGGGATTCTCTCCACATCACATTCCCGTCAAGAATGGAGTGGTTACTAATGCAATATCATGCTCATGCATCCAACATCTCATAATCATATGCCTCAAATCATGTTATGCTCATATACCCAAACCCATGTCATGTTATGCAACATATCATACTTAAGTGCTACAACACTTTACACAACATCTTATAAGCATTTAATTTCACATGTTAACATAAATATCACAACATCACATATTCCACAGGCATGTCATGAAGCAATCCTAGGCATGTTACTACCCTCATATGACATGTACAGCATAACTTACAAATAAGCATATTTATTAGGCAATCATATTTAATAATAATAAAATCCTAAGTTAGTTGATGGGTCTACCACGCCTATCCTTAGATGTGGCACACCGTTACCCCTATCCTTAGGTGTTACTGACATCAACCTCTAGTAGGGCTTAGGTCACCCTACACATGTCAAACAATCATTTCTACTATACATAACCCAATGGAAGTATATCATTTCTCCCACTTGGAATTCGGAGTACTTAGAACCACAAGCGGACACTGAACCACTGCCACGGACTCACAAACACGAACCCCAAAAAACTTTATGGGTCACGGCAATAGCAAGGAAGGAAGGGAAAATTCTCACAAACTCTCTTGATTTCTCACTCAAGCATTTACACACTTTCAAACACAAGATCTCTAGCTCGAGAAGTAGAAGAAAACAAGCTAAAGATGATCACAAAGAAAGGAGCATCTCACGATTTTAACACAAGGAAAGGAAGAGGAATTTTCTTTCAATTTCTCTCAAGAAATCTAGAGCCTCTCTCTCTAAAACTTCTCACAATTGGAACTTGTGAATTTCTCCTACATTGCCTCACTATTTATAGGCAAACACAAGGTCACATGTTAAATTCTTATAGTGCCACTTGTCACGATCTTATGGTTCTACTTGCTTGAAAGTTGTGGTGCCACTTGTCACAATCTTGTGGTGCCAAGATTCAAGCTTATTCTTAATGACTCATCGATCTTATCCATCAAGACACATGTCAACTAATTGTGGTGCCATTTGTCAAACTTTTGTGGGTACTAATTCCTAGCCACATGTTTAGCTCAAACTTATCCATATCCTAGTCATCAATCCTATCCATTATAACACTTGTCAAATAATTGTGGTTCCATTAATTCTAGGCACACACACTAGTCTATACTTATCCATCCAACTAAGCATGCTTATCCATAAAGACACTAGTCATCATTTTGTGGTACAACTTGGATTAATACTAGCCACACAAAAATTCATACTTATCCCTTTTTGACTCACCATTCTTATCTTAATCATTTTCTAGCCACAAGTATGTCAAAGGAGAATGAATCTAATCCATGCTTATCCAATAACACCTCATCATCCTTATCTTAATTAATTCCTAGCCACATATATATATATATATATATATATATATATATATATATATATATATATATATATACTCACCCATTCTTATTTCTACTCTAATCCATCCTTATCTTTAAGACACATGTCACATAACTATGGTGCTACTTGGATTACTGCTAACCACATAATTAGTTCAATCTTATCCTTCCACCTAATTCATGCTTATCCATAAGAAAATATCTCCTTAAAATTAATTCTAACTAATCAGGTTCATTCTTATCTAAGACCATGAATCATCATTCTTACTTTAATTTTTAACCACTAATTTTCATACTCATCACATAATCACTAAGTTAACTAACAAAGTTTATGATACAAATGAAATTTTGTAGAAAAGGGTAAAATAGTCATTTCAAATTTTAATGGCATTTTAGTGATTTCAAAAGATTAGTAAGGGTAAAATAGTAATTTCAAATATTCTAGAAATTTCAAGGGCATTTTGGTCTTAATTAATTCCTAGCCACACATATATATATATATATATATATATATATATATATATATATATATATATATATATATATATATATATATATAACCATCTAAGCATCCTCATCCATCCACATCACCCATTCTTATTTCTACTCTAATCCATCCTTATCTTTAAGACACATGTCACATAACTATGGTGCTACTTGGATTACTGCTAACCACATAATTAGTTCAATCTTATCCTTCCACCTAATTCATGCTTATCCATAAGAAAATATCTCCTTAAAATTAATTCTAACTAATCAGGTTCATTCTTATCTAAGACCATGAATCATCATTCTTACTTTAATTTTTAACCACTAATTTTCATACTCATCACATAATCACTAAGTTAACTAACAAAGTTTATGATACAAATGAAATTTTGTAGAAAAGGGTAAAATAGTCATTTCAAATTTTAATGGCATTTTAGTGATTTCAAAAGATTAGTAAGGGTAAAATAGTAATTTCAAATATTCTAGAAATTTCAAGGGCATTTTGGTAATTATGTAAAATTATTAAGGATAAAAATGGAATTTCATAAGTTAAAGATATTTTGGTAATTTCATAAAAGTAGTAAGGACAAAATGGTAATTTTACACCTAAGGGTATTTCTGTAATTTTAGCAAAGTAATAAGAAAATTCATCCTAATCGTAATTACTTACCATACTAGGTGTTCTAATAAGAAAATTTCAAGTGTCACGTAAATTAATTTATCGAGAACTTAATATACCACGTGACTAAAAATTATTTTCAAAAATTGAGATGTTGTAACCTGCAAGTGAGCCTTAAGGGATTTCACTCTGGGTAATAAGTATGATGTCACGCGGTGTAGGCGTTAACTACATTTACGGAGGTTATTAGTAACATTGCGGGCTCAACTGTGGCGTAAACCACAGTGCTGGAGTAAACTAGTAATCCGGGTGTTACATTATTCCTCATTACGGTGCGTAATTATGCACATTATTGAGATGAACCTGATCAATTTATCGTTATGGTGTTTCAACACAATCACGAATTTGATGAAATGAATTCATTCATTCATCGTTATGGTGCTTTGCACATTTATGACTTACTTAAATGAATTATATCTAATTCCTTGTTACGGTGCTTAGGCACAAAATCATGTCAAGTTGTGGAATTTCCAGTTCGATTCAATTGAACCCTAAATGAAAATCGATCTTAAATCAAATTACGAATAATCTTATGATTTAAGTTTTATATTTTTGTGATGTTAAATGCTTTATTGTGAGAATGTGAATTGAAATAAATTCTTCATTGAACTATGAATACCGTTACCTCATGAACTCTACCAATGGGGTTTAGCTTAAGTTATGGATATTAGGTTAGCATTGCAAGACCCAAAGGTATGAATTCATATATCTTGGTCAGTAAAATGTTAGTAGGCATTTTCTGTTTGCATGACTGAGGAACTTATGTATTATGTTTGGGTTTTTGAGTTCAAGCATGAATATTGGTTATGTCTAAAACTTGAGGTATTGATGACTTGAGAAACATGTTTTTATTGTGACCACATGCTCTATGCTTTTATTTGGAATACAATGAGGAGGTTTACGGTTGGTCATTGACCTATAGGGTTTTAACCCTAGTTGAGTTTAATGCTAATAAATTGGAAATTCATGTGGATTATGTATGAGTGTTTATGCTTGTCAAATTCCTGGTAATGTAAAAGTTTAGGATTAAGCTACTTAAAGGATTTGATGCAAGATTCCTCATAAGAGGAGAGAATGACTGTATGTTTATGTGTGAATGCTTAGAAGTGATTAGATGATGCGTATGTTAGGCTTTACGCGTATACTGGAATTTTGTGAACTTGATGAGAAGGATACTTCTGAAGCAGGAAAATGCAAAGGTCACTTTGGATATATTGTATCTAGTGTGGTTCAGCACTTTGTTAATCCTTTTGTCGTGACCACTTACTTCAATAGCATTTAGAATTGATAAGTGAGGGCTCTTAGCGGTGCGGTTTTGATTAATTTAGGATGGGCATTCATAATCGCTTAGGCTTTCAACACTTGTTAATTAGTTAAGCTTGTTTGACCTAACCATTATGAATGGATCCCAAATTGATTAGTAACCTCAAATGCTTTCTAAAGAACCTATAGTACTTTTGTTTCGCAATACCTTAGTATTTTTTGACATCAAAAGTGATGTGATATGCTAGACCTTCTAATGCCTGAATTCTAATTAAAGGATCTTGGAGTTAATCAAGCCCTAGTGGATTAAGAAGCCCTAAGTCTTCTAGGCATAGTGACATTAGTGGAATAAATATGGACTATAGTCCTTGGACTATAAAAGTATTAGTTATAGCTAAATCAGCTGGAATTCAAGGATATTAATGTCAACGATAGGTTCAATAGCCGGTGTATGAAGTGACGCCATTTGACCAATTACAAACTCTTTCTTGACTTAATAAGCATCTTATTGAGAATAAGACTTAGTTTGTAACCGGTTAACTAAATCATCGAATTCTCCGGATAATGGACCTATTATTGCTATTAATTCCTTTCGAAATTTTGATGATTTGCGACGATTTAGAAAGAAGCATACTCATTGGAAGCTAAGTAGGGTTAGAGTTCGCAGCGGAAGCACAGAGGACAAATCCTATATAAGGATAAGGTTAGAAGGTAAGGAGAATTTTGGGGACAAAATTCCAAAAAGGTGGGGAGTAATGTAACATCCCAAATTTTCTTTAAATTAGTGATTTAAAACAAATTTGGAACTAAAGGGTAAAATAGTAATTTTACCCAATGATTCAGGAAATATGGGACTAATTAATTAGGAGTAGTTTTAATTGATTAAAATTACTCAAGATGTTATGAGGGACCTAAGGTTAAATTAAGGAGGTTAAATAAGGGTTGTTGCAAGTTTTTAATTAAAAATAGTGCCCACAAGTGTTCACCATATGCCACACCTCATTTAACACCATGTTAGCACTCCTCCTTCACCCTAATACTCCCTCCTCACGTTTCCATCCAGCAAAAAGAAGCAGAAATAGAAATTAGAAAGAAAGAAAAAGAAAGAAGAGAGAGAACCGAGAGAGGAAGAGAGATCGTGAGAGAGGGAAGAGATAATAGAGGGTTTCCTCCATGGAGACCCAAACCAAGAAGAGAGAAAGATAAGGAGCTAGAGCTTGATTCAAGTTCCCATAGTGGTCAAGAAAGAAGAAGAAGGAAGCAGAAGATGCTATCTCCATAGAAGACCAACAAAGAAGAAGAAGGTGAAGCTTGAAGAAAAAGGAAAAATGGAAGAGGAAGGAGGAGCTTCTACCTCCATTGAAACCTAAGGAAGGAGGAAGCATGTCTAGGGAACCTTTCTTCATCTCCATCAACACCCAAAGTTAGGGTTTTGATCTCCAAACAACCAAGGTGAGTTCTCTTTCGGGGTTAGACTCATTTAGAGGTTGGGAACCTTGAAAAACTCATTCTTGGGTTGTTTCCTTTATTGCATGTATATCTTGGTGAATGGCTCATAATCTTGATGCATGTTGATATTGTGGGTATGATGATGTTTAAGATGCATAATAGTATTTGTTTTAAGTCCTCAAAGAGAGGTTTTAAGTTGTTGAACCCTTTGTTGGCTTGCATGTTGTCCTTGATGTGTTTGAATGATTTGAGGTTGTGGACATAATTTTCATTTATGTTTCTTTGAGTTAGTTTTGTATGTGCCTTTAAAGTGTTTGTAATATGTCCTCAATGTGTCTTTTGCAAATTTTAGTAATAGGAATCATGAGCCAACTCAAGGACTCATGGACATGACTTTAAATCTTCAAGAATGTCTAACCTTAAGTGTGTTATTGTTAGTGTTGGTGCCTTTGTTTGATTGAAGGGTTGTGTTTTGTGTTGGTGTTCATGTTGAATTTATGGACATTGATTGTTAATGAATTTGTCAAATGACCATTCAAATACCTCTAGGTAAGAGTTAGACTAATGAGCTTAAAAGTACAAAGGTATCAAATCTGACCCAGGAATTCATCCGCATAACCTTTGGTATTTCGTGTATAACCCTCTCTATAGATCTTGGATTGAAATTCTTCTTGTTTCTATGTAAAGTAGACATGAAGGGCTTCATTTTAGGCACAAGAATCACGTGAAAATGTTAAGAATTGAATTAGATATAGAATTTACAATTTAAGGTATGAATGTTGTCCTGTTTTCTGACACCAGTGACTTGTTCGTAAAAACTGTACTAATTGGGTGGACATCCTCTAAAATAAAAATTATATTCATAAACTAGACATCCTAAGCTTTCCAAGGAGTGGTCGTTTGTTCAATTCCGACTCCGTTTGGTATGTTAATAAAATCCACGAAGTTGACGCTTGTCTGCAGAAATTCTGCAGAGGCCTGGCACGGCCGTGCTGTGCCATGTTTCATGCTGTCTCGTAACTCTTTTCAACCTTATTTTGGTAGTTTTGGCTTATGGTTTTAGTCCTGGACCTATAGGGTTTCAACCGTAGTTAAATTACAATGCAAAATGAGCTTAAATTATTTGGGAATGAATGTTTTTACTTGTATGTTCATATACTTGTGAGCATTCATAAGAGGTAAGTATGGGGATGGGGCTAAGGGAACTCACTGAGATTTTTATATCTCACCCCTTTCCTTTATTTGTTTCAGATGACAGGTACACCAATAACAGAGAATATCTGTCTGTATTCGATACCGGATCACGAGTCATTGTATTGTGTATTAGGTTAGGTCTTAATAATGTTAGTAAATAAATTGTAAATTTAACTAGTTTTATTCATTCTTATTATCTAAAGGTGTTGCATATGGATATATATGTACTTTCAAAACAACTTTTGCTTTCGAAACTCTGGTTTATGTTGGAGATTAGAATTTTAAGAAGAGATTGTCCAGGCCTATAAATGCCAAATAGTCAAAATTATGTAATTACTTGTAATGGTTGATTCTTCAAGTAAGTAATCCTCTGATTAGAGTCGGGGCGTGACAAGCAACATCTACTATCAATTTAACTGAGTTGAATTTCTGAACTGAGTGAATACACCTATTCATATGTATATCCTCTTGATTTATGGTAGATGCAGCTAAAAGATTTATTCCCGGCTAACACACATTTTATTCTCTAAGTTCTACAGTTACATGGTCTCAAGCAACATGCTAAATATTTCAACATGAATTTCTCAACTACATCAGAATGTAAGATGAGATTGATTTATCAGATACCCATTTCACCAAAACAAAGTAGCAACTTAAAGCCTAAACTAAACAGATTCTCACTAATTAAGAAGGACAACAATAAATAGAAAAAGAAGAATAAGAAAAGGTGGGAGGAGGTAAGTTCCTCTTTTCTATTCAGTCAAAAACAAAATGTAAGGAAGCCATAAACATAGCAAAAAGTCAGATTTTAATGTCTAAAGGCTATGTACACAAAAAGAGAGAGAAAGGAGAATCAAGCAATGGTAAATTTCACAAAATACCAAGTCAAATGCATCCAAACGAAGCTCACCAGATGAAGCACTCATCAACAATTTTTTCCAGCCTTGTACCTGCATCCGATGGGAGCATATCAACAAGTATGTGTATGTGCATATATTAAATTATGAGCATATATCCATTATTCCCCTTCAAATATGGTGTGTAAGTAGGTGCTTATGTGTGTTATTAACTCCCTGAGAGTAAATACATGTAATCCCAAAGGAAATAATGCAGCAAAATGCTTTATAGGATTAATCGTGACAATCTTCTCAGATTTCTCACCTTTTTTTAATGCTTTGCAAAGCAACGCATGCCCTCTGTTTGTCTATACACTTCAAGGGATTCTTGTTTTTACTAAGCTTTATTCAAAATTTGATCAATTTAGTGTTTCTTCTCACAATCTGCAATTCACACAACAAAGATTAAAAGCAGGACAACCAAAACATGAAAACAAAAAACAACCAAATCTGCAATATGCAGCTTCACAACATAAATTGGAACATTAATCAAGCTTGATTATGAGTGAGATAACAATTGACTACATTGCTTCTGAATTGTAGAACTTAGCTGCATTCTCCCTTCAACACAAACTGATCCAAAATTGCATCTAATTTTAAGACACCATAAATTAATTCAGTTAACAACACCAAAATAAAAAATAGACCAGTTTTAAATCAAAAACCACAGAAAATTCAAATGAAATACCTCATATGCACGTCCTTGCACTACTGCAACTACCCTGAAACAAATCAAATCAAAGATGGAAACTTTATTTCCTAGAAAATCGGTTAAAGTTAAATAAATAAAAAATAAATTATAAAAGTGTAACACCCCACATTTATCCAGCAAGGCCAAGCAAAAATCAGCAAAAGATATAGCAGTTAGCCTACTTAAAGAATTGGGACATAAAATCAGTTACACACAGAAATAGATTCAGTACAACCACAAAACGATTAAATCATATCAATGTTGAACAGCAGAAAATGAAGTCATTAATGCAGAACCTAGAACATAAAGACTGCAGAATTAGAACAACATGGAAGGGACCGAACACAAAGTCATAGTCAAGCAGTCCAAAATCAATGGCCTTTTGTGTGGAATTTTCATCCTCAAAAGTAGATGAAAATTCTACGGCAGAAAACCAACCTTCTTGATTAGAAGCGAAACAATATAACATGCCAAAATGAAAGAACAAAATTATAGGTAAAGAAGTACTACACTGCAACATCATTTGATTTACGAATTAACACAAATTGTTACCCAGAATGATATCAACCTATAAAGAGTGAACACATAAAATAAACTCAAATTGCATGCATTCACTCGGTAACACATTCAAATTAAACATCAAGTGATAATATACAATGAACATACAAGCATATAAGAAAATTAGTCTTTCCTCTGTTTAGAAGGATAAATACACTCAAAATCAATCAGAACCAAATCGGCAATCGGCATCAATACCTATAAGGTAATTTTTGAAAGAAAATGTATACAAACATCACAAAGTACACAGAAAAGCACAACAGACACATAACACAGTCCGGTAAGATCGAACCTGGCTCTGATACCACTTAATGTGACACCCTTAACCCCATAGTGTAAATAATAAATATAAATAAAGTTGAACGCGCTCATAGTGAAATATAGTCTTAAGAATTTCACAAAAAAGAAAAAGAACTCTTTGTATTCGGTTAAGAGCGTCATATTTTCAAACTCAAGGTCTACTACTTTATAAAAATACCATGATAGTTGTAAACCTGTAAAGCATCTATAGGTTTCGCTTTAAAGATAAAACTCAAATAACTGAAAATACTCATGGCCCGATGTCACATAGATCGGATTTTCAAAATCTGTTGAAATCAAATTTAAGAAGCATAAGTGTTTACAATATTTTAGTCTTTGAATAAAAGCATAATGAAAATAATCCCTTTCCCGATGTCACATTGATTAGAACTTAACAAACCCTTTTATTAAAACATCAAAGAAACACCACTTAGAAGATTCTAGCTATCCGTTGGGAGATCTCTAGAGTGTTCACTCCTCAGCTGCAGACACATCTTCCATGACTCGCCCGGTCTACTCAGATATAATCAGTACTAAAAAAATAAACGTAAGGGCGAGAAATCATGATCAAACTATATGAAAGAAATGGAAACAAAAATTAAGACAGGCGCATAAACATACTTACATAACCATAGTCCACTCACACACGCACATGCATAATCAGAATTCATCCATATCATTACGTCAACAAGGAAAGTCCTTATGGACCCATTCATAGTACACGCTAGCAAACAAAGTCGTCATGGACTTAACACGATACAATGATAACAATTGATGTCTTCACATACTTAACATCACTAACAGTCGGGTCACCCACCAACAGGCTTCCTAAGGGCCGGGTCCACCCACAGGCTCTTTTCAGACTGGTCCCCACCAACAGGCTCATCAGAGCTGGGTCCCACCAACAAGTCTTTCTAAGAGCTAGACCCGCCTATAAGCCCTTTCGGAGTTGGGCTCCTCGAAAGTCAAGACAAGTTGAGCACCTAGGCTCTTTTGAACTGGGCATCGCCAAATGAGCTAAATGCCCACCCACAGGTTCATCGGGGCTAGTTCTTGTCCATCCATTACTACACATTTCTAACGGTGCTAGAAGTTATCATGCAAGTACAACTAATGGCTTAAACAAAATCAACAATGATCAATAATAACCATAGGAGCATGTCGACAAGGCAAGCTTTGGTAATATCAATCACGTACATCATACAAGTAGCATAGACATTCTCGAAACATCATTCACGAAGGTCTAATAGTTTACCAGGCTTATCTTATTTGGCTAATAGATTAATTCTAATCAATCTTATATTTTCTCAACATCATCTAATCAATTAACAATTTAATTCTAAGCCATTAGGATCAACACGTGAACATTTCTTAAATTCACAAATCGTCTAATCAGTTAAACCCATTAGTCTAACACATTTGCTATTGTATTCAAGCTAAAGTCAGATCCCATGCTTCTAGTGTTTTTCATCTAGTTCCTAGTTTATCCATTCCAGTAAATTCAGTACAACAATGCAAATTCATCCTCACACCAGAGGCAACCCGTTCCATGTACAATCAGTTACATTCATTAATTACAAGGACAAAACATAGAGACAACTAAGAATGCTTAAACACATAATCCTTTTCATTAAAACAACAATACAATAATTATGATATCTAAATCACTGCTCCTACAGTGATCACAGCTTCAATATTTATCACAACATCAACATATCCCTTTGCTCATACAAAGAGGTCAACAGAAATTCTTAAGAGCACAATAGGGATTATAAGGAACCCCAACCATCTTAACACTATCCCAAAACTCCCATATAGAATTCCCAATCTTTCCCCCCCCCCCGATACCTTAGTGTTATTAGTGCAGTTTACTTCCTCCGAGCGTACCAACGACCAACGCAACTGCGGTTCTACATCTTTCGTTCGGTAATACACGTCCCCTTCCTTGTTAATGGTCACAGCCGACAACTCCGCAAAAGAGCCAACACAACAACACAACAAACCAGTGCCAAATAAATTAATCACCATCCAAAACACAGTAAAAATACTAAGAATCGTTCAGCAAAATTAATCTGGTTCCCATTAGTATCAATCAAATTTGAAAGGAAAACAAGACAGAAAGAGGGCTTACCACCAACATAACTCAGAGGACAGAAAGGCCAGCGAAACGACCTAAAGGAACTAGCATCGAATCACATGCAAAGGTGCAATGACAGAGACGAATTCAAGAACGGCATTTGAACCAGAACTGATAAAGAAGAACAAAAATGGCGGCCTAGGAGGCTCACCACAGTAGTTGCAGTTTTGTCCTTCCCTTTGGTCGTGGATGGCCAACTCGCGTGGAATAGCTGCGATTCCAGTGATTGGGTTCTGTTCGTGACGTCTCTGGCTGTTCTGGGCACGACTCACGACTGTTTTCACGGAGGAAAGAGGCGCAAGTGATAGAGATGGACCATGGTGGAGACGTCGTGGCTGAATCGTGGAGTGAACCGCGCCTGAGAGGCCGTGGTGCTTCTATTTTCGTGGAGAGGGAAAGGTTCCGCGAGAAAGGAAGAGAGCTCGCGGTTGGGGTGATAGTCCGAACGGAGGGAGGACTGTGGGTGGCGACCAAGGCGCCTGGGAGGCTGCCTCATGGCGGTGTTCACCAAGGGAGAGAAATCGAAAGGGGAAGAAGAAAAAGGGAAGCAGCCGCGGCGCTGCTATCTCAAGAGGGAGAAGAGAATTAAAAAACTAGGTTTTTCTTTCCTTTAGATTGGCCCATCAGGCCATGAAGAAAAAAGGAGATGTGAAGGGGTGTATCAGTAATCAGGGGGTGCAGATAGCAAATCAGTCCAAATTCATATTTATATATATTTAAAACATTTTAACCCCTCAAACTCATTTTAACACCCGTTAATCCAAAATATTTTTCCCAAATAAATGACATTTCAAATACTAATATTTATTTATTCTTTTTTTTTAAATAACATAATTAATAAAGTAATTAATTAATATACTATCAATATTTTCTAAAAATACAAATAAATACAATTTTAACATTTTTCAACAATTCAAACACACACAGAGAAATTAGAAACACTAAATTTACAAATCATCATAATTAATGAAATAAATACATTTTAAAAAATTATAAAATTACAAAAAATGCGGGGTGTTACACTCTACCCCCTTAAAAGAAATTTTGCCCACAAAATTTGTGAAAACGCTAATAACAAAATAAAAGAGGCAACCTTTATCTTATGCTCGTTCGCCACACTCCGAATAGCGCCTAAACATGCAAGGGTGACTAGACTCTCATGATTATATGAATAGAATTGACAATGACAATTGCAAGGGAATGATGAAATACATTAACAAAGACAATTCTTCTTAACGAATATCAAGACACAATCTTAGAAGCAAAAGTGAATATTCCTATTAGAAAAGTCAGGTTGCAAAGTCTCGCCTTTATGAGAAGGTAAAATGAAAAAATTTCTGAGTAGAAGATAATGAATTTTTAACGTGAAAAAAAATAGTCTTCGATATATTCCTGAGTGTAAAGATGTGCTGAGCGAGTAAGAAAAATATCAAATTTTTATTGGATAAAAAAAAAAGAAATGGTGTTACCTCGCCACCGTAAGTCTTCATCTCCATCCCTCATTCCAATATTCTTTCATTTTGGTGACTCTTTCAGTTCCTATTCTTCCAGACCCACATCCCCTTCGACCTCCGCATCTACGTCCTCCCCCCTTACGCCCTCTCTGCTGTTGTAGAAGAACCATCGAGCTTCATCTTTGCTCAAAACAAAGTGAGAAAGAAACTGTCAAAGAAAATGGAAGCTAGTTTCGGAACTGAAATCAATCGGCGCTGAAGGAGTTCCTTTATCCTCTAGGGCTTCATCTTTGCTCAAAACAAAGTGAGAAAGAAAAGAGAAAGCCAGTGTAACACCCGTATTTTTACGGTACGTTATCTAGCGTTATTATAGTGTATTTTGGTTGTATTTATGCTATAATAAGCAATTTCTTGTGCTCTAAGTAAGTGATTTAACTAAATCAAGATCAAATTAAATTTGAGAGTTAATATTTAATATTAATTCATGGTTCGAATAACGTCGAAAAATTCTAACGAAGTTTCGTCGCGTTTCGAATCGCCGGGCAGTTTTGCCGTAGATAAAATTTTAAATGAACCCCGATTTCGATGAAAATCGAATCGTAACTTGTCGTGATTATTTTTGAATGTTTGATATGATTTTTATTATTTATAATAAAATAATATCACGCGGTGAATTAATTTCTCGCTAAATTAATTTTCGCGATTTTATCAGCGGGTAATTAATTGGTAATGCGATTATTCGACTTCGTGTTTTAGAAACCCTTAGATGCTAGAATTAGAGGGTAATCATGAAAGATGTGAGATTAGATGGGTAGGATTAGATGATGTGATTAGCATCTCATAAAGTTACTAGATATCATATTGTGTGTGATTAATTTGAAAATTCCTTTTTACTAAACTATTTTTTTTATAACTATGTCTTAAATTGTTTTAAGCAAAAAAAAAAAAAGAAGAAAGGAGCCTATATGCAGCCCCATTTTTGCGTGACCCCCTTCTCTCTACCCTCACATCATCTTCATCTTCTACTTTTAGTGAGAGAAGCTCTCCACCTCCATGGCTTCCAAGCTTCCCGACCCTTGAACTACTTCATCTTTCTTCTTCATTTTCTTACTACAAATTCCTTCTTCCATTCATCCTCATCTAGTTCATCACTCAAGCAATTTGAGAGCACCATTTCCTCCTCCCAAAACAGCCCTTGGCCGCGAGCTTGAGGAGGAAAAGGTGGTAGCTTCTTTCATTTTCCTTCCTTGTTCTTATAGTTTGTTTTAGTGTTGTTTTGTGTTTGTTCATGATTGAATGAAAGAGATGAGCATGTAAGTCCCTATTCTTGAGAACCCTAGGCGCAAGTCAAAGGGGAAAAAGAAGGGTAATGTGATCTTGAGGTTCAATCTTGCCATTAGTTGTTTGATTGAGTTTAATTTATGTTGTTGTTGATGAATTGGAGTAGTAGTTTGGAAATAGCATGTTAAAGTGGTTGCTTTAGGGTTTGAACCTATTCTTGAAGAGGTGAAAATGTGGGTTTTGATGGTTAAGACATGTGATTAATTGTTGTTTCTATCTTGCTATGTGTTAATCTTGTTGTTGTGGTTGTAAGTTTTGTGTTAGAAGCATGATTATGTATTTATTTAGAAATTTGAGACTCTTGAAATGTTGTAAAACATGCCTAGACTTGTTAGTAAATTGTTTCAAGGTGTTTAATTATGGTTTGATGAGGAAAAGAATTGATTAAAATGGTGTTAGTAGTTGGTTTTGTTTTGAATTTGATTTGGTGGAAAAACTTGGATTCAAGAGGTAGTAAAAAGGTTATTGAAAATTCTTGTTTATTGGCATTGAGAAAATGGGTTTTGAATGCTTGATTAAGTTGTCTTTATGTACTAGTTGTATATGAAATTGAATTGAATCTTGCTTTTGAGTTATTGGCATTGTTAATATCTTGGTTGAATAGTTTGAATCAAAAGAAAATTTGAAAGGTTCTTAGAAACTTTGCTCTTGAAGTATTCGAAAATATTTTGGATTATGTTTGAAATGTGCTTTGAATTATGTCTTGAGGATGACTTGATGTTTTGATGCCTTGAAGTGTAATTGAATGACTTGAAAATGGTTTGTTAGATTGTAAAAATGAAAGTTTTGCAAATTTTTTTGAGAAAAAGGGTGAAGGCCGAGAGGCCATAGGAGGTGTTGGAAGGAAATTATTTAGTATGAACTTGTTTAAATGCTTTCATGCAATGTGTTTTAGGCTTTTGGAAATGTATGAAAAAAAATGGTTAATTGAAGTATGCTTATTTTAAGGTTTTCAAGGAATTAAAGATATGTGTTATGTTAACCTTTCAAAAAATGATTTTAAATTTTTAAAAACCTATTTCTTTCAAGTTGTTAGTAAATAAATGCTTGAGTGAATACTTGGTTAGAAAAGGGTTAGGTTTTGAGAGCCTAAGTTTCTAGTTAGTTCTTAGAATTGTGCTAAGTTTACTTGTGATGATAGGAGTTATGAATTCGGAGAATGTGCGACGTGGGCTCGAGGCGTGCGGTACCACGCTAGAAACTAACTGTGGTAAGGGCAACTTAGATATTGATAGGAATTAAATTTTCAAGTATTTATGCGAAGAAATCTGAGAACCTCAGGGTTCGAAGTGAGGGTCTTGTACCCCTTCGTTTTACTGTTTTTTGATATACTGATTATTTAGTGGGCTTGTCTGCAAGTGGTTGGCACTTGTCCCCAACCCCCCACACTTGTTTTATTTCCTCTCTGTCAACTCCATTGAGTTGCAGAGGGATGAATTGAATTGTCGATTTCCGTTGTTTGCTGAGTGGTGATTGGTTGAAATGAATTGCTTGTACTGCTAAACTGTTTCGCATTATATTGAGCTTGGTATGAATATTATTTATATGCGGTAAAATAATTATTCAATTTGCTTTGTGAATTATCGTATGCAGCGACCTATTCATTGGAGTGCGAGAGTTTAGTCAAGTCGTTGAGTTGTCGTGACGTTTTTGAGCTTCGATCCGATTAACCTAGTGTGCTAGGATCCCCTAAATGGCTCCGGCTGGTTCTTTGGCAGCTTAGCTAGATGTCGTAGCGTCAAGGAACCTGAGCTGAATGTCTTAGGGTAAGCGGAGAGCCCAAGGCTACGGCTGGTATTCAGTGGATGGATCGGCGTTACTTTCCGGAAATTGTCAAGTGTCGTGAGGATATGAGTCTTGAGTTGAGTTTTGTGAGAGTCTTGAGTTGCGTCTTGAGTACTGTGCATATAGTTGTTTTTGCCTATTGTTATGATTGTTATTCCCTGATTTATTGAGAAGTTGACCATTTCCTGTGGTGCCCTCAACCAATGATGGTGACCCAGGCAATGATGAAGAACGTGCTGATACCGGCGATGAGGACATCGTTGGAGATCATCTTTGATTTTCCAGACATTGAGATGCCCGCGGCGATGGAGTTCGACCCCATCTCCCGTCGCGTTGTTTATACTAGGATGTCGTACAGAGCTTCCGAGAGGGTGGTATGGTTGTGAGACAGGAGACTTCACGGCGCACAGTGAGCTTCTCGATTCCGATGACGCAGGTGATGGACGCTTAGTGAGCTATTCAGGGAGAGATGACTATGCCAGCATCATCTTCATCACCAGAGGAACCCCTTGAGATCCTGAGGCGCACTGCTTGCCAACTTGCTTCACGAGGACGAGGACCGAGGGTTCGATGGACCGCTCGTAAGAGCGTGATCAGACGTGGGACTGCAGGAGCTTCTACTTACAGGGCGGCTGTTACTCCAAGTTCTTTGGCAGAGCCTGAGCCAGAGCCAGCAACAGAGCCAACCTCCCCCATGCTTGATAGGACCCCTACTCTACCGGTGGACCCTCCTCATGTGTGTAGTGTGTGCGGAGAGGTGGGTTGTAGCGGTGCAGGTGCTACGGAGGATGTGTTAGTAGAAAAGGATGTACCTGAGGACGTACCAGCGGCTATACCTTTTATTGATTTGACTGGCGAGTACCCGATGGACGAGGAGGAGGAGGAGGAGGAGGAGGATCCGTCTGAGGATCCAGATAGCTATCTGTAGTTGCCGTGATTGTTTGACTGTTTGTTATATTATTTTGGATGACTGTAGTATAAACTCTTAGTGTACAGTTTGTTTTGGTGACCAGTCGAGCTTGATGAATGCTTTTTGTATTACAGGGTAGACTGGTGGTTTACTTTTGGAGCAGCCCCCTGCGTGGGTGTCTGCCGGGAGTACCCCCGGGGTATAATTGCTCTCACGAGGATCTTCATACCATAGGTGTATTCTCTTGTACATTTCATGCACTGCTTTATTTTGTACTTACTATTTTATGTAGACTTGGTTATGTATATATGTATGTATTTCCAGTGCTTGAGTTTTGTGTCTTAGTTTGCACCATGTTTCAAAAACGCTGTGGCAACTCTATGTGTACTTTGTGGATGTAACTGTTTTAAAAAAAATAGACCACATTTTCCAAAGGACACAAGAGCACTATTTTAAAAATGCATCGCTTACAGGTTTAGTTCTAGTTTAGTAGCGGTCCGAAAATGGGTCGTTACAATAGTGGTATCAGAGCAGTTGGGTTCTAATCGGACTGTGCATAGGAAACTTGGATCTGGTCACCGTGTCGGGTTATGTTTGTCGGGTAAATAGTCGTGTTGTATTGTTATTGTTTGTTGAGTGAAGCAAATTGTTGCTTGAAAATTGTTTGAATTGTTTCTTGATTGAAGCAGTGTGTGTTAACACATTCTTGATTTTGAGGTTCTGACAGGTTTTTGGACCTTGGAGGACCCTTATGCCACCTCGTAGAGACCCTACGACAGGATCCGATAACTCCAACATGGAGCGAGCAATTCAAGCAATGACGGAGATGGCGGCGGCTATGGCTCAACAATCAGCTGCTGCGACTCAGTAATCTAACGCTATGGCTCAGCAGACTGCGGCCTTCACCCAGCTGAACCAGTAACAACAGCAGAGAGCTGAGAGGAATGCGGATGCTAGAGGATTAGCTGACTTCCGTAAGCACGACCCACCAAAGTTCTATGGCAAGCCGAATCCAGACAAGGCAGATCTTTGGATGCAGGAGATACAGAAAATCCTCGAGGCACTCCATTGCCCAGGGAATATTAAGGTAAACTATGCAACCTACTTGCTACTAGGAGATGCCGAATATTGGTGGAAGGGAGTGAAGCAGACTTTGACGGCAGAGCGTCGTGAGATTACTTGGGAAGTTTTCCACATAAAATTTATGGACAAATATTTTGCTGATACTGCACGAGCGGAGAAAGAGCAAGAGTTCCTCCGACTACAGCAAGGTAGCATGACGGTGTCGGAATATGCTGCTAAGTTCGAATCACTTGCGAGGTACTTTAGTCCGTTTCGTGACCGAGCTGACCAAGGATGGTTGAGTGAGAGATTTCAGTGGGGATTAAGGTTCGACATTCAGAAGTCTGTGGCGTCTTTAAGAATCAGGAATCTTCAAGAACTGATTGACAGGTGTGTTAAGGTGGAAGTTATGAGAAGCGCCAAGAAGAGGAGTGGTACAGGGGGACCAATGAGACCCCAGAGCGCAGGATAGAGGTTTGTTCAGAAGGAAAAACAGCAGAAGAAGTCGTACAGACGACCTCAAGGGAACAACAGTAAAGGCCAGTATCGCCCGATGGCTCAGAATACGAGAGGCGGGAGTCAAACTAGCAACGATATGACTTGTTACCATTGCGGTAAGCCAGGACACTATGCGAGCAACTGTACTACGAAGGATGATGTGTGCTTCAACTGCAGGAAGCCGGGACACTTCGCTAAGGATTGTTAAGCACTTAAGGCTGAACCGGCAATGCCCGCAGCAAAGGCAAAAGGGAAGCGTCTGATGGTCAAAGGCAGAGTCTTCTGCATGAGTGGTGAGAAGGCAGAGTAGACTGATGATCTCATTCAGGGAGATTGTGAGATTGAGGGTAAATCCTTAACCGTCCTTTTTGATTCCGGTACAACCCACTCTTTTATTTCCTCGGATTGCATAGATCGGTTAAAATTGACTGTGACTGCCATACCTTTCAAACTAGTAGTTACTACCCCAGCTGCTAAAACCTTGGTTACCAATACTACATGCCTTAATTGTGTAGTGGTCATCCAGGGTAGAAAATTTGTGGTTAATTTGGTCTGTTTACCACTTAAGGGTCTAGATGTCATTCTCGGGATGGATTGGTTGTCTCACCACCATGTCCTTTTGGATTGTGCCCAAAAAACAGTAGTTTTTCCTGATCTTGGAATTTCCAACTACCTATCTGTTAATCATATTGGTGTTTCATTGAAAGAGGGAACTCAGGAATACGTGTATTTGGCTAGTTCAGAAGTTTCTCAAGAACTCGAGTTAAAGAATGTTCCTGTGGTTTGCAATTTCTCAGATGTTTTTCCCGAAGATGTACCGGGATTACCGCCAGCAAGGGAAATCGAATTCTCCATCGATTTGCTTCTAGGAACAGGACCGATTTCAATAGCGCCCTATCGGATGTCTCAAGCCGAGACGAAAGAGTTGAAGTCTCAAATTGAGCACTTGGAGTCGAAGCAATTCATACGACCGAGCGTGTCACCTTAGGGAGCTCCAGTGCTACTGGTGAAGAAGAAGGATGGACGATCAAGATTGTGCGTGGATTATCGTCAACTCAACAAAGTTACTGTCAAGAATCGGTATCTGTTACCGCGTATCGATGATTTGATGGATTAACTACGAGGAGCTGCAATATTTTCCAAGATTGACTTGAAGTCAGGTTACCATCAGATTCGAGTGAGGGAAGAGGATATTCCCAAGACGGCATTCAGGACAAGATATGGTCACTACGAGTACCTAGTAATGCCATTTGGAGTGACGAATGCGCCCACAATATTCATGGACTACATGAACAGGATCTTTCACCCATTCTTGGATCAGTTTGTGGTGGTATCCATAGACGATATTCTGATTTATTCGAAGAGCAGAGAAGAACATGAATAGCATTTACGCCAAATACTACAGATACTACGAGAGAAGCAACTTTATGCTAATCTTTCTAAGTGTGAGTTCTGGCTCGAAGAGGTGAATTTTCTCGGACATGTGATAACCAAGGACGGGATAGCTGTGGATCCAGCCAAGATTGAAGCTGTGTTAGCATGGGAACAGCTAAAGACTGTAACAGATATCAGAAGCTTCGTTGGTTTAGCAGGTTACTACCGGAGGTTTATTGAAGGTTTTTCGAAGATCGTAGCACCGCTTACACGACTTACGAGGAAGGATCAACCGTTCGCTTGGACCGAAGAGTGTGAATTCAGTTTCCAGAGGTTGAAGGAGCTTTTGACGACAGTGCCTGTGTTGATTTTGCCTCAACCGGAAGAGCCTTACGAGGTTTACTGCGATGCGTCACACCAAGGATTAGGATGCGTGCTGATGCAACATAGGAAAGTTGTGGCTTATGCCTCGAGACAGCTCAAGATTCACGAGAGGAACTATCCAACGCATGACTTGGAGCTTGCTGCAGTGGTTTTCGCATTGAAGATTTGGAGACACTATCTCTATGGAAGTATGTTCACTGTTTACAGCGATCACAAGAGCCTGAAATACTTGTTCGATCAGAAGGAGCTTAACACGCGACAGCGAAAATGGATAGAATTTTTGAAAGATTACGACTTCACTTTGGAATACCATCCAGCAAAGGTGAACGTGGTAGCTGATGCACTAAATAGGAAGAGCGTTTTAGCTTCAGCAATGATGATCAAGGAGTTGGAGATGCTAGAGAAGTTTAGAGACTTGAAGTTGAATGTAGCGACCCGTTTTCGGACCGCTACTGAACTAAAACTAAACCTGTATGTGATGGATTTTTAAAAATGGTACTCTTGTGTCCTTCAGAAAATATGGTATTTTTTTTAAAGACAATAGTGCCAGTAAAGCACACACAGAGTACTTACAATAAGCCAAACATGGTGCATCTAGGACCTGAGTTACGTCTTTGGAAATGTGTACACGCATAAACATACATAGTCAATATACACAAGTATGCATAAAATAAAGCAGGTAGAAATGTATGAGAGAATACACCTATGATATGAAAACCCTCGCGAGAGTAATCATACCCTGGGGGTACTCCCGGCAGACACCCACGCAGGGGGCTGCTCCAAAAGTAGAACCACCAGTCTACCTTGTTAGCAAAACATCACTAGCCCGACCGGTCACCAACCCACTGTACACAAAAGATGCATATACACTACAGTCATCCAAAAACAAAAAAAACACAACACAGTCAGAGAACACCGCATCTACAAGTCACTGCCCCGATCCTCCGATGGATCCTCCTCCTCCTCGTCCTCCATCGGGTCCTCGCCTGTCAAGTCGATGAAGGGTGCTGCAGCTGGTACATCCTCTGGCACATCACTCGGCGCGTACTCTCCTATAGTCACATCATCATCAGACCGTGCACCTAAACAATCTGCCTCACCACACACCGTACAAACAGGGGGTCGATCCACTGGTGGGGTGGGAACCCTATCCACAGGAGGGAAACTCGGTCCCACTGGAAGAATTGGAGTAGCATCTGCCCTCGAGGTCGACGCTCCTGTAGATCCTCGCCTAATCACGCTCTTACGAGCGGTCTATCTCACCCGGGGTCCTCGACCACGTCCGCGTGACAAAATCCTGGTAACCGTCGCTCTAGGAACCTCAGTCGGTCTCTCTAGAGACGAGGAAGAGTCTGGCATAGCCTCCTCCCTCTGTGTAGCCCTCCAAGCCGCAATCACCTGCGTAGTCCAAATCGGGAAGCTCACTGTACGTCTCGTCACCTCCTGCCTCATAACCATACCGCCCTCCCTGAAGGTTTGTACAACATCACCCGTGTATACAACACGGCGGGAAATAGGATCAAACTCCATCGCCGTGGGCAGCTCCATATCGGGAAAGTCAAAGATAATCTCCGATGAAGTCCGCATCGCCGGGATCGGTATACTCTTCTCCATCACCTAGGTAGCCATCATGGATTGAAGGCACCACGGGAAAGGGTCAACTTCTCAAATAATCAAAATCAACCAAAGCATAAAGCAAGAGGGCAAACAACAAGGTATACAATTCCACAAGCGACTCATGCCCCAACACAAGACTCATTCTCTCAACACTTTCGCCACATACCGGAAGTAACGCGGATCCATCCACTGAATACCAGCCGTAGCCTTGGGCTCTCTCCTCACCCTAGGACATTCAGCTCAGGTTCCATTAGCATTACGACGCCTAGCTATTCCCTATCGAACACCACGGTAGTAGCCTTTTAGGGATTCTCGCACCCTAGGTGAATCGACACAAGCTCAAAACGTCCCCAAAACTAACGCCTAGCCATTCACTACCGAACACCAGCCGTAGCCTTTAGGGGATTCTCGCACCCTAGGTGAATCACCAAGCTCAAAACGTCTCAACGACTCAACGACTCGACCAACTCTCGTGACTCAGATGAACAATTCGCATAATTATAACAATATAATTCAGTTCAACAAAGATAAGCAACATAGCAATATAACTCAATCCATCGAGATAAATAACATAAGCATCTCATCTCAAATAATCACACTTAGCAAAGAATAATGACAAATCAATATGGAATCCATCCCTCCGCAATTCGATGGAATTGACAGAGAGGCACAAACAAGTGGGGGTTGGGGCGGAAGACCAACCACACAATTTTTCACCCACGAATGACTCGGAATATGGCGACCGCATGATAATAAAATAACGAAGGGGTTCGAGAACCCTAACTTCGAACTCATAGAGTTCTCAGACTTCTTCGTATTTAATAAAACAATTAAAAAACGAAAGCCTAAAAATATCTAAAGTTGCCCTTACCACAAGCTGTCACTTGCGTAGCTCAACGTCCTCCTGTCGTCGCTCGGTCTCCCAGATACGATTCCTATTACCAAATATAACATACTTCTAGGAAAAATTAGAACTTAGCTCTCAACTAACCCCTTTCCTAACCAAAACTCAAACAAACATTTCAAATTATTAACATACTTGAAATTAAGTGGAGCTTTAGAATAAAACACTCCCAGGAGAAGTGACATAGCACATAACAATTTTTTTTTTTTGAAAGTCAAAGCCATTTGAAAAGAATAAAGTTTTGAAATTAAACCTTCTCTTGAACTTCAAATAAGCACCAAGCAATAACTCTTTTTCCATAATTAACATATATGCATACAAGGATTTAAGCAAGTTAGCAATCAAAAATCCTTTTCAAAAATTCCCTAGGCCTCACGGCCTCTGTGCCCTTTTTCTCTAATTTTTTTTTTGTTGCAAAATCTTCTTTCCATGGTTACAACAATTCCTAATCACTTCCAAACATACTTCAAGGCATTAAAGCATCAAACCTTTACTAAACATACTCAAGCATATCCAAAGTTATGTTTCTAAAATAATTGCCATAACAATTTCATACCATTTCCATAGCCTTCTTTTTCAAAACAAGTCATTTTCGAAACTAGTTCACAAGCCTCATAGTCCAATTACTCCAAATTAGTCCCAAAACAAGAGTTCTATCATTTAGTTAAATTCCAAAAATCCTTAAACACTTAAATCATGCCATCACCATGTCAAGAATTTAAAGAACAATGGATCATTTCCTTACATGTTACTCTAGTCCCTCAAGAAGCAATTTTACTCAAAACACAACCAATACTTAAGCTAATACATGCATATAAATTCTAACAACCTTAAAACTTATTCTAATCATTTTATTAAACATCTAACACATAATCAAACATCATAGCTTCATATTCTCATAGTTCAAGAATTGAAAAATTGCTAAAACTATCATGTTACACATAATCAATTTAAACTACAACCTAAATCAACATCAAACAAGTTCCACTAACTCATATAAACCATCAATTACATGATTGGAGAGGATCACAACATTTCTCCCCTCTTTTATCACTTAGGGTTTCGCCCTAAATCATCAAGAAAGGGGTTCATGATGTTTCATCTTTTTCTAATCATCAACCAACAAAACAACACATAAATGTCAATTAATTCAAACTAGAAACAAACAAATCAAGTAATCAAAAGGGGAGGGTTTTGGGTGCTGATTTGAACAGTGGTTTGGGGGAGGAAAACTTGATTTTTCTTCTCATTCAAATGGTTAGAAACATAGGTAATATAGTAGAGAGAATAACCTAGTATTTTGACAAAGTTTGGAAGCAAAAATCAAGACTAAAAATGGGGGAGAAAATCACGATTTCCAGCAGAAAAATAAGGAGAAAAATTCTGTTTTTCTTACTTGGATGATGATGAGAATGAAGAACTAAGTTGAGGTGATGATTTGGAACAAGTTTGATGAAGAAAGCTAGTTGAAAAACTCAATGGATTTGAAGGTTTTTGGCTATGGAAGTCATGAAGCTCTTGGCTTCTTCATGAAGAAAGTAAAAGAGAGGAAATGAGAGAGTGGGGGTGGGGGTCATGAGTTAGAGCAGCTGAATGGGGGGTTCCCTTCTTTTATAAACTTAAAAAAATAATAAGGCATAATTAGTAGTAATAAAAATAAATTAAGTAATAGTTTTTAAAATAAAAACCACACACATGTGACACTTAAATCACTTTAAAAGATGTAATCACATCACTCACTCTAACCCATCTAATCTCACTTCTCTCAAGGTTACCTTCTAATCTAGAGTCTCAAGATTTAAAAACACGGCGACGAGAAACCGCAAAACCGATTAATTTCTCGCCGATAAAATCCCGAAAAATTAATTCGCGAGGAATTAATTCTCCGCGTGATAATATTATTTCATAATTAATAATAACAACAATAATCACTCAAAAACACTTAGAACAAGATACGATTCGATTTTCATCGAAATCGGGGCTCATTTTAAATTTTATCCGCGGCAGAAACTGTCCGGCGATTTGAAACACGACGAAACTTCGTTAGAATTTTTCGACGATATTCAAACCATGAATCAATATAAAAATATTAATTCTCAATTATATTAACTCTTGATTTAATTAAATCACTTACTTAAAGAACAAGCAATTGCTTATTATAGCATAAATACGGCAAAACGTACTAATTAACGCTAAATAACACATCATAAAAAAATACGCGTGTTACAATACTCCCCCTCTAAAAATAGTTTCGTCCTCGAAACTACAGGTGAGTTACGTATCGTGAAAAAGTTCTGGATACTGAGTCTTCAGCTTCTCTTCCAACTCCCATATACGTCTCTGGTCTTCTGATCCCGTACAACTTTGACAAGTTGTATCTCCTTGTTCCTCAATTGCTTGATCTCTCTATCGGCGACCTTTGCTGGAAATACTTCAATAACAAGTCATCCCTTCACTGAATCACGTCTGATTCGCCACAGATTCCTCATCGTCCCGATACCAACCTAAAAGTATCTGACACTGACGTCCATACGGCGCTTCGTAAGGTGTCATCCCAAATCTTCAGTGCAACAACCACTGCAGCAAACTCCAAATCATGCACATGATAATTTCTCTCGTGGATTCTTAAGCTGTCTTGAAGCATAAGCCACAACTTTCTGGTGTTGCATTAGCACACATCCCAATCCTTGGTGTGACGCATCGCAGTAAACCTCATAAGGTGCTCCCGATTGAGGCAAAATCAACACTGGTGCCGTTGTCAAAAGCTCCTTCAACCTCTGAAAACTGGATTCGCACTCTTCAGTCCAAGCAAAAGGCTGGTCCTTCCTCGTAAGTCGTGTAAGCGGTACTACGATCTCCGAAAAACCTTCAATAAATCTCCGGTAATAGCCTGCTAATTCCAACAAAACTTTTGATATCTGTCTCAGTCTTCGGCTGTCCTCATCTTAACACCGCTTCAATCTTGGCTGGATCCACAGCCATACCGTCTCTGGTGATCACATGTCCAAGAAAATTCACCTCTTCAAGCCAGAATTCACACTTAGACCGGTGAGCATAAGGCTGCTCCTCTCGTAGTATCTGCAGTACTTGGCGTAAATGCTCTTTGTGCTCTCCTCTGCTCCTCGAATAGACCAAGATGTCGTCCGTAGATACCGTCGCGAACTGGTACATTCTTCAACTCGGTCGCTTGGTAACTTCTATACTAGCGAGGGAATATGAAATCCTGAGCTCTCTCTTACAAGAATCTTCGATAGAATTAACAGAAAAGTATGTGAAGACTCCAAAATTAGGAAAAACTACGATTTTTGGGCACAGTCCCGAAGGATATGGTAATTCGAAAACCAATCCGACCCTAGAATAATGGTAAGACTTTTAAAGATACGTGACTCGAATTGATAAGGACTTTTTATACTCAACAATTACTACACAACGAAGTCATGCAGTGTTAGAACTAGGGTCTTAGTAGTTGAAGTAACCACTACTAAGTCGAAAAATAATGCGATAAAAGAAATTTTTAAACCAAATTTCACACAATCCAAGGAATTAATATAATGTGCGGCATTAGAATCGAAGATTATGGATAGAGAGTTACCCTCAATTTCGTAATCCTTCCGTGTTAGATCTCCTGATCACTCTGCTTCTTTGCCGCCCATATAGAAGACTCTACCCGAGGTAGTCAGACGCTTTCCCTTCGCTCTTGCCGCGTTCACTCTCGGTTCTGCCTTTAAAGCTTTGCAGTCCTTGACAAAATGTCCTGGTTTGTTGCAGTTGAAACACACTGGGTCCTTCGTAGTGCCGTCGTTAGCAAGATGTCCCGGTCTTTCGCAATGATAGCAAAGTTGTCCATCTCTAATATGCTTTCCACCACTTGAATTCTGGCCATAGGGCGATACTGCCCCTGGTATAAATGGAGGAATTCTTGCTCCTTTTCCATTCGTGCAGTTTCTGGAAGGTACTTCTCTAAAATCTCCTGCGAAAGATCTCCCAACTAATCTCCTGACGCTTAGCCATTGCTTGAATTGCCCTCTCCATGGTGGAGTTATCAGGTCCAAATGTACGGTCTCCACGAGGTGGCATTAGATTCCTACAAGGTTCAAAAACCTATCCGAACCTCACACGTAAGTGATGTGTTAACACACATTGCTTCAATCAAGAAACAATCCAGCAAATTTTAAGCAAAACTGCTTCACTCAGCAAACAATAACAACAATTGCACGACTATCTACCCGACAAGACAGGACTCGACACGGTGACCAGCTTAAATACTCAACTCACAGTCCGAGTAGAACCGAACTGCTCTGATACCACCCTTGTAACGACCCGTTTCCGGACCGCTACTGAACTAAAACTAAACCTGTATGTGATGGATTTTTAAAAATGGTACTCTTGTGTCCTTCAAAAAATACGATATATATTTTTTTTAAAAGACAATAGTGCCAGTAAAGCACACACAGAGTACTTACAGCGTTTCGAAACATGGTGCATCTAGGACACAAGTTACGTACTGGAAATGCGTACACGCATAAACATACATAGTCAATATACACAGTGCGTACAAAATAAAGTAGAGTAGAAATGTATGAGAGAATACACCTATGATATGAAAACCCTCGCGAGAGTAATCATACCCTGGGGGTACTCCCGGCAGACACCCACGCAGGGGGCTGCTCCAAAAGTAGAACCACCAGTCTACCCTGTTAGCAAAACATCACTAGCCCGACCGGTCACCAACCCACTGTACACAAAAGATGCATATACACTACAGTCATCCAAAAACAAAAAAAAAGAAACACAACACAGTCAGAGAACACCGCATCTACAAATCACTGCCCCGATCCTCCGATGGATCCTCCTCCTCCTCGTCCTCCATCGAGTCCTCGCCTGTCAAGTCGATGAAGGGTGCTGTAGCTGGTACATCCTCTGGCACATCACTCGGACGCATTTCCTACAGCCACATCGTCATCGGGCCGTGCACCTAAACAATCTGCCTCTCCACACACCGTACAAACAGGGGGTCGATCCACTGGTGGGGTGGGAACCCTATCCACAGGAGGGGAACTCGGTCCCACTGGAAGAATCAGAGTAGCAGCTGCCCTCGAGGTCGACGCTCCTTCAGATCCTCCCCTAATCACGCTCTTACGAGCGGTCCATCTCACCCGGGGTCCTCGACCACGTCCGCGTGACAAAATCCTGGTAACCGTCGCTCTAGGAACCTCAGTCGGTCTCTCTGGAGATGAGGAAGAGTCTGACATAGCCTCTTCCCTCTGTGTAGCCCTCCAAGCCTCAATCACCTGCTTAGTCCGAATCGGGAAGCTCACTGTACGTCTCGTCACCTCCTGCCTCATAACCATACCGCCCTCCCTGAAGGTTTGTACAACATCCCCCGTGTATACAACACGGCGGGAGATGGGATCAAACTCCATCGCCGTGGGCAGCTCCATATCGGGAAAGTCAAAGATAATCTCCGATGAAGTCCGCATCGCCGGGATCGGTATACTCTTCTCCATCACCTGGGTAGCCATCATGGATTGAAGGCACCACGGGAAAGGGTCAACTTCTCAAATAATCAAAATCAACCAAAGCATAAAGCAGTAGGCAAACAACAGTGTATACAATTCACAAGCGCGACTCATGACCCAAATCAAGACTCATTCTCTCAACACTTTCGCCACATACCAGAAGTAACGCGGATCCATCCATCGAATACCGGTAGTAGCCTTGGGCTCTCTCCTCACCCTAGGACATTCATTTCGGGTTCCATTAGCATTCTGACGCCTAGCTATTCCCTATCGAACACCAGTCGTAGCCTTTTAGGGGATTCTCGCACCCTAGGTGAATCGACGCAAGCTCAAAACGTCCCAAGAAACTAACATCTAGCCATTCACTACCGAACACCACCGTAGCCTTTAGGGATTCTCGCACCCTAGGTGAATCGGCTCAAGCTCAAAAACGTCTCAACGACTCAACGACTCGACCAACTCTCGTGACTCAGATGAACAATTCGCATAATTATAACAATATAATTCAAACAAAGATAAGCAACATAGCAATATAACTCAATCCATCGAGATAAATAACATAAGCATCTCATCTCAAATAATCACACTTAGCAAAGAATAAATGACAATCAATATGGAATCCATCCCTCTGCAATTTAATGGAATTGACAGAGAGGCACAAACAAGTGGGGTCAGCCGGAAGACCAACCACACAATTTTTCACCCACGAATGACTCGGAATATGGCGACCGCACGATAATAAAATAACGAAGGGGTTCGAGAACCCTAACTTCGAACTCATAGAGTTCTCAGACTTCTTCGTATTTAATAAAACAATTAAAAAACGAAAGCCTAAAAATATCTAAAGTTGCCCTTACCACAAGCTGTCACTTGCGTAGCTCCAACGTCCTCGGGTCCGCGTCGCTCGGTCTCCGGTATTACGATTCCTATTACCAAATACAACATAGCATACTTCTAGGAAAAATTAGAACTTAGCTCTCAACTAACCCCTTTCCTAACCAAAACTCAAACAAACATTTCAAATTATTAACATACTTGAAATTAAGTGGAGCTTTAGAATAAAACACTCCCAGGAGAAGTGACATAGCACATAACAATTTTTTTTTTTGAAAGTCAAAGCCATTTGAAAAGAATAAAGTTTTGAAATTAAACCTTCTCTTGAACTTCAAATAAGCACCAAGCAATAACTCTTTTTCCATAATTAACATATATGCATACAAGGATTTAAGCAAGTTAGCAATCAAAAATCCTTTTCAAAAATTCCCTAGGCCTCACGGCCTCTGTGCCCTTTTTCTCCAATTTTTTTTTTTTGCAAAATCTTCTTTCCATGGTTACAACAATTCCTAATCACTTCCAAACATACTTCAAGGCATTAAAGCATCAAACCTTTACTAAACATACTCAAGCATATCCAAAGTTATGTTTCTAAAATAATTGCCATAACAATTTCATACCATTTCCATAGCCTTCTTTTTCAAAACAAGTCATTTTCGAAACTAGTTCACAAGCCTCATAGTCTAATTACTCCAAATTAGTCCCAAAACAAGAGTTCTATCATTTAGTTAAATTCCAAAAATCCTTAAACACTTAAATCATGTCATCACCATGTCAAGCATTTAAAGAACAATGGATCATTTCCTTACATGTTACTCTAGTCCATCAAGAAGCAATTTTACTCAAAACACAACTAATACTTAAGCTAATACATGCATATAAATTCTAACAACCTTAAAACTTATTCTAATCATTTTATTAAACATCTAACATATAATCAAACATCATAGCTTCATATTCTCATAGTTCAAGAATTGAAAAATTGCTAAAACTATCATGTTACACATAATCAATTTAAACTACAATCTAAATCAACATCAAATAAGTTCCACTAACTCATATAAACCATCAATTACATGATTGGAGAGGATCACAACATTTATCCCCTCTTTTATCACTTAGGGTTTCGCCCTAAATCATCAAGAAAGGGGTTCATGATGTTTCATCTCTTTCTAATAATCAACAACCAACAAAACAACACATAAACATCAATTAATTCAAACTAGAAACAAACAAATCAAGTAATCAAAAGGGGAGGGTTTTGGGTGCTGATTTGAACAGTGGTTTGGGGGAGGAAAACTTGATTTTTCTTCTCATTCAAATGGTTAGAAACATAGGTAATATAGTAGAGAGAATAACCTAGTATTTTGACAAAGTTTGGAAGCAAAAATCAACACTAAAAATGGGGGCGAAAATCACGATTTCCAGCAGAGAGAAAAGTTCTGTTTTTCTTACTTGGATGATGATGAGAATGAAGAACTAAGTTGAGGTGATGATTTGGAACAAGTTTGATGAAGAAAGCTAGTTGAAAAACTCAATGGATTTGAAGGTTTTTGGCCATGGAAGTCATGAAGCTCTTGGCTTCTTCAAGAAGAAAGTAAAAGAGAGGAAATGAGAGAGTGGGGGTGGGGGTCACGAGTTAGAGCAGCTGAATGGGGGGTTCCCTTCTTTTATAAACTTAAAAAAATAATAAGGCATAATTAGTAGTAATAAAAATAAATTAAGTAATAGTTTTTAAAATAAAAACCACACACATGTGACACTTAAATCACTTTAAAAGATGCTAATCACATCACTCACTCTAACCTATCTAATCTCACTTCCCTCAAGGTTACCCTCTAATCTAGAGTCTCAAGATTTAAAAACACGGCGACGAGAAACCGCAAAACCGATTAATTTCTCGCCGATAAAATCCCGAAAAATTAATTCGCGAGGAATTAATTCTCCGCGTGATAATATTATTTCATAATTAATAATAACAACAATAATCACTCAAAAACACTTTGAACAAGATACGATTCAATTTTCATCGAAATCGGGGCTCATTTTAAATTTTATCTGCAGTAGAAACTGCCCGGCGATTTGAAATGCGACGAAACTTCGTTAGAATTTTTCGACGATATTCAAACCATGAATCAATATAAAAATATTAATTCTCAATTATATTAACTCTTGATTTAATTAAATCACTTACTTAAAGAACAAGCAATTGCTTATTATAGCATAAATACGGCAAAACGTACTAATTAACGCTAAATAACGCATCATAAAAATACACGTGTTACACTTGACACTATGACCGTACATTAATCACAATCATAGATATTATATCAAATCAACCAACATATAGATATCAGCATATAAAACCATTACTGGTGTCGCCAAGGCGATTGTCAACTAATCATATTATCAATTAAGTAGGCACATAAGTCAAACAAACACACAAGTCAAGCAAGCACCCCATTCACATCAAACGCTACCTATGTTGGTTGACAGGTCTACGATGACTATCCTTAGCCACCGCACACCGCAACCCCTTTCCTAAGGTGTTACTGATATCAACCTCTAGTAGGATTGAGGTCTTTTACGCATGCTAATAGTACTACTCTACTACCTATTTTTCCTAGTGATTAAGGTATCTTCTCCCTCACCTGGCACTCCTAGCGAATCTCCTAAGCTTTGACCCTCGACCGCTATCTGCGCTCCTACTTCGGCTACTCCTCTAAGCCTTACCCTTCTCTCAAGGGTTTCCTACTAAGAGTTTTCTGATGCACAAGATCCTCACTCGAGGCAAGTGCAGAGCATACTCACTCCATAGGGGAAGTAGCTAAAGAGAGAAGAGGCTATGAGGCGAGAAATGAGAAAGGGGTGAACGACTATTTATAGGTGAGAATAGCTCCATCGTGTCGCGATGGTCACAGGCACAATCTCCATCGCGTCATGATCAAAGCCACGTGTCAATGATCGAACGGTTGTGATAACCGGCAATGCTCGCGTCGCGATGGCTTCCTTCACATTCTCCGTCATGTCGCAACCGTGATTCTAGAAATCTCCACACTTTACACATGTTAAGTTTAGATTGGAAGGATGCATCGCGTCGTGAGGGTACCTATACAATCACCATTGCGTCGCGATGGTTAGTTTAAGGAAATATCTCGTTTCTGGCCTTCTGGAAGGTTCTCGGGTATTCAATGTCTTTCTAGGGTATTTTAGGCCTTTCCTAAGGTTTCCACATCTTTCCTAGTGTTCTTGGGTCACACTTAAACCCACTTTATCCCTAATCTAATTATTCTTCTAGTATTATTCTAGATTATTTAAAAAACGAGATGTTACATTACTTACCCCTTAAAGAAATTTCATCCCCAAAAATTCAACGGATGTTATTCTTCTAGGAATACCATAAACTCAGGATTTACCTTGCACAAAACTCATCCTAAACCTTCAGTTGACTTCTCTATCATTCCTTCTTCTATCATTGGTTGATTCCCACCATTAGGATTCTACCATTGTTAATTAAATTACCGAGATGATCAGTCTCGTAATTCATTAACAATGTGAACCCAAAATGCTGTAAACAGTCTTATCAATGTAATTCAAGAAATCCCCTTGATGAACTTTCTAATAGAGTCATGGTTAAGAATATCTGGACTCATTCTTATCACCAGTCTCTAATAGAAATTTCATTAGGTTTTTCCATCCTGAGTTACCTGAAAAGTAACCAATTAGTTCATCTTCCACATAACTAAGATTTCCTAGATTAATATCAGACTCTCTAACCAATCCCAACATAGTTGTCATCTGACGCGGAGACAACTAGACTCTAGACACGGTCAGTGACTCATCCCCACAGTCCGATTAGAACCGAACTGCTCTGATACCACTAATGTAACACCCCACCTCTACAAGGCGTCACTTTATTCTAACACAGATGTTCAAAGCAACAACACGTTGTTTTGTGTTTATTATTAGAGTATGCAAAGCATGGCACATAGACAAATACCCCACACCCACAAGAAGTGACAAAAGGACATTGTAACACCCCGATATTCTTAAGCTTAGTAATTAAAAATACTAAGTGAGAGAGGGGATCTAATCCCTAAGGATTTAAGAGGTTAAATACCCTTTAATATAGTGTTTTAACGCTAAGTTAGAACTTAGGAGTAAAATAGTAAATTCTAGCCAATAATTAAGGAAGTGTGGGACTACTTATTAATTAGTAGTATTTAAATTGAATAATTTATCTGAGGTTCCTTTAGGGACCAAAGAGTAATTATGATATTTAAATAGGGATTACTTGGTTTATTTTAATTAAATCAAGTCATATGTCCCACCGTGCACCACGTTTGACCCCATTCCACACTAGCACCCTCCCATCCCTCACTTACTCCCTCCTCTGCGTGAACAGCAAGTAGAAAACAGAAAGGAAGAAAAAAAAAGAAAGGAAAAAGAAAAGAGAAGAAGAGGAAGAGAGGGAGGGCACTCGCAAGAGGGAGGGAAAGAGGAGATGAGCCGCGGCGACTCCGGCTCTGGCACGGTGGTGTGCGCCCTAGGCAGAGAGAGAAGCAAAATGAGGAGAGAGAAAGTATCGCTAGAGAGAGAGACAGTCCAAGAGGAAGAAAAACAAAGAAAGTGAGTGAGAACTCGAATTAGGAGAGGAAATAGGAGAAGGAGGAAGATCCAAACTTCCATTGATGGTTGAAGAAGAAGAAGATGGATTTGAAGAGGAAGCTTCATTTTAAGATTCAATGGAGGAAGAAATCAAGGATTTCAAATTGGGGGTTTTCATACCAAAGTATTTGGGAGCTTAAATCCCCAATCTTGGGATTATTGCGGTAACATAGAACTACCCCTAAAAACCTCTCTTAGGGGGTGCTAGGATTTATTATTTAAATTGCTTAATCAAATATTTATTGTATAGAGTATAATGATATAATATGGGATTTGACTAAAATAGGGTTGGATGACTGCCCGCAACCCCCCTAAATTATTGTGTGATGTTTGTCCCATTGTGAGTTCAACAGAGTTCTAAATAGGTATATTTGGTTTTAGTTTGGTCACTTTGATCACCTATGTGAGGATTTATGTTGAAGGGCTTAGTATTTGAGCTAGCCCATATTATGATTGTTGATGGCTATCATATGAGTTTGTGTTGTTTTGACTATAAGATTAATGAAAGATGCATGTTTTGGAAAACATAGTGTTCAATTTACATGTCAAACTAGACTCTTTGATTTGGTTGTAAATTTTATCGGAGTTAGTCTGGATAATTGATAAATGGTGTATATGTTAAGTATATGACGTACTTTTGCTTGTTAAACTTCGATCCTTGATTTTGTTAAATTTTATTGTGATGGTTTGCATGAGTAATGATTTCACAAGATTAAGGGGCATAATTGCCTATTTACTTCATTGTAAACTTGTAGCTATTATGTGAAAGGATGTTTAGTTATGAGTGTTAGAATTGTTCTATGCTCAAAGTGTTATGTTTGATTGAGTTCCGTAATATGGAAAGTAGGTGATTCATGATAACTCATGATTAAATAACTTGATGTTTCAATGTTACTATGATGAATGTTTGATTCGGAATCCAAGTTTTCATGAGAATGATGTTAATTTAGAATGATTGAATTATACTTGTATATTTTCTTTCATTATGTGAATGCATTGACATTGCATAAGTTTAAGCTTGTACATGCATTGACAGTGCATAAATTATGAGTAAGAGTCTTAAAAGACACCAAGATTCCTCATAAGAGGAGAGTTCGGTATGGTTAGTCTCGTGGGACGCCACTTGAAGGTTATAGATGTCTAACCACCACACCGTTAGCTATGTTGAGTGGGAAATCTATGACCAAATCCAACAACATAGATTCCTGGTTAGTCTCCAAGTTAACCATCAAGGGACTAGTAAAGATGTGCTAAGCACAAAGAAAAGAATAACTTTATGTTCTTAGTTAAGTTGCATTGCATTTAAGTACATTCATTGTATTGGTTGTCGCAAGTTATACGTTCTCACAAAATGCGTCTATGCTTGGGTAAGAAAAATGTTTTGGCTTAAATGTCTCAAGTATGTCTATCTAAATAGTATGTTATGAGGAGAGGCGTTTTCCATACGTAGCACACCACGTATGGTTAGAAACAATGGTAAATGATTTTTTTTTATGTTAAGTCTATGTTATTGAGTTTTTATAACTCACTATGTTTTGGGGCGTTGTTTTCAGGTACAAGTGTAATGAAGCAGTTATAGCATTAAGTTGTGCTCGGTTTTGCCTTCGCAGCGAGACCCTTCGAGTTCACACCGGATCACGAGTCGTCTTTTATTTCTTTAAGCTTTACGTAAGAGTCAAGTTTGATTTTATAATTTCTTAGTTCCACATAAGTTTAAATGAATGTTTGGAGTCCTAATTGTTATGAGTTTTCCGCATCGTATTCGATTTGTTTGTAACTTTGTTTAATGTTTTTTATTATGAGCCTTGTCTTATAATGCTTGACGTGACCAAAAAAATAAAATTGTTTAGTCAAAGTCTTAGATTTCAAAAAGGATCCATTTATTATTAGTATATGTGCCGCGAAAATTTTCATCAAGTTAGTTTCTGTTTTCTGCAAAGTTAGTAAGTAATGCCCTAATTGGAGTCAGGGTGTTACATTATAGTATCAGAGCAGTTCGATCTTATCAGACTGTGAGTTATAAGTCTAAAAGTGATCCGGTTTAGGAAGATGTCAGTTGTGTCTGTAAATCGGAGTTTTCTAAGTTATTTTGATGAATTATTGAGGTAGGCCACCTCATGGATTCATCTAAGGAATGAGGAGGATAAAAATTTGCAGGAAATATTAGAGGCATGTACTCTTTTCATGAGACGTCCTTATATATGTTCCACTCCTAAGTACAGTTTTAGATTCCATAATGACTGCCCAACAGTAGTTTAGGTCGTGAAGGATTTAAGCCACTCTAGCCTGCCTAAGACCATGGGGTGCATACCTGGCCGCAGTGAGTTTAATTGGCCACATGAAACCCGACTACTATTGGGAGTTCATTACAAGAGTTATGTTTTCCCATTCCCTTATTGTGTGTATTCTCTAGACTTCTAAGGTGTTGTTTGGGAAAAGCAGCATGAAACGGGTTTGGATAAAGTTGACTTATTATTATGTCGAAATGTTTAAAACATGTCTCAGTTTATAATGTTATGTTGAATTGTTGTTGTTAAAATTAACATGGATTAGTCCTTGCTTAATTGGATAAAGGTTTATGTTTTAATAATGAATATGTTTAGAATGAATGTGATTAGCGAGTGCATATTGAAATATTTTACCATTATGCTTTGATGTTTGAAATGTCAGTTCTTTTTGGGTGGAAAAGGTTGGCTATTGACCCCCCACACCGACATATGTTTTAGCTTTCCTTCAGTTTTCTCTTCACGGAGGGGATTTTGGATTAATGTATGTTTTGGCTCGCGAATACATGTGTGTGAGTACCTTCGTATTCCTCACCTATATTTGAGAGACTAGATAAGGGTAATAACCACGAGTTAGTCAGTGCCACCGCCAAGTATGAAGTGTTTAGTAAAGTGATAAATCTTGATAGTTCTATGTTTGCTTAGGCTTCATGATCCCATTGGGTTTGTCCAATGTGGTCTAGCAGACCTTATCAATTCTTTTGTTGTGACCACTTAGTTCAATAACAAATAGGGTTGATAAGTAAGGGTTTTTAGCAGTATGATTTTAATCAATTAGGATGGGCGTTTATAATCGATTAGGTTTCCAACACTTGTTAAACAATCAAGTTGTTTGGCCTAACTTTTTATGAATGGATCCTAGATCAATTAAAATCTTATTACCTTCTATAAGTGAATGGTGATGTACTATGTAGTTAGTGAGAAGGATAAAGAGTAAGATGAGAACAAATTCCATTCCCCAACGCCTAAGTTGTAATAGAAACCCCAGAAGTTAACCAAGCTCTAAGGAGGCAGTAAGGAAACCCTAAGTCTTCAAGGTATGATGACAATAGTGGAGTAACCAACCTAAGAAAGAAGATTAGACAGAAGTCTTTGAACTGTAAGGGTTTTTCGCAAAGCTAAATCAGTGGGAAACTAAAGCTGTTAATGTTTGCACTCGATTCAAGTGACCAGTACATTAAGTGATCTCGCTTGTCCAATTACAAACTTCGTCTTAACCAAATAAGAACCTTATTTGGAATAAGACCTAATTTGGATTGGACAACAGAATCACTAAATTTCCTGAATAATTGGCTCCTCTGTAGAGATTAATTCCTTTTGGGATTCCCAATGATTTAGGATGAGTATTAAGGTAGTTTAAGATAGTGAGATGGATTATTCCCAAGAAAATAAATTTAATTCCTTGATGCTTGTTGGTCTATTGGTTATTAAACCCAGTGATAGACACATCGGTCCATGTGGAGATCAGTCATGGTTGCGGCTATTCTCGGTTTAATTCCAATTGAATCAAATAAGGGAATTAATCCATCAAGTTGAAGCGAGTAAGTAGGAAATTCCAAGTGAAAATCTTACAAGGGTGTTACAGCGGAAGTAGGCGAAGTAACCTTAGAAAAATCTAAATTAAGAATAGGAGTTACCTATTTGGAAGGACGTAGGATCGGAGTTCGCAGCGAAAGTGTCGAAAACTAATCCTACGGAAGGATGAGATAAGAAGGTAAGGCAAATTTTGGGAAGGCGAATTTTGGGGTCAACATCTCAAAAAGGGTTTAAAGTTCGATAGGAAGTAAGTTGACACCAAATTGCCAGAGACCTAAAGTTATTCTCACTTATAGGTATCTCGTCAATTGGTATTAAGTGTGATTTCACCTAACCTATTAAAAACTGTGCCTCAACCGGTCGAGTAATATCCCTCGGTTAAGGCCTAGTCTGTGACCGGTTAATGTTATTCTGATTAAACTAATGGATTGATGCCTTGAAAGGAGGAATCACTTCTAGGTTCTCCAATGGATGGAATCGGCTATGAGAGAAAATCGCAGTTGTAGTTACGATGCTAGAAGTAGCAATTTTCAAAGACGAAATTTTTTAAAAGGTGGGAGGTAATGTAACACCCCAATATTCTTAAGCTTAGTAATTAAAAATACTAAGTGAGAGAGGAGATCTAATCCCTAAGGATTTAAGAGGTTAAATACCCTTTAATCTAGTGTTTTAACACCAAGTTAGAACTTAGGGGTAAAATAGTAAATTCTAGCCAATAATTAAGGAAGTGTGAGACTACTTATTAATTAGTAGCATTTAAATTGAATAATTTATCTGAGGTTCCTTTAGGGACTAAAGAGTAATTATGATATTTAAATAGGGATTAATTGGTTTATTTTAATTAAATCAAGTCCTATGTCCCACCGTGCACCACGTTTGACCCCATTCCACCCTAGCACCCTCCCATCCTTCACTTACTCCCTCCTCTATGTGAACATCAAGCAGAAAACAGAAAGTAAGAAAAAAAAAGAAAGGAAAAAGAAAAGAGAAGAAGAGAAAGAGAGGGAGGGTGCTTGCGAAAGGGAGGGAAGGAGGAGCTGAGCCTGACTCACATTGTGATGGTGTCTTACTGAGGCAGAGAGAAGCAGAACGAGGGGAGAGAGAGGTAGCGCTAGAGAGAGAGAGAGACAGCCCAAGAGGAAGATAAACAGAGAGAGTGAGTGAGAACTTGAATCAGGAGAGGAAATAGGAGAAGGAGGAAGATCCAAACTTCCATTGATGGTTGATTGAAGAAGAAGAAGAAGGATTTGAGGAGGAAGCTTCATTTTAAGCTTCAATGGAGGAAGAAATCAAGGGTTTCAAATTGGGGGTTTTCATACCAAAGTATTTGGGAGCTTAAATCCCAAATATTGTGAATATTGAGGTAACATAGAACTACCCCTAAAAACCTCTCTTAGGATATGCTGCGATTTATTGTTTAAATTCCTTAATCAAATAATTGTTTTATAGAATATAATGATATTATATGGGGTTTGGCTGGAATAGGGTTGGATGACTGCCCCCAACCCCCCTCAATTATTGTGTGATGTTTGTCCCATTGTGAGTTCCACAGAGCTCCAAATGGGTATGTTTGGTTTTAGTTTGGTCACTTTGATCACCTATATGAGGATTTATGTTGAAGGGCTTAGTGTTTGAGCTAGCCCATATTATGATTATTGATGGCTGTTGCGTCTCAGGTAAGTACACCTGATCGTAACTCGTAATAAAGCGGAGTATAGTTTGGACTCCAAATGTCGAACCCACAGGGAATACGCAAATACCTGCGTAATAAAGATCTTTTAATTCCTTAAGCGAACAGAGTAATCGGATTGAAATTGAATAGAACACTAAGCGAAGCGAAAGTAAGACTTTAAACTAAAATGATTAGAGAAAGATCAATTAGGAGAGGCCTAGGGGACCTGGGTTCACTAATACTAGATCTTGAATCTATTTCCTTGCTATTATGAATTGTATTTCCTTATTGAATGCCAACCACTTACTCTAAATTAGTAATGGCTATCCTCGCGTATAATAGCCTTCCTCCCAACTAATTGCTCGGTTTGGTCTAGGAAGATAACTAAAGGAAAGGGCATTAAGAGCAGGCAGGTTTGTTAACTTAATAACTGATTGGAAACAAGCAATAACCTATCCGGCGTATATCGTGAGCTCTATGATCCTAGAGTTCCACTAATTAATTATGATCCTGCTACCACAACTAATTAATTATATATGGGTTAGCTACTCCCTATTAAATTAAGCATACTAGAACCAACACATTCATAAAGATAATAAGGAATTCAAAATAGCAATTAAACGGATATCAAGAACGTTGTAAAAGATCCTCCATCACCCCTAGTGAAGGAATTAGCTACTCATAATGTCATGCAACAAAGAAAGTAAAATGAATCCAAACTCTTAAAAGATATGAGTTTAAGAACTGGGACACCTTTTTGGTATGACAGCAATCCTCTTGTGTGTTCTTCACGTCTCCACAGACTCCAACAGCAATTCAGAATTGATGGGAAGCTCCAATGATCCAAACTGACTCCAATCGTATGGTGTTTTTGAATGATTCTCAATAAGGGGACTCTTGACTCAGAAATTCGTCAAAAGGTGTTTGTAACATGGTAAGAACCCCTATTTATAGACTGGGCTGTGATAAATCTTCATCACATGTAGATTTATAGTGTTAAATTGGATATTTCCTTGGTGAATGAAGAGAATTGAAAGTGATTTTATGCTTAAATTGTATGATTTAATGTATTCACTTGATCCCATTCTAACGTTTGTGCATTAGTGTTTTGTATGATTTTTTATCTCTAAGCGCACAGGAATGGGAGCATAGCCAAAGGATTGACTTGAAAGCGCGCCTGGAAGTGCTGTTTCCTGACAAAAAAGATTCTAAAAGCTATACCTTGAGCCACACTAATCCTAATGAGATGATCTTGGTCTTGTTGGAAAGATAGAAGAATTATCTACAACTTTTATGAAGAAACCAAGACCTAAATCAATCTCTAAGTTAGGGTAATTTGTGCTACAAGTGGATAAGGTGATGTTGTCTCAGCCTGACATATGTTCGATGTTTTAATCATATCTGGAGTTTTAGGTGTCCAAATGAGATGAAACTAGTGCCATTGGAAAGTTAATACCCATAGCTTCAACTTTCATGAAGACACCTTGAGCTAATTCAGACTTTACAGAGGTGAAAAAGGTAGAAGAAGCCAAAAATTCATGTGCATAGGTGCGCTTGAGGCGCGCCCAAGCGCTTTTGGCACATTTTGTTTCTGTCTCGATCTTGTTGGCCAGCGTTTTGAAGTATTTGGGCGCCTACATTTCTTGGAATAACTTAAAACTTGGGTTTTTCAAGGGTTGGCTCTTTCTTTACCATTCCAAAGACCTAAAACGCCGTGGGGCTTGTCAAGGGGTTCTAGGGTTTCACTTTTCTCCATCTCCAAAGAGGATTCAAGCTAGGGAACAAGGATTGGAGTCTTGAATGGAGTGGTTTTCTATCTTTTATCTATTTTTCTGGTTTGGTTCCTTATTCTCTACGAGTAACTAAACTCTTTTAGGCTAGGGTTAGATGAATCTTGTTGAAACTTTTATGTAGTTGGTTCTATTACATTAATGCAAGTTTATTTCATTTCAATTGAGCTTCCAATCTCCATGCTTAATGCTTTTTGATACTTGGCCGTTATTGAATCGATTTGGGGTTTTTCATGATGATTGGGAAATTGGGTGAAGAACTTGAATTGAGATTGGTAATCGTGATCATGATGAGTATAGGAATATAACTCTGTGATTACATGTTCTTATGAATCACTATTCTTATTGCTTAACCTAACTATAAATCGCCTATGGGATTAGGGGTTTTAGTTAGAGTAAAGGGTTTATGAGGAAAGGGATTGTCCTTAAATTAATTTAGATGATTCGAACTTCAAATTGTATGAAATAACTTGTGTTGAATGTAGATTAAATGCATGAGAGTGGATACAAGAGGATTCAATCCCTAGTCATTTTTAATAATTTGAATTTAAATAGTTTGTTATTGTTTTTTGTCATCGTTACAATTATCCAAATTTCAAACACCAAGAATTTGTTCTCGTTCAAAACAGATACCAATTTTGTTGAGTTAAATAATTAATCACAATCCTAGTGGAGACGATACTCTTCTTATCACTTTATTACTTGTATGATCCGGTACACTTGCAGAAATTTTTAACAGGTTTTTGGCGCCGTTGCCGGGGATTGTTGAATGGATTTTTAACAAGGCAAACAAGTAATATTTTGAACAATTTTATTTTCTGTTTTTAGAAAAAAACCAAAAATTTAAAATTTCTTTTCTCTTCTTATAAAGTTGTTGTGTTGCTCACAATTCTTTTAGCTTCTGTATCATGCAGCCTCTTAGATGTGATTTTTGTGGAGGAAAGTATAGAAATGGTTGTTGTGAGGATTTCTTAGTCATATCACCAGAAGATGAGGATCTCTTAGTCATGGTGGAAGAAGGAGAGGATTATTGCATGGAAAATATCATGGGAGAAGAAGAGTCACATCCCCAAACTCAATTCGAAGAACCATATGACAGAGACATTTACCTCAAAAATGTTCTGGTTGAATTCATGAGAGCCAACCAAGCTTCATTTGATATATTTGAGGTTCAATGTGAGAGGTTATTTGAGCAATTATCCCAATTTGAGCAGAAGAAAGTGGAGATAGAGATTGAACATAACTTCATTGTGGCATTGGAAGAAGAATTGAAAAACAAAAATAGTGACATGCAAGAGGACCCAAGGGTGAGGCATAGAGAGATTCATATGACAGCTCAACCCCTGGTCATTGAAGAGAATGGTCCTCCCCATGATGAATTTGATGTGCTTCAAGATAAAGAGTTGGGGAAACAATATCTCAAATGTATCATTGCTGAGGCATGGGAACACTTACTTCCCTATGCCAAGTACATGGGAATTCTCTCCAAAAGAAGGAAGCGGAAGGATGAAATCTTCTTCCTATCATATTATCCATCCTAACTTGGGTGTTGAAGCGTCAAGCTAATGATGTTAAAGATGCGCTTCATGGGAGGCAACCCACTGGCGGTGGCATCGGGCAGCTCACCGCAAAGGTTCCATCTTTCCTTCTTTTCTTTTGTTGTTTATTTTTTTGTTATTGTTTTCTTTTGTGTGTGAAGTTGATATCATGCGTCCTATGGCTGACTGAGCTCCTTAATACTTAATGGCATTACATGTCATCTTGTGTGAACTGTACTCTTATTGTGTGCATGAAGTGTATGATCAAGGAGCTAAAACTTTTGTTGACATGAACCTTTTTAAGCAGCTTCTTATAACCATAACTTTTGAGAACCTTAGTGGTTGAATGCGTTCGAAATAGCATATAGTTTAGTGTTAGTTTTGCATCGCATCTTAGTCATTTTAGTCATTTTAATCCATGTTATTTATGCATTTGGCTTGATTTGAATAATGCACTTGGTTTTGGTTCAATTGTGCTTAAAGGAAGGTATTTGTCCTAGGAAAAAGGAGAAAAATCACTTGGAATAAGTTGGGGTAATTTGTGCTACAAGTTGATAATGTAATGCTGTCTCAGCCTGACACCTGTTCAATGTTTTAATCATCTCTAGAGTTTTAGGTGTCCAAATGAGATGAAACTGGTGCCATTGGAAAGCTAAGATCCATAGCTTCAACTTTCATGCAGACACCTTGAGCTAATTCAGACGTTAAAGAGGTGAAAAATACAAAACAACATGATGCACGGCCTAACCGTGTCAGGAAGCACAGCTGTGTTTCGACAGCACTTGAACAATGCGAGAAACAGAATGATGCACGGCCTAGCCGTGCCTCTCGCCACGGCCGTGCTACGACAGCACCCTGGACGCATAATTTTACATTTTTACATGTTTTGGACTTATTTTTTACTCCTTTTCACCCTAGACTATAAATAGACAATTTAGAGACTTGTCTAGGGTTCAAACTTTGATTCTTGGAGGCACGGTGGAGGGTTGGGATTAATCTCTTCGTCTCTTCTCTCTTGATTTCCTGGTTTGAATGTTTATTTATATGGATTCTATTCTATCCATCATGTTAGAGTAGTTTTCTGTTGGATCGAGCGCTTACCACTAGGCCAAAAGCTATAGCTGTTAGTCAGGGTGCAACCCTTTCTATTTAATCGTAACAGCCCAAGCGCCACGTGTCGACTGTGACTTGACCCCACCT
Organism: Calophaca sinica; assembly: GCA_037113605.1. Taxonomy (NCBI): domain Eukaryota; kingdom Viridiplantae; phylum Streptophyta; class Magnoliopsida; order Fabales; family Fabaceae; genus Calophaca; species Calophaca sinica. Next base: position 63,197,857 of record CM073733.1, read on the forward strand.
GGGCCTCCGCCACAGGATAATTGATGCCACAACTCGGCAACAATCTCCCCCTCAGTAATTGCTCCCACTGGGAATCGAACACGTGACGTTGGCTCTGATACTAATTGTTGGGGAGTCTGGGGAGCACCTGAGAGGAACAGCTGGCTAAGGACCAGGACCACTAAGAGACCCGGACACCACATCTCCACCCAAAACCTTAAGGTATTGGGTATATGGGTCACCTCTCTTATATATCTTTCACTTAGCCTAATCCTAGCCAATGTGGGACTAACCACTCACACTTGAATTCTAACAATCTCCCCCAAGTGTGAGTCTCCCACATTTGAGAGAACCGGCAGGATCCACTCTCGCTCCCCCATCAGGCCGATACCACGGCTTTGATTCCCAGCGGGAGCAATTGCTGAGGGGGAGATTGTTGCCGGGTTGTGGCATCAATTGTCCCGTGGCGGAGGCCTAGGTGGGGTCAAGTCACAGTCGACACGTGGCGCTTGAGCTGTTACGATTAAGTAGAAAGGGTTGCGCCCTGACTAACAGCTATAGCTTTTGGCCTAATGGTCACAAGAAGGGGGTTTAATTGTGTTAAAAAAACTTTTCTCAACTATACGTAAAAAACACTTCAACACAGGTTTTTTTCCCAAAACTGTTTATATATTAGATGCAGAGAATTAAACCGGATGCAGAATTTAAACAGCATATGAAAACTTGTTTTACTGAGCAAGTAAAGATAAATGTAAAGCAGTAAAGGATGAGACGCAGAGATTTATACTAGTTCACCACCAACTGGTAGCTACGTCTAGTCCCTTCGTTCCTGAAGGATTTTTCACTATAATCAACTGATTACAATTTTCCTCAAGAGTATTCTTCTGTCACAAACTTGACAATACTCTCAACTTCTCAAAACGACTCAGTGCAGTCGAGCCTTTGAGGAATAGAGCATTAACTAGGCCAAATACAGTTTAAAAAAGAGATTATACTTTTGAATACAATCAAAATAACTCTCACAGAGAGGATGAAAATATTAAGCTCAAAACATAATAGCTTTCTCAAAGAGGGTATAAGACGCTGAGTTCAGTTCTGTGTAGACCAGAAACTTGACACGAAACTTGATTGCTCACTTGGGACGATGTCTTACCGCTAGTGCAGTTCACCTACAAAAACAGTTATCACGCGAGCATCGGTATGGCACCTTACGAAGTGTTGTATGGACGTAAGTGTCAGACGCCTCTTTGTTGGTACCAGAATGGTGAGAGCTCTGTTGTGGGACCAGACATGATTCAACAGACGACCGAGAAGATCCGATTGATCAGAGATAGGATGCGGACGTCTCAGAGTCGACAGAAGAGTTATGCGGACCAGGGTCGCCGACCGCTAGAGTTTGAAGAGGGAGAGCATGTATTCCTCCGAGTCACACCTATTAGTGGAGTTGGTCGAGCGATCAAATCCAAGAAACTTACTCCTAAGTTCATTGGACCTTACCAGATTCTTCGTCGTATTGGTCCAATGGCATATCAGATTGCTTTGCCACCCTTCTTGTCAAACATTCATGACGTCTTTCACGTCTCGCAGTTACAAAAATATGTTTCTGACCCTTCTCATGTCATTGAACCGGATGTGATTCAACTAAGGGACGACCTATCGTTTGAAGCATCACCTGCAAGGATCGTTGACCGAAAGACTAAGCAACTAAGGAATAAAGAAATCCAACTTGTCAAGGTCGTGTGGGATCAGAGGACCGGAGATGCCACGTGGGAGCTGGAAGAGAAGATGAAGAACCTTTATCAAGAACTTTTTCTCGGTACGTATCTTACTCGTAGTTTCGAGGACGAAACTATTTTTAGAGGGGGAGTATTGTAACACCCGTATTTTTACGGTACGTTATCTAGCGTTATTATAGTGTATTTTGGTCGTATTTATGCTATAATAAGCAATTTCTTGTGCTCTAAGTAAGTGATTTAAATAAATCAAGATCAAATTAAATTTGAGAGTTAATATTTAATATTAATTCATGGTTCGAATATCATCAAAAAATTCTAACGAAGTTTCATCGCGTTTCGAATCGCCGGACAGTTTTGCCGTAGATAAAATTTTAAATGAACCCCGATTTCGATGAAAATCGAATCGTAACTTGTCGTGACTATTTTTGAATGTTTGATATGATTTTTATTATTTATAATAAAATAATATCACGCGGTGAATTAATTTCTCGTTAAATAAATTTTCGCAATTTTATCGGCGGGTAATTAATCGGTAACGTGATTATTTGACGCCGTGTTTTAGCAACCCTTAGATTCTAGAATTAGAGGGTAATCATGAGAGATGTGAGATTAGATGGGTAGGATTAGATGATGTGATTAGCATCTCATAAAGTTGCTAGGTGTCATATTGTGTGTGATTAATTTGAAAATTTCTTTTTGCTAAACTATTTTTTTATAACTATGTCTTAAATTGTTTTAAGCAAAATAAAAAAAAAGAAAGGAGCCTATATGCAGCCCCATTTTTGTGTGACCTCCTTCTCTCTACCCTCACATCAACTCTTCTACTTTTAGTGAGAGAAGCTCTCCACCTCCATGGCTTCCAAGCTTCCCCACCCTTGAACTACTTCACCTTTCTTCTTCATTTTCTTACTACCAATTCCTTCTTCCCTTTATCCTCATCCAGTTCATCACTCAAGCAATTTGAGAGCACCATTTCCTCCTCCCAAAACAGCCCTTGGCCGCGAGCTTGAGGAGGAAAAGTTGGTGGCTTCTTTCATTTTCCTTCCTTGTTCTTATAGCTTGTTTTAGTGTTGTTTTGTGTTTGTTCATGATTGAATGAAAGAGATGAGCATGTAAGTCCCTATTCTTGAGAACCCTAGGCGCAAGTCAAAGGGGAAAAAGAAGGGTAATGTGATCTTGAGGTTCAATCTTGCCATTAGTTGTTTGATTGAGTTTAATTTATGTTGTTGTTGATGAATTGGAGTAGTAGTTTGGAAATAGCATGTTAAAGTGGTTGCTTTAGGGTTTGAACCTATTCTTGAAGAGGTGAAAATGTGGGCTTTGATGGTTAAGACATGTGATTAATTGTTGTTTCTATCTTGCTATGTGTTAATCTTATTGTTGTGGTTGAAAGTTTTGTGTTAGAAGCATGATTAGGTATTTATTTAGAAATTTGAGGCTCTTGAAATGTTGTAAAGCATGCCTAGACTTGTTAGTAAATTGTTTCAAGGTGTTTAATTGTGGTTTGATGAGGAAAAGAATTGATTAAAATGGTGTTAGTAGTTGGTTTTGTTTTGAATTTGATTTGGTGGAAAAACTTGGACTCAAGAGGTAGTAAAAAGGTTATTGAAAATTCTTGTTTATTGGCATTGAGAAAATGGGTTTTGAATGCTTGATTAAGTTATCTTTATGTACTAGTTGTATATGAAATTGAATTGAGTCTTGCTTTTGAGTTATTGGCATTGTTAATATCATGGTTGAATAGTTTGAATCAAAAGAAAATTTGAAAGGTTCTTGGAAACATTGCTCTTGAAGTATTTGAAAATATTTTAGATTATGTTTGAAATTTGCTTTGAATTATGTCATAAGGATGACTTGATGTTTTGATGCCTTGAAGTGTAATTGATTGACTTGAAAATGGTTTGTTAGATCGTAAAAATGAAAGTTTTGCAATTTTTTTGAGAAAAAGGGTGAAGGCCGAGAGGCCATAGGAGGTGTTGGAATGAAATTATTTAGTATGAACTTGTTTAAATGCTGGCATGAAATGTGTTTTAGGCTTTTGGAAATGTATGAAAAAAAATGATTAATTGAAGTATGCTTATTATAAGGTTTTCAAGGAATTAAAGATATGTGTTATGTTAACCTTTCAAGAAATGATTTTAATTTTTTTAAAAACCTATTTCTTTCAAGTTGTTAGTAAATAAATGCTTGAGTGAATACTTGGTTAGAAAAGGGTTAGGTTTTGAGATCCTAGGTTTCTAGTTAGTTCTTAGAATTGTGCTAAGTTTACTTGTGATGATAGGAGTTACGAATTCGGAGAATGTGCGACGTGGGCTCGAGGCGTGCGGTACCACGCTAACAACTAACTGTGGTAAGGGCAACTGAGATATTGATAGGAATTAAATTTTCAAGTATTTATGCGAAGAAATCTGAGAACCTCATGGTTCGAAGTCAGGGTCTTGTACCCCTTCGTTTTACTATTTTTTGATATACTGATTATTTAGTGGGCTTGTCTGCAAGTGGTTGGCAGCTGTCCCCAACCGCCCACACTTGTTTGATTTCCTCTCTGTCAACTCCACTGAGTTGCAGAGGGATGAATTGAATTGACGATTTCCGTTGTTTGCTGAGTGGTGATTGGTTGAAATGAATTGCTTGTACTGCTAAACTGTTTCGCATTATATTGAGCTTGTATGAATATTATTTGATATGCGGTTAAATAATTATTCAATTTGCTTCGTGAATTATCGTATGCGGCGACCTATTCATTGGAGTGCGAGAGTTTAGTCAAGTCGTTGAGTTGTCATGACGTTTTTAAGCTTCAATCCAATTAACCTAGGGTGCTAGGATCCCCTAAACGGCTCCGGCTAGTTCTTTGGCAGCTTAGCTAGACGTCGTAGCGTCAAGGAACCTGAGCTGAATGTCCTAGGGTGAGCGGAGAGCCCAAGGCTACGGCTGGTATTCTGTGGATGGATCGGCATTACTTTCCGAAAATTGTCAAGTGTCATGAGGATATGAGTCTTGAGTTGAGTTTTGTGAGAGTCTTGAGTACTGTGCATATAGTTGTTTTTGCCTATTGTTATGATTGTTATTCCCTGATTTATTGAGAAGTTGACCCTTTCCCGTGGTGCCCTTAACCAATGATGGTGACCTAGGCGATGACGAAGAGCGTGCTGATACAAGCGATGAGGACATCGTCAGAGATCATCTTTGATTTTCCAGACATTGAGATGCCCACGGCGATGGAGTTCGACCCCATCTCCCGTCGCGTTGTTTATACTGGGGATGTTGTACAGAGCTTCCGAGAGGGTGGTATGGTTGTGAGACAGGAGACTTCACGGCGCACAGTGAGCTTCCCGATTCGGATGACACAAGTGGTGGACGCTTGGCGAGCTATTCAGGGAGAGAGGACTATCCAGCATCATCTTCCTCACCAGAGGGACCCCTCGAGATCCCGAGGCGCACTGCTTCCCGACTTGCTTCCCGAGGACGAGGACCAAGGGTTCGATGGACCGCTCGTAAGAGCGTGATCTGACGTAGGACTGCAGCAGCTTCTACTTCCAGGGCGGCTGTTACTCCGAGTTCTTTGGCAGAGCCTGAGCCTGAGCCAGCAGCAGAGCCGGCCTCCCCCATGCTTGATAGGACCCCTACTCCACCGGTGGACCCTCCTCATGTGTAAAGTGTGTGCGGAGAGGTGGGTTGTAGTGGTGCAAGTGATGCGGAGGATGTGCTAGTAGGAGATGATGTACCTGAGGACGTACCAACGGCTGTACCTTTTATTGATTTGACTGGCGAGGACCTGATGGACGACGAGGAGGAGGAGGATCCGTCTGATGATCCGGATAGCTATCTGTAGTTACCGTGATTGTCTGACTGTTTGTTATATTATTTTGGATGACTGTAGTATATGCTCTTAGTGTACAGTTTGTTTTGGTGACCAGTCGAGCTTAATGGATGCTTTTTGTATTACAGGGTAGACTGGTGGTTTACTTTTGGAGCAACCCCCTGCGTGGGTGTCTGTTGGGAGTACCCCCGGGGTATGATTGCTCACACGAGGGTCTACATACCATAGGTGTATTCTCTCGTACATTTCATGCACTGCTTTATTTTGTACGTACTATTTATGCAGACTTGGTTATGTATATATGTATGTATTTCTAGTGCTTGAGTCTTGTGTCTTAGTTTGCACCATGTTTCGAAAATGCTGTGGCAACTCTATGTGTACTTTGCGGATGTAAATGTTTTAAAAAAAATAGACCACATTTTCCAAAGGACACAAGAGCACTATTTTAAAAATGCATCGCTTACAGGTTTAGTTCTAGTTTAGTAGCGGTCCGGAAACGGGTCGTTACAGACAGGGAGAAGCAACAGAAAAATATTGGAAACAACCGCCAATGTGAAACAGAGAGAAAGAGAGAGAGAGATCTGAGAGGGAGGAAGCGATGGTTGAGGATTCAAGATCTGGAAGCTTAGAGAAGGAGAAGAAGGAGCCAAGAATTTGAAATTGGCGATTCTTTCCTTTTTCCCCTTCTTCAGCGGCTTTTGTGTTCTCTGATTATCTGTGTTATGTGTTAGGGTTATAGATGAGTTTGTGTGTGTGTGGGTGTGAAATGCCGCATGTTGTTTCAAATTTTTTTATTTTGAACTTTTTAACCTTCAAAAGTACACGTGGCAAGATTGCAAGAGTCTATTATTGTAAATTTCCCTGCCTTTTATGGGCTTATATTGATAGTAAATGTAGATATGACACGAATTCATGGGGTGTTATTAGACACCAATGATCGACAACTTCGTTATCCAGACAACATGCGACAGTTGAACTGAGTGCTCGTGCGCAATTTGCAAGGTATCTTGTTATTTTCTTCTTTAGGTACTGTTTGCGAGAACAAATCAGCCGAGGGATCGGCTAATATCCAGCTGAAAAATTGATTCCTATCAAGCGATTACACCGAGAACATAACTCTAATTCTCAGTTATGGGTTCCTCAACTACTCCAGAAAGCATTAGGAATGGTGAATCTACGCTATGCTATGATTAAGAGACATAAAATCAGCTAAGATAAGGTGCTGTAAAATGCTGTAAATTGCAAGAGAAAATATTTGTTTGATTGATTGTCGTGTCCTGTACATTTTCTCAGCGAAGTATATATATACAAAAGAGAAAAGCAAAATTGTAACCGCCCCTATTGGCCACTAAATGTCCCCACTACGTTGGTAGCTGACAACAAGCGGTCGTGGTGTCCCTCAACTGCTATCTTCATTCGCTTCGTGGGCTAACCGCCTTATCCTCAACTGAGATAAGCAATTACCACGTGTCAAATGCGTTGAGGGCCTTCAAGAACTAGTTTTAACCTTTTGGCACCAAAGTATGATGACTTTCAATCTCTAACTCTTGGCCGAACTCCATTGCTTCCTTGTTCAGTAGAAATTATTCAGCCGATAGTTTTGTAATATTTGAGCACATGTTTAACCTCAATCGGCTACACTTTGTAGCTATCGGCTGGCCTCATGATATTGCCTGAGCCTTAATCAATTCAGAGTGGTGGCCTCGGCTAAATAAGAACACATTCAGCTATAAATATGATCGGCTGGATCATGTATCGGCTATTGCCTCAATCGGCTTGCTACTGGCTATTTTTTTATGATAACAATTGCCCCCTATGTTGTTTTAGCTGTAAAACTTTTAAGTTTAGGCTGCTGCAACGTAATGATAACTGTCAACTCGCCACCTTGATCATAAACATGGAGTTATCCCTTTGCAACAGCTTTTTAAATGGGCAACGACTAGCTCTATCCCATCCGATTAACTCGTAGCAGCCTTATCAACAGTGATTAGTGTTCCTTTTAAATATTCCTCAGTCGAATTACCCTAATCACTTATCTGAAAACCCTATTGCACTGTAGCTTTACCCCTTTTCACTGCAACTTCTAATTTTGCGACCATTATCACCATGTCTTCTGCCTCTGATTCTCAGAATCATTCTTATGACCATGATGATAATCAATCGTCCGCATTCGTGAGTTTCGAACGCTCGCCAAGTCCTCCATCGGCTCTTGGTTCTATCTCTCAACCCCCTCTTTTCGCAATCCAGGATTTCGTGTTCTTAAACCTCTCCACCTCAGACTTGCGCGAAAAAGCCATTTTTCTGGAGGAATGCATGGCCCTATCTCTATATGGTTTACCAATAACTTGCGATTGGTTTACCACCAGATCCAAGCCGAACGATCTCCGTTCTTGGCCCCGTGCGACTCAACCCTATATTCACTGGGTCAGTCGACTGGAAAAGGTCGAAGCCGATAAATGGAGGCAGTGGCCTCTATGACATGATTATGTTATCCACGCAAGATATCCCCCTCAACCTGGAGCTCTTTTATGGCTTCTTTGGCTTTCCTTATTATAGTTTCTCATTTTCCTTGCCTTTTGTATTTGTTAGCTAGGTGGCTTCGTTTATGCTTCTGTTTAACTTTTCGCCTTGCATTTTTACTAGCCGATAAATATTTCCTGCAAACACTTAACTAAGAATGAATGGCCCTTCCCAATTTGGTGGCCACTTCCCAAATTTTGGGTCCTTGACCCCTATTGGTAAGATAGTTTTCCAAACTATGTCACATTCAACAAACTTCTTCAACTTAATATGTTTGTTGTAGGCACTAGCCATTCTGCGTTTGCTTGTCTCAATTCTTTCTAAGGCCATCAACCGATCTTCATCCAATTGATCTAACTCCATGAACATGGCCTGTTGATATTCTTCTAGGCAAAACTGCATCTTGGCCATATGTCAGCCGATATGGAGTTGTGCCAGTGGCCGTTGACTTGGAATTCCTAATGGCCCGTAAAGCTTCATCTAGAGTCAGGTGCCATTTCCTAGACTTGTTTTCCAGGTACTTCTTAATCAAATCCACAATGATCTTGTTGGTTGCTTCGGCTTACCTATTAGCTTGTGCATAATATAGGGATGAGTGTATCAACTTGATCCCAAACTGCTGAGCAAAGGCAACCACTTTATCTCCAGTGAACATGGTTTCTTGATCCATAGTGGTGGTCTCTGGAATCCTAAACCTGTATATGATCTGGTGTTGGATGATTCGGATGACATCATCTTGCTGTACCTTGACCATCGGTTGAGCCTCCACCCATTTAGTAAAGTAATCGGTTGTAACAATTATGAAATTGTGTCCCTTAGAAGATGGTGGGTGAATCTTGCTGATTATGTCCATAGCCCAACCTCTGAATGGCCAAGGTTTTACCACTGGATGCTTCAATTCGGCAGGCAGCCTTTGAATTGGGCCATGCAGCTGGCATTCTTCGAATCCCTTGGCATATTGAAAGCAATAGGCTATGATGGTAGGCCAATATTATCCATGGCGATAAATCAACCATTCAATAACTGGCCCAACCCTATGTGAACCGCATATGCCTTCATGAATTTCACCTATGACCCTTAGGGCTTCATTTTTATCTATACACTTTAACAGTACCCCATTCATGCTTCTTTTGTATAATTCATCATCAAGAAGTACGTACCTTAAGGCCTGTCTCTTGACTTTGGGGTCAATGCATTTAGAAGGATCTTGCAGGTACTCGACCAGCTCCTTCCTCCATGAGTCAATTTGATCTACGACCATCACCTTGGCTGGTAATTCGTTATAGTCCAAAGTCAACAAAGAATCCTTGTATCCAGAGGCCTCTTGGGCTAAATCATTGGCCTCCATATTGGCTCCTCTTGGGATGTATGACACCTTTGCACCAATGAAATAATGAAGCAATCTATTAGCCTTGCATAAAACCCAATCATATCTCAATATTCCAAGCTCGACACCAATCAAGGAATCCATACACAATAACATAAACACGTAGAATATGAAGTGCCCTTACGCTAGCATACTATGAAAGTATTAATGTGAAGCGCCCTTACCGAACTCCAAGATAACTCTGCTCGACAACAACCTCGACACGGCTGTCTTCAAAGAGCTCGACAATGACTTCGACACGTACCGTTCTCAATCGACCTCGACACGTACGCTTCTCAGTCGACCTCGACACGTACAGTTCTCGATCTAGATCCCACTGCTTTCACGTCCTCGGGTTCGCTCTCCCGTATACCTTGATTCGGAAATCACACGATCTCGGGAATCAGACTTCCTAAAACAAGCACAACTCAGTTCGATCTATGGGTTCTAATACACTTAGCTCTCATCCCAAACTTAACCACAACCCAGAAAATATAAAAACTCAAGAACTTAAATATATTTTTCCTCTAACACAAAGTTAGGGTTTTCGATCAAAAGTTCATGAAAAAGGTTATCTGATGCTTTAACAGATAGATCGACAACAACAACAACCAGAAGCAACAAACGAAAAACAAGAAATCGAAACAAACCAAAAAGGAAGGGTTTTGAGCGCTGCCTACCGTAGAAAAACAGAGGAAGAAATTTGTTTTACAAGCTCAAATAATCAGTTAGAAAGGTAGGTAGTATCGTGAAGAAGAAAACCCATCAATTTGACATGATTTGGAAGCATAAAAACTAGCTAAAATGGAAGGAAGAAACGGCGCTAAACAGTAGCACGAAGAAAAGAAAATTCTGTTTTTCATACCTCCACTGATGGTCGAGATGGTGAGATATAGGTCAAGGAGATGATGAGGAACAAGATTGATGAAGAAAGCTTATGCAGAAGCTCGATGGAACTCAAGGTTTCTTCGATGGAAGTTTTGGAGAAAAACAAGGAACTCAGAGCAGAAGGAAGGAAGAAGAAAGAAGAAAAGAGAAAGTGAGTATCTGAGGGAACCGATCGTGGTATACAGCTGGTGAGGGAAGGGGTATTATCGTAACTCCAGCTATAAGATGCCAATCCCATCAATCATTCTACCCATCTAATCGTTCCTCTCTCATAATTACCCTCTACTCTGTCGGTCAACGATCTAGACATGGCGACGAGAACGGCAAGCCGACAATATAATTATTACAAACAATATAATAATAACGCTGAATATCGTTCGTAAGAATACGAGTGTCATCTCGACACGATGTCGACAAGGGTGCTCGTGCAAGCGCACAAGGCTCTAACACGAGTTCGTGCACGCGGCCTCCTCAGTTCGACATGCGACCTCCTCAGCTCGGTACGCGACTTCATCAGCTCGACACGCGATCTCCTCAGCTCAGCAGCTAGTGCACACAGTCTCCTCAACTCGGCAAATGACCTCGGCACGCGATCTTGGCACGGGATCTCGACACAAGGTCTTGGTCGAGGTCTCGATCCGACGTCCTAAGACGATGTCGATCTCGTCCTCAGGTGTTACAATCTCTCCCTCTAAAAAAATTTCGTCCTCGAAATTGCAAATAAAAAAACTTACCATGAAAGAGTTCAGGGTATTGAGTCTTCATCTTCTCCTCCAGCTCCCAAGTCGCATCTCCCGTCTTCTGATCCCACACAACTTTGACGAGCTGAATCTCTTTGTTCCGCAACTGTTTGGCTTTCCGATCAACGATCTTTGCTGGTGATGCTTCAAAAGATAGGTCGTCCTTCAGTTGAATCACATCCGGTTCGATGACATGAGAGGGCTCGGAAACATACTTCCGCAATTGTGAGACGTGGAAGACGTCGTGAATGTTCGACAAGAATGGTGGCGAGCACCGATATGCCACCTGACCGATACGACGAAGAATCGATAAGGTCCAATGAATTTAGGGGTAAGTTTCTTGGATTTGATCGCTCGACCAACTCCAAAGAGGGGTGACTCTAAGAAATACATGTTCTCCTTCCTCGAACTCGAGTGGTCGACGTCGTTGATCTGCATAACTCTTCGGCCGACTTTGAGATGTTCGCATCCGATCTCTCGATCAAACGGATCTTCTCGATGATCTGCTGGATCATATCTGGTCCTCTGACGATCGCTCGCCGTCCTGGTACCAACAAAGAGGCGTCGACATTTCCGCCCATACGTTGCTTCAAAGGTGCCATTCCAATGCTCGCATGGAAACTGTTATTGTAGGTGAACTCCACCAATGGTAAGACGTCGTCCCAACTTCCTCGGTGTTCTAACGTACAAGCTCGCAACAAATCAGCAAGTGATTGGATCGTTCTCTCGGTCGACCATCGACCGAGGATGATATGCCGAGCTAAGCCTGAGCTCGGTTCCCATCGCTCCTTGCAATTCCCTCCAAAAAATGAGACGTGAACTTCGGATCTCGGTCCGACACGATCGAAGAGGGTATTCCATGAAGTCGTACTATCTCCGCGATGTAGATCTCGGTCAGCTTTTCCATGTTGTATGTCGACCTCACTGGTAAGAAATGAGCAGATTTGGTCAATCGGTCGACGATCACCCAAATCAAATCATTCTTCTTCTGCGTCTTCGGCAAACCTACAACGAAATCCATGGAAATACTATCCCATTTCCATACCGCACGCTGATTATCAGAGCATTCTCGCAGGTCGTTGGTGTTCCACCTTTGCTTTCTGACATGTCAAACACGAAGCTACGTACTCAGCCACTTGCTTCTTCATTCCGGACCACCAAAAATGCTTCTTCAAGTCTTGATACATCTTCGTAACTCCTGGATGAATACTAAAGTTGCTCTTATGCGCTTCGTCGAGTATTAACTTTCTCAGCTCGGCTACGTTAGGTACACATACTCGGCCATTGCACCTTAAGATGTCGTCCGCTCCGACGTGAAATTCTGTCGCCTTCCCTTGCGCTATCAATCAACCTTCTTGCAGAACTGCGTCATGAACTTGCTGGTCTCGGATCTCGTCCAACAATCTGTTAGAAATGGTAAGCATACCAAATCTCAGCTTCCCCGGTGAAACTTCGACACTCAACTTCAAGTCTCGGAACTTCTCGAGCATCTCCAACTCCTTGATCATCATTGCCGAGGTTAAAACGCTCTTCCTGCTCAATGCATCTGCTACTACGTTAGCCTTACCGGGATGGTATTCCAACGTAAAGTCGTAGTCCTTGAGAAATTCTGTCCATCTACGCTGACGCATGTTGAGCTCTTTCTGGTCGAACAGGTACTTCAAGCTCTTGTGATCGCTGAAAACAGTAAGAGTGCTCCCATAAAGGTAGTGCCTCCACATCTTCAACGCAAAAACTACTGCTGCCAGCTCCAAGTCGTGAGTAGGGTAGTTCCTCTCGTGAATCTTAAGCTGTCTTGAAGCATACGCGACCACCTTCCGATGTTGCATCAGCACGCATCCCAATCCCTGGTGTGACGCATCACAATACACCTCGAAAGGCTCTTCTGGTTGAGGAAAAATCAACACGGGCGCTGACGTCAAAAGCTCCTTCAGTCTTTGAAAACTGGCTTCACACTCCTCGGTCCAGGCAAAAGGTTGATCCTTCCTCGTAAGTCGTGTAAGAGGCGCGACAATCTTCGAGAAACCTTCAATGAATCTTCGATAATATCCTGCTAAGCCAACAAAACTTCTGACCTCGATAACCGTCTTCGGCTGTTCCCACGCTAGCACAGCCTCGATCTTAGTTGGATCCACAGCTATCCCTTCTTTGGAAATCACGTGTCCAAGAAAATTCACCTCTTCGAGCCAAAATTCACACTTCGACAGGTTGGCATAGAGTTGCTTATCTCGTAATATCTGCAGTACTCGACATAAGTGTTCTGCGTGCTCTTCTCGGTTCCTCGAGTAGATCAATATGTCGTCGATGAACACTACAACAAACTGATCCAAGAACGAATGGAAAATCCTGTTCATGTAGTCCATAAACACAGCTGGCGCATTCGTCACTCCAAACGGCATCACCAAGTACTCGTAGTGACCGTATCTGGTCCTGAAAGCTGTCTTGGGGACATCTTCCTCCTTCACGTGAATCTGATGGTAGCCCGACTTCAAGTCTATCTTGGAAAAGATCGCCGCTCCACGAAGTTGATCCATCAAGTCGTCAATACGTGGGAACGGGTAATCTGCTTCTTCACAAGAACCTTGTTGAGCTCGCGGTAGTCCACGCACGCCTTGATCGCCCATCCTTCTTCTTAACCAACAACACCGAGCTCCCCACGGTGTCACGCTCGGCCGTATGAATTGCTTTGACTCCAAGTGTTCGATCCGAGACTTCGCTTCTTTCATCTCGGCAGAGACATCCCGTATGGCGCTTTGGAGATCGGTCTGTTCCTGGAATCAGTCGATGGAGAACTCGACCTCGCATCTTGGTGGTAACCCTGGCACGCCTTCAGGAAAACGCCCTCAAAGTCACACACCACCGGTACATTCTTCACGCTGTTCGCAATGAAGTGCCTCGAAGATCTTCTCGATCTCTTGCATCCAAAGATCGACTTTATGCGGATTCGGCTCAGTAGAACTTGATTGGATCATGCTTCTGAAAGTCGCGATCCTCTAGCTTGACATTCCGCTCGGCTCGTTCTTTGTTCTTGCAAGTTCTGAGTTAAGCAGCTGTCTGTTGAGCCATCGCGTTAACTGTTGAGTTCTGGCGGTGATTGTTGAGCCATGGTCGCCGCCATCTCGGCCATAGCTTGAATTGCTCGTTCCATGTCGACGTTCTCGGTTGCATTTGTCGTATTCCTACGAGGTGGCATTAGATTCCACAAAGTTCAAAACCCCGCTGAATCTCACAACAAGGATGTGTTAAAACACACCGCTTCAATCAAGAAACAGCTCAAACAATTTTTCAAGCAATAAGTGCTTCACTTAATCAAACAGCAATCAACATAATACAATTAAGTACCCAACACATATATATATCCCGACACGGTGACCGGTCAAATTCCTATGCACACTTCTACGAATCCGAATCAAGCCTGATACCAACAATGTAACAACCCGTTTCCGGACCGCTACCGAGCTCAATATACCGAGCTCGAGTTACCGAGCTCAACACACCGAGCTCAACTAAACCTGTATGAGATGTGTTTTAAAACGGTACTCTTGTGCCTTTTAAAAAGTACGGTCTATTTTTTTTTATAAAACCAGCTCGTGCACATCAGAGTAATTACAGCTTTTCGAAACATGGTGCAACTAAGACACAAGACTTAAATTCTAAAAAAACATACATGCATATATACCACTCGAAATAATAATGTATACAAAATACAGAGTAGCAATGTATAAAGAAAATACACCTAAGGTACGACGACTTCAAAAGAGCAATCATACCCTGGGGGTACTTCCGGCAGACTCCCACGCAGGGGGCTGCTCCAAAAGTAAGACCACCAGTCTACCCTGTAACGACAAAACATAACCGGCCCAAACTGGTCACGACCTCTGAACACAAAGAAAAATGAAGTACAGTCATCAGAAAAACAAACATCCAACAAACATAAACAATCACGACAAGTAGAGGTCGTCACTCGGGTCCTCGTCGAGCTCCTCCTCGGCATCATCTGCTGTCGAGTTCCCTGCGCCCTCGACATCGCCTGGGTAACCGTCATGGATTGAAGGCACCACGGGAAAGGGTCAACTTCTCAATAATACAAGATAAGCACGGCATAAAGAAATAAGCAAACAGCAAAATATAACGTTCACCAACGTGACTCGACCATCTCACTCTAACTCAACACAACTCGCAAATCCATTTTCTCTCGACTCGACAATTTTTTTCCGGAATGCACACGCCGTACCGTATGTCGGAAAGTCCAGCCGAAGCCTTGGGATCCTCGCTCTCCCTAGGACAGTCAACTCAGGTCCCATAGCGTGGCGACGTCTAGTCAATCTCCCGTAAACAAAAGGGGACCTAGCACCCTTAGTTATCCGGGTCACGGCTCAAAAACGTCATACGACTCACCTAGCTCGCTCACTCGATGAACAATTCGCCGCATACGATATTCAAAGAGTTAAACACAAGATATTCAACCGCATGTCAAATAAAAAGAGCAAGCTCGACATGAAGAAACGCAATTCAACATGCAATACACAATTCACAGCATATATTCAATCACATATTAATTACATGCAAAAACCCAATCATATCTCAATATTCCAAGCTCGACACCAATCAAGGAATCCATACACAATAACATAAACACGTAGAATATGAAGTGCCCTTACGCTATCATACTATGAAAGTATTAATGTGAAGCGCCCTTACCGAACTCCAAGATAACTCTGCTCGACAACGACCTCGACACGGCTGTCTTCAAAGAGCTCGACAATGACTTCGACACGTACCGTTCTCAATCGACCTCGACACGTACGCTTCTCAGTCGACCTCGACACGTACAGTTCTCGATCTGGATCCCACTGCTTTCACGTCCCCTGTTCGCTTCTCCCGTATACCTTGATTCGAAATCACACGATCTCTGAATCAGACTTCCTAAAACAAGCACAACTCAGTTCGATCTATGGGTTCTAATACACTTAGCTCTCATCCCAAACTTAACCACAACCCAGAAAATATAAAAACTCAAGAACTTAAATATATTTTTCCTCTAACACAAAGTTAGGGTTTTCGATCAAAAGTTCATGAAAAAGGTTATCTGATGCTTCAACAGATAGATCGACAACAACAACAACCAGAAGCAACAAACGAAAAACAAGAAATCGAAACAAACCAAAAAGGAAGGGTTTTGAGCGCTGCCTACCGTAGAAAAACAGAGGAAGAAATTTGTTTTACAAGCTCAAATAATCAGTTAGAAAGGTAGGTAGTATCGTGAAGAAGAAAACCCATCAATTTGACATGATTTGGAAGCATAAAAACTAGCTAAAATGGAAGGAAGAAACGGCGCTAAACAGTAGCACGAAGAAAAGAAAATTCTGTTTTTCATACCTCCACTGATGGTCGAGATGGTGAGATATAGGTCAAGGAGATGATGAGGAACAAGATTGATGAAGAAAGCTTATGCAGAAGCTCGATGGAACTCAAGGTTTCTTCGATGGAAGTTTTGGAGAAAAACAAGGAACTCAGAGCAGAAGGAAGGAAGAAGAAAGAAGAAAAGAGAAAGTGAGTATCTGAGGGAACCGATCGTGGTATACAAATTTGGTGAGGAAGGGGTATTATCGTAACTCCAGCTATAAGATGCCAATCCCATCAATCATTCTACCCATCTAATCGTTCCTCTCTCATAATTACCCTACTCGCTTGGTCAACGATCTAGACATGGCGATTTAGAACGGCAAGCCGACAATATAATTATTACAAACAATATAATAATAACGCTGAATATCGTTCGTAAGAATACGAGTGTCATCTCGACACGATGTCGACAAGGGGGCTCGTGCAAGCGCAGAAGGGTCTAACACGAAGTTCGCACGCGGCCTCCTCGCTCGACATGCGACCTCCTCATTTCGATGCAGCGACTTCATCACCGACACGCGATCTCCTCACCGGACTAGTGCACGCAGTCTCCTCAGCTCGGCAAATGACCTCGGCACGCGATCTTGGCACGGGATCTCGACACAAGGTCTTGGTCGAGGTCTCGATCCGACGTCCTAAGACGATGTCGATCTCGTCCTCAGGTGTTACATTGCCCATTCTGCCTTTTCCATGCAGACATCTCCTTCTAAGTGCTCAATCTGGGGGTAACAAACCCATAACTCACTTGGGATCAAGCTGACGACCTCAATGGCTGCCATCAAATACCTTCATCAGAGAGATAATCCAGTAGATAGCCAGTTTCTGAGGTCGGCTCGTCCCCATCATTCAAGCACTGTATATACATGGGAATATGCTCTTTC
Organism: Calophaca sinica; assembly: GCA_037113605.1. Classification (NCBI taxonomy): domain Eukaryota; kingdom Viridiplantae; phylum Streptophyta; class Magnoliopsida; order Fabales; family Fabaceae; genus Calophaca; species Calophaca sinica. The sequence continues at coordinate 63,215,193 of CM073733.1, forward strand.
TCTTTGTCAGGTTGCTCTATGTTCACAACAGCAATCGTACTTGTCATTGGGGCCTCCTTGGCTTGCTCAGTTTCAACTTTGTCAGGTCCTGGCCCACATGGTCCAAAAGCCCTGTCAATGGCTTCGGCTACCTTTGCTTCCGGGGTTTCCTTCTTATCAGATGCCTTGGCATCGGCTATCATTTGCAATGTTTCATTCTCTGCAATGACCTAGCCCGCTGCAACCTTCTCTTCTGCGTTCTAGTCAGTGTAACTGATAACTTACTATAAAGAAACATATTTAAACTTCTTTCATAAGTGGCAAAATAATAATCTTGATAGTAATAAAGAAGCAGAGCAAAGAGGAGGCACAATATAGAGTTGATAATTTTGATGATTGAAGCTAAGACCCCACAAACAAGAGAGAAACGGGGTTACCTCATTGTCACTATCTGTTTCTCTGAGGCGATAGTGTAATGACCCGTTTCCGGACCGCTACTCAACTAAAATTAAACCTATATGCAACGCATTTTTAAAATAGTACTCTTGTATCCTTCAAAAAATACGGTACTTTTTTTTAAACAACATCATTCGCAAGCACGTACAGAGTAGCTACAGCGTTTCGAAACATGGTGCAATGTAGGACACAAGACACATGCACTGGGAATACATATATGCATATATATATAGGTCATCATATACAGTACGTGCAAAATAAAACAGTGCAGAAATGTACAGAGAATACATCTATGGTATGAAGACCCTCATAAGAGTAGTCATACCCCGGGGTACTCCCGACAGACACCCACGCAGGGTGCTGCTCCAAAAGTAAACCGCCAGTCTACCCTGTAGTACAAAAAAAACATCCCGAGCCCGACTGGTCACCAAACTAACTGTACACCAAAAGTAAATACTACAGTCATCCAAAATAACATAAACAACAATCAGACAACACGACGACAACAGATAACTACCCGAATCCTCAGATGGATCCTCCTCCTCATCCATCGAGTCCTCTCCAGTCAAGTCGTTAAAAGGTGCCGCAGCAGGCACATCCTCGGGTATATCACTAGGCACATACTCTCCAGACATATCGTCCTCATCAGGTCTCGCCCCAAGACAATCAGCCTCGCCGCACACACTACAGACGGGAGGTGGATCCGCTGGTGGAGTGGAGGTCCTAACAATAGAGGGAAGCGGCTCTCTTGGAGGAGTCGGGATAGCGCGATTCGAAGTAGACGCTCCTGCAGTCCCACGTCGAATCGTGCTCTTGCGAGCGGTCACTCTAATCCTCGGCCCTTGTCCTCGACCTCGGGAAGCAAAATAGGAAGTAGTATGCCTCGGGACCTCGGGAGGTCCCTCTGGTGAGGAAGACGAAGCTGGTGCAGTCCTCTCTCTCTCTCTCCATAGTACGCCAGGCGTCCACTATCTGCAACATCAGGATCAGAAACTCTGAAACTCTGAACAACATCCCCAGTATATACAACGCGACGTGAGATGGGGTCGAACTCTATCGCCGCGGGTAGCTCCAAGTCTGGGAAATCAAAGAAGATCTCCAGCGACGTCCTCATCGCCAGTATCGGTACACTCTTCGCCATCACCTGGGTAACCATCATGGATCGAAGGTACCACGGGAAAGAGTCAACTTCTCAATAAATCAAGAAATAACAAAACATAAACAATGGGCAAAACAAACATATGCACAGTTCTCAAGACGCAACATAAGACTCCGCTTAAGACTCAACGCTCACAACACTTTTGACAATTTTTCGGAATATAACGCCGATCTATCCACTGAACGTCAGCCGTAGCCTTAGGCTCTCCGCTCACCCTAGAACATTCAGCTCAGGTTCCTTGACGCTACGATGCCTAGCTAATCTGCCAAAAAATCAGCCGAAGCCGTTTAGGGGATCCTAGCACCCTAGGTTAATTGGATCAAAGCTCAAAAACGTCGCGACACTCGACGACTCGACTAAACTCTCGCACTCCAATGAATAAATCACCGCATACGATAATTCAGGAAACAATTGAATAATTATTAGACTGCATATCAAATAATATTTACGCCAAGCTCAAAACAGTGCGAACAGTTCAGCGGTATATGCAATTCATCTTAACAATCATAACTCAACAAACAACGATAGTCAAACAACTCAGTTCATCCCTCTGCAACTCAGTGGAGTTGGTAGCGAGGCAAGCAAACAAGTGTGGGAGGTTGGGGACAGCTGCCAACTACTTACAGACAAGCTCACTAAATATTTAGTATATCAAAAAGCAGTAAAATGAAGGGATACAAGACCCTCACTTTGAACCATGAGGTTCTCAGACTTCTTCACATAAATACTTGAAATTAAATTCCTATCAATATCTAAAGTTGCCCTTACCACAAATGCTAGCTAGCGTAGCACCGCAAGCTTCATGTAACGACCCGTTTCCGGACCGCTACTGTAACGACCCGTTTCCGGACCGCTACCGAGCTCAATATACCGAGCTTGAGTTACCGAGCTCAACACACCAAGCTCAACATAAACCTATATGAGATATGTTTTAAAAACAAAACTCTTGTGCCTTTTTAAAAATACGATATGTTTTTTTTTATAAAACCAACTCGTGCACATCAGAGTAATTACAGCTTTTCGAAACATGGTGCAACTAAGACACAAGACTTAAATTCTAATAAAACATACATGCATAACATACACATATATATATCACTCGAAATAATAATGTATACAAAATACAGAGTAGCAAATATGCAAAGAAAATACACCTAAGGTACGACAACTTCAAAAGAGCAATCATACCAGGGTACTTCCAGACTCCACGCAGGTCGCTCCAAAAGTAAGACCACCGCCTACCTCAGCAGCAACAAAACAACACCGCCTAAACTGGTCACGACCTCGAACACAAAAGAAAAACAAGTACAAATCCTCGGAAAAACAAACATCCAACAAATAAACAATCACGACAGATAGAGGTCGTCACTCGGGTCCTCGCCGAGCTCCTCCTCGGCATCGCTTCATCGCCGAGTTACTGCGCGCTCGACATCGCCTGGGTAACCGTCATGGATTGAAGGCACCACGGGAAAGTGGTCAACTTCTCAACAATTCAAGATAAGCTCGACATAAAAATATAAACAAACAAAGAAAGTATAACATTCACCGACGTGACTCGACCATCTCACTCTAAACTCGACACAACTCACAAATCCATTTTCTCTCGACTCGACAATTTTCCGGAATGCACACGCTGCATCAGTATGTCGGAAAGTCCAGCCAAGCCTTGGGATCCTCGCTCTCCCTAGGACAATCAACTCAGTCCCAGAGCGTGGCGGCGTCTAGTCAATCTCCGTAAACAAAAAGGGGACCTAGCACCCTCGATTATCCGGTCACGGCTCAAAAACGTCATACGACTCACCTAGCTCGCTCACTCGATGAACAATTCGCCAGATCACGATATTCAAAGAGTTAAACACAAGATATTCAACCGCATGTCAAATAAAAGAGCAAGCTCGACATGAAGAAACGCAATTCAACATGCAATACACAATTCACGACATATATTCAATCACATATTAAATATATGCAAAAATTCAATCATATCACAACATTTCAGCTCGACACAAATCAGGAAAAATCCATACACAATAACATAACCACGTAGAATATGAAATGTCCTTACTTAAGGACTTATAAAATAAAGCCTTAGAGATATCTAAGAGTTGCCCTTACATACTATGAAAATATTAATGTGAAGCGCCCTTACATACTATGAAAATATTAATGTGAAGCGCCCTTACCGAACTCCAAGTTAATGCTGCTCGACAACGACCTCGACACAGCTGTCTTCAAAGAGCTCGACAACGACTTCTCTTACTCGATCTCGACACGTACACTTCTCAGTCGACCTCGACACGCATAATCCTCAACTGATTCTCACGCTCCGCGTCCTTGGATTCGCTTCCGCACACCTCGATTCTGAAATCACTCGATCTCGGAAATGCACTTCCTAAAACAAACACAACTCGGATCGATCTATAGGTTCCAATACATCTAACTCTCTCTTCCCCAAACTCAACCACAACCCGTAAAAATATAAAACTCAAGAACTGAAATATATTTTTCCTCTAACACAAAGTTAGGGATTTCGATCAAAATTTCATGAAAAAGTTATCCGATGCTTCAACAGATAGATCGACAACAACAATAACCGTAAGCAACAAACGAAAAACCAGAAATCGAAATGAACCAAAAATGGAGGTTTCTGGGCACTGCCGATTGCAGAAATCAGAGAAAGAAATTTGTTTTACAAGCCCAATTAATCGGTTAAAAAGATAGGTAATATTATGAAGAAGAAAACCCATCAATTTGACATGATTTGGAAGCATAAAACTGGTTAAAAATGGAAGAAGAATTAGCGCTAAACAGTAGCACGAAGAAGACAAAAATCTGTTCTTCATACCTCAATGGTGATGGTCGATCAGACGAGATATGGGTCGAGAAGTTGATGATGAACAAAATTGATGAAGAAAGCTTGTGCAGAATCTCGATGGAACTCACGGTTTTGTCGATGGAAGTTTTTTGAAGAAAATAACGAAACACAGAGCAGAAGGAAGGAAGAAGAAAGAAGAAAAGAGAAATGAGTGTGAGGGAATCGGTCGTGGTATACAGCTGGCGAGAAAAGGGGTATAAACGTAACTCCAAATATAAGATGCCAATCCCATCAATCATCTACCCGTTAACTCGCTCCTCTCATAATTACCCTCTACTGCTTGGCCAACGGCAAGTCGGCCAATATAATAATTACAAACAATATAATAATAACGCTGAATAACGCTCGAAAGAATACGAGGTGTCATCTCGACACGATGTCGACAAGAGTGCTCGTGCAAGCGCATAAGGTTCTAACACGAGTTCGTGAACGCGGTCTCCTCACTCGACTTGCGCCCTCATCACCAGACGCGACTTCATCAACTCGACACGCCGACCTCCTCGCCAAAGAACTAGTGCATCGTGGTCTCATCACCGACAAAAGATCTCGCAAACGATCTAGTCACGGGATCTCGACACAAGGTCTTGGTCGAGGTCTCGATCGTCGTCCTAATACGATGTCGATCTCGTCCTCAGGTGTTACAATCTCTCCCTCTAAAAAATTTCGTCCTCGAAATTGCAAATAAGATTCTTACCTCGTAAAAGTTCAGTGGTACCGAAGTCTTCATCTTCTCCTCCAGCTCCCAAGTCGCATCTCCCGCCCTTCGATCCCACACAACTTTGACAAGTTGGATCTCTTTGTTCCGCAACTGTTTGGCTTTCCGATCAACGATTCTTGCCGTGACGCTCAAAAGATAGGTCGCCCTTCAGCTTGAATCGCATCCGGTTCGATGACATGAGAAGGGTCGGAAACATACTTCCGCAATTGTGAGACGTGGAAGACGTCGTGGATGTTCGACAAGAATGGTGGCAATGCAACCGATATGCCACGACCAATACGACGAAGAATCTGTAAGGTCCAATAAATTTAGGGTAAGTTTCTTGGATTTGATCGCTCGACCAACTCCAAAGAGTGGGGGTGACTCTAAGAAATACATGTTCTCCTTCCTCGAACTCGAGTGGTCGACGTCGTTGGTCCGCATAACTCTTACGCCGACTTTGAGATGTTCGCATCCGATCTCTCGATCAAACGGATCTTCTCGGTAGTCTGCTGGATCATATCTGGTCCTACGATTCGCTCGCCGCCCTGGTACCAACAAAGAGGCGTCGACATTTCCGCCCATACGCTTCAAAAGGTGCCATCCCAATACTCGCATGGAAGCTGTTGTTGTATGTGAATTCCACCAATGGTAAGACGTCGTCCCAACTTCCTCGGTGATCTAACGCATAAGCTCGCAACAAATCTTCAAGCGATTGGATCGTTCTCTCGCCGACCGTCGATGCCGTGGATGATATGCCGAAGCTAAGCCTGAGCTCGGTTCCCATCGCTCCTTGCAATTCCCTCCAAAAATGAGACGTGAACTTTGATCTCGGTCCGACACGATCGAAGAGGGTATTCCATGAAGTCGTACTATCTCCGCGATGTAGATCTCGATCGGCTTTTTCCACGTTGTATGTCGACCACCGCAAGAAATGAGCGATTTGGTCAATCGGTCGACGATCACCCAAATCGAATCATTCTTCTTCTGCGTCTTCGGCAAACCTACAACGAAATCCATGGAAATACTGTCCCATTTCCATACTGATGCGTCAGCGATTGTAGCATTCCCGCAGGTCGTTGGTGCTCCACCTTCGCTTCGACACGTTAAACACGGCTACGTGCTCGGCCACTTGCTTCTTCATTCCTGACCACCAAAAATGCTTCTTCAAGTCTTGATACATCTTCAGAACTCGGGATGAATACTAAAGTTGCTCTTATGCGCGCTTCGCCGAGAATCAACTTCCTCGGCTCGGATCGTTAGGCACGCATACTCGGCCATTGCACCTCAAGATGTCGTCCGCTCCGACCTGAAATTCGCCGCTTTCTTGCGCTTATCAATCGAATCTTCTTCGCAGCTCGTCATGAACTTGCTGGTCTCGGATCTCGCCCAACAATCTGTTAGAGATAGTAAGCATACCAAATCTCGGCTTCCCGGTGAAACTTCGACACTCAACTTCAAATCTCGGAACTTCTCGAGCATCTCCAACTCCTTGATCATCATTACCGAGGTTAAAACGCTCTTCCCGCTCAACGCATCACGCTACTACGTTAGCCTTACCGGATGGTATTCCAACGTAAAGTCGTAGTCCTTGAGAAATTCTGTCCATCTACGTTGGCGCATGTTGAGCTCTTTCTGGTCGAACAGTACTTCAAGCTCTTGTGATCGCCGAAACAAAGAAGAGTGCTCCGTAAAGGTAGTGCCTCCATATCTTGACGCCAAAAACTCTGCTGCCCGGCTCGAGTCGTGAGTAGGGTAGTTCCTCTCGTGAATCTTAAGCTGTCTTGAAGCATATGCGACCACCTTCCGATGTTGCATTAGCACGCATCCCAATCCCTGGTGTGACGCATCACAATACACCTCGAAAGGCTCTTCGGGTTGAGGCAAGATCAAGACAGCGCCGTCACAAAAGCTCCTTCGCCTTTGAAAACCGGCCGCACTCCTCGGCCCAGGCAAAGGTTGATCCTTCCTCGTCAATCGTAAGAGGCGCGACAATCTTCGAGAAACCTTCAATGAATCTTCGGTAATAGCACGCTAAGCCGACAAAACTCCCGATCTCGATGAATCGCCTTAGGTGTTCCCATGCTATCACCGCCTCAATCTTAGTTGGATCCACAATATCCCTTCTCCTGGAAATCACGTGACCAAGAAAATTCACCTCTTCAAGCCAAAATTCACACTTCGACAGGTTGGCATAGAGTTGCTTATCTCGTAATATCCGTAGTACTCGACATAGGTGTTCTGCGTGCTCTTCCTGCCTCGAGTAAATCAATATGTCGTCGATGAACACTACAACGAACTGATCCAAAAACGAATGGAAAATCCTGTTCATGTAGTCCATAAACACAGCTGGCGCATTCGTCACTCCAAACGGCATCACCAACTACTCGTAGTGACCGTATCTAGTCCTGAAAGCTGTTTTGGCAACATCCTCCTCCTTCACGCGAATCTGATGGTAGCCCGACTTCAAGTCTATCTTGGAAAAGATCGCCGCTCCACGAAGTTGATCCATCAAGTCGTCAATACGTGGTAACGGATAACGGTTCTTCACGGTAACCTTGTTGAGCTCACGATAATCTACGCACAGCCTTGATCGTCCATCCTTCTTCTTAACCAACAACACTGGAGCTCCCCACGGTGACACGCTCGGTCGTATGAATTGCTTCGACTCCAAGTGTTCGATCTGGGACTTCAGCTCTTTCATCTCGGCAGGAGACATCCTGTATGGCGCTTTGGAAATCGGTCCTGTTCCTGGAATCAGGTCGATGGAGAACTCGACCTGTCGCATCGGGTGGTAACCCCGCACGTCTTCGAAAACGCCCTCAAAGTCACACACCACCGTACATTCTTCACGTCGATCTGTTTGGAAACCTTCCGAACTAGCTAGTTCCATGTATTCCCTAGTTCCTTCTTTCAAAGAAACTCCAATACGTTCGGCAGAAAGATAATTGGAGACTCCAAGGTCCGGAAAAATTACGCTTTTACGGGCACAAATTAAAAGGACATGGTGGTGTGACAACCAATCCATCCCGAGGATAACATCTAAGCCCTTAAGAGGCAAACAAACCAAATTGACCACAAACTTTCTACTCAATAATCACTACACAATTAAGACATGCGGTGTTTGTGACTAAGGTTTTAGCGGCGGGGTTGTAACTACTAATTTAAAGCGGTAAAGCGATCCACAGTCAAGTTCAAATGGTTCACACAATCGTAAGAAATAAAGGAATGGGTTGCACCGAATCAAAAAGAACGGATAAGGATTTACCCTCGATCTCACATTCACCTTGGATAAGATCATCGGCTCGTTCGCCTTCCTCGCCACTCATGCAGAAAACTCGCCTTTAGCCACTTGACGCTTTCCTTTGGCCTTTGCGCAAGCATCGTCGGTTGACTTTAGGTGTAGGACAATCCTTAGCAAAATGCCCTGGCTTCTTGCGGTTGAAACACACCTCCTCCTTCCGAGTACGATTACTCGCGTAATGTCCCGGCTTTCCACATCGGTAGCAAATCACCTCGACATCGGTCCGACCTCGACTCCTCGGTACTTGGGTCATCGGACGACATCGTCCCTCGTTGTCGTTCCCCGAGGTCGGTCGTAAGGCCTCTTCGCGGTGGTTTCCCTTTACGTGCAAATCTCGCCCCGCACTCGGGTCTCACCGGTCCGCCCACAATCTTCTTCTTGTGGCTCCTCACTCCTTCTACCTCGACACATCGATCAATCGGCTCTTGGAGATTTCGATCCTCAACGACACCATCGATTTACGAATGTCGAATCTCAATCCCCATTGGAATCTCTCACTTAACCATCTTTGGTCAACTCGGTCACGAAATGGACTGAAATACCTCGCCAACGATTCGAACTTGGCGCATACTCGGACACCGTCGAGTTGCTTGCCGCAGCTTGAAGAAATTCCTGCTCCTTCTCGGCTCGTGCGATGTCAGGAAGTACTTGTCCAAAACCTTTCACGAAAAAGCTCCCGTGTCATCTCGCGATGTTCTCGCTATAAACGCTTGCTTCACTCCTCTCCACCAATACTCTGCGTCTCCTAGCGGTAAGTAGGTGGCATAGTCGACCTTCACGTTGTCCCGCAATGAAGTGCCTCAAAGATCTTCTCGATCTCTTGCATCCAAAGATCGCCTTTATCCGGATTTGGCTCACCGTAGAACTTCTGTGGATCATGCTTCCTGAAGTCCGCCAATCCTCTCGCCAAAGATTTCGCTCGTTCTTTGTCTTTGCCGCAAGTTCTGAGTTAACGCGGCCGTCTGTTGAGCCATCGCGTTAGCCTGTTGAGTCACAGCATCTGATTGTTGAGCCATGCCCGCCGCCATCTCGGTCATAGCTTGAATAGCTCGTTCCATGTCGACGTTCTCGGTTGCGGATGTCGTATTCCTACGAGGTGGCATTAGATTCCACAAAGTTCAAAACCCCGCTGAATCTCACAACAAGGATGTGTTAAAACACACCGCTTCAATCAAGAAACAGTTCAAACAATTTCAAGCAATAAGTGCTTCACTTAATCAAACAAAGAATCAACATAATACAACTAGGTACCCAACACACAACCCGACATAGTGACCGGTCAAATTTTATGCACGCTTCTACGAACCGAATCGCTCGATACCAACAAAGGTAACGACCGCTTCCTGACCGCTACCGAAGCTCAATATACCGAGCTCGAGTTACCGAGCTCAACACACCAAGCTCAACATAAACCTATATGAGATATGTTTTAAAAACAAAACTCTTGTGCCTTTTTAAAAATACGATATGTTTTTTTTTATAAAACCAACTCGTGCACATCAGAGTAATTACAGCTTTTCGAAACATGGTGCAACTAAGACACAAGACTTAAATTCTAATAAAACATACATGCATAACATACACATATATATATCACTCGAAATAATAATGTATACAAAATACAGAGTAGCAAATATGCAAAGAAAATACACCTAAGGTACGACAACTTCAAAAGAGCAATCATACCCTGGGGTACTTAGCAGACTCCACGCAGGTCGCTCCAAAAGTAAGACCACCAGCCTACCTCAGAGCAACAAACAACACCGCCTAAACTGGTCACGACCTCGAACACAAAAGAAAAACAAGTACACCCTCGGAAAAACAAACATCCAACAAATAAACAATCACGACAGATAGAGGTCGTCACTCGGTCCTCGCCGAGCTCCTCCTCGGCATCGCTTCATCGCCGAGTTACCTGCGCCTCGACATCGCTGGGTAACCGTCATGGATTGAAGGCACCACGGAAAGTGGTCAACTTCTCAATAATTCAAGATAAGCTCGACATAAAAATATAAACAAACAAAGAAAGTATAACATTCACCGACGTGACTCGACCATCTCACTCTAAACTCGACACAACTCACAAATCCATTTTCTCGACTCGACAATTTTCCGGAATGCACACGCCGTGCATCAGTATGTCGGAAAAGTCCAGCCGAAGCCTTGGGATCCTCGCTCTCCCTAGGACGGTCAACTCAGTCCCGTGGCGTGGCGGCGTCTAGTCAATCTCCGTAAACAAAAAGGGGACCTAGCACCCTCGATTATCCGGTCACGGCTCAAAACGTCATACGACTCACCTAGCTCGCTCACTCGATGAACACCGGCCAGATACGATATTCAAAGAGTTAAACACAAGATATTCAACCGCATGTCAAATAAAAGAGCAAGCTCGACATGAAGAAACGCAATTCAACATGCAATACACAATTCACGACATATATTCAATCACATATTAAATATATGCAAAAATTCAATCATATCACAACATTTCAGCTCGACACAAATCAGGAAAAATCCATACACAATAACATAACCACGTAGAATATGAAATGTCCTTACTTAAGGACTTATAAAATAAAGCCTTAGAGATATCTAGGAGTTGCCCTTACATACTATGAAAATATTAATGTGAAGCGCCCTTACATACTATGAAAATATTAATGTGAAGCGCCCTTACCGAACTCCAAGTTAATGCTGCTCGACAACGACCTCGACACAGCTGTCTTCAAAGAGCTCGACAACGACTTCTCTTACTCGATCTCGACACGTACACTTCTCAGTCGACCTCGACACGTACAATCCTCAATCTGGATTCACGCTCCGCCCTTGGATTCGCTTTCCGTACACCTCGATTCTGAAATCACTCGATCTCGGAAACAGACTTCCTAAAACAAACACAACTCGGATCGATCTATAGGTTTCAATACATCTAACTCTCTCTTCCCAAACTCAACCACAACCGTAAAAATATAAAACTCAAGAACTGAAATATATTTTTCCTCTAACACAAAGTTAGGGATTTCGATCAAAATTTCATGAAAAAGTTATCTGATGCTTCAACAGATAGATCGACAACAACAATAACCAGAAGCAACAAACGAAAAACCGTAAATCGAAATGAACCAAAAATGGAGGTTTACGGCACCGCCGATTGCAGAAATCGAGAAAGAAATTTGTTTTACAAGCCCAATTAATCGGTTAAAAAGAGAGGTAATATTATGAAGAAGAAAACCCATCAATTTGACATGATTTGGAAGCAGAAAACTGGTTAAAAATGGAAGAAGAATTAGCGCTAAACAGGAGGACGAAGAAGAGAAAAATCTGGTCTTCATACCTCAATGATAGTGGTCGATCAGACGAGATATGGGTCGAGAAGTTGATGATGAACAAAATTGATGAAGAAAGCTTGTGCAGAATCTCGATGGAACTCACGGTTTTGTCGATGGAAGTTTTTTGAAGAAAATAACGAAACACAGAGCAGAAGGAAGGAAGAAGAAAGAAGAAAAGAGAAATGAGTGTGAGGGAATCGATCGTGGTATACAGCTGGCGAGAAAAGGGGTATAAACGTAACTCCAGCTATAAGATGCCAATCCCATCAATCATCTACCCGTTAACTCGTTCCTCTCATAATTACCCTACTGCTTGGCCAACGGCAAGCCGACAATATAATAATTACAAACAATATAATAATAACGTTGAATAACGTTTGAAATAATACGAGGTGTCATCTCGACACGATGTCGACAAGAGGGGTCGTGCAAGCGCACAAGGTTCTAACACGAGTTCGTGGACGCGGTCTCCTCACCGACTTGCGTCCTCATCATTTCGATGCAGCGACTTCATCAACTCGACACGCCGACCTCCTCGCCAAAGAACTAGTGCACGTGGTCTCATCACCGACAAAAGATCTCGGCAAACGATCTAGTCACGGGATCTCGACACAAGGTCTTGGTCGAGGTCTCGATACGTCGTCCTAATACGATGTCGATCTCGTCCTCAGGTGTTACAGCTACCGAGCTCTAGACATACCGAGCTCGAGTTACCGAGCTCAACACACCGAGCTCTAGTTACCCTGTATGCGATGTGTTTTAAAACGATACTCTTGTGCCCTTTAGAAAAGTACGGTCTATTTTTTTTTTTTTTAAGACCAGCTCGTGCGCATCAGAGTAATTACAACTTTTCGAAAACATGGTGCAACTAAGACACAAGACATAAATTCTAATAAAACATACATGCATAATATACATATATACCACTCGAAATGATGATGTATACAAAATACAGAGTAAGAATGTATAAAGAAAATACACCTAAGGTATGACGACTTCAAGAGAGCAATCATACCCTGGGGGTACTTCCGGCAGACACCCACGCAGGGGGCTGCTCCAAAAGTAAGTCCACCAGTCTACCCTGTGCTCAAAATAACATCTAGCCCAAACTGGTCACAACCACTATACACAAAAACATAGACAAAGCAAATCACGACAAGTATAGGTCGTCGCCCTGATCCTCGTCGAGCTCCTCCTCGCCATCATCTGCTGTCGAGTTCCCTGCACCCTCGACATCGCCTGGGTAACCATCATAGATTGAAGGTACCACGGGAAAGGGTCAACTTCTCCACAAATCAAGATAAACAAGGCACAAAGAAATAAGCAGACATCATCAGATATCATTCACCAAACGTGACTCGACCATCTCACTCTAGACTCGACTTTTATTCCGAATATCGTCACCGTCCATCCCCAAACCGACGCAATAGTAAGCGGCGAGTCCAACCCCAAACCGATACCATACATTAATCGCCAGGTCCAACCCCAAACCGATAATGCGACGCCTAGTCAATCTCCCGTAAACAAAAAGGGGACCTAGCACCCTTAGTTATCCGGTCACGGCTCAAAACGCCATACGACTCGCCTAGCTCTCTCACTCGATGATTAGCTCGCCGCAAATAAGGAGTGGCACATAAAATTACTTGATCACATATCAAATAAAGAGAACATGCTTAATATGAAGAAAACGCAATTCGACAGCAACACGCAATTCATGGCATATATTCAATTTCATATCAAATAATGCATAACTCAATCATATCACAACATTACATGCTCGACAAGCAAATCAAGGAATCCATACATAGGAATATAACAATAAAAAAAAATCCTAGAATGTCTAGAAGTGCCCTTACGCACAAAACATAAACACGTAGAATATGAAGTGCCCTTACCGAACTCCAAGCTAATGCTGCTCGACAACGACCTCGACACGGCTGTCTTCAAACGAGCTCGACAACGACTCCTCTTACTCGATCTCGACACGTACGGCTCTCAGTCGACCTCGGTTTCGTGTTCTCGTACACTCGGATCTCCTTGCAACACGATCTCGGAAATCACACTGCCTAATACGAGTACAACTTAGTTCGATCTATGGGTTCTAATAACACTTAGCTCTCATTATCCCAATCTTAACCACAACCCAAGTAAACATTAAAACTCAAAAACTTAAACAAATACAACCAGAATTAAAACATTACAAAATAACTCCTTTTCTCTAAAATTTTATTAAAAACAACGTACAACAAATAACTCCTTTTCGATCAAAAGTCCATGAAAAAGGTTATATGATTCTATAACAAATAAATCAACAACAAACATCAACAAGAAGCAACGTACCACAACTAAAACAAGAAATCAAAACAAACCAAATAGGGAGGGTTTTTGGGCACAGCCTATTGCAGAAAACAGAGAAAGAAATTTGTTTTACAAGCTCAAATAATTGGTTAGAAAGGTCGGTCATGTCATGAAGAAGAAAACCCATCAATATGACATGATTTGGAAGCATAAAAACTAGCTAAAATAGAGAGAAGAAGTGGCGCTAACAGTAACATGAAGGAAGAGGAAATTCTGATTTTCATACCTCAACTGATGGTCGAGATGGTGAGATATGTCGAGAAGATGATAAGAAACAAGGTTGATGAAGAAAGTTTATGCAGAAGCTCGATGGAACTCAAGGTTCTTCGATGGAGGTTTGGAGAGGAAGAGGAACTCAGAGAAGAAGGAAGAAGAAAGAAGAAAAGAGAAAGTGAGTGTTTGTGAGAGCTGATCGTGATATACAGCTGGGAGATAAACCATTTAAATGAATTTTTCTTTCTTAAAAAAAAAACAGAAATAAGTGACGTGTAACTACTGTTATGAGATGCTAATCCCATCAATCATTCTACCCATCTAATCTCTTCTCTCTCATGATTACCCTCTAATCTATAGGTTACAGATCTAAAACACAAAGAACGAATCGCAACCGATAAAATAAATATTACAAACAATAAAATCATTAGCGCTAAATAACGTTCGTAAAGATACGAGTGTTATCATCTCGACACGATGTCGACCAGGGTGCTCGTGCAAGCGCACAAGGCTCTAACACGAGTTCGTGCACGCGGCCTCCTCAGTTCGACATGCGACCTCCTCAGCTCGGTACGCGACCTCATCAGCTCGACATATGACCTTGGCACGCGATCTTGGCACGCGATCTTGGCACGGGATCTCGACACGAGGTCTTGGTACGAGGTCTCGACACGAGATCTCGACGCGAGGTCTCGATACGACGTCCTAATACGAGGTCGATCTCGTCCTCAGGTGTTACAATCTCTCCCTCTAAAAAAAATTTCGTCCTCGAAATTACAAATAAGATACTTACCATGAAAGAGTTCAGGGTACTGAGTCTTCATCTTCTCCTCCAGCTCCCAAGTCGCATCTCCGCCTTTCTTGATCCCACACAACTTTGACAAGTTGAATCTCTTTGTTCCGCAATCGCTTGGCTTTCCGGTCAACGATCCTCACGGTGATGCTTGAAGGATAAGTCGCCCTCGCTTGAATCACATCCGCTCGATGACATGAGAGGGGTCAGAAATATATCTCCGCAATTGTGAGACGTGGAAGACGTCATGAATGTTTGACAAGAAGGGTGGCAGGGCAATCTGATATGCCACTGGACCAATACGACGAAGAATCTGATAAGGTCCAATAAATTTAGGGGTAAGTTTCTTGTACTTGATCGCTCGACCAACTCCAGTAGTGGGGGTGACTCTAAGAAATACATGTTCTCCTTCTTCGAACTCGAGTGGTCGACGTCGTTGGTCTGCATAACTCTTCTGTCGACTTTGAGACGTTCGCATCCTATCTCTGATCAAACGGATCTTCTCTGTAGTCTGCTGGATCATATCTGGTCCCACAACAGAACGCTCGCCATCCTGGTACCAACAAAGAGGCGTCTGACATTTACGTCCATACAAAGGTTTCAAAAGGTGCCATTCCAATACTCGCATGGAAACTGTTATTGTAGGTGAACTCCACCAATGGTAAGACGTCGTCCCAACTTCCTCGGTGATCTAAGGTACACGCTCGCAACAAATCTTCAAGTGATTGGATCGTTCTCTCAGTCTGACCGTCAGTTTGGGGATGATATGTCGAGCTAAGCCTGAGCTCGGTTCCCATCGCTTCTTGCAATTCCCTCCAAAAATGAGACGTGAACTTCGGATCTCGGTCCGACATGATTGAAGAGGGTATACCATGAAGTCGCACTATCTCCGCGATGTAGATCTCGGTCAGCTTTTCCACGTTGTATGTCGACCTCACTGGCAAGAAATGAGCAGATTTGGTCAATCGGTCGACAATCACCCAAATCGAATCATTCTTCTTCTGCGTCTTCGGCAAACCTACAACGAAATCCATGGAGATACTGTCCCATTTCCATACTGGTACGTCAAGCGATTGTAGCATTCCCGCTGGTCGTTGGTGCTCCACCTTCGCTTCGACACGTTAAACACGGCTACGTGCTCGATCACTTGCTTTTTCATTCCTGACCACCAAAAATGCTTCTTCAAGTCTTGATACATCTTCGTGAACTCCTGGATGAATACTAAAGTTGCTCTTATGCGCGCCGTCAAGTATTAACTTTCACCCGCTACGTTAGGTACACACACTCGGCCATTACATCTTAAGATGTTGTCCGCTCCGACATGGAATTCGCCGCTTCCTTGCGCTATCAATCGACCTTCTTGCAGAAGTTCGTCATGAACCTGCTGGTCTCTGATCTCATCCAACAATCTGTTAGAAATGGTAAGCATACCAAATCTCAGCTTCCCCGGTGAAACTTCCACACTCAACTTCAAGTCTCGGAACTTCTCGAGCATCTCCAACTCCTTGATCATCATTGCTGAGGCTAAAACGCTCTTTCTGCTCAATGCATCTGCTACTACGTTAGCCTTACCGGGATGGTATTCCAACGTAAAGTCGTAGTCCTTGAGAAATTCTGTCCATCTTCGCTGACGCATGTTGAGCTCTTTCTGATCGAACAGGTACTTCAAGCTCTTGTGATCGCTGAAAACAGTAAGAGTGCTCCCATAAAGGTAGTGCCTCCATATCTTCAACGCAAAAACTCTCACGCCACTCCAAGTCGTGAGTAGGGTAGTTCCTCTCGTGAATCTTAAGTCGTCTTGAAGCATACGCTACCACTTTCCGATGTTGCATCGGCACATCCCAAACCCTGGTGTGACGCATCACAATACACCTCGTAAGGCTCTTCTGTTGAGGCAAAATCAACACAGCGCCGCCGCCAGTGCTCCTTCGCCTTTGAAAACCGGATTCACACTCCTCGGTCCAGGCAAAGGTTGATCCTTCCTCGTAGCCGTAAAGAGGCGCGACAATCTTCGAGAAACCTTCAATGAATCTTCGATAATAGCCTGCTAAGCCAACAAAACTCCTGATGTCGGTAACAGTCTTCGGCTGTTCCCACGCTAACACCGCCTCAATCTTAGTTGGATCCACAGCTATCCCTTCTTTGGAAATCACGTGTCCAAGAAAATTCACCTCTTCAAGCCAAAATTCACACTTCGACAGGTTGGCATAGAGTTGCTTCTCTCGTAATATCTGTAGTACTCGACGTAAGTGTTCTTCGTGTGAATACATGCCTTGACAGGATGGTTTTGATGATTGACAAAAGGGAGCTTTGCAAATAGTCAACCGTGCAAAAAGTGGAAAAGAATACCAAGACGCGTATCAAGAATGATAGTTTCTCAAGTCTTTGGGTTTTGGGTATTTATTTATCTTTATTAAGACAATTTGTAAGTAGTAATAAAAAGCTCTCAATTAAAATTAAATCACACACGCACAAAATATTTTGACATGCATATCTCGTGTCGGATGTCGAGCTGAGGAAATCGGATGTCGAGCTGAGGAGGAAGTCGGATGTTGAGCTCTGAGGAAGTCGTATGTCGAACTGAGGAGGAGGTCGCGTGTCAAGCTTATGAGGTCTCGTACCGAGGTCGCGTGATGAGCTCTTGTCGCGCGTCGAGCCGATGATCCGTGTCGGCCGATGAGGTCGCTGCATCGAGGTCGCGTGTCGGTGATGAGGTCGTGTGCCGAGGTCTTTGCCGAGCCGCTCGTGAGGTCGTATGCCGAGCTGTGTCGAGGTCGTCTGTCGAGCTGTGTGGCGAGGTCGTCTGCCGAGCTGTCTTCAGAGGTCGTATGCCGAGCCGTCTCCGTGTTTTCAATTCTTTCATGTTCAACGCAACGGACAAATTCCAACGGACAGATCCCTGCCGCAACGGGCAAATCCTCAACGGACAAATCTTCTTAAAGTGACGCTCCTCCATTGCCTATATAAACGTAGCTCGTGAGCTTTGTTTTAATATACAACAACGCAGTGCTTAATTTTTGTGCCAAAAACTCTGTCAAATATTTTTCATCACTCACACTTATTTGAGCACAATTTTTGAGAGTCCTTTTATTCTACATAATTTGAGTTGTATTATTTGAGCTTCAATTTGTTATATCTGCACTATTGAGTGTATCTTTCTCATCCCATTTTATTTGTGAAAATCATTTCTTTTTGGGTAGGAATCCCAAGGTGTTCATAGAGAGGTGATATCTCTTGAACGTATTGCTCTGGTATAGAGTTGTAAAGGTTTCTAGCTGAACCTGATTTAAAAGCTAGTGATTTAGTGAAAATCCCATAGTGGTTTGCTTTGGGGACAGGACGTAGGCCACAGGGGTGTTTGGTGGCCGAACCTGTATAAATTGCTGCGTGCTCTTCTTTGCTCTCTGTCTCTTTATCATTCAAGCACTTTATTTATTTTTGTTCTTTATTTATTATTCGGTCATTTATTTTCTGTAATTTTTTATATAAGCACCGCTATCACAATTCACCCCCCTCTTGTGTTTGAAGTCAATTGGTAACAATTGGCATCAGAGCTAGAATCTTGTATAAAGGACTTAACCGTCTCAAGAGAATGACTTCAAACAATTACGAGGGAACTTCCATGAACAGACCCCCATTTTTCAATGGTGAGGGGTATGGTTATTGGAAGGATAGAATGCAAATCTTTCTTGAGGGTGTTGATCTTGATATTTGGGATCTTTGTGGAAAATGGTCCATTTGTCCCCACCCAATCCATTAATGATCCAGTGGTAGACAAACCAACATCACTTTGGACCGAAGATGATAAGAAAAGGTTCAATACAATTTGAAGGCTAAGAACATCATCACTTACGCTTTAAGCTACGATGAGTTCTATAGGGTCTCAAATTGCAAGATCAAGCTAAAGAAATGTGGGACACCCTTCTATTGACCCATGAAGGTACTACCGAGGTCAAGAGGGCTCGAATGAACACATTAACCCATGAGTATGAGTTATTTAGGATGAAACCAAGTGAAAACATACAAGATATGCAAAAAATGTTCATCCATATAATAAACCATCTCAGAGCTCTTGGGAAAGTCTTCAGTAATGAAGATTTGATTAACAAAGTTCTTAGATGTCTAAACAGGAATTGGCAACCCAAGGTCACTGCTATAGCTGAATCTAGAGACTTATCTTCTATGACCTTGGCTTCTTTGTTTGGAAAATTGCAGGAACATGAAATTGAACTAAATCGTCTCATGGAAAGCGAAGAAGCTGATAAGAAAAAGAAAGGGCTCGCCCTCAAAGCAAGCATTGAGGAAACTGACGATGACGAATGTGATTTCCTTGAAGATGAAAATAATGAGGAAAACATGAGTCTAATGGTTCGCAAATTCAAAAGGTTCATGAGACTCAGAAACAAAGGTAAGTTCCCAAGCTCTCAAAAGAAAAGTGATGAAACAACTTCTTTTAATCCTACCTGCTACAAGTGTGGAAAGAAAGGTCACATAAAACCCGATTGTCCTCAAAACCAAACGAGGAATGAGAAATTTGAAAAGAAACCACCAAAGGATTCGAAGGGAAGAAGAGCTTACATTGCCTGGGATGATAATGATATGGATTCTTCTGATGAATCTGAAAATGAAGAGGCTCACCTTAGTCTAATGGCAAATCATGATGAAGATGAGGTAAATTTTTATGATCCTGACTCTTCTTTAACTTATGATGAATTACTTGCTGCTTGTGAAGAATTCAATAATGAAACGATTAAACTTGGAAAAATTGTTCTTTCTTCTAAGAAAACCATCTCTTCTCTTGAATCAAAATTGAAATTTTAAACAAAGAGATAGTGATTCTTAAAGAAAAACAAGTTGCTGTGATTGAAACTTCTCCTCCCATATCTTGTGAAAATAAAAAGGATGAAGTTTTAAAATGCAATGAGTGTAGTGTTTTGAAAAATAAGGTTAAGGATTTAAATAACACTCTTGCAAAATTTACGATGGGAAGAGATAATCTAAACATTATGTTAGGAAACCAAAAAGGTACTTTTGGAAAAGCTGGTTTAGGTTATCATCCAAAAATTCATGAAAAATCTTTTAAACTCTTCAATCACAACAAACCCTCAAGTAGTCCTTTCATTAAATGCTTTCACTGTGGTAGAAATGGTCACACTGCCTCTATTTGCAATATTAGAAAGAATAAAAATGTAGTTGGCAAAAAGATGTGGATTCCAAAGGGCACCTTGCCCAAGACTAACTCATATGGACCCAACTTAGTTTGGGTACCAAAGATTAAAAATTAATCTGTTGTTGTAGGTGTGCTTGAAAGCCAAGGACTTAAATTGGTATCTTGATAGCGGCTGTTCAAAGCACATGACAGGAGACAAAAGCAAGTTCTCCTCATTGGTACCTAAGAATAGTGGTTATGTCCGGTATGGTGACAACAACAAAGGTAAAATTCTTGGGATTGGTTCTATTGGTAAGAGCCCTAATCCCACTATTGAAAATGTTTTGTATGTGGATGGTTTGAAGCATAATTTGCTAAGCATTAGTCAACTTTGTGATAAAGGAAACAAAGTGGTTTTCGATTCTTCAAAATGCATGGTCATGGATTCTATAAATGAAAATGTTATTGTTATTGGACCTAGAATTGGAAATATCTATATGCTTGATTTAGATAAAATACCTTCAAATGATGCATGTTGTCTTATTAGTAAAGAGGATGAATCTTGGCTATGGCATAGGAGAATGGCTCATATTCACATGGATCATCTTAATAAATTGGTTCGAAAGGACTTAGTAATTGGTTTGCCAAAGATTCGTTTTGAAAAAGATAAACTTTGTGATGCGTGTCAAAAAGGAAAACAAGTAAAGGCATCTTTCAAATCTAAAAATATTGTTTCTACAAACCGGCCTTTACAACTTTTACATATGGATTTATTTGGCCCTTCTAGAACCATGAGCTTTGGTGGCAATTACTATGCTCTTGTTATTGTGGATGACTATTCTCGCTATACATGGACTTTATTTATTTCTCACAAAAATGATGCTTTTAATGCTTTTCGAAAACTTGCAAAGGTTATACAAAATGAGAAGGGACTTAACATTGCTTCCATTCGAAGTGATCATGGTGGGGAATTTGAGAATGAAGCATTTGAAGCATTTTGCACAGAAAATGGCATCGATCACAACTTTTCTGCTCCAAGGACACCGCAACAAAATGGAGTGGTTGAAAGGAAAAATCGGTCTCTTGAAGAGCTAGCGAGGACGATGCTCAATGAGACTAACCTTCCTAAGTACTTTTGGGCGGCACGCTGAGCACTGCTTGCTATGTGATGAATCGAGTTCTTATAAGGCCGATCCTTAAACAAACGCCGTATGAACTCTACAAAGGAAGGAAGCCCAACATTTCCCACCTTCACGCTTCGGATGCAAGTGTTTTGTCCTAAACAATGGTAAGAATAACCTTGGAAAATTTGATGCCAAAGCGGATGAAGGTATATTTCTTGGATATTCTATTTCTAGTAAAGCTTTTCGAATTTATAATAAGAGAACTTTGACTATTGAAGAATCTGTGCATGTTACCTTTGATGAGTCTAACCCAAAATCTTTGGTAGAAGATAGTGTTGATGATCTTGCGAAATATTGGGAAATAGTCACTTAGAAGATTCAAACCAGTCCAAAGATGAAGATGAAAATCCTTTGCCACAATCTTCTAAGGAATCCCTCGTTCAAATTTACCAAAAGAATGGAGAGTCTCAAAACATCATCCACTTGACAATATAATTGGCGATATCTCTAAAGGGGTAACAACTCGAAACTCTCTTAATCATGCATGTCTTTTCATGGCTTTTGTTTCTCAAGTTGAACCAAAGGACATCAATGAAGCCATTATTGATGAACATTGGACCCTTGCTATGCAAGAGGAATTAAATCAATTTGAAAGAAACAATGTTTGGGAACTAGTTCCTAAACCTAAAGATCATATAGTCATTGGGACCAAATGGGTCTTTCGCAACAAGCTTGATGAAAACGGTATTATTGTTAGAAACAAAGCTAGACTTGTTGCAAAGGCTACAACCAACAAGAGGGCATAGATTTTGATGAATCCTATGCACCGCTGGGTAGATTAGAAGCCGTTCGTATGCTTCTAGCCTTTGCATGTGTCATGGATTTTAAACTTTTTCAAATGGATGTAAAGAGTGCTTTTCTAAATGGTTATATTCAAGGAGAAGTATATGTTGATCAACCTCCGGTTTTGAAAATTTTGAATTTCCAAATCATGTTTTCAAATTGAAAAAGGCTTTATATGGTTTAAAACAAGCTCGAGAGCTTGGTACGAGAGGTTGAGCAAATACTTACTTGAAAAAGGTTTTGAAAGAGGAAAAGTTGATACTACTCTTTTCATCAAACATAAGAAGCATGACATTTTACTTGTTCAAATTTATGTCGATGATATAATATTTGGTGCTACTAATGAATCCTTGTGTAAGGAATTTTCTGATATCATGCAAAGTGAATTTGAAATGTCAATGATGGGAGAGCTAAATTACTTCCTTGGACTTCAAATCAAACAAACAAAGGAAGGAATATTCATCAATCAATCCAAATATTGCAAGGATTTACTCAAGAAATTTGGAATGACCGATGCAAAAGAAATCTCAACTCCAATGAGCACTTCATGCTATCTTGACAAAGATGAAGGTGGTAAGTCGGTCGAAGTAAGTAAGTATAGAGGTATGATAGGATCTCTTCTCTATCTCACTGCTAGTCGTCCTGATATTATGTTTAGTGTTTGTATGTGTGCACGTTTTCAAGCTAGTCCTAAGGAATCACATCTCTCTGCTGTAAAACGCATTATGAGATACCTCATTGGCACACAAAACACGGGTTTATGGTACCCCAAAGGTGCCGAATGCACTTTGATTGGGTACTCGGATTCTGATTTTGCGGGTTGTAAATTGGACCGAAAAAGCACTAGTGGGACATGTCACTTACTTGGGAATGCCTTGGTCTCATGGCATAGTAAGAAACAAGCCAGTGTGGCTTTGTCCACTGCTGAAGCGGAATACGTTCTGTGACGGTTGTTGTGCACAAATTATTTGGATGAAACAACGATTGAATGATTATGGGATTAATCAAAACTGCTCCAATTAAGTGCGACAATACTAGTGCCATAAACCTCACGAAAAACCCGTTTATCACTCCGGACCAAACACATAGAAATTAGGCACCATTGTATTAGAGATCATGTTCAAAAAGGAGATTGTGTGATTGAGTTTGTGGAAACATCTAAACAACTTGCAGATATTTTTACTAAACCTTTGCCTAAAGAAAGCTTCTTTTTATAAGAACCGAGTTAGGAATTTTAGATCAATCATGCATTGAATGATTTGCGTGTGAGTGCATTTTATTATGAATAAGTTCTAACTTGGGCGTTGGAGTGTTCTAACATTTTTATACAGGTTCCGTTACCAAGACTAAAAGTGGAGAAATGCAACCGCCCTTCCTGTAATCGCTAAAATAAAAGTTTGTGCGAGGTTATGTTAATCGCAAACAATTATGCTTCATTGAACCCTTGATACTCTATTATTTTTCGCCATCTAGTTACACGTATATGCATACGTTTTACATGCCTTTCCCTTTATCTTTTCCGCTTTTTGATGTTGCCAAAAGGGGGAGAGTTATATGATTCAAGGGGAGTGGTTTATTCCATGCATATTGTGAGGGGGAGTTCTTCACCAAAATGCCAAAATGCGCCTAAACTCTGATATTTTTTTTTTAATATTGTGAGGGGGAGTTTTTCTAAAATATTGTGCTTAAACTCTGATATCTTTTACCATGCTTATATCTCATTGCTATATCATGATTATATTTTACTAAATTCCCTCCATGAGATGTTTGTCATCATCAAAAAGGGGGAGTCTGTGAATACATGCCTTGACAGGATGGTTTTGATGATTGACAAAAGGGAGCTTTGCAAATAGTCAACCGTGCAAAAAGTGGAAAAGAATACCAAGACGCGTATCAAGAATGATAGTTTCTCAAGTCTTTGGGTTTTGGGTATTTATTTATCTTTATTAAGACAATTTGTAAGTAGTAATAAAAAGCTCTCAATTAAAATTAAATCACACACGCACAAAATATTTTGACATGCATATCTCGTGTCGGATGTCGAGCTGAGGAAATCGGATGTCGAGCTGAGGAGGAAGTCGGATGTTGAGCTCTGAGGAAGTCGTATGTCGAACTGAGGAGGAGGTCGCGTGTCAAGCTTATGAGGTCTCGTACCGAGGTCGCGTGATGAGCTCTTGTCGCGTGCCGAGCTGATGAGGTCGCGTACCGAGGTCGCGTGTCGAGCTGATGAGGTCGTGTGCCGAGGTCTTTTGCCGAGCTGTTCAGAGGTCGTATGCCGAGCTGTGTCGAGGTCGTCTGTCGAGCTGTGTGGCGAGGTCGTCTGCCGAGCTGTCTTCAGAGGTCGTATGCCGAGCCGTCTCCGTGTTTTCAATTCTTTCATGTTCAACGCAACGGACAAATTCCAACGGACAGATCCCTGCCGCAACGGGCAAATCCTCAACGGACAAATCTTCTTAAAGTGACGCTCCTCCATTGCCTATATAAACACAGCTCGTGAGCTTTGTTTTAATATACAACAACGCAGTGCTTAATTTTTGTGCCAAAAACTCTGTCAAATATTTTTCATCACTCACACTTATTTGAGCACAATTTTTGAGAGTCCTTTTATTCTACATAATTTGAGTTGTATTATTTGAGCTTCAATTTGTTATATCTGCACTATTGAGTGTATCTTTCTCATCTCATTTTATTTGTGAAAATCATTTCTTTTTGGGTAGGAATCCCAAGGTGTTCATAGAGAGGTGATATCTCTTGAACGTATTGCTCTGGTATAGAGTTGTAAAGGTTTCTAGCTGAACCTGATTTAAAAGCTAGTGATTTAGTGAAAATCCCATAGTGGTTTGCTTTGGGGACAGGACGTAGGCCACAGGGGTGTTTGGTGGCCGAACCTGTATAAATTGCTGCGTGCTCTTCTTTGCTCTCTGTCTATTTATCATTCAAGCACTTTATTTATTTTTGTTCTTTATTTATTATTCGGTCATTTATTTTCTGTAATTTTTTATATAAGCACCGCTATCACAATTCACCCCCCTCTTGTGTTTGAAGTCAATTGGTAACACTTCGTGCTCTTCTCGGTTCTTCGAATAGATCAATATGTCGTCGATGAACACTACAACGAACTGATCCAAAAACGAATGGAAAATCCTATTCATGTAATCCATAAACACAGCTGGCGCATTTGTCACTCCAAACGGCATCACCAAGTACTCGTAGTGACCGTACCTAGTCCTGAAAGCTGTTTTGGAGACATCTTCCTCCTTCACGCGAATCTGATGGTAGCCCGACTTCAAGTCTATCTTGGAAAAGATCGCCGCTCCACGAAGTTGATCCATCAAGTCGTCAATACGGGGTAACGGATACCGGTTCTTCACAGTAACCTTGTTGAGCTCGCGGTAGTCCACGCACAGCCTTGATCGTCCATCCTTCTTCTTAACCAACAACACCGAGCTCCCCACGGTGACACGCTCGGTCGTATGAATTGCTTTGACTCCAAGTGTTCGATCTGGGACTTCGCTTCTTTCATCTCGGCGGGAGACATCCTGTATGGCGCCTTGAAATCGGTCTGTTCTGGAATCAACTTCGATGGAGAACTCGACCTCTCGTCTTGGTGGTAACCCTGGCACGTCTTGGGAAAACGTCCACAAAGTCACACACCACCGGTACATTCTTCACTTCGATCTGGCGGAAAACTTCCGAACTAGCGGATACATGTATTCCCTAGTTCCTTCTTTCAAAGAAACCCCAATACGTTCAAAGAAAGATAATTGGAGACTCCAAGGTGCAGGAAAATTACGATTTTACTGGCACAGTCAAGAGGACATGGTGGTGTGACAACCAATCCATCCCGAGGATGACATCTAAGCCCTTAAGAGGCAAACAAACCAAATTGACCACAAACTTTCTACTGCGAATAACCACTACACAATTAAGACATGCGGTGTTTGTGACTAAGGTTTTAGCGGTGGGGTTGTAACTACCAATTTGAGCAACAAGCGATCCTGATCAAGTTCAAATGGTTCACACAATCAGAAGAAATAAAGGAATGGGTTGCACCCGAATCAAAGAGGACGGATAAGGATTTACCCTCTATCTCACATTCGCCTTGGATAAGATCATCAGCTTGCTCTACTTCCTCGCCGCTCATGCAGAAGACTCTGCCTTTAGCCACCTGACGCTTCCCTTTGGCCTTTGCCGCAAGCATTGCCGGTTCAGCTTTAGGTGTGGGACAATCCTTGGCAAAATGCCCTGGCTTCTTACAGTTGTAGCACACCTCCTCCTTCTGAGTACAGTTATTCGCATAATGTCCCGTCTTTCCACAACGGAAACAAGTCACCTCGACACCGGTCTGACCTCCACTCCTCGCTCCCTGGGTCATCGGACGATACTGTCCTCTATTGTTGTTGTTCCCCTGAGGTCGGTTGTAAGGCTTCTTCTGCAGTTGTTTCCCTTTCTGTGTAAACCTCTGCCCCGCACTCTGGGGTCTCACCGTCACTTCTACAGTTTTCTTCTTGTGGCTTCTTACACCCTCTACCTCGACACAACGATCTATCAGCTCTTGTAGATTCCTGATCCTCAGTGACACCACCGACTTCTGAATGTCAAATCTCAGACCTCGTTGGAACCTCTCGCTTAACCATCCTTGGTCAGCTCGATCACGAAATGGACTGAAATACCTCGCCAGTGACTCGACCTTGGCTGCATACTCGGACACTGTCGAGCTGCCTTGTTGTAGTTGAAGAAACTCTTGCTCCTTCTCAGCTCGTGCAGTATCTGGGAAGTATTTGTCCAAGAACCTTCCACGAAAAAGCTCCCAAGTTATCTCGCGACGTTCTGCTATCAGTGCTTGCTTCACTCCCTTCCACCAATACTCTGCGTCTCCTAGCAGCAAGTAGGTAGCGTAGTCTACCTTCACATTGTTTGGGCAATGGAGTGCCTCGAAGATCTTCTCGATCTCTTGCATCCAAAGATCAGCTTTATCTGGATTTGGCTCACCATAGAACTTCGGTGGATCATGCTTCCTAAAGTCTGCTAATCCTTCTCGCCAAGATCTCGCTCTGCTCATTGTTGTTCTTTGTAAGTTTCTTTGGGTTAACGCCGCCGTCTGTTGAGCCATCGCGTTAACTGTTGAGTTCTGCGGCGGTGATTCTTTGAGCCATGGCTGCCGCCATCTCGGTCATAGCTTGAATTGCTCGCTCCATGTCGGCGTTCTCTGCATACCGTATCCCTACGAGGTGGCATTAGATTCCACAAAGTTCAAAACCCTGTCAGAATCTCACAACAAGGATGTGTTAAAACACACTGCTTCAATCAAGAAACAGTTCAAACAATTTTTCAAGCAATAAGTGCTTCACTTAATCAAACAGCAATCAGTATAGTACAACCATGTTCCCAACACACATATATATATATATATCCCGACACAGTGACCAGTCCAAATTCCTATACACAAACGTAACCGAATCGCTCGATACCACCATTGTAACGACCCGTTTCCGGACCGCTACCGAGCTCCAGACATACCGAGCTCGAGTTACCGAGCTCAACACACCGAGCTCTAGTTACCCTGTATGCGATGTGTTTTAAAACGATACTCTTGTGCCCTTTAGAAAAGTACGGTCTATTATTTATTTATTTTTTTAAGACCAGCTCGTGCACATCAGAGTAATTACAACTTTTCGAAAACATGGTGCAACTAAGACACAAGACATAAATTCTAATAAAACATACATGCATAATATACATATATACCACTCGAAATGATGATGTATACAAAATACAGAGTAATAATGTATAAAGAAAATACACCTAAGGTATGACGACTTCAAGAGAGCAATCATACCACAGGGTACTTCCGCAGACACCCACGCAGGTCGCTCCAAAAGTAAGTCCACCAGTCTACCCTGTGCTCAAAATAACATCTAGCCCAAACTGGTCACAACCACTATACACAAAAACATAGACAAAGCAAATCACGACAAGTATAGGTCGTCGCCCTGATCCTCGTCGAGCTCCTCCTCGCCAGCATCTGCTGTCGAGTTCCTCGCACCCTCGACATCGCCTGGGTAACCATCATAGATTGAAGATACCACGGAAAGTGGTCAACTTCTCCACAAATCAAGATAAACAAGGCACAAAGAAATAAGCGGACATCATCAGATATCATTCACCAAACGTGACTCGACCATCTCACTCTAGACTCGACTTTTATTCTAATATCGCCACCGTCCATCCCCAAATCGACGCAATAGTAAGCGGCAGTCCAACCCCAAACCGATACCATACATTAATCAGCAGGTCCAACCCCAAACTGATAATGCGACGCCTAGTCAATCTCCCGTAAACAAAAACGGGACCTAGCACCCTTACTTATCCTGGTCACGGCTCAAAAACGTTATACCACTCACCTAGCTCTCTCACTCGATGATTAGCCTGCCGCAATCAAGGAGTGGCACATAAAATTACTTGATCACATATCAAATAAAGAGAACATGCTTAATATGAAAAACGCACTGACAAAGAACACGCAATTCATGGCATATATTCAATTTCATATCAAATAATGCATAACTCAATCATATCACAACATTACATGCTCGACAAGCAAATCAAGGAATCCATACATAGGAATATAACAATAAAAAAAAATCCTAGAATGTCTAGAAGTGCCCTTACGCACAAAACATAAACACGTAGAATATGAAGTGCCCTTACCGAACTCCAAGCTAATGCTGCTCGACAACGACCTCGACACGGCTGTCTTCAAACGAGCTCGACAACGACTCCTCTTACTCGATCTCGACACGTACGGCTCTCAGTCGACCTCGGTTTCGTGTTCTCGTACACTCGGATCTCCTTGCAGCACGATCTCAGAAATCACACTGCCTAATACGAGTACAACTTAGTTCGATCTATGGGTTCTAATAACACTTAGCTCTCATTATCCCAATCTTAACCACAACCCAAGTAAACATTAAAACTCAAAAACTTAAACAAATACAACCAGAATTCAAACATTACAAAATAACTCCTTTTCTCTAAAATTTAATTAAAAACAACGTACAACAAATAACTCCTTTTCGATCAAAAGTCCATGAAAAAGGTTATATGATTCTATAACAAATAAATCAACAACAAACATCAACAAGAAGCAACGTACCACAACTAAAACAAGAAATCAAAACAAACCAAATAGGGAGGGTTTTTGGGCACAGCCTATTGCAGAAAACAGAGAAAGAAATTTGTTTTACAAGCTCAAATAATTGGTTAGAAAGGTCGGTCATGTCATGAAGAAGAAAACCCATCAATATGACATGATTTGGAAGCATAAAAACTAGCTAAAATAGAGAGAAGAAGTGGCGCTAACAGTAACATGAAGGAAGAGGAAATTCTGTTTTTCATACCTCAACTGATGGTCGAGATGGTGAGATATGTCGAGAAGATGATAAGAAACAAGGTTGATGAAGAAAGTTTATGCAGAAGCTCGATGGAACTCAAGGTTCTTCGATGGAGGTTTGGAGAGGAAGAGGAACTCAGAGAAGAAGGAAGAAGAAAGAAGAAAAGAGAAAGTGAGTGTTTGTGAGAGCTGATCGTGATATACAGCTGGGAGATAAACCATTTAAATGAATTTTTCTTTCTTAAAAAAAACAGAAATAAGTGACGTGTAACTACTGTTATGAGATGCTAATCCCATCAATCATTCTACCCATCTAATCTCTTCTCTCTCATGATTACCCTCTAATCTATAGGTTACAGATCTAAAACACAGCAACGAGAACTGCAACCGATAAAATAAATATTACAAACAATAGAATCATTAGCGCTAAATAACGTTCGTAAAGATACGAGTGTTATCATCTCGACACGATGTCGACCAGGGTGCTCGTGCAAGCGCACAAGGCTCTAACACGAGTTCGTGCACGCGGCCTCCTCAGTTCGACATGCGACCTCCTCAGCTCGGTACGCGACCTCATCAGCTCGACATATGACCTTGGCACGTGATCTTGGCACGGGATCTTGGCACGGGATCTCGACACGAGGTCTTGGTACGAGGTCTCGACACGAGATCTCGACGCGAGGTCTCGATACGACGTCCTAATACGAGGTCGATCTCGTCCTCAGGTGTTACACTTCACGTCCACGCTACACGATCTCCGGGTTCGGAACTCCTATCACCACAAGTGAACTTAGCACAATTCTACAACTAAATTTAAAACCTTAGGCTCTCATCCTAATCCCTTTATCCTAGCCAAACACCATCACATAGAACTTAATTTAAAATGCTAGTTTTTGAAGGATCATTTTTCTACATTTCTAAAGTGTAGCAACATATCAAACAATCACTCAAGTCAAGTCCACAAAAATAATTTTCCTTCCAAAACCTTCCTTGAGCTCTCGGCCATCTTCCCCCATTTCTAAAAAAAATTTGCAAAACTTTCTTTTAGAAATTAACAAACCATTCCTAATCCTTTACTTATACCCCAAGACATCAAAACATCAAGTCAAGTTTTTGCAAGGAATTTTCCTTTCAAAATACAAGTCATAATTCAAGACTTACTCCAACCAAGTTCCAAAACTTATTTTCAAAATGTTTCAAGAGTAAGGTTTTACAAGAAATCTTTTCAATTCTTTGATCCAAACCATTTAAACTATGGCAATGACAATGCTAATCATTAAAGAACAAACCCAATCAAGTTCTAACATGCTTTCTAAGTCCCTCAAGAAAAAAAATTTCACAAGTAGCTCACTAACTTTCTTACTTAAACATATTCAACAAACCCAATTGAAATTTTATCAACCTAAACATATTATTCAACAACTAATTACATGTTTCAACAATCAAAACCCTCATTTTCCCTCTTTCAAGAATAGGTCCAAACCATAAAAGTGACTTAATCAACAAACTAGTTTCAAACTATCACTCAAACAACAACAACATTAAAGAAGCTAATTTAACCAATCAATCACTTGATTCACCAAGGATCACACAAAGCCCTCTTCTTCTCCCTTAGGTCACGCCTAGGGTTCCAAGGAATAGAGGTTGAAGTGTTCATCTCCTCTTATGATCACAATCAAGCAAAAATCAACACAACATAAGACATGAAAACAAGAAAGAAAAGAGAAAAGATCACAACCTCTCCTCTTGCTTGAGCTCGCGGCCAAGGGCTGTTTTTGGGGGAGAAAATAGTGCTTGATGATGAGCTTGATGGAAATGGAGTGTAGAAGAAGAAATTAGCAAGGAGATTGAAGTAGAAAAATAAAGTGATTCAAGGTATGGTGAAGGTGTCTTCCATGGAGGTTTTTGGAGAGCTTCTCTCACTAAAATGAAAGGATGAAGATGATGGGGGTAGAGAGTGGGGGAGGCCACGGGTTTGGGGGCATAAAAGGGTGGGATGGAAAATTTTATTAAGCATAAAACATGTGGTTAAAAATTGGGTTTTAAGAAAGTAAAAATTTTAATCACACAAAAAGT
The DNA here is from genome assembly GCA_037113605.1 of Calophaca sinica. Taxonomy (NCBI): domain Eukaryota; kingdom Viridiplantae; phylum Streptophyta; class Magnoliopsida; order Fabales; family Fabaceae; genus Calophaca; species Calophaca sinica. The sequence goes on from CM073733.1 coordinate 63,246,941, forward strand.
GACACTTAGCAAAAAGTAAAGATGCTAATCACATCAATTAGACTAACACATCTAATCTCACATCTCTCATGATTACCCTCTAATTCTAGAGTCTTAGGATACTAAAACACGGCTTCGAGTAATCGCGTTACCGATTAATTTCCCGCCGATTAATTCGCGAAAATTATTTTATCAAGAAATTAGTTCGCCGCGTGAAAATAAATTATCATAAATAATAAAAATCATGTCAAACACTCAGAAATAGTCTCAACAAGTTACGTTTTGATTTTCATCGAAATCGGAGTTCGATTAGAATTTTATCTGCAAGTAAATCGCCTTGAATCAAACGCGATTTAAACTTTGTTAGAAATTTTCGACGATATTCGAACCGTCAATTAATATAAAATATTAACTCCCAAATATATTTTGATCTTGATTTAATTAATTCACTTACTTAGAGAACAAGAAATTGCTTATTATAGCATAAATACGACAAAATAAACTAAATAACACCAAATAACGCATCGAAAAAATTACGGGTGTTACAATACTCCCCCTCTAAAAATAGTTTCATCCTCGAAACTACGGGTAAGATACGTACCGAGAAAAAGTTCTGGATACTGGTTTTTCATCTTCTCTTCCAGCTCCCACGTAGCATCTCCGGTCTTTTGATCCCACACGACCGTGACAAGTTGGATTTCTTTGTTCCTTAACTGCTTAGTCTTTCGATCGACAATCCTTGTAGGTGATGCTTCAAATGATAGGTCTTCCCTTAGTTGAATCACATCTAATTCGATGACATGAGAAGGGTCGTGAAACGTGAAAGATGTAACACCTGAGGACGAGATCGACATCGTCTTAGGACGTCGGATCGAGACCTCGACCAAGACCTTGTGTCGAGATCCCGTGCCAAGATCGTTTGCCGAGGTCATTTGCCGAGCTGAGGAGACCGCGTGCACTAGCTGCTGAGCTGAGGAGATCGCGTGTCGAGCTGATGAAGTCGCGTACCGAGCTGAGGAGGTCGCATGTCGAACTGAGGAGGCCGCGTGCACGAACTCGTGTTAGAGCCTTGTGAGCTTGCACGAGCACCCTAGTCGACATCGTGTCGAGATGATAACTCGTATTCTTACGAACGTTATTCAGCGTTATTATTATATTGTTTGGAATAATTATATTGTCGGCTTGCCGTTCTCGTCGCCGTGTCTAGATCGTTGACCGATAGAGTAGAGGGTAATCATGAGAGAGTAGCGATTAGATGGGTAGATTGACTGATGGGATTGGCATCTTATAGCTGGAGTTACGATAATACCCCTTCTCTCGCCAGCTGTATACCACGACCAGTTCCCTCAAACACTCACTTTCTCTTTTCTTCTTTCTTCTTCCTTCCTTCTGCTCTGAGTTCCTTGTTTTTCTCCAAAATTTCCATCGAAGAAACCTTGAGTTCCATCGAGCTTCTGAATAAGCTTTCTTCATCAATCTTGTTCCTCATCATCTCCTTGACATATCTCACCATCTCGACCACCATCTGAGATATGGAAAAACAGATTTTCTCTTCTTCATGTTACTGTTTAGCGCCATTTCTTCTTTCCATTTTAGCCAGTTTTATGCTTCCAAATCATGTCAAACTGATGGGTTTTCTTCTTCATGATATTACCTCCCTTTCTAACCGATTATTTGGGCTTGTAAAACAAATTTCTTTCTCTGATTTCTGCAATCGGCAGTGCCCAGAAACCCTTCATTTTTGGTTTGTTTCGATTTCTTGTTTTTCGTTTGTTGCTTCTGGTTGTTGTTGTTGTCGATCTATCTGTTGTAGCATCAGATAACCTTGTTCATGAACTTTTGATCGAAAACCCTAACTTTGTGTTAGAGGAAAAATATATTTAAGTTCTTGAGTTTTATATTTTCTGGGTTGTGGTTAAGTTTGGGATGAGAGCTAAGTGTTATTAGAACCCATAGATCGAACTGAGTTGTGCTTGTTTTAGGAAGTCTGATTCCCGAGATCGTGTGATTTCGAATCGAGGTGTACGGAAAGCGAATCCAAGGGCGTGGAAGCGGCGGAATCCGGATCGAGAAGCATGCGTGTCGAGGTCGGTGAGAAGTGTACGTGTCGAGGTCGATTGAGGACGGTACGTGTCGAAGTCGTTGTCGAGCTCGTTGAAGACAGCCGTGTCGAGATCGAGTAAGAGAAGTCGTTGTCGAGCTCATTCGAAGACAGCTGTGTCGAGGTCGTTGTCGAGCAACTTTAGCTTGGAGTTCGGTAAGGGCGCTTCACATTAATACTTTCATAGTATGCTAGCGTAAGGGCGCTTCACATTAATACTTTCATAGTATGCTAGCGTAAGGGCGCTTCACATTAATACTTTCATAGTATGCTAGCGTAAGGGCACTTCATATTCTACGTGTTTATGTTATTGTGTATGTGTCGAGCTTAATATGTTGTGATATGATTGGGTTTTTGCATGTATTTAATATGTGATTGAATATATGTTGTGAATTGTGTATTGCATGTTGAATTGCGTTTCTTCATGTCGAGCTTGCTCTTTTTATTTGACATGCGGTTGAATATCTTGTGTTTAACTCTTTGAATATCGTATGCGGCGAATTGTTCATCGAGTGAGCGAGCTAGGTGAGTCGTATGACGTTTTTGAGCCGTGACCCGGATAACTAAGGGTGCTAGGTCGCCATTTGTTTACAGGAGATTGACTAGACGTCGCCACGCTATGGGACCTGAGTTATCAGCCCTAGGGAGAGCGAGGATCCCAAGGTTTTACCGACTTTCCGACATACCAGACGGCGCGTGTGCATTCCGGAAAAATTGTCGAGTCGAGAGAAAATGGATTGCGAGTTGTGTCGAGTTAGAGTGAGATGGTCGAGTCACGTCGGTGAATGTTATACTTTGCTGTTTGCTTATATCCTTTATGTCGTGCTTATCTTGAATTGTTGAGGAGTTGACCCTTTCCCGTGGTACCTTCAATCCATGACGGTTACCCAGGCGATGTCGAGGGTGCAGGGAACTCGACAGCAGATGATGCCGAGGAGGAGCTCGACGAGGACCAGGGCGACGACCTGTACTTGTCGTGATTGATTATGTTTGTTCGACGTATTTCTTTTGATGACTGTACTTGTTTTTCTTTTGTGTTCGGAGGTCGTGACCAGTTTGGGCCGGTTATGTTTTGTCGTTACAGGGTAGACTGGTGGTCTTACTTTTGGAGCAAATGCGTGGGAGTTCGCTTAAGTACCCCAGGTATGATTGCTCTTTTGAAGTCGTCATACCTTAGGTGTATTTTCTTTGTACATTGCTACTCTGTATTTTGTATACATTATTATTTCGAGTGGTATATATGCATGTATGTTTTATTAGAATTTAAGTCTTGTGTCTTAGTTGCACCATGTTTCGAAAAGCTGTAATTACTCTGATGTGCACGAGTTGGTTTTATAAAAAAAAATAGACCGTACTTTTAAAAAGGCACAAGAGTTTCATTTTAAAACACATCTCATACAGGTTTAGTTGAGCTCGGTGTGTTGAGCTCGGTAACTCGAGCTCGGTATATTGAGCTCGGTAGCGGTCCGGAAACGGGTCGTTACATTGTTGGTATCATAGCGCTTGATTCGACCGAGCCGTGTGCATAGAATTTGACCGTCACTGTGTCGGGTTTTTTGTGTTGGGTACCTTGTTGTAATATGTTGATTGCTGTTTGATTAAGTGAAGCACTTATTGCTTGAAAAATTGTTTGAACTGTTTCTTGATTGAAGCAGTGTGTTTTAACACATCCTTGTTGTGAGATTCTCGACAGGTTTTGAACTTTGTGGAATCTAATGCCACCTCGTCGGGATACGACAAATGCAAACCGAGAACGCCGACATGGAACGAGCAATTCAAGCTATGGCCGAGATGGCGGCAGCCATGGCCCAAGAATCACCGCCAGAACTCAACAGCTAACGCGATGGCTCAACAGACGGCGTTAACTCAGCAGAACTTACAAAGAACAAAGAACGAACGAGCGAGTGAAATGTCAAGCGAGAGGATTAGCGCACTTCAGAAGCATGATCCAATCGGTTTTACTATGAGCCAAATCCGGATAAAGTCGATCTTTGGATGCAAGAGATCGAGAAGATCTTCGAGGCACTTCATTGCCCGGACAACGTGAAGGTCGACTATGCTACCTACTTACTGCTAGGAGACGCAGAGTATTGGTGGAGAGGAGTGAAGCAAACATTTATAGCGGAATGTCGCGAGATGACCTGGGAGCTTTTTCGTGAAAGGTTTTTGGACAAGTACTTCCCAGATACTGCACGAGCCGAGAAGGAGCAAGAGTTTCTTCAATCGGCAAAGCGGCTTCGGCAAAGTGTCCGAGTATGCGGCCAAGTTCGAGTTGCTTGCGAGGTATTTCAGTCCATTCCGTGATCGAGTTGACCAAAGATGGTTGAGCGAGAGGTTCCAACGAGGTCTGAGATTTGACATTCAGAAGTCAGTGGTGTCATTGAGGATCTGAAACCTCCAAGAGCTGATAGATCGCTGTGTCGAGGTAGAAGGAGTAAGAAGCCACAAGAAGAAGACTGCTAGGGCGACCGGTGAGACTCGTGAGTGCGGGGCGTAGATTTGCACGTAAAGGAAAACAAGCCGCAGGTTAAGCCTTACAACCGACCTCGGAACGACAACAGGGACAGATCGTCCGATGACCCAGGGAGCGAGGAGTGGAGGTCGACCGGTGTCGAGGTGACTTGCTATCGATGTGGAAAGCGGGACATTACGCGAGTAATCAGACTGTAAGGAGGAGGTGTGTTTCAACCGCAAGAAGCCAGGGCATTTTGCCAAGGATTGTCCTACACCTAAAGTCAACCGACTATGCTTGCGCAAAGGCCAAAGGAAAGCGCCAGGTAGCTAAAGGCGTAGTCTTTTGCATGAGTGGCGAGGAAGCGAGCGGTGATGATCTTATTCAAGGTGAATGTGAGATAGAGGGTAAATCCTTATCCGTTCTTTTTGATTCTGCAACCCATTCCTTTATTTCTTCTCGATTGTGTGAACCATTTGAACTTGATCACGATCGCTTTACTGCTCAAATTGGTAGTTACAACCCCAATTTGCTAAAACCTTAGTCACAAACACCGCATGTCTTAATTGTGTAGTGGTTATTCAGAGTAGAAAGTTTGTGGTCAATTTGGTTTGTTTGCCTCTTGGGGCTTAGATGTCATCCTCGGGATGGATTGGTTGTCACACCACCATGTCCTCTTGGACTGTGCCCGTGAAAGCTGTAATTTTTCCAGACCTTGGAATCTCCAATTATCTTTCTCGAACGTATTGGAGTTTCTTTGAAAGAAGGAACTAGGGAATACATGTATCCGCTAGTTCTAAGTTTTCCAAACAGATCGACGTGAAGAATGTACCGGTGGTGCGTGACTTTGAGGACGCTTCCCAAGACGTGCTGTGGTTACCACCGGTCACGAGAGGTCGAAGTTCTCCATCGAATCGATTCCAGGGACAGACCGATCTCCAAAGCGCCATACAAGATGTCTCCGCCGAGATGAAAGAACTCAAGTCCCGGATCGAACACTTGGAGTCAAAGCATCATACGACCGAGCGTGTCACCGTGGGAGCTCCTGTTGTTGGTTAAGAAGAAGGATGGACGATCAAGGTCAGGCGTGGACTACCGCGAGCTCAACAAGGTTACCGTGTGAAGAACCGCTACCGTTACCACGTATTGACGACTTGATGGATCAACTTCGTGGAGCGGCGATCTTTCCAAGATAGACTTGAAGCCTGACTACCATCGATTCGTGAAGGAGGAAGATGTTCCCAAAACAAATTTTCAGGACTAGATACGGTCACTACGAGTACTTGGTGATGCCGTTTGGAGTGACGAATGCGCCAGCTGTGTTTATGGATTACATGAATAGGATTTTCCATTCGTTCTTGGATCAGTTTGTTGTAGTGTTCATCGACGACATATTGATCTACTCGAGGAACCGAGAAGAGCACGCAGAACACTTATGTCGAGTACTGCAGATATTACGAGATAAGCAACTCTATGCCAACCTGTCGAAGTGTCAATTTTGGCTTGAAGAGGTGAATTTTCTTGGTCACGTGATTTCCAAAGAAGGGATAGCTGTGGATCCAACTAAGATTGAGGCGGTGTTAGCGTGGGAACAGTAGAAGCGATTCTGAGATCGAGTTTTGTCGGCTTAGCGAGGATATTACCGAAGATTCATTGAAGGTTTCTCGAAGATTGTCGCGCTCTTACCCGACCGACGAGGAAGGATCAACCTTTTGCCTGACCGAGGAGTGCGAAGCCGCTTTTCAAAGATCAAGGAGCTTTTGACGACAGCGCGTGTTGATTTTGCCTCAACCGTAAGAGCCTTACGAGGTGTATTGTGATGCGTCACACCAGGGATTGGGATGCATGCCGATGCAACATCGGAAGGTGGTCGCAGATGCTTCAAGACAACTTAAGATTCACGAGGAACTACCCTACTCACGACTTGGAGCCGGCAGCAGAGTTTTTGCGCCGAAGATATGGAGGCACTACCTTTATGGGAGCACTCTTCGCTTTCAGCGATCACAAGAGCTTGAAGCACTGCTCGACCGTAAAGAGCTCAACATGCGTCGGCGAAGATGGACAGATTTCTCAAGGACTACGACTTTACGTTGGAATACCATCCCTAAGGCTAACGTAGTAGCGCATGCATTGAGCAGAAGAGCGCTTTAACCTCGGCGATGATGATCAAGGAGTTGGAGATGCTCGAGAAGTTCCGAGACTTGAAGTCGAGTGTCGAAGTTTCACCGGGAAGCCGAGATTTGGTATGCTTACCATTTCTAACAGATTGTTGGACGAGATCCGAGACCGGCAAGTTCATGACGAGCTCCCGCAAGAGAAGATTCGATTGATAGCGCAAGGGAAGGCGACAGAATTTCACGTCGGAGCGGACGATATCTTAAGGTGCAATGGCCGAGTATGTGTACCTAACGTATCCGAGCTGAGAAAGTTGATACTCGACGAAGCGCATAAGAGCAACTTTAGTATTCATCCAGGAGTTACGAAGATGTATCAAGACTTGAAGAAGCATTTTTGGTGGTCCGGAATGAAGAAGCAAGTGGCCGAGTATGTAGCGTCGTGTTTAACGTGTCAGAAAGCAAAGGTGGAGCACCAACGACCTGCGGGAATGCTACAATCGCTAGACGTACCAGTATGGAAATGGGATAGTATTTCCATGGATTTCGTTGTAGGTTTGCCGAAGACGCAGAAGAAGAATGATTCGATTTGGGTGATCGTCGACCGATTGACCAAATATGCTCATTTCTTACCAGTGAGGTCGACATACAACGTGGAAAAGCTGACCGAGATCTACATCGCGGAGATAGTGCGACTTCATGGTATACCCTCTTCGATCGTGTCGGACCGAGATCCGAAGTTCACGTCTCATTTTTGGAAGGAATTGCAAGGAGCGATGGGAACCGAGCTCAGGCTTAGCTCGGCATATCATCCTCAGACTGACGGTCAGACTGAGAGAACGATCCAATCGCTTGAAGATTTGTTGCGAACTTGTACGTTAGATCACCGAGGAAGTTGGGACGACGTCTTACCATTGGTGGAGTTCACCTACAATAACAGCTTCCATGCGAGTATTGGAATGGCACCTTTTGAAGCACTGTACGGACGGAAATGTCAGACGCCTCTTTGTTGGTACCAGGACGGCGAGCCGCTCGTCAGAGGACCGGATATGATCCAAATAGACTACCGAGAAGATCCGCTTGATCGCAGATAGGATGCGAACGCCTCAAAGTCGATGTAAGAGTTATGCGCACCAACGACGCCGACCACCGAAGTTCGAGGAAGGAGAACATGTATTTCTTAGAGTCACCCCACTCATCGGAGTTGGTCGAGCGATCGATCCAAGAAACTTACCCCTAAATTCATTGGACCTTACCGCATTCTTCGTCAGACGGTCGGTGGCATATCAGATTGCCTTGCCACCATTCTTGTCGAACATTCACGACGTCTTCCACGTCTCACAATTGCGGAAGTATATTTCCGACCCCTCTCATGTCATCGAACCGGATGTGATTCAACTGAAGGACGACCTATCTTTTGAAGCGTCACCAGCAAGGATCATTGATCGAAAAGCCAAACAGCTGCGGAACAAAGAGATTCAACTCGTCAAAGTTGTGTGGGATCAGAAGACTGGAGATGCGACTTGGGAGCTGGAGGAGAAGATGAAGACTCAGTACCCTGAACTTTTCCGAGGTAAGAATCATATTTGCAATTTCGAGGACGAAATTTTTTTAGAGGGAGAGATTGTAACACCTGAGGACGAGATCGACATCGTCTTAGGACGTCGGATCGAGACCTCGACCAAGACCTTGTGTCGAGATCCCGTGCCAAGATCGTTTGCCGAGGTCATTTGCCGAGCTGAGGAGACCGCGTGCACTAGCTGCTGAGCTGAGGAGATCGCGTGTCGAGTTGATGAAGTCGCGTACCGAGCTGAGGAGGCCGCGTGCACGAACTCGTGTTAGAGCCTTGTGAGCTTGCACGAGCACCCTAGTCGACATCGTGTCGAGATGATAACTCGTATTCTTACGAACGTTATTCAGCGTTATTATTATATTGTTTGGAATAATTATATTGTCGGCCGCCGCTCGCCGCCGTGTTCAGATCGTTGACCGATAGAGTAGAGGGTAATCATGAGAGAGTAGCGATTAGATGGGTAGATTGACTGATGGGATTGGCATCTTATAGCTGGAGTTACGATAATACCCCTTCTCTCGCCAGCTGTATACCACGACCAGTTCCCTTAAACACTCACTTTCTCTTTTCTTCTTTCTTCTTCCTTCCTTCTGCTCTGAGTTCCTTGTTTTTCTCCAAAATTTCCATCGAAGAAACCTTGAGTTCCATCGAGCTTCTGAATAAGCTTTCTTCATCAATCTTGTTTCTCATCATCTCCTTGACATATCTCACCATCTCGACCACCATCTGAGATACGGAAAAACATATTTTCTCTTCTTCATGTTACTGTTTAGCGCCATTTCTTCTTTCCATTTTAGCCAGTTTTATGCTTCCAAATCATGTCAAACTGATGGGTTTTCTTCTTCATGATATTACCTCCCTTTCTAACCGATTATTTGGGCTTGTAAAACAAATTTCTTTCTCTGATTTCTGATCGGCAGCGCCGTAAACCCTTCATTTTTGGTTTGTTTCGATTTCTTGTTTTTCGTTTGTTGCTTCTGGTTGTTGTTGTTGTCGATCTATCTGTTGTAGCATCAGATAACCTTGTTCATGAACTTTTGATCGAAAACCCTAACTTTGTGTTAGAGGAAAAATATATTTAAGTTCTTGAGTTTTATATTTTCTGGGTTGTGGTTAAGTTTGGGATGAGAGCTAAGTGTTATTAGAACCCATAGATCGAACTGAGTTGTGCTTGTTTTAGGAAGTCTGATTCCCGAGATCGTGTGATTTCCGAATCGAGGTGTACGGGAAAGCGAATCCAAGGACGTGGAAGCAGCGGAATCCAGATCGAGAACTGTACGTGTCGAGGTCGACTGAGAAGTGTACGTGTCGAGGTCGATTGAGGACGGTACGTGTCGAAGTCGTTGTCGAGCTCGTTGAAGACAGCCGTGTCGAGATCGAGTAAGAGAAGTCGTTGTCGAGCTCATTCGAAGACAGCTGTGTCGAGGTCGTTGTCGAGCAGCTTTAGCTTGGAGTTCGGTAAGGGCGCTTCACATTAATACTTTCATAGTATGCTAGCGTAAGGGCGCTTCACATTAATACTTTCATAGTATGCTAGCGTAAGGGCGCTTCACATTAATACTTTCATAGTATGCTAGCGTAAGGGCACTTCATATTCTACGTGTTTATGTTATTGTGTATGTGTCGAGCTTAATATGTTGTGATATGATTGGGTTTTTGCATGTATTTAATATGTGATTGAATATATGTTGTGAATTGTGTATTGCATGTTGAATTGCGTTTCTTCATGTCGAGCTTGCTCTTTTTATTTGACATGCGGTTGAATATCTTGTGTTTAACTCTTTGAATATCGTATGCGGTGAATTGTTCATCGAGTGAGCGAGCTAGGTGAGTCGTATGACGTTTTTGAGCCGTGACCCGGATAACTAAGGGTGCTAGGTCCCCTTTTGTTTACGGAGATTGACTAGACGCCGCCACGCTTACGGGACCCGAGTCGACCGCCCAGTGGAGAAAGCGAGGATCCCAAGGCTTCGGTTGGACTTTCCGACATATGGTACGGCGTGTGCATTCCGGAAAAATTGTTGAGTCGAGAGAAAATGGATTGCGAGTTGTGTCGAGTTAGAGTGAGATGGTCGAGTCACGTCGGTGAATGTTATACTTTGCTGTTTGCTTATATCCTTTATGTCGTGCTTATCTTGAATTGTTGAGGAGTTGACCCTTTCCCGTGGTACCTTCAATCCATGACGGTTACCCAGGCGATGTCGAGGGTGCAGGGAACTCGACAGCAGATGATGCCGAGGAGGAGCTCGACGAGGACCAGGGCGACGACCTGTACTTGTCGTGATTGATTATGTTTGTTCGACGTATTTCTTTTGATGACTGTACTTGTTTTTCTTTTGTGTTCGGAGGTCGTGACCAGTTTGGGCCGGTTATGTTTTGTCGTTTCAGGGTAGACTGGTGGTTTTACTTTTGGAGCAGCCCCCTGCGTGGGAGTCTGCCGGAAGTACCCCAGGGTATGATTGCTCTTTTGAAGTCGTCATACCTTAGGTGTATTTTCTTTGTACATTGCTACTCTGTATTTTGTATACATTATTATTTCGAGTGGTATATATGCATGTATGTTTTATTAGAATTTAAGTCTTGTGTCTTAGTTGCACCATGTTTCAAAAGTCAGAATTACTCTGATGTGCACGAGTTGGTTTTATAAAAAAAAAATAGACCGTACTTTTTAAAAGGCACAAGAGTTTCGTTTTAAAACACATCTCATACAGGTTTAGTTGAGCTCGGTGTGTTGAGCTCGGTAACTCGAGCTCGGTATATTGAGCTCGGTAGCGGTCCGGAAACGGGTCGTTACAAAAGACGTCATGAATGTTTGACAAGAAGGGTGGCAAAGCAATCTGATATGCCACTGGACCAATACGACGAAGAATCTAGTAAGGTCCGATGAACTTAGGAGTAAGTTTCTTGGATTTGATCGCTTGACCAACTTCAGTAATAGGTGTGACTCAGAGGAATACATGCTCTCCCTCTTCAAACTCTAGCGGTCGGCGACCCTGGTCCGCATAACTCTTCTGTCGACTCTGAGACGTCTGCATCCTATCTCTGATCAGTCGGATCTTTTCGGTAGTCTGTTGAATCATGTCTGGTCCCACGACAGAACTCTCACCATTCTGGTACCAACAAAGAGGCATCTGACACTTACGTCCATACAGCACTTCGTAAGGTGCCATACCAATGCTCGCGTGATAACTATTATTGTAGGTGAACTCCACTAGCGGTAAGACATCGTCCCAACTTCCTCTGTGATCCAATGTGCACGCTCACAACAAATCTTCTAGTGATTGAATTGTTCTCTCAGTCTGGCCATCGCTCTGGGGTGATATGATGAGCTAAGCTTGAGCTTCGTCCCCATTGCCTCTTGCAATGCCCTCCAAAAATGAGATGTGAACTTCGGATCTCGGTCAGAAACAATAAAAGAAGGTACACCATGCAGTCGTACAATCTCCGCGATGTAGATCTCTATCAGCTTCTCCACATTATAAGTCGATCTCACCGGCAAGAAATGAGCAAATTTAGTCAATCGGTCAACGATTACCCAAATCGAGTCATTCTTCTTCTGCGTTCTTGGCAAACCCATGACAAAATCTATAGAAATACTATCCCACTTCCACACTGGTACATCAAGCGGTTGTAGCATCTCTGCTGGTCGCTGATGTTCCACCTTTGCCTTCTGGCAAGTTAGATAGGAAGCCACATACTCTGCCACTTGTTTCTTCATTCCTGGCCACCAAAAGTGCTTTTTCAGATCCTGGTACATCTTCGTAACTCCTGGATGAATACTTTGTCTGCTCTTGTGTGCCTCATCAAGAATCAACTTCCTCAGCTCCGCCACATCAGGTACACACACGCGTCCGTTGCACCTCAAGATGTTGTCTGCTCCAATCTTGAATTCCGTCGCTTTTCCTCGTGCTACTAGTTCCACCTTCTCTTGTAGTAGCTTGTCATCAATTTGATGGTCCCTAATCTCGTCCAATAATCCATTAAAAATGGTGAGCATTCCAAACTTCAGCTTTCCTGGTGACACTTCCACGCTCCACTTCAAGTCTCGAAACTTCTCTAGCATCTCCAACTCCCTGATCATCATTGCTGAAGCTAAAACGCTCTTCCTACTCAGTGCATCAGTTACCATGTTCGCCTTCCCTGGGTGATATTCCAAAGTAAAGTCGTAGTCTTTCAGAAATTATGTCCATCTTCACTGTCGCATGTTGAGCTCCCTCTGATCGAACAAGTACTTCAAGCTCTTGTGGTCGCTGTAGACAGTGAACGTACTCCCATAAAGGTAGTGCCTCCAAATCTTTAGTGCAAAAACCACTGCAGCAAGCTCCAAATCGTGCGTAGGATAATTCCTCTCGTGAATCTTGAGATGTCTCGAAGCATAAGCCACAATTTTCCGATGTTGCATCAACACACATCCTAATCCTTCGTGTGACGCATCGCAATAATCTCGTAAGGTTCTTTCGGTTGGGGTAAAATCAACACAGGTGCTGTTGTCAAAAGCTCCTTCAGTCTCCGGAAACTGGATTCGCACTCCTCAGTTCAAGCAAAAGGTTGATCCTTCCTCGTAAGTCGTGTAAGCAGTGCGACAATCTTCGAAAAACCTTTGATAAACCTCCGATAGTAACCTGCTAAACCAACGAAGCTTCTGATATCTGTTACAGTCTTTGGCTGTTCCCATGCTAACACAACTTCAATCTTAGCTGGATCCACAGCTATTCCATCCTTAGTTATCACATGTCCGAGAAAATTCACCTCCTCTAGCCAGAACTCACACTTAGAAAGGTTAGCATAAAGCTGCTTCTCTCGTAGTATCGGCAGTACTCGGCGTAGATGCTCCTCGTGCTCCTCTCTACTCCTCGAATAAATCAAAATGCCGTCGATGAACACCACCACAAACTGATCCAAGAATGGGTGAAAGATCTTGTTCATGTAGTCCATAAACACTGCTGGTGCGTTCGTCACTCCGAATGGCATCACTAAGTACTCGTAGTGACCATACCTTGTCCTGAAAGCTGTCTTGGAAATATCTTTTTCCTTCACTTGGATCTGATGGTAGCTAGACTTCAAGTCGATCTTGGAGAATATCGCAGCTCCTCGTAGTTGATCCATCAAATCATCGATACGCGGCAACGGATACCGATTCTTGACAGTAACTTTATTGGGTTAGCGATAATCCACGCACAATCTTGATCATCCATCCTTCTTCTTCAGCAGCAGCACTGGAGCTCCCCAAGGTGACACGCTCGGTCGTATGAATTGCTTTGACTCCAAGTGCTCAATCTGAGACTTCAACTCTTTCATCTCGGCTGGAGACATCCGATAGGGCACTATTGAAATCGGTCCTGTTCCTGGAAGCAAATCGATGGAGAATTCGATTTCCCTCACTGGCGGTAATCCCGGTACATCTTCGGGAAAGACATATGAGAAGTCGCAAACCACAGGAACATTCTTCAACTCAAGTTCTTGAGAAACTTTCGAACTAGCCAAATACATGTATTCCCTAGTTCCTTCTTTCAAAGAAACTCTGATATGTTCGGCAGAAAGATAATTAGAGACTCCAAGGTCTGGAAAAATTATCGCTTTACTTCACACAAATTAAAAGGACATGGTGGTGAGACAACCAATCCATCCCGAGAATAATATCTAGACCCTTAAGTGGCAAATAGACCAAGTTGGCAACAAATTTTCTACCCTGTATGACTACTACACAATCGAGACATGCAGTGTTGGTAACTAAAGTTTTAGCAGCTGGGGTAGTAACTGCTAATTTGAAAGGTAGGGTAGTGACAGACAATTTCAAACGGTCTACACAATCCAAGGAAATAAAGGAATGGGTTGCACCCGAATCAAAAAGAACAAATAGGGATTTACCCTCAATCTCACAATCTCCCTGGATGAGGTCATCAGTCTGCTCTGCTTCTTCTCCACTCATGCAAAAGACTCTGCCTTTAGCCATCGAACGCTTCCCTTTGGCCTTTGCTGCGTGCATAGCTGGTTCAGCCTTAGGTGCTTGACAATCCTTGGTGAAGTGTCCCGGCTTCTTGCAGTTGAAGCATATATCATCCTTCTCAGTACATCTGCTCGCATAGTGCCCTAGTTTACCGCAACGGTAACAAGTCACATTGGCACTAGTTTGACTCCCGCCTCTCGCGTTTTGGGCCATCGGACGATAATGTCCCTTGTTGTTGTTCCCTTGGGGTCGACTATACGGCTTCTTCTGCTGTTTTCCCTTCTGATCAAACCTCTGCCCTGTGCTCTGGGGTCTCACTGGTCCGCCAATACCAATCTTCTTCTTATGGTTTCTCACTCCTTCCACTTCAACACATCGATCAATCAAGTCTTGAAGATTTCTGATCCTCAGTGACACCACTGACTTCTGAATAACAAATCTTAGGCCTCGCTGGAATCTCTCGCTCAACCATCCCTGGTCAGCTTGGTCACGGAACGGACTGAAGCACCTAGCAAGTGATTCAAACTTGGCAACATACTCTGACACCGTCATGCTACCTTGCTGTAGTCGAAGAAACTCCTGCTCTTTTTCAGCTCGTGCGGTGTCAGGAAAGTACTTATCCAAGAATCTCCTGCGAAAAGTTTCCCAAGTGATCTCACGATGCTCTGCCGTCAAAGTCTGCTTCACTCCCTTCCACCAATACTCAGCATCTCCGAGCAACAAGTAGGTTGTGTAGTCCACCTTGACATTCTCTGGACAATGAAGTGCCTCGAAGATCTTCTCTATCTCTTGCATCCATAAATCTGCCTTATCCGGATTCGGTTCGCCGAAAAACTTTGGTGGGTCATGCTTCCAAAAATCTGCTAATCCTCTAGCTTCCGTATTCCTCTCAGCTCTCTGCTATTGTTGCTGGTTTAGCTGGGTTAAGGCCGTAGTCTGCTGAGCCATAGCGTTAGATTGTTGAGTCGCAGCAGCCGATTGTTGAGCCATAGCCACCGCCATCTCCGTCATTGCTTGAATTGCTCGCTCCATGTTGGGGTTATCTGATCTGGCTATAGGGTCTCTGTGAGGTGGCATTAGATACCGTAAAATCCAAAACCTATCTGAATCTCACAAACAAGTGATGTGTTAACACACATTGCTTCAATCAAGAAACAATTCAAACAATTGGCAGACAAACTGCTTCAATCAGTAAACAACAGCAATACAACACAACTAATCACTCAACAAACACAACCCGACACGGTGAACAGTTCCAAATTTCCTATGCACAGTCCGGTTGGAACCGAACTGCTCTGATACCACCATTGTAACGACCTGTTTCCGGACCGCTACTCAACTAGAATTAAACCTATATGCGACGCATTTTTAAAATGGTACTCTTGTGTCCTTCAGAAAATGCGGTACATTTTTTTTAAACAACATCATCTGCAAGCACGTACAGAGTAGCTACAGCGTTTCGAAACATGGTGCAATGTAGGACACAAGACACATGCACTGGGAATACATATATATATATATATATACAGGTCATCATATACAGTACGTGCAAAATAAAACAGTGCAGAAATGTACAGAGAATACACCTATGGTATGAAGACCCTCGTAAGAGTAGTCATACCCGGGGGTACTCCCAGCAGACACCCACGCAGGAGGCTGCTCCAAAAGTAAACCGCCAGTCTACCTTATAGTACCAAAAAAAATCCCGAGCCCAACTGGTCACCAAACTAAATGTACACCAAAAGTAAACACTACAGTCATCCAAAATAACATAAACAACAGTCAGACAACATGATGACTACAGATAACTACCTGGATCCTCAGATGGATCCTCGTCCTCATCCATCGAGTCCTCTCTAGTCAAGTCGATAAAAGGTGCCGCAGCAGGCACATAGTCTTCGCCCATATTATCCTCATCAGGTCTCGCCCCAAGACAATCAGCCTCGCCGCACACACTACAGACGGGAGGTGGATCCGCTGGTGGAGTGGAGGTCCTAACAATAGGAGGGGAAGCCGGCTCTACTGGAGGAGTCAGGATAGCCACAGATCTGGAAGTAGACGCTCCTGCAGTCCCGTGTCGAATCGCGCTCTTGCGAGCGGTCACTCTAATCCTCGGCCCTCGTCCTCGACCTTGGGAAGCAAAATAGGAAGTAGTTGTAGGGAAATAGCGCAATAACAGAGATTAAAAACGCAACGGAAATTTAAACTTTCCCTTCCATGGATCCTTGCGAATGGTCATGACTCAGGGTTATATGAATTACCTCTTGTAGCACAGATCGTTTGCAGACGAAAATTGGAATCGAGCACGAGCGTCGCACGTAAAAACAACGCTCTACGTAGTCCACAAGCGACCTTCGAATGGGAGCGGTCTCGTCACGGTTAGGCGACGTGCGAGCAAATCACGATGCAAGTCACGATCTTTGAAATGGCTAGGGTTTTAATTCAGTATGGACTTCGCCTTAACGAGTCTATTTATAGACTTCACTTAAGACTGACCTAAGCACCGTAGCTTACCGTGTGCTCTCAGCACCGTAACTTATCGTGTTCTGCGTCTTTCTTGACTCGCGCTGGTGCATCGTAAGAATGCACCACCGAATAAAATGAGTCTCACTCATTTATTTAATCTCCCATTAGCCTGTTCTCATGTGTGTGACCCTGTAGGTTCCCGTAACGTTGGCAATAATATTAAATCACTATTTAATATTATAAACAGTGAGCGGTGTCTAGCAACACATCACTGCTACCCAAGTAACGAGAATGTCAGTGTTGTGACGTAACCTTTCCGTGATAATGATCATGTGTATAATTACCCTTTTGCCCTTATATCTATATTGAACACAAGGCATAGTATGTGTCACCCTTGTATAGTTCAATATTATATTCCTTGATGCCCGAGTAGACTTAGTAACAACAAATAAGATCAATATCTCATATTGACTTATTTCATCATGGCCATGCATTTTACAATCATACTCTATCAAGGGCCCACAGATATTACTCTGTTATGTAGGAGGGGCAACTCCCATCTAGGCCTCTGATGTCTCTTTGCATGACTCGTTGAGTGCCCGCTAATCGACTTTATAATTGTCCTGCTATTGCATAATGTTTGGCGACAATAAAACACCCAACTCCTCATGTAGGGACCATAGTGGTTTCAGTCCGAGGGTGGCATACACCACTATCACTATGAGAATAACTCATGACACTTACATAACACACTATGTAGTATTCTCATGGCGGGTCAATCCAAAGACACAATTACCCTAACGTGTACCTATGTGGTGACTTGATATCTCATATCTATAACCCGTGAGATGAGGTTATCAGTCCACCCACATAATAGTCTTGATGCATTATTATTGTCCTTAATAATAATAATACTCGACTACGGATATTTAGAGTAAGTTCTTTAGTATCTCACAACCGAGTCGTCTACTCGATGTTCTATTGAAAACAAACTTTTACTCAAGGACTTTATTACGTTGAAACAAACATAATAACTGAAAATGCCTCATATAATAAATAAATGACATGATACAAAATATAAGTCCAAAGGAAAAACATTGGCCTCTAGGGCTTACACCAACAGTAGTATGCTTCGGGACCTCGGGAGGTCCCTTTGGTGAGGAAGACGAAGCTGGTGCAGTCCTCTTTCTCTCCATAGTACGCCAGGCGTCCACTATCTGCAACATCCGGGTCAGAAAGCTCACCATACGTCGTGAAGTCTCCTGTCTCACCATGACACCATCCTCTCTGAAACTCTGAATAACATCCCTGGTATATACAACGCGACGTGAGATGGGGTCGAACTCCATCGTCGCGGGTAGCTCCAAGTCTGGGAAATCAAAGAAGATCTCTGGCGACGTCCTTATCGCCGGTATCGGTACACTCTTCGCCATCACCTGGGTAACCATCATGGATCGAAGGTACCACGGGAAAGGATCAACTTCTCAATAAATCAAGAAATAACGAAAGATAAACAATGGGCAAAACAAACATATGCACAGTTCTCAAGACGCAACATAAGACTCCGCTCAAGACTCAACGCTCACGACACTGTTGACAATTTTTCAAAATGTAACGCTGATCTATCCACTGAACGTCAGCCATAAACTTGGGCTCTCCGCTCACCTTAGAACATTCAGCTCAGGTTCCTTGATGCTACAACGCCTAGCTAATCTGCCAAAAAACCAGCCGGAGCCGTTTAGGGGATCCTAACACCCTAGGTTAATCGGATCAAAGCTCAAAAACGTCACGACACTCGACGACTCGACTAAACTCTCGCACCCCAATGAATAAGTCGCCGCATACGATAATTCAGGAAACAATTGAATAATTATTAGACCGCATATCAAATTATATTCATGCCAAGCTCAAAACAGTGCAAACAGTTCAGCAATATGAGCAATTCATCTTAACAATCATAACTCAGCAAACAACGACATTTAAATAACTCAGTTCATCCCTCTGCAACTCAGTGGAGTTGGCAGAAAGGCAAGCAAACAAGTGTGGGGGGTTGGGGACAGCTACCAACCACTTGCAGACAAGTCCACTAAATAATCATTATATCAAAAAGCAGTAAAATGAAGGGGTACAAGACCCTTACTTCGAACCCTGAGGTTCTCAGACTTCTTCGCATAAATACTTAAAATTAAATTCCTATCAATATCTAAAGTTGCCCTTACCACAAATGCTAGCTAGTGTAGCACCGTAAGCTTCGCGTCCACGCTACACGATCTCCGGGTTCGGAACTCCTATCACCACAAGTGAACTTAGCACAATTCTACAACTAAATTTAAAACCTTAGGCTTTCATCCTAATCCTTTTATCCTAGCCAAACACCATCACATAGAACTTAATTTAAAATGCTAGTTTTTGAAGAATCATTTTTCTATATTTCTAAAGTCTAGCAACATATCAAACAGTCACTTAAGTCAAGTTCACAAACATAATTTTCCTTCCAAAACCTTCCTTGAGCTCTCGGCCATCTTCCCCCGTTTCTAAAAAAAATTGCAAAACTTTCTTTTAGAAATTAACAAACCATTCCTAATCATTTACTTATACCCCAAGACATCAAAACATCAAGTCAAGTTTTTGCAAGGAATTTTCCTTTCAAAATACAAGCCATAATTCAAGACTTACTTCAACCAAGTTCCAAAACTTATTTTCAAAATGTTTCAAGAGTAAGGTTTTACAAGAAATCTTTTCAATTCTTTGATCCAAACCATTTAAACTATGGCAATGACAATGCTAATCATTAAAGAACAAACCCAATCAAGTTCCAACATGCTTTCTAAGTCCCTCAAGAACAAATTTTTCACAAGTAGCTCACTAACTTTGTTACTTAAACATATTCAACAAACCCAATTGAAATGTTATCATCCTAAACATATTATTCAACAACTAATTACATGTTTCAACAATCAAAACCCTCATTTTCCTTCTTTCAAGAATAGGTCCAAACCATAAAGGTGACTTAATCAACAAACTAGTTCCAAACTATCACTCAAAACAACAACAACAACAACATTAAAGAAGCTAATTTAACCAATTAATCACTTGATTCACCAAGGATCACACAAAGCCCTCTTCTTCTCCCTTAGGTCACGCCTAGGGTTCCAAGGAATAGAGGTTGAAGTGTTCATCTCCTCTTATGATCACAATCAAGCAAAAATCAACACAACATAAGACATGAAAACAAGAAAGAAAAGAGAAAAGATCACAATCTCTCCTCTTGCTTGAGCTCGCGGCCAAGGGCTGTTTTTGGGGGAGAAAATGCTCTTCCAAGTGCTTGATGATGAGCTAGATGGAAATGGAGTGTAGAATAAGACACTAGCAAGGAGATTGAAGTAGAAAAATAAAGTGATTCAAGGTATGGTGAAGGTGTCTTCCATGGAGGTTTTTGGAGAGCTTCTCTCACTAAAATGAAAGGATGAAGATGATGGGGGTAGAGAGTGGGGGAGGCCGCGGGTTTGGGGGCATAAAAGGGTGGGATGGAAAATTTTATTAAGCATAAAACATGTGGTTAAAAATTGGGTTTTAAGAAAGTAAAAATTTTAATCACACAAAAAGTGACACTTAGCAAAAAGTAAAGATGCTAATCACATCAATTAGACTAACCCATCTAATCTCACATCTCTCATGATTACCCTCTAATTCTAGAGTTTTAGGGTACTAAAACACGGCGTCGAGTAATCGCGTTACTGATTAATTTCCCGTCGATTAATTCGCGAAAATTATTTTATCGAGAAATTAGTTCGCCGCGTGAAAATAAATTATCATAAATAATAAAAATCATGTCAAACACTCAGAAATAGTCTCAACAAGTTACGTTTCGATTTTCATCGAAATCGGAGTTCGATTAGAATTTTATCTGCGGCGAAACTGCCCGGCGAACCGAAACGCGACGAAACTTTGTTAGAAATTTTCGACGATATTCGAACCGTGAATTAATATAAAATATTAACTCTCAAATATACTTTGATCTTGATTTAATTAATTCACTTACTTAGAGAACAATAAATTGCTTATTATAGCATAAATACGACAAAATACACTAAACAATACCAAATAACGCATCGAAAAAATTACGAGTGTTACAGATAGCACCATAATCGAGAGGAATCAGAGAGGCAAACTACATAGAGGCGAGGAATAGTGAGTACTTGTGGAAGGAAGCGTTACAGTTTGGGGACTGGGATTTGGTTGGGGAGGGGAAAAGGAAGAATCTTTTAACTGTTACGAGAAGGGGAAGAAAAAGGCTTGTCTTCAGAAGAGGGGCATTGTTGGCTGCAGAGAAAGATTTGCTGCAACGTCTCGTTGAAACCATGCGGTGAAGAAAAATCTTTCGTTAACAAAGTAGACTTGTTGCCCATGTGAAGTCGCCCAGGAATGATTATCATGGGTATTAAAGGAGAAATTCAAATTCAAATTTTGAACATTATTAAACCGTATATACTCCGTGAATAACGATTGCCTCGAATTAAGCATCCTGCTGGGTAGACCTTAGACACATGAGAAAGTCCCATTGCATTGTAAAGGAAAGTCATTAAACGTGTATCAATTACCATATAATTATGTCATTTTTTATGGAATAGTACTCTCTCTAGTGCTAAATATAAGGAACAAAAATTTAAGAAGGGCGTTCAAGTTACTTTAGGAGTAACTCTTATCTGAGTTACTCCGGTTAACATCGCTTTGTAGAAATTGAATTTTATCAATCCAACCGTTAATATTGTCATATTATGTTAATGATTATGTATACCAAATTTTAAATAAATTGGACATCAATCGTCATGTAATCATATGGTCAACATTTTACTTGTAAATTAAAACGTATAGTATACGTTGAATTGAAGTGATCTGATGAAATATCAAATATTTTTAAAATTTTATGAAGTTTTATGGAGTTGATCTACTCAATAAGAACTTTTAATGTGACGGTCCGATTGATGAAATTTGATATCTATTGAGAGATATTAATCGGAGTAACTCAGACAAGAGTTACTTCTGGAGTAACTTAAACGCCCCTCAAAACTTAATTCACAGAGATAAAAGAATTGCTTTGAAATCTTTTTCCCCCCTAATTAATGCTCCAAAAAATTGTGTTTTTTTTTTCCCCAAAATTGCCCTTTTATGAACTAAACTCACTAACATAAGAAATATATGTATCTTATTAATATGTCTCACTATAAATAAGAGTATAAATGAAAATTAGACATTTAATGCTATTGAAAATTGGTATTATTTCTTATAATTAGGACCAGGAAAATTGACCATTTTGTTTCTTATAAAAATGTCCGAATGAGTATTAAGATTTTTAATTTCAAATTTTGAAATCCTAACGTTAAGACTCTGTACGAAAACTCCAATCTTTCTCTACCCAGTCAACTATCAAACGTGCATAAATTAGGGTTAGTTACCGCTAAACAAATGCACAAAAGTGTGATGTCTATTGCCGCACCATTTAATTCTCAATCCATTTTATAATCAGTGCATTTATTAAAAATTATAAGGATTGACATATATGTAGGATTTGTGAGGTCATTTTTTTTTATTTGTTACTATTATTATGCTCCCTTAATTTTGATTTCGACAATCATTTTTTTTAAATTAACTAGTAATGTACCCGTGCATACGCATGGGGAGCGCCTCATTAGTTACTACGAATGTTTCTAAAACTAAAATTGAATAGTAAGTAGTATGTCTTTTGAGAGAGCAAATATTTTAATATAGTGATTTCAATACCGATATAGCGTCTTCATCCCATCAAGAAAAATGACTCATCATCCTCGTATGCATCTAAGTGTAATATCAACAATTACATTTATTTTACATAATTTGTAACATGAATCATTCATTTTAGAATGATTTTTATATTAATCACTTTAGAAACAGATAATGTTTAAAAAGCAAGTTGTTTGCTATGTGAATCTTTAAGAAACAACAGTATTTCTTTTGCAAAATTATGGCAAGCCATAAAATCAAATATTAACTCTTGCTATCCACAAGTGATAATTTCCTTATCCTTAGACCAGCTACTCAATAGCATAAAGTAACTAAAAAAGTGAATTTTACGGACTTTTTTACAGATGAATATTAAAGTACCAATGACACGACAATTGATAGCGATGCACAGTGGCTTTGGCAAATATGCTCCAATCATGATTTTTCTTCGGCAAAGATGCTCCAATTTGGAATCCTAAAAGGATCTGATCCTAAGATAGCATATACGGAAAAAAAAAAAAAGTGAAACAAAGCAATAAGCTCATCAAGAAGAAACCTAAAAAAGGGAGGATGAGAAAACAAAAGAAAAAGGTGAAAGGAAAAAAAATTGAGAGAAGGAGACAGAGAGGGACATGGATTGGTAAAAGTACAGTTTTACCCATTGAGGACAGATGTCATTTAGATAGTGTCCAAAATTGTGATTTCAATGGCCTAAGTAATGCTAAAAATAGATAGTAGATTGGCTGCAAATGTGTTATGCATTAATTTGCTTGACCAATTAATTTAATTTCAATTTATTATTAATTGTCTTGTTATGCTTTGATTTTGTAGGTGACACATCAATTTTACATGCTGACAATGATTGGCACATCATTTAAAATGATACACGTTATGGTTTTTTTTGCCCCATAGGATGACACATAGAGAATATTTAATATGTTTTTCATGAGAGGATAACATTTGGAGGAGTAATATTTGTAAACGTATATAATATAGATATAGATATAGATATAGATAGAATATAGATATAGATATAAATAGATAGATAGATAAAGATATAGATATGGATATAGATATAGATATCGATAGATATAGATATAGACTTAGATATAGATATAGAATATAGAATATAGATAAGAGTAAAGATCCAAAATGATCCTTGAGAAAAAGCATGTAGACCAATTTGGTTCCTGAGGAACGAAAAGTCATTTTATAATAAATAAACTGAGATGTCGTCAAATTAGTGCCTAATGGGACTTAAAATATCCCTAAAAATTATTCTAAAGAGACTAGTTTGACCAAAATCTGATATTTTCAGATCAAATTTGTACTCTATTCGTCCCATTAAATTTTAGCACAATATTCTTGTCTCATATTAATTATTATTTTACAATATAAATGAAATATACCATTTACATTATTAATGTATTTTTTCATCATGGTATATTTTTTCAATAGTTATAATTAATATAAGATATAAAAGGTATATTAAGAAATATCAGAATACTGTAAACGAAAGTTGAACCAGTTGATGAAGATTTGACTAGTATCACACAAAAAATTGAGTTCAAATCCCGCTGCCGATGTGGGAACACGTTGGTGGGTGATATGTAAGTGTTTTCTTTTTGAGCTTTGAGACTTTCTTTGACCTTAGTGAGGTCTGAGACCCAATTCACTTAAACTTTTATTATAAAAAAAGAAATAACATAATACCCCTTACAATCCTAAATATAAGAAACAAAACTCGAAAACACACATAACAAAGAATTGCATTAGAATATTTTTTTTCTAATTAATATTCTTAAAAATCGTGTTTCTTTTTCCTAAAAAATTACTCATTTTATGAACCAACTCATTTGCATAAGAAATAGCTGTATCTTATTAATATGTTTCACTATAAATAAGAACATAAATAGAAATTATATATTTAATGCTTTCAAAAATTGATGTTCTTTCTTATAATTAAGACAAAGAAAATTTATCATTTTATTCCTTACAAAAAGGACCAGAGGGAGTACTTTTTATGAAGTCTGAAATATTACTCCCTCCGTCCTTGAATGTAAGTCCTGTTTGAATAAAACACACAAATTAAGAAAATTAGTTAACTCATTTATTGTTTATAATGTGTATTGTTTTTCCAAGCTATCCATCAATTATTGACTTAAGAGAAATATAATCATCTCATTTACTATTGATTACGAAAAACATGTAAATTAATTAGATGTATTTTTGTAAAAAATAATTAATACATCTACTAATTTAAAAAATCTTGTAATTTAGAAAGAAACTTATAAAAATGATTTTTTTTTTTTGAAAAAGGGTTTATATTTAGGATCTGGTTCAAACGAGTGGAGTGAAGGGAAGAGGAGAAATTTTAATGGAGGGGAGGAGGAAGGGATGAAAGTGATTTAATTTGATTTTGTATTTGGTTGAAAGAAGAAGAGGGCAGAAGAAAAAAGTAATTGCTTGTTTAGTTCAAGAGAAGAGTATAGAGATTTTAATGGGGAGAGAGATTAACTACTTATATATCTTTATAGGCTTTTATATTATATTATATTATATTATATATAAGTATATTTAAGTAATTTTATTCCATCCTCTCCCCTTCAAAAAAACTCCAATATTAAAGGGGACATAAAATTGAGTTTAGGAAGAATTTCTCCCCTTTCTTTTTCTCTAAAAAATT
Organism: Calophaca sinica; assembly: GCA_037113605.1. Taxonomy (NCBI): domain Eukaryota; kingdom Viridiplantae; phylum Streptophyta; class Magnoliopsida; order Fabales; family Fabaceae; genus Calophaca; species Calophaca sinica. The sequence continues at coordinate 63,272,019 of CM073733.1, forward strand.
GAATCAAAAATACAAAATTTAAAATAATTCATTTTCTTCTTTTCGCCCATTCCCCTCCAACACTACCGTAGCGACAATAAGTGTCTGTTTGGTTAAGATTTTGGGATCAAAATCTAGTTTACAAAACTAGAAGAATCTCCCTTAAAGCTCTTTTGTAAAACTGGATTTTAAAGCATTAAAAAGCGTAATTTAACATAATGTCGGTAGAAAGAATCTCAACCAAATAGGCCTTAAAAAGTGATTGTATTTGTTAATTTGTGTGTCAAAATATTGTAGGTGAAACAGAATAGACGGACAGAGTACCTTTTTTCGACGAAATAGGTCTCCATGCCTTTCTTATCGATCAAGTTTGGCTTTGCTCTTTAAATAACACAGAATCCCTTGCTATTCCTTGCTCGCCACTCTCTCGTGAATCACACTTTCTTCCTTTTCAGCAGCGGCGGGTTATACGGGAGAGTTCCAGAGAAAGGATAGCAGAACAGAATAGACGGCAAACAAAACTAATGGAGACAGCAGCCTTTGACAGTGGCTTCAATGACTCAAGATTCGAATTGCAACTCCAATTTCTTTTCACTCTCTTCCTCCGGCAAATTCCATCTCTGGTTCGCTGTTTGTGTTTTCACACGTGATGGGTATAAAAAAAAAAAGTAAGGGAGGAAGAGATAAAAGTGCTCCCGTCTCACGCGTCATTTCGAAGCATGGATCATACTGGGCCTCGGCCCATTGACCGAGCCCAATTTCGAAATGGCTTAGACCCAATAAGAAACCCTACTTATATACGTCAACAGCCTCACTTCCATCGCATATGCGGCTATCTTTACGTAAGTAAGAGAAGAGATTCGTTTCACACGCATTACCGTCGACGTCATCTGCAGGCACCGAAGTTCCGATCTTTTCTCTTCTCCATCTTGGATTCCCTGCGACTGTGAAGATGAGAAGGGAAAGTTTCATGCAGTGAAGATGAAAAAGGAATCCTAATCTCAAGGTTCTTATTGTTTTGTTTCTTGTTATTTTCTTCTTTTATTTTTCTAAATCCATGATTTTATTCTCCTTATTTTATTTTTCACGGATTTAATTCTTATACTTTTTACTTTTCACAAATCTAATCTCTATATTTTTTTTAATTGTACTTTTGGTCATCTAAAATTGTGGATCTCTAACACTTTTGGTTTCTATTTTCCAAAAATACATTATTTTTACGGATCAAAAGTGCAAAAAATTTACGATTTTAGGAGACATAAAATGCAATTAAAAAGTGTGAGAACTAAATTCGTAAAAAATAAAAGTATGAGAACTAAATTTGTAAAAAATAAAATTGGGGGACCAAATCATGAATTTTGAAAAATAGAGAGACCAAAAATACAATTAAACTTATTTTCTTTTATGCATCATAATTTTCTATTATGCATCAATGGTTTTTTTTTTTTCTTATTTTCAAAGCCACAATTAACTTGTATCACTTAAAAATGATGCATCAAAACTAGATTATATTAGATCGGCGTAAGAAAATTTATGTCAATCCAATTGTTATAGTTGATGCATCATTTAAAAATGATACTTTTCAATTGAATGTTAAGTTTTTTGTTCTAATTTTAGTAACATTCTCTTTACCACTATTTTTTTAACACATACTCTTTTATTTTTTTAAAGTTAATATAGATTCTTCCAAAATTACGTGAGATTTATATGATTAATTTGAATTTCAACTAATAGAAAAAGTGTTACAAAAAGAGTATTAAAGAGTGTATTGTTAACACTCTTTTGTTTTAAAGATAATATGATATGATGATATTAAATTTTTGGGTATTTTCGACTTTCAAAATTATGATATGATGATATTAAATTAACCAATTAAACCATTAAGTGGTATACCACAAGTTGTTGGTGAGCCAAAATCTGAGATCTGAAGTGGTTGGATGAACATATTTTTGTTTTGAACAGAAAATGTTAGTAGTTAATATGTTATGTTGACTTCCTTAGCACTCCAATCCTTATGTCTTTCCCCTAAACCAATCCATCCACCTTATAACTCTGGCTAGATGAATATGTACATAATAAAAAATATTTATGCCCGAGTATGATAATTTTTGTGATAATTCCTTGTAACAATTGATTATGTAAACCTCTCTTTTCTCTATCTATCGATTTAGTTGAGTTTCCTTTCCGATGGGTTTTTTAACCTCTTTCATCATCCAATGATTATTCATGTTTCTATTGATTTCACGTATATTGTGTTTTGTGTTTGATGCAGTTATTATTTGTTATGCTTCACCATTTGCCATGTCAAATGCGTCAAGGAGATTGGTTGCTTTTGATAAATACAAAAGAGTAGGACCTGATTACTTCGGCTATTATTCATCTGAAGTAGTAAATCTATTGTCGCAAGATGAAGATGCTTTGTCTGTCACTACCCAAATATCTGAGCTAGCACAATATAAATATGGTGAGGGAGGAAAGAATTTAGCTAATCACCATGATAATTTTTCTGGTCCATTGTATAGTAATGGTGTTGGAGTTGGGCTATCAGACTTTGAAAATGATAGATTAAGATCACTGCTCAGACAAAGTGCAATTTCTCTTTCATCGGAAGTTGATGAGGTATTATGCATCTTGTTTTGGTCCTTACTAAATGTTGGAACTATCAGCGTGGTGATTACATTTATATTAATAAAATAGGACTCATGGTTTTGGCTTTTTTATATCCTAATAATGTTAAAAACTCTATGATAGGATATTCCTATTAGTCTAGTTTCTGTCGTCTATTTCTCATTCAATCATTTATTAAAGAGAAATGCTGGCAACACACTCTCTATCACTCTCTTTTGATCACACTCTTATTAGTTGAAATTCAAGTGGATTCCACTATTTTAGGGAATGAGACCCACTAAATTATATGACTCCACTTGATTTCGACCAATAGGAGAGTGTGTGTTCAAAAGAGAGTAATAGAAAGTGTTGCTAGCACTCATCTTTATTAAAAGGGCTCTTTTCACAAGATTTATATTGTTCTGTTGAGATTCTTATTATTCCACCCAAATGAGTCTATGCACCCAAATGAGTCTATGGTTTAGATGTCCAGTCCTAAGCGTGAAAGAGTGTGTTGAGAATCCTAAATCGACAAGAGATATGACCTAAATATCTTATAAGGCTTGAGCAATCCTCACCTTACAAGTAGTACTCACCTTACAAACCGGTTTTGTTGGACGGGTTAGACCCTAAGCCTAAACTCTAGATAGTATCAGAGCTTATCCTAGTTCTGTTATTGGGTCAAGATCTCTATTATTCCACCTTCATTTGTCCAAGCTCCAAATGTCTCATCTTGGGTGAAAGGGTGTGAAATCCCTTTTATTCCACCTGCAATTGATCACACTTCTGATGTCCACGATTGAGTGTGAGCGTGTGTGTTGAGAGTCTCACATCGACTAGAGAATCCTCACCTTACAAGTTAGTTTTGTGGAGTTGAGTTCGACTCTAAGCCTAAACATTAGATGTTCATATGCAAATCTCATGACATTGATCAACAAGCTTGTAACTCAATTGGCACCAACCCTAATCTTTAACATTGGGGTGCGATGATGTTGATGGTTCGTTGCTCCTTTAGGCCACTTATCCCCTTCCCTTACTTAGGTTCCTCACCTCCAAAAACCAAAAACGTTACCCGATATTGATGGAGGATTGAATTTAGGTAATTGCTAAATGTGAATATTATATTTCAAGTAAATCAATTACCACACCTTCTTTGTTCAAAATTTATGCATTTGTTTACCTGCACCAATTGGCACCCAATGTACTTTGCGTTCTTGAGGAGTTATTTATGGAATTTGGACATGTTACTCTGACTGTGAGCAGGTGGTAGATCCTATTTTTGCTACATATCATTTGCAATCCAAGCTAAGAAGCAAAACACATTCCTTGAATCATATGGCTATGACATCTAATGATGTACAACAAGTTCCTTGTAAAAAACAAAAGGTGTCCTCACCATCCACTTCAGCTACGCCTAACCTTCTTGCACAAACTAGTGATGTCAATCCCCAGTGCAATAGGAAGGTATACTTTTGATCAAGGATTTGATTCAATGTCATTTTCTCCCTTCTCTAAAATCATAAAATCTTAATTGGATGAAATATTTATGCTAATATATATGGATTAATCCTTTTTTAACTCCTTTGTAGGATTTTTTTATGCTAAAATGTTTAGTAGAATCCGTTAATAGATTAAGGTCTTATAATGTAGGATCTTTTTACTTCTTAAGATCAAGTTTTTAAATCACAGTTGCATCGTGATCCTTGATATTGCAGAAAATTGCAGTCAAATATGGTTGGTGTAGATGCAATTGCGATTTGGTTGCGGAGACAAAAAAAGTATTGACGTTGTTAAGGAAAAATGTTATTCTATTTCCCTTGCACTAATACATGTTACATAGGAGATACCAACAGCCTATTGACTACAACAATTTAGGAGCCTAGTAAGAAAACAAAAAATTCCTATATGTACAAAAGGAAAACATCCTGATGACTATAAAACAGATGGGATACTAATCCCTGTAGTATATCTAATAAATAAATAATAGTTGTCTATAGGAATCTGCTATAATGAGTGCAGATCAGTTGGTTATTGAATCTCCCATAATGGGTGCAGATCACGTGGTGATTCATTGGTATTAATTTCAAATCCATATCCAACACTCCTTCTCGAGCTGGGTTATAGATGTCAATCATGGCTAGCTTGGATCTCAAGTTCTCATAATTTGCTCTGGGTAGTGCCTTGGTCAAAATGTCAGTAGTTTGTTGACTTGAAGGTGTGTGTTCAAGTTTGGCTAACCCATCATCAATTTTCTCCTTTATGAAATGGCGACCAGTTTCCACGTTTTTGGTCTTGTCACGATGCATAGGGTTTTTTGCAATACTATTGACAACATTATTATCACACAGTAAACTCATGGTATAATCAGTTGGGACCTTAAGCTCCTCAAGCTTCCTTTGTAATCACAATCCTTCACAAATTCCATGGGCCATAGATCTGAAATAGGCTTCTGCATTACTCCTGGCGACCATCATTTTTTTTCACTCCTCCAAGTAATGGTTTTCGAAAACAGATGGGCAGTACCCACTCGTTGCCCTTCTGTCAGTCACCTAAACCAGCCCAATCCGCATATGTAAATATTTCTACATTTCTACTTAAGTTCTTCTTGAAATGCAATAGGTATTGCAGAATGCGATTTACAGCTCTCATATGTGCCTCTGTAGGGTCATACATGTATCGACTTACCATGCTAACAGAGTAGCCAATGTCTGGCCGAGTATGTGTTAGAAAATAAATCTCTCAACCAGTCTTTGATATATTTGCTTGTTAGTGGGTGGACTCTCTTCCTCAGCTCCAATTTTCACATGGGATTCCATAGGAGTATTTGTTGGTCTACACCCTCGTTTCTTGGAGCAAATCCAATACATACTTCCTTTGAGATATGTAGATTCCATGTTTGGGGCGTGCCACTTCCATCCCAAGGAATTACCTCAAATGACCAACGTCTTTAACCTCAAATTCCCTAGCTAGGAAATGTGTTAGTTCTCCAGTCCCATTGTAATCATCATTAGTGATGATGTCATCTACATAGAAAATGAAAATAGTCATCCTCCCTTCTTCTGAATGTTTCAAAAACATAGTATGGTAAGTTTGGCATTAGGTAAATCCATCTGTTCGACAACCCATGTCAGCCATTCAACTGAGCTCGGGGGGGGGGGGGGTTAATTCCGTACAGTGACTTCATGAGCTTACACATCTTTCCCGAATTTTCTGATGATTCAAGGCCAGTGGGAATTCTCATATAAACATCTTCAAGTTCACCATTCAAGAAGACATTCTTGATATCTAGTTAGTGTAGGGACCAATCTAAATTTTCTGCGAAGGAGAGGAGGACCTGATTTGAATTCAGTTTTGCCACGTGTGCAAATGTTTCTTCATAGTCCACCCCATAAAGTTGCGTGAACCCTTTTACCACCAATCGGGTCTTGTACCTGTTAACTCTCCTAGCAACATTGTATTTGACTGAAAATATCCACTTACATCCAACTGACTTCTTTCCTTCTGGCAATTCTGTGAGCTGCCAAGTCTCATCTGTTAACACTCCCAGCAACATTGTATTTGATTGAAAATATCCACTTACATCCAACTGACTTCTTTCAGTCTGGCAATTCTGAGAGCTGCCAAGTCTCATTTTTCTCCAAATGATTTATTCCTCAACAATAACCTTCCACTCTGGTGTTTTGATTGTTTCATGAAAATCTTCAGGTATATTGGTGCTGTCCAAGGTTGTGACAAAGTCCCTGTATTCCTCTCAAAAGACAAATGGTTTCCAATTGGGTGTTTGGTGCATGACCTCACCCTTTTTCTCAAGGAATTACGTATGTATAAGTCCTTAATGATGGAAATATCATCTATTAAATCTGAGGGAGAATCAATAGAGGGTGTGTTACCTGTGTGAGTATTTTTGGGTTCTGAATTTTGGTCAGAATCTTGGTTTTGCCTTGGAAGTGTGCAGGTCTCTACCTCCTTTTGAGTTTTCTGAGTTTTTTTCTTCCTTATGTAGACCTGTAACTCTTTGTCTTCCGGTACTTCAGTGGATTCAGATTCAGGTTCTGCTTCTAATTCTGGTGCTAAGTTTTTCGTAGGTTGGGTTTGAGGACCAGGTTTAGCTTCAACAGGTTTTGAAATCTGTATGGCCGGTCTAAGAGTCTCCTAAGGTTGGTATTCAGTAGTATTCACTCTCTCCCCCTGAATGCCAACTCTGGGGTAAAATGGTTGGTTTTCAAAGAAAGTGACATCTATGGTATGGTAGAATTTTCTGTTTGAAGGGCAGTAACACTTGTACCTTTTCTTGTTCGGAAAATATCCCAATAATATGCATTTCAAGGCTTTAGGGTCTAGTTTGCTTAAATATTGTTTATGGTCATGTACAAAAGTTGTGCATCCAAAAATTTTAGGTGGGAGTTTTGTAATGAGTTTGGGATTTGGGTATATGGATAATAGGGTTTGGTGAGGGGTTATGAAATTGAGGGTTTTGGAAGGCGTTCTGTTTATTAGGTAGGCTGTGGAGAGAACTGCATCACCCCAAAAATTGCTTGGTACATTAGTTGATAGCATGAGTGATCTAGTGACTTCATTGAGGTGTCTATTCTTTCTTTCTACAACGGTGATTACGTACATGAAGTTTGGTGCACAATGCCATGTTTGAGGAGGTAAGCACCAAGGGAATGATGGAAGTACTCCCTCACATTATCAGTTCTAAGAACTTGAGTGTTGGCTTGAAACTGAGTTTGGATCATTTTATGGAAATTTTCAAAGATCTTCCCTACTTTTGACTTTCCTTGTATAAGGAACACCCATGTCATCCTTATGTGATCATCTATGAATGTTACAAACCATTTTGACCCCGTGAGGCTGTGAACCCAAGAAGCCTCCAATACATCACTGTGAATTAAGGAAAATGGGCATGATGGCTTGTGAGTTTGGATAGGATAGTGGGATTTATTGTGTTTGGCCAATTGACAAACTTCACATTTGAACACGCTTGCATTTTTATTGAATAAAGAGTGAAACATCTTTGTACATAAAATTAGGGAGTCCTAGGCGATAATGCCATAACATCATGTCATCCTTGGAAGAACACACATGGGCAACCTTAATGGGTCTTTTCCGGTGATCTTCCACTTAAGAAAATAGAGGCTTGCACATTCCTTAGCATTGCCAATCTTCCTCCCTAACTCCAGATCCTGGAATTCACAAAGGCGTGGAAAATAATTAGTAACACACTTCAAATCCTAGGTTAACTTACTGATAGAGAGTAGGTAGCAGTCCAATTTTGGATATATTACACAGATTCTAGAGTAATGTCTTTAAAGATAATCATAGAACCTTTATCGGCCACTTTAGAAGTGGTCCCATTTGCTATGCGAACAATAGAGTCATCATGGTAGGGGGTTTATTTGCTAAATACACTAATATCCCCAGTCATGTGATTCGAGGCTCCAAAATAAACAATCCAAGAGCTTTTTTTTTCTGGTTATTGACATGAAGAGCAGTCGAAGAATTGCCTTTTTGAGCAAGAGTAGCAGTGGAAAGGTGTGTACTAGTATTTTTAAGAGTCTGTTGAAGCAATTTCTGTAACATCTCCATTTGTTCTTTCCTGAATGGATTGGATATGGGCAATTTTGAGGTCTGTTTTCTTCTATGATTACTGCATGACCACGACTATCCTTGTAGCAAGGCTTCTAATCTGCTGGTTTCCCATGGAGCACTCAACATTTCTCCTTTTGTGTCTTGGTTTTTTTTTTTGCAGTGATCACACCAATCTTGGGTCTTCTTTTGAAGTCCTCTTGCTGCTAGCGCAGAGCATTCTGAGTTGGCACTCATATTCTGGCTTCCCAGCATAATTTTCCTCCAGCTTTCTTCCCTTCTTACTTCTGCAAAGGCTTCACGGATATTAGGAAGAGGTTTAGTTCTGAGTATCCTTCCTCCTTATGTCACCCAGGTTCTCATTTAGCCCCAACAGGAACTGAAGAATTTGATCCTTCTTTATCAATTTCTTGTATAATTTGGTGTCTTCATGGCTCTTTTATTCTATGTTCTCATAGATATCAAGTTATGCCACTACCTTGTGAGAGAGTGATGATACTCTGTGACTGAAGACTTCTTTTCGTGGGTCATCCAGAACTTTTTATCTCAAATATGGCCGAGGTGTTATCCATATTTGAGTAGGTCTCTTTTGCTGCACACTTCATATTTTTGCATGAAGTTTTCTCTTGTTTCATTGGTCATGGAGTTTAACAGCCGAGACATTACCAGGCTTTTCTTGAGCTTTCATTTCTGATGGTTTGGATCTTTCTTCTCCGGTTGCTTTGCATCATCGGTGATGTAGTCTTCTTTCCCCTTTCCTTGAAGGAAGATGCAGACTGATCTATCCCACTTTGTTTAGTTCTGGCCATTGAGTTTGTAGCCAATAATTTTGAGGATTGAGTTTTTGGTCAAACTAGTGATGCTAGGCACCTCAGTAGCCGATTATGGTTAGGATCTATGGTGGTGGTTGAGGTGCTTTGCTCGGTGGCCATGGGGAATAATTTCTTTCACGGATCAGAACGTCTTCTCTGATACCATGTTGAAAAATATTATTCTATTTCCCTTGCACCAATACATGTTACATAGGATATATGAATAGCCTACTGAGTACAACAAGTTAGGAGCCTAGTAAGGAAACAAATCATTCTTATATGTACAAAAGGAAAAAATCCTGATGACTATAAAACAGACGGGATACTAATCCCTATAATACAACTAACAAATAAATTACAGCTGGATATAGGAATCTGCCATAATGAGTGCAGATCAGGTAGTGGTTCAGTGGTATTAATTTCAAATCCAAATCCATATCCAACATTGAGGAGAGTCCTGGATCTCTTGAATATCCAGGGAATTTGTGTGTTCTTTTCTGTTCATTCAATAATAATTTATTTTTCTTCTAATTCTGGTCTAGGTCCCATCAACTGGTATCAAAACTCCGATCTGGGAGCTGGGGGGGTGGGTGGGGAATTTAGAGTGAAATTAGGTTCCAGAGTGATGCCAAGATATGACAACATTGGCAATGCCTGTTGGTACTTTGAAGCCATTGGAGTTAGTGAGGAAGAGTGGCTATCTTGGGTTTGGATGGCAATGAATGGAGAAGCTCGCCGTTGGTGGTTTTCCTGGAGAAAAACCAATCAGAATCTTGGGTTCATCACCTTTGAGAAGGCTCTGCTCACGCGTTTCTAACCAGAACTTGGGGTTTGTCTTCCAGCTTCTAGGGAACAAAAGAGCAGAAGTCTGGGTGAGGTTCAAGATGAGATCCAACAAGAACCAGTGGCACGGGCAGACACCGAATAAGAAAAAGAATCAAGGGCATTGGTCAAAGAAGAGGCCAAGAAAGTGGAAGCACACCATTTAGAAACTCTCAACATTAAGGGTCTGGAATCGGAAAACAGAGGCAAATATGAGATAGTGAAGGCACCTAAACAACTCAAGGGAAAAGAATTTGTCAACCCATAATAGAGGATAAACAAAGAGAGAAGAAAAAGAGAGCACCAAACTGAGGAACATGTGTTGCTGTGGGTAGTGTGATAGTCAAGAAGAGATGGGGGAACGAAAACTAGTTGGGTAATTTTCTAGGGAATAGCAGAAGCGACAATGGGCGTTGTTTGGGTAGGGGCACCGAGACAATGGAGTGGAGCAAGGAGAAACGAGCAACGATTTGGGAGGAGTGGGTGACATACTGGCTGGATGAACCACCGTTGTGCCCCAAACCATTGGACCCCAACTCTCCTGTAGAGGAAACCTGAACAGTGAGCAAGCGGTGGACGACAGTGACGAAGATTTTTATAGAAGCTGTTGCGGCAAGCTGTAGAGAGAGTGAGAACGAGAATGATGGCAAAGGAAGGGTAGTACGGGAATTGCAACAGTTGAACACATTTGTAGACCTAATAGGCCTTTCACACCTTGAGCTTATGGACTTTTCACACCAGACCAAGTGAGTGGTAAGAAAAATTGATATTTCAAAAACGATAAGCCAACTTGCCGTTTGTATCAGGGTGATCATGTTTAATGCAATGGGATCCTAGTTGAAATTTGAGTTTTTTCTCTTGTTCACCTCGAGGACAAGGTGGATGTTCAGGGAGGACCATTAATAGGGTAGTTATTTGAGAGGGTAGTTAAGAATCTTGTTAATTAACAGAAATAAATAAAGCATGTTGCCTATAAACAGAAATGGGGGTTGATAGGGAGAGGGGTCTTTGGGTGAGGATTGGTATTAGTATTGAGGAAAGTTCTGGATCTCTCGAACATTGAGGTAATTTGTGTTCTTTTTTATTCATTCAATAATAATTCATTTTTCTTCTAAATCAGGTCCAGTTCCTATCAGACTAAAACCGACTAGATTGTTTTATAAGGTCTAAAACTGGATGCGTATATTACAGGTGATTTAAGCCAATCAAGTATTCTCTCAAATATTAGTAGCCATAGAAGGGGCACTGTCAAGGAGAATTCTTTTGTGTACGGGACCTTTGACTAGGACCTTTCCTAAGGGTAGGAACAATTTGGGATCAGAGCCTGTTGTCATGGTGACACGGAGAATTTGGTTACCAAGTAGGATGTTTTTATGGAGCAACCACGACAATGTGTATTAGAAGAGTAGGTGGGTTGAGGGACAAGAAAAGGCTCAGTTAGAGATAACATATAGGGACAGAACAATGGTAGCTACACAACAAAGGATTCGAGGATAGATCCGAATTGCAGTCCGAAGGATCCATGGTACCAGATGGCATTGATGATCACTTAGGGTGGCTGAAATGATGTCAGAGATTCTTTGCCAATCAAAGGATTACTGAAGGGGACAAATTGGGCTTAATTGCTAGTCATCTCTTGGGCGAGGCTAACTATGGTTTGATCAAATGGAGTAGGAGGAGATGGAACTGGATTGGGGGAATCTATCATGTGAGATTTGAGCCACCGATGAGTAACAACCCCTTGGGAGAACTGGCCGACCTTAAACAGACTGATTCTGCTGAGGAACTCGCCAACCTTGGCTGATACTAAATGACGAGTGCACTATAGTCCTCGAAAAGGCATTCGCAAAGGTCTATGAGAATGGCCTCGCGGTAGTCTTTGGTGTGAGACATGGTCTCGTTTGGTTGATGGATTTCAGCTCTAGACATAGCTGTCTATACTTTGCAATTGTTTGAGCATGGAAACAATTTCTTCCCAAACTTGCGATGAGGGAACACAGCAAGCAACGCACAACAGAATCGACTCTAACAAAGAGGAAAGTAACCACATGAAGAGCAAGAATTCTTGCTGCTCACATTCACTATAAGCTGTGTTAACAACATTTGATCTTGATCTTGTTCAGTCAGAAATCTCAGAGGTATTGTAGGATTCACCAAATGGTGTCGTAGCTTGTAGCCTCCAATTAAGACCTCAATTTGTTGTTTCCAGGATAAAATATTCTTCTCCTCTAATTTGATGAGCGAATGTTGTTGGTGCAGTGGATGTGATGCAATTTTCTGGAGATTGAACTGGATTTGGAAGATGAAATCATGGCGGAAAAGGAGAATGGATCGATTACAAGGTCATGATACCATGATAGAAAATGATAAGAAATGGAAGACAATGAGAGAGTTTTTGAGGAGGAAAGAAAATAGAAAACTGTTATTATGAGATTTTGATTCCGAAAGCAAAAGATGCAGAAGTTACACAGTGATGATGATATATTTATTGATGGACCTATATAACTGTCTCATCTGACAGTTAGCTACAGCTACTAACTGGTTATTGAAGCTTCTAGTATAACTTACTAGAAGATACACGAGCGCAAACTAAAACTGAAAACTATGAATGCAAAATATGGAAATACAGCAGAAATGCAGAATAATTAAGTAAACTAAACTAATATCTGTACTCTAACATGTGTGAAAAATAGTGGAAAGATTATAATCTAGAATATCACATACGGAAGAAGGAAAAATATAGGTCAAGATACTTTAAGTCTGGTTGTATTTCTAGTGCATGCAAGTTATAACATGCATGAAACCATACTTAAAAATGTCCACAAAATGATTTTCATACTTCATCCCTTTTTCATGATTTTAGGTGAGTGATGATCTTCAGTTCCTATCGGAGAATGCTAGTGGGGAGGTTGAGGAGATAGTGAAGAAATATTCCGATGAACTATCTGGAACAGTAATTTTCTCAAACTTCTCCATTTATAGCTTATAATTATCATCTTTAATGTGTCTCTTATGTTTTTATCAAAATCATAGTAATTGGTGTGTGATTCATGTCCTTTAGGAATTAGTGAGATTGAAACCTTCGTTCTATATGATATATATTTAAATATATGAAATTATGTGTATCTAATTGGTGTTTACTATTGGATTTTAGCTAGGGTATATGGAACAACGACTTGAGTTGCTTCTTGATGCTGTAATGTCAAAGTGCAGGTATGTTGTGATACTTTTAGGGTATATTTGGATGGAGGGTTTTGGAGGGGAGGGGAGGGCTTGTTTTTCTTTCATAAATTAAGGAAGCTATAAAATATTTTAAAAAACGAATGAAATGTGATTGAAATGTTATGTCATCATATATCATGTTATTCTTTCAATTTTTTAAAATCTCAAATATATATCAAAATATAGACTTAGCCCTCCAAAACCCTCCAAAAACCTCAATCCAAACATACCCTAAAGCGGATATAGACAAGGTTAACAAACTTAGTCTATGTAAATTTGTGGAGCATCAGTAGAGTCAATTTGTATACTCGTAAGAATTCACCTAATACTAATATATTAATGAAACCATAGACAAATTACGATACAGAGTTATGTATATAATTTGTTTGTATTACCACAAAAGCATGAAGATAAAATCCGCAAACAAAATCACCATGCAAATAATTGAACCGAAGGCAAACAATTTTTTGATTGAACTAAATTTCAAGGTAAATTCCACTATGAACAATGGAGCTAAGCTTTTTATACAAGATATGTTCTGTAGACTAGAACTCAAGCCTAGTTCTCAGAAAACAAAACAAAAGAACCTAGATATAGGAATTCACACCAGACACAGTGCCAATAGACATGAGCGAATGGTCCATCAACACAGTTAGGCACATCTTTCTGCTTCATTCCTCTCCTTTCTATAAATGTGGGTTAATGGTCCATTAACATCCCCCTTCAATCAGTTCCACCTTGTCCATTAGGTGGAAATTAGGAAACAGTCTGTGGGTATCCTCAAAGTTCTCCCAAGTATTTTCATGATATGGCAAATTCTCTCATTTGGCATGAACTTCTCTAAATCACTGAGCAATTTATACACAGCCAACACTTCTTCTCTACCAGTTGCAGTTACTAATCTTCCACTAGAAAACTAGAAATTTACTGGCATAGATGGTACAACTGCTGTGAGCATCCTTTTTGGCTGGGACACATGGAGAACCGGATGCACTCTTGACATAGGAAGCAATGCAACGCGATATGGCATTGGACCCACCTTCATGAACTGCACAGGGACCATAAAAATGGGGGGGTGAAACTTTTCATTAATCCGTTTAGCCAGCGATGTCAATTTAAACAATTGGGCTTTCACGTACACCTACCCTCCCTACTTTATATTCAACTTCCCTCCTCTTTACATCTGCCTGCTACTTCATTATATTGTGCCCTCAATATTTTCAATTTCAATTCTTCCAATATAACATTCCACCTAATTAGTAAGTTGTCCACTTCATCTACTGCTATAGTTTCTTTGCTGTACTTCATAATAGATGGGAATCTCTTCCATATTATTAGTTGGGTTTTGGTCTAACTCAACCCCAAAAGCTAGCTTGTAGGATGAGGGTTGCTCCCCACTTATACCCACTAATTAGGCATCTTATTCTTTCATGTGGGATTTCCAACACATACAATGCCTTGAAGGAGCTCATCTTAATTAAAGTGTTGAACCATAGTTCTGCCCATGACAGCCGCTTAAGTCACTGGTATAAATGATGGTTCATAAAGTCCTTCAATAAGCGTCTATGGTGGAATTCATCACTTCAATTCAATTCTGCCATCAGTTTGTGGGTGATGCAGAGAATTGAATTTATGCTTGGTACAGGATATGAGTAACAGCTATTTCCTGAACTGCCTTATGAATTTGAGAGATAAAAACCACTGGACGTAATCTAGAAAAATTTCCACTATAAAAAATATGAACCCAACAAAGTGTTCTCCAATGAGCAAAAAGATATCACAATCAGTCCTTACTACCAAGAAAAGTGGAAGTTACGAAAGGCAACAAGCAACCACAATGACCCAGAAAAGGGTTATAACAGCAATAGTCCCAAAGAGATGAAGAAAAAGAAAATTTGACTGTACAAATGAAAAGCTAGCAACCTCAAAGGCAAGATTCTAAAAATTCAAATGTGAAGTCTGGACTCCCACGATGGTTAAGAATGGTTAGATAAAGTTAAGAGAAAATACCCATATACTCAATAGTCAATACCCTAAGGTTTTGGGTGAAGATGGTGTTTAGTGTGGGTTTTGTAGCTGGCCCATCCTGTGGAGCTCTGGGAGAATAGTTGCCTCTTTGATGGTAACCTTGTTGATACTTGGTGTTTAGATCTTTGCGCCCAAAGGTCCCAACTCTTTCTTCTTCTATTAAATGTAATATTCTATTCCTTCCCTCTCTAACTACCCGAGTCTACTAATTACCTAATTGTAAGTAACTAAAGGGGTTATCTAACAATACTCCCCCCCCCCCCTCTTTTCCCCTTTTCCAAAGTTTCAACTTGTCCTCATGGTGAAGGTTTGGAACAAAAGTAAAATTGACTAATATATTGGCCTTCTGCAATTTCGACGGAAAATAGCAAATTGAATATTTTCATTGAAGGCAAAAGTTCAAATGATTCTTCAAATTTCAACTCCTATTCTGATTTGAAACACCCGTGTATCCTCCCACAGGCTGTAAATTTTGAAGCGCATTTCAGTGCCATCTCAGCTATTGTAGAATGTTCATATTGGAACCACTTATCTGTAATATGGGTCAGACAAATCAGGGAAACAAATTGTCCCACTGTCTAAAACAATGTTAATGACCTTCTTCCTTTCTCTGCCACCGCAAAGCTCTGAAGTCCTGCGGTTTTAACGGTGGTGGTGTAGGGCCGAAAGCTCGAAGGCCTAAAAAGAGCTTATAACATACTTTGTTAATCTTTTCTCCTTTGAGTATATTATATGTAATGAGGGATATTCTTACAATAGTGTAAAATTCTGAGTTTCTGACACCTATTTACAGGTCAATGACCCTTGGTGAGAAACAGCAGTTACAGAGATCAATTCAGAAGCTACCAGCAGGAAATCTTGACCGCGTGGTGGAGATAATTTGTCGAAGTAGGCAAGTAGAAGAACGAAGTTGTGACGAAATATTTGTTGATTTGGAAAAAGAGGTAATGCTCTAATTCAGGGATATGATGTCTGAACTTGGCTAGTTGTTTTAAATCTGTTTGTCTAATTCGGTATATAGCGACGAAAACTATTAGCATTATAAACTTGATAAGCATTATGAGATATGATGTTCACTTTGTGCAGGATAATGCTACACTCTGGAGACTCTATTACTATGTTGAAGCTGTTGAGAAAGCCAGAAGTGTTTCTTGTAGTGAAGAGGCCTAGTTCATTAGAAGTCATTAAGTGCACTTGAAAAAGCCTCAACCGTAATTCTAGTTCATTAGAACTTGTCAATAGATTTTTCTTATCTTCCTAGCAGAAGGGTTGCAGATTTTAAAAGTGCTGACCTGTAAATGTTGTGATAGCACTACGACTTGAATGCCCCCACCGGAAGTGTATATCTTCAGAAATTAGTTACCAAATGTATTGTCCCAGATTGGTGTATGATCTACGTTTAAATCATAGTTGCATCACGTATTGATAGAAAGACTTTTGTCTTTCTAGAGAACTATAGCACTTAGATGTACATTTTCTAACTACTGGTCAGTTTTCTTTTAAATATTCTTTTCATCCATGAAAATATAGCACTTTTATTTTTATTTCTTGTAATTTTTTTTTTCACTTTTCATCTCTGTAAAGTCTAAATCATCTCTTTTTGGTCCTTATTGTCGGTTATCGTTACAAAAATATTGATGTGGCTAACAAAGGTAAGCGCCATCATTGCCATGTAAGATTAATGATGCCATGTGGCACTGCCACATGGGATGATGGTGTTATGTGGCATTTTGTTGCTGTGTGGCATTTTGTTGTTGCACTTGCATCTATTGGTGCATGCCATATGGTCTTTTTCCTTTGTTTGTTTTCAAATTTGAAGTTTTTTATTCTTTCTAAGTGCACTTTTAAAAACCCAAATTTGAAACGGAAGCACAATCAATTTTAAGGAGAATATATTCCTTTTTATCGACTTATAAAATGTGAAACCCTCTTCAAGAGCAGTCATTTGACGTTTTCCTCCATGAATTGCCTGAAAATGAGCCCTTTCACGATATCGAGCACTAGAATCTCTCATTGTTAGTGAAGCAAATTGTCAAAAAAATATTAACATTGGACATGCTCTCTCTGGACAACATGGAATTGGGATCTATTTCTTAAGTTTGTAGGCACATTCAACAGTGTTCTAATTTTCATTTGGTTTTTTATGATTGCTCTACTTTTTTGAACCTAGGAGTTTTGAATTTCCATTTTTAAATTGATAAGGTTTAGTGAGTGGTGAGGATTTTGTTATAGTGAACTATGAGAAGACGTGTACGTATGAGTTTGTAGTGATGAAAAGTTTTGTGAGGATGGCTGATAATAAATATAAAAAAAGGAAATTTAGAGGGTGCTGATATTTTAATTCTAGGTTTTAGGTAGTGCTCACCAAAAATAACAATTGAACTTTGAATTTAAGGACAAACTTTATAATAGGAAAAAAAAAAGAATATAGACAAATAATCCATGATTTTTGAGTGGTGATCTACTTGCGTATGCAATGACTAAAGTTAGAATTTGAAAATAAAGTTACAAAGATTATGACTACAATTTATTATTCTCCTTTTGTTTTCTTAATTTTTGCTTTTAGTCCTTATTGTAACATCCGAGTTTCTCGTTTTCTGTGCTTTGATGTGTTATTGTATGTTTGATATGATATTCATGTGTTTGATTTCGTATTAGAGGTCCTAGGGTATGTTTGGGAAGTAGGGTATGTTTGGGAAGTCTTATAGCCTTAGGAGTGGTATTTTCCTTAGAAATAAGAGTGTTTAGTCGCTTAAGATATAGCCTTAAGCTCTTAAATGCATTAGAAACACTCATTCCTTAATTCTATACAAGTTTAAGGCTTAAGAGTTCCCTTTAAGTGCTTAAGCTTAAGCATTTAAGTCCCCAGTTTGGGCACTGAAACTGTAATTCTGCAGAAAACGTATTGGACTTCCAATTATAGTTTGTTTCGTCCCAATATTTTTAAAACACGATAAAAGTTTGTATCAAACTCAAATTTCTCATCTTAAAAGACTTCTAAACAACCAAAACCCCTATTTTCTCTATCTCTTAGGGTTATACCTTCATCTCTCTCAAGATTTATCAAGAACCAACACCTTCTTGCCTGTTTCACCTCCGTTTTTTATTCTGCTCGTTGTTGATGCCTTGTGATCACAAAATAATGCCCTTTCCTCCATCTTAAACTTATGTTCTTAGGATTTGATTGAAATTAAAATTTGTATGCCCTTGTCTCTCATCAATTCCCTTGGTTTCTTCAATATTAAGATTGATCTCACACTCTTTTCATGTCCTATTCATCCTCGTTAATGTAGAACTTTCTAGACATCCTTCTTCCTTTTCCTTGGTGCTACGATTCGTCATTCGAGATATAAAGGAAGAGAGTTTTTATTCTATATGGGGATTTGAGAGAGAATTAAGATAGTTGGGGAGGGGGTTTGCATAATTCCTCCTTGTGCTTTTCTATGCTTAATTTGATTGTTTAACGGATCCTTGTATGAGTAATGGTGTGTTTGTGATGTCTATGATACTGGTATGTTATGTTCATTGTAGGGGCATTGAATTTCAATGATGAACATGTTGATTTTTGATTTGTTTGAAAACATGTAGATATGCCATAATGATATTATATGATGTAAAGGTTATTCTTATTATGATTCACATGTTTTGATGTGTTTCTATGTTAATAACCTTGGGTTAGGGTTAGAATTACCTTAGGATCATAATTGGATCTTTAGAACTGATTAAGAGATCGATTGGAGAGGTAGAACAATGTTTCACTTTGACATTCTGCTGAACTAAACCTGTTTAAGCGCTTAAGTCGTTTGTTTAAGCGCTTAAAATGTGTAGTAACCCAAAAAATAATTCTTGAACTAGTTTAATCGCATAAAGTAGATGCATAAACGTCTAAGTGGATTAGAAATGATTAATTGCTTAAAATAAGTAATTAAGCGCCTAAGTGGACTAAAAATGGTTGGGTTAATCGCTTAAGTGGTAGTTTAATCGCTCAAACTAATTGATGGTTTATATGAATCCTTAAGTATTGATCTCAGGAGTTTCAGTCACTAGTTAAGTGCTTAAGTGAACTAAAACTGAACCCGCTTAATTGCTTAAATTAGTAGTTAAATGCCTAAGTCACTAAAAATTGAGAGTTTAATTGCTTAAAGGATTAAGTTAACGCTTAAAACAATTTAAAGCAAACTTTGAGGTTAGTTATGAATCTAGGTGTTTGATCGATCACATTAGAGCTTAGCATTACATCCCATAGCTCACGATTATGAGCTTATGTACTAGAAACCTACAATAAGGATCCTATGGTTATTGATAGTAATAACTTGTAATGAGACTTGTGATTGTATATGTTTACCTTGTTGAAGTTATGATAATGATTGATTGCTTGGTTGTTAATATTGATCTGTTGTTATTGTCTTGACAATGATGTGTTATCTCGACGCCTTTGTTATCCTTGTTGAGGAATGTTGTTGTTGATCAATGTTAACGAACTATGGCGGATGGTTGGACGTTTGTTTGATTGTTATGCATTTTGCATCATTGTTAATAAGTTGGGGGGAGAAAACGATGAATCGCGTGAGTGGCGGTCATGATGACCTAGGGGGTCGATAGTGTGTTGGGCTCTTACATAAAGGTAGAGGATAACTTCCACTACTAGGACATCCTTCGGCAGGATCACAACTGACGTGTCACTATGCGTTATCAAGAGTGGAGAGAGTATTCGGTGGGGATCATGCTGATTGGTGAGTCGCCTGCACCAAAGAAGATATGTGTTCTCATTTGCCATCCCTGAGTTAGTTGGTTATGGATTCGCATTACATACGAAGTAGTTGGAGCTTGCTTATGTAATTGCATTGTCATGTATCATCCTTGTGTCATGTTATGCTTTTATGTGCTTATGTGTGAATGTTGGATAGTTTGCTAGGATTACTTGTTGTGTATATGCACCTGTCTTGGTTTACTGTCTCTTCTCTTCAT
Source organism: Calophaca sinica (assembly GCA_037113605.1). Taxonomy (NCBI): domain Eukaryota; kingdom Viridiplantae; phylum Streptophyta; class Magnoliopsida; order Fabales; family Fabaceae; genus Calophaca; species Calophaca sinica. The sequence continues at coordinate 63,292,046 of CM073733.1, forward strand.
ATGGTTTGAACACGATCCCTCACTCATGCACAATTTTTATTTATGCGAACAGAGAAGGGGTCTACAGAAACATACGTGCAACTGAGTGGAGACTTCTCCAGGACACTTGATAGCCGTTGGATTGCACTTGTCTTTATCATTTTATGTTTTTCAAACTTTGGAACATGGTTATTTTATAATTGTATGGGAATTGATGAGCTCTGATTGATGTGACATCGGGTTAGGGATTATTTTACTATAGTTATATTTTTATACAAACTTCACAATTTTTCTTTGGTTTAACTCGAGTTTTATGGCGTGATGCTCTCGAACATGTTTGCGAAAAGGTTTTAAAAAATCCACGTTTCTAATCCCTGAAAATATTTTTTTTTGGCTTTTCATCCCTACCACATGGCATGCAACAATAGATGTTGACGTGGCAACATAATGCCACATGGCATTGCCACATAGCATCACCAATCTATTTGACACTGCTATGTGACATCATGAATCCTACATGGCAATGATGATGCATACCTCTATTCTCCACGTCAACATTTTTCTAACGGTGACTAATGACAGAGACCAAAAAGATAGGGTTTGGACTTAGAGGGATGAAAAACAAAAAAAAAATTATAGGGGCCAAAAGAAAAAAATGATATATTTATAGGGATGAAAAGAATGTGCACAGTACACAAGACTATTTAAATAATTTTAAATTCTATTTAGACCCCTGCTCCTTCTTCACTGGATTCAGAATCCCTACAGTTAGGGAATTCTGCAGTCAGCACGTTGGGAGCTGTTAGATCAAGATCGAATGGTCCAGATTTCAAACTCAGTAATTTAAATTAAAAAAGTCAAAATTTGCATGTTTTGTGAGTTGTCTGATCAAAATCGCAGCTTAAACCGCTTGACTGTGGGATTCCCGTCTACAAGGAATCTAATTCCTTCCCCATCTCGTCCTTACTCTTCTGGACAAACACAGCAGACTGATATAGATGGGAAAAGAATGAATAGATTGATGGCTAATAAATTTACGCCAAATGGTTTGAGAAGGTACATGGAAGAAGATCATGAAAAAGCATATCTAGTAATGATAACATATACAAAAATGATATTTTGTCACAAAAATTCAACAATTGAACGAACGATACCGTATGTCCGTACAGTCCATACTGTACGAACATACGACGGATACAATGATAGTATTTTGAAAATCTAGCCTGTCGTCAGGATACATATCCCGCCATCAGGATACATATCCTGATGGTGAAAAAAAAAATATTATCCGCATACGTATCGATATATAGTCCGTCATATGCATTTTGACATACGATGTCGCATATATTTGTCGAATTCTGGTGTCAAAATAACACAACTATAACATATATGGTACTCCTGGTGATGATTTTGATGTCGCGGACAATCCACCTAGAAAAAAGCGTTATCACTAACACACTCCTCAGCAAATACAAGAACTTGAAGCGCATGATGATAATTCCTTTCATGAAAACTTTTTAGCTTTGTTTAACCTCTCTTTAAAGCTGCATATATTTTTGTAGATTCTGTAATTTTTTTTTGTGGAGTTTGTTTTTTTAATCTTCTGGGTTTTAGGATGTTCAAGGAGTGTCCTCGCTCAGATGAGAAGCAAATACTTGAACTCAGCAAAAGGCTTTGTTTGGAAACAAGGCAGGTGAGGTTTTGGTTCCAAAATCGAAGAACACAAATGAAGGTAACGCACTTCAACCAACACTTTCCAAGTCAATTTCACATGAACATTTCTTTCTTCTGCGGGGATTTGGTATGTTTGTTATCTGCACAAATTTTTAAAACAATCATAATTAATCAAATGACCAAGATCAACTATAAGCTAGCTACTTTTTGTTTCTTGCTAGAGCCACAATGAAACATACTTGGAGATATAGTAAGAGGGAAACTTGGGTCTCTTCCACCTTGGCAATGAGGAAGACGAAAACGACAATGGCAACTTGGTCATCCATGGCTTCCCATTCTAAAAGCGGAATCTGAAATGGAACCTGACAGTGGGAGGTGATGGGGCAGAGCAGCGAAGAAGGTCATGAGGAAAGAGAAAGAGTTTAAAAAAAATTTGGAATTAGTTAAATAGTTTGTTTCACCGTGCACAAACCAATATTTAAACTTTTGTTTTTTCATTCTTAATTTGTGTTTTCATGTGTGTTCTAGCGTGGACCAGTGTCATGAAAATCGTCCAAGTTCCAACGACAAGACACTACCTCCCTGAAGTAAAGCTCACTGGTCCCCTCGTCTCCGATGGATGAGATAGTGACCTGATCGGTTCCAGTTCAACAAAAACAAAGGGAAACAAATGAGTTGGGTTCTGTGGAATTTTTATCAACAAAACCAACAAAACCACTATAAGATAGGTGGGGAAGGGTGAAGAGATAGGGAGATGTGGAGGGGCAATGGGGAAGGGGAGAAGTGGAGGGGGGAAAGGAGAAAGGAGAGGTGAATGGACGGAAGAATACATTGGTCCACTATATAGACTACCTATTAATTAAGGTGATACACTGTAGAATTTGCCGGTGTTTACAATGCTTAAAACATTTCTGCGATAGGCTTTCAAAACCTATCGATGAGGTTATTTTGATAATTGTAATTGATAAAATCCTTTCTTTATGATATTAAAGAGAAAAGCTAATGTTGTGTTCAATGTTTCTTGATGGACATGAAAAGCATATCAGTATAAGCGCATGCTTGTTTATTTGTTCGAAACACTTCAAACGGACATTTAACAAGAATTTTTTGCTCACTTGCTTTTCCTCAACGTGTGTAGTAGTTGACAAATGGTTAGACAAACATTTCCCGAGTAATTGCGTTACACAAGCAAGTTTTAAGAAAGATTTGAAAGCTATGAAGAGACACAACTCTTGAAACAAGCCACAAAGAGAAACACTCCTTAAAACAAGTAACAAAGAGACACACCCCTTTCAATATCACCAAAAACTAATTTTATATTATTTCATTGTTTTTCTAGGTTAAAACACTGGATATATTAATCAACTGCTACAACAAGGTCATGAAAAGAGTTTACAATAGGAAAACTGGGTATCGATGTAGGGGCAATCCCCAACCAGGAATTAACCAACAAGCCTATACTTAGATACAAGATACCAATCATTAATTCTCTGCAATCCCGAATCATTGGTTCAATAGAGGCTAGGACAGACTTCGTAGTTATGCAGTTGACAACAGTGGTCGCATCTGAGGCTAAAGTAATACTAGGCAGTCCTTGCTCAACAGTTACTTTGAGTCCCCATCGCACTCTCATAGCTTCAGCAAGGACATGCTCAACATAAATATGCTCTCTCCTATAAGCACTGAATACAATAATTCCATCATGGTTCTTTAGAATCAGTCCCCATCCTGTTTGCCCATTTTAAAAAGCAACCAACAACAATAAACACTAGATGTTAACCAGCGCGATGTGCAGGTATAGTTAAATAATATTAGTATAACTCTAAGTGTATAAAATTTAAGAATAATGTATATTTTGTTATTAATATAAATTATACATATGCCATAGAAGATAAATATATTTAAAAATCATCTTAAGCTTGTAAAACAATGAAAAAGAGGATAAACCTATTTTTTGACTAAATACAATCCAATGAAATATGATATCACTCAAAAAAAATTGTGACTTTTGATTTCAAGGGGAAAAACCATTTATAGGGAACTTTGTCAATAAACTCGCTGCACTAATAGCTATCCAAAGTAAATAATTAACAAATAAAATTCATCAATAGCATTTGGAAGCACATTTCCAACACCCAAAAATTTGTAGGGGTGTCCATCACGTGGTTCCGTGGCAAAATGGGCATGATCTTCATCTTTTTTTTTTTTTTTTTTGACTAAAAATGATATTCATTTATTCATTCAAGTTAGTAAATTACATCGAAAACAACACAAATTCAACATCGCTAAAAACCGAAAAAGATGAATCTGCGAACAAACTCACAGCACCTAGGTTAATAACATTAAACGGCAAAATGCCTACAAATGTGACAAAATCAAAGTGAATGGAATATCCATGCCTCCGGATCTGTAACGTTGACGCCCAAGTCTTGATTGAATCTGTAATGGATCGAAGCTGATCTGTCAATCTGAAATAAACGAACACCGCAACAAGACGGAAAACCAAATGCCGCCGTACCAAGACGACGAACAAAACAAAGCCGCACTCAGATGACGAAATCACGGAAAAACACGAAAAAAAAAACTAGATCTATGTGGAAAAACTATTTATTTAGATAAAAGGAGAGGTAAAACGATGTAGAGGAGTGATTTTAGACCAAAAAATGGCAAAAAACCACCTCCTTCCGGTGGATGAGAAAGAAAGAAGAGAGGAGTAGAGGGAAGATTATAATTTGTATAGGTAATGAATCATCTTGACTCTTGGTATCATGATAACAAAGTCAAGAAATTTAAATAAGTGTGGTAATTGATAGTACTAATAATGGAAGCAACTGAAGCACAGAGAAATGCTCACAATTAGGCAAAATCATCTTCAGGTTGCTTTGCATGGAAACGCCACATTCCTCGTGTCCCTCTAGATCTTTGTAAAGAAGCTCTTCAAGCCTTTTCTTACTCACAACTTCTATACAGGTGTTTCTTTGATTGTTATTTCTAAGTGCATTAAACTTGTCTTGAAGTAACATCAGTGAAGGATATATCACAGCTGTGAGAGGATGCCATCATGTAATTAAGTTAATTCAGAATTGAAGGGAAAAATGCAGTAAGAAAATTATATACATGAGACATTAAGACACATCATAGAATTCCTTCGCAGTGGCTTTCCTTTCTTTTGAGGAAACAAATGGCATTCCATTAATGTATACCTAGACAAAGAAAGAACAACTGCTTCATTTGCGTTTCCACAGTTCAGGGTGGGGCAAAGTGGACCAAAAAACTGTAATATTTCAAAAACTGCACAAGTGAGAAAACCATAAAAAAGATCACTACTGGTATTTTGAGTACCTTTCCAACACAAGTTAAAAATGTATTCATAACTCATTATCTAACTGCTCTTACACTTTTACTACTATTTATCCACTCGAATATTTTCTGTAATCTCACCCCAACAATTGGCTCACATGATCACATATTCACATCTTGTTTGTTTATATTTTCTGTAATCTTTTGAAACAGCAAAGTATTTGTCTTTATCAATCAACACATTGTCGCACACTTTCTCAACCGCTTTTGATGCAAGCTAACCGCTCCTTAAAAGTTAAAACCCATTTTACACTCGTGAATATCAATAAGAAATAAAAGCCCAGCCCAGTTGGGCATTGGTTAGGATCAGAGTATGAAGGACCACTGACAGAGTTCCCAGCAACAAAGTCAATAGAATTTAGGAGATACTGATGGGAACCCAAAATCACAAGCAGAAATTAAGTAATGAAATGAACACAATAATAGGAAACAGAATGAATTTTACTGATGATGAAAGGAAACTGTAGAAGGGAAATAATCTGATCTACCCCAGAGCAAAACTCCTCAGAGAAGGAGGAAAACTCTCTCTGCCTGACCATAATGGTTTCACTCAATACTCTTGTATATCCCCCACACTTCCTTTACCTCACTATTTATACTACTGAGGCATAACAAACTTGCCAACTCAGCAGCCTACCCCACTCTTTATTTACAATATATCCTTCTCTCCCTCCTTATTACATTATACCCCGTTTTCCCTTATCAGCCCTCACCCATGTCTCTATCACTACCCACCCCTTCAAACACAGCCTTGTCCTCAAGGCTGAATCAAGTTGCATCCTCTGCTGCCAAATCTGTCCACTGCACCAAAATTTGCCTCTGTCAAATACAAAATGGATCAAACCATGGAATATGAAGGAACTACTCCTGGGTATTCATAAGCAGTAACTTCCCTAGGAAAGTGGAATTCTCCTGGGTCCCATTATCTGATCAAAACTGATGAATGCAAGGATATCATTTCAGCAGCAAATTCATAGTCTCCATTCCTTCCATGCCCCCATATCATTTATGATGTTACAATAAATTGAACGAAAACCCAATGTTTCCAAGAAGCATGCCCATAGTTCATATACTTCTCAAAACTAGAGGCTTCCCGATAGGTTTTTCCAAGCTCTAGGAAAGCTGTTAAAACATGATTAAACTGCTCCATAAGAACTTCAGGGAGGACCATTAATAGGGTAGTTATTTGAGAGGGTAGTTAAGAATCTTGTTAATTAACAGAAATAAATAAAGCATGTTGCCTATAAACAGAAATGGGGGTTGATAGGGAGAGGGGTCTTTGGGTGAGGATTGGTATTAGTATTGAGGAAAGTTCTGGATCTCTCGAACATTGAGGTAATTTGTGTTCTTTTTTATTCATTCAATAATAATTCATTTTTCTTCTAAATCAGGTCCAGTTCCTATCAGACTAAAACCGACTAGATTGTTTTATAAGGTCTAAAACTGGATGCGTATATTACAGGTGATTTAAGCCAATCAAGTATTCTCTCAAATATTAGTAGCCATAGAAGGGGCACTGTCAAGGAGAATTCTTTTGTGTACGGGACCTTTGACTAGGACCTTTCCTAAGGGTAGGAACAATTTGGGATCAGAGCCTGTTGTCATGGTGACACGGAGAATTTGGTTACCAAGTAGGATGTTTTTATGGAGCAACCACGACAATGTGTATTAGAAGAGTAGGTGGGTTGAGGGACAAGAAAAGGCTCAGTTAGAGATAACATATAGGGACAGAACAATGGTAGCTACACAACAAAGGATTCGAGGATAGATCCGAATTGCAGTCCGAAGGATCCATGGTACCAGATGGCATTGATGATCACTTAGGGTGGCTGAAATGATGTCGTAGATTCTTTGCCAATCAAAGGATTACTGAAGGGGACAAATTGGGCTTAATTGCTAGTCATCTCTTGGGCGAGGCTAACTATGGTTTGATCAAATGGAGTAGGAGGAGATGGAACTGGATTGGGGGAATCTATCATGTGAGATTTGAGCCACCGATGAGTAACAACCCCTTGGGAGAACTGGCCGACCTTAAACAGACTGATTCTGCTGAGGAACTCGCCAACCTTGGCTGATACTAAATGACGAGTGCACTATAGTCCTCGAAAAGGCATTCGCAAAGGTCTATGAGAATGGCCTCGCGGTAGTCTTTGGTGTGAGACATGGTCTCGTTTGGTTGATGGATTTCAGCTCTAGACATAGCTGTCTATACTTTGCAATTGTTTGAGCATGGAAACAATTTCTTCCCAAACTTGCGATGAGGGAACACAGCAAGCAACGCACAACAGAATCGACTCTAACAAAGAGGAAAGTAACCACATGAAGAGCAAGAATTCTTGCTGCTCACATTCACTATAAGCTGTGTTAACAACATTTGATCTTGATCTTGTTCAGTCAGAAATCTCAGAGGTATTGTAGGATTCACCAAATGGTGTCGTAGCTTGTAGCCTCCAATTAAGACCTCAATTTGTTGTTTCCAGGATAAAATATTCTTCTCCTCTAATTTGATGAGCGAATGTTGTTGGTGCAGTGGATGTGATGCAATTTTCTGGAGATTGAACTGGATTTGGAAGATGAAATCATGGCGGAAAAGGAGAATGGATCGATTACAAGGTCATGATACCATGATAGAAAATGATAAGAAATGGAAGACAATGAGAGAGTTTTTGAGGAGGAAAGAAAATAGAAAACTGTTATTATGAGATTTTGATTCCGAAAGCAAAAGATGCAGAAGTTACACAGTGATGATGATATATTTATTGATGGACCTATATAACTGTCTCATCTGACAGTTAGCTACAGCTACTAACTGGTTATTGAAGCTTCTAGTATAACTTACTAGAAGATACACGAGCGCAAACTAAAACTGAAAACTATGAATGCAAAATATGGAAATACAGCAGAAATGCAGAATAATTAAGTAAACTAAACTAATATCTGTACTCTAACATGTGTGAAAAATAGTGGAAAGATTATAATCTAGAATATCACATACGGAAGAAGTAAAAATATAGGCCGAAGATACTTTAAGTCTGGTTGTATTTCTAGTGCATGCAAGTTATAACATGCATGAAACCATACTTAAAAATGTCCACAAAATGATTTTCATACTTCATCCCTTTTTCATGATTTTAGGTGAGTGATGATCTTCAGTTCCTATCGGAGAATGCTAGTGGGGAGGTTGAGGAGATAGTGAAGAAATATTCCGATGAACTATCTGGAACAGTAATTTTCTCAAACTTCTCCATTTATAGCTTATAATTATCATCTTTAATGTGTCTCTTATGTTTTTATCAAAATCATAGTAATTGGTGTGTGATTCATGTCCTTTAGGAATTAGTGAGATTGAAACCTTCGTTCTATATGATATATATTTAAATATATGAAATTATGTGTATCTAATTGGTGTTTACTATTGGATTTTAGCTAGGGTATATGGAACAACGACTTGAGTTGCTTCTTGATGCTGTAATGTCAAAGTGCAGGTATGTTGTGATACTTTTAGGGTATATTTGGATGGAGGGTTTTGGAGGGGAGGGGAGGGCTTGTTTTTCTTTCATAAATTAAGGAAGCTATAAAATATTTTAAAAAACGAATGAAATGTGATTGAAATGTTATGTCATCATATATCATGTTATTCTTTCAATTTTTTAAAATCTCAAATAGATATCAAAATATACACTTAGCCCCCCAACACCCTCCAAAAACCTCAATCCAAACATACCCTAAAGCGGATATAGACAAGGTTAACAAACTTAGTCTATGTAAATTTGTGGAGCATCAGTAGAGTCAATTTGTATACTCGTAAGAATTCACCTAATACTAATATATTAATGAAACCATAGACAAATTACGATACAGAGTTATGTATATAATTTGTTTGTATTACCACAAAAGCATGAAGATAAAATCCGCAAACAAAATCACCATGCAAATAATTGAACCGAAGGCAAACAATTTTTTGATTGAACTAAATTTCAAGGTAAATTCCACTATGAACAATGGAGCTAAGCTTTTTATACAAGATATGTTCTGTAGACTAGAACTCAAGCCTAGTTCTCAGAAAACAAAACAAAAGAACCTAGATATAGGAATTCACACCAGACACAGTGCCAATAGACATGAGCGAATGGTCCATCAACACAGTTAGGCACATCTTTCTGCTTCATTCCTCTCCTTTCTATAAATGTGGGTTAATGGTCCATTAACATCCCCCTTCAATCAGTTCCACCTTGTCCATTAGGTGGAAATTAGGAAACAGTCTGTGGGTATCCTCAAAGTTCTCCCAAGTATTTTCATGATATGGCAAATTCTCTCATTTGGCATGAACTTCTAAATCACTGAGCAATTTATACACAGCCAACACTTCTTCTCTACCAGTTGCAGTTACTAATCTTCCACTAGAAAACTAGAAATTTACTGGCATAGATGGTACAACTGCTGTGAGCATCCTTTTGGCTGGGACACATGGAGAACCGGATGCACTCTTGACATAGGAAGCAATGCAACGCGATATGGCATTGGACCCACCTTCATGAACTGCACAGGGACCATAAAAATGGGGGGGTGAAACTTTTCATTAATCCGTTTAGCCAGCGATGTCAATTTAAACAATTGGGCTTTCACGTACACCTACCCTCCCTACTTTATATTCAACTTCCCTCCTCTTTACATCTGCCTGCTACTTCATTATATTGTGCCCTCAATATTTTCAATTTCAATTCTTCCAATATAACATTCCACCTAATTAGTAAGTTGTCCACTTCATCTACTGCTGTAGTTTCTTTGCTGTACTTCATAATAGATGGGAATCTCTTCCATATTATTAGTTGGGTTTTGGTCTAACTCAACCCCAAAAGCTAGCTTGTAGGATGAGGGTTGCTCCCCACTTATACCCACTAATTAGGCATCTTATTCTTTCATGTGGGATTTCCAACACATACAATGCCTTGAAGGAGCTCATCTTAATTAAAGTGTTGAACCATAGTTCTGCCCATGACAGCCGCTTAAGTCACTGGTATAAATGATGGTTCATAAAGTCCTTCAATAAGCGTCTATGGTGGAATTCATCACTTCAATTCAATTCTGCCATCAGTTTGTGGGTGATGCAGAGAATTGAATTTATGCTTGGTACAGGATATGAGTAACAGCTATTTCCTGAACTGCCTTATGAATTTGAGAGATAAAAACCACTGGACGTAATCTAGAAAAATTTCCACTATAAAAATATGAACCCAACAAAGTGTTCTCCAATGAGCAAAAAGATATCACAATCAGTCCTTACTACCAAGAAAAGTGGAAGTTACGAAAGGCAACAAGCAACCACAATGACCCAGAAAAGGGTTATAACAGCAATAGTCCCAAAGAGATGAAGAAAAAGAAAATTTGACTGTACAAATGAAAAGCTAGCAACCTCAAAGGCAAGATTCTAAAAATTCAAATGTGAAGTCTGGACTCCCACGATGGTTAAGAATGGTTAGATAAAGTTAAGAGAAAATACCCATATACTCAATAGTCAATACCCTAAGGTTTTGGGTGAAGATGGTGTTTAGTGTGGGTTTTGTAGCTGGCCCATCCTGTGGAGCTCTGGGAGAATAGTTGCCTCTTTGATGGTAACCTTGTTGATACTTGGTGTTTAGATCTTTGCGGCCCAAAGGTCCCAACTCTTTCTTCTTCTATTAAATGTAATATTCTATTCCTTCCCTCTCTAACTACCCGAGTCTACTAATTACCTAATTGTAAGTAACTAAAGGGGTTATCTAACAATACTCCCCCCCCCCCCTCTTTTCCCCTTTTCCAAAGTTTCAACTTGTCCTCATGGTGAAGGTTTGGAACAAAAGTAAAATTGACTAATATATTGGCCTTCTGCAATTTCGACGGAAAATAGCAAATTGAATATTTTCATTGAAGGCAAAAGTTCAAATGATTCTTCAAATTTCAACTCCTATTCTGATTTGAAACACCCGTGTATCCTCCCCACAGGCTGTAAATTTTGAAGCGCATTTCAGTGCCATCTCAGCTATTGTAGAATGTTCATATTGGAACCACTTATCTGTAATATGGGTCAGACAAATCAGGGAAACAAATTGTCCCACTGTCTAAAACAATGTTAATGACCTTCTTCCTTTCTCTGCCACCGCAAAAGCTCTGAAGTCCTGCGGTTTTAACGGTGGTGGTGTAGGGCCGAAAGCTCGAAGGCCTAAAAAGAGCTTATAACATACTTTGTTAATCTTTTCTCCTTTGAGTATATTATATGTAATGAGGGATATTCTTACAATAGTGTAAAATTCTGAGTTTCTGACACCTATTTACAGGTCAATGACCCTTGGTGAGAAACAGCAGTTACAGAGATCAATTCAGAAGCTACCAGCAGGAAATCTTGACCGCGTGGTGGAGATAATTTGTCGAAGTAGGCAAGTAGAAGAACGAAGTTGTGACGAAATATTTGTTGATTTGGAAAAAGAGGTAATGCTCTAATTCAGGGATATGATGTCTGAACTTGGCTAGTTGTTTTAAATCTGTTTGTCTAATTCGGTATATAGCGACGAAAACTATTAGCATTATAAACTTGATAAGCATTATGAGATATGATGTTCACTTTGTGCAGGATAATGCTACACTCTGGAGACTCTATTACTATGTTGAAGCTGTTGAGAAAGCCAGAAGTGTTTCTTGTAGTGAAGAGGCCTAGTTCATTAGAAGTCATTAAGTGCACTTGAAAAAGCCTCAACCGTAATTCTAGTTCATTAGAACTTGTCAATAGATTTTTCTTATCTTCCTAGCAGAAGGGTTGCAGATTTTAAAAGTGCTGACCTGTAAATGTTGTGATAGCACTACGACTTGAATGCCCCCACCGGAAGTGTATATCTTCAGAAATTAGTTACCAAATGTATTGTCCCAGATTGGTGTATGATCTACGTTTAAATCATAGTTGCATCACGTATTGATAGAAAGACTTTTGTCTTTCTAGAGAACTATAGCACTTAGATGTACATTTTCTAACTACTGGTCAGTTTTCTTTTAAATATTCTTTTCATCCATGAAAATATAGCACTTTTTATTTTTATTTCTTGTAATTTTTTTTTTCACTTTTCATCTCTGTAAAGTCTAAATCATCTCTTTTTGGTCCTTATTGTCGGTTATCGTTACAAAAATATTGATGTGGCTAACAAAGGTAAGCGCCATCATTGCCATGTAAGATTAATGATGCCATGTGGCACTGCCACATGGGATGATGGTGTTATGTGGCATTTTGTTGCTGTGTGGCATTTTGTTGTTGCACTTGCATCTATTGGTGCATGCCATATGGTCTTTTTCCTTTGTTTGTTTTCAAATTTGAAGTTTTTTATTCTTTCTAAGTGCACTTTTAAAAACCCAAATTTGAAACGGAAGCACAATCAATTTTAAGGAGAATATATTCCTTTTTATCGACTTATAAAATGTGAAACCCTCTTCAAGAGCAGTCATTTGACGTTTTCCTCCATGAATTGCCTGAAAATGAGCCCTTTCACGATATCGAGCACTAGAATCTCTCATTGTTAGTGAAGCAAATTGTCAAAAAAATATTAACATTGGACATGCTCTCTCTGGACAACATGGAATTGGGATCTATTTCTTAAGTTTGTAGGCACATTCAACAGTGTTCTAATTTTCATTTGGTTTTTTATGATTGCTCTACTTTTTTGAACCTAGGAGTTTTGAATTTCCATTTTTAAATTGATAAGGTTTAGTGAGTGGTGAGGATTTTGTTATAGTGAACTATGAGAAGACGTGTACGTATGAGTTTGTAGTGATGAAAAGTTTTGTGAGGATGGCTGATAATAAATATAAAAAAAGGAAATTTAGAGGGTGCTGATATTTTAATTCTAGGTTTTAGGTAGTGCTCACCAAAAATAACAATTGAACTTTGAATTTAAGGACAAACTTTATAATAGGAAAAAAAAAAGAATATAGACAAATAATCCATGATTTTTGAGTGGTGATCTACTTGCGTATGCAATGACTAAAGTTAGAATTTGAAAATAAAGTTACAAAGATTATGACTACAATTTATTATTCTCCTTTTGTTTTCTTAATTTTTGCTTTTAGTCCTTATTGTAACATCCGAGTTTCTCGTTTTCTGTGCTTTGATGTGTTATTGTATGTTTGATATGATATTCATGTGTTTGATTTCGTATTAGAGGTCCTAGGGTATGTTTGGGAAGTAGGGTATGTTTGGGAAGTCTTATAGCCTTAGGAGTGGTATTTTCCTTAGAAATAAGAGTGTTTAGTCGCTTAAGATATAGCCTTAAGCTCTTAAATGCATTAGAAACACTCATTCCTTAATTCTATACAAGTTTAAGGCTTAAGAGTTCCCTTTAAGTGCTTAAGCTTAAGCATTTAAGTCCCCAGTTTGGGCACTGAAACTGTAATTCTGCAGAAAACGTATTGGACTTCCAATTATAGTTTGTTTCGTCCCAATATTTTTAAAACACGATAAAAGTTTGTATCAAACTCAAATTTCTCATCTTAAAAGACTTCTAAACAACCAAAACCCCTATTTTCTCTATCTCTTAGGGTTATACCTTCATCTCTCTCAAGATTTATCAAGAACCAACACCTTCTTGCCTGTTTCACCTCCGTTTTTTATTCTGCTCGTTGTTGATGCCTTGTGATCACAAAATAATGCCCTTTCCTCCATCTTAAACTTATGTTCTTAGGATTTGATTGAAATTAAAATTTGTATGCCCTTGTCTCTCATCAATTCCCTTGGTTTCTTCAATATTAAGATTGATCTCACACTCTTTTCATGTCCTATTCATCCTCGTTAATGTAGAACTTTCTAGACATCCTTCTTCCTTTTCCTTGGTGCTACGATTCGTCATTCGAGATATAAAGGAAGAGAGTTTTTATTCTATATGGGGATTTGAGAGAGAATTAAGATAGTTGGGGAGGGGGTTTGCATAATTCCTCCTTGTGCTTTTCTATGCTTAATTTGATTGTTTAACGGATCCTTGTATGAGTAATGGTGTGTTTGTGATGTCTATGATACTGGTATGTTATGTTCATTGTAGGGGCATTGAATTTCAATGATGAACATGTTGATTTTTGATTTGTTTGAAAACATGTAGATATGCCATAATGATATTATATGATGTAAAGGTTATTCTTATTATGATTCACATGTTTTGATGTGTTTCTATGTTAATAACCTTGGGTTAGGGTTAGAATTACCTTAGGATCATAATTGGATCTTTAGAACTGATTAAGAGATCGATTGGAGAGGTAGAACAATGTTTCACTTTGACATTCTCAAGAACTAAACCTCGCTTAAGCGCTTAAGTCGCTTGTTTAAGCGCTTAAAATGTGTAGTAACCCAAAATAATTCTTGAACTAGTTTAATCGCATAAAGTAGATGCATAAACGTCTAAGTGGATTAGAAATGATTAATTGCTTAAAATAAGTAATTAGCGCCTAAGTGGACTAAAAATGGTTGGGTTAATCGCTTAAGTGGTAGTTTAATCGCTCAAACTAATTGATGGTTTATATGAATCCTTAAGTATTGATCTCAGGAGTTTCAGTCACTAGTTAAGTGCTTAAGTGAACTAAAACTGAACCCGCTTAATTGCTTAAATTAGTAGTTAAATGCCTAAGTCACTAAAAATTGAGAGTTTAATTGCTTAAAGGATTAAGTTAACGCTTAAAACAATTTAAAGCAAACTTTGAGGTTAGTTATGAATCTAGGTGTTTGATCGATCACATTAGAGCTTAGCATTACATCCCATAGCTCACGATTATGAGCTTATGTACTAGAAACCTACAATAAGGATCCTATGGTTATTGATAGTAATAACTTGTAATGAGACTTGTGATTGTATATGTTTACCTTGTTGAAGTTATGATAATGATTGATTGCTTGGTTGTTAATATTGATCTGTTGTTATTGTCTTGACAATGATGTGTTATCTCGACGCCTTTGTTATCCTTGTTGAGGAATGTTGTTGTTGATCAATGTTAACGAACTATGGCGGATGGTTGGACGTTTGTTTGATTGTTATGCATTTTGCATCATTGTTAATAAGTTGGGGGGAGAAAACGATGAATCGCGTGAGTGGCGGTCATGATGACCTAGGGGGTCGATAGTGTGTTGGGCTCTTACATAAAGGTAGAGGATAACTTCCACTACTAGGACATCCTTCGGCAGGATCACAACTGACGTGTCACTATGCGTTATCAAGAGTGGAGAGAGTATTCGGTGGGGATCATGCTGATTGGTGAGCTGCCCAGACCAGCAAGATATGTGTTCTCATTTGCCATCCCTGAGTTAGTTGGTTATGGATTCGCATTACATACGAAGTAGTTGGAGCTTGCTTATGTAATTGCATTGTCATGTATCATCCTTGTGTCATGTTATGCTTTTATGTGCTTATGTGTGAATGTTGGATAGTTTGCTAGGATTACTTGTTGTGTATATGCACCTGTCTTGGTTTACTGTCTCTTCTCTTCATATGGTTTGAACACGATCCCTCACTCATGCACAATTTTTATTTATGCGAACAGAGAAGGGGTCTACAGAAACATACGTGCAACTGAGTGGAGACTTCTCCAGGACACTTGATAGCCGTTGGATTGCACTTGTCTTTATCATTTTATGTTTTTCAAACTTTGGAACATGGTTATTTTATAATTGTATGGGAATTGATGAGCTCTGATTGATGTGACATCGGGTTAGGGATTATTTTACTATAGTTATATTTTTATACAAACTTCACAATTTTTCTTTGGTTTAACTCGAGTTTTATGGCGTGATGCTCTCGAACATGTTTGCGAAAAGGTTTTAAAAAATCCACGTTTCTAATCCCTGAAAATATTTTTTTTTTGGCTTTTCATCCCTACCACATGGCATGCAACAATAGATGTTGACGTGGCAACATAATGCCACATGGCATTGCCACATAGCATCACCAATCTATTTGACACTGCTATGTGACATCATGAATCCTACATGGCAATGATGATGCATACCTCTATTCTCCACGTCAACATTTTTCTAACGGTGACTAATGACAGAGACCAAAAAGATAGGGTTTGGACTTAGAGGGATGAAAAACAAAAAAAAAATTATAGGGGCCAAAAGAAAAAAATGATATATTTATAGGGATGAAAAGAATGTGCACAGTACACAAGACTATTTAAATAATTTTAAATTCTATTTAGACCCCTGCTCCTTCTTCATCGGATCTCGTAATCCCTACAGTTAGGGAATTTCGTCAAAGACGTTGGGAGCTGTTAGATCAAGATCGAATGGTCCAGATTTCAAACTCAGTAATTTAAATTAAAAAAGTCAAAATTTGCATGTTTTGTGAGTTGTCTGATCAAAATCGCAGCTTAAACCGCTTGACTGTGGGATTCCCGTCTACAAGGAATCTAATTCCTTCCCCATCTCGTCCTTACTCTTCTGGACAAACACAGCAGACTGATATAGATGGGAAAAGAATGAATAGATTGATGGCTAATAAATTTACGCCAAATGGTTTGAGAAGGTACATGGAAGAAGATCATGAAAAAGCATATCTAGTAATGATAACATATACAAAAATGATATTTTGACACAAGAATTCGACAATTGTACGAACGATACCGTATGTCCGTACAGTCCATACTGTACGAACATACGTACGGATACAATGATAGTATTTTGAAAATCTAGCCTGTCGTCAGGATACATATCCCGCCATCAGGATACATATCCTGATGGTGAAAAAAAAAATATTATCCGTACATGTACCGATATATAGTCCGTACATGTACGGACATACGATGTCGCATATATTTGTCGAATTCTGGTGTCAAAATAACACAACTATAACATATATGGTACTCCTGGTGATGATTTTGATGTCGCGGACAATCCACCTAGAAAAAAGCGTTATCACTAACACACTCCTCAGCAAATACAAGAACTTGAAGCGCATGATGATAATTCCTTTCATGAAAACTTTTTAGCTTTGTTTAACCTCTCTTTAAAGCTGCATATATTTTTGTAGATTCTGTAATTTTTTTTTGTGGAGTTTGTTTTTTTAATCTTCTGGGTTTTAGGATGTTCAAGGAGTGTCCTCGCTCAGATGAGAAGCAAATACTTGAACTCAGCAAAAGGCTTTGTTTGGAAACAAGGCAGGTGAGGTTTTGGTTCCAAAATCGAAGAACACAAATGAAGGTAACGCACTTCAACCAACACTTTCCAAGTCAATTTCACATGAACATTTCTTTCTTCTGCGGGGATTTGGTATGTTTGTTATCTGCACAAATTTTTAAAACAATCATAATTAATCAAATGACCAAGATCAACTATAAGCTAGCTACTTTTTGTTTCTTGCTAGAGCCACAATGAAACATACTTGGAGATATAGTAAGAGGGAAACTTGGGTCTCTTCCACCTTGGCAATGAGGAAGACGAAAACGACAATGGCAACTTGGTCATCCATGGCTTCCCATTCTAAAAGCGGAATCTGAAATGGAACCTGACAGTGGGAGGTGATGGGGCAGAGCAGCGAAGAAGGTCATGAGGAAAGAGAAAGAGTTTAAAAAAAATTTGGAATTATTTAAATAGTTTGTTTCACCGTGCACAAACCAATATTTAAACTTTTGTTTTTTCATTCTTATTTTGTGTTTACATGTGTGTTCTAGCGTGGACCAGGTCATGAAAATCGTCCGAAGTTCCAACGACAACTGACACTACCTCCCGGAAGTAAAAGCTCACGGTCCCCTCGTCCCGATGGATGAGATAGTGACCTGATCGGTTCCAGTTCAACAAAAACAAAGGGAAACAAATGAGTTGGGTTCTGTGGAATTTTTATCAACAAAACCAACAAAACCACTATAAGATAGGTGGGGAAGGGTGAAGAGATAGGGAGATGTGGAGGGGCAATGGGGGGAAGGGGGAGAAGTGGAGGGGGGAAAGGAGAAAGGAGAGGTGAATGGACGGAAGAATACATTGGTCCACTATATAGACTACCTATTAATTAAGGTGATACACTGTAGAATTTGCCGGTGTTTACAATGCTTAAAACATTTCTGCGATAGGCTTTCAAAACCTATCGATGAGGTTATTTTGATAATTGTAATTGATAAAATCCTTTCTTTATGATATTAAAGAGAAAAGCTAATGTTGTGTTCAATGTTTCTTGATGGACATGAAAAGCATATCAGTATAAGCGCATGCTTGTTTATTTGTTCGAAACACTTCAAACGGACATTTAACAAGAATTTTTTGCTCACTTGCTTTTCCTCAACGTGTGTAGTAGTTGACAAATGGTTAGACAAACATTTCCCGAGTAATTGCGTTACACAAGCAAGTTTTAAGAAAGATTTGAAAGCTATGAAGAGACACAACTCTTGAAACAAGCCACAAAGAGAAACACTCCTTAAAACAAGTAACAAAGAGACACACCCCTTTCAATATCACCAAAAACTAATTTTATATTATTTCATTGTTTTTCTAGGTTAAAACACTGGATATATTAATCAACTGCTACAACAAGGTCATGAAAAGAGTTTACAATAGGAAAACTGGGTATCGATGTAGGGGCAATCCCCAACCAGGAATTAACCAACAAGCCTATACTTAGATACAAGATACCAATCATTAATTCTCTGCAATCCCGAATCATTGGTTCAATAGAGGCTAGGACAGACTTCGTAGTTATGCAGTTGACAACAGTGGTCGCATCTGAGGCTAAAGTAATACTAGGCAGTCCTTGCTCAACAGTTACTTTGAGTCCCCATCGCACTCTCATAGCTTCAGCAAGGACATGCTCAACATAAATATGCTCTCTCCTATAAGCACTGAATACAATAATTCCATCATGGTTCTTTAGAATCAGTCCCCATCCTGTTTGCCCATTTTAAAAAGCAACCAACAACAATAAACACTAGATGTTAACCAGCGCGATGTGCAGGTATAGTTAAATAATATTAGTATAACTCTAAGTGTATAAAATTTAAGAATAATGTATATTTTGTTATTAATATAAATTATACATATGCCATAGAAGATAAATATATTTAAAAATCATCTTAAGCTTGTAAAACAATGAAAAAGAGGATAAACCTATTTTTTGACTAAATACAATCCAATGAAATATGATATCACTCAAAAAAAATTGTGACTTTTGATTTCAAGGGGAAAAACCATTTATAGGGAACTTTGTCAATAAACTCGCTGCACTAATAGCTATCCAAAGTAAATAATTAACAAATAAAATTCATCAATAGCATTTGGAAGCACATTTCCAACACCCAAAAATTTGTAGGGGTGTCCATCACGTGGTTCCGTGGCAAAATGGGCATGATCTTCATCTTTTTTTTTTTTTTTTTTTGACTAAAAATGATATTCATTTATTCATTCAAGTTAGTAAATTACATCGAAAACAACACAAATTCAACATCGCTAAAAACCGAAAAAGATGAATCTGCGAACAAACTCACAGCACCTAGGTTAATAACATTAAACGGCAAAATGCCTACAAATGTGACAAAATCAAAGTGAATGGAATATCCATGCCTCCGGATCTGTAACGTTGACGCCCAAGTCTTGATTGAATCTGTAATGGATCGAAGCTGATCTGTCAATCTGAAATAAACGAACACCGCAACAAGACGGAAAACCAAATGCCGCCGTACCAAGACGACGAACAAAACAAAGCCGCACTCAGATGACGAAATCACGGAAAAACACGAAAAAAAAAACTAGATCTATGTGGAAAAACTATTTATTTAGATAAAAGGAGAGGTAAAACGATGTAGAGGAGTGATTTTAGACCAAAAAATGGCAAAAAACCACCTCCTTCCGGTGGATGAGAAAGAAAGAAGAGAGGAGTAGAGGGAAGATTATAATTTGTATAGGTAATGAATCATCTTGACTCTTGGTATCATGATAACAAAGTCAAGAAATTTAAATAAGTGTGGTAATTGATAGTACTAATAATGGAAGCAACTGAAGCACAGAGAAATGCTCACAATTAGGCAAAATCATCTTCAGGTTGCTTTGCATGGAAACGCCACATTCCTCGTGTCCCTCTAGATCTTTGTAAAGAAGCTCTTCAAGCCTTTTCTTACTCACAACTTCTATACAGGTGTTTCTTTGATTGTTATTTCTAAGTGCATTAAACTTGTCTTGAAGTAACATCAGTGAAGGATATATCACAGCTGTGAGAGGATGCCATCATGTAATTAAGTTAATTCAGAATTGAAGGGAAAAATGCAGTAAGAAAATTATATACATGAGACATTAAGACACATCATAGAATTCCTTCGCAGTGGCTTTCCTTTCTTTTGAGGAAACAAATGGCATTCCATTAATGTATACCTAGACAAAGAAAGAACAACTGCTTCATTTGCGTTTCCACAGTTCAGGGTGGGGCAAAGTGGACCAAAAAACTGTAATATTTCAAAAACTGCACAAGTGAGAAAACCATAAAAAAGATCACTACTGGTATTTTGAGTACCTTTCCAACACAAGTTAAAAATGTATTCATAACTCATTATCTAACTGCTCTTACACTTTTACTACTATTTATCCACTCGAATATTTTCTGTAATCTCACCCCAACAATTGGCTCACATGATCACATATTCACATCTTGTTTGTTTATATTTTCTGTAATCTTTTGAAACAGCAAAGTATTTGTCTTTATCAATCAACACATTGTCGCACACTTTCTCAACCGCTTTTGATGCAAGCTAACCGCTCCTTAAAAGTTAAAACCCATTTTACACTCGTGAATATCAATAAGAAATAAAAGCCCAGCCCAGTTGGGCATTGGTTAGGATCAGAGTATGAAGGACCACTGACAGAGTTCCCAGCAACAAAGTCAATAGAATTTAGGAGATACTGATGGGAACCCAAAATCACAAGCAGAAATTAAGTAATGAAATGAACACAATAATAGGAAACAGAATGAATTTTACTGATGATGAAAGGAAACTGTAGAAGGGAAATAATCTGATCTACCCCAGAGCAAAACTCCTCAGAGAAGGAGGAAAACTCTCTCTGCCTGACCATAATGGTTTCACTCAATACTCTTGTATATCCCCCACACTTCCTTTACCTCACTATTTATACTACTGAGGCATAACAAACTTGCCAACTCAGCAGCCTACCCCACTCTTTATTTACAATATATCCTTCTCTCCTCCTTATTACATTATACCCGCTTTCCCTTATCACCCTCACCCATGTCTCTACCACTACCCCCGCCTTCAAACCCAGCCTTGTCCTCAAGGCTGAATCAAGTTGCTTCCTCTCACGCCAAATCATCCCATCGCACCAAAATTTGCCTCTCACAAATACAAAATGGATCAAACCATGGAATATGAAGGAACTACTCCTGGGTATTCATAAGCAGTAACTTCCCTAGGAAAGTGGAATTCTCCTGGGTCCCATTATCTGATCAAAACTGATGAATGCAAGGATATCATTTCAGCAGCAAATTCATAGTCTCCATTCCTTCCATGCCCCCATATCATTTATGATGTTACAATAAATTGAACGAAAACCCAATGTTTCCAAGAAGCATGCCCATAGTTCATATACTTCTCAAAACTAGAGGCTTCCCGATAGGTTTTTCCAAGCTCTAGGAAAGCTGTTAAAACATGATTAAACTGCTCCATAAGAACTTTGTACTCCTTCTACCACGTAAACAATGCCAATCATGATCATAGAAATGGCAATGAAAGGCTGTTAGCATGTGAACCGGAACATTTGTAGCTATGCTAGTTCCAATTGCCAACCTGCTACACAATAATGCACAATATGTGGATTTATCATATCCAACAAGCCTATTTGCATATGCTATATTGCTTAAATAACAAATAGTCTTTGCTTTCAGCTTCAAATCCCAAGCACCAAGAGCAACAATGAGAATTTGGTAACCGATGGTCTCCCCCAGTGATAGAGGATCAGAATCTTTTCCAACTCGATTAAACCAGCTCCTTAAACGACATGTCTCAACAAATTCTGGTTTTATGAACAACTGTGTAGCAGATGCAGAATTCATTTCTTGCCACTTTTTTTGTTCCAACTTGGAAAACTCACCCCAAAAGGTTAGCTCAACACTCCTACCAGAATAGTCCTGTAGATTCAAAATTCTTTTTTGAGTTTCCATTACATTCTTCCTCAAGATGGGAACTGATGGATTCACAATTGTCACAACCCCAATAACATCAAATATAGAGTTAATGTCAACATTCTCAATATCACTGCTAGATATAGAACCATTAACATCTGGGAAAAGCTCCATAGTTGAATTTATATCCAAAATAATTTCCCATTCATTATTCAAATAGCTGAAATTCCTCTGTGGAGTTTTCAAGCTACCTTTGGATATCAAGTAAACTTTACTAACCTCAATTGCATCATAGAAGTAAGTGTCAACAACAACATTAAAGGTGGTTACTCGTACTTCACCTCCATCAGAACCAGGGAGATCAAATGAGAAGTCCTTCTCATTTGTCCAAGCATTATTGTAGCGACACATAACCCCTCTTGCGGTCCCCCTTACCATGATGGCCCACCAACCTTGATAAGGATTTAATGCTTGGTCTGAGAGCCAAATACCAAAATCTACTTTGGCCTTACCCAATGGGTCAACCAGGAGATCCATTTTATAGAGTACCCATTTTGCCTCTTCATCTATCTCCTCCTGAATTACCCATTTTGCCCTCCATCTATCTCTTCCAGAATTGTATTGATCATAGAAACAGCATGTAACACCTGGGATTCGGCCTTCGGCCCCCACAGCATTACTCATAGGACTTCTCCCCCCTCTAAGGGAGTTTTTGCCTTTAGCAGGACTCAAACCCGTGTTCCAGGGGGCTTAAGTACACAAAAGCATCACTACTCATCACCATCTGAGCTATACGGAAGCATCACTACTCATCACCATCTGCTCATATGGTGATGAGTAGTGATGCTTTCGTGTACTTAAGCCCTCTGGGTCACGGGTTCGAGTCCTGCTAAAGGAAAAAACTCCCTTAGAGGGGGGAGAAGTCCTATGAGATCATGGGATCGAAGGTCAATCCCGTGTTATATTGTAACACTGGATTCGCCTTCTACTCAAGCAAAGATTACTCATAGGACTTCTCCCCCCCTCTAGCAGGAGTCGAACCCGTAACCCAGAGGGCTTAAGTACACGGAAGCATCACTACTCATCACCAACTCAACTAATGTAACACCAAACATTCAACTTAACTTGAAAGTAAGATAATTAACATTTGATATAGAGATTACCAAGCGAAATTTCAACTTAAAAATTACATTAAGTCTAGATTAACGCAAGGTTCCTAATCCCTCAAAGGGGAAATATTCCATATTTCAAAATTACATAGCCTTCTAGAGATTTAATACAAAATACTAGTTCTTTTGTATCAAATTCAAAAGAGTGTTACATAATCCAAAATACAAAATAATATAAAAGAGCTTCAACCTCCTAGCCTCTTCAACCTTCCTTCGATACCTGCGAATCTGTAATAATAATAAAAGGAAAGGGGTGAGATAAAAATCTCAGTGAATCCTCTCATCGACTCCTCACCATCTCTCTTACACTTAATACAGCTTTCAATAAAGCAATCAACATCATAATGCAATGCAACATTAACTAAGAACGTTTCGTTCCTCATTACTTCGTGCTTAGCACGTCTTAACTATTCCCGTATGGTTAAATTGATATTCAACTGGGATTCTATGTTGTCGGATTTGGTCATATGCTTTAATTCATAGGCCCCGCTCAACATAGCTAACAGTATGGTAGTTAGACGTCATTAACCTCCAAGTGGCGTCCCACGAGACTAACCATACCGTACTCTCATCTTATGAGGAATCTTGGTGTCTTTTAAGTAAACTATGAATCATGACTCTTATGACTTGAATGCATGCTTTACTTTAAGGTAAAATAACAACTTATGTTATTTACCCACATCAACATATAATTTCTTTACTCATCATATAAACAAGACAATAACAAGTTCACATGACACTTTACATAAATATTCAGTTCAAAATCACTTTAAACCAAAAACACATTCCCATTGGAGCTCTATGGAGCAACCAATGGTTCAAACATTAAGCACACAATTTGTGGGAAGTTGGGAACAACCATCCAACCTCTTTCAGTCAAACCCACTGTATAATCATAACATTAACAATATTAATAAACTCAAAATCAAAGGGGTAATAAAACCCTAACTTTGAACCCAAAGGTTCTCAGATTTCTTTGAAAAGAAAATCCTAATGTGGGACTTATGGATGCCCATCACCTAAGAGAAGGAAGAGTTCATAACAATACCAAGAACTTGGACTTGAAGTGGTGGAGCTTATTCCTCTTCCCTTCCTTCTTCTTCTCCTTCGAGTTCTTCTTCTCCTTCTTCCTTTCTAGGGCTTCTCCAAACTCTCACAAACAAAGGAAATACAACTCTCCAACTTGGATTAAAGCTAAGATTTGAGGAAATCTAGCAAGAATCCATGAATCTCTCTTAAGATTTATGAAACCCTAAGTGTTTCTCCCCTTTTCCCCTCCCAATTGCTCTCTCTCTCACTCTCTCTCTCAAAATCGCGATATGTCGCTCTTTAGCTGCATTTTTCTGTTTTAAAGGGCCTATGAATCGATTCACATAAGCTGTGTGAATCGATTCACATAGTCAGAAAGTGACAGATTCGAATTTTAAGTGAGTGAATCGATTCACACTTCGAGTCCCAGAGAATTTGTTTTGCCTGAATCGATTCATAGGGAGAGTGAATCGATTCCCAACTGCTCAAATTCGATTCCCAGGGAGTTAGAATTGTATGAATCGATTCCTGGCTTGTGGGAATCGATTTCCACTGCAGAAAAATCAAAGAAACTTGGTTTTAACACCCAATCTTGAGACCTTCTTTCTATTCCTTCTTAAACTAACTCATAATCAACCCTTAACACCACTTTAAAGCTACTATCAACTCATCTAATCACTTAAGTTCATTGTAACACCCTAATTTTTAAGAAAAATTATTTTAGCAATAAAGTCCTAAATACTTTGAAAGTAAGTCATAGAGATTGATCACCTCAATGATTTACTGAGGGTACGAGGAATTATTTTGACTTATTTTAAATAAATTATTTATTATACATAATTATTTTTCATGATGTCAATTCAAATTAATAGACAGCGTAGACGTATGCTGCTTTTAACGTGAATTCATCAATTAAACTTATTATAAGTTACCTGTTTGACGCGTAACGCATATTTTTGTTGACTAAGAAAGTGAATGAATTAAATCAAGATGAAATTTAATTTAAGAATTTGTCGAATAATTCTTATGAATATTCGCCGTATTTTGGATTGCCGGGTAATTTTTATCCGCAATAAAATTTGAAACGAATTTCGATTCTGATGAAAATCGAATCGTGACTTGTTAATTGTGACTTGTTGTGACATTATTTGAGTGTTTTATATTGTTTTTTTAATTTATAGATAATATTTTATTCACGCGATAAATTAATTTCTTGGTAAATTAATTTACAAGATGAAGCGGTAAAAAACCTAACACGCAACGAGAGCCGAGATTTTAGTAAATGTGTAAGCTAGATTTTTTTTTTAAACTTGCGGAGGAAGTTTGCACATACATTGAATTATGTTATCTTACCAAATTCATTTAACCAAATTCTTAATATTATCCAAAACTTTTATTTTAATTTTTTTTTTACCATAATTATCCATTAATCTAGAGATAAACTCTCCCTTCATATCTCCTGGACACACGCACCCACATGATCAGCCGTAGCCCTCCCTCAGTCTTCATCCCTTCATTTTATTTTATTTTTTTCTTTTGCTAGTCCAAGTGTTGGTGTAAGAGAGAAAATAAGCCAAGTTCTTATCTCTTCTTTTTTATTCCCTTGTTTCAGCCGAGACTCCTCTCTTAGTATCACTATCTTACCTTTTATTTATTTATTTCCTTCTCTTTTTCATGAAGCAGGTCATAGTTCTTTTCCCCATTATGACATCCTTCCATTTCTTATTCCTTCCTAAACTACTAAGTGAAGGTTACTTTAAAGAAAAAGAAAGTTATTTCTTCCTGTTTTCATGCTCTAGTCAAAGAAAGACCATCCATTTCTTTCATTTTCTTCTTTATATTGGTGATTAGTTCCTTGATCAAGAGGGTAGGTGTTGAACCAAGTCTTTTCTCCTTCTACTTAGCCTTTAAACCGTGGGCCATGAAGCATTTTTGGGTGAGGTATTTTCATGTTCCCAACTTTTATTTTTCTGGTCATGTTTTGATGATGATTTAGGAAACAAAAATGAGAAATTATTCTCCTCCTTTGTGAGCTCTAGGCCGTGACATACAAAGGGGTAAAAGAAAAAGAAATTTTGCGAATCTTAGTTTTTAAGTTGTTATTTTACTTCTTGTTGTTGTTTTATGATTTGATTAAGAAAAGATTTAATTTTTATGCTCCTTGAACTTGAATAAAGTTATGATTGGAGAAATTTTGTTTGGGATCTAAGGTTTGATTAATTTATTGAAGGTTTTGGAAAAGGATTTAGGTATTTTATGTTGAAGTTCACTTGATTAGGAAGCTTTAAAATTTTTCCTAGACTTTGATGCTAAAACCGTGAGCCTAGGTGGGTTGAAAATAAAATTGTTGTGTTTCAAAGCTTGATTCATGCATTATTCAGTGGTTGTTGAAATATTAAAATTTTTGGAAAGGTCTAATTTGAGTTTTAGTAGTATTAGGAATTGAATTGGTATGCTAAGACTATGAAACACCTAAAGTTTAAAGAGATCTTTGTATATCTTGAACAAGGTGGAGTCTTGAAAATATTATTGTGAAAAATATTTTATTTTAGTATTGATTTCATAGTTTTGAGATTTGAAAGAAAACGATTTTCTAGTATTTTTAAAATTTCAAGTGTAGTTAGAAAGTTATAAAGATTTGAATATGTTGTAAATATTTAAAATATTATTTCTAAATTGGTTTTAGTGTTTCTAAGTGTGAATATTACTAATAAAAAGAATTTTTGGGCTGTGTACCCTAGGAGTTTGTTTGCGAACCATAACCTAGGGGTTATCCCCGAGTGATTTAGGGATTTTCTAAGATTTAGTGTCTTCGTCTTAGGGTCGTTGGGGTCGTGAGTACGTCACTACAAGAATTTTCGTCATTACCGACGGCCAATTTCCATCGGTAACGCAAGAAAGCCGTCGGTAAATCGTGATTACCGACGGATTACCGACGGCCTCGGGGCCCTTGGAAAATCGTTCGTTGGAAATTTTTTACCGACGGCCAATTAAATCCGGCTTAGCCTTCGGTAAATTATATACAGCCGTCGCTATTTCGTTGGTTTTTTTAAACTTTTCGTGAGATTTACCGACGGAAAAGCCGTCGGTAAATCTCACGAATTAAAACAGTTTTTCCATTGGCAAATATGAAAATTTCATTGAATTTACCGACGGTTCAAAATCTGGATTAATTTAGCGACGGCTTGGCCGTCGGTAATGTTATTTTATTTTATTTTATTTTTACGAAATTTTTGTTTTTAAGCAGCCCCAAAATTTTACGGTACCTTCCATATGAACGCAACAACAACAAAGGCTTTCTTTTGCAGAAAAAAAACAACAACAAAGGCTTCAATGGCCATCAACATACATTAACAAAAAGAATCAATTCTATTACAGCACATTGATACTATCTTTCTTTGCAGTGCACAAGACTTGCTACTCGGACATCCTCCCAAAGAAATCACAACATGTAAGAATATGTAAAAAATGACTTTGTTAAAAAAAAATCAAAGAATCCTCCTTTTGAAGGTTATAATATGGTATATGTATAAGTCTATGTCCACTTTTCTCTCATCTGTCCTATACACTCTCTTCCAATGTTGACATCAATACCATTTTCTTTAGAATCCAGATTAGTATTGGATTCCTGCTCCACGGATGCGAAGTGTGATGGTAAACGAAGGTTGTCTGCCGCCTCATCACCTTGTCTTTCCTTCCTGTAGAACAAAATTAGTTAAAGTATATGCAATGTTATTAAAAATTAACATGTCATTATGATGCATCAGAAACAAGCAGTGGAAACCAAGTTTATAGAATTTTCCCTTCAGTCATTTGCATCTGCATTGACAAAGCTCCTATAAAGAAGCACCATTCTATTTCTTACCTTGCAAATTTCCATCGATTGCCAAAGATAGCCTGATTTTCCCATCCGCACTACTATAGATCTACAAACAAATACAACAAAGAAAAACTTAACCACTTTGCTACTTAGCATATAATAGACAATGTCTACCCCACATGAAGGTGAAAACATATTTTTATGATTGAAACATTGGAATGACCATATACAGAAGGATATGAACCAAGCAACTTAGACAACACCAAGTGATTGGAACAAGCATAGACACTAATTACTGAGTTATCACTACTTACAAGAACAATGACACATTTTAGGTATCATAACTGTGAAAGTATTGCAGATTTGGATAAAAAAAGAACTTTGTGCGCATCCAAAATCACTTTGTGCGCATCTAATGTAATGCGATTTGGATAAAAAAGAAAGTAAACATTAAATTTGGAAGTGATATATGTAGAGGAGAAACAAAGAAAAAACCCGAACGAAATGAATCACTCTAAGTATCCTTAGCATGGCTTCACAAACCGCCAAAGATAATCAATATATATCAGAATATGGACGGATTCCACCATCTCCTAATGCTATAATAATATTAGTTAAAGGCTTAAAGCAACATTTCATTGGATTAAAAATGTTATTATAAAACAAACGGCAAGGCTTTATTTGAGGATGAAATTTACCTTCGAGGCATTGGAGCGAGAACCTTGGGGATTGAATAAACATCAGATCCTGAGGAGTAACATACATCTACAAACAACCAAAGATTCGACAATGAAAAGAGTAGCAAGAAGAATAAGAGGTTGATTGGAAGGGTACTACCAACCTCTCTCAAATCATAGACATCGTTGTCGTGGCTCGGGGTTTCCTTATGAAGAAATCGCAGCCTAACAAGCTAATCTTGTGAAACTCGTCTTCGTTGATTCGTAATCAACGACGGTCTCGGTCCCGTCGTCGGGCTCGTACTGATGTCGAGGTCGATGTCGAGGTCGCATAGCTTGTTGAAATTTGCTCGCCGATGTCGAGGTCGCCGCCGTCGGGCTCGTACTCGATGTCGAAGTCCTTCTTGTTGTCGACCTCCTCCATTTCGTCGTCGTCCATCTCGTAGTCGTCGAGGCCGGCGGAGTCGACGTCTCCGTCATCGGCGCGGGTCAGGAATTGGTTGTTCCTGGACCTAGACCTTGACGGAGGTTGGAGGATGAGAGTGGTGTTGAACAAGGGTTTGAGTTTGAGAGTAGGGAAGGAGGAGGGTTGGGAATTTCGAGAGAGCGAAGGTAACGGTGGTGATGAGAGGAAGAGAAGGAAGTTAGAGGAAGTGGTAGTAGTTGACATGGTCAAGGCTTTCAGTGAAGCGAGGAACCTCGATGGTTTGGGAAGCGAGGAAGTGGCGAACAAGAGAAGGGGATTAGGAGCGATGATGCTGTTGTGGTTGGAACAGGTTTCAGAGAATTTGAGGAGAGCAAAGGAAGAAGACGAAGAAGGGTGAGGAAGTAGGCGAGAGAAGGAGGGAGTTGATGCGTCTATGGCGCTGTGCTGATATTATCACATTGCTTTGTGGTTCACATTGCTTTGTGGTCAACAAATTTTGTCTGAATATTACCGATGGCTTAGCCGTCGGTAAATCCCGCCATCGGTACTTCGTCCACCGTCCGCCAATTAAACGCGGGACAACAAAAAATTTTATCGCCAACATAATTCTGTGTAGCGACGGCTTAGCCGTCGGTAATTACAGACGGCCCAAAAGCCGTCCGAAATTACCGCGGCTTAGCCGTCAGTAACGTAGGAAAAAAATCAGTTTTTATATTTCGACGGTTCCGACGGCTAAGCCGTCGGTAATGTCGGAAAAAAATAATTTCGCAAGTCATATTTTTCCGGCGCCTTAGCGACGGCTTAGCCGTCGGTAATAAAAATATTACCGACGGAGTCGGGGCCGTCGGTAAAATTCCGTCGGTAACGAGTTGTTTTCTTGTAGTGCGTGCATGCGAGAGTTCGTGAATTATCTTTGACGTTAACGTGGACGTGGAACTCTATTCAGTAAGGGCGCTTCACATTATATATGTTTTATATAGTGTAGTATGAGTAAGGGCTTTTTCTAGATATTGCTTAGAGTTGAATAATTATTATTATATGTTAGTGTAAGGGCAACTTTTAGATACGACAGATTTTAAATTTCAAGTATTTATGCGAAGAAGTCTGAGAACCTCAGGGTTCAAAGTGAGGGTCTCGTACCCCTTCAACTTTTATTCCTTAAATTTATAATTATGATTATTTAGTGGGCTTGTCTGCAAGTGGTTGACAGCTGTCCCCAACCCCCCACACTTGTTTGATTTCCTCTCTGTCAACTCCACTGAGTTGCAGAGGGATGAACGGAATTGTCAATTTGCGTTGTTTGCTGAGTTTTGATTGGTTGAACTGAATTGCTTATACTACAAAACTGTTCGCACTATATTGAGCTTGGCATGAATATTATTTGATATGCGGTCTAATAATTATTCAATTGTTTCCTGAATTATCGTATGCGGTGATTTATTCATTGGAGTGCGAGAGTTTAGTCGAGTCGTCGAGTGTTGTGACATTTTTAAGCTTCGATCCGATTAACCTAGGGTGCTAGGATCCCCTAAATGGCTCCAGCTGGTTCTTCGGCAGCTTAGCTAGATGTCGTAGCGTCAAAGAACCTGAGCTAAATGTCCTAGGGTGAGCGGAGAGCCCAAGGCTACGACTGGTATTCAGTGGATGGATCGGCGTTACTTTCCGGAAAATTGTCAAGTGTCGTGAGAATATGAGTCTTGAGTTGAGTCTTGTGAGAGTCTTGAGTTGCGTCTTGAGTACTGTGCATATAGTTGTTTTTGCCTATTGTTATGATTGTTATTTATGACTTGTCGTCGAATATTTTATCGTATGTATACTTGTCTCTTTATTTTTAAGAAGTTGACCCTTGCCAATGGTTCTTTCAATTAATGAATGTAACCCAAATAGCAGAGCAAGCGGAGGGTTTGGAACTGCAGAGAGGAGCAGCTGAGGATAGTCGTCCAGCCTTCTACCTGTGTTATGTTGTGGAATTTACTAGTAGTCTAGTGAAGAGTATAGCTTGTCGACCAGCTATAGGATATTTGTAGTTCACTTCAGTGTTGTAATAAGATGCCTATTATGTTTTCAAACATGTATTATCGTCTATGAATTGATGGAATAAATGAATGTCGCTAATATGGTCTATCTGGTGTCTTAAATTATTCACCGCCATGTTTGTAAAAGTCGTTGTGATACTCTGTCCGCTATTTTTTTTTTAAAAAAAATAAGTTTTGCAGGAAAAGAAAAAAAAATTGGACCACATTTTTCAGAAACCCTACGAGCAGAGTATTCCACATTTCGGAAACATGCCAACTTTTATCAGAATATTAGTTTAGTAGCGCTCTGGTGTTACAATAGTGGTATCAGAGCGGTTCGGTTCTAACCGGACTGTAAGTTAGAAAACTATAGCTGGTCAAGTGTCGGGTTTTGTAGAGAACAGACTGTGAAATGTCCAATTGTGCTTTTGTGTTTTGCTTGTTCCTCAAGTGGAGTAACTCTACTTGAAATTGTTTCTTAATTGAAACAATGTGTGTTAGCACACGAAACAAAATTGTTGTGGGGTTTTGACTAGGTTATAAGGCCTTGTGGGAATCCAGTATCTCAGAGACGAACGATCTTTTTGTTAATGTTGAGAGTTCAAGAGATGGATCCGAAGATTCAGGTAGCCCAAGATGTGGCAGGGACAGTAGTTGCTGTTGCTCAACGGACCGCTATGGAAAATCAATGTAAACTGCTAGCACAGCAGGGAGAAGAGCAAGATGCAGAGACCAAAGGAGTGGTTGACCTTTGTCACCATGAACCTCTTAAGTCCTTCGGGAAATAAGAGATGAGAATTCAGGAATCGTCTATAAGGGAGTCTATTAATATTATTGTTAGTGTGATTTTTGAAGCATTAGTGGTTCTAGATATAAACCACAATATTTGATGCTTGAAGTATTTTGATACGTACTAGAAAAAAAAACCTATAATATATATTGTATGATTTTGTAAATGTGACATGTTTGCCACTAACATCTGTATTTTTACCATAGTTTACCTTTGTACTGCTGTGAATATTTGTGATTTATTGTGTGATTGATTAATTATTATGAGCGTATTCATATTTTCCAATGAAAATATTATACGCAACTTTGGTAGCTCGCCAATTAAATGTCTTATGACAATTTAATTTACGCAGCACCCATTGGACTTAGTTAAATGGAATCTAGAGGGTTAGTGGGAGTTGCTAGTGGTGTTTTAGTGTGTAGCACCAAAATTTTTACCAAACTTTATTCTTATTTCCTTAAATCATGGAGGACTAAGATAAGGACTTAGGTTAAAATTTTGTGAGCCTTTTCCCTTTCTTCTCTTAGACCCGTGACCTGCTACCTTTCGTAAAAAAAAAGTGTTCTCTTTCTGTTTTGTCGGTCTCACGAAAAAAGAAAAAAAAGGGGGATAGTTGTTCTGTGGGGTGTAAGTGTGAGTGGAGGGAAAAAAAGGGTTAGGTTCCCTTCTTTCTTCTCCTTTTCGTGCGCCGCGAGCAGCACATGCTCCAAAAACCCCATTTTCTTCAACCTTTCCTCCTAAACTATACTAAACCATGTGATAGTGGGTTGTAGGTGAGAGATCTTAAGACGTTGGAGTAGTTTTAAGAGTTGTATTCCTTCCAATTTCTTGAGTTGAGCCGTGAGTTTGAGTGAGAGATTTGGAGCTGTTATCCTCTTCCATTTCCATAGTTTGAGTCGTAAACCTTAAGATGGTTTTAGAGGAAGATACCATTTGGCGTTTATGCGGGTTGATGTTATGGGTGATTTTGTGTTTGGTGATCGTGGAAATTCTTCTTCGTCTCTTTGTCTACAGACCGCGGGTTCCTAGAAGACCCTAGAACCGGGAGTTACTAGAGGTTGTGGGTGAGTTTATTTGCTATGTCTTTCCTTTTTCTTTTATTGATGCTTGATAATTTTGTGGATGATTTTGGTTTGAAGGAAATGAAGTTTCTTTCTCATTTTCTAGCCTAGAGGCCGTGACCTCATGAGGGCAAAAGAGAGAACTTTATTTGCTTCAAAGCTCTAATCTTTTGGTTATATATATATATATATATATATATATATATATATATATATATATATATATAAAAGAGGGGTTGATGATTTTAGGTTTTCCTTAAAGATCTTTCGTCAAAATTGTGTTGAGAAGATTGATGTTGGAAAAATGCTTTTGATCTTATTTTGTTGGGAAAACCAAGTTTGCGTGGTGTTAAAGTGAAAATTGAAATGTTTGGTGTTAATTTGCGGACGTGAACCCGTAACCACGTTTATATGTGTGAGGTTAGATTTCAAATTTTTCTAACTTAAGTCTTTGACGATTTTGTGTTTATGGTACGTAACTTAGGAATTGTAGATAGGAATTTTGCAATTTGATTCATGTGTGAGTCAGAATTGCTTTGGGAAATGAATTTTTATTTTGAAGTGGGTATGTGAACCGTTAGGTTCTTGGAGAGAAAAAAAAAAGAACTTCCAATTTTTAAGACTTAGTGAATTGTAATTGTATTGTTGTTGGTGTGTAAAATTATTTTAGGAAGGTTTAGATCTAAAAGAATTTTTTTTTTTTAAAAAAAGAGACGAAGTGAGTTGTTGATTTAAAATATCAGATTTTTCTTTTAATCTTTAACTAAAGCGTGGTTGATGATTTTGAGACGATGAGGACCTAATCTCAAAGAAACTTTAATGTCCATAAGAATGGTTGAGTCTTGAAATAAAAGTTGGCTTTTATTAAATTTTTTTATTTCGTGTGCCATTTTAAGTAAAATGATTGATTTGAGAAAGAATTTTAATCAATCAAAATTTTAACTGGTTTTAATAAATTTTATACGCATGACCATGGCCAGGTACGTGTGGTGTAGTGATGGGTGTGGTGATAGCATGTAGTCGTGTTTGTATTCGTGTTCGTGTTCGTGTTTGTGTTCGTGATCGTGAATAAGCGGAAGTCGTGGCTCTGAAATAAAGCGTCAGTGGAACGTAAGGACCTATTTGTTTAGTTGATCTTATGCATATTACAGTGTGACATATATATGTTAGGTGCTATAATATGATTGTAATATTATGTAGCTATAAATATTATACTGCTACCTATATTAATATGTGTTTTGAATGCTTATGTGTGGAAATTATTTTATGGATTTGAGTAAAATAATTTTTCGTATTTTCGTATCCGCGTAGTTTCGAGAACGAAACTATTTTAAGGGGGTGATAGTGTAACACCCCAATTATTAAGAAAAATTATTTTAGCAATAAAGTCCTAAATACTTTGAAAATAAGTCATAGAGATTGATCACCTCAATGATTTACTGAGGGTACGAGGAATTATTTTGACTTATTTTAAATAAATTATTTATTATACATAATTAATATTCATGATGTCAATTCAAATTAATAAACAGCGTAGACGTATGCTGCTTTTAAGGTGAATTCATCAATTAAACTTATTATAAGTTTTCTGTTTGACGCGTAACGCATATTTTTGTTGACTAAAAAAGTGAGTGAATTAAATCAAAATGAAATTTAATTTAAGAATTTATATTTCATATAAATTCATATTTCAAAATTTTTCGAATAATTCTTATGAATATTCGCCGTATTTTGGATTGCCGGGTAATTTTTATCCGCAATAAAATTTGAAACAAATTCCGATTCCGACGAAAATCGAATCGTGACTTATTGTGACATTATTTGAATGTTTTATACTGTTTTTATAATTTATAGATAATATTTTATTCACGCGGTAAATTAATTTCTTGGTAAATTAATTTACAAAACGAAGCGATAGAAAACCTAACACGCAACGAGAGCCGAGATTTTAGTAAATGTGTATGCTAGATTTTTTTTTAAACTTGTGGAGGAAGTTTGCAAATACATAGAATTATGTTATCTTACCAAATTCATTTAACCAAATTCTTAATATTATCCAAAACTTTTATTTTTATTTTTTTTTACCATAATTATCCATTAAGCTAGAGATAAACTCTCCCTTTATATCTCCTGGACACACGCACCCACATGATCAGCCGTAGCCCTCCCTCAGTCTTCATCCCTTCATTTTATTTTATTTTTTTTCTTTTGCTTGTCCAAGTGTTGGTGTAAGAGAGAAAATAAGCCAAGTTCTTATCTCTTCTTTTTTATCCCCTTGTTTCAGCCGAGACTCTTTTTCATGAAGCAGGCCGTAGCTCTTTTCCCCATTATCACATCCTTCCATTTCTTATTCCTTCCTAAACTACTAAGTGGTTACTTTAAAGAAAAAGAAAGTTATTTCTTCCTGTTTTCATGGTCTAGTCAAAGAAAGACCATCCATTTCTTTCATTTTCTTCTCTATATTGGTGATTAGTTCCTTGATCAAGAGGGTAGGTGTTGAACCAAGTCTTTCCTCCTTCTGCTTAGCCTTTAAACCGTGGGCCATGAAGCATTTTTGGGTGAGGTATTTTCATGTTCCCAACTTTTATTTTTCTGGTCATGTTTTGATGATGATTTAGGAAACAAAAATGAGAAATTATTCTCCTCCTTTGTGAGCTCTAGGCCGTGACATACAAAGGGGTAAAAGAAAAAGAAATTTTGCGAATCTTAGTTTTTAAGTTGTTATTTTACTTCTTGTTGTTGTTTTATGATTTGATTAAGAAAAGATTTAATTTTTATGCTCCTTGAACTTGAATAAAGTTATGATTGGAGAAATTTTTTTTGGGATCTAAGGTTTGATTAATTTATTGAAGGTTTTGGAAAAGGATTTAGGTATTTTATGTTGAAGTTCACTTGATTAGGAAGCTTTAAAATTTTTCCTAGACTTTGATGCTAAAACCGTGAGCCTAGGTGGGTTGAAAATAAAATTGTTGTGTTTCAAAGCTTGATTCATGCATTATTCAGTGGTTGTTGAAATATTAAAATTTTTGGAAAGGTCTAATTTGAGTTTTAGTAGTATTAGGAATTGAATTGGTATGCTAAGACTATGAAACACCTAAAGTTTAAAGAGATCTTTGTATTTCTTGAACAAGGTGGAGTCTTGAAAATATTATTGTGAAAAATATTTTATTTTAGTATTGATTTCAAAGTTTTGAGATTTGAAAGAAAACGATTTTCTAGTATTTTTAAAATTTCAAGTTTAGTTAGAAAGTTATAAAGATTTGAATATGTTGTAAATATTTAAAATATTATTTCTAAATTGGTTTTAGTGTTTTTAAGTGTGAGTATTACTAAAAAGAATTTTTGGGCTGTGTACCCTAGGAGTTTGTTTGGGCTGTGTAAGGGTAACTTTTAGATACGATAGATTTTAAATTTCAAGTATTTATGCGAGGAAGTCTGAGAACCTCAGGGTTCGAAGTGAGGGTCTCGTACCCCTTCGACTTTTATTCCTTAAATTTATAATTATGATTATTTAGTGGGCTTGTCTGCAAGTGGTTGACAGCTGTCCCCAACCCTCCACACTTGTTTGATTTCCTCTCTGTCAACTCCACTGAGTTGCAGAGGGATGAACAGAATTGTCAATTTGCATTGTTTTCTGAGTTGTGATTGGTTGAACTGAATTGCTTATACTGCTAAACTGTTCGCACTATATTGAGCTTGGCATGAATATTATTTGATATGCGGTCTAATAATTATTCAATTGTTTCCTGAATTATCGTATGCGGTGATTTATTCATTGGAGTGCGAGAGTTTAGTCGAGTCGTCGAGTGTTGTAACGTTTTTGAGCTTCGATCCGATTAAACTAGGGTGCTAGGATTCCCTAAACGGCTCCGGCTGGTTCTTCGGCAGCTTAGCTAGACGTCGTAGTGTCAAAGAACCTGAGCTGAATGTCCTAAGGTAAGCGGAGAGCCCAAGGCTACGGCTGGTATTCAGTGGATGGATCGGCGTTACTTTCCGAAAAATTGTCAAGTGTCGTGAGAATATGAGTCTTGAGTTGAGTCTTGTGAGAGTCTTGAGTTGTGTCTTGAGTACTGTGCATATAGTTGTTTTTCCCTATTGTTATGATTGTTGTTTATGACTTGTCGTCGAATATTTTGTTGTATGTATACTTGTCTCTTTATTTTTAAGAAGTTGACCCTTGTCAGTGGTTCTTTCAATTAATGAATGTAACCCAGATGGCGGAGCAAGCGGAGGGTTTGGAACTGCAGAGAGGAGCAGCTGAGAATAGTCGTCCAGCCTTTTACCTGTGTTATGTTGTGGAATTTACTAGTAGTCTAGTGAAGAGTATAGCTTGTCGACCAGCTATAGGATATTTGTAGTTCACTTTAGTGTTGTAATAAGATGCCTATTATGTTTTCAAACATGTATTATCGTCTATGAATTGATGGAATAAATGAATGTCGCTAATGTGGTCTATCTGGTGTCTTAAATTATTCACCGCCATGTTTGTAAAATTCGCTGTGATACTCTGTCCGCTATTTTAAAAAAAAGAAGTTTTGCAGGAAAAGAAAAAAAAATAGGACCACATTTTTCAGAAACCCTACGAGCAGAGTATTCCACATTTCGGAAACATGTCAACTTTTATCAGAATATTGTTTAGGAGCGCTCCCGAAATGGGGTGTTACATTCATCAAAGACACAACCTCCTCATCTCTCAATCGTGAAATCAACTTGAAATCAATTGAAATTCACAATTCATAACACTAATCTCATGCACATAATTTCAAACTAAAGTTGAGGGATTTGGGGTGTTACACAACAACGCAGCAGTGAAAGCTTATACTCACCCAAGGTGATATTTTCAACAGCTACCCTATGGTTGTCGTAAAAGAACCGCCGATTGGCGACTCTGTTTGAGGAAATGCCGCTGCTAGTGGACCTCCGTTCTGTGGCTCCCACAGCTCTGACAGATCTGGTGGCAGTTCCGGCGGGCTTGACATCGACATGTCGTTTAGCGACCCAACCTTGTCTACTGACGCGTCCAGATCCGATGACTCTAATAGCAAGATCTCGACCGATGACCCAACCACGTCCAGATCTAGTGGCTTGGGCTCGGGAAGGACCACCACAGGTGAACCGGAGTCCGACGACTCCAGCAGAGGTGGGGGTTTATCATATCTATATGCGATTTGCCTCTCCAAAGATGTGGTTGGTCCATTCGGCTGTTATGCCTTCGTCTTCTCCGATGTCTCTGTTTTGACGCACTCATCAGAGACATACACTCCCTCTCCCTCCTTTCTTGTGATTCCCATCTGGACATGTTGAAACTGGATCCCATCAGTTTTCCCCACAAACCCATTACCCGTTGGATTTACTTCATCCCCCTTCATCTCACCAATAGCTTGTACGGTGGTCTCATTTTCCTCAACGTTACTGTCGCGGTTGCTCTCTCCAAATCTTCTTATCATGGCTATGGCAAAGGTCTACCAATCCGCATCTATGTCCTCCATGCACCAAGACTAGAACCACAACATCGTTGCACCTTCCATTCTCATGAATGCCCACTGCACCTTATCTGATGAATGGATCATCTGCTCATCAAAAAACCTTTCAGCTTTAACGATCCACCCAATGGGGTCATTTCCCACAAATTCTCCCATCCCTTCATTCACAGACTAATTATTCGATTCTTCCATCTTTGATAATGCAGGCTCCCCTTCGAAGGATCTGGTAGGTCAGACCATTGATGGGAACCCAAAATCACAAGCAGAAATTAAGTAATGAAATGAACACAATAATGGGAAACAGAATGAATTTTACCGATGATGAAAGAAAACTGTAGAAGGGAAATAATCCGATCTACCCTAGAGCAAAGCTCCTTAGAGAAGAAGGAAAACTCTCTCTCTGTCTGACCATAATGATTTCACTCAATATTCTTGCATATCCCCCACATTTACCTTACCTCACTATTTATACTACTAAGGCATAACAAACTTGCCAACTCAGCAGCCTACCCCACTCTTTATTTACAAAATTTCCTTCTCTCACTCCTTATTACATTATACCCCTTTTTCCCTTATCAGCCCTCACCCAGGTCTCTATAAGATACATATTGGTTTTGATAGTACCAATGTTCAGTTTTTTAAGAGGCAAAGTCTT
Source organism: Calophaca sinica (assembly GCA_037113605.1). Lineage (NCBI taxonomy): Eukaryota > Viridiplantae > Streptophyta > Magnoliopsida > Fabales > Fabaceae > Calophaca > Calophaca sinica. Next base: position 63,331,290 of record CM073733.1, read on the forward strand.
TAGCAGGATATCATCATTAAAAACATGTGTTGACTTGTATTTTTCAATTTTCAAGTAGATATAAAGCATTGTGATTGGCAATTAAAGTCTTCTTCAAACTAAAAAAAAAATGCAAAACAGATTCAAAAAACAGGAAATATGAAAATAAAAGTTAGGAAATGTCATACTTGTGAGCTCATAAAACAAGAAATGTTGTCTTTCCACACTATTCACTACCTGATTGAGTATTTTTCTTGACTGTAGTCATAAATTCATGAAGAAGTTCAGAATATTCCTGGAGTCAAGAAGTTGAAAAAAATTCATTATTATTGAATATTAGATAAGCAGGATGCCAGGGATAAAAAATGAGGGCTAGTTAAAAAAAAGAACCTGTTGAGTCGCTCCTCTATTATTTTAGCCCACCCTATATATATGCCATTCAAGAGCTTCTCAATGTTTGAACCCACATCAGTGGTAATAGGTAAGCATTGATACAATTTTATATTATAATATTAGAGTAATAAGAAATTGAAGCCACTCAAAATAGAATTCAGAAACATGTAGAGAACTTAGGACCTAGCATAAATGATCTTCCACAAGTTGTTTCGCATGAAGCTAACTTGGAACACTGTAAAGACTATTTCAACTCAACAGTATAAAATTTGAATTGTTGCTAGTCATAACAATAACTGTAAATTGTAATGCTGTCAATTGTCAAAATGTAGATGATTTTTTTCTCAAGAGATTATGCCATGATGTAAGGGCTCAAGTACTAAAATCCAAAATCAAATATAGGATTCTCTCAAACAACTTTCTTTTTCATTTCCCTTTTATTAGTTTATCTTGTTTAAGGGTGGGGGCTCTGCATGTGGTTATGTTAGGGACCAAAATCTGCAACTCAAATTTCAGTAGCCTTTTAAACCAAAGTATTACTAAAACACAATAAGTTTGTGATAGGCATAGTAAGACAAAATACTTACAGAAAGGCAAATTCCACCAAGTGCCAAGAAACCAATCCTCAGCCAACAGCTTCAACAAATGCCTAAATAGGTGGGCATCCTTAAACATTATTATTTTTGTAAAAAAGAAAGTGCCAAAATAGTTGGCAAACAAAGAGACTACCAACATTCAGGTACGAGATGTGAAAATACAAAAAGGAGTACTGATTAATGTTGTTAAAAATCAGCAACACAAATTATAGAAAAAACACTATTAGGAAAAGCTATCATTTATTTCTACATGGGTGAACTTGAACTTGTCGTGATTCTGTAAAATGTAAAGTACTTCTACAAACTTGAGCTATCTATTCTTAGTTTCTTGAAACAAATAATTGATCCTGTAGTAAGCATAGAAATGGATTAGAGAAGTCAGGGGCCCAAAAACTAAGCTAAACTACTAAAACAGACAAAACCTCATTATTATCAGAATTAGAATAAACAATAATAACAAAAAGTAAGAAAATTGAGCAAGGCAGAAACATAGATGACTAGGGATATATAACATCATTACAGGGTTTGAGAATGAGAGTCCATGGAGGAGGGACGGTAGCTACATGGATGGCCCGAGTACAAATCGGTCTGAGGAGAGTGCATGCTGGATTCACAAATGGGTTTGGGAGTGAGGAAATGCGAGGCCGAGGCATGCAGAGTTGCCATCAGAAGCCATTATTTGCGGCTTTAGGGCCCGCGAGGCAGTCTTTGTTGACTGCTAGTTGCAGGGGCCTGTGCCAGAGAGAGTCGTTGTTCGCGCCGACGGAAACACGAGCAGCTTTTTACGACGTTTCACTGCTACGAGCAATGATGATGTGGTGGTCACGCACTACGAAGGCTAAAAGGATGGGGATTTCATGAACCGAAGGACGGGATACTTGACTTGGTTGTTTGGCAATTGGTGGCGACAGAGGCCACATGCGAAAGAGATCCGCGTTTGCGTAGTGGCTCCAAAAGGATTTCTAAGACTGGTTTCGCAAGAGTAATGGTACTTGCGTCGGTTTGAAGTGTTGGGTGCAGTGGCAGTGAGGTTGAGGTTATAAGGAAGGCGATCATAGGTCGCAGTGAATTTTGGTGGTTGTTTTCACTTGTGGTTATTTGAGTTTCTATCCAGCGAAGGCGATCATAGGTTTGAAGTGTTAAAGATGCTGCAATTTTCTAGAATTTTCTACAAAAGCCTAGGATAGCTTATGCCTAGAAATAGCCATATGCTCTGTAAGATCTAATACAAAACAACGTAGAAAGACTAGCAGAATTCCTGTAAATATCTACCATAATCAAATGCCTCTAGAATAATCAAATGTAAAATTAAGTCAAGAAAAGCCTAGAACCATCTATTGCTGTAACCATCTTCAAGCACCTATAAATAGGCAAGTTTGGGTGCATTTGTAATCAACCAATTTGAGAAGAATACAAACTACATTCTAGCTCCAAATTGTAAAGCCTCACATCTTCTAATACTATTCGACTACATTCCACAACTTACCTCTACTACTTTTCTACTTCAAATACTATCGGTGGTATCTAGAGCCTGGTTCTGGTCATATACGGGCGTAAAAATTACCCAACTATTTTCCAAAAAGTTCCTCCTTACATTTTATACTAGTCCCAAAATTTTCTTAACTCATGGCTAATACCATTCAATCTCCATCTATTACCGCCTCCTGCTTTTACAAAGTGAAAATTATGATTTTTGGAGCATTAAAATGAAGACATTTTTTGCTCCCAAGATTTGTGGGACGTTGTAGAAGAAGGATTTATCACATCGCAGACACTTCAACTCTTCTGCACTCAAAGAAAGAGTTGAAGGCAAATAAACAAAAAGACGCAAAGGCGTTATTTTTTCTACAACAAGCAAAGAGTCGACGCTATTTTTCCGAGAATAATGGGAGCTACAAGTGCCAAAGAAGCATGGAGCACACTACAGAGGAGTTTCAAGGAAGTGACAAGGTACGTCCACAAACTTCAAACTCTAAGACGTGAGTTTGAGTTAATAAAAATGAAGGAGTCCGAGACCGTAAAAGATTACTATTCTAAAATAAAAGAAATAGTTTCTCAAATGAGAGCGTATGGGGAAAATATTCTCGAGAAAAGAATTGGTGAGAAAATATTAATTTCTATTCCTCAGAGTATGATTCAATCGTGACTACGATTGAGCAAACAAAAGACCTCGTCTACTTTATCTGGTGATGAGCTAATGGGCTCTCTTGAAGCTTATGAGCAAAGATTGAGTAGGCATGAAGATGACTCAATAAAAAAAGCCTTTCAATCAAAGAACAAATTACGGTCTCAAAATAAAGGATATGGAGGAACCAAAAATAGTGGAGAAAATTCTAGAAACAAAGAGAATTCTAGAAATTTCTCAAAGAAGAATCAAGATGAGTATCCTCCATGTGGGATCAGCAAGAGGAGAAATCATGCCGAGAAAGACTGTCGCTATCGTGGAAAGACACAAGGTCGACATTGCAAGAGATTTGGGCACGTGGAGAAGAACTGTTTCAAAGAAAAATAAACATCGTGCCAATTTCGTTGAAGAGCACGAGTGTGAGCAAAATCCACATGACCGTGAGCAACATCTATTCTATGCTACCCAAGATTCTAGTGACGAAATGTGTGGAAACTGGTACTTGGATAGCGGTTGCAGCAATCACATGGCGAAAGATGGGAGCATTTTCAAGGATATTGATGACTCACAAAGTAAAGGTTCGACTAGGAAACAAGTCGTGGAGTCAAAAGGAAAAGGCACTGGCCATGGTGGAGACAAAGAAAGGTACGAGATTCATTAAAGATGTCTTACTAGTTCCTAATCTTAAAGAAAATCTCTTGAGCATTGGCCAAATGATGGAGAAAGGCTATGCCCTTCACTTTGAAGGAGATAAATGCACAATCTATGATAACAATAATAAAAGGGTTGAGATAGCCCAAGTAAAAATGGAGAAGAGGAACAGAAGTTTCCCGATAAACTTTAAATATACCACTAACATTGCCATGAAGGTGCAAGTTGATGATTCCTGGCTATGGCATCGGAGATTTGGCCACTTCAACACTCAAGCCTTGAAGTTGTTATATCAGAAGAATATGATGAGAGATCTCCCACGCTTGGAAGAAAATAATGGAGTTTGTGAAGGATGTCTTCTTGGGAAGCAACACAGACATCGCTTTCAACCACCCAAAGATGGAGAGCAAAAGACTTGTTGGAGCTCATCCATACCGACGTTTGCGGACCAATGAGGACACCATCACTTGACAACAATGTATTTCATCCTCTTTATTGATGACTTTTCTAGAATGACTTGGGTCTACTTCATCAAGGAAAATCAAGTCTTTGGAACATTCAAGAAGTTTAAGGCCCTTGTCGAAAAGCAAAGCGGTAAACATATAATGAGGCTTAGAAGTGATCGCGGAAAGAGTACAACTCCCACGAATTTGATAAATTCTGCGAAGATGAAGGCATTGAGCGGCGACTACCATACGCATATTCTCCACAACAAAATGGAGTGTCCGAAAGAAGAAATCGTGATACCATGGAGATGGCGAGATCAATGTCAAGGAAAAAGAATTACCAAACACCTTTTGGGTCAAGCAGTCTACACCGCAGCCTACATACTCAACAGTGTCCAACTAAGGCGCTCAAGACAAAACTCCTATTGAAGCCTGGAGTGGGCAAACCATCGGCTAAACATCTAAGGGTCTTTGGATCCATATGCTATATTCATGTGCGGATCAAAAGAGACATAAGCTTGAAGACAAGACAAGACGAGGAATCTTCTTGGGGTACAAAGACGCAATCAAAAGGCTATCGAGTCTACAACTTACAAACAAAGAAGCTCACCGTCACCGAGATGTTGAAGTTGATGAAGGTGCTTCTTGGAACTGGGATAAAGAAAAAATTGAGAGAAGCGGTTTTTCGTTACCAGTACAACAACCTCAAGAAGAAGTCGACGAAGTAACTGCAGGTTTAGGTACGCCCCCTTCATCTCCACGACAACGACAAGATTCTTCACCAGAATCTACTCCGATAAAAGAAAAATCGTTGGTGGATATATATCAATCTTGCAACTTGGCTATACTTGAGCCTGAAAGCTATGAAGTAGCTTCAAGGCAAGAAGTATGGGTCAAGGCAATGGAGGAAGAAATAAAAATGATAGAGAAAAATAACACGTGGGAGCTAGTAGATCGTCCAAAAATAAAGATATTATTGGAGTCAAATGGGTTTATAAGACAAAGCTTAACCTCGATGGCTCAATACAAAAACACAAGGCTAAATTTGGTAGCAAAAGGCTACTCACAAAGAACCTGGAGTCGACTACAATGAGACATTTGCCCCAGCTTGCTCGAATGGATACAATAAGAGCTTTAATAGCTCTAGCACTCAAAAAGGTCGGAATATTTTCCGATTAGATGTCAAGTCACCTTCCTCAATGGGGTACTACAAGAAGAGATTTATGTGGAGCAACCACAAGGCTTTGTCAAGAAAGGCAATGAAGGCAAAGTGCTAAGACTAAGAAAAGCTTTATATGGTCTAAAACAAGCTCCTCGAGCATGGTATAGCGTAATTGATCGATACTTCACGATCGAGGATTCAGGAGGAGCAAAAGTGAGCCAACACTATACGCCAAGACCCAAGGTCGAGAAGATACTCTCATTGTCTCCCTATACGTAGATGATCTTATCTACACGGAAACAATATAGAAATGATAACTAAGTTCAAAGAAGACATGATGAAGACATTCGAGATGACCGACCTTGGCTTGATGAATTATTTCCTCGGCATAGAGGTAAAACAACAAAAAGAAGGGATATTCATATGTCGGAAGAAATACATGTAAGCATTATTAAAGAAATTCAGATGAATGATCGCAAGCCGATCGCTACTCGCTTGTAACAAATGAGAAGTCAGTTAAAGGAAGATGGAGCACCGTGGCGATGCATCGCACTATAGAAGCTTAATTGGGAGCCTATTATATCTTACAGCCACGCGACTGGACATCATGTATGCTACAAGTCTTCTATCAAGGTTCATGCAGTAAAACCAAGTCAGGTTCACTATGGAGTAGCTAAAAGAGTTCTAAGATATTTACAAGGCACGAAGGAGTTTGGTATATGGTATAAAACCATGACCAACTCAAAGTTGATCGGCTATACCGATAGTGATCGGGCGAGTTCTACCGATGACATGAAGAGCACATCGTGCTATGCCTTCTTACTAGGATCAGGTTTTATCTCATGGGCATCAAAGAAGCAAGCGATCGTTGCACAATCAACTACAGAGGCCGAGTACGTGGCGGCAGAAATGCGACAAATCAAGCTATATGGCTTCTGAGAATACTCGGAGACATGGGTGAACAATAGGATGACCCTACCATAATCTATCACGACAACAAATCGGCAATAGCAATGGCAAAGAATCCAAGCATCACAAATGTAACAAAACATATAGCAAATCAAATATCACTTCATCAGGGAAGCGAGGCAACTAAAGAAATCGAGCTCAAGTATCGCACGATCAAGACCAAATTGCGGACATATTTACAAAGGCATTGCCCAGAGTCAAGTTTGAGGAACTGAGGACAAAGCTCTGAGTTTCCAAAATCGCATCAAGGAGGAGTGTTAAAGATGCTGCAATTTTCTAGAATTTTCTACAAAAGCCTAGGATAGCTTATGCCTAGAAATAGCCATATAAGCCTAGAAGTATCTAATACAAAACAATGTAGAAAGACTAGAGAATTCCTAGAAATATCTACCATAATCAAATGCCTCTAGAATAATCAAATGTAAAATTAAGTCAAGAAAAGCCTAGAACCATCTATTGCTAGAACCATCTTCAAGCACCTATAAATAGGCAAGTTTGGGTGCATTTGTAATCAACCAATTTGAGAGCAATACAAACTACATTCTAGCTCCAAATTGTAAAGCCTCACATCTTCTAATACTATTCGACTACATTCCACAACTTACCTCTACTACTTTTCTACTTCAAATACTATCAATAACATCATTACAGGGTTTGAGAATGAGAGTCCATGGAGGAGGGACGGTAGCTACATGGATGGCCCGAGTACAAATCGGTCTGAGGAGAGTGCATGCTGGATTCACAAATGGGTTTGGGAGTGAGGAAATGCGAGGCCGAGGCATGCAGAGTTGCCATCAGAAGCCATTATTTGCGGCTTTAGGGCCCGCGAGGCAGTCTTTGTTGACTGCTAGTTGCAGGGGCCTGTGCCAGAGAGAGTCGTTGTTCGCGCCGACGGAAACACGAGCAGCTTTTTACGACGTTTCACTGCTACGAGCAATGATGATGTGGTGGTCACGCACTACGAAGGCTAAAAGGATGGGGATTTCATGAACCGAAGGACGGGATACTTGACTTGGTTGTTTGGCAATTGGTGGCGACAGAGGCCACATGCGAAAGAGATCCGCGTTTGCGTAGTGGCTCCAAAAGGATTTCTAAGACTGGTTTCGCAAGAGTAATGGTACTTGCGTCGGTTTGAAGTGTTGGGTGCAGTGGCAGTGAGGTTGAGGTTATAAGGAAGGCGATCATAGGTCGCAGTGAATTTTGGTGGTTGTTTTCACTTGTGGTTATTTGAGTTTCTATCCAGCGAAGTGGAACCGAATAATTAAAAAATGGAAACAGATGAGAAATGGTGCAGAATGTGGTACGTCTATGAAATGCTGAAATAAATTTGAGAACGGACGAAAGAATGAGAATGAGTAAGGAGAGGTGAGAGAGAATGTAACGTGTGCGTTCACGGATTCGAAAGGTTTGGGCACAAGAGTGCTACGGAAGAGAATAGTAAACTTTGAAACATGCACGGGAGGTGATGGTGAGATGACACGTCAGCTATAAACCAGAAATGGAGATCATCTATTTCTATTCTATCTATCTATTTTTATTACTAATAAGAAAGCTAAGTTTTCTTATACAGCTGTCAACCCTACAATTATTCTCCTAATAATAATTTAATTTAACATTTAGCACAAGCTTCTTCAACACACCAACACAGTTTATTTCAAATTTTGAAAAACAAGCAGCTTCTCTATTTCACGATCGCGCTCTTTTCTTTTTTCTCTGCATCCATTCTTCTTCTTCCTTCTCCTCTCTGTCATCATTTTCCTCTCATCTCCCACGTCTTCTCCCTCCGAACACAAACTCCCTCCGTTTGCTCCCAACGTCTTCGACTTTCTCCTTCACACTACTCACATTCACGGGCAGAGTCGCAGAAGACACACGGGCAAAAATAAATAAATAAAAACCCTCTCTTCTCTCATCGGTTTCCCTCTCCTCTTCTTCTCCACTCTTTCATTTTTCTCCTCTGCTTTCCTCCTGTTACCGTTCCTCTTTTTTGTGTCAAGAAAAATGGAAGTGTTGGTGGATTTAGGGTTTCCGGGTTGCATCTATCAGCAGATTTTGGGTTCTCAAAAGGAAGAGAGCAAGTTTCATTGTTTCAAAAGCTTGATTTTGTTCCCTTATCTTCTTCCTCTTCCCTTTTTTTCGATTTTGTACCCTTATCTTCTTCCTCTGCCATGCCTATTTTGTTGAAGATGCATTTCTCTGTTTCTGTTTTGCATTTTTTTTTTCAATTGGATTGATGCTAACATTTTTTATTTTCACTTGCAGGTCGCAGGTCATCTGGTTCGTTTGGTTACCGGATAGGGAGAAAACCATATCGTCTCGTACGGCTGTGCGGGGAGGCCACAAATCTGATTCACCGCATTGTAGTAATGGTTCTTTTAGATTTTGTCTTCTCCTTTTGCTTATATCTCTATTTGATACTATATTTCCTGTTTTACAATATTTATATATTTAATTATTAAATATATGATTTCTATAATTTTTATTTTGTTTCTTTTCAGATGCTAGCTACAAGATTCTTGATGTTCTATAAGACATTGTTTTAGTTTTTATTCGTATGATTTAGGAATTGTAAACTTCATGAGGTTTAATTTGATGCTTATGGTTTGTCTGAGGTGTTGTTTAACCATTTCATGCAATATATGACCATTACTATCAATTCTTTTCAAAGTTCTGTACTATAACTATTTGATGATTGGCAGCAGTTACATTGTAACAATGTGACCCTGATTTTTTTAAGTTGCAGCAGCATGTGGTGGTGTATGGGGGAGCAGAATGTGACCCTGATTTATGATGCATTGTTTTGCTAAAATATTTCAACTGAATAATATACACAATATTTTGTTTCTATGTATGACTGAATACTGGTGGAACAAGTAGTTAATGATTCAATTTTTGTGATAATACAGAGTTATTTTTGCTAAAATATTTCATACTGAATAATGTACACAATAGTTTGTTTCTATGTATGACTGAATATTGGTGGAACAAGTAGTTTATGATTCAAATTTTGTATCCAAGGTTCTACATGTTTGTGCATGTAGGACTGTCATTTGTTGGTTAGGAAGGGGAGGCATCTCCAATTTGTGTGGTCTAACAATGGATTCTTCATGTTTGTGCATGTAGGACTGTCATTTGTTGGTTAGGAAGGAGAGGTATCTCCAATTTGAGGTTTGGTATACTTTTATCTTTCCTTGGGATTATCTTATTCTTCGACAAGGGATTGCTAGCCATGGGAAATGTAAGTTTTATTTTATCACAAGTTTGTTGCTTAAATATATTTGATTTTGCATAACATTTAATAACATTTTTTATGTCATTTTATCTTTGTGTTGCTCAAATAAGATCATGTTTGTTTCTGGAGTGTCCTTAACCATTGGGCTGAAAATCCACTATGCAATTCTTCATGAAGCAAAGTAATTTCAAGGTAAATTTGTTATCGATTTACTGTCTTTTTTTCACTTAGTACCCCATGCTTTCTTCATGTAAATTTCCCCCCACTCATAATTTACTTTGAGGAAACTATCTCAGTTGCTATTGGGATCATTGTTATTGTGGGATGGCCTATTTTGGGCATGATTATTAAGGCTTATGGATTCATCGTACAATTCAGGCTTAGTGGAATTTTAGAGAAGCTATTGTGTTAAAGTATGTTAATATTCTTTAAGCTAATGATAGATTATACTATGCAATGATTTCTAGCCTAGGCCTACACTGGCCATTCATTCAACTGATATGTAAATGTCTTTGCCTTCCATCTAAGTTTTCACAGAAGCATGTTACTTATAAAAAGTTAACTTTAAAATATATTCAAACATATTTACAAAGTGTAAATAATTTTTAAGATGCTGTTAGGAAAGAAGTGTGTTCCATTAACACACTACTGTTAACAATAACAAATTGTGCCTCACGATTTATTATCTATTAAAGTTGCTAATTTTATTTAAACTCTTCCTCTGGCCTGCAGGATTTGAAGCAGAGTTGCAATAGCTCGCAGCGCGCAGGTGCATCGACGGGAAAACTCCCCCTTCCCTTTCTCCTACATGAGAGGTTCTTTTTTTCTCTAATGAACTTTGCATTTGACTAATATAAAAATGTTTGCAAATTTAATGGTTTTGTGACATGGGAGTATAAAGTTTAGTTTTAGTAAAGCACTACCACTGCAAGTGTAGGTAAAGGGTTTAGAGCAACTTGGTTGAAAAATCATTTATTCACTTCCTGGTATTATCAGTTGGCTGGTATGGAACTCTGCATATCTTACACATGTGGTGAGCTTGAGAAACAGATATATGCATGTTAAATAGCTTTACAGAATTTCCTTAACTAAAATTTAGTTAATGAGTATTTGTCTGCTCCTTCTTAGATTTTTTAGACATAGACTGGGTATATGCAGTTTCCTGGGTATCTAAATACTGGATAAAATTCAGTGATGTTAAGCCATCCATCCATTGAAGCATCTAAAGTCTTAGTCCCAACTCCAACCTTGGGAGCCTTTTTTAGTTTTCTGAGCAAATATTCATGTGAGAATAATCAGAAAGAGAAAGCAAATAATAGTCATGTGGAATTATTTTTTGAAGTACATTGCAATACCTTAGACAAGTGCTTTAAATCCTTTTTAAAGATTTTTTTTGACAGGATTCATCTTTAAAGAGAGTTTAGTTTGTCTATTTAGTGCTTTAAACTGATGCTGTAACTCATTTTTTCTATTCAATGCATTAGTTTAGTTTTTCTAAGCAGTCTCTACTAAATAGGTGGAGCGGAATATGTTTCATGCATAAGTGTATTTCAGTTAAAAATTTGAGCTTCCCATAACTATATTTTTGTTGCTACAGATCCTTGAGCACTGCCAACTAAAAGACATGGTGTTTTAGAAAGCATTACTTTAAATATTATTGTTATTGCTATAGATATTTGATGTTTTTGACAGGCTTTGCAACGGAATTTGAAAAGGCATCGTGTTTGCTTGAAAGGCCTTCACTTTTGGGGGCATTGGTTGAGGAGAAGTCTAATAGATCAATTTAACGATATATAGTTGTTTGCCCCACAAGACAGGGGATCAAATTTTTAGGGAACATGGTGATGTTCTACTCTGTAGTTCTATAATTTGACTAGGATAATATGTAATCTCCTTTCTTCTTCCTATTTTGGTGATCTGTCTTTTCTTCTTTTGTTCTGAAACATCTTTGTTGCCCATATTTTATTGGTTATTGGTTGAGTGGTTTTGGTAAAGCAACGTGCACAGAGTATTTTTGAAACAAGGATATTCTCTTTAACTAAATTTTTTATTTTGTATGGTTCTTCTGATAGTTTTTTCCAAAAAGTTTTGTTATTAATTTTGGTTGTGGATTTGAAAGTGTTTATTTTTTCCTTCCATTTCTTTGAAGCATTTAGTTCCGAGCTTTCCTTACTTTGCCAACGTCTAATCATTTAAGATTTGGTTGTGTGCATTTAGAACCGGTAGCTCAATTCTCTTGCATGTATATTACAAACACAGCAACTCTATGATAAACTCCTTGTAATTTTCATTATTGTCACTTTTCTAATTCATAATATTGTGAATTTACATGATTCCTTCTCATTTTATTGTGTTTTTTGGATTTGACCAATGTACATTTAACACAACATAATAGGAGTAACTGCATATACACTTTTCATTCACTTGAGCTGCTGGCCAGTGACTGAGGTTGGTAATCCCTAATTAGAGGTCCTGAGGTTGGTAATCCCTAATTAGAGGTCCCCGGCAACGGCACCAATTTGATCAACGGTCGTACGCGGGTCAAAATAATTAAAAGATTTGATATAATATTCAAGGCAAGAGACCTTGGTCGTCTCACGAGGACCTCTAAAAACCAAATTTACCAAAATCAGGAAGTACAAAAATCAACAATAACAAAGGGGGTTTTTCTTTTGTGAAGACAGTTTTTGTTTGAGGTTTTATCAAATTAGAGAGACAATTGATTCACCGGTTTCCGGGTGCGCGCCTTGGATTTATCACAGGTTCTAAAAACAACAATTCATTTAATTTCAAATTCGTAGTTGACATAAACTAACTAAACAAGCGTTAATCAGTTTATATGAATTCACACCATTTCGAGCAAGCGCCGAAACAGCGGGTTCAATCGGTCACGGGAGCGGACAAGCGCCGTTTAAAACGCAACCAATATCATAACAGAATTCTAATCAACCCTCTATCAATTTCTACTCGAATCAATTAATCTAAGCAATCAAGTAATTCGAAATATTAAAAATTACGAAACAGAATTGCATATAATCAAGCGTCATACACAACTGAATCGCGTTTTGCAACGAAGACAGAACGATTAACTAAGCAGAAAAAGAACTAGATAGATTGCATACATTCAAAACCAAATTCGAAATTGATAGAGACGAAATTAAAACGAAATTGTATTAAAACATTAGGTACCGAACCTCAAAATCCGTAAACGGCAGCCTTTCACCGTTGAATCAACTTAGGAGCTTAGGCTTCCATCGAGGCTAGGACACAAAAGTTTTGTAAAATAAAACGTAAGATACTAAAAAACGGCTGGTCCTGGTGTATTTAATCTTAGCTCAACAAAAAACCTAAATCCCTAAACGGGTTCTATGATAAAAGCCCGATGACAAACTAAGTTAGGCCCAAAACCCGTTTTACACTATACTGCTTCCGTAATTCGCAGTTTTGACATACAAGACATCAGAATTGGGTTTCGAGCTTAACAGAAGAATTGTAGCTCTGTTCCTTAGCTTTCCAACGCATGCTCGCATGCCTCAATCGGATAACTGTAGCCCAAGTTATGGCCTACAGAGTAGACAGGGGTCAATATGCAGTAAAAACAAAGGTTAATCAATAAATTACTATACTGTTCAAGTAAGACCCAAAGTTTAGAAATGTGCTAAGACTTAGATATTAGGTACAAAACACAATCAAAAACACTAAGTGCAAAGCTATAAAGAGTGCATTAAAATGCACTGATCAAATTCCCCCACACTTAAGCTTTTGCACTCCGAGCAAAACTCATGGTCAAAACAAAGCAAAGATGCATTTCCAATGAATCCCAAGGATGCAAAGTGGCTAGCAAAATGCTCATTCAAGGTTTCAAGGACTCATGGCAATCATGAACACCATCTAGATACCTTCAAAGCAACCAAGAGGATAGAATAACCAAAGAGTGCATCAAAAATGATAGAATCCTCACAAGAAATAAATTCCTCTCAAACTCTCAAGTGTCTAGGCTAGTATTTACACTCAAAGCACATCATGAAAGCTAGCACTACCATAGGCTTGACAAGACTCTAACATCCACACTTGAAACACATGCACACAAAGATCAAAAAGTCTTTATTAAGGTTATAATGGGGCCAAGGACAAGGTGGGATAATTGAAAGGGAAACTAAGCTATAAAATCAAAGAGGATGGAAGAGCAATGAAAAACACTTTCCAAATTATCATGGGGGCAATTCAATCAAATTTCAATCCATTTTCCACTTCACACACTTTTCTTCTTTTTCTCTTCTTTTTTTTTTACCGAATGTTGTGCTCCACTATATTTTTTTTAATTTTTTTTAAACTTGCCAAAATCCCAATGAAGCACAACATTACATTAGAAATTCTATCACTACCACATTTTTTAGCCCCCCCACACTTATGCAAAATTTATTCTCATTTTTTTTCAAAGCTCCTTTATCCCCTAAGATTGGGTCATATCATGGTTTTTTATTTTTAGGCTTGTAATGAGCTATAAAACAAAGAATGGGATAAATAGGCTCAAAGGGGCTAAACAAAGGGATAATTGCAAGGTAGGCTTATTTGGCTAGTGGCTAAAAAGAACAAAAATTGCCTAGATCATTTCAATGCATGCATGTGAACAAGAGTTTCAACAAGAGTCAAGTCAAGTTCTAGAGTAACCAACAATCATGAGTGAAATCACACAAGAAAGAAAGAGAATGGGAAAATGTATTCCATCCATTATAAGGCCCAAATCTCACTAAGAAAAATGATCTATCGCAAAAGATGCACAATTTAATATTCCAATCCAACTTATCACACTAAGAATGCAAGGAAGTCATCCATATCATGCCACAAGACCTATAGTCATAGAATAGTGAAATCACTCCCCACTCATATAAACCAAGAAATCCAATGAAAATGCATGCAATTTTTTTTTATAATAACAAAAAAAAAACTCAAAACAAAAAAAAAATAAAAACAAAACTACGCTAAAAGATCCCCCCACACTTAAATCACACATTGTCCTCAATGAAAATAACAAGCATAAAATAAGAGTAAGGGGAAAGGACTCCCTGGTCAGACTGCAGTGTAGGTGGGATGTTCCAATGAGAGTTCTTTTATGGGTGCATCTTCAAATGCGGAACTCTCATGGAATACTTTGAGGCGTTGTCCATTGACTTTGAAAATTTTGTTTGTCGCCTCACTTTTAACTTCAACTGCACCATGAGGAAAAATATTAGTAATAACAAACGGGCCAATCCACTTGGATCTAAGTTTCCGACCATAATTTTCAAATGAATTAAACAAAGAAGACTTTTTGCCCAATGGAGAACTCCTTCCTAGAAATCATCTTGTCATGGAAGTGCTTAGTTTTCTCCTTATAAATTCTGGAATTCTCATAGGCTTCTAGCCTAAGCTCCTCAAGTTGTTGCAATTGAAGCTTTCTCTCTTTACTGCCTCCAGTTCAAAATTACAACCTTTGACCGCCCAATAAGCACGGTGCTCTATCTCCACCGGGAGGTGGCATGCCTTACCAAACACAAGTCTAAAGGGAGACATCCCTATTGGTGTTTTGTAGGCTGTTCTTTGAGCCCAAAGAGCCTCTTCTAGCCTGCGACTCCAGTCCTTCCTGCTTGGTTGCACCATCTTTTCTAAAATTTATTTAATTTCTCTGTTTGAAATCTCAGCTTGCCCATTAGTTTGGGGGTGGTAAGGTGTAGAAACCCTATGCACCACCCCATACTTCCGAAGCAAAGCTTCCATGGTGCCGTTACAGAAATGAGTGCCTTGGTCGCTTATGATGGCTCTTGGAATACCAAACCTGCAAAAAATTTGGGACCTGACAAAATCCACAACAACTTTAGAATCATTAGTGCGGGTGGCTTTTGCTTCCACCCATTTGGAAACATAATCAACAGCAAGCAGGATATAAGTAAAGCCAAAAGAAACAGGAAAGGGGCCCATGAAATCAATCCCCCAAACATCAAATACCTCACAAAAAAGCATGGGCTACTGACGCATCTCACTCTTATGAGTGATTGCCGTCCCAGCCCTTTGACACTGTTCACAAGTGCGGAAAGTCTCAAATGCATCTTTAAAAATGGTGGGCCAATAGAAGCCCGAGTCTAAGGCTTTTCTCGCTGTCCGCTGAGGACCAAAATGTCCACCTACCTGAGAAGCATGACAGAATTGAAGAATGGATGGAACCTCATGGTAAGGTACACATCACCTAATCACCTGGTCACTACCAAACTTCCACAAATAGGGGTCATCCCACACATAATATTTTGCATCACTTTTGAATTTATGTACCTGTGCTTTAGATGCATGTGGGGGTAAAGCTCCACCCACAAGGTAATTAACTATATCAGCATACCAGGGAGTTACCTCACACAGCTGCATGAGCTGCTCATCAGGAAAGTCATCATGGATTGGGAGGGAATCCTCAGCCCTCTCTATCCTGCTTAAGTGGTCAGCCACTAAGTTCTCTGCTCCGCTCTTATCTTTAATCTCCAAATCAAATTCTTGGAGGAGCAACATTCACCTTATCAATCTTGGCTTTGCCTCTGGTTTCTTTAAAAGAAACTTCAAAGCTGCATGGTCAGTAAAAACAACCACCTTTGAACTAAGCAAATATGATCGAAACTTATCAAGAGCAAATACAATAGCCAAAAGCTCCTTTTCTGTGGTGGTGTAGTTAATTTGTGCAGCATCTAAAGTCCTAGAAGCATAATAAATAACATGAGCAGCCTTGTCAACTCTTTGTGCTAGAACCGCCCCCAATGCATAATTAGATGCATCACACATAATTTCAAAGGGGAGGGTCCAATCAGGTGGCTGAATGATGGGAGTAGAAGTCAAAGACTTCTTGATACAATCAAAGGCCTGCTTGCATTTATCATCAAAGGTAAAGATAACATCCTTTTGCAGCATATTTGTCAATGGAAGAGCTATCTTGCTGAAATCCTTGATAAAGCGCCTATAAAAACCTGCATGACCAAGAAATGAACGAATCTCGCGAATGCAAGATGGGTAAGGCAAACTAGAAATCACTTCAATCTTGGTAGGATCTCCTTCAATCCCTTTTTCAGAGATCACATGCCCTAAAACAATACCCTGTACTACCATAAAATGACATTTTTCATAATTCAGAACAAGGTTAGTTTCAATGCATCTCTACAAAACTCTATCCAAACTACCCAAACATGAATCAAATGAAGAACCATAAACAGTAAAATCATCCATAAACACTTCTATGCAATTTTCTATCAAATCAGCAAAAATACTAATCACGCAACGCTGGAAAGTCCCAGGTGCATTGCATAGGCCAAAAGGCATCCTCCTATAGGCAAAAGTGCCAAAGGGGCAAGTGAATGTGGTCTTTTCTTGGTCCTCCGGTGCAATATGGATCTGAAAGTAACCTGAAAAACCATCAAGAAAACAATATTGTGACTTACCAGCCAACCGTTCAATCATCTGATCAATGAACAACAAAGGAAAATGATCTTTTCTGGTTGCCTGGTTAAGTCTCCTGTAATCAATACACACTCTCCATCTATTCTGAACTCTTGTGGGGATGAGTTCATTATTTTCATTCCTCACCACTGTGAGACCAGTCTTTTTAGGAACCACTTGGACTGGGCTTACCCATTGACTATCAGAAATTGGGTATATAATGCCAGCCTGTAGGAGTTTGGTCACCTCCTTTTTCACAACATCCAAGATTAACGGGTTAAGCCGCCTCTGGGGCTGCCTAACAGATTTCATCCCATCCTCAAGTAAAATCCTGTGCATACACATGGATGGGCTAATACCAGGAATATCAGCTAAGGTCCATCCAATGGCCTTTTTGTATTTTTTTAGCATCTGTAACAGCTTCTCTTCCTGCTCAGAATCAAGGTTAGCTGCAATAATAACAGGCAAATCACCACTCCCCTCTAAATATGCATATTTTAACTCTTTGGGGAGTGGCTTAAGCTCTAGAACAGGTGGTTTTTCAATAGAGGGCAATAGAGGGCAGAATCTTAGTAGCAGCAGCTACATCTGCAACAAAACCTATGTCATTGGGGACATTAGGCAAAGTGTCAACCTGCAAACAAATTTCAACTTCAAAGACAAGTATGGGTGTTAGTGCAACAATCACAAGTAACATTGTCAGCAAAATCAGCCAATGAAGGAAAATCTGCAGTAACAACATCAGAATAAACATCATCAACCAAATCAGTGAGCAATTCAATATGAAAAAGGGAATGCTCTTCCATGGGGTGTTTCATAGCATCAAAGATATTAAACTTTACAACACTATCACCAAATTCCATGGAAAGAGTCCTGGTACCAACATCAATTTTTGCCTTGGCAGTTTTCAAGAATGGCCTGCCTAAAATGATGGGTGACCTGCTGGACTTAGTCTCTGCTTCCATATCCAGAATATAAAAGTCTGCAGGGAAAATAAGATCATCAACTTTAACAAGAACATCCTCAACCACCCAAAGAGTCGAGCATTGCTTCTATTTGCAAGTCGAATGGTAACACTGCTTTCTGCAAAGGTCCAAGAGCAAGAGAGTTAAAAACAGATGTAGGCATTACATTGATTGAAGCTCCTAGATCTAACATGGCATCATCAAACTGATTGTTGCCTATGGTGCATGGAATGGAAAAAGTCCCTGGATCCTTGCACTTTCGGGGCATGGATTGGAAGAGGGCTGAAACATTATGCCCCATGTTTATCTTTTCATTCCCTTTCAGCATCCTCTTATGTGTACACAACTCTTTCAGAAACTTGGCATATCTTGGAATTTACTTAATTGCCTCAAGAAGGGGAATGTTCACTTCCACCTTCCTAAAAGTATCCAAGATCTCTTTATCCCTCTTTCCCTCATCTTGTTTTTTTGTACTCACTGCTCTATGAGGGAAGGGGAGGGGTATTTCTTGTCCATCAGAAATATACTCAGGTGCCTTATTATTTTTTGAAACAATGGTCTCAGGCACCTTTGGGGTGTCAACAGCTTTCCCAGATCTCAATGTGATAGCACTAACATTGGGGTTTGGTGCATTCGGAATTGAGGCATCTGTTCTCTGTTGGAACTGGAGATTTTGGGCAGCCATCTGCTTAACTAGATCCTCTAATGAAGGTCCAGGCCTGACAGTAGCTTGTGGTGCAGCTTGTGGTGGATTATTTTGCTGCCTGGGCTGTTGTTGTGCAGCTGTATTTCCCCATCTAAGGTTAGGATGGTTCCTCCAGCTTGGGTGGTACCTGTTAGAAGACAAATCAACATTGGCTTGAGGGTTGAAGATGTTAGCTGCATATGCTTGAGGGGTATCAGCATTAGGGTCCTCTTGCAGCGTAGGACATGCATCTCTAGGGTGCTCTGCAGAGGTGCAAATACCACAGACCCTTGCTGTCTGACCTGTTGCCAATTTTTTTACCAAAGCTGTGAGTTCTTCCAGCCTGTTTTCTAAGCTCTTCTCACTAGTAGCCTGTATCTCATTCACTCCCCTTGTTAGAACTGCAGAATTGCTTCTGGTTGTGAATTGTTGGGAGTTTATGGACATATTTTCTATTAAAGCTCTTGCATCTGTTGGGGTTTTGTCTACAAGTGCCCCTCCACTAGCAGCATCCATAATATTTCTGTCCATGGGTAATAAACCTTTGTAGAAATACTGGATGAGTAGCTGCTCAGAGATTTAATGATGAGGGCAGCTTGCACACAACTTCTTAAATCTTTCCCAGTATTCATGTAAAGACTCAGTGGAGTTCTGCCTGATACCACATATCTCTTTTCTAATTGAAGCAGCTCTGGATGCAGGAAAGAACTTCTCTAGGAACAATTTTTTCAAGTCATTCCAATTTTCAACAGAACCTGGTTGGAGGTAATACAACCAATCCTTGGCTGCATCTTGGAGTGAGAAGGGAAAGGCCCTCAGTTTTATGTGCTCCTCTGGAATTCCTTGGGGCTTCATGGTTGAGCACACAATGTGGAACTCCTTGAGATGTTTGTGTGGATCATCACCTGCAAGACCACTAAACTTTGGCAACAAGTGTATTAAACCAGATTTCAATTCAAAAGGAACAACAACATCGGGATAATTAATGCACAGATCATTGTAAGTAACATCAGGTGCAGCAAGTTCCCTTAGTGTTCTACCAGCCATATTAACAGACTCAAGATCAGAATCAGAATCAAAGAGATTGTGACTAAAGATGTTGTCACTATCACTACCACTATCTCCTATATGATCCCTAAGTCTACGATGCAATGTTCTCTCAATTTCAGGGTCAAAAGGGTGAAAGTTAACAGTATTGGACCTAGTCATGCACTGTATGCCACAAGGAATAGGAAAATGCAACAATTCTAGAAATACCAACTATGTACTAATGCTAAAATGAATGCAAAAATTAGAAAACGACTCAAATCTGACCTAAAAATTATAAAAACACTACGAAAAATCTAATTAAATCAAAAGAAAGATATGCAAATTTCTTTGGATTTTTTCGGAGATATGAAAAATAAAAAATAATAATTAAAAATAGAAAACGAGGGAATTTAGGATTTTGAGCCCGTTGTCCCATAAGTAATCCTTACTAGGGGAGTCCTGATCCTTGATTTTTTTCGGATTTTTCAGCTGTGGTTTCGCAACAATCTGACGAGATTGCCCGAAAACCGATTTTTTTCGCCTACAAATCCTAGAAATCAGCAGTCTCAGCGCCTACAACCTGTAACAAGACCTGGAAACACAACAAGAACAAAGCAAGAAATGTCAGTATTGTTAGTGGGTCCTGAGGTTGGTAATCCCTAATTAGAGGTCCCCGGCAACGGCGCCAATTTGATCAACGGTCGTACGCGGGTCAAAATAATTAAAAGATTTGATATAGTATTCAAGGCAAGAGACCTTGGTCGTCTCACGAGGACCTCTAAAAACCAAAATTACCAAAATCTGGAAGTACAAAAATCAACAATAACAAAGGGGGTTTTTCTTTTGTGAAGACAGTTTTTGTTTGAGGTTTTATCAAATTAGAGAGACAATTGATTCACCGGTTTCCGGGTGCGCGCCTTGGATTTATCACAGGTTCTAAAAACAACAATTTATTTAATTTCAAATTCGTAGTTGACATAAACTAACTAAACAAGCGTTAATCAGTTTATATGAATTCACACCATTTCGAGCAAGCGCCGAAACAGCGGGTTCAATCGGTCACGGGAGCGGACAAGCGCCGTTTAAAACGCAACCAATATCATAACAAAATTCTAATCAACCCTCTATCAATTTCTACTCGAATCAATTAATCTAAGCAATCAAGTAATTTGAAATATTAAAAATTACGAAACAGAATTGCATATAATCAAGCGTCATACACAACTGAATCGTGTTTTGCAACGAAGACAGAACGATTAACTAAGCAGAAAAAGAACTGGATAGATTGCATACATTCAAAACCAAATTCGAAATTGATAGAGACGAAATTAAAGAAATTAAAACGAAATTGTATTAAAACATTAGGTACCGAACCTCAAAATCCGTAAACGGCAGCCTTTCACCGATGAATCAACTTAGGAGCTTAGGCTTCCATCGAGGCTAGGACACAAAAGTTTTGTAAAATAAAACGTAAGATACTAAAAAACGGCTGGTCCTGGTGTATTTAATCTCAGCTCAACAAAAAACCTAAATCCCTAAACGGGTTCTATGATAAAAGCCCGATGACAAACTAAGTTAGGCTCAAAACCCGTTTTACACTATACTGCTTCCGTAATTCGCAGTTTTGACATAGAAGACATCAGTATTGGGTTTCGAGCTTAACAGAATAATTGTAGCTCTGTTCCTTAGCTTTCCAACGCATGCTCGTACGCCTCAATCGGATAACCATAGCCCAAGTTATGGCCTGCAGAGTAGACAGGGGTCAATATGCAATAAAAACAAAGGTTAATCAATAAATTACTATACTGCTCAAGTAAGACCCAAAGTTTAGAAATGTGCTAAGACTTAGATATTGGGTACAGAACACAATCAAAAACACTAAGTGCAAATCTATAAAGAGTGCATTAAAATGCACTGATCAATGTCCTCTTGGGAAACAAGTTAAATTACCTTTTTCTGACTCTTTATCATATATTTCTTTGCCATTTGATATTGTGCATAGCGATCTCTGGCCATCGCCTATTCTTAGTTCGGGTGGACATCGTTATTACGTTTTATTTCTTGATGATTTCACGAATTTTCTATTGATTTTTTCCATTGCCAATAAATCTCAAGTGCATTCCATATTTTTTTCTTTTCGTACTCACATTAAAACACAATTTGAAAAAGAGATTAAATGTTTTCAATGTGACAATGGAAGGGAGTACGACAATAGACCTTTTCATAAATTTTGTGAATTAAATGGAATGACGTTTCGATTTTATTGTCCTATTACGAAAGCCACTTTTGTCTGTTGTGACAACGTTAGTGCGGTGTATCTTTCCGCCAACCCGGTTCAACATCAACGCACTAAGCACATTGAGATGGATATTCATTTTGTGCGTGAGAAAGTTGCTCGTGGTCAAGTTCGTGTTCTACATGTCCCTTCGCGTTATCAGATTGCAGACATATTTACTAAGGGACTTCCGCTGCAACTCTTTGATGATTTTTGAGATAGTCTCAACGTTCGGCAACCTCCCGTTTTGACTACGGGGGTGTATTAGAATATGTAAATAATCTTTTATTTTTAGAATTTGTATATGAGATACTCTCTTAATTTATATAGGAGATACTCTCTTGATTTACTTAGCAAAATTATAGCCAAGAGATTATCTAGAATTTTGTATATATTATTTGGAAAATCAATGAAATGATCACGCAAACAATTCTATCAGGGTTCTATACGATAGATTAGCAATGAGTCTACTGTTTCCCTGAACCAGGCTATGTCAGAAATTTATCATACCAGGTTGTCCTTTAATTTTTAGTTTAGCATTCTTTTGATGATTTTCTCTATGTGTCATGGAATTCTAAGCTAAATTCTATTTTCAGTCATTTTAATGGATGAGATTAAGTTGTTTCATGGCTTTAGTCATTTGAATTCATGGGAAAAGGCATGAAAAGCAAAAGGAGTGCAAATGGATGCAATAGAATTAATATTTGATATTGGTAGTTTTGAATTCAAAATGTTGATAAACTTAATTTTGTGTAGACTACATTCTTATTTTAAACTTCAGTTTTGAAATAATAATGTTGATAAATTTGCTTTTAGCACTCAGACTTTAACCAATTTTCAGTTAATTTTGAGTTGGATATATTATTATAATATGTTTAATATATTCATTGTAAAACTGGACTAATAGTTCTTATTGTTTGTTATTGTGCAACCTAAAATATGAATGTCAATCTTTTGTAGGCTATTAAGTTTCTAGGCAAAGAAGTGCCCCACATATTCTCTAAACCCTCTCAGAATCAGAAATGCAAATTTTGAGTGTGCTGAAAATGAAACACCAAGAAAGAAATTGCCAGCACTTTCTAACTGATTAAATTTGCCATCAAGCTCTCAAGCACTCTCTAATAAAAGCTTACCCCTTCTTCTCCATGACCAGAGTTCTCACAAGAACTCTTAGAAGCCATTAACAAGCCATTTTTTGTTTACCATTGCTATTATCTTAGCATTAAAATGAAAATTAGTGGTTATCAAATTTTATATGAAGTTTTACAAATGTACATATGATCCGGTCAAAGGCTTAAATGCACATAATAGCAAAACCATTTTTTCTTAGATTAGTAGTTAACAAACAATTATGCTATCTTATATTTTACAAGTTCTAGCAAATATGTTATCTTGTAAGTTTCCAAGCTCATCCACGTCAGTTATCATCTAACTAGCTCTAGCAGAGAATGTCTTAGACTATTTAGTCCTTAATTTTCAGGATACATGCAAGCAGAAAATGGATTCCTACAAGCAGAAAAGAGAGAAAACTAGATCTGAGGTTGCTGCTATGCCGACTGGACCTTCTGCATAGAGAAGTGGATGACGAGCTTGAAAAAGAATGTGTGTTGAAGGAATTTAGACTTTAGATAATTGATCTTTGTTTTTAGCATTTCAATTGCATGCTCTTTTTGGATGTTAAACTTCAATTACATGCTCTTTTTGGGGCTTATCATGACACTTTAATTGCTTTTTGATCTATTGGGAACACCCTGCAACTGCAAGGTTTCTATTAATGTTAGAAGGAGTTTGAATCATAGGGCCTCAAGCTGACTATGGTTATATGACAAAATATAGAATTCACTTATTACAAACATCATGACAAGTTCTATTCTACAACAAGAGAACAGAACAAACTTAAATTACACACGTCTTTGGCACATATAAATTGCACCTCCAAAGTGCATCTGGTGCATCCATGATGTAATGGTTGACCTTATTTTTTCCCATATAGGTATCAGTCTTTCCATATCTCAAACTGAATCCTTGGGCTTTGCTTCCACATATCAAACGGCACTAAGTTATGATATTTGGGGTTCAATTTTGGGGTGTGTCAGTGCATTGAATAGCCTTACAACATAGCTTAAGAAGTTTTTATAATCCTGCAGCAAAAGAAATTTGCAAATTCATTTTAGTCCCAGTATATATGTAATTTCATACCTTATGTAATATACACTATATACACTATAGGTATGTAAAGTGCAATTTTAATTGCCATCTGATATTTGTTAATTAGATGTACAGAATTGCGAAAAATTGAAAATGGAAAATGTATTCCCATGTTCCTTCCTCGGGGATTCAATAATGTCATATTTCTACTTTCTATTCCACATCTCAATCACTACAGATGCTCTGTACTAGGAATTTTGCATTGAGTTATAAATGTCCAAGCTAAACTCTGATGCCTCTTCGTGCTATTTGGAAGACACTTTTTTTTTCCATCATATTCTGCCTATTCATATACAACAAAATGCAAATAAGAATTTTTGTATTTTAATTTAATAGAAGACCCAGAGTAAAAGTACAATTGTCTGAATATAATTACAAGCTAAGTGCACAAAAGAGGATTTCAAGCTAACTGCGCAAAGACTTGAGTCCTTTTATCAATGTGTGAATCTTCCTAACACATCCATGAAACTAATTAGCATAATTTATATTTTATTAGGCATGTTACTCTCAAGGTGCTGTCACACACTTCCTCTCTCTCTAGGTTTTATTGTACTTTTTCCTTTCAGACTATTTTCACTATATTAAGATATCAATTAGGATTTTCTTAGCTTTTCTTATATTTCATCCGCTACAATCTATGGGTTGAAGATATTAATACATGACAAAGACAAAAAACCATTGAACACAACCACCAATGTTGTGTTTAAGGAGGTTTTTCAAAATCTCATGTAAGCAACAAATTATAAGTTTTATCTCTAATCTATAATTTATAACCCTTTTTTGACATGTTATTGTTAGATAAATCCTGCTTTTGTTTATTGTAGGTAGTTCAGCCATAGTGCCACTTTTTTGCATTTTTTGAATCAGACACATTAATGATTTAATGGACAAACACCCTGCACAAGTTTTGGATGCTGCCATTCCCATTCCTGTTAAGTTGGTGTTTTACAATACATGAAGATCTGGGCCTCCTTTTGTGTTAAGTAGTATGTCTTGCCAAGTTAGCATTTCATGTAAGATGGACTGTAGTCTTTGGAAATTAACCAAGATGGCAACATAAACTGAATATTCACAGCATCTTTAACGATTTGTAAATCATGCACATGTCTTGGTTTTTTATCTTGCTAAGTCTATATCAATAATTGTAACTATGGAGTATCAACTTTATAATTTACAAACAAGGCAAAAAACGTAACACGCACGGTAACCGACTAGTTGGGGTTACTAGGATTGCAGAAATGGTAGTCTCAAAGAATTCACGTCAAAAATTATGTAGTATAAATAAATTTGAAACAATGAGTCCATGCCCAGCTCTTAATTACCACTAATTAACTTGAGCCCTTGTCTGTTAAGATCCTCTTAGGTTTGTTGAGTTATAGTCATTGACAAACATCACAACTTTGTTGGTCAAGGCCACAGGATCTGTTACATCCCTCTTGAAGACAACTTGACTCCTAGCAAACCAAAGTTTCCACAACAAGGTAAAAAAAAAAAGTTGGGTTCTAAACATATCTTCACAAATTAACATTTTAGGATCCAACAATTTAAGTCAACTTCCTCAGGGATATGGGAACCAAGATAAGAAGCACACAAAACAAGATTCACTATAAATGAATTAAATGGTTTACTCAGGGAGACCGTAACACTGCCTACTTCCACAAAGTTGCCAAAATCAGAGCCGTCTCTAAACAAATCTCCGTCATGAGGCATGGTGATGATATGTTATATGATTCTGATGCTATTGAAGATCATATTTTACAATACTACACAGGTTTGTTTAACTCCACTCCTTGCACTCCGAACTCTGAGTTTATTTCCCATATTATCCCTCATTTGGTGTCTGAGGAGGACAACAACATGCTCGCCTCTTTGCCTTCTAGGGAGGAGGTTAAACTTGCGGTTTTCTCCCTAAATGGCGACAGTGCCCCAGGCCCTAATGGTTTTGGGGGTTTTTTCTTCCATCGCTATTGGGATATTATCCACGAAGAGGTCTACAATTCGGTTTTACAGTTTTTCAAGCAGGGGTGGTTGTTGCCTAATCTCAATTCTAATCTGGTGGTTTTACTGCCTAAAGTCAACAGTGCAGACAGCATTGATCAGTTTCGGCCCATTGCTCTTGCCAACTTCCAATTCAAAATCATCTCCAAAGTGCTGGCTGATAGGCTTGCCAGGGTGGTCCCCAAAATTGTCTCTCACAATCAACGTGGTTTTGTCAAGGATAGAAACATCTCTGACTGTGTCTGTTTAGCTTCTGAGGTGGTTAATTTGCTTGATAAGAGATCTTTTGGGGGTCATCTGGCCATGAAGATTGATATTAAGAAAGCCTTTGACACCCTGGATTGGGAATTCCTTTATACTGTTCTCAATGCTTTTGGTTTCAGCTCTCAATTTTGCAGGTGGATCAATTGCATCCTTCGCTCTGCCAGACTCTCCATCTCTATCAATGGGCATTCGGTAGGCTATTTTTCATGTAATAGAGGTGTTCGTCAAGGGGATCCTCTTTCTCCTTTACTTTTTTGCACTGCTGAAGAGGTTCTTAGTAGGGGGATTACTAAGCTAGTTCATGATGGGCAGCTTCAATTAATGACTGGCCCCAGAGGTTACACCATGCCAAGCCACATTCTTAATGCCGATGACGTCTTTGTTTTTTGCAGGGCTTCATGTAGGGGCTTGAAGAACTTGATGGAATTTTTCAACACTTATGCTTCTTGTTCTGGCCAATCTATTAGCCTAGACAAGTCCAAGTACTATGCTGGATCTATTCCTGTTTGTCGTCAGCAGGTTATTACTGACATTCTTGGTTTCCGTTCTGGCACCATTCCTTTCAGGTACCTTGGTGTGCCGATCTTCAAAGGTCATCCCAAGAAGACCCATTTACAGCCTATCGCCGATCGTCTCAAGTGCAAGTTCAGCCTTTGGAAAGGTTCTATGCTTACTTTCATGGGGCGGGCCCAGCTCATCAAATCAGTCTTTCAAAGCAGCCTTATGTATAGCTTCCACTTCTACACTTGGCCTGCCTCTCTTCTCAAAAAGGTGGACAGTTGGCTCCGCAATTTCCTGTGGTCTGGTGATATCCACTCTAGCAAACCTGTCACGGTTGCCTGGTCCAAGGTTTGCAGGCCTCTCAAGGAGGGTGGTTTAGGCATCCGCTCCCTTATTTCTATAAATAAAGCTGGTATTCTTAAGCTGGGCTGGGATTTCATCTCCTCTTCCCTTGAGTGGTGTCAGCTCATGAAAGCTAGGGCCTACCGCAAAAACCAGGTCATTTCTTACCACATCAGCTCCTCTATTTGGTCTGGTATTAAAAATGTTGTCCCTGTTATCCTCGATAATTCTTCTTGGCAGATTGGCAATGGCTCGGCGGTGAGATTCTGGTTAGACAATTGGCTCCCCTTTTCTATTGTTAAAAGGCTTGGCATTCCTCCTACGCTTCATTGCAAGCTCACTGCTCATGTGTGCGATTTTATCCAAGATGGAGATTGGTGCATACCTCATTCTATTTTGGCTAATGTTCCGGGCCTTCATTCGGCTATTGAGCAGATTATCATTCCTTCTGGGGGTCTTCTCGACAGGCTGGTCTGGTGTGCTTCTAACTCCGGTTTGCTTACCTTCAAGGATGCTTATAAGTTCTACAAACCGGATGCTTTGCCCAACTCTTGGTACAAGCTTATTTGGAGGCGTTGCATTCCTCCCTCTAAGTCTTTTTGTACTTGGAGGTTGCTTCATAACAGGCTTCCCACTGACGAGCACCTAATCGGGGTTGGCTCCGTTCACCCTTCTATGTGCTCTCTCTGTAACCAGGCGACAGAAACTTCTTCCCATCTGTTTCTGAGTTGCTCTTATGCCCAGTGCCTCTGGTCTTGGATGTCTGATGTTTTTGGCCACAACATCAACACCATCTCGGTCCCCTCCATTCTCGACTATTGCAATCGCAGCTGGAGTTCTCAAGTTTTGGATTTAGTTGTTTCTTGTATCACCACTATCATCTGGGGTATTTGGCAGAGCCGCAACATGGCCAGATTTGAGAATTCATTCGCTCCCGCTCGGGTTGCCATCCGCACCGTTATCAACCACGTTGCTTTGGTGGGTCACAATAGTAAGGGCACTGCTTTTGATTCTGAATTGAATATCCTTAGCTACTTTGGTGTGCAATGTCGCCGCCTTGTGCTCCGATCATCACGATCGCTTTCTTGGTCTCCTCCTCTTGGTGGTTGGGTAAAGTGTAATACTGATGGCTCTGCTTTTGGCTCTTCTGGCTTATCTGCCTGTGGGGGCATTTTTCGTGATAGTAGCGCAGCTGTGTTGGGTTGCTTCGCTAAGCCTCTTGGATCCCTTGATGCACTTCAGGCGGAATTCATTGGTGCTATGGTAGCTATTGAGATTGCTTATTCCAAAGGTTGGCATAGGTTCTGGCTTGAATGTGACTCCTTAATTGTTCTTAAAGCCTTCAACAACTCTACTGTCATCCCCTGGTTCCTTCGTAACAGGTGGCATAATTGTATGGCCCTTACCTCTTCCATGCAGTTCGTTTTCTCGCATATCTATAGGGAGGGGAATGCTTGTGCGGATAAGCTGGCCAAATTCGGGGCCTCTCAGACGGACTTTATTTGGTGGAATAACATCCCTTCTTTTATTGCTGTTGAGTCTTTTAATAATACGTTTGGCTTCTCTGCCTATAGATTTGCTTAGTTTTTGTTTGGTTATTTTTCCCTTGTATTTGGGGTTGCTTCTGTTGCTTTCTTTTTCATTTGTTTCTTTTTCCCTTGTATTTGGGGTTGCTTCTGTTGCTATCTTTTTCTTTGCATGGGGTTTTGGTGTAGTCCCCCCCATGTTCGCTTTGTATTCTGTTTGCCTTTTTTTCTATAATAACAGGGAGGAGCACTCTTTTTCCTTCTAGATGTTTTTTCCCTAAGGAGGGTTTTGCATCAGAAGGTTTTAACGAGGCTCTTTTCCTTCATTTAAAAAAAAAAAGATTCACTATAAATGTAGTGCATGAACAGAAGTATGGATGTTTCAACACTTTGGTTACAATGCCAAACAAATTTACTCCTTCGATAGTCTAAAAGAAATGGGAGTGCTGACAATCTTTTTGGCTTCTGAGTGGCTAAAATAGTGGAAAATTAGCTCCCTATTCCATTGAACAGAGTCACGGTTGATTAAGTTCCTCACCAAAGGATCTTCATTGATGACACTCTCAGGATTCCTATACCTGACTATTGCAAGTAGGGATGGCAAAAAAACTTGTACCTGTGGCTACTAGCGGATAAAATCAGCTACGGACACAAGGAGGGTAGCTTAATAGGTACCCGCAGGTAAAATAATATGGTATTTTCGTTACCCGCTTGTTGATGGGGAGGGGCGGGTATTGAGGTATTTGTACCAGTGGGTACCCGTTCCCGCAATAAAATAACTTAAATGCTTATATATATATATATATATATATATACTCCCTCTGGTCCTTAAAATAAGAAACAAAACCCTAATTCACACAGACCAATGAATTGCATTGGAACCTGTTTTTTCTAATTAATACTCCTAAAAATTGTGTTTTTTTCCCATAATTACCCATTCTATAAACCAACCCACTTGCATAGGAAATGTGTATCTCATTAATATGTTTCACTATAAATAAGGGTATAAATAGAAATTAGACATTTAATGCGTTTAAAAAATGATGTCGTTTTTTATAATTAGGACCAAGAAAATGGACAATTTTGTTCCTTATAAAAAGAATTGGAGTATACCAAGAGGGGGTCGGAAGCAGAGTTAAAGGAGCGGAAAGGAACTACAGAGAGAAGTAGGACTGAGACGGACTCAGCATAAGATTAAAATGGGGAACAAACCCCAGAAATGGAAAAGAATCGAAAATAAAACGGAAAACCTTGAAGTTTAAACCATGCAATGTATGCAAACAGTTATCCAGCCATAGAAGCGGTGATGAATGCAAAAGAAAAGAAATCTGAAATTGAAATTGGAACTTTGATTTCAGTAACTATCTATGAGTTACATCAATTGAAATTGAGAAAGAGGAAGAAGGGGAAGAGACTCACTCAGAGCTCTCAAGTTTCTCACTCTAGAATTGCTCTATTAAAGCGTGCCTAACAAATGAACCTAAGCACCGCTTATATAGAAAATTTGAAAGTACTATTTGAACAGTACAGGTAATAAACCTAAACTATTTACAATAGTACCGGTTACAATTGATAATTGAAATGTCTACTTTATGCTTTCGGTGCTGTCGGTAGACAAATAACAACAGATGTATTGACTATTCTTCTGTGAGGAGAAGGTCATCATCTGAATTGGTTGGCTCAACATCTGAATCATCATCTTCAATCTTGTAGATGATATTTTCGGTGCTTGAACCTTCGTCGGATGGTTTGAGAGCAGCTGGTTGAAGAACCTGTTTCTTCTTTTTGGTAGCTGTCTTGATTGGTTGTTTACTTGTGGATGGTTGATCACCCTGTTTATTGCCAGCTATTCTTTTTTGGAGAAGCTGTGTTATACTTTGGAGACTGCTGATCATATCTTCTTCTGAAGAAGATCCTGCGATGGCAGCAGCAATTTGGGATTTTTGGTTTTGAAGAAGACAAGTGCTGGGTTCAGCATACTTTAATAGTTTAGGATTTCTCCTAAACCAGTTATTGACTCCTTCTTTGGATGCCCTAGAACCATCAAATTCCGACCACCATTTGACATAGGCTTGTTGTGTAAGCCATGGATGGACATTCGGGAGAGGGGCTTCATTGAGCTTGTACTGCCATGAGAATACCCAAGATAGAGAAAAGTAAACATAAAAATTAAGTAAGATCGGAAGACTATCAGCCTCTTGATCATACTTTGTTTTGAAAAATTGGAATCCTTCATTTACATCAAGAGGAAGGATTTCAGGAGTTGGTCCAAAAGAGTCCCACCATTGGAGAAACCAGTTTGGAAATTGATACCTGGTACCTGTTTTAAAATAGATAAACTAGGAATGTCTAAAAAACTTGTTTTGAAGGCCTAGAATTAAAAGATCCCAGGCTTTGATGTAATCCCAGTAGGAAAAACCAATTGGGTCGAAATTTCCAGAGAATTTCTAAATTTGCTGGGATTTTGCCCCCAAGCTGAAGGTGTTAAGACTTCAAGAATTTGGAGGGTGGAATGGGTAATATTTGAAGGATCTTTTGGGTCCTTATGGTGTTTGATTTTGACAGACTCAGTATCAATTAAAATTAACTGATAAAATTGGTGAGTCTTATTTGGGGCTAAAGGAACAAAATGGAATCCTTTAGGAAGGATTTTTGAAGTAATTTTGTTGATATTTGTGTCCCAAAATTCTGGTTCTAATCCTAAGATAGGCCAAAAATTTGGTTTTTGAATATATTGGGTTTTTGAAGATCCTGCAACAACAGTTGTAACAGGTTTTGGGTTGGCTTGGTAAATTTGGTTCTTTTGGTTTTGGATCAGGAGATCCAAACTTTGGGTATTTTTTCCTTGGACGGTTTCAGTCCAAGTTTTGGTTGGCAACTGGGTTAGACCCTGTTGTTGGAGGGCTTGAAGAGTCTGAATAGGGAAGAAGTAGTCTTCCTTCGACTCATGGGGAGTTTGTTTGGATTGACTACGGGTTTTTGGCCCGGTAATTTGTGCCTGGGTAGATGACCCAGTTGTCAATTGGTTTTGGGTTAAAGACCCAATTGTTAATTGTTTCTGGGTTGGTGACCCAGTTGGACTTTGGGTAGATGACCCAATTGTTAATTGGTTTTGGGTCGAAGACCCAGATTATTTTCCCTGCAAAAGAGCATCAAAAGGGTTAAGAGTGGTTTTACCTTTGTCTTTCCCTTTGGTACCTTTTCCTTTCCCCGTAGGGAAGGAGGACATTGTTGATATTGGACAAATCTGGCTAACCTCTTTCCCCTGCAAATAATCCCTGGTTAGGAAATCAGGAAGGAAATTTTGAGAACCTTTGAGATATTCAATATCAAAATAAAAAATACCTAAAATTGATTGCCATCTGGCAAAAATTTGTTTTGAAGCAAGATTTTTAACATCTTTTTTTCAAAATATCTTTTGCTGATTTACAGTCAACCCGGACCAAAAACTTCTGGTTTAGTAAATCAGATTGAAATTTGGAAATGGATAAAACAATTGCTAAAACCTCTTTCTTGACAGTAGAGTAATTCTGCTGAGCAGAATTCCAATGTTTAGAAGTAAAGGCAATAACTTGCTCTTTACCGGAAGAAGTTTTCTGTTTGAGAATGCCACCATAACCAATGTCTGAGGCATCAGTTTCGACAATCTTTAAAAATTGAGGATTGGGAAGATAAAGACATGGAAGGTCTTTAACTTGATTTTTGACTTGTTTGACCACATTGGTATGAACATCAGTCCAAGGAGGAGGATCTTTTTTAAGACGATCATGGAGTGGTTTGATAAGTTTGCTTAATTGAGGCAAGAAGTCAGAGACGTAATTAAGACATCCAAGAAATCTTTGCAATTGAGTTTTGTCAATCAATTGATTAGGAAATCTATCAGCAAAGCTAATAGCACGGCTAATAGGCACGATAGTTCCTAAATGAATATTGTGACCAAGAAACCTGATCTTGGTCTGAAACAAATTGAATTTTGAATCTGGTTCAAAAGATTGTCAATCTTTTCATGAATATCAGATTGTTGTAATTGAGAATCAATGTTTCTAAAAGAAATTTCATCTTTAAGAAAACCAATTTGATTTTGTTTGAGAGAGATGGGATTAAGATCTCTGACAATAGGTTTTTTCAAAAATTTGAAAAGAATTGGTTCACCCAAATGCTGGGCAATAATCCCATTTTCATTGGTTTTGTAAGGAAAAAGTAATTTTATAAAGGGAGTCCCTAAAATCACTTTGTTCCTAAGGTTTTTGACCAATAAGAAAGAAGTTTCTATCTTAAGGGTTTGATTTTGGATAAACACCGAAGAGAGTTTATAATTGATTTTTAATTTTGAACCATTAGCCGTACTGAGCTGTTCAGTATTTTTTTCAAAGTATTTAGTAGGAATTAATCCTTCTAAAATACAATTTGAATCAGCTCCAGTATCAAAAAGGGCCGAGGTCTCAATTATAAAATCATTTATAATCATTTTGATGTTTATAAAAAACTTTTGAATATTAACTAAATTGTTAATATCAGAAAAATCATTTGAATTAGAAGCTGTAGCTTCATCTTTTTGCAAAACAGGAGTTTTGGTAGATTGACTTTGTTTTAAGTCTTCAATCTCAGACTTAAGATTGTTGATCTCGAAACGGAGATTATTGATAGTGATATTCCCACTAAGAGACTCAGATTCGAGGACATTTAATTGATATTCAGAATTGAAGTTATCCTGAACAAAGGAATTGATATTGGTATGATTGGTTAAGCATTTTTACCAAAAGATTGTTGACCCTAAAGTCAATTTCTTTGCAGATCCTATTGTCGAAACGACAGTATCGTTTCTTATGACCGATCTGACCACTGTAACACCCGCACCTCAACATAATTGAAAGTACGACAAATTACATTATAGCACAGGAGTTACTAATAACTTACAAACTTGATTACAGTAATCCAAGTCATAAATTAAACATAATTCATTACTCTAATAAATAGATTACATATTATACATAACTTGGAATATAAAATTTCCACTTCAGTATAAAACTAGCCTATGAGTCCCAAGCTTGGAGCTTCGGATCGTCGTCTTCGGTACCTGCTTATCTGAAAACAAATAAAAGGAAAAGGGTGAGATTATAAATCTCAGTGAGCCCTTCACAGACTCCTCACCGTTCTCTCATCCGTCCTTACTAGCCTGAAAAGACTAATTCAAACACTACTTCTTTAGCTATATCTAGCACAACTAACCCAATGCTACGTAAGAGCCAACTTCCTTAACTAAGAACATTGTTCCTCTTTACTTACTTACTCTATACTTAATACTTCATTGCTTTTCTTTATATCATTGAAATCAATCTTATCACATCTCTTTCTACTTCTAGGCACCATTAATTTATAATAATTAAGCGACTAGGGATGTGCTATCCAAGATTCCATTTAACTACAAAGCTAATTCCGATTATATTTTTATAAACATACAAGGAATTCATTAACATTCATAAACTTAACATCACTTCACATATTATACCATTCATAGGAGATATATAATATGATGCTATGCATGTAATGCATTTTGTGTTATTGGGTGGTGTCGTAGGCTTCCGTCCCTAGACCCCAATTACACACTTTCGGTATGGTGGTTAGACGTCATAACCATCCAAGGGCGTCCCACTTGGCTAACCAAACCGATCTACTCCTTTAAATAGAGGAGTCTTGCCATGGACTTTAGCTTATGCTTATGCTTATGTTGATGCTTGTATGCATGTTCATAGAAATGCAACTTAGCTAACTAGGATTTATTAACATCATCCTCATTACATAACTATTCAAGGAAATTACAACTATTTCTATGAATCAAGCTTACATTAATAGCATTCCCTTTTCATCTAATTGCTCCAAATCATGAACACTAATTCACACATTCTTCCTATCACATCCTTTTCCTAGGGTCCTTTCTTTGACCTCTATGACTTAAGCTTATGGCTCGTTGACAAGCCTCACAATTCACCAAATTAATGGACAACACATACATTAACTCATCCCTTGAAACTCTATAGAGTTCTCAAGAGAGAAAACATCAAACATACATTCAACTGTGGGGGGTTGGGGGCAGTCGCCAACCTCTTTTAATCAAGCCCACTACACAATCATAACAATCATAACAATAACAACTCAATCTCTTATAGGTATTTAAAACCTAACTTGAACCTAAGGTTCATATGTTACTAAAGGAAGAGAAATTCCTGTATGTGGGACTTATGGGTGCCCATCACCTAAGGGTTGAAGAACTCACCTCTATTCTTCAAAACATTGAGCTAGGAAGGTTGAACTTTGGACTCTTTGGTCCTCTTCAAGCCTTTCCCTCTTTGCTCAACTTGGGGCTTCTCCAAATACTTCTCAAATCTTGATCTTCAACCTTCAATCTTCCTTCTCAATCCAAGAACTTGAGCCATCCTTGCTGGAGCTTGGTCTTCTCCCCTTATTCTTCTCCAAATTCGTGCTTCTTCTTCTCCTCTCTAGGGTTCAAACCCAAATCTTCCAAATACCCAAATCTCAACTCTCAAACTCTCCATTTAGGCAAGTGATTGAAGAAATCTAACATGAATCTCTTCAATCCTTCTCAAAGGGTGAAACCCTAGCTCTCCTCTCCTCTTTCTCCTTTCCCTTTCTCTTCTTTTCCTTTTTCTTTCTTTCTGCGTTCTGCTCGTTGAAACAACGTTTTTAAACACTTCTGCAGCTGTGAATCGATTCACAGCATAGTGTGAATCGATTCCCACAAAGGTAAAAAGTGCCCTAATCGCAGATTTAATGAGTGAATCGATTCTCGCATGCGAGTCCCAAGGCTGTCTTATGTGAATCGATTCCTGACTTCTGTGAATCGATTCCCACTGCTAAAATTCGATGCCTATGGATTTTTAATGCTGTGAATCGATTCCTGGGCTATATGAATCGATTCACACTGCAGAAAAACCAGGAAAACTTAGTTCTAACACCAAACCTTGAGACTTTCTTCTCAAATTAACTTCCATAACTACAAATCGACACCTTTAACCATCTTAGGATTAAATCCAACTTATTCCTCAACTCAAACCCATAAATTTTCTTATCAAAACTTTGTGTAATTATATTCACTCACCTTAAAATCAAATCAAGCTTGAATACAATCACACAATTCTTCTCATAACTTATTCTCAACTTAGCTTAGAAATTTGGGGTGTTACAACCACAATTGAAGCAAATATACCTTTTGCGAGGTTTCTTGTTGGAGAGACAACTACCCTTAGGAGGTTGCTCATGAAGATTGTTATCACAAACTTTTCTCCACTGAGGTTTGGGAGGTTTGGGATAATAATTGAATTTGGATTTATCTTTCCTGATAGACATGATGGAAAGATGTTTTTGACTGTCAATAGTGCTAGAGTGGTTACTGGGACTATCGATCAGAATGTTGGCAAGAGGATTAGTAGTTAAGATCTTGGGAATCCTAAGCTTACTAAGATCCAATTGACTCTTAGAATTGATAAGAGTATTAGTAACCGTAGGGACTACGATTTCTTTACTAATATTCAAAGAATTGATAGGAATATTAGCTGTACCGAGGTTAGGGACCACAGCTTCAGTAATTTCCAAAGGTTGGATAGATTTGACAAGATCAATAGTAACAGATGAGTTGGATTCAACTATCATGGCACTATTGTCTAATTGACCAGGAGTAGTAGAAAGGACAGAAGTCACAATCTCATTACTGCTTGGTGGACTAATAATAGAGGTGTCGGCAACAGTTGTCACTTTACTATTATCAGTTGGAAAATTGGCAGACAAAGTATTTTCAAAATTGTCTTTTTCAAAATTGTCTTTATGAAAAGAAGATAAAGACGTATCTTTATTCTTTTTCTTTTCAAAATACTTTGGATACTTTTGAAAAATTATTTTTAAAGTCTTTTGGTGTAAAGACTGACTACTGAAAGGATACTCGTATCTACTTTCAATAGCACAGGTATTAAACCATTGGAAAAATACCATATTGAGTTGAATTGCTTTGATAAATCTATGAAATTTTTCATAAATAATTTTTCTTTGATTTTCAGAAAATTCATTGAGAAACCATTCCCTGTCAGGGGTCCAGTTTTCAGAATGAAAATCTTTTTTGAAAAATTCTTTGTCATAGACAAATTTTGAAGATTTGATTTTGGTATCCTTAACAGGATTTTGAGGAGAATGAGATCTGGGGATAGATTTAGAATCTTTGACAGATCTATTCAAATTGAGGATTTTGTCGTGAACCTTCTTCTTCTCACGAAGAGATTGACGACCATTCTTGAGGATAACTCTAGCCACCCTAAGATTATCTTGAGTAGAATTGAATGGATCATAAGATCCATGGTTTGACATTTGGCTTACACTAGATAAGCTTGATTGGGTAAATTGGGAGGTTAAGGATTGACAAGATTGATTAGAATTGAAAGAACAAAAAGAAGAATTACTATTGGAGAAAGAAGAATAACAAGACATAATGAAAACAGCACAAAGATCCAAAAAGGTTCAATCTTAACAACCCTTCCTCACCCGTAAGTACCATTGCCATCACCTGGTTCATTAGGACAGCAGGATATTGAACAAGAACTAATAAATCATGCACTAAGATGCTTTAACTGGATTTAATCAATCATATCTGATATGCTAGGACTATGGTTATTAAGAAAGAATAAATAGTAACAGACTGTTTTGCTAGATTAAGAAATAACCAAGTATCATGTTCAGATCCAAGCCACAAACGCTACTGTAAAAGGTTGGTTTTGTTCAAAAAATAAAAGATCAATCAAGTTAGTTGAATATGAATCCGCCTGACATGATTGCCTCAATCTTACAATACTGAAATCTTTCATTAAAGCAAATACATTTAGTTTATTTATGGCAATACTAATAAGATATATCAGTCTGTGGTCTAAATCCTGTATTCAGTTTCTACAATAAGTCATTCAACTGTAAAAGTTTCAAAAGACAAACCCATGTGAATAAAGTAAAAGTTGTGGTCTTTATTAAATCATAAAGTCGTTCCAAAAAGTACTTTTGTCGGAGTAATTATCATGATGACTTACTGCCACATCCGTCGGGACTTAGTGCTTCTCCTACCACTCCTTCATCATACTTAATAGGACAAAGCTGATTTAATAATACCGGATAAAGAAAGATTCGTTTTAATGGGTAGGTTTTCAAACAAAAGTTGAATAAGAAGACAGAACTGAATAATTATCAAAGACATAATATATTTTATTAAACTCCACAATAATAAACTAAAGATTTTCAAAAATACGACAGAATTCCAGCTTTGTAAGAGCACGCAAACGAATACCAGATATCATACTTCCTAACAAGAGACTAATATGTTTTAACAAGAAAAGTAACCTGATACAATGAACATAAGTAGCTACAATACTGAACTCTTTCATGGTTAATCATAAACAGCGAATCAGAAGAGTAACAAGGTATTCTAACATAATAACATCTTCCCACCGCACTTTAGAATGATTAAACATAGAAAGTACGTTAGATGCATCATCAACAGTTCAAGTTCAATAACACGTTCCTACTTCCCCATCAGGCTTTGATACCAAGAGGGGGTCGGAAGCAGAGTTAAAGGAGCGGAAAGGAACTACAGAGAGAAGTAGGACTGAGACGGACTCAACATAAGATTAAAATGGGGAACAAACCCCAGAAATGTAAAAGAAACGAAAATAAAACGGAAAACCTTGAAGTTTAAACCATGCAATGTATGCAAACAGTTATCCAGCCATAGAGGCGGTGATGAATGCAAAAGAAAAGAAAACTGAAATTGAAATTGGAACTTTGATTTCAGTAACTATCTATGAGTTACATCAATTGAAATTGAGAAAGAGGAAGATGGGGAAGAGACTCACTCAGAGCTCTCAAGTTTCTCACTCTAGAATTGCTCTATTAAAGTGTGCTTAACAAATGAACCTAAGCACTGCTTATATAGAAATTTGAAAGTACTATTTAAACAGTACAGGTAAATAAACCTAAACTATTTACAACAGTACAGGTAAAAGTAATTGATTATTCTACAAACTGCTTTCGGTGCTGTCGGCAGAATAATTGGAGGTAATTGTTGACTATTCTTCATCAAGGAGAAAGTCATCATCTGAATTGGCTGGCTCATTGTCTGAGTCATCATCTTCAATTTTGTAGATGATATTTTCAGTACTTGAACCTTCGTCAGTTGGTTTGAGAGCAGCTGGTTGAAGAACCTGTTTCTTCTTTTTGGTAGCTGTCTTAATTGGTTGTTTGCTTGTGGATGGTTGATCACCCTGTTTATTGTCAGCTATTCTTTTTTGGAGAAGCTGAGTTATACTTTGAAGACTGCTGATCATATCTTCTTCTGAGGAAGATCCTGCGATGGTAGCAGCAATTTGAGACTTTTGATTTTGAAGAAGACAAGTGCTGGGTTCAGCATACTTCAAAAGTTCAGCATACTTCAGCATACTACAACAGTACAGGTAAAAGTAATTGATTATTCTACAAACTGCTTTCGGTGCTGTCGGCAGAATAATTGGAGGTAATTGTTGACTATTCTTCATCAAGGAGAAAGTCATCATCTAAATTAGCTGGCTCATTGTCTGAGTCATCATCTTCAATTTTGTAGATGATATTTTCAGTACTTGCACCTTTGTCAGTTGGTTTGAGAGCAGTTGGTTGAAGAACCTGTTTCTTCTAATTGGTAGCTGTCTTAATTGGTTGTTTGCTTGTGGATGGTTGATCACCCTGTTTATTGTCAGCTATTCTTTTTTGGAGAAGCTGAGTTATACTTTGAAGACTGCTGATCATATCTTCTTCTGAGGAAGATCCTGCGATGGCAGCAGCAATTTGAGACTTTTGATTTTGAAGAAGACAAGTGCTGGGTTCAGCATACTTCAAAAGTTTAGGATTTCTCCTAAACCAGTTTTTGACTCTTTCTTTGGATGCTCTAGACCCATCAAATTCTGACCACCATTTGACATAGGCTTGTTGTGTAAGCCATGGATGGACATTTGGGAGAGGGGTTTCATTGAGCTTGTACTGCCATGAGAAAACCCAAGACAGATAAAAGTAAACATAAAAATTAAGTAAGATCGGAAGACTATCAGCTCCTTGATCATACTTTGTTTTGAAAAATTGGAACCCTTCATTCACATCAGGAGGAAGGATTTCAAGAGTTGGTCCAAAAGAGTCCCACCATTGGAGAAACCAATTTGGAAATTGATACCTGGTACCTGTTTTAAAATAGATAAACCAGGAGTGTCTAAAAAAATTTGTTTTGAAGACCTAGAATCAAAAGATCCCAGGCTTTGATATAATCCCAGTAGGAAAATTCAATTGGATCGAAATTTCCGCAGAATTTTCGAAATTTGCTAGGATTTTGCCCCCAAGCAAATGGTGTCATGACATCTAAAATTTGGAGGGTTGAATGGGTTATACTTGAAGGATCTTTTGGGTCCTTATGGTGTTTGATTTTGACAGACTCAGTATCAATTAGAATTAACTGATAAAATTGGTGAGTCTTATTTGGGGCTAAAGGAACAAAATGGAATCCTTTAGGGAGGATTTTGGAAGTGATTTTGTTAATATTTGAGTCCCAAAATTCTGGTTCTAAACCTAGTAGAGGCCAAAAATTTGGTTTTTGAATATATTGGGTTTTGGAAGATCCTGCAACAACAGTTGTAACAGGTTTAGGGTTGGCTTGGTAAATTAGGTTTTTAGAGTTTTGGATCATAAGATCTAAACTCTGGGTGTTTTGTCCTTGGACGGTTTCAGTCCAGGTTTTGGTTGGTAAATGGGTCAAGCCTTGTTGTTGGAGAGCCTGAAGGGTTTGGATGGGGAAGAAATAATCTTCCTTTGACTCGTGAGGAGTTTGTTTTGATTTGCTTCGGGTTTTTGGCCCGGCAATTTGGGCTTGGGTAGATGACCCGGTTGTTAATTGATTTTGGGTCGGAGACCCGGGTTGGTTTTGGGTTTAAGACCCAATGGTTAATTGTTTCTGGGTTGATGACCCAGTTGGATTTTGGGTGGATGACCCAATTGTTAATTGGTTTTGGGTCGAAGACCCAGTTGGACTTTGGGTGGATGACCCAATTGTTAATTGGTTTTGGGTCGAAGACCCAGATTGTTTTCCCTGCAAAAGAGCATCAAAAGGGTTAAGAACAGTTTTACCTTTATCTTTCCCTTTGGTACCTTTTCCTTTCCCCGTAGG
Organism: Calophaca sinica; assembly: GCA_037113605.1. Taxonomy (NCBI): domain Eukaryota; kingdom Viridiplantae; phylum Streptophyta; class Magnoliopsida; order Fabales; family Fabaceae; genus Calophaca; species Calophaca sinica. The sequence goes on from CM073733.1 coordinate 63,372,311, forward strand.
GAAGGAGGACATTGTTGATATTGGACAAATCTGGTTAACCTCTTTCCCCTGCAAATATTCCCGGGTAAGGAAATCAGGAAGGGAATTTTGAGAACCTTTGAGATATTCAATATCAAAATCAAAAATACTTAAAATTGATTGCCATCTGGCAAAAATTTGTTTTGAAGCAAGATTTTTAACATCTTTTTTCAAAATATCTTTTGCTGATTTACAGTCAACCCGAACCAAAAACTTCTGGTTTAGTAAATCAGATTGAAATTTGGAAATGGATAAAACAATTGCTAAAACTTCTTTTTTGACAGTAGAGTAATTCTGCTGAGCAGAATTCCAATGCTTAGAAGTAAAGGCAATAACTTGCTCTTTACCAGAAGAAGTTTTCTGTTTGAGAATGCCACCATAACCTATGTCTGAGGCATCTGTTTCGACAATTTTTGGAAATTGAGGATTGGGAAGGTAAAGACACGGGAGGTCTTTAACTTGAGATTTGACTTGTTTAACCACATTGGTATGAACATCAGTCCAAGGAGGAGGATCCTTCTTAAGACGATCATGGAGTGGTTTAATGAGATTGCTTAATTGAGGCAAGAAGTCAGAGACGTAATTAAGACATCCAAGAAATCTTTGCAATTGAGTTTTGTCAATCAATTGATTAGGAAACCTATCAGCAAAGTCAATGGCACAACTAATAGGCACGATAGTTCCTCAATGAATATTGTGACCAAGAAATCTGATCTTAGTCTGGAACAAATTGATCTTTGTTTTTGACAAGGCCAGACCACTCCTCTTAACAACAGAAATAAATGTGTTAAGGTGTTTGAAGTGCTGTTCCACAGATTGAGAGTAAATTAAGACATCATCGATATAGACAATGATGAATTTTGAATAAGGATTGAAAATGTCATTCATAATTAGTTGGAATTCTGAAGGAGCATTTTTGAGGCCGAATGGCATAACATTCCATTCGTATTGACCAAAAGGAACGGTAAAAGCAGTCTTATACCTATCCTTCTCATCAACCTGGATTTGCCAAAACCCAGATTTCATATCAAATTTGGAAAAGATCTTGGCATTATGAAGCCTGTTTAAAAGATCTTTTTGTTTGGAATTGGATACCTAATCCAGCTAAGAGCTTGATTAAGCGGTTTGTAATTGATAACAAGACGAGGGGCAACCCTCTCAATCTCAGAAGGTTTGTTGACGTAAAAAGCAGAACAAGACCAAGGGCTTTTGCTTTTACGTATGAGACCTTTGTTGAGGAGATCTTTAATCTCATTTTGGCAGAATTGAAGGAGTTCATGACTCATTTGGATAGGACGAGCCTTAGTAGGAATTTGCCTATCAGAAAAATCCTTTTCATAGGGAAGATTAACAATGTGATGTTTTCTTTCCCAAAAAGCATTTGGTAAGTCAGAACAAATTGAATTTTGAATCTGGTTCAAAAGACTGTTAATTCTTTCATGAACATCAGATTGCTGTAATTGAGAATTAATATTTCTAAAAGAAATTTCTTCTTTAAGAAAATCAATTTGATTTTGTTTGAAAGAGACAGGGTTTAAATCTCTAACAATAGGTTTTTTCAAAAATTTGAAAAGAATAGATTTACCCAGGTGCTGGGCAATAATCCCTTCTTCAGTAGTTTGATAAGGAAAAAGTAATTTTATAAAGGGAGTTCCCAAAATTACTTTGTTCCTAAGATTTTTAACCAATAAGAAAGAAGTTTCTATCTTAAGGGTTTGATTTTGGATAAACACCGAAGAGAGTTTATAATTGATTTTTAACTTTGAACCATTAGCCGTACTGAGCTGTTCAGTGGTTTTCTCAAAGTATTTGGTAGGAATTAATCCTTCCAAGATACAATTAGAATCAGCACCAGTATAAAAAAGGGCTACTGTTTCAAGAATAAAATCATTTATAACAATTTTGATGTTTATAAAAAACTTTTGGATACTAACAAGATTGTTAATATCAGAAAAATCATTTGAATTAGAAGCTAGGGCTTCTTCATTTTGTAAATTGGGAATTTTGGCATTTTGTCTTAAGTCTTTAATCTCAGACCTAAGGTTGTTGATCTCGAAACGGAGATTACTAATAGTGATATTCCCACTAAGAGACTCAGATTCGAGGACATTTAATTGATATTCAGAATTGAAGTTATCCTGAACAAAGGAATTGATATTGGTATGATTGGTTAAGCATTTTTCCCAAAAATGCTCAGCCAAAAGATTGTTGACCCTAAAGTCAATTTCTTTGTAGATCCTATTGTCGAAACGACAGTATCGTTTCTTATGACCGATCTGACCACAATTGAGGCAAATACCCCTTTTGCGGGTTTTCTTGGAGAGACAACTACCTTTAGGAGGTTGCTCACGAGGATTGTTATCACAAACTTTTCTCCACTGAGGTTTGGGAGGTTTGTAATAATAATTGGATTTGGAATTGTCTTTCCTGATAGACCTGATGGAAAGATGTTTTTGACTGTCAATAGTACTAGAAGAATTTTCGAGCAAACCGTTTTGGTAATTGACAGGAGGATTGATAGGAATATTAGTCATACAGGGAGTAAGGACCACTGCTTTACTAATTTCCAAAGGTTGGATAAAATTGATAGGATTAATAGTAATCGATGAGTTGGATTCAACTATCTTTATACTATTGACTTTTTGACTAGGAGTAGTGGAAAGGACAGAAGTCACAGTCTCATTACTGCTAGGAGGACTAATAATAGTGGTGTTGACAATAGCGTCGGTGACAGCTGTCATTTTACTATTATCAGTTTGAAAATTGCCAGACAAAGTATTTTCAAAATTGCCCTTTTCGAAATTGTTTTTATGAAAAGAAGATAAAGATGTATCTTTATTCTTTTTCTTTTCAAAATACTTTGGATATTTTTGAAAAATTATTTTTAAAGTCTTTTGGTGTAAAGACTGACTACTGAAAGGATATTCGTATCTACTTTCAATAGTACAGGTATTAAACCATTGGAAAAATACCATATTAAATTGAATTGCTTTGATAAATTTATGAAATTTTTCATAAATAATTTTTCTTTGATTTTCAAAAAATTCACTGAGAAACCATTCCCTGTGAGGGGTCCAGTTTTCAGAATGAAAATCTTTTTTGAAAAATTCTTTGTCATAGACAAATTTGGAAGATTTGATTTTGGTATCCTTAACAAGATTTTGAGGAGAATGAGATATGGGGATAGATTTAGAATCTTTGACAGATCTATTCAAATTGAGGATTTTGTCGTGAACCTTCTTCTTCTCACGAAGAGATTGACGACCATTCTTGAGGATAGCTCTAGCCACCCTAAGATTATCTTGAGTAGAATTGAATGGATCATAGGATCCATGGTTTGATATTTGGCTTACACTAGATAAGCTTGATTGGGTAAATTGGGAGGTTAAGGATTGAGAAGATTGATTAGAATTGAAAGAACAAAAAGAAGAATTGCTATTGGAGTAAGAAGAATAACAAGACATAATAAAAACAGCACAAAGATCCAAAAAGGTTCAATCTTAACAAGCCTTCCTCACCCGTAAGTACCATTGCCATCACCTGGTTCATTAGGACAGCAGGATATTGAACAAGAACTAACAAATCATGCACTAAGATACTTTAACTGGATTTAATCAATCATATCTGATATGCTAGGACTATGGTTATTAAGAAAGAATAAATAGTTACAGACTGTTTTGGTAGATTAAGAAATAACCAAGTATCATGTTCAGATCCAAGCCACAAACGCTACTGTAAAAGGTTGGTTTTGTTCAAAAAATAAAAGATCAATCAAGTTAGTTGAATATGAATACGCCTGACATGATTGCCTCAATCTTACAATACTGAAATCTTTCGTTAAAGCAAATACATTTAGTTTATTTATGGCAATACTAATAAGATATATCAGTCTGTGGTCTAAATCCTGTATTCAGTTTCTACAATAAGTCATTCAACTATAAAAGTTTCAAAAGACAAACCCATGTGAATAAAGTAAAAGTTGTGGTCTTTATTAAATCATAAAGTCGTTCCAAAAAGTACTTTTGTCGGAGTAATTATCATGAAGACTTACTGCCACATCTGTCGGGACTTAGTGCTTCTCCTACCACTCCTTCATCATACTTAATAGGACAAAGCTGATTTAATAATACCGGATAAAGAAAGATTCGTTTTAATGGGTAGGTTTTCAAACAAAAGTTGAATAACAAGACAGAACTGAATAATTATCAAAGACATAATATATTTTATTAAACTCCACAATAATAAACTAAAGATTTTCAAAAATACAACAGAATTCCAGCTTTGTAAGAGCACGCAAACGAATACCAGATATCATACTTCCTAACAAGAGACTAATATGTTTTAACAAGAAAAGTAACCTGATACAATGAACATAAGTAGCTACAGTACTGAACTCTTTCATGGTTAATCATAAACAGCGAATCAGAAGAGTAACAGAGTATTCTAACATAATAACATCTTCCCACCGCACTTTAGAATGATTAAACATAGAAAGTATGTTAGATGCATCATCAACAGTTCAAGTTCAATAACACGTTCCTACTTCCCCATCAGGCTCTGATACCAAGATGGGGTCGGAAGCAGAGTTAAAGGAGCGGAAAGGAACTAAAGAGAGAAGTAGGACTGAGACGGACTCAGTATAAGATTAAAATGGGGAACAAACCCTAGAAATGGAAAAGAACCGAAAAGAAAACGAAGAACTTGAAGTTTATACCATGCAAATGTTATGCAAACAGTTATCCAGCCATAGAGGCGGTGATGAATGCAAAAGAAAAGAAAACTGAAATTGAAATTGGAACTTTGATTTCAGTAACTATCTATGAGTTACACCAATTGAAATTGAGAAAGAGGAAGAAGGGGAAGAGACTCACTCAGAGCTCTCAAGTTTCTCACTCTAGAATTGCTCTATTAAAGCGTGCCTAACAAATGAACCTAAACACTGCTTTTATAGAAAAATTGAAAGTACTATTTGAACAGTACAGGTAATAAACCTAAACTATTTACAATAGTACCGGTTACAAAATAATTGATTAGTCTGCTTTCTGCTTTCGGTGCTGATGGCAGACAAAAGGAATCTTTGAATTTTGGCTAGGTTGTGCCGTGATTAAGGCTCCATCCTATTCTCTAGATTGTGGAGTTCGACGTCATCCAGGTCGACATCGTCTTCAAAGACTCCTTCGTAATTGTCTTCACTGTTGATTTCTTCAAACATTGAAGAGTAGTTGTTGTAGAACGGTAGTGATACCTTAATTGTAAGGCAATTTGGTACTGCCCATAAATTATAGATAGGAGTTTCTCCTACCTTCTTGAGATTGAACCATCCAGTTGGAGGAGTGAATTCTTGTCTGATTAACTCGTGTCTTAACCAGAACGAATTGATGAACTCCTTTGATTTAACTGGCCAATTGATAAAAGGGTTGAACACATCAGTACTGGCTATAAAATGGTGATTTGCAGGAACCACATATAACCTGTTGCTGGTTGGTAGAGATGACTTTACTCTGAAAGTTACCCTCCCTTTTCTTGAGATAATTGCTGATGCAAGCAGATATAATTTTTGTGGACCAAGAACTAAATCAGATGAGTCATCAGTCCAAAAAGAATCTAACATACCCAGATCAAGAAATGTCCAGATAGTATATTCTTTTCCTTTGAAATAAATTGGCTGAAATTGTGGAAGGCTTATTCTGGCCTTGAAAATTCCAGTATAAGGACGTTGAATATCTTCACCGTCTTCACCATGATTGGAAGGAAAACTGAAGTAAGCCATAGGTTGGAAAACCCAGATCCCTTGAGATTGGATGTTCCTTACAGAAATCTCCCAAAGGCATTTCTGAGCTTGAACATAATCTTGGAAAATTGACTTTGATAATTTGTCTTGGATTAAGAAACTAGTTTCGAAATCCACATAATTGGTTAATTGACCGATAGTCAGAGAGGTCTGCAAAACAAACCTTTTCTTCATATCTTCATAATTGAATTTAGTTAAACACTCAACCTTACAGGACAGTGTTTGATTGTGGGTTTGTGTCTGAATTCTCTCAGAACTCTCGCACCCATCCTTACCTTTGAAATTGGCTTTATTTTCCTCAGAAAGATCAATGATCTTATTCTTGAGTTTGAGCTTTTGAAAATTGATTTGATAAAGCAATTTTGATTTTTCAAAATCTTTGAAATGTTCATTCAATTTTGAAAAATAAGCTGCAAGAGCATTTGCGCAATTGAGCTTGTCTTTTAAGTCTGTTGATAACCAAAGATTATCAATAAGACATTATTGAGTTTGATCTAACTCAATTTTTGGCAGTGGATAGAACTGCTTTTCTGAGAACATTGGAAGTTTAATATCATTAAACTCCATAATTGATACCTACAAAACAGAATCTCGATCTTCTTCGAGCGAATCACAATGGTTAACAGGATTAATTGAAATATTTGGTAAAATTGGTATTTCCAAAAACTTGAAAATAATTTGTTGATTCTGGCATTGGGTAATAATACCTTCATCAGTAATTTGGAAAGGGAAAAGTAATTTGATGAACGGAGTCCCCAAAATTACTTTATTTTTTAAATTCTTGACCAGCAAAAAAGAAGTATCAATTCTTAAATCCTGGTTTTCAATTATAACAGAAGATAATTTGAAATTGATTTTCAAAACAGAACCATTAGCAGTGCTAAGTCGTTCTGAGGTTTTCTCAAAGTATTTTGAAGGAATAAGATCTTCCAGAATACAATTTGAATCAGCTCCAGTATCAAAAAAGAGCTGTGGTATCAATAATAAAATCATCAATGACAATCTTTATATTGATATAGAATTTGTTTGAAAAATTGGCAGATCCTAAGAATTCAAGATCATTAGGATCAATACTTTTGACTGAGTCAGAGACTTCTGCGTCAGATTGTTGTTCAGTAATAGAACGATTGTTAAATTGATCTTGGAGGCTAGAGACCTTTTATCTTAAATAATGAACTTCAGATTTAAGCAGATTAATCTCAATTTGAAGATCCTGAATAGTAACAGGCTTGGAATTGTTACTTTCAAGTCTTTTGAGGGTGTCTTTGAGACTAAATTTGTTGGTAACCAAAGGACTTTTGGGAGGTTTAGTTACCAGAATGGCTTTGAGTTTTTGAAAGTACCTAGCTCTCTCCTGAGGATCAGGAATAGCACTGATGGCTTCAAAGAGCAGGTCTTGATCTTTGGTAAGAACATTAACCGATGATTCAGGAAGATCACCATTTTGAATGTGGTTAAGGTTCTCAGAAAAGGAATTGTGAGAGAGATCATCAGAAGAAGAATCTTCTTGAGATGATTCAATCAAAAGATTGTTGATTTTGTCCTGGATATCTTTGTGTAGGTTAAGAGAACTAATCTTCTTATTAAACCTACAAAATCTACTAATATGGCCAGGTTTACCACATTTGAAGTAGACTACTTTGGGTTTGGATTGATGAGATTCCCTCTTCTCATCATTTAATTGGGTTTTGGGCTTAGGTTTAGGTTTCCTAAAGCCTTGGTTGTAAAATTGGGGTCTGGGAAGACCAGGTTTGGCTTTGGGCTTGCTACTGGGCTTCTTAGCACAGGGTAACCCAAATTGCTCACAAAAGGTTTGTAACACCCCATTTCTACCCAACGAATAATATAAAAATCAGAGTTGCAAAATTCCCATCAAACATATGGAATGTTACACTTTCAACTTAGAACAACGACATTCAATCACCTGTAGTTCAGATACATAACACGTAAAATTCGGATGAACCGATGACAACCTGTTTAGTCTTTAAAACTCAAACAACTTTCATTATTACGCAGCGGATCCATAAATTCAACTGAAAATACCATAACATCTTGTCCAATTCAAAACAACTTTAAGACATCAAGTCTTTTAATGAAAATAACTTGAAAATTCAGCAACATAATAAAATTCAACAATAAAGAAATCTTGCGTCCAAGCCCCCCCTGAGTTCTACGTATCAGACAGACGCCACCGACTCGAACTTACGAAGGTAAGCAACCTTCATTTTTGATTACCTGCACGTTACCAACAGAGGGTAACATTCAAACAGAAAGGGTGAGATATCGAACTATATAATCGAGTGTATGATAAATATTATATTAGAATCAGTTTATATAAAATCACCACTTCACAACTTTCAAACAAGCACCCATCACCACAATTGATCAACACAACAACTTAAATATGCAACACGGAGTGCGACTCGTTACAATGCACATGCATGTGGTACCATTGGAGCAGAACTCCCAACTTAAAATATACTGAGCAAAACTCCCAAATAAAAAAATACTGAGCAAAACTCCCAACGTAAAAATTTACTGAGCAAAACTCCCAACGTAAAATTGCCAATCAGGCCAACTTAACAGAGCGTAAGCCCCCAACATGACATGCTATGTATGCATCAATAATTATGAAGTTCAACTACACAACAACAAGAACCGCAAAGCAGAATTACTTGCAACCAAAAATCTGCATAAAGAACAGAACAACAACTACGCAAATTCTGCAGAAAAGACAGCAATTTTCGCAGCAATAAACAGCACACAGAAACAGAAACAACAACTATAGAAATTCTGCAGAAAAGACAGCAATTTTCGCAGCAATAAACAGCACACAGAAACGGAAACAACAACTATAGAAATTCTGCAGAAAACAGAAATCTGCACAACAGAATTCTCCATAACAGAAACAGAAACACTATTAAATATCAACAGTAACTTAGTGAAAATTCTGCATAAAACAGTAACAGAAAAATTTGAGCACAAATAAGCAGCAACAGCAACAGCAAAATTTGCAGCACAATTAAACAGCAACAGCAAACAGAATTTTTGCAGCACAATTAAACAGCAACAGCAACAGCAAACAGAATTTTTGCAGCACAATTAAACAGTAAAATTCTGCACAATAAAATTCTGCATAACAGAAGAAAAATCAAACAGCAACTAACTTTATTCTTTTCGCACAAAAAGAACTTCATTTTAAAAAAATACATGAGATAAAACAATCTATTCCATTATTTTTTTTTACAATCATACAACCCTTTACCATTTTTTTTAATTAACTAAAAACAGCAAGCATAATTGTTTATAAATCATTGGTGTTACGTGCATTTCAACCATTTATCAAACAACGGGGTCTAAGGACACCCCTTCACCCATCCCCTCAAATATCCCCAACCACAATAATCTTCCCCTTACTACTTATCATACAACCCATTAGAAGTCGGAACCCCACCCTTACCTTGGATTGAAGGTTGCTCTAACTCTCCGATTGACTCCTAGATTTCTCCTTGCCGGCAACTTTTCGTATCTCCTCCCAAACCCTTATTTTCTTCTTTCCTTCTACGCATACCTCTCTTTTTTTTTTTTAAATAACTAATATAATAACATTATTATCCTTATTATGTCTTATTGGGCTTAAATTCCCACACCCCCCTTTCTACTACTTCTAACATTCAAATAAGCCCATAACAAATAATAGTATTAATCTAATATCATTCTACAACTTAATTCAACTAAATTAATCCAACTAAAACCAACACCACTTAAATCAATATTTCACAACTTCGAAAACTTAATCGGAAAAATATTCAAAATATTTAATTTAATAAATAATTAAATATCTGCATACAACTCTCCCCATTTAAAATATTTTCGTCCTCGAAAATTTACCTGGTTCGAACAACTCGGGATAGGATTCCCATCTTGCTCTCCAACTCCCACGCCATGCTTTCTCCCAAGACCCTAACCAGGACTACTTTCACCAAAGCAATATCCTTGCCTCTTAAAGTCTTCATTTCACGATCTGCGATCCGCATGCAGACATCGCTTTCCATAGTAAGATTATCCCGCACTTGCACATCATCCATATGAATCACATGAGATGGATCTGAAATGTACTTCCTGAGTTGTGACACATGAAACACGCCATGCAAATTCGAGAGGTTAGGCGGTAAAGCCACTCTATAAGCAACATTTTCCAACTCGTCCAAACTGATACGGACCAATAAAACGAGGAGTGAGCTTCTTAGACTTCAATGCACGCCAACATCGGTCCACGGCGTGACTCTCAAAAACACATGATCACCAAATTTGAAATTCCAAATCTTTCCTTCGCTTGTCATGATAACTCTTACATCTACTTTGAGAAGTTTTCATCTTTTCTCGAATTAGCTTCACCTTCTCCGTAGTCTCTCGAACAATTTCAGGTCCAAGCACTACACTTTCCCCCAGTTCATGCCAACATAAAGGAGTTCTACATCTCCACCATACAACGCTTCAAAGGTGCCATTCCAATACTCGAATGGTAATCATATTATAAGTGAACTCTATTAACGGAAGATAAGTGTCCCACGAACCTCTGCCTTTCAAGAACACATGCCCTCAACAAATCCTCTAATGGTGAATAGTCCTTCTGCTCGTCCATCCGCCTGAGGGTGATACGCCGAACTCAACCTCAACTTGGAACCCAACGCCGCTTGCAAACTCTTCCAAAAATCAGAAGTAAACCTCGGATCTCTATCCGACACAATACACAAAGGAACACCATGCGACTTTACAATTACATCGGTATAAATCTCTGCCACCGATACCGAAAAGCGATGTTAATAGGAATAAAATGAGCCGACTTCGTAAGCCTATCAACAATCACCCAAATCGAATCATGTCCCTTGAAGTATTAGGTAATCCTGTCACAAAGTCCATTGAAATGCTATCCCATTTCCACTGGAACTTCCAACGGTTGCATCAATCCTGCCAGGCTTCGATGTTCAACTTTCGACTTCGACAAGTTAAACATGCATACACAACCGCGCCACATCACGCTTCATCCCAGGCCACCAAAACAAATTCTTCAAATCTTGATACATCTTTGTGGCTCTGATGAATACTCAAATTGCTTCTATGACTCTCCTCAAGAATTACTTTCTTCATTTCCGCATCATCGGGAATACAAATTCGACACGGAATCTCAACACACCTTCGCGTCTAACTTGAAATCATTATTCTCAGTTGATCGATTAGACCATCGAATCTACTAATTTCACATCTAACTTCCGAGCTTCTTTAATATCATCCCGTAAAATCATTGTTAATCTTCAACATTCCCAACATAACACTCTGCTGTGTCACTTCGCAAACTAGACTCATATCTCTGAACTGTTCAATCAATTCCAACTCCTTAACCATCATTGCCGACATATGTAAAGTCTTTCGGCTTAAGGCATCAGCCACAACATTAGCTTTACCTGGGTGATAATTCAAACCGAAGTCATAATCTTTTAACAACTCCAACCATCTTCGTTGTCTCATGTTCAATTCCTTCTGATCAAATAGATATTTTAAACTCTTATGGTCACTAAATACTTCAAATCTAGAACCATAGAGATAATGTCTCCAAATCTTCAGCACAAAAACAACTGCAGCAAGCTCTAAATCATGCGTAGGATAGTTCTTTTCATGAGCCCTCAACTGCCTCGACGCATAAGCAACTACCTTATCATTCTGCATAAGTACACCTCCTAAACCCATTTTAGAAGCATCACAATATACCACAAAAGGTTCTCCTGGATTAGGTAATGTCAAAACCGGAGCCGACGTCAATCTCTTCTTCAATTCTGTAAAACTTTCTTCACATTGAACGTCCCACACAAAAGCTCTACCCTTACAAGTCAACTTAGTCAATGGAAGTGCCAACTTAGAAAAACCTTCGATAAACCTTCTATAGTAGCCAGCTAGTCCCAAAAAGCTTCTAATCTCTGTAGTCGATTTTGGAGTTTCCTATTGCAACACGGCATCTACTTTAGATGGATCCACAGCAATGCCACTACCCGAAATGACATGACCAAGAAAACTAACCTCCTTTAACCAAAAGTCACATTTAGACAGCTTTGCATATAGCTTCTTCTCCTTCAAAACTTGCAATACTAGTCTTAAGTGTTCAGCATGTTCTTCTTTCGATTTAGAGTAAATCAAAATGTCATCAATGAATACCACCACAAACCGATCCAAATAAGAATGAAAGATACGGTTCATGTACTTCATGAATACTCCCGGCGCATTAGTAACACCGAAAGGCATCACCGAATACTCATAATGTCCATATCGCGTTCTGAAGGCCGTCTTCTGAACATCTTCATCCTTCACCTTAATCTGATGATAACCCGACCTCAAATCAATCTTGCTAAACACACGAGCACCCACTAATTGATCCATCAAGTCATCTATTCTTGGAAGCGGATACTTGTTCTTAATCGTTACTTTATTCAATTGTCTATAATCAACACAAAGCCTCATACTTCCATCTTTCTTCTTTACTAGTATAATCTTTGGAGCTCCCCCACGGCGACACACTTGGTCTTACAAACTTCTTTTCAAGTAAATCTTCCAATTGCTTCTTTAATTACGACAATTCAGATGCTGACATCTGTATGGTGCCATAGAAACCGATGCCTGGTACTGGTACAAGATCAATAGCGAATTCAACTTCTCTTCTCGGTGGTACATCAGAATTTCATCGAGGAAAACTTCAGAAATTCGCGCACCACTTGTAACTCCTCAATTATAGCTTGGTTCTCAATAGATAACGACGCCATCAACGAGAACACCTGAGCTTCCTCTTGCATCAACCGCCTCTAATCGCCTAAAAGACAACAACCCAGCCTTCCTCCTCTTCTGAGTAGAAAACCTCACGGACTTGCTATAACAATTGATATGAACATAGTTATATTCTAACCAATTCATGCCCAATATCACATCCATCCCACTTAACGGCAAACAAACCAAATCAACAAAGAAAGTCTCGTCGAAAATCGACAAAGGACACTTTAAACACACAAGAGAAGTAGTCACCGATCCCTTAGCCGAATCTCGACGACCATCTCTCCATTCAAAGAAGACAACGTAAGACTCCAATCTTTTAACACAATCAAGAAGAATAAAGCAATGAGTAGCACCAAAGATCAATAATAGTAATTAAAGGAGTACTATTAATGAAACATGTACCTCCGATGAGTCTGTTCTCATTAGTTGTCTGAGTCCCAGCCAAAGCGAACACTTTTCCACTAGTTTGCGCCTTCTTTGGTTTCTGACACTGACTACCAATGTGTCCTTCTTCACCACAGTTGAAACAAATCATCTCTTTATGCTTGCATTCAGATATTACATGCCCAGTCTTGCCACAACGGAAACACCTCTTTACCTCAGCAGTACACACATTACTCTTATGGCCAGGTTTCCCACATTTGAAACAAACCACACCAAATAGAGCATTTCCCCACTAGTCCTCTTACCATCACCACTTTCTGCTTACCTTTACCACCGGAGCATCATAAGGCTTGCCACGATTACATTGGCGCTTGCTCTTCCTCTCATTAATGATCTTATAATGAGCATTGTTATCCTCTTCATAAATCCTGCAATTGTCAATCAAATCGTAGAAGACACGAATCTTTTGGTATCCAATCGCCTTCTTGATTTCAAGCGCAACCTGCTCTCAAACTTGATGCACTTTGAAAACTCAAGCAGCTTGCCCCGCTTATAGTGCGGATAAAACTTAGCCAACTCAACAAACTTTGCAAAGATATTCAAGAATCGACATATTTCCTTGCTTCACTCAAGAAACTCAATTTCCTTCTTACCACGAACATCCTGCGGATAATACTTCCTCAGGAACTCCCTTCAAACACATCCCAAGTGATACCTTCACTGCAGCCTTCCAACCTCGGCGAGTCTCTAGCCACTACCATCACCTCGATCGCTAGCATATGAGTCCCATATCGAACCTTCTCGTGTCTGAGTCCATCACACTAAGATTCTCTCCATCTCTTTCAACCAATCCAACGCTCCATCAGGATCATACTTACCCTTGAAGGTAGGCGGATTCTCCCTCCGAAAAGTCGCCAAACTACGAGATCCAAAGATTCTCGCCAAGATTCGGCCGATTTTGCAAAGCCTGAGTCATTGCTTGTAAAGCGAAAGAATTGCGGATCGTTCCTTCCAGCCATCTCAACTTGTCACTATAACATAAACAAGGTTAGAACTAATTAACAATACTCGATTGTTAAACAAAACTACGACTCGACAACTTGGCCGGACGGACCAACCTGCTCTGATACCACTAATGTAACACCCCATTTCTACCCAACGAATAATATAAAAATCAGAGTTGCAAAATTCCCATCAAACATATGGAATGTTACACTTTCAACTTAGAACAACGACATTCAATCACCTGTAGTTCAGATACATAACACGTAAAATTCGGATGAACCGATAACAACCTGTTTAGTCTTTAAAACTCAAACAACTTTCATTATTACGCAGCGGATCCATAAATTCAACTGAAAATACCATAACATCTTGTCCAATTCAAAACAACTTTAAGACATCAAGTCTTTTAATGAAAATAACTTGAAAATTCAGCAACATAATAAAATTCAACAATAAAGAAATCATGCGTTCATCCCCCCCCGAGTGCTACGTATCAGAGCGACGACACCGACTCGAACTAACGAAGGTAAGCAACCTTCATTTTTGATTACCTGCACGTTACCAACAGAGGGGAACATTCAAATGTATGGGTGAGATATCGAACTATATAATCGAGTGTATGATAAATATTATATTAGAATCAGTTTATATAAAATCACCACTTCACAACTTTCAAACAGCACCCATCACCACAATTGATCAACACAACAACTTAAATATGCAACACGGAGTGCGACTCGTTACAATGCACATGCATGTGGTACCATTGGAGCAGAACTCCCAACTTAAAATATACGGAGCAAAACTCCCAACAGAAAAATACGGAGCAAAACTCCCAACGTAAAAATTTACGGAGCAAAACTCCCAACGTAAAAATTGCCAATCAGGCCAACTTAACAGAGCGTAAGCCCCCAACATGACATGTTATGTATGCATCAATAATTATGAAGTTCAACTACACAACAACAGCAACCGCAAACAGAATTACTTGCAACCAAAAATCTGCATAAAAAACAGACCAACAACTACGCAAATTCTGCAGAAAAGACAGCAATTTTCGCAGCAATAAACAGCACACAGAAACAGAAACAACAACTATAGAAATTCTGCAGAAAAGACAGTAATTTTCGCAGCAATAAACAGCACACAGAAACAGAAACAACAACTATAGAAATTCTGCAGAAAACAGAATCTGCACAACAGAATTCTCCATAACAGAAACAGAAACACTATTAAATATCAACAGTAACTTAGTGAAAATTCTGCATAAAACAGTAACAGAAAAATTTGAGTACAAATAAGCAGCAACAGCAACAGCAAAATTTGCAGCACAATTAAACACCAACAGCAACAGCAAACAGAATTTTCGCAGCACAATTAAACAGCAACAGCAACAGCAAACAGAATTTTCGCAGCACAATTAAACAGTAAAATTCTGCACAATAAAATTCTGCATAACAGAAGAAAAATCAAACAGCAACTAACTTTATTCTTTTCGCACAAAAAGAACTTCATTTTAAAAAAATACATGAGATAAAACAATCTATTCCATTTTTTTTTTTTTACAATCATACAGCCCTTTACCATTTTTTTTAATTAACTAAAAACAGCAAGCATAATTGTTTATAAATCATTGGTGTTACGTGCATTTCAACCATTTATCAAACAACGGGGTCTAAGGACACCCCTTCACCCATCCCCTCAAATATCCTCAACCACAATAATCTTCCCCTTACTACTTATCATACAACCCATTAGAAGTCGGAACCCCACCCTTACCTTGGATTGAAGGTTGCTCTAACTCTCCGATTGACTCCTAGATTTCTCCTTGCCGGCAACTTTTCGTATCTCCTCCCAAACCCTTATTTTCTTCTTTCCTTCTACGCATACCTCTCTTTTTTTTTAAATAACTAATATAATAACATTATTATCCTTATTATGTCTTATTGGGCTTAAATTCCCACACCCCCCTTTCTACTACTTCTAACATTCAAATAAGCCCATAACAAATAATAGTATTAATCTAATATCATTCTACAACTTAATTCAACTAAATTAATCCAACTAAAACCAACACCACTTAAATCAATATTTCACAACTTCGAAAACTTAATCGGAAAAATATTTGAAAATATTTAATTTAATAAATAATTAAATATCGGGCGTTACAAGGTTCCTAACTCCCTACGGGTTTGGGCCTTCTCTTTGGACAATTGTTGTTGCACTTTGTCGTCTTGACAAATCTTGAGTGCAACTCTTTGGATCATGGCAATAAGCTGTCCATAGCTTAACTGCTCATAATTGATTCTATTGGAATCTTGGCTTTGGCTACGAAGCTTATCCCTAACCTTGTCGCCAAGAGACTTTGGAAGACCAGCAATAAACTTTTCTTTCCAGAAAGCTTGTTGACTGTCTTCTCTAGTGTAAACCCTGGTTAGGAAGGTATCCTTATACCACCTAAAGTCACCTAAGGTTTTGCACCTAAGATTGGACAATAACTCAGCAGATCTATCCTTGATAACAGAGGGATCTCCTATGAAATGTTGAGCTATCGTAAAAATTAAGGTGTTGACGGCATCAGGTAAAGTGACACCATGTTCAACAATTGGGGTATCATCAGGTTCAGTCTTAATGGCACTAAGAATTGAGAGTCTTTGTTGGTCGGATAGATAATTATCCCACCATCCTTTGAGTTGACCACAGAAACCTGCAACAAGAATTTCCACAATCATAGATTCAGGAAAATCGTTAGTGGTTTCATATGCAGTGGCAACCATAGTCATATTTTGAAGAATTTTGGTAATGCCATACTCATTTTCACCATCTATGTTCCATTCATAGACGTTGTTGGCACTAAAACTCTTGAAATTGGAATTGGAGTCCTTTTCTTCCAAAAGAAGATCAGGAGCAGTGGCTCTAGGATAATAGAGCTTGGTAGGATTTCTACAATTGGGGCCAGTGATGACCGGATTGATATTGATGTCAGAATCTTCTTCAGAGCTACAAGATGAAGAAGGTTGTCCAAGGACATTGACAGAATTCTTTTTTGTGGGATTCCTGTGAGACGGAGGAGTTTCAACCTCAGGAGAGTCAGGAATGACCTTGCAGAGTTCGATCTGCTTGTTGATTTTGGTGAGAAATTCGGTGTGAACTTCTTCTACTTCCCTTTTGATTTGAGCCTTGGATCCTGAAAGACGAAGAGCTCTTTTTCCATTGTTAGAAATCCGATAGGGATTAAACAAGGGTTTTTCAATTTGGATGGGAGTAGTTTGTTTGTTATCAGTCACAGAATTTTCAAGGATCTTGTCCCCTAGAGTCTGGAGATAACGGTTGGTATAATTGGATTGTTCCATAAGGGTTTTGATATCCTTAGGAGAAATTGGATCCGTTTCAGTTTTAGAACTGAAAGGGGCTGCAATGACAATTGTGGGAGAATCCTTACTGGTAAGAGTAAAGGGAGTCTTGGGAGGCAATTCAGATTGAACCTCTTGACCATCTCCTAAATGCCATTTTTTGATAACTTCCAGGGATTTTTTGTTCAAGGAAGGATCTTTGAAAGGATAATTGAGATTGTTTTTAATGGCAATACCATTAAACCAATAAAAGAATGGAAGATTGTATTGAATTTTTTCAAGAAATTCATAAAACTTATCTTGCATCCGTTGACGTTTAGTACCACAGATATGTTTGAAGAACCATTTTCGGTGAGGAGCCCATTCCTCAGAAAAGAATTCCTTTTGAATATAATTTCTGTCTGGAACAAAGACAGAAGGAATTGTAGAAATTGTATTGATCTCATACGCTGGACTAAGAGAAGAGTAAGTTGGAGATGGGATGGTTTGAGCATCATCATCTCTTTGATAAGAAGTCTTTACCGGAGTAGTGGCTTCAAATCCTTGTAAATGAATTGTAGATCCATCATGAGAAGGTTCTGGTTCAGACCTAGGAATGGATCTGGGAATTGATCTAGAAGTCGAAAAGGATCTCCTAGAAAAGGCAGACTAAAAGTCATCGTTGGATCTAATAGATCTGGATAGAGAGAAACTGTTTCTTCTATCAAAAATCAAATCTACTTGACCAGTAGGATGTTGCAGAATGCTTTGAAAATTGGGAGTGACAGTTGGAGTAGCTGGAGTAGCTCTTTCCAAAGTCCATTTCTCAGGAAGAGTGACCTCGTTCCACTGAATGGTTTTGGGAACAGCAACATTAGCTTTGGAATTGTCTGTGAGAAACAGAGTTGTTTCACCACGTTTTTTGCAATTGGTTTTTAAGAAATTGTAAATTACAGAGTTCATAACCTTGTATTGAATTCTGTAAATCAGAGCAATGGGTATAGATCCTTCTTTCATATCATACCCATGTATTTTGATATTCAAGAATAAAACATCAAGAATATTTTTGTCATCCAGACAGACAGTCAGATCTGGAAAGCAATTGAAAAAGATTGGGCCGTGACACAAGCTGGACTCAACAGTACCAAGCAAGGAGGCTTCGAATTGATTGTGTCTTTTGTCTCTTAGGCAGAAAAGAACTGCCGTATCGAGAGACTCTTTGGTAAAGGGCTTCATGCCGATTTGGACGCTACTGATATGAAGATAGCTATATCCTTTGGCTTTGTGATCCCTGATATTCTTATCAGAGAGAAGATAAATTTCTTCATCTTCAGATTGGATTTTGTATTTTTCTTCGACAGTTCTAATGACGAAGTCAGATTGATTTTGTCAAAGGCTTTTGAGTTTGAAATCTTTACTGGATTTTTAAAGATCTTCATCTTTGATTTTGGGGATATCCCAATTTTCGAGATCTTGATTGAGATCTTCAAAGCGAATCTCATCTTTGAAGACTTTTTTGGAAAAATTGGAAAAATTGTTTTGATTTGAAATTGAGGAGGACGAGGCGGAGGAAGAAGACTTGTTAGGAGAAAAACGAGAAGAGAGCGAACGAAACATAGTGACAAAAACTGAGCTCACAAAAATAAACAAGCCTTCCTCACCCGTAAGTACCATTGCCATCACCTGGTTCATTAGGATAGCAGGATATTGAACAAGAACTAACAAATCATGCACTAAGACACTTTAACTGGATTTAATCAATCATATCTGATATGCTAGGACTATGGTTATTAAGAAAGAATAAATAGTTACAGACTGTTTTGCTAGATTAAGAAATAACCAAGTATCATGTTCAGATCCAAGCCACAAACGCTACTGTAAAAGGTTGGTTTTGTTCAAAAAATAAAAGATCAATCAAGTTAGTTGAATATGAATCCGCCTGACATGATTGCCTCAATCTTACAATACTGAAATCTTTCGTTAAAGCAAATACATTTAGTTTATTTATGGCAATACTAATAAGATATATCAGTCTGTGGTCTAAATCCTGTATTCAGTTTCTACAATAAGTCATTCAACTGTAAAAGTTTCAAAAGACAAACCCATGTGAATAAAGTAAAAGTTATGGTCTTTATTAAATCATAAAGTCGTTCCAAAAAGTACTTTTGTCGGAGTAATTATCATGAAGACTTACTGCCACATCTGTCAGGACTTAGTGCTTCTCCTACCACTCCTTCATCATACTTAATAGGACAAAGCTGATTTAATAATACCGGATAAAGAAAGATTTGTTTTAATGGGTAGGTTTTCAAACAAAAGTTGAATAACAAGACAGAACTGAATAATTATCAAAGACATAATATATTTTATTAAACTCCACAATAATAAACTAAAGATTTTCAAAAATACGACAGAATTCCAGCTTTGTAAGAGCACGCAAATGAATACCAGATATCATACTTCCTAACAAGAGACTAATATGTTTTAACAAGAAAAGTAACCTGATACAATGAACATAAGTAGCTACAGTACTGAACTCTTTCATGGTTAATGAAATATTGTTTAGTTTTTAGTTAAAAATGTAGTGCGTATAAAAAAAATTATATGTGAATTGTGATGGTATTGGTTAGAAAATTAGTTGATATTTATTTCGTTGAAAATTTACAGACGTTGTGCTACTAAAAGTATGAAAAAATCATATGTTTTTTTATAGAAATGCAATTTTAAAAAGATATAACAAGTATCCATGGATACCCGGAGATATATGCAAATCCGTTAAAAACTTGTCAAGCGGGTACCCGTGCAGGTATGGGGCAGGTACGGGAGACATTTTTATCTTGTGGGGCGGGTAACGGGGGACTACTACCTGTGCTCCCCGCCCCGCTGACATCCCTAATTGCAAGGTCAGCAAACAGTTTTTCCTTCCAATTTTTCACCTTCTCTCCATTGCCAATGTTCCATCTCCCACCCATATCCACAATTTCTCTAGCAATTAGGATAAGGCTGTGGCTATCCACACCCCCTTGTTTCCTACTGACACCCCTGTCTGGTTTTAAACAAGCAAAACGACCAAATTACCCCTGGCCCTATATTTAATTTTCAAACCCACAACCTCTCATTTCCCCTCACTCTCGCTGCACCCCCTCCCTCCATCGTTCCCGTTTCTGCTTCTTTGCTTCTCGATCAAAACATCATCCTCACTCTCGTTGCACCCCCTCACTCTCGTTGTATGATTTAGATTGTTTAGGGACTGATTTCGTATGATTTGGCGTTACATTTTGGGCTGTTATTTTTTTCTGTGAGGAAGGGGTGTACGCAAACTCAGTTTGCATAGGTTACGCAAACTCAGTTCACGTAGGTTTGAGTGAAATTGACAGGGATGAACGTGAACTGAGTTTGCATAACCTACTCAAACCTACGTGAACTGAGTTTGTGTAGGTTACGCAAACTCAATTCGCGTGACCTTACGTGAAATGAATTTGCGGACGTTAACGTGAACTGAATTCAAGTATACAGTGTGGACATGCGAGTTACAGGCGGTAGGTGAATTGAATTCACATACGTGTTGAAAAACAAATTATAACGTACGTGAACTGAGTTTGCATACGAACCGAAAACGCAGAAAAAAAAGATGAGCGACTGAAACACGAAACTAGGCACTATGAAAGTAGTAGGGAAGCCTTTGAGTCACCTTCCCCAACATTCATGGGATAGAGAGAGTGGAGATGGGTGTGGAGAAGAGAGAGGTGAAAGATTGGAGAAGTGAGGGTTGAGAGAGAGATGAGTTTTCAGAGATAAATTTAATTAGTAGAGGAGGGTATTTTGGGTATTATGAAATTCATTAATGTGTCAGGGGATGTGGTTAGGAAACAAGGGGGTGTGGTTAGCACCACCCTTAGGATAATCCTTCAAGCATAGCTTAGTTGGTACTCGATACCAACTTCCATGAAAGATCCCCTAGGGTAATATCTGCTTCTCAAGATCTTCTCTAATAATGAATTCTCTCTCCAGATATCAACATCCATCAATTTTTGCCAAGAAGGGCCTTGTTGAATCCACTCAAACCTCTAAATCCCATCCCCCATTTATTCTTGGCTTTTGATAGTCTTTCCCAAAAATAAGACATGAGGTGCTTGTTGTCATATCTATCTAGTGAATTCATTTCTTTATTCATTATCTTTGAAGTTTTCTTGTTGTTTTGGGCAACAAAAAACATAGAAAACTGGTTGTGAACTGAATATGATCTGTGAAGGTAACAATTATCTATTATATGGAAAGTGTCCACCATTATGCTTCTGTACATATCTTAATTATCATGTGCTTATACGATGGTTGTGAACTAGATCTTTGAGATAATTATGGGCAATTTGCTGCAAACCCTCTAGATTGAACTGAAAAGCAATACGATATCCAAGCACTGTGCTTCTACGCTTCCGGATTTTGCTGTTTCTTGAGCTTTTCAATCTTAATTTGAGCATCTAGGCCTCTGAATTCCCTCTTGGTGCTCAGACTCTTCAAAGTTTACATGCAGCATATCAGCCAAATGTCAATTTCTATAACCACTTCACTTAAGCTAGAAAGTAATAATAAAAAGTCTTATGAACATATATAATTTCAACCTAATGAGTGACAAATTTAACAACATAGCACATTTTAACCAGCAGATATTACCTCACTTATACAACAAGCCTCCAACTCAGTTATCATGTACGGGTTTTAAATTCCTGTAAGCAATGACAGCATAAAAGGGATCTGACCCTGACATTAACCCAAAGAGCCTCATGATCCAACCAAGTGGTGACTTGTTCTCTTGAGCATCATTAGTAGTTGGTAGCTTTCGAAGTACCTCTGGCTCTGTGAAACCTTCCACTGATTGGAAGTACTGAACCACAAGTTGAACCCTACTGTAAGCAGTCCCTTCCCTCCACGCACTTATGGCTTTCTCATAAAACATTCTGTTGCTAAAACTCACAATGAACACCCCTCCTGGCTTTAGCAATCTAAACACCTCTGCAAATACCTGCAAATCTCTTTATTAGTGATGTTTCAGTAATACGCATGATTATAAATCGCGGTCGTAGTCGCATCGCGATCCTTGATAGCGGGAAAAATCGTGGTTAATTGCGGCTGATGTGACCTCAATCACGATCCGTTGTTGTCACAGCATAGGGGACCTACACTATTGTGACCCCTCATTTTTAAAAAAACACAAGTAAAATATTTTTAACACAGAAAATTATAAGTAAAGGTTTACTTTTTTATATTTTACTCCTTTATTTTTATATATTTGAATTTACGAACTTTAGTTTTTTATATTTTGCCCCCACTAACACAGGTTCTTGGTATGCCACTGGGTCATAGAAACATAAAAAACATGATGTTGTGACCTAAATCGCGATTGCGAACCTTTGTTAAAACATTGGTAATACTAGTAAACTCAATAGTCCAATAAAATTTTCTTTCTGTGAAAGTTTCAAAATACTTCAATTAACGGTCTGAAACTTTTCATATGTTTTGGTAACCTACCAAAACCTGAGAATAAATAAAATATTTGAGAGTTGAGATTGACTAGATGAGGTTTGGGAAATACTGTAAGGTCATGGAATTAATATCTAACCTTCTCTGGTTGTTGGAGGTACTGCACACTAACTGTGCATATCACTGCATCAAAACTGCAACTCTCAAATTCAAACTGTTGATCTTTGTTGAGATCCTTTATGACAAAGTAATCCAGCCTTGGATTCTTTGCAAGCTCTTGTGCATTCATTCCATGCCCAACTACTCTTTTGTACTTGACATCACTTGGTAGATGGCTAACCCAAGAGCTCATGAGATCTAGAATCTCTGTGTCAGGTCTCAACCTTTCTCTGTAAAGATTTGTTAGCGTAGAAATGAAGCCATCATCTACATGAGTCACCAACCGTGGGTATGCATAAAACTCTTTATCTGTGTAAGTGTTCAGTTTTGTTCTGCCTTCTTGGGTTAGAACAAGGCGTTTGATTTTGCCTACTGAGGATTGTTGATTGGTTTGGTAGTTTTCATTTAAAGTGCTGACAATTTTGATTGGAGTTTTGATATGAGGTATAGAGATGGGTTGTAGATTGGTTTGCATGGTTGGAGTCAGGAGTTGCTTCAAGCGAAACCAAAATCTAATTTTGTATACAACTAGTATGTCACGTACATTCTTGTGGATAACCTATCAATGGTTGTGAGAGCATATAGAGGTTTCCCAGTTTTTTGGGCCCAAGTTAAAGTAGCCGTCTTGGTTGATCCATAATGTACTCTATATATGCTTCCTAACCATGTAAGTGTCTTTTGACCAAAAAAACAGAGAGAAATGATATGCTCACCTCCCTATTACAATTTCCCGCCTCCCTCTCCCCCTAGTTATACCCCTATCCACTCCCCACTTCCCCCTCTCCTTCCGTGTAACTCTCGCCTCCTCCCCCAACTCCCCACTCCTCCTCCCAGAAACCCCACCCCTTCCTCTTCCCTTCTCTTAAACCCCACTACCCCTCCCCTCTTCTAAACATCCCCCTCCCCATGAAATCACCCTCCCTCCCTTCCTATAGAAATCCCTTACGGCCCCCTCCCCCAATTCTTTTTTTAATACTTCTACAATGTATTATCAGTTTTTTGGGAAACTATTTTTTATTTTATTTTTTTGCTCCTTCCGGAATCTTGTTACAGAACGTGCAAAATGTTATCAGTTTCTCGGGAAACAAAATTTTCCTCTTTTTTCTTCATCCGGATTCTTGTTTTCGAACATGTCCGGAATCTTGTTTCCATAAGTGCAAACAGTCATAAGTTTCTCATTAAACTAATTTTTTTCCTTTTTTTCTTTGTCTGGAAAATACACATGGTGAATTATTTTTGAAAATACATTTGAACACTTATTAAAGGATCATAGAATCCTTTTACCTAATGATTATTTTTGTCCTTCTTGAGCTCAAAATAATTATTTTTTTTAACGCTTAGATATGATTGATTTGTATGTTATTATTATCTTTTGGGATATATATATTCTCTTATTTGCTAATTCTTTGAAGGAGAATATTTTAATTATTATGTAAAAATGATTAACAAAGAAACAAAAAATGTGGCTATTTAGCTTGATTGTCATATGAGATATCTGCGAGCTGAAATTTTAAAGTATGCTAAAACAAATGTTTTGAAGTCAATCTTGATTATCTTGATTATTAATTGAAAATTTAGTGTCAATTAATGTTGTTAACTCAAATTATTTGAATATATTTTAACTAGTAGTTATAATAATATATATTATTCAAATATATACAAGAGTTGAAATATTTGACTATATTGTTTGAAACCATGATGTGAGTACGAAATAGTAGTTTATTAATTCTAATATTTTAAAATGCCAGTTGTATGTCATATAATTGGATACATCTGATGATACAAGCATTGATTAACAAGTGTACAATTATATATTATATAATTTATTGGATGGTAATATGGCTTGGCGCTTTTGAATTGTGTATTACTTCATGTGTATTTAGATATTATGATATCTTGACATATATTTGATTATTATATATTTGATGAATCAGTTTTTCCCATCAGGGAAGAAAAAAGACAAAAGAATAAAAGCATAAGAAGTTTGTTGGAAGACACCAACATTATCCATGATGGATATGCGCACAAATCAATGTGAACTTGAAGTTCAAAGATTATGTCATTTGCAAAATATTGCAAACCAATTACGAGATATTTTTACAAACATCCAAAAAGGTCATTAAATTACATGTGTTAGATGCAAATATTATCACATGATTAATTGTCCCTGCAGGACAACTAGCAAGTATGGCAACCCATGAATTTAAAGTATGCTAGAAGCATTGTAGACCTATTGGTGCAAAAGATATTAGTCCTTAAAGGGGGGAATTCAGAATGATGATTCAGAAGAGAACATTGACACTCTAAAAGAGGTCAAAAACAATATAAATTAACAACTCCATATTTTCATATAAGTAACCCCATAAGTGGTTCCGGTATGGTAAATTATGAGATCTCATTAAACACTGGAAATATGAGGGGAAGATGTAACGTTGTTGATATGTTTTTGCATATACAATAGCAGTTGCTTATGAAGCTATTAATCATTATGAGCATGAAGCTCGAATTATATAGGAACGTCAATATTAAATTGATTGGCTAAGGTGAATTAAAATAATGCAAGTCGATTATTAGCCAAACATAAAGCATTTGGACTAGTAGTCCAGACACCTGAAGTTGTCAATTACTTTTAGATTTTTGTTTAGTTTGCCAGTCTCTGAATGACTTCACATACTTCAAATGGGTATAGTAACAACTTATATGCTTATATGGGTCATTGGATAATGACATATATATGAAGAATATTCCCGAAGATTTAAGATGCATAAAGCATACCCTTGAAAAATAAAAAATGCATGAAATATTTCCCTGAAGGATTTAAGATGCATATAGCTAAGGTTGTTAAAACCGAACCGGCCATTGAACCGAACAAGGTACCGGTTCAAGGTTCAAGGGTTCGACCGGGGTTAAACCGAGGTCGGACCGGAAATGAATTAAATAATATTTTTAATATAATATATCAAACAATAATAAAAAAATAACATAACATTCATAACTATACGGTATTAAAAATTAAACCCCACTTAAAATGTTGTAAGTCAACATATAACATGCAAAAATATATATTAAACCAATGCAAATATGTTATAATAATATTCTAATATTAAATAATCGCAAATACTACAACGTAAGTATTCTGGTAATAATATTAATGTACAAATTTATCTTAAATTTTTCTATAGTATTTGATTTAATCCATCAATGTACAAAAAAAATGGATAAAAAGCATCTCATGTGCAAAAAACAATGTCATTTACCATTTTTTTTTTAAAAATAGATTTTTTATCGAACTGCTGATTCCCAATTTTTCAGTCCGGTTCTCAGTTTTTGCCCGGTTTTCCGGTTCGATCCAAGGTTTTCATGCAAAGCGGTTCTCGGGTTCGTTTGGACCGGACATGGGTCTGCTTCTCAGTTCAACCAGTCATACCGCTTGGTCCGGTCTGGGATAACATAGCATATAGCATACCCTCGGAAAAAATGCATGAAACATATCCCTAAAGGATTTAAAATGCCCGAAGCATGCAACTCAAAACACGATAGGGACTCAAAAAGAGATCTCTAAGACTATAGAATATTTAAAGAGTGAATTCAAATGAAGGATATTGGAAAGACAAAATTTTGTCTTGGTTTTCAAGATGAATATTTCACAAGTGGAACATTTATTCATTAATAGTTGTTCGTTCACTTGATGTGAAAAATGATCATTTTCGTCCATGAGAAGATGATGAAGAAATTCTTGGTTTTGAGATACCACATCTTAGTGTCATTGGAGCACTTTTGTACGTTGCAAATAGCACTAAACCTGATATAGCATTTGCAATAAACTTGTTAGCAAAGTTTAGTTTGACACAACCCAAAGACATTGGAATGAAGTCAAACAAGTTATTCGTTACCCCCGTGGTACATCTGGTATGGGTTTGTTTTATGCAAATGAAGTAAAGTCAGAGTTGGTAAGATATGCTGGTGTTAGATATCTTTATGATTCTTGTAAAGCCCAATCGCAATTAGGTTATGTTTATACATGTTGAAAAATTGCTATATCTTGACATTTCATGAAGCAAACAATCACAGCTACCTCATCAAATCATTCAAAAATATTGACTCTTCATTAAGCAAGTTGTGAATGTATATGACCGAGAACCATGACTCAGTATATTAGAGGAGCATGGAGATTAGTGAAAAAAGATGACAAGCCAACAACATTTCAAGAAGATAATGCATCATGAAAACATTCGATCAAATGATAACTCAACAGATTTATTCGCAAAATCATTGTCAACTTCAATTTTCTAGAGGCATGTGAATGCGCCAATTAGGAAAAGTGTGTCACTATGAATATTGTACTCTTTTTTCTTCACTAAGTTGTTATCCCACTGGGTTTTTCTTAGCAAGGTTTTAACGAGACATGTTCATAGTGTGTAGTAATCCAAAGGGAAGTGTTATAAATATGTAGATTTGGTGGACGACTATATCTATTTGTTACCTTATTATATCTTTATCATATCCCTTGATTTGGTCCATAACTAGTAGCTCATTATATCTATAAATAGGATTATTAAGTTTGTCGTTGTACACACTTGATCAAATTATTAATACAAAGATTATAGCCAGTTTCTGAAGAACTAGCCTCTAAATCCTAGTTCTTGAAGAACTAATCCTTGAGTTCATATTTCTATTATCTCGATTTCTCTATTTTCCTTTCCATTTACAATAGTATCTTAAAATACGACAGCAACTAAATTTGACGATTTTAAATTTTGGAGTAATGAAAACAAAAAATTACGGGAATCAAACCTAAATTCGGGACATTCAATTTCCTACCTAAATTATTATTTTTTATTTTTTTTACTTTTTATTATTTAAATGCATTCATTATATTATAGTGTCTCAATAAATGCTATTAATATGTCAATTATTATTTTCAATGTTTTTCAGTCAGCAATAAATGATAATTATTTAAAAAAATAATTTCAAAATTACTAAGTGTTGCACAGTGGTAAAGGCATATTTTGTCGGAAAAAATATAATTTCAAAATTTAAATTCAAATCTATTAGCATCTATTGCATCTATTATCGATTATACATCTGTTTTTTTTCCTAAACTAATATTACTTGTGATAATTCTATTTAGAATATTAATAAAATTAATTAGTTCTTAAATTAATATTAAATTGATTCTATAATATAAATTAATAGAATATTTAAGTTTACTTAACATAGGCACAGGTTATTACACTGGTTTAACTAAAAAATATTAGAACAATTTAATAATTATGTACTGGTAATGTAAAATGTTTCACTACAACACAAAACGAAATAGATAGTGCTTATTTTGTGCATTCGCTAGTGCTTAAAAGCGCTTCCTATTCAGCCGCTAGTGATGCGTATTTAAAAAGACAGCGTTTTAAAAGCGCTAATGATAACTAGAATCGCTAGCACTTTCTTTAAAAAGCGCTATCTATGATGAATAATAGATAGCGCTTTCTCAAGGAAGTGCTATCTATTATCCTTTTTTTTTCTTCAGTAGTAGTATATTACAGCCACTGATAATTCCTATAACCCGGCCAACACAACTACATTAATTCTACCAAAATTTTGGCAGAATATCCCCTAAAACATGGACATTCCAAAATAACATAAGTACCTGTATTACAACAAACAATATGCCAACCAAAATAATGCCTCACATGGGCCAACAACATACATCTAATTACTACTACTATATTAAAGTGTATATACATACACAATTAATGATCAAAGCTTTAAAACAAGAACCAAGAAACAATTAAACCAAGACACATACATGATAATCACAAAAAAGAAGGAAAAAAAAACTAGCCAGAGAAGGATTGATGGTATCTTACAGCTTGATAACATGATGTCGAGCCATAGTGCATGAGACGCCAAACCAGTTACAAGGATCTGGAAAAAAAAAGTGCAAACACTTCATTTCTATAAATACATTCTCAAAAGTTCCAATTTCACACAGAAAACATTATTTGCCATCTTTGCTACTTACTTAATGACACTTCAAATAAATTATTCGCTCGCAAGTAATTAATCAAGTCCAGAAGAAGTCATCTATTTATCTGCAAAAAAATTAGACACAATTAATTAGACACACAAGTAATTTAACAAGTACATAATTCATAATCATTTACGTTTCCTTTTACTTTTCCTCCAACTGATCCAAAGCCCCTCTTTATGATCATGTCTAATATATGTATCATCCTCCCTTTATGTACTTTCCTCACCAAACAGTGATTGTATCACAAAAAACGGGTCATCTTCAAGGTCAGCATCTTCATTTGCTTGATCATCATCAATCCCATTAACAATTTTTTTGATAGTCAACAAAACAACAGACCAATTCATATCAGATGGATCTGTGACATAAAACACTTGTCGAGCTTGCGATGCTAAAATATGAGCATCATCTTTATATCCCAACTTATTGAAATTCACCCGTACGAACCCCAAGTCATCCGTTTTTACACCGTAATTATTGTCAACCCACTTACAATGAAACATAGGCACCCGAAACATTGCATAATCCAACTCCCTTATGTGTTCAATGACCCCGAAGTATGACATATTCGCATAATTGAGATTTCTGTCTTTGGCACTTGAGATATGCATAGTTTAAGCAACAAGAGTGACCCCACTATTTTACATTTTACTCTGATCATCATATTATTTTGTATAGAATGTGTACCCCTTTATCAAATAACCGGTGTAAGAGATAACATGCATAGCTGGACCTTTAGCTAACTATCCCAATCTTTCTGAAACCGGGCTAGGATTTGCATTAAACTCTGTAGAAATGTGATCTCTTAGCCACGTTATAAAAGACCAATTGTGTTCTCTTGTTAACTAATTTTGATTCTTATTTAGGTACATACTCTTGAGCAATTCGCTGTGTTTCATAACATAGGACTCAACTTCATCGGCGTTGTGTAAAACACCTAAGTGTGCTTGCTCCATATGTTGCCTTGACATAGTCAATATTTTACATCCAGTAATCCCTTTCCCTTCGCTTCCTCCTGTGTGACAAGATTTCAGCATCCTTATGTTACATCCAATGTTAGATAGGTAGTCGGAACATAATTCAACATTTTCTTCGACTGTGTATCGCTCAACAATACAACCCTCTGGTCGTGATCGGTTTTTTACATACCCTTTTAATATCTTCATGTAACGCTCAAATGGGTACATCCATCTCATGTAAGCTGGTCCACACAGTTGTGTCTCCCTAACCAAATGAACTATCAGATGAATCATTATATCAAAGAATGAAGGTGGGAAATACATCTCAAGCTCACACAAAATCTAAACAATTTTTGTTTGCAATGTTGGCAACTTTCCTGGGTCAATCACTCTGTTGTAAATTGCCTTGAAGAAGAAACAAAGTTTAGTTAAGGTCTTCCGCATTTTGATGGGCAAAATGGATCGTATACCAATGGGTAGAAAATTCTCCATGAGAACATGGCAATCATGGGACTTTAGACCCTTTTACTTGAGATCTCTCATTGATACAAGATTCATAATGTTTGAAGAGTACCCATCTGGAACCTTAACTCTATGAAGAAACTTACAAAGAAACGTTTTCTCTTTTCTAGAAAAAGTATGAGCTGTTGCCAAGTGACTCCAAACACAAGAGGGGGGTGAATTGTGTGTGAACGGTGCTTTCAAAAACTTTTGGAGAAATAAGCGCTAATTAAGAGTTGCGGAAATATTAATGTGAAATAGATAAATCACTTGAAGAATAAATTGCAAACGAGTTAAAAATAAAGTAAATAGTAAGATATAAATAACAATAAAATAAAGTGCAGAAATTTAATTGACTGAAAAGTAGAGAGATAAGGAGTAAAAAAGCACACAACAAATTATCCAGGTTCGGCCACCTAACACCCCTGTGGCCTACGTCCTATCCCCAAAGCAAACCACTATGGGATTTTCACTAAGACACTAGCTTTTAAATCAGGTTCAGCTAGAAACCTTTACAACTCTAAACCAGAGCAATACGTTCAAGAGATATCACCTCTCTATGAACACCTTGGGATTCTTACCCAAAAAGAAATGATTTTCGCAAATAAAATGAGATGAGAAAGATACACTCAATAGTGCAGATATAACAAATTGAAGCTCAAATAATACAACTCAAATTATGTAGAATAAAAGGCTCTCAAAAAATTGTGCTCAAATAAGTGTGAGTGATGAAAAATATTTGACAGAGTTTTTGGCACAAAAATTAAGCACTGCGTTGTTGTATATATTTACAAAGCTCACGAGCTGTGTTTATATAGACAATGGAGGAGCGTCATAAAAAAGATTTGTCCGTTGAGGATTTGCCCGTTGCGTTTTGATTATTAAATGGATTTGTCATTGTAGCATTTAAAAGGAAAATCTGCCCGTTGCGTTCAATCCGGAATTTGATTTTCATAGTTTGAAAAACACGGAGTCAGCTCGGCACGCGACCACAGCTCGGCACGCGACCTCAGCTCGGCACGCGACCTCCTCACAGCTCGGCACGCGACCTCAGCTCGGCACGCGACAAGAGCTCGGCACGCGACCTCAGTTCGGCACGCGACTTCCTCAGCTCGGCATACGACCTCAGCTCGACACACGACCTCGGCACACGACCTCGTCAGCTCGACACGGAACCTCAGCTCGTCATTTATGAATATCATAAAATCACTTTTAGAATAAAATTCATTTTGTGTGTGTGTGATTTAATTTTAATTGAGAGCTTTTTATTACTACTTACAAATAGTCTTAATAAAAATAAATAAATACCCAAAACCCAAAGACTTGAGAAACTATCATTCTTGATACGCGTCTTGGTATTTTTTTCCACTTTTTGCACGGTTGACTATTTGCAAAGCTCCCTTTTGTCAATCATCAAAACCATCCTGTCAAGGCATGTATTCACAGACTCCCCCTTTTTGATGATGACAAACATCTCATGGAGGGAATTTAGTAAAATATAATCATGATATAGCAATGAGATATAAGCATTGTTTTTCAATAAAAGATATCAGAGTTTAAGCACAATATTTAGAAAAACTCCCCCTCACAATATGCATAATATAATTTACTCCGCCTGAATCATAAAACTCTCCCCCTTTTGTCAACATCAAAAAAACGGAAAAGATTAGAGGGAAAGGCATGTAAAACGTATGCATATACGTGTAACAAGATGGCGAAAAATAATAGAGTATCAAGGGTTCAATGAAGCATAAGAAATCCTTGGTAAAAAAATTATTCAGGGAGATAGCAAATGACTAGGTGATCTTTATTTCTAACAATGATACCGTTTTCATCAAGCTTATTGCGAAAGACCCATTTGGTCCCAATGACTATATGATCTTTAGGTTTAGGAACTAGTTCCCAAACATTGTTTCTTTCAAATTGATTTAATTCCTCTTGCATAGCAAGGGTCCAATGTTCATCAATAATGGCTTCATTGATGTCCTTTGGTTCAACTTGAGAAACAAAAGCCATAAAAAGACATGCATGATTAAGAGAGTTTCGAGTTGTTACCCCTTTAGAGATATCGCCAATTATATTGTCAAGTGGATGATGTTTTGAGACTCTCCATTCTTTTGATAGATTTGAATGAGGAGATTCCTTAGAAGATTGTAGCAAAGGATTTTCATCTTCATCTTTGGACTCATTTGAATCTTCTAAGTGACTATTTCCCAATATTTCTGCAAGATCATCAACACTATCTTCTACCAAAGATTTTGGGTTATACTCATCAAAAGTAACATGCAATGATTCTTCAATGGTCAAAGTTCTCTTATTATAAATTCGAAAAGCTTTACTAGAAATAGAATATCCAAGAAATATACCTTCATCCGCTTTGGCATCAAATTTTCCAAGGTTATTCTTACCATTGTTTAGGACAAAACACTTGCATCAGAAAACGTGAAGGTGGGAAATGTTGGGCTTCCTTCCTTTGTAGAGTTCATACGGTGTTTGTTTAAGGATCGGCCTTATAAGAACTCGATTCATCACATAGCAAGCGGTGCTCACGGCGTCTGCCCAAAAGTACTTAGGAAGGTTAGTCTCATTGAGCATCGTCCTCGCTAGTTCTTCAAGAGACCGATTTTTCCTTTCAACCACTCCATTTTGTTGCGGTGTCCTTGGAGTAGAAAAGTTGTGATCGATGCCATTTTCTGTGGAAAATGCTTCAAATGCTTCATTCTCAAATTCCCCACCATGATCACTTCGAATGGAAGCAATGTTAAGTCCCTTCTCATTTTGTATAACCTTTGCAAGTTTTCGAAAAGCATTAAAAGCATCATTTTTGTGAGAAATAAATAAAGTCCATGTATAGCGAGAATAGTCATCCACAATAACAAGAGCATAGTAATTGCCACCAAAGCTCATGGTTCTAGAAGGGCCAAATAAATCCATATGTAAAAGTTGTAAAGGCCGGTTTGTAGAAACAATATTTTTAGATTTGAAAGATGCCTTTACTTGTTTTCCTTTTTGACACGCATCACAAAGTTTATGTTTTTCAAAACGAATCTTTGGCAAACCAATTACTAAGTCTTCTGAACCAATTTATTAAGATGATCCATGTGAATATGAGCCATTCTTCTATGCCATAGCCAAGATTCATCCTCTTTACTAAAAAGACAACATGCATCATTTGAAGGTAGTTCATCTAAATTTACCATATAGATATTTCCAATTCTAGATCCAACAAAAACTGTACTTTTATTAAGAGAATTTACGACCATGCATTTTGAAGAATCAAATACAATATTATTGCCTTTATCAGAAAGTTGACTAATGCTTAGCAAGTTATGTTTCAAACCTTCCACATACAAGACATTCTTTATAATGGGATTAGGACTCTTACCAATAGTACCAATCCCAAGAATTTTACCTTTATTATTATCACCATAACAAACATAACCTTTATTTTTGGGTTCCAAAGAGGAGAACTTGCTTTTGTCTCCTGTCATGTGCTTTGAACAGCCACTATCAAGATACCAATTTGAATCTTTGGCTTTCAAGCACACCTGCAAAATAAAATCAAGTTTTAACTTTTGGTACCCAAGCCATCTTGGGTCCAGGTGAGTTAGTTTTGGGCAAGGTTCCCTTTGGAATCCACATCTTTTTACCAATCACATTCAGGTTTTTCCTAATATTGCAAATGGAAGCAGTGTGACCTTTTCTACCACAGTGAAAACATTTAATGAAAGGACTACTTGAGGGTTTGTTGTGATTGAAGAGTTTGAAAGATTTTTCATGAATTTTTGGATGATAACCTAAACCAGCTTTTCTAAAAGTACCTTTTTGGTTTCCTAAAATAATGTTTAGATTATCTCTTCCCATTGTAAATTTTGCAAGAGTGTTATTTAAATCCTCAACCTTATTTTTCAAAACACTACACTCATTGCATTTTAAAACTTCATCTTTTTATTTTCACAAGATATGGGAGGAGAAGTTTCAATCACAAAGAACTTGTTTTTCTTTAAGAATCACTATCTCTTTGTTTAAAATTTCAATTTTTGATTCAAGAGAAGAGATGGTTTTCTTAGAAGAACGAACAATTTTTCCAAGTTTAATCGTTTCATTATTGAATTCTTCACAAGCAGCAAGTAATTCATCATAAGTTAAAGGAGAGTCAGGATCATAAAAATTTACCTCATCTTCATCATGATTTGCCATTAGACTAAGATGAGCCTCTTCATTTTCAGATTCATCAGAAGAATCCATATCATTATCATCCCAGGCAATGTAAGCTCTTCTTCCCTTCGAATCCTTTGGTGGTTTCTTTTGAAATTTCTCATTCCTAGTTTGATTTTGAGGACAATCGGGTTTTATGTGACCTTTCTTTCCACACTTGTAGCAGGTAGGATTAAAAGAAGTTGTTTCATCACTTTTCTTTTGAGAGCTTGGGAACTTACCTTTGTTTCTGAGTCTCATGAACCTCTTGAATTTGCGAACCATTAGACTCATGTTTTCCTCATTATTTTCATCTTCAAGGAAATCACACTCGTCATTGTCAGTTTCCTCAATGCTTGCTTTGAGGGCGAGCCCTTTCTTTTTCTTATCAGCTTCTTCGCTTTCCATGAGACGATTTAGTTCAAGTTCATGTTCCTGCAATTTTCCAAATAAAGTAGCCAAGGTCATAGAAGATAAGTCTCTAGATTTAGCTATAGCAGTGACCTTGGGTTGCCAATTCCTGTTTAGACATCTAAGAACTTTGTTAATCAAATCTTCATTAGTAAAGGATTTCCCAAAAGTTGGGAGATGATTTATTATATGAGTAAATCGTTTTTGCATATCTTGTATGCTTTCACCTGGGTTCATCCTAAATAACTCATACTCATGGGTTAATGTGTTCATTCGAGCCCTCTTGACCTCGGTAGTACCTTCATGGGTCACTTGGAGGGTGTCCCACATTTCCTTAGCGGACTCACAATTTGAGACCCTATAGAACTCATCGTAGCTTAAAGCAGAGGTGATGATGTTTTTGGCTTTTAAATCGTGTTGGACCTTTTTCTTTTCCTCATCGGTCCAAAGGGTTCTTGGTTTGTTCACCATCTCATTATTGACTGAATGAGTGGGAACAAACGGACCGTTTTCCACTGCATCCCAAACATCAAGGTCTACAGCTTCAAGGAAAATTTTCATTCTTTCTTTCCAATAACCATACCCTGCACCATTGAAAGATGGGGGTCTGTTCATGGAATGTCCCTCATTACAAAAACTGTTTGAAGTCATCCTCTTGAGACGGTTTGGTCCTTTAAACAAGAGTCTAGCTCTGATGCCACTTGTTGCCAAGTGACTCCAAACACAAGAGGGGGGTGAATTGTGTGTGAACGGTGCTTTCAAAAACTTTTGGAGAAATAAGCGCTAATTAAGAGTTGCGGAAATATTAATGTGAAATAGATAAATCACTTGAAGAATAAATTGAAAACGAGTTAAAAATAAAGTAAATAGTAAGATATAAATAACAATAAAATAAAGTGCAGAAATTTAATTGACTAAAAAGTAGAGAGATAAGGAGTAAAAAAGCACACAACAAATTATCCAGGTTCGGCCACCTAACACCCCTGTGGCCTACGTCCTGTCCCTAAAGCAAACCACTATGGGATTTTCACTAAGACACTAGCTTTTAAATCAGGTTCAGCTAGAAACCTTTACAACTCTAAACCAGAGCAATACGTTCAAGAGATATCACCTCTCTATGAACACCTTGGGATTCTTACCCAAAAAGAAATGATTTTCGCAAATAAAATGAGATGAGAAAGATACACTCAATAGTGCAGATATAACAAATTGAAGCTCAAATAATACAACTCAAATTATGTAGAATAAAAGGCTCTCAAAAAATTGTGCTCAAATAAGTGTGAGTGATGAAAAATATTTGACAGAGTTTTTGGCACAAAAATTAAGCACTGCGTTGTTGTATATATTTACAAAGCTCACGAGCTGTGTTTATATAGGCAATGGAGGAGCGTCATAAAAAAGATTTGTCCGTTGAGGATTTGCCCGTTGCGTTTTGATTATTAAAAGGATTTGTCGTTGCAGCATTTAAAAGGAAAATCTGCCCGTTGCGTTCAATCCGGAATTTGATTTTCATAGTTTGAAAAACACGGAGTCAGCTCGGCACGCGACCACAGCCCGGCACGCGACCTCAGCTCGGCACGCGACCTCCTCACAGCTCGGCACGCGACTTCCTCAGCTCGGCATACGACCTCAGCTCGACACACGATCTCGGCACACGACCTCGTCAGCTCGACACGGAACCTCAGCTCGTCATTTATGAATATCATAAAATCACTTTTAGAATAAAATTCATTTTGTGTGTGTGTGATTTAATTTTAATTGAGAGCTTTTTATTACTACTTACAAATAGTCTTAATAAAAATAAATAAATACCCAAAACCCAAAGACTTGAGAAACTATCATTCTTGATACGCGTCTTGGTATTCTTTTCCACTTTTTGCACGGTTGACTATTTGCAAAGCTCCCTTTTGTCAATCATCAAAACCATCCTGTCAAGGCATGTATTCACATGAGCGGTTGGAGGTAGATATACGTAGTTTCCCCTTCTTTACTGGTCCCAATTCCCGCCTCAATCCCATACTAACCAAGTCCCGTCTTGCATTGATGCCATCCGTAGTCTTCCCGGGCACATTGAGTAAGGTACCAATAACACTATCAAAGACATTTTTTTCAACATGCATCACATTAATGAAATGTCTCACTTACAATGACTTCCAATATGGCAGCTCAAAGAAAATCGACTTTTTCTTCCACCCTCATGTGAC
Organism: Calophaca sinica; assembly: GCA_037113605.1. NCBI lineage: Eukaryota > Viridiplantae > Streptophyta > Magnoliopsida > Fabales > Fabaceae > Calophaca > Calophaca sinica. Next base: position 63,409,597 of record CM073733.1, read on the forward strand.
AAGCTCTCCCGCAAAAGGTTTTCCGAATTCAATACTCAAATCTTTTACCTTTTCAAACAGCTGTGCACCAGTCAAAGGCAAATGAGCTCTACGTTCTTCAGTATTCCCATTAAATGCTTTCCTCCATGACTGATAATGATGCTTTTGAGGCAAGAATCTACGATATGCCCAAGGAAGACATTCTTCTTACCATGTTCCAGTCGCATCCAATCAGTGCCATCTTTACATATAGGGCACGCACACTGGCCTTTGGTGCTGTATCCAGACAAATTACCCTATGCCGAAAAATCATTAATTGTGCTGAAGATTATAGACCTCAAGGTGAAACTTTCTTCTCTATACCCATCGAACACTTCTATACCCGTCTCCCATATTTGCTTCAAGTCTTCAATTAAAGGAGCCAAGAATATGTCTATATCATTTCCTGATTGTTTGGGCCCATAAATTAATATAGACAACATCATATATTTGCGCTTCATGCATAGCCATGGAGGTAGGTTATAAATCACCAAAATCACAGGCTATGTACTGTGAGTGCTACTCTGAACACCATGCGGGTTAAACCCATCAGTAGACAATGCAAGTCTTAGGTTTCTTGGTTCATTCCTAAAATCAGGATACTCAATATCAATTTTTTTCCATTGAGGAGAATCTGTCGGGTGTCGCAGCATGCCATCCTTAATCCTTTCATCCCTATGCCATGTCAAGTGTTTTGCATCTTTTGAACTACGGTACATGCGCCTAAATCTGGGAATTATGGGGAAATACCACATAACCTTCTCTGGAGCTTCCTTCTTCTTATTCCGTGAGGCTTTACATTTAGGACACGACTTTAACGACGCATATTCATTTCTAAATAAAATGCAATCGTTAGGACAAGCGTGTATCCTCTCATAGCCCATGTCAATAGAGCGTAACATTTGTTTAGCCTCGTATGTCTGACCAGGAAGCACATTATCATCTAGCAACATATCTTTCAATAAGGTGAGTAAGTCCGTAAAGCTGTTATCAGTCGATCCATTGCCCGATTTCAAGTTATACAACTTTAACATCGCCGATAATCTCGTGAATTTAGTATAACCCTCATGCAATGGCTTTTCCACATCACTTACCAACTTCTCAAACATTTGAGCACAATCACGGAGATCTTCTTCAACCGCATTTGCCATCTCTTCAAAATGGTCGCCATAATATATATTTGTAGCGGCGTCATCTGACGTACATCTCCCACTCTTCCTCATATTAGAAGATTCACCTCTTTTCTCACCGTGCTTTGTCCACATGTATAACTCTGACCAATTCCATTGCTCTCTAAATGTCCTTCCAATTCCTGAACATTAACTCGGCCTACATAACAACAACTCAAACAAGGATATACGATTCTACTCAGGTCTAGTTCTTTTCCATGTTGAACTACAAACCTAATAAAATCTTGCACTCCATCCCTATATTCCTTCGATAAACGATTGACAGACATCCACTTCCGATCCATTCTAACTTCAACCTTTACAAATTCAACAGTCATTCCCATTAATATAACATCCACAATTCACAGTTCGTATTCAATTCACACTTTGAATTTTTAACAAAAATTTGGCAGAGTCTCTCCTAAAATATGGACATTCCAAAATATATCCAATCAAATCAAACATAAAACACTTCAAAGTTCAAAGGAAGCAATAACTCATTTCCTTCTAACTGCATGTGACTAGTCTTACTATTTTATCTCTGGTTACCTTTTTGTTTGAAACTAGGTTAAGCTTATGATACATTCATATAATATTGCAATAGCTACACCAAACAAAGAGAGAATCATATTTTCAGCACAAATATGCACATGAATCAGACCCATGAATCACAAAAAGGGAAAAACATAAAGAGCTTCCATCCAAGAATCAAACAAAGAGAGAATCACATTTTCAGCACAAATATACAAAAACAAGTTAAAAAGAGAGGTTAGTACCTTAGAAGTCAGAACACGGTATGAAGCACAAAGCAGTTTCCAGTATCCAACACCACTGAACCGGTTGAAAGCCCCGTCGTTTTCCAGTATCCAACACCATCTCTTCGTCGTTTCGTTCTCAGAGAGAGAGACAGAGAGAAACACACAATCGGAAGAGGGGCGACGGTGGAGAGAAGGACAAAGCTCAAGGAAGGAGAGGAGGACAGCAGTGGGGTTTTTCGAGGTGGTTTTGCGTACGACGGAGAAGGAGACAGAGCGAAATTTAGAGACTGGCAGCATTCGCGAATGGGAAGAGAGGCAACGTTGCAGAGGAGGACGAAGCTCAAGGAAGGACAGGAGGACGGTGGTGGTAGTTTTTCATGGTGGTTTTGGGTGCAACGGAGAAGGAGATAGAGCGAGATTTAGAGACTGAGAGGTTTTGCGTGAGCAGAGAGGGAGAGATATGCGCGCATTTCTTGTGTCATTTGGGTTTATCAGGAAAGGATAATAACAAACGCTTCCTTCTTCCTTGGAAGGAAGCGCTAGCGAAGTCCAGTAACAAGAATCATAGATATCGTTTCCCCAGGAAAGCGCTAGTGAAGATTAGAAAATAGATAGCACTTTCTGGAGGAAGTGATAACGATATCCTTACGCGTATTTTTAGTAGTGCTTCACCTACAAAGCGCTGTCTATTAGTTCGTTTTTACTAGCACTTATTCTAGAAAGTGCTAGTAAAGGCCAAAACATAATTTTAGCCAGCACTTTCAGATAGAAGCTGTAACACCTGAGGACGAGATCGACCTCGTATTAGGACGTCGTATCGAGACCTCGCGTCGAGATCTCGTGTCGAGACCTCGTACCAAGACCTCATGTCGAGATCCCGTGCCAAGATCGCGTACCGAGGTCATATGCCGAGCTGAGGAGACCGCGTGCATTAGCTGCTGAGATCGCGCACCGAGCTGATGAGGTCGCGTACCGAGCTGAGGAGGTCGCATGTCGAACTGAGGAGGCCGCGTGCACGAACTCGTGTTAGAGCCTTGTGCGCTTGCACGAGCACCCTGGTCGACATCGTGTCGAGATGATAACACTCGTATCTTTACGAACGTTATTTAGCGCTAATGATTCTATTGTTTGTAATAATTATTTTATCGGTTGCAGTTCTCGTTGCTGTGTTTTAGATCTGTAACCTATAGATTAGAGGGTAATCATGAGAGAGAAGAGATTAGATGGGTAGAATGATTGATGGGATTAGCATCTCATAACAAAGAGTTACACGTCACTTGTTTCTGCTTTTTTAAGAAAGAAAAATTCATTTAAATGGTTTATCTCCCAAAGTATATCACGATCACTCTCACAAACACTCACTTTCTCTTTTCTTCTTTCTTCTTCCTTCTTCTCTGAGTTCCTCTTCCTCTCCAAACCTCCATCGAAGAACCTTGAGTTTTATCGAGCTTCTGCAAAAACTTTCTTCATCAACCTTGTTTCTTATCATCTCCTCGACATATATCACCATCTCGACCATCATCTAAGGTATGGAAAGATAGATTTTCTCTTCCTTCATGTTACTGTTAGCGCCACTTCTTCTCTCTATTTTAGCTAGTTTTTATGCTTCCAAATCATGTCATATTGATGGGTTTTCTTCTTCATGACATGACCGACCTTTCTAACCAATTATTTGAGCTTGTAAAACAAATTTCTTTCTTTGTTTTCTGCAATAGGCAGTGCCCAAAAACCCTCCCTATTTGGTTTGTTTTGATTTCTTGTTTTTAGTTTGTTGTACGTTGCTTCTTGTTGATGTTTGTTGTTGACTTATTTGTTATAGAATCAGATAACCTTTTTCATGAACTTTTGATCGAAAACCCTAACTTTGTGTTAGAGGAAAAATGGTTTTGTCTGGTGATGTATGAAAGAAGTTTTTAATAAAATTTTAGAGAAAAGGAGTTATTTTGTAACGTTTGAATTCTGGTTATATTTGTTTAAGTTCTTGAGTTTTAAATGTTTACTTGGGTTGTGGTTAAGATTGGGATAACGAGAGCTAAGTGCTATTAGAACCCATAGATCGAACTAAGTTGTACTCGTATTAGGCGGTGTGATTTCCGAGATCGTGCTGCAAGGAGATCAGGGTGTATGAGAACACGAAACCGAGGTTGACTGAGAGCCGTACGTGTCGAGATCGAGTAAGAGAATTCGTTGTCAAGCTCGTTTGAAGACAGCCGTGTCGAGGTCGTTGTCGAGCTCGTTTGAAGACAGCTTTGTTGAGGTCGTTGTCGAGCAGCGTAGCTTGGAGTTCGGTAAGGGCACTTCTAAACATTCTAGGATTTTTATTGTTATATTACTAGGTATGGATTCCTTGATTTGTGTCGAGCATGTAAGGTTGTGATATGATTGGGTTTTTGCATGTATTTAATATGTGATTGAATATATGTTGTGAATTATGTATTGACTGTTGAATTGCGTTTCTTCATGTCGAGCTTGCTCTTTTTATTTGACATGCGGTTGAATATCTTGTGTATAACTCTTTGAATATTGTAAGCGGAGAGCTGTTCATCGAGTGAGCGAGCTAGGCGAGTCGTTATGACGTTTTTGAGCCGTGACCCGGATAACTAAGGGTGCTAGGTCCCCTTTTGTTTACGGGAGATTGACTAGACGTCGCCACGCTATGGGACCTGAGTTGAGTGTCCTAGGGAGAGCGAAGATCCCAAGGCTACTACCGACTTTCCAAAGATACCGCACGGCTGCGTGTGCATTCCGGAAAAATTGTCGAGTCGAGAGAAATGGATAGCGAGTTGAGTCGAGTTTAGAGTGAGATGGTCGAGTCACGTTTGGTGAATGTTATACTTTGCTGTTTACTTATTTCTTTATGCCGTGTTTATCTTGAATTGTTGAGAAGTTGACCCTTTCCCGTGGTACCTTCAATCCATGATGGCTACCCAGGCGACGTCGAGGTTGCAGGGAACTCGACAGCAGAGGATGGCGAGGAGGAGCTCGACGAGGATCAGGGCGACGACCTCTATTTGTCGTGATTTGCTTTGTTTATGTTTTGTGTATAGTGGTTGTGACCAGTTTGGGCTAGATGTTATTTTGAGCACAGGGTAGACTGGTGGTCTTACTTTTGGAGCAGTCCCCTGCGTGGGTGTCTGCCGGAAGTACCCCCAGGGTATGATTGCTCTCTTGAAGTCGTCATACCTTAGGTGTATTTTCTTTATACATTATTACTCTATATTTTGTATACATCATCATTTCGAGTGGTATATATGTTTATTATGCATGTATGTTTTATTAGAATTTATGTCTTATGTCTTAGTTGCACCATGTTTTCGAAAAGTTGTAATTACTCTGATGTGCACGAGCTGGTTTTATAAATAATAATAGACCGTACTTTTCTAAAGGGCACAAGAGTATCGTTTAAAACACATCGCATACAGGGTAACTAGAGCTCGGTGTGTTGAGCTCGGTAACTCGAGCTTCGATGCGTTGAGCTCATTAGCGGTCCGAAGCAGTCGTTACAATGTTGGTATCAGAGTAGTTCGGTTCTGACCGGGCTGTGTATAGGAATTTGGACTGGTCACTGTGTCGGGATATATATATATGTGTGTTGGGTACCTAATTGTACTATACTGATTGCTGTTTGATTTAGTGAAGCACTTATTGCTTGAAAAATTGTTTGAACTGTTTCTTGATTGAAGCAGTGTGTTTTAACACATCCTTGTTGTGAGATTCTGACAGGGTTTTGAACTTTGTGGAATCTAATGCCACCTCGTAGGGATACGACAATTTGTGCGAGAACGTCGACATGGAACGAGCAATTCAAGCTATGGCCGAGATGGCGGCAGCCATGGCTCAAAGAATCACCGCAGAACTCAACAGCTAACGCGATGGCTCAACAGACGGCGTTAACCCAAAGAAACTTACAAAGAACAACAATGAGCAGAGCGAGTGCCGAGGCGAAGGATTAGCGGACTTTAGGAAGCATGATCCACCGAAGATTTTACGGTGAGCCAAACCCAGATAAAGTCGATCTTTGGATGCAAGAGATCGAGAAGATCTTTGAGGCACTCCATTGCCCAAACAACGTGAAGGTAGACTACGCTACCTACTTGCCGCTAGGAGGCAGAGTATTGGTGGAAGGGAGTGAAGCAAGCACCGATAAGCGGAACGTCGCGAGATAACTTGGGAGCTTTTTCGTGGAAGGTTCTTGGACAAATACTTCCCAGATACTGCACGAGCTGAGAAGGAGCAAGAGTTTCTTCAACTACAACAAGGCAGCTCGACAGTGTCCGAGTATGCAGCCAAGTTCGAGTCACTGGCGAAGTATTTCAGTCCATTTCGGGATCGAGCTGACCAAGGATGGTTAAGCGAGAGGTTCCAACGAGGTCTGAGATTTGACATTCAGAAGTCGGTGGTGTCACTGAGGATCAGGAATCTACAAGAGCTGATAGATCGTTGTGTCGAGGTAGAGGGTGTAAGAAGCCACAAGAAGAAAACTGTTGTAGGCGGACCGGTGAGACCCCAGAGTGCGGGCGAGGTTTACACGGCGGGAAACAACTGCAGAAGAAGCCTTACAACCGACCTCAGGGGAACAACAACAGGGGACAATATCGTCCGATGACCCAGGGAGCGAGAAGCGGAGGTCAGACCGGTGCCGAGGTGACTAGCTATTGTTGTGGAAGGCCAGGACATTATGCGAGTGACTGCACTCAGAAGGAAGAGGTATGTTTCAACTGTAAGAAGCCAGGGCATTTTGCCAAGGATTGTCCCACACCTAAAGCTGAACCGGCAATGCTTGCGGCAAAGGCCAAAGGGAAGCGTCAGGTGGCTAAAGGCAGAGTCTTCTGCATGAGCGGCGAGGAAGCACAGCAAGCTGATGATCTTATCCAAGGTGAATGTGAGATTGAGGGTAAATCCTTATCCGTTCTCTTTGATTCGGGTGCAACCCATTCCTTTATTTCTTCTGATTGTGTGAACCATTTGAACTTGATCGTGATCGCTTTGCTCAAATTGGTAGTTACAACCCCAGCTGCTAAAACCTTAGTCACAAACACTGCATGTCTTAATTGTGTAGTGGTTATTCAGAGTAGAAAGTTTGTGGTCAATTTGGTTTGTTTGCCTCTTAAGGGCTTAGATGTCATCCTCGGGATGGATTGGTTGTCACACCACCATGTCCTCTTGGGTGTGCCCGTAAAGCGTAATTTTCCCAGACCTTGGAGTCTCCAATTATCTTTCTGCTGAACGTATTGGGGTTTCTTTGAAAGAAGGAACTAGAGAATACATGTATCTGGCTAGTTCAGAAGTTTTCCAGCAGGTCGAAGTGAAGAATGTACCAGTGGTGTGTGACTTTGTGGACGTTTTTCCCGAAGACGTGCCAGGGTTACCACCAGTGCGAGAGGTCGAGTTCTCCATCGAGTTGATTCCAGGAACAGGACCGATTTCCAAAGCGCCATACAGGATGTCTCCTGCCGAGATGAAAGAACTGAAGTCCCAGATCGAACACTTGGAGTCAAAGCAATTCATACGACCGAGCGTGTCACCGTGGGGAGCTCCAGTGTTGTTGGTTAAGAAGAAGGATGGACGATCAAGGCTGTGCGTGGACTAACGCGAGCTCAACAAGGTTACTTGTGAAGAACCCGGTATCCGTTACCCGTATTGACGACTTGATGGATCAACCGTGGAGCGGCGATCTTTCCAAGATAGACTTGAAGCGGGCTACCATCAGTTCGCGTGAAGGAGGAAGATGTCTCCAAAACAGCTTTCAGGACTAGGTATGGTCACTACGAGTATTTGGTGATCTTTGTTTGGAGTGACAAATGCGCCACGGTGTGTTTATGGATTATATGAATAGGATTTTCCATTCGCTTTTGGATCGATTCGTTGTAGTGTTCATCGACGACATCCTCGATCTACTCAAGAACCGAGAAGAGCACGAAGAACACTTACGTCGAGTACTACGGATATTGCGTGAGAAGCAACTCTATGCCAACCTGTCGAAGTGTGAATTTTGGCTCGAAGAGGTGAATTTTCTTGGTCATGTGATTTCAGAAGAAGGGATAGGCGTGGATCCAACTAAGATTGAAATTTGTGTTAGCGTGGGAACAGTAGAAGGCGATTCTGAGATCGAAGTTTTGTTGGCTTAGCGTGCTATTATCGAAGATTCATTGAAGGTTTCTCGAAGATTGTCGCGCCTCTTTACGACTACGAGGAAGGATCAACCTTTGCCTGGATCGAGGAGTGTGAATCCGATTTTCAAAGATCAAGGAGCTCTTGGCGACGGCGCTGTGTTGATTTTGCCTCAACCCAAGAGCCTTACGAGGTGTATTGTGATGCGTCACACCAGGGATTGGGATGCGTCTTTGATGCAACATTGGAAAGTGGTAGCGTATGCTTCAAGACAACTTAAGATTCACGAGAGGAACTACCCTACTCACGATTTGGAGGTGGCGGCGATGGTTTCTTATTTGAAGATATGGAGACACTACCTTTATGGGAGCACTCTTCTTGTTTCGGCGATCACAAGAGCTTGAAGTACTGTTCGATCGTAAAGAGCTCAACATGCGTCGGCGAAGATGGACGAAATTTCTCAAGGACTACGACTTTACGTTGGAATACCATCCCTAAGGCTAACGTAGTAGCGGATGCATTGAGCGTAAAGAGCGTTTAACCTCAAAGAATGATGATCAAGGAGTTGGAGATGCTCGAGAAGTTCCGAGACTTGAAGTTGAGTGTGGAAGTTTCACCAGAAGCCGAGATTTGGTATGCTTACCATTTCTAACAGATTGTTGGATGAGATCCGAGACCAGCGAGGTTCATGACGAGCTCCTGCGGGAGAAGGTCGATTGATCGCGCAAGGCGGCGACAATTCCAAGTCGGAGCGGACAACATCTTAAGATGTAATGGTCGAGTGTGTGTACCTAACGTAGCGGGTGAAAGTTAATACTTGACGGCGCGCAAGAGCAACTTTAGTATTCATCCAGGAGTTACGAAGATGTATCAAGACTTGAAGAAGCATTTTTGGTGGTCCTAATGAAAAAGCAAGTGGATCGAGCACGTAGCTCGTGTTTAACGTGTCGAAGCGAAGGTGGAGCACCAACGACCAGCGGGAATGCTACAATCGCTGACGTACCAGATGGAAATGGGACAAGATCTCCATGGATTTCGTTGTAGGTTTGCGAAGACGCAGAAGAAGAATGATTCGATTTGGGTGATTGTCGACCGATTGACCAAATCTGCTCATTTCTTGCCCGGTGGTCGACATACAACGTGGAAAAGTCAACCGAGATCTACATCGCGGAGATAGTGCGACTTCATGGTATACCCTCTTCAATCGTGTCGGACCGAGATCCAAGTTCACGCCTCATTTTTGGAGGGAATTGCAAGAAGCGATGGGAGCGAGCTCGAGCTTAGCTCGGCATATCATCCCCAAACCGACGGTCGACCGAGAGAACGATCCAATCGCTTGAAGATTTGTTGCGGCGTGTACCTTAGATCACCGAGGAAGTTGGGACGACGTCTTACCATTGGTGGAGTTCACCTACAATAACTTTCCATGCGAGTATTGGAATGGCACCTTTTGAAGCTAATCGTATGGGCGTAAATGTCGACGCCTCTTTGTTGGTACCAGGATGGCGAGCGTTACGTTGTGGGACCAGATATGATCCAAATAGACTCACCGAGAAGATCCGTTTGATCGAGAGATAGGATGCGAACGTCTCAAAGTCGATGTAAGAGTTATGCGGACCAACGACGTCGACCACTCGAGTTCGAAGAAGGAGAACATGTATTTCTTAGAGTCACCCCACTCATCGAGTTGGTCGAGCGATCAAGTCCAAGAAACTTACCCCTAAATTCATTGGACCTTATCAGATTCTTCGTCGTATTGGTCCAGTGGCATATCAGATTGCCCTGCCACCCTTCTTGTCAAACATTCATGACGTCTTCCACGTCTCACAATTGCGGAGATATATTTCCGACCCCTCTCATGTCATCGAACCAGATGTGATTCAACTGAAGGACGACCTATCTTTCGAAGCATCACCAGCAAGGATCGTTGACCGGAAAGCCAAACAGTTGCAGAACAAAAAGATTCAACTTGTCAAAGTTGTGTGGGATCAGAAGACTGGAGATGCGACTTGGGAGCTGGAGGAGAAGATGAAGACTCATTACCCTGAACTCTTTCATGGTAAGTATCTTATTTGCAATTTCGAGGACAAAATTTTTTTAGAGGGAGAGATTGTAACACCTGAGGACGAGATCGACCTCGTATTAGGACGTCGTATCGAGACCTCGCGTCGAGATCTCGTGTCGAGACCTCGTACCAAGACCTCATGTCGAGATCCCGTGCCAAGATCGCGTGCCGAGGTCATATGCCGAGCTGAGGAGACCGCGTGCATTAGCTGCTGAGATCGCGCACCGAGCTGATGAGGTCGCGTACCGAGCTGAGGAGGTCGCATGTCGAACTGAGGAGGCCGCGTGCACGAACTCGTGTTAGAGCCTTGTGCGCTTGCACGAGCACCCTGGTCGACATCGTGTGGAGATGATAACACTCGTATCTTTACGAACGTTATTTAGCGCTAATGATTCTATTGTTTGTAATAATTATTTTATCGGTTGCAGTTCTCGTTGCTGTGTTTTAGATCTGTAACCTATAGATTAGAGGGTAATCATGAGAGAGAAGAGATTAGATGGGTAGAATGATTGATGGGATTAGCATCTCATAACAGTAGTTACACGTCACTTGTTTCTGTTTTTTTTTAAGAAAGAAAAATTCATTTAAATGGTTTATCTCCCAGCTGTATATCACGATCAGCTCTCACAAACACTCACTTTCTCTTTTCTTCTTTCTTCTTCCTTCTTCTCTGAGTTCCTCTTCCTCTCCAAACCTCCATCGAAGAACCTTGAGTTTTATCGAGCTTCTGCAAAAACTTTCTTCATCAACCTTGTTTCTTATCATCTCCTCGACATATATCACCATCTCGACCATCATCTAAGGTATGGAAAGATAGATTTTCTCTTCCTTCATGTTACTGTTAGCGCCACTTCTTCTCTCTATTTTAGCTAGTTTTTATGCTTCCAAATCATGTCATATTGATGGGTTTTCTTCTTCATGACATGACCGACCTTTCTAACCAATTATTTGAGCTTGTAAAACAAATTTCTTTCTTTGTTTTCTGCAATAGGCAGTGCCCAAAAACCCTCCCTATTTGGTTTGTTTTGATTTCTTGTTTTTAGTTTGTTGTACGTTGCTTCTTGTTGATGTTTGTTGTTGACTTATTTGTTATAGAATCAGATAACCTTTTTCATGAACTTTTGATCGAAAACCCTAACTTTGTGTTAGAGGAAAAATGGTTTTGTCTGGTGATGTATGAAAGAAGTTTTTAATAAAATTTTAGAGAAAAGGAGTTATTTTGTAACGTTTGAATTCTGGTTGTATTTGTTTAAGTTCTTGAGTTTTAAATGTTTACTTGGGTTGTGGTTAAGATTGGGATAACGAGAGCTAAGTGCTATTAGAACCCATAGATCGAACTAAGTTGTACTCGTATTAGGCGGTGTGATTTCCGAGATCGTGCTGCAAGGAGATCAGGGTGTATGAGAACACGAAACCGAGGTTGACTAAGAGCCGTACGTGTCGAGATCGAGTAAGAGAAGTCGTTGTCAAGCTCGTTTGAAGACAGCCGTGTCGAGGTCGTTGTCGAGCTCGTTTGAAGACAGCTTTGTTGAGGTCGTTGTCGAGCAGCGTAGCTTGGAGTTCGGTAAGGGCACTTCTAAACATTCTAGGATTTTTATTGTTATATTACTAGGTATGGATTCCTTGATTTGTGTCGAGCATGTAAGGTTGTGATATGATTGGGTTTTTGCATGTATTTAATATGTGATTGAATATATGTTGTGAATTATGTATTGACTGTTGAATTGCGTTTCTTCATGTCGAGCTTGCTCTTTTTATTTGACATGCGGTTGAATATCTTGTGTATAACTCTTTGAATATTGTAAGCGGAGAGCTGTTCATCGAGTGAGCGAGCTAGGCGAGTCGTTATGACGTTTTTGAGCCGTGACCCGGATAACTAAGGGTGCTAGGTCCCCTTTTGTTTACGGGAGATTGACTAGACGTCGCCACGCTATGGGACCTGAGTTGACTGTCCTAGGGAGAGCGAAGATCCCAAGGCTACGGCTGGACTTTCCAGCATACGGTACGGCGTGTGCATTCCGGAAAAATTGTCGAGTCGAGAGAAATGGATAGCGAGTTGAGTCGAGTTTAGAGTGAGATGGTCGAGTCACGTTTAGTGAATGTTATACTTTCTTTGTTTACTTATTTCTTTATGCCGTGTTTATCTTGAATTGTTGAGAAGTTGACCACTTTCCGTGGTACCTTCAATCCATGATGGCTACCAGGCGACGTCGAGGTTGCGAGGAACTCGGCGGCAGAGGATGGCGAGGAGGAGCTCGGCGAGGATCGAGCGGCGACCTCTATTTGTCGTGATTTGCTTTGTTTATGTTTTGTGTATAGTGGTTGTGACCAGTTTGGGCTAGATGTTATTTTGAGCACAGGGTAGACTGGTGGTCTTACTTTTGGAGCAGCCCCCTGCGTGGGTGTCTGCCGGAAGTACCCCCAGGGTATGATTGCTCTCTTGAAGTCGTCATACCTTAGGTGTATTTTCTTTATACATTATTACTCTGTATTTTGTATACATCATCATTTCGAGTGGTATATATGTTTATTATGCATGTATGTTTTATTAGAATTTATGTCTTGTGTCTTAGTTACACCATGTTTTCGAAAAGTTGTAATTACTCTGATGTGCACGAGCTGGTTTTATAAATAATAATAGACCGTACTTTTCTAAAGGGCACAAGAGTATCGTTTAAAACACATCGCATACAGGGTAACTAGAGCTCGGTGTGTTGAGCTCGGTAACTCGAGCTCGGTACGTTGAGCTCGGTAGCGGTCCGGAAACGGGTCGTTACAGAAGCGCTGTTTAAGGTGACGCCATTTTTTTTAATAATCTGTTGTAGTGTTTTGCACAAATGTCTAATTATTTCTCCTTATGTAGATTTTTGTGCTATTTATGAAGTAGTATTATGATGTGACACTATATTAAATTATGATTAGACGTATGTGTAAAATGTTTTTTACTTGTCAGCAATATTTTAAATTATGGTTTCAGCCAAATTTTGGTTGTGGTCGTAGTCGTATCGTAATTCTTGATATTACAGAAAAGAGAAATGCTAGCAACACACTATGTATCACTCTCTTTTGAACACACCTATTGGTTGAAATTCAAATGGATCCCACTATTTTGGGGAATGGGTCCTACCAAATCGTATGGGCCCCACTTGATTTCAACCAATAAGAGAGTGTGTATTCAAAAGAGAGTGATAGAAAGTGTGTTGCTAGCACTCTTCTTCAGAAAATTGCGGCAAATACGGTTGATGAAAATGTAATCCCAGTCACAAATCCATCAACCATGATATAGTGGCCTAAATAGTGGCCATATCGTATTTTAAAACCTCACTTGTTAGTATATAGTTATTAAACTCGATATAAGAAACTAATATTTAAAAGGATTTAATTTATATGCACAAGTAGTGTAAAGATTTCTTATACTGTAAACCAATCATAAATTGTCACGTCATTAACAAATTTGACTTTTGTACCGTACCTGATTGACCAGCAGAAAGCAGAAGGACTCGGGCAAACGGTTGAGAGGCAAGCATACGACCGACCGAATAGGAAGGTGAGCATTCGCCCTCGAGGTCTTGGTACTTGCGTCGGTCGTCCCTAGATTTATCATCCCTCCGGGCCCAAACAGGAGGCCTGCTACTAGGCCCATTTAGTGATTATATAAGGAGACTCACTCACAAACATGAGATAACTTTAATACCCTAATGACTCCATGATATTGAATAAGACCTAACTTTGGCATCGGAGTAGCTTTGGAGGTACCCACCGACGGCACCACCCTCCATGGCCGGCGAAGCCACCTCCATCAACCTTCTCTCGAGATCCTCCTCCATGTTCCACCCGAGAACAACTTTAATAATAACTATCTCAAAAATCACACATATGATGGTTTTTTATTGGTTAATGGTGTAAAATCGGGAGTGAACCAAAATTAAAATCTATTTAAAAAGTAGTAGTTATTACAAATATTTATTTCTTTAAAGGTGTTTGTTGAAAAACTTATTTGAGTCATAGTGCAAAACCCTAATTATAAACTTAAAAGAATCAAATAATCTGATTAGATTAATTAAACAATCCGATTGCATCGACCAAACGTGGCCTTAGCCAAGGCCTTCAACAGCCGGCTCCTCTGCCCCAACGGCCGCACGACGTCCAAACAACTCTTTCTGCGGCGGCCATCGCCGAATGATCCAGTTTCATCCTCCGCCGCAGGCTTGGGAAGTGGCAGCTGCGGCGACATTCTCCTCTCCTGCCTCATCTTGATGTCACTCAACTCCATTTGTAACGGAAACTTCACAATTCCAAACAAACCATTCCAATGCTTCCGGTTCCTGCCCTGGCTCTCAGTCATCCGCCACCGGTTCTCCCCATTCGATACCAACCTAACCGAACCAGTAACCCGGTTGAACCGGCCCAAAAAAGATTCCGGTTTCAGCTTTTTATTTTCCCCTCTGGGCAGTGTTTCGCGATTGATGACCTTGCCGCAGAAAACAACGTCGTTTGGAATGGTAGAACTGGAAATGGCTGTAGGAAACTCGAAGTCGAAGCAGTCCGTGCCCATCTGAGAATCGCGTTGTGGATTTGGGTCAGTGAGTTGGAGTAGTAACGGTTTAAATTCCATGTCGTAATTATGCGATAAAATGTAAAGAGAGGAACGAATGTGAATTTCGAAGTTATGACAGTACTTGTGTATGGTGAAAGTGTAGGAAACATATTTATACATATATATAATTGGAAGGGGAGTGAGAAGCATTGGAGAAAATCAGAGAACAAATAGTACTTCGTTTATTCGTTTAACGTTGTTGATGGGTGAAAAGGTTCTAACGAGGGACGAAAAAAAACTATGTTTGACTGGGTCATGGGCACGGGTTTCTTTCTTCTCGAGATATACGTTGTTTCCATGGACTTGAATAGCGGTTCACGCATTCTAGAATGCTTGGAGCGGTCCTTTCGCGCTCTGTTAAATTTCGATGCTCCAATCATGTAACAAGTTTCTTTTTGCTTGAGCAGCATATCCAATAAAAAAAATAAGATGTATTGAAATTGATAAAAAATAATAAAATCTTTATCAAAACTATTTTAATGTAGTCTTTTAAGTTTTTATTAACAATTGCCTCCGTAAACACTGTGTTCACCGAAAAATTCAAAACACTGTATTCACCGAAAAATTCACTGTCCTTAAATAGTAGCTAATGCGTGTACCCATGTAATATACGAGGCAAATTATGGCAATAGTATTTTTTTCTATTATTTTCAAAAAATAAATTTGAAACATGAAATAAATAATAGGTAAGAAATAAATATATTTTTATAAAAATTAATTTGTCATGATCTCTCTTTTAGCGGGGTACTGCTTTTGGAGCAATGACTAAGGTAATGATAAAATAGAAAAACTAACAATTTAATATTTTTGTTATCACTGAATCAAGATACACAAAAAATACTTCTTTTTTTTTTATTTAAAAAAAGGGGTGGAGGAAGGGGAATATGTTACTATTTCAGTGGTACTAATAGCCATGTTACAATTATTCTCGAGGAGATTTGAACTCTGTCCCTTAGGGTTACAAGGTCAAGCTCTTACCACTGAGCTGGTACTACATAGACACTTCTTATATATTAAATGATATAAACAAATTATTATTATTTTTTGCTCAATATAAACAAATTATTAGATAATCATTTAATTTATGAGTGATTTACTCCCTCCAGACTTAATTATAAGTTAAAAAAAAGTTCATGTAACACCCGTATTTTTACGATACGTTATTTAGTGTTATTGTAGTGTAATTTTTATCGTAATTATGCTATAATAAGCAATTTCTTGTTCTCTAAACAAGTGATTTAATTAAATCAAGATTAAATTAAATTTGAGAATTAATGTTTTATGTTAATTCATGGTTCGAATATCGTCTAAAAATTCTAACGAAGTATCGTCGCGTTTTGAATCATCGGGCTGTTTGGCCGCAGATAAATTTTAAACGAACTCTGATTTCGATGAAAATCGAATCGTGACTTGTTGTGATTATTTGTGAGTGTTTTAGATTGTTTTTATTATTTATGATAATTTATTTTCACGTGGTGAATTAATTTCTCGATAAATTAATTTTCGCGAATTAATCGGCGGGAAATTAATCGGTAACGCGATTAGTCAACGCCGTGTTTTAGTACCCTAAGACTTTAGAATTAGAGGGTAATCATGAGAGATGTGAGATTAGATGAGTTAGTCTAATTGATGTTATTAGCATATTTACTTTTTGCTAAGTGTCAATTTTTGTGTGATTAAAATTTTTTTACTTTCTTAAAACCCAAATTTTAACCACATGTTTTGATACCTAATAAAATTTTCCATCCCACCCTTTTATGCCCCCAAACCCGCGACCTCCCCCGCTCTCTACTCCCATCATCTTCATCCTTTCATTTTAATTAGAGAAGCTCTCCAAAAACCTCCATGGAAGACACCTTCACCATACCTTGAATCACTTTATTTTTCTACTTCAATCTCCTTGCTAGTTTCTTCTTCTACACTCCATTACCATCTAGCTAATCATCAAGCACTTGGAAGAGCATTTTCTCCCCCAAAAAATCCCTTGGCTGTGAGCTCAAGCAAGAGGAGAGGTTGTGATCTTTTCTCTTTTCTTTCTTGTTTTCATGTCTTTTGTTGTGTTGATTTTTGCTTGATTGTGATCATAAGAGGAGATGAACACTTCAACCTCTATTTCTTGGAACCCTAGGCGTGACCTAAGGGAGAAAAAGAGGGCTTTGTGTGATCCTTGGTGAATCAAGTGATTGATTGGTTAAATTAGCTTCTTTAATGTTGTTGTTGTTGTTTTGAGTGATAGTTAGGAACTAGTTTGTTGATTAAGTCACTTTTATGGTTTAGACCTATTCTTGACAGAGAGAAAATGTGGGTTTTGATTGTTGAAACATGTAATTAGTTGTTGAATAATATGTTTAGGTTGATAAAATTTCAATTGGGTTGTTGAATATGTTTAAGTAAGAAAGTTAGTGAGCTACTTGTGAAAAATTTGTTCTTGAGGGACTTAGAAAGCCCTTTGAAACTTGATTGGGTTTGTTCTTTAATTATTAGCATTGTCATTGCCATAGTTTAAATGATTTGGATCAAAGAATTGAAAAGATTTCTTGTAAAACATTACTCTTGAAATATTTTGAAAATAAGTTTTGGAACTTGGTTGGAGTTAGTCTTGAATTGTGGCTTGTATTTTGAAAGGAAAATTCCTTGCAAAAACTTGTCTTGATGTATGCATGCCTAATTGAAACCTTGAGTAGTTAGATTTTGTGAAAACCTATTCTTGAAAGTATGATTTTTGGAAAGTGGTATATGTCTTGGAATATGTTTTGAAATGTGTTTTGAATTATGCCTTGGGTATGACTTGATGTTTTGATGTCTTGGGGTATAAGTAAATGATTAGGAATGGTTTGTTAATTTCTAAAAGAAAGTCTTGCAATTTTTTAGAAAAGGGCAAAGATGGCCGATGTAACACCCCGTTTCCGGAGCGCTACTGTGCAACCCAATATAATGCTGAAAACATTTAATGCTTGTATACTTTCAGTTAAAGAGTACTCTTATGTATTTCGCAATGGAAAAATAGAAGTAACTTTTTTTTTCATTTTCTTTTCTTTGGAACCCTTTTCAAAAATGAGACATAAATAGTACTACAATTTTCTAAATAATGCAAGTCAGTATTTTGCAAATATCAGAGTATAACGCAACACAATCAATATTCCATATAACATAAAACGTAACATAATCGTTTCGCATAGAGGCGAGGTTTTCTAGAAAGAGTAATTACAAAACAATAGGGAATTACGCAAACGACAAAACCCTAAGCTAAGCTGGCTGACACTACAACTCTTACTGAGAAACAGTTCAGCAAGATCAAACACGAGGTACTCAGAGGAATCTTCCTCCACTGGCTCAATCTTCAATGTTGCTGGAAAGACGAAACTGCAACAGCTACCAAACTCCATCTGGAAGTGACATCCATAAGGATATCCAATCCAACAACAGTGCAAGGGTAAATCCTTTGTCCACGAGTTTATCATAGGCTATGTCGCATGCAAGCAATATATACATATATAATGCAACAACATGCTTTTATATACATATACATACTTAATAGACCGCACGCATCATCATGGTATATCAAGCATTGCATGTGAGCAAACAAATCAACCAACAGACTAACAATCAAGTCAACACAATATCAACAATTGCATGTGAGCACACAATTCTATCAACAGGTCAGTGATCAAGTCATCACAACATAATTCAATCAACAATTCATCACATATCGTAATGTGGTTAGACAAGCATGCCAATGCAGTATGACTAGTTTGTGTATACACCTGCAGCCTTAAACAAGGTCAGCAGTGACGAGGAACTTTATTTCCCAACGTCCAAATAAACTCCCCTACCAAGGGTATTGCCACAAAGGCTTGCCACAAAGGCTTTCTGCCACGCGGGCATAGGGTGACGACTCGTCCTTTTGAAGTCCTGAAGACAATCAAACGCTCCGAGTGTCGATGCTCAATGGTCAGTATGCATCCAAACAAATTCTTCAATATGGCATGCTCACCGTAGGGAGCGCCCGAGTAATGTTTTAATTAATCAATGCGGATCGACGACACCTCAACTCACTCACTCTACTTAGTGAATTTTCATGCTTCCAATTCTTATATTACCTAGGTGAGGTTGTACCAAAATAAATCACTCATTTAGCTTTGGGTCATTGGAACCCGAGTTTCATCAAATTCTTTATCTAGCATGGTTCCACTTCTACTTATCTATAAGCTTAGGCTAGTCATACTACAACCCTCATGCTTATTTTTAAGCCAAAATACCTTTAACAATTACTTAGAGTGCAAACACAGGACACAAAGTCTGGATGTTCAATTGCGGAACGCTAGTCTTAATCTCAGATCAAAACTCTAGGCACGTAATGCGGAACACTAGGCTCAATTTTTAGATTGAGATACTAGGCACGCCATACGGAACACTAGGTCCAATCCTAAACCAAGAAAATGCGCATAAGTAGAGATATTAAGTCCCAAAGACAGACACATAGTCCATATGCTCAATAGGAACACTAGGTTCCCTATGTTTTAATCTTTCAAAAACTCGATCTTTGAACTCTCTTTCTCTATTCTTATATTACTCCTATGTATCTGAAAATACTCGTTAACTCTAGGTAGTTGAAACCCTAGTTGAGCTAAATAATACGCTAGGATAATTCCCAAACACTTTACTTAACTCAACCGTTTTCAAAATTTACAACGTTTTCTTTTTTAAAAGAACCTTTTAAACAACTTCTAACCCTCTGATCCATAAAGCTGTTTGTACACCGACTTATTTTAGAAAAATACCTTCAGTTTACCATGAAAACATTTCTCGGCTCATGGAATCGCATCAGACTTACCGTTGTAAGTCGTCAACCAATAACGGTCGATCAACGCATTATTAATTAACCCATTATCCTCAACAATATTATCCAAATTACAATCAATTCCAAGTTCCAATAAATCCAAAATGATTCAAGGAAAACAACACAAATCATAATGCCACGCAGGGCCAAGAACATGCTACAGCATTTCATACAGCACCTAACAATTCAGTAAGCTACAACATGCTACATACTTCCATCAATTTCAAGTCCAATCAAATTAATCCAACATGGTTTAAGTCACACAATACTATTCAGTCTTGCCACACAGGGCCAAATCAATACACAATAATTCATGCTACAACATCTCAACAACACATAGTAATACTACAAGTACTACCACACAATTTAATCAAACATCAAGCCAACCAACACACAAGGCGAAAAGCCCAAACTCATTATATAAGAATTTCCCTTACCTTGGGCGCTTTAACAATCCAAGCAAGGTAATTCGAAATAATCGTCAAGTCGCACCTCGCGCGCGTACCTTAAGCACGAACCTTAACCACACAAACTTAACTAAATTAGAACCAAAAACTCAAGTCCTAAGACTCTAGGGTAGCCACGGTTTCTGTAACGACCCGTTTCCGGACCGCTACCGAGCTCAACTAAACCTGTATGCGATGCGTTTTAAAACGGTACTCTTGTGCCTTTTAGAAAAATACGGTTTTTTTTTTTATAAATCCAGCTAGTGCACATCAGAGTAATTACAGCTTTACGAAACATGGTGCAACTAAGACACAAGACTTAAATTCTAATAAAACATACATGCATAATATATATATCT
Organism: Calophaca sinica; assembly: GCA_037113605.1. Classification (NCBI taxonomy): domain Eukaryota; kingdom Viridiplantae; phylum Streptophyta; class Magnoliopsida; order Fabales; family Fabaceae; genus Calophaca; species Calophaca sinica. The sequence goes on from CM073733.1 coordinate 63,429,960, forward strand.
ACCACTCGGAATGATAATGTATGCAAAATACAGAGTAGTGAATGTACAAAGAAATACACCTAAGGTATGACGACTTCAAGAGAGCAATCATACCACAGGGGTACTTTCCAGAACTCCCACGCAGGGGCTTCTCCAAAGTAAACCGCCATCTACCTGTAATAACAAAACATAACCTACCAGTGGTCACAACTACTATACACAAAAACATAGTACAATCATCCCAAGAAACATAACATAGACAAAGCAAATCACGACAAGTAGAGGTCGTCGCCCGAATCCTCGACGAGGTCCTCCTCACCATCATCTGCTGTCGAGTTCCCTGCGCCCTCGCCATCGCCTGGGTAACCATCATGGATTGAAGGCACCACGGGAAAGGGTCAACTTCTCAACAAATCAAGATAATCAAGGCATAAAGAAATAAGTAAACAACAAAGTATAACATTCACCAAACGTGACTCAACCATCTCACTCTAGACTCAACTCAACTCGCTATCCATTTCCTCTCGACTCGACACTTTTTCCGAAATGCACACGCCGTACCGTATGCTGGAAAGTCCAGCCGAAGCCTTGGGATCTTCGCTCTCCCTAGGACAGTCAACTCAGGTCCCATAGCGTGGCGACGCTTAGAAGTCCCCATAAACGGAAAAAGGGGACCTAGCACCCTCTCCGCTATCCGGGTCGCAACTTCAAACGCCAACGACTCGCTAAGCTCTCTCACTCAATGAACAATTCGCCGCATACGATATTCAAAGAGTTATACGCAAGATATTCAACCGCAGGTCAAATAAAAAGAGCAGGCTTAACATGAAGAAACGCAATTCAATCGTTTAAGCAATACACAATTCGTGGCATATATTCAATCATATCACAACACTTCATGCTCGACACAAATCAAGGAATCCATACATAGGAATATAACAATAAAAATCCTAGAATGTCTAGAAGTGCCCTTACCGATTTCCACTGCTAACACTGCTCGACAACGACTTCGACATGGCTGTCTTCAATCGAGCTCGACAACGACCGCTCTCAATCGACCTCGGTTTCGTGTTCTCGTACACCCTGATTTCCTTGCCGTTCGATCTCGGAAATCACACTCCCTAACACAAGCATAACTTAGTACTATCTATGGATTTCTAATAACACTTAGCTCTCATTATCCCAATCTTAACTACAACCCAAGTAAACATTAAAACTCAAGAACTTAAACAAGTACAACCAGAATTCAAGCATTACAAATTAACTCCTTTTCTCTAAAATTTTATTAAAAACTTCTTTCATACATATCATCAGACAAAACCATTTTTCCTAAGTACTAACTCAAGCTTAAAATCAAATAACATATTAAGCACAAATTAATCAAAATCTAAGTTTATGTTTTCTTAAAATATTTTCCTCAAGCTCCAATTAAATAAAACAATACCATAAACATAATCATATTAGAATTTAAAGAATAAAATGATCAATTATGTTAAAAATTTAAATCATAAAAAGAGATCAATTTCCTACATGCTTTTATGTCCCTCAAAAATCCATTTTTGCACAAAAACTAATCTAACACCAAACTAATCATGCAACTTAATCCTAATAAGTCCTAAAATCATATTAAACACATAATCACATACCTCATGCATGATTCAAGCAAGATTAAACATATTTTCCCTCTTACTCAAGGTTAGGGTTTTTGATCAAAGACTCAGGAAAAAGGTTATGTGATGCTACAACAAATAAATCAACAACAAACAACAACAAGAAGCATCATACAACAACATAGAACAAGAAATCAAAACAAGCCAAGTAGGGAGGGTTTTGGGCGCTACCTACTTGCAGAAAACAGAGGAAACAATTTGTTTTTCAAGCTCAAATAAATGGTTAGAAAGGTAGGTCATGTCATGAAGAAGAAAACCCATCAATATGACATGATTTGGAAATATAAAAACTAGCTAAAATGGAGAGAAGAAGTGGCGCTAAATAGTAACATGAATGGAGAAGAAATTCTGTTTTTCATACCTCAAATGATGATCGAGATGATGATATAGGTAGAGGAGATGATGAGGAACAAGATTGATGAAGAAAGTTTGTGCAAAAACTCAATAAAACCCAAGGTTCTTCAATGGAGGTTTGGAGAAGAAGAGGAAACTTGGAGAAGAAGAAAGAAGAAAATAGAAAGTGAGGGTTTGAGGCAGCTGATCGTGATCTTTATCTGGTGGGAAATCGTGATATATATATGGCGGTTGAGGGAAGGGCATTAGGGTCCTTTCTCCTTAATTAACACTTAAACAATGATTAATTAAAAGAAAACCATTTTAAATGAATTTTTCTTTTATAAAACCACAAATAAATAATACATAAATACTATTATGAGATGCTAATCTCATCACTCGTTCTACCCATCTAATCTCAAGGTTTAAGATCTAAAAACACGGCGACGAAAAACCACAAAACCGATTAATTTCTCGTCGGAACATCCCGGAAAATTAATTTACGAAAAATTAATTCTCCGCGTGATAATATCAATTTATAAATATTAGAAACAATACAATTCACTTAAAAATATTATAAACAGGTTACGACTCGATTTTCATCGAAATCGGGGCTCATTTTAAATTTTATTCGCGGATAAAAACTACCCGGTGATTTGAAACGCGACGAAATTTCAATAGAACATTTCGACAACATTCAAACCATGAATTAATATTAAAATATTAATTCTCAATTTATTTTAGCTCTTGATTCAATTAAATCACTTTCTTAGGAAACAAGTAATTACTTTATTAAAGCATAATTACAACAAAATATACTAATTAACGCTAATTAACGATCGTAAAAATACAAGTGTTACAGTCTCACGAGGTCGATCGAAGTGCTTGTGCACGCGGTCTCCTCAGCTCGACATACGACGTCCTCAGCTCGGTACGCGACCTCATCAGCTCTACATATGACCTCGGCACGCGATCTCGGCACGGGATCTCGACACGAGGTCTTGGTACGAGGTCTCGACACGAGGTCGATCTCGTCATCAGGTGTTACAATCTCTCCCTCTAAAAAAAAATTTCGTCCTCGAAATTGTAAATAAGATTCTTACCATGAAAAAGTTCAGGGTACTGAGTCTTCATCTTCTCTTCCAGCTCCCAAGTCGCATCTCCGGTCTTCTGATCCCATACAACTTTGACAAGTTGGATCTCTTTGTTCCGCGACAATCTGACTTTCCGATCAACGATCCTTGCTGGTGATGCTTCAAAAGATAGATCGTCCTTCAGTTGAATCATATCCGATTCGATAACATGAGAAGGGTCGGAAATATACTTTCGCAACTGTGAGACGTGGAAAACGTCATGAATGTTTGACAAGAAGGGTGGCAGGGCAATCTGATATGCCACTGGACCGATACGACGAAGAATCTGGTAAGGTCCAATAAATTTAGGGGTAAGTTTCTTGGATTTGATCGCTCGACCAACTCCAGTAGTGGGGGTGACTCGAAGAAATACATGATCTCCTTCTTCGAACTCTAGCGGTCGACGTCCTTGGTCTGCATAACTCTTCTGTCGACTCTGAGACGTTCGCATCCTATCTCTGATCAAACAGATCTTCTCGATGATCTGCCGGATCATATCCGTCCCCACAATGTAACTCTCGCCATCCTGATACCAACAAAGAGGCGTCTGACACTTTCGTCCATACAGTGCTTCAAAAGGTGCCATTCCAATACTCGCATGGAAACTATTATTATAGGTGAACTCCACCAATGGTAAGACATTGTCCCAACTTCCTCGGTGATCTAATGTACACGCTCGCAACAAATCTTCAAGCGATTGAATCGTTCTCTCAGTCTGACCGTCAGTTTGAGGATGATATGCCGAGCTAAGCTTGAGCTCGGTTCCCATCGCTTCTTGCAATTCCCTCCAAAAATGAGGCGTGAACTTGGATCTCGATGCGACACGATCGAAGAGGGTATACCATGAAGTCGCACTATCTCTGCGATGTAGATCTCGATCGACTTTTCCACGTTGTATGTCGACCTCCGGCAAGAAATGGCGGATTTGGTCAATCGATTAAGCGATCACCCAAATCGAATCATTCTTCTTCTGCGTCTTGGTAGACCTACAACGAAATCCATGGAAATCTTGTCCCATTTCCATCTTTGATACGTCAAGTGATTGTAGCATTCCCGCTGGTCGTTGGTGCTCCACCTTCGCTTTCTGACACGTTAAACCCGAAGCTACGTACTCAGCCACTTGCTTTTTCATTCCGGACCACCAAAAATGCTTCTTCAAGTCTTGATACATCTTCGTAACTCCTGGATGAATACTAAAGTTGCTCTTATGCGCTTCGTCAAGTATTAACTTTCTCAGCTCCGCCACGTTAGGTACACACACTCGGCCATTGCACCTTAAAATGTTGTCCGTTCCGACTTGGAATTCTGTCGCTTTCCCTTGCGCTATCAATTGTATCTTCTCTTGCAAAAGCTTGTCATGAACCTGCTGGTCTCGGATCTCGTCCAACAATCTGTTAGAAATGGTAAGCATACCAAATCTCAGCTTCCCCGGTGAAACTTCCACATTCAAATTCAAATCTCGGAACTTCTCGAGCATCTCCAACTCCTTGATCATCATTGCTGAAGCTAGAACGCTCTTCCTACTCAACGCATCTGCTACTATATTAGCTTTTCCTGGATGATATTCCAACGTAAAGTCGTAGTCCTTGAGAAATTCTGTCCATCTTCGCTGACGCAAGTTGAGCTCCTTCTGATCGAACAGGTACTTCAAGCTCTTGTGATCGGCCGAAAAGCGATGAGAGTGCTCCCATAAAGGTAGTGCCTCCATATCTTCAGCGCAAAAACCACCGCTGCCAGCTCCAAATCGTGAGTAGGGTAGTTTTTCTCGTGAATCTTAAGCTGTCTTGAAGCATACGCTACCACTTTCCGGTGTTGCATCAGCACGCATCCCAATCCATGGTGTGACGCATCGCAGTAAACCTCATAAGGTTCTTCTGGTTGAGGCAAAATCAACACGGTATTTGTTGTCAAAAGCTCCTTGATCTTTGAAAACTGGATTCACACTCCTCAGTCCAGGCAAAAGGTTGATCCTTCCTCGTAAGTCGTGTAAGAGGCGCGACAATCTTCGAAAAACCTTCAATGAATCTTCGATAATAGCCTGCTAAGCCAACAAAACTCCTGATGTCGGTAACAGTCTTCGGCTGTTCCCACGCTAGCACAGCTTCAATCTTAGTTGGATCCACAGCTATCCCTTCTTTGGAAATCACATGTCCAAGAAAATTCTCCTCGTCAAGCAAAAATTCACATTTGGACGAGTTCGCATAAAGTTGCTTCTCACGCAATATCTGTAATACTCGGCGTAAGTGTCCCTCGTGCTCTTTTCGGCTCTTCGAGTAGATCAATATGTCGTCGATGAACACTACTACAAACTGATCCAAAAACGAATGGAAAATCCTATTCATGTAGTCCATAAACACAGCTGGCGCATTTGTCACTCCAAACGGCATCACCAAATACTCGTAGTGACCATACCTAGTCCTGAAAGCTGTTTTGGGGACATCTTCCTCCTTCACGCGAATCTGATGATAACCAGACTTCAAATCTATCTTGGAAAATATTGCAGCTCCACGTAATTGATCCATCAGATCGTCAATACGCGGTAACGGATACCGGTTCTTCACAGTAACCTTGTTGAGCTCGCGGTAGTCCACGCACAGCCTTGATCGTCCATCCTTCTTCTTAACCAACAACACTGGAGCTCCCCACGGTGACACGCTCGGTCGTATGAATTGCTTTGACTCCAAATGCTCAATCTGGGACTTCAGTTCTTTCATCTCGGCAGGGGACATCCTGTATGGCGCTTTGGAAATCGGTCCTGTTCCTGGAATCAAATCGATGGAGAACTCGACCTCTCGCACTGGTGGTAACCCTGGCACGTCTTCGGGAAAAACGTCCACAAAGTCACACACCACTGGTACATTCTTCACTTCGATCTGTTGGGAAACTTACGAACTAGCGGATACATGTATTCCCTAGTTCCTTCTTGCAAAGAAACTCCAATACGTTCGATAGAAAGATAATTGGAGACTCCAGTGCAGGAAAATTACAGTTTTACGGGCACAGTCCAAGAGGACATGGTGGTGTGACAACCAATCCATCCCGAGGATGACATCTAAGCCCTTAAGAGGCAAACAAACTAAATTGACCACAAACCTTCTACTCTGAATAATCACTTCACAATTAAGACATGCAGTGTTTGTAACCAAGGTTTTAGCAGCTGGGGTTGTAACTACCAATTTGAACGATAAAGCAGTCACAGTCAAATTCAAATGGTCCACACAATCAGAAGAAATAAAGGAATGGGTTGCACCCTAATCAAAGAGGACGGATAAGGATTTACCCTCAATCTCACATTCGCCTTGAATAAGATCATAAGCTTGCTCGGCTTCCTCGCCACTCATGCAGAAGACTCTGCCTTTTGCTGTTTGGAGCTTCCCTTTGGCCTTTGCCGCATGCATAGCCGGTTCAACTTTAGGTGTAGGACATTCCTTGGCAAAATGTCATGGCTTCTTGCAGTTGAAACATATATTCTCCTTCTGAGTGCAGTCACTCGCATAATGTCCTGGCCTTCCACAACGATAGCAAATCACCTCGACACCGGTCTGACCTCCGCTCCTCGCTCCCTGGGTCATCGGACGATACTGTCCTCTATTGGTATTCCCCTGAGGTCGGCTGTAAGGCTTCTTAAGTTGCTTTCCTTTCTGTGCAAATCTCTGCCCCGCACTCTGGGGTCTCACCGGTCCGCCTACAACAGTCTTCTTCTTGTGGCTTCTTACTCCTTCTACCTCGACACAACGATCTATCAACTCCTGTAGATTCCTAATCCTCAATGACACTACCGACTTCTGAATGTCAAATCTTAATCCTCGTTGGAATCTCTCACTTAACCATCTTTGGTCAGCTCGGTCACTAAATGGACTGAAGTACCTCGCCAGTGACTCAAACTTGGCTGCATACTCGGACACTGTCATACTGCCTTGTTGTAGTTGAAGAAACTCTTGCTCCTTCTCAGCTCGTGCAGTATCTGGGAAGTACTTGTCCAAGAACCTTTCACGGAAAAGCTCCCAAGTCATCTCTCGACGTTCTGCTGTCAATGATTGCTTCACTCCCTTCCACCAATACTCTGCGTCTCCTAGCAGTAAGTAGGTGGCGTAGTCCACCTTCACGTTGTTCGGGCAATGGAGTGCCTCGAAGATCTTCTCGATCTCTTGCATCCAAAGATCAGCTTTATCTGGATTTGGCTCATCAGTAAAACCGGTGGATCATGCTTCCTAAAGTGCTGCGATCCTCTCGCTTGACATTTAAGCTCTGCTCGTTCTTTGTTCTTTGTAAATTCTATTTGGGCCAATCTTTGCCGTCTGTTGGGCCATCGCGTTAGGCTGTTGAGTTCACGGCGGTGATTCTTTGAGCCATGGCACGCCATCTCGGTCATAGCTTGAATCGCTCGTTCCATGTCGACGTTCTCAGGTACAGCCGTCGTATCCCTACGAGGTGGCATTAGATTCCACAAAGTTCAAAACCTGTCAGAATCTCACAACAAGGATGTGTTAAAACACACTACTTCAATCAAGAAACAGTTCAAACAATTTTTCAAGCAATAAGTGCTTCACTAAATCAAACAGGAGTCAATATAGTACAACTATGTACCCGACCCACATATCCCGACACAGTGACCAGTCCAAATTTCCTATACACAGCCCGGTCAGAACCGAACTGCTCTGATACCAACATTGTAACAACCCGTTTCCGGACCGCTACCGAGCTCAACTAAACCTGTATGCGATGCGTTTTAAAACGGTACTCTTGTGCCTTTTAGAAAAATACGGTATTTATTTTATTTTTTATAAATCCAGCTAGTGCACATTAGAGTAATTACAGCTTTACGAAACATGGTGCAACTAAGACACAAGACTTAAATTCTAATAAAACATACATGCATAATATATATATCTACCACTCGGAATGATAATGTATGCAAAATACAGAGTAGTGAATGTACAAAGAAATACACCTAAGGTATGACGACTTCAAGAGAGCAATCATACCACTGGGGTACTTTCCGGAACTCCCACGCAGGTCGCTCCAAAAGTAAACCGCCAGTCTACCCTGTAATAACAAAACATAACCGGCCCAACTGGTCACAACTACTATACACAAAAACATAGTACAATCATCCCAAGAAACATAACATAGACAAAGCAAATCACGACAAGTAGAGGTCGTCGCCCGAATCCTCGACGAGGTCCTCCTCACCATCATCTGCTGTCGAGTTCCCTGCGCCCTCGCCATCGCCTGGGTAACCATCATGGATTGAAGGCACCACGGGAAAGGGTCAACTTCTCAACAAATCAAGATAATCAAGGCATAAAGAAATAAGTAAACAACAAAGTATAACATTCACCAAACGTGACTCAACCATCTCACTCTAGACTCGACTCAACTCGCTATCCATTTCCTCTCGACTCGACACTTTTTCCGGAATGCACACGCCGTCTGGTATCTTTGGAAAGTCAGTCGAAAGCCTTGGGATCTTCGCTCTCCCTAGGACGATCGGCTTCAGGTCCCATAGCGTGGCGGCGGCTTAGAAGTCCCCATAAACGGAAAAAGGGGACCTAGCACCCTTTCCGCTATCCGGGTCGCAACTTCAAACGCCAACGACTCGCTAAGCTCTCTCACTCAATGAACAATTCGCCGCATACGATATTCAAAGAGTTATACGCAAGATACTCAACCGCATGTCAAATAAAAAGAGCAGGCTTAACATGAAGAAACGCAATTCAATCGTTTAAGTAATACACAATTCGTGGCATATATTCAATCATATCACAACACTTCATGCTCGACACAAATCAAGGAATCCATACATAGGAATATAACAATAAAAATCCTAGAATGTATAGAAGTGCCCTTACCGATTTCCACTGCTAACACTGCTCGACAACGACCTCGACACGGCTGTCTTCAATCGAGCTCGACAACGACCGCTCTCAATCGACCTCGGTTTCGTGTTCTCGTACACCCTGATTTCCTTGCCGTTCGATCTCGGAAATCACACTCCCTAACACAAGCATAACTTAGTACTATCTATGGATTTCTAATAACACTTAGCTCTCATTATCCCAATCTTAACTACAACCCAAGTAAACATTAAAACTCAAGAACTTAAACAAGTAAAACCAGAATTCAAGCATTACAAATTAACTCCTTTTCTCTAAAATTTTATTAAAAACTTCTTTCATACATATCATCAGACAAAACCATTTTTCCTAAGTACTAACTCAAGCTTAAAATCAAATAACATATTAAGCACAAATTAATCAAAATCTAAGTTTATGTTTTCTTAAAATATTTTCCTCAAGCTCCAATTAAATAAAAAAATACCATAAACATAATTATATTAGAATTTAAAGACTAAAATGATCAATTATGTTAAAAATTTAAATCATAAAAAGAGATCAATTTCCTACATGCTTTTATGTCCCTCAAAAATCCATTTTTGCACAAAAACTAATCTAACACCAAACTAATCATGCAACTTAATCCTAATAAGTCCTAAAATCATATTAAACACATAATCACATACCTCATGCATGATTCAAGCAAGATTAAACATATTTTCCCTCTTACTCAAGGTTAGGGTTTTTGATCAAAGACTCAGGAAAAAGGTTATGTGATGCTACAACAAATAAATCAACAACAAACAACAAGAAGCATCATACAACAACATAGAACAAGAAATCAAAACAAGCCAAGTAGGGAGGGTTTTGGGCGCTACCTACTTGCAGAAAACAGAGGAAACAATTTGTTTTTCAAGCTCAAATAAATGGTTAGAAAGGTAGGTCATGTCATGAAGAAGAAAACCCATCAATATGACATGATTTGGAAATATAAAAACTAGCTAAAATGGAGAGAAGAAGTGGCGCTAAACAGTAACATGAATGGAGAAGAAATTCTGTTTTTCATACCTCAAATGATGATCGAGATGATGATATAGGTAGAGGAGATGATGAGGAACAAGATTGATGAAGAAAGTTTGTGCAAAAACTCAATAAAACCCAAGGTTCTTCAATGGAGGTTTGGAGAAGAAGAGGAAACTTGGAGAAGAAGAAAGAAGAAAATAGAAAGTGAGGGTTTGAGGCAGCTGATCGTGATCTTTATCACAGTGGGAAATCGTGATATATATATGGCGGTTGAGGGAAGGGCATTAGGGTCCTTTCTCCTTAATTAACACTTAAACAATGATTAATTAAAAGAAAACCATTTTAAATGAATTTTTCTTTTATAAAACCACAAATAAATAATACATAAATACTATTATGAGATGCTAATCTCATCACTCGTTCTACCCATCTAATCTCAAGGTTTAAGATCTAAAAACACGGCGACGAAAAACCACAAAACCGATTAATTTCTCGTCGGAACATCCCGGAAAATTAATTTCTGAAAAATTAATTCTCCAGCGTGATAATATCAATTTATAAATATTAGAAACAATACAATTCACTTAAAAATATTATAAACAGGTTACGACTCGATTTTCATCGAAATCGGGGTTCATTTTAAATTTTATTCAGGATAAAAACTACCTTGATTTGAAACGCGACGAAATTTCAATAGAACATTTCGACAACATTCAAACCATGAATTAATATTAAAATATTAATTCTCAATTTATTTTAGCTCTTGATTCAATTAAATCACTTTCTTAGGAAACAAGTAATTACTTTATTAAAGCATAATTACAACAAAATATACTAATTAACGCTAATTAACGATCGTAAAAATACAAGTGTTACAGTCTCGGCACGAGGTCGATCAGGGTGCTTGTGCACGCGGTCTCCTCAGCTCGACATACGACGTCCTCAGCTCGGTACGCGACCTCATCAGCTCTACATATGACCTCGGCACGCGATCTCAGCACGGGATCTCGACACGAGGTCTTGGTACAAGGTCTCGACACGAGGTCGATCTCGTCATCAGGTGTTACAGTTTCAAGCTCTAAGAAACCTAAAATTTCTCTAACTTAAACCCATTTGAATCACACCTAGTCTTATACCAAGTTACAAGTTCAAACTATGCAAGTTTTCAAGCTTTTACAAAAGCTACACACATAGAAAATAGCTAAACCAAAATTTACCAATTGGAATAGTGTTTTACCAAATGAATAGTATTTTTGCAAACTTTGAACCACTTTTTAAAACACTAAAACATGTCACAAAGTTTTAGAAATAAAGTCAATACAAGGTCAAAACAATTCTTAAGACATAAACCAAATCTTTTCCCAAAATCATACTTCTTTGAATTGTTTTGCTAAATCAAATCACTACCCACTTTTCACAACATCTTTTAGGTTGAAATCAAATTAAAATCATACCCTAACTCTTCTCATAGGTCACGGTTTTAAGACCACAAAAACAAACTCAAGGTTTTCAAACTTTTAACTCCTAAATCATTACAACTTTTGTTTAATCAAAACTTCCTATCATAACCCAATTTCCATACCACTTTAATACAATTAAAAACAAGTCCAAACTCACTTAAATCATGCCTAAAACCTACTGTTTTTAGGAACTATAAACAGCCCCAAAATTTAATTGTTTTCAACTTTATAAAACAACTTGTTTTCCAAGTAAACATCAAAGTCTAACCATCTATAATTTAAACAAGTTTTTCACAACCACTTTGCACTAAAACAAGTCACATCTTTTCTCTAAATACGAGTTAAAACATCATCACAAACTTGCTCTTAAATCACGATTTTTGGAGGCCCAAAACAGCCCCTAAATTCATTTTATTTCAAACCACACAAGTTGCTAAAATGCTAAATCTCATTACTACATCTTAACACAAGTTAATCATAAATTTTAAGCAACAAAGCTTGATTAAAAACAAACATAAACAGCCCTTAATGGCCACGGTTACCAGCCCCAAAGTTCACCAATTTGATTTCACAAAAACTTGCTTGTTATGCATATAAGACTAGTTTCAAGCATATCACTTAAAACCCAACAAAGAACTAACTCTAAATCAAACAAAATCAAACCAAAACAACCTTGAACAGCCCCTAATTTCGTTCAGCCCCAAAACCTAGGTTTTCACAAATTTTAAAAACCAAGAACAAGCCTAATCTAGGTGGAAAATAAGGGGTTAAGGAACTAGTCATGCTAATCTAGCAAAATCTAACACCTTTAAGCAAAAACAACTCCTAAAATCATGAAAGGCACAATCATGGCAGCCATGAGAAGAGGAAAGTGATCAAGAACACTTACCAACAAGATTAGAGATGATGGATCAAGGATTAAGAAGAAAGTAAGGAAGATTGAAGCTTAAACATCAATTTCCTTCAAGAATCAAAACTAAAATCATGAGAAACAACACAAATACCATGAAAACTCAACTATGGTAGCAAAGAGGAAACAATAGGGGTTATGAAGCTTACCCATCAAGGATGATGATGATTGAACAAGGATTGAAAAGGAAGGAAGCAAAGGTGGAAGCTTAATCACCAAAATCTTCCAAAAATCCACACTTTCTCTTTCTAAATTTTCTTCTCAAGTTTTCAACAATGGAGGAAATGAATGGGCTGATCATGAGAGGGCTGAGTAGCCACGAAATTTTGAGGACATGGAAGGAAGAAATTTCTTCATTTAGTTGAAAACTAACTAAACTAGTTACAAACTAACTAAACTAACTTCCTACCATTTACTAACCAACCAATCACACCTTGACACTTGTAAATGCCATCATTAAATGCACATTCAGCTCCCCTAGTGGCTGGATGCATCTCCCCTCAGCCCAAAATATCTTAGGGTCTCGCTACGGCGCGTTTTCGCTCAACCGGGTGCGCGGCGTTTCGCGTATATTAGGTTTTTAATTACTAAAACTCCCAAAAATAATTCTAATTATAACCCCACACCCAAAAATAATTGTTTGGCCAAAATGTTCCTCACGGAATGAGAAATGTATCTATGTATCTCGTTTTCTCGAAATGCGAACCGAAACATCGCAATTAGGCAGTCTCTGACCATAGAAAATACACTAAATATTTTCTGATGCCCAAAAATTCTATAAATATTACAATAAATCCTAAATATTGGAAAATGCTAAGATCTCAAATTTTATAAAATTTGGATCACGTTTGAGCAAGTTTCAGTTAGAAACTCACCCAATAGCCTATCTACGGCAGAATTCAAATGTAATTCTCATGCGTAATAAAAACTGTAAATTAGTGAGGATCACTAATTTCAATTTCTTTTATCATATAGATATTAATCAAACAATAAAATTATCAAAACAAAATCTTTAAAATAATAGTCATATTAAATATGACATAAAACAGACAAATAATACAATAACTAAACCATGAAAAATCAAACTATGACTTGAAAATATTTATTAAATCCTGAAAATTATTTCTCATACAATAAAATAATTTTCCTCAATCAAATGGCCATTTTTCACATTTTTCAGGATTAATTCATATTAAAAACAGCATACGTCTACACTGCCTCTTAATCTAAATTAATTACTAAAACAGTAAATTGTTTACAATAAATCTTTGTTGTTTCTCATACTTTTAACAAACCATTGAGGTGATCAATCTCTATGATTTATTTTTAAGTAGTCGAAACTATAAAATAATTTTCCTAAAAATTGGGATGTTACAGCCGAGAGCTCAAGGAAGGTTTTGGAAGGAAATTATTTTTGTGAACTTGACTTGAGTGATTGTTTGATATGTTTCTAGACTTTAGAAATGTAGAAAAATGATTCTTCAAAAACTAGCATTTTAAATTAAGTTCTATGTGATGGTTTTTGGCTAGGATAAAGGGATTAGGATGAGAGCATAAGGTTTTAAATTTAGTTTTAGAATTTTGCTAAGCTTACCTTGTGATGATAGGACTTGTAGATTCCAAACTCGTGCGACGCGGGATCGAGGCGAGCGGTACCACGCTAGCGGACGACTTTGGTAAGGGCAACTTGTAGATATGGATAGATTTTAAATTTTAAGTCTTAGAGCGAAGAAGTCTGAGTACCTCAGGGTTCGAAGTGAGGGTCTCGTACCCCTTCATTTTCTTTTTCTTGTCTAATTTCTATACTGATTAATTAGTGGGCTTGTCTGTAAGTGGTTGGCAGCTGTCCCCAACCCCCCACATTTGTTTGATTCCTCTCTGTCAACTCCATTGAGCTGCAGAGGGATGAACTGTATTTCGATTGTTTGCGATATGACATGGTTGCATTGTCTTGCTATGAATTGCTGAACTACGTTGTATCGTGATGAGTTCTAATTGAATATCTATTTAATTATGCTTTCTTGAATTATCATATGAGTTGATTTATTCATTATGCTTCTTTGAATTATCATATGCGTTGATTTATTCATCAGGGTTGTGAGAGTTTTGTCGTGACGTTTTTGAGCTTTGATCCGATTAACTTAGGGTGCTAGGACCCCCTTGTTCTTCGGTAGATTAGCCAGGCGTCGTAGCGTCAAGGATCTGAGCTGAATGTCCTAAGGTGAGCAGAGAGCCCAAGGCTACGGCTGGCATTCAGTGGATGGATCGGTGTTACTTTTCGGAATTTGTCGAGAGTGTCTTGTGGGAGTGTCTTGAGTTGCATTTTGGGCATTTGGGCATTTTGTTGTCTCTTGCTGTATGCTTTGCTATTTCTATGTTTATTCGAGAAGTTGACCATTTCCCGTGGTTCCTTCAACCAATGATGGTAACCCAGGCGATGACGAAGACCCTGGTTATACCGGCAATGACGACATCGCCGGAGATCGTGTTTGATTTTCTAGATATCGAGATGCCCGCGACGATGGAGTTCGACCCCATCTCCCGCCATGTTGTATATACAGGGGACGTTGTACACTCTTTCCGAGTGGATGGAATAGTAGTGAGACAGGAGACATCTAGGCGTATAGTTAGCTTTCCGATCCGAACGATGCAGGTGGTGGATGCTTGGCACAACATTCAGAGAGAGCGGGTGATGCCAGTGTCATCTTCTTCGCCGGTCGGATCTCTTGAGATTTCGAGGCATATTACTACCTGATATGCACCCTTACCCAGAGGAGCGAGGATCTGGAGGACCGCTTGAAAGAGCGTGATCAGGCGTGGGACTGTTGGAGCTTCTACATCTCGAGCGGCAGCTACTCCGAGTTCTTTGGCAGAGCTTGAGCCTGAGGTAGAGCTGACTTCCCCCATGATTGTTAGGACACCTACTCCACTGGGACATCTTTCACTGGTATGTCGAGAGTGCAGTGAGGCAGGATGTAGCGGCATGGGGTTCATTGAGGAGGTACTGGTAGAGGAGGACATGTCAGAGGGTATACCTACTACGGTTCCTTTCATAGACTTAACTGGAGATGATGTGGCAGACCGATGGAGGATGCTGACGAGGAGGATCCGTCTGAGGATTCAGATAGCTATATGTAGATGTTGTGATTTGTCTGACTGCTTTTTTTTTGTATTTTGGATGACTGTAGTAATTGTTTATAGTGTACAATTTCTGCTGGTGACCAGTGGGGCTTGGTGGATGTCTTTTGTGTACTACAGGGTAGACTGGTGGCATACTTTTAGAGCATTCCCCTGTGTGGGTGTCTGCCGGGAGTACCCCCGTAGTATGATTACTCTCATGAGGGTCTTCATACCATAGGTGTATTCTCTTGTACATGTTTATGCACTTTCTATTTTGTACACACTGCTTATGACTACTTGCTTATATATATGTATGTATTTTCAGTGCATGTGTCTTGTGTCTTAGATTGCACCATGTTTCTAAATGTTGTGACAACTCTGTGTGTGTGCTTGCGGATATAGTTGTTTTAAAAAATATATATATATAGACCGTATTTTCCAAAGGACACAAGAGTACTATTTTTAAAAGTGCGTCGCATATAGGGTTGGTTCTAGTTTAGTAGCTGTCCGAAAACGGGTCGTTACAGTTCATGTATTTGATCCAAATTTGGATCAAATATATGGACTTTTTTTGCTTATAATTGAATCCGGAAGGAGTATTATAAAAATGTTAAATTTATGTAAAAAGAATAATATCTTTTATTATTTTAAAATATAAATTATACTTAGAACTTTGTGACACAATAAAACTAAAAATAATCACAATTTTATACTTTAGTTACAATTATGGCAATAAATAGAAAAAAAAATTATGTGTAATAATAATAATAATGCATCTATATTCAACAATTGAAGAATGACAAAATAAGTCTGACCCGTCGTATCAATCTATTTTTTTTCTTGTTAAAATCGTGTCAATTTGTTTGACCCATAATTTTAGTTGGTTGGATTTTAATTAAAACATAATCTGGATTACTAGATCCACATCTGGTGACAATAAAATGTAGATTATTTACCCGTAATTTATCCAGATTATTAGCTCTTAACAGTTAATTAAATTTTTTTGAAAAAGTATTCAATAAAGTGGTTGTGGAAAAACTGATACCAAAGAAAACTTTAACAACCAAACATATACCAATTGAGACTCATCGATTCTAAACGAAAGTCAACTCTGCCATAAGGAATACATCTTTTCAATCTTTTTCTTTTAAAACACAGCGTGCTTCGTCACAGTCCGAAGACTTAACTTAAACAACAAAAATCCTAAGAGCTGGTCAAATCAAAACTTTAAGTCTACTGATCTAGATAACTAGCCAGAGACACAACAACAGAACCACACTTTATAGACAACATCTATAGTAAAGGCTCTTACCAGATGTGGATCTAGTAACTAGCTTTTTTTTCTATTTATTCACGAGTACCTAATCCTTTGTTGACCTAGATTGCACAAAGGATATTCTTGATCAAATCTTAGTAGAAAGGGAGGGTTATGCTTTTTTTGTGGGATTGGAGTATGAAAATCTTCCAGACTACTGTAATGGGTGTCAAGTTATTGGCCACTCTGATGGTAATTGCAGAAGAAGGTTGGGCCACAACGATGCTAAAGCAGTTCATAAGGAGGCTGAGAAAAATGCTACTATGGTTTCCAGGAAATCAAAGTAGGTATATGTTCCAAAAAGTTTAAATATGGAGAATGTTGAGGATAGGAACATTGATACAAATATAGAAGCCGTGGTTAATATTGGTAATGCCAATGATGTTATTCCTAAGGCTGCAGAGGCTTCAAAAAAAGGAAAGGAAGTAATTGTTGATAAGCCAATCAACATTAACAACCAGCTTTTAATAGGTGATTGTAGCATAATAAACATGGGAAATTCGAATTATTTGGATCCCAATTCTTTACTTGGGTTTGTCTCTGATTTAACAGAGGAAGTGGTAAGGAACATTGGTGAAAATGTGGTTCATATTGAAGATGTAACGACCCGTGTCAGACCGCTACTAAGCTAGAACAACTCTAAATGCAAGTAGGTTTTCAAAATAGTACTCTTCGTGTCTTTTGGAAAATGCGGTAAATTTTTTTTTATAAACAAGAGTCTTTCGTAAAACACAATCAGAGTACCAACAACGTTTTCGAAACATGATGGATTCTTACCATACTAGAGACTAAAGCAACTGAACATACATACATATTTTACAATTTCCAAAAGAGAGGAAAGTAAAGTTTTACACAATGAAAACAGTGAATAAATACGTACCAGAAGGAATACCCCTGGAGTAGGAGACCCTACAAGAGTAATTATACATATTGAGGTACCCTCGGCAGTTACCCATGCAGGGGGCTGCTCCAACAGAAAAACCTCGACACCTAAACAACAACTGTCAGAAAGTCAAACAAATTGACAGACTGGCCACTAACCCAAAGCTATATACAAAATAGTTAAACACCGTCAGCTACCAACTACTCAAATCTTTTGCATCAAGTTATCTGCATCCTCGTCGGTTCCTCCACGCGAAGGTCTCTAACATGCCTACCATACATACATCTCAGCCGAGAGTGGGGCTTAACTCCTAGCCGAGGGAATCTTCATGCTCGGGAAGTCAGAAGCCATCTTCAATGATGTTGTCATCCCTGGAATCTCCACCACGTCCGTCAATGCCTGGATACGATAAAATACACTAAAATAATGCTAAGTAACGTAACGTAAAAATACGGGTGTTATAGAAGACACTGAAGTGATTCAGGTGGAGGAGTCACATGAGGTATAGTTAATGACTCACTTGGTATTCATTCAGCAGAGCTTGGAGTAAACTCTGCAGCTAGGTCTGCCATCAATTCATTTAGTAATTTTCTTAGTGAAGGCACTGTTATGGTTCCCGGGGTTGCTGGAAATCCAGTTACTCCAGTTAATCAATTCTCCAATGCTGTGATTGATCAAGATATGAGGTTGGTGGGCAGGCTATGGAGTGATCAGGCTGGCAATGAATCTGAAGAAGTGGATGAGGAAATAGAGATGGATACTCCTGCTATAATGTCAAATATGGCAGCTAGCAAATACTTGGAGAATGCAACAAGTAATGATCAATCTATTGGCTTCACTAAAGTTGTTTCTATGTCACAAAAAAGAAATTGAGAAAGCAGGCTATCAAAAGGTCTGCTGGTTATAGAAACCGCAATAGGGATGGTCCAAAACAATTTGTATAGATGAATATTTTGTATTGGAATGCTACAGGCATGGCAACCCTAGACACTAGGTTGGTTTTAAAGAGGTTGTGCAAAGCTAATAATCCAGATTTTGATTTAATTTCTGAACCTTGGATAACTTTTGATAAAGTGCCAGCTAGTTTTTAGAGAAGGCTTAATTTAAAGCTTGTTTCTATAGAGGCACTCTTGCTCCGAACTTACGGTGTTTATGTGCCACACATATTAATCCTACAGTTGTTGTAGTCTCCAGACAACACGTTTCCTTTTCTGTAAGTATTTGTGATACTGATGTGTTTGTTGTAGCTGTATATGCCTGTTCTTCTTATATTCTGCGGTGACAGCTGTGGAATGGGCTAACTTCTTTGTAGAATTCTCATAATGGTCCTTGGTGTTTTATTGGCGATTTTAATGTTGTTTTGGGGGCTCATGAATATAGAGGTAGTGGTTTGCCTTCCCAAATTACTTCATAGAAATTCAGAGTTTTGAGAGATACTAATACGTTGACACACATCATGACAAGAGGTTCAAAGAATACTTAGTCCAATGGTCATAGAGGTAGTGCTTACACTGAGAAGAGACTTTACAGGGTTGTTTGCAATGACAATTGGCTCAACTTTTGGACCACTATTTCTTGTTGCTCCCTCACTCGTAGTAAGTTTGATCACTTTCCTTTGCTTCTTTCGGCTAAGAAGCATACAAGGTTTAAGTCTTCCTTTAAATTTATGAAAATGTGGGCTAATCATCCTGATTGTTATGGTATTATTGCGGATATTTGGAGCAAGTCCTATGTTGGTTGCCTAATGCATGTCCTGTTTCAAAAGTTGAAAGCATTAAAGCTTTAATTAAATGAGTGGAACAAATCTTCTTTTGGGGATGTGCAGTTAAGGGTGACTGCTGTAGCAACTAGAGTGGATGAGATTTAAGCTCAAATAGACGCCCTTGGTTACTCAGATGATTTACGAGAACAAGAGTTGAATGCTCAAACTGATCTTCAGCATGCTCTACATGATCAAGAGGACTTTTGGATGGAAAATGCCAGATTTCTTTGTTAAAGAATGGTGACCAAGTTCTTACTGATTCCTCTTCCATTGAGCAACATGAGTGCATTATTACGAGAACCTCTTTGCTTCCCCTAATACTTGCATTGATAATGGAATTATTGAGGAGGTGATTCCTAATTTAGTTTCTGTTGATGATAATGTTCTCTTGACAAGACTGCCAAATATGGAAGACGTGAAGAATATTGTTTTTGCGCTTAATGGGAATAGTGCCCCAGGTCCTGATGGTTTTGGCAGCTTCTTTTTTCAGCATTATTGGGATATTATTGCTATTGATGTGTTTAAGGCTATTTTACAATATTTTCAAACTGGTTGGTTGGTCCTTAATTTGAACTAAAATGTGGTAGTCCTTATTCCCAAAGATCATGGAGCTGATCGTATTGAACAATTTAGGCCCATTGCTTTCGTTAATTTTCAATTTAAGATTATTACTAAAGTGATGGCTGACAGGTTGACTCAAATGGCTCCTAAAATTGTCTCTTTGAATCAGAGAGGCTTTATACAGGACAGACAAATTCATGATTGCATTAGTGTAGCATCAAAAGTAGTTAATTTGCTAGACAAGAAATCTTTCGGTGGCAATGTGGCTATGAAAATTGATTTTGGGAAAACTTTTGATACACTTGATTGGAGTTTTCTTCTCAAAGTTCTTCGTTGTTTTGGTTTTGATCCTAAGTTTTATAGTTGGGTGCATGTAATTCTTCAATCAGCTAAGCTCTCAATTTCAGTGAATAGTAAAGTTGATGGATTCTTCTCTTGTAAGAGAGGGCTGAGGTAGGGGATCCTCTCTCCCTTCTTCTTTTTTGTCAGGCTGAGGAGGTTCTCAGCAGAAGTATTTCCAAGCTGGTGGTGGATGGCAATCTTCAGCTCATGGCAAGCCCAAGAGGGTATGCTGCTCCTACTCATGTGTTATACGTTGATGACATAATGCTTTTTTTTAGAGGTACCCAAAAGATCATGCAAAATTTGGTGAATATGTTTAATGCCTATGGAGAAGCTTCAGGCCATATCATTAATCCCAGTAAATCTAAATTTTATGCGGGTTCTATGTCTGCATCTAGAAAAGATTGACTTGCTGAGACTCTTGGTTTTTCCTCTGGTGTGCTCGCTTTTGTTTACCTTTGTATTCCCTTATATAAAGGTAAGCCATGAAAACAACATCTTCAAGGAAGTGCTGATAGAATTAAAAATAAACTAGCAACTTGGAAAGCTACTCTGCTCTCAATCATGGGAAGGGTCCAGCTTATCAAATCTGTCATTCATAGTATGCTATATGTATCATCCCAATTTTTTCTAAGCTTAATAATTAGAGATCTTAAGCAAAAAAGGGATTTAATCTCTAAGGATTAATCAAGGTTATAGCCTTTAATTTAGTAAGTTAAAGCGAAGTCGGAACCTAAGGGTAAAATAGTAATTTTTCCCAAGGATTTAGGAAATGTGGGACTAATTATTCAGATATAATTTTTTAATTGATTAAATTACCCAAAGTTTTATTAGGGACCTAAGAATAAATTATGGAATTAAGAAAGAGACTTATAAGTCCAATTTTAGTAAAATACATACAAGTACCCATCATACACCACATTCCACTTACTCTCACTTTAGCAACCTCTCTATCTTTCTTCTCTCCCCTTTTTCTCGATCTGAGAAAGAAGAAAAGAAGGGAAAAAGAGAAAAAAGAAAGAGAAGGAAAAGAGGAGAAAGAAGAGAAGAGGAAGAAGGGTACGCAGAGGGAGAAGAAGGAAGAGGTGGAGCCGTGGCTGCTCCTGTGTCCTGCGCGCGGCAGCGGCGAGAAGGGAGGTGGCAACGCCCACTGGGAATAGAGCAAGAGAGGGCGAGACTGAGAGAGAGAAATAGAGAGGGAGAGGAAGAGGAAGAAGAGGAAAAAGGGAGAAGATCAAG
Organism: Calophaca sinica; assembly: GCA_037113605.1. Classification (NCBI taxonomy): domain Eukaryota; kingdom Viridiplantae; phylum Streptophyta; class Magnoliopsida; order Fabales; family Fabaceae; genus Calophaca; species Calophaca sinica. The sequence continues at coordinate 63,451,527 of CM073733.1, forward strand.
CTAACTAGGAGAAGAATCAAGAGTCCTCAACCATCTTCCTCATCTCCATCAACATTCAAACTTAGGGTTTCCCTCTCTAAACAAACAATGTGAGTTTCCTTTTTAGGGTTATTTCATATAAAGGTTAGGAACCTTTAAAAACCCATTATTAGGTTGATTACCTTATTTTCATGTGATGGATTATAGTTCTTCAAGTTGTAAGGCTTGGCACCCATAAGCTCAAACTAGGGGTTTCTTTTTCCTTTTATGTGATTCTTAATGAAATATATGTAATTTGTGTGTCTTGGTTGTTTATTTCATGATCTTGATGCATTTATGATTTTTATGGGTTTGTTGATGAGAATCCCCATGAGAGGGTATGCTAATGTTTTAAGATGCATAGGAAGTGTTTGTTATATGTCCTCAAAGAGTTTTCTTACAAATTTTGCAATAGGGACCATGAGCCAATTCAAAGGATGGTTTTGAATCTTCAAGAATATCTAGGATTAAGTGGGTTGTGGTTGTTATTAGTGCTCTTATTCAATTGGTGTGAAGATCACCTTTAAATCATTCTAAAAGCAAGGATTAGTGTTGATAAGCTTGTGTTTGAGGTGAATTTATTATAATAACTGTTTTAGAACTAGAAAGATGATGGAATTTTATTGTTAGATGCTAATTATTGGACATATTGGTTATGGTTTATAACTTTCATTCATGAACAGTATGTAAGGGGATGGGGTCAAGGGAACTCACTGAGGTTTTTATATCTCACCCCTTTCTTTTTATTTATTTCAAATAACAGGTGTGCTACTAGAGACTGAAAAGTAAATTCTGAAATTTCTTAGCAGTCCATTCAATGATGGAAGATGTATGTCAGTAGTCTGTACCGGATCACGAGTCTTTCTTTGATGCCTTAAGTTTTATGTACGAGTCATTGTATTGTGTGTCCAATTATGTCAAAGTATTGTATTGCGTTAAAGTAATTTTCGCTTTTGAAACTCTGATTTACGCATGACGTTTTAGTGTATTAAAAACAAATTTGATAAGGTCTTCTAATAGCAAATTCGACCGTGAATCTTTAGGTATTCAAAGGTTTTTATTAATCAAAGTCCTACATTAAAACAACATTACTTTTATTTTTGATTATTCAAAGAAATCTTGTTCTGCGTTTACCTTTAATTCTTGATTAGTTTAGTAAGTAATTCCCTGATTAGAGTAGGGGCATTACATTATGGTATCAGAGCAGTTCGACCGTCTCGGAGTATAAGTTAAGTGTGTTTAGAAGTGAACCGGTTTAGGAAAGAGTCTGTTGTGACTGTGAATTCGATTTTTCTAAGTTCTTTTGACAAATTATTGGGGCAGGCCACCTCAAGGATTTGTATAAGGAATGAAGGGAATGAAGACTAGCAGAAAATAGTTTAAGTTTGTTCTCGTTTTGCGAGACTTCCTCATACCTGTATATGTATTTATAAATATAGTTTTATTTCCTGTGTGGCATTTCTGAAGCAGGAAAATACGAAGATTACTTTAGACATATGGAGCTTAAATCATGGGTAATGCTTTGTTAGTTGATGAATATACTAGATTCGTTCTTAAATGTTGATGAGAACGGATATATGGTGATTGTGTATGTTTAAAGTGAATTTAGTAATATCTGCATATTTGAATACTTTATAATTTAGTTTGTTTATTGGAAATGTCGAGTCTTTTTGGGTGGAAAAGGGTTGGATAGCTGCCCCCAACCCCCACACCGACATATGTTATGGATTTTCTTCATTGTTTCCTCCACAGAGGGAATTTTGAAGTTATGTATGTTTCGACAAGCAAATATACGTAAGTGAATACTTTATATTCCTTACCTATATCTGAAAATTATAGGATTTAACACACTCCTTATGTTGAAGAGAATTAGAGTTAAAAGATTCTGCTAACTTTGCACTTATATTGTTGGTTGGAACACATGTTGAAATTGGAATTTTGCATGTGGGTTAGAGTAGAAAATTCTGCTCAATCAATATTCATTGGAATGTTTGGATTGGTATAAAAATTTGTATGGAAAAGATATATAATTATATCCAGGATTTGATGATCATTTGATGAGTGTTTATGATTTTTAAGTATGTTCTTGTCCATAATTTTGATGTTGAATGATGTGATTTTTCAAGAATGTCATGTTTGTTGCTTAATTTGAAGTCTTAATCTCATTGGTATTGAAATCGGTTGAGGTGAAGTTATGGCTAATTTTTTTTTTAAGTTCAGAAAAATGGATAGGAATAAGGGTGAGGTGTTGTCCCTCAACCAGAAATGACACTCTGTTGGTGTTTTGCTCATAACTTTCTCCATGGAGATTGTCTTGGGTTGATTTTTGTGCCACTGGAAACTAGACACAATTTTCTTCAACTCGGACATATGGTTCTCTGATCTTCATTTATTATTGAAGGAGAAACGTATGTTACAAATTAGGGAAATCGTTGTTGTCCGGTTTTCAGAACCCAGTGGGTTGTGGCCCAAAACTGCACTAATTTAATGGTTTTATTCTAGAATAAAAATTAGATTTAGAAACTAGACATCCTAAGCTTTCAAACGACTGGTATATCTCCAAATCCAACATCATTTGATATTTTAATAAAATCGCTCAAGTTGATGTAAAAATGCATAAAAACGTCCATGATTCTGCCTCAAATTAGCCCAGCGAATTTCCTTGGGCTGAGCGAATTTGACAGCAGATTATGCAGAAAATCCTGCAAGGCTTAGCACAGATTAGGCTTAGCAAATTTCTATCAGATTTTCCCTACTTCCTTGAAATTTTATCCTCTTTTAAGTCAACCTTGTACAATGTTATAATCACATTAAAGATGAATCTATTTGTTTGATTCATTATGTTATCCAAGATAAATGTTTTGAATCCCCAAAATGAATGTGCTAAATCATTGTTTAATAGTCCTCTATGATTGGATTGAGATATGAATTATTATGTTGTGATTTGAGGAAAGTGATGGTGAGTCCTTCTTTCTAGGTGATGGGCAACCAGTAAGTCTCTTATTAGGGTTATTTTCATCTCCTCTTGCATGTTCTCATAGCTGCCATGTTTGGGTTTAGGAGAAGCATGAAAGGGTTTTGGGGTTCCTATGATACTTGAGTTTGAATTTGCATGCATTATAAGATACTTCTTCATGTTTGAGTTGTTGTTACTTTGATAAGTGCTTCGATTTCCCAATTGGACATGTTAATTTTGTTTAGAGTCATCATTTAAATGGATTTGTGGTTGATTTGAATGGATTGGTGTTTGAAACACAGATTTTCTAAAGAAATCTCTGAGAAATTTGCTTAAGCAAATTTATTCGCTTAAGCTAATTTCTACGATTCCTGCAGAGCTCAAATCGGGCTCAAATTCGCTTAAGCTAAGGAATTCGCTTAAGCAAATTGCTACAAATCCTACAGACTTATGTTATATTTTTTTTTTTATGTTTTGATGTTAATGGCCTATGAATTAGGTCCTTAATGGAGGGGGTTTCAACCCTATAATGAGGGCAATGCTAAATTAATAGACTTGCTTTAAGATTGATGCTTTTGACGTTTAAAACTTGATTGTGTATGAATGTTTGTTGTCAGAATTACAATTCCATGACAGACCTATCGGTTGTGAATCGTTGCAACGTTTATCGGCGGGAACTCCCTTGGTTGTTTATTATCTTTACTCAATTGCAATTGAGCCAAGGGAGTAGATTTGGAGAACTTGTTGTGAAATTATTGCGTTTTGAAATATGCTTGAGGCTTAAATTATGACATTATGTTGTCTATGTATGCGATGTTTGTTGGTCCGGTAATTTCACGGCCAGCATCGGGGACCCTCTTGGTTGTTTCGAACTTTATGATCTTAACTCTATTGCAATAGAGCCAAGGTGGTACATCTGAGGAATTATTATGAATTATGTCTACCTTGCGAATGATGCTTTATGGTTGATTTCTGACATTACATTGTTTGAGCAATGATGTTTGTCGATCCAGCTGATCACCGGGCGGCAGGTCCGTTATTCTGGTTTGAATTCGGCGACGGGGATTCTCTTGTTTGGTTACCCATTCATTGGGGTCTTAACTCAATTTCAATTGAGCCAAGGGGATACATTTCAGGAACTTCCTTGTGAATCATGTTGCATTGAGTTTAATGTTTTATGATCGAATTATGATATCATGGATTCCTTAATGTATGGTTAGGGCTCGCTTGAAACGTTTTGTATTCCGTCGCAAGTGTCATGTCCATGCTTAATGGGAATTACATCTATCGATTCCTTGTCAATTATGTTTTGATTGTGAATTCCTAGTTCAATCTCAATTGAACCCTAAGGGGATGCAATCCATGGCCCTAATAGAGGAAATTTAGTTATAAATAACACTTATGAATTAAGTTTTATTTTTATGATGTTAAATACTTGATTGTATGAATGTGAATTGAAATGAATTCTTCATTGAATTAAGAATACCATTACCTCATGAGCTTTAACAATGATGGTTTAGCTTAAGTTATGGAAATTAAGTTAATATTGCAAGATCCAAGGGTATGATGCCTTAAAGCTCATATTTTATGTATAACTTTGATGTTGGCTAAGTGCATTGGCACTACCAATGATAAAAGGCTAATAGTTGAAAGTTTGGACCTAACATGTTGGCATGTATTATTGTGGGAAATTAGATCATGGTCTTTGAACTATAAAGTCTTAGTCATAGCTAACTTAGCGGAAATTCAAAGCTATTAATGACTACACTAGATTCATTAACCAGTGTATGAAGCGACCTTGTTTGACCAATTACAAACTATGTCTTGACTTAATAAAAACCTTATTGGGAATAAGACCTAGTTTGTAGCCGGTTAACAAAATCACCGAATTCTCTGGATAATTGACCTATTGTCGCTTCGAATTTCCAATGATTTAGAACGATCAAGAAGAGGATGTATTTATACTATTTGGATTAACTTAGATACCACTATTTAAATTTGCCTAGTGTCAAACATGTTTCAACTCTAGTTATGATTTTACTTCAATATGGTTTAACCTAAGTTTCTGGGAATGATGAGATGGTTTTCCGGTTCAATTATAATTGAATCATAAGGGAACACGTTCATAGTAATTAGAACCTAATTGCAATAGGCTCACTAATCCTCAAGATTGAGGGAAGTAACCTTAGATACACTTAAGTCAAGAAAGGAATTTACTCATTTGGAGTGGAGTAGTACTGTAGTTCGCAGCGGAAGCACGGGGAACGGATCCTACAGAAGAATAAGATAAGAAGGTGAGACGAATTTTGGGGACAAAATTTCTAAAAGGAGGGGAGTAATGTAACATCCCAAATTTTCCTAAGCTTAATAATTAGAGATCTTAAGCGAAAAACGGATTTAATCTCTAAGGATTAATCAAGGTTATAGCCTTTAATTTAGTAAGTTAAAGAGAAGTCGGAACCTAAGGGTAAAATAGTAATTTTTCTCAAGGATTTAGGAAATATGGGACTAGTTATTCAGGTGTAATTTTTTAATTGATTAAGTTACCCAAGGTTTTATTAGGGACCTAAGAATAAATTATGGTATTAAGAAAGAGACTTATAAGTCCAATTTTAGTAAAATACATACAAGTACCCACCATACATCACATTCCACTTACTCCCACTTTAGCAACCTCTCAATCTTTCTTCTCTCCCCTTTATCTCGATTTGAGAAAGAAGAAAAGAAGGGAAAAACAGAAAAAAGAAAAAGAAGGAAAAGAGGAGAAAGAAGAGAAGAGGGAGAAGTAGGAAGAGGCGGAACCGTGGAGCTCTGAGAGAGGGACAGAACGAGAGAGAAATCGAGAAGGAGAGGAAGAGGAAGAAGAGGAAAAAGGGAGAAGATCAAGCCAACTAGGAGAAGAATCAAGAGTCCTCAACCATCTTCCTCATCTCCATCAACATTCAAACTTAGGGTTTCCCTCTCTAAACAAACAATGTGAGTTTCCTTTTTGGGGTTATTTCATATATAGGTTGGGAACCTTTAAAAACCCATTATTAGGTTGATTACCTTATTTACGTGTGATGGATTATAGTTCTTCAAGTTGTAAGGCTTGGCACCCATAAGCTCAAGCTAGGGGTTCCTTTTTCCTTTTATGTGATTCTTAACGAAATATATGTAACTTGTGTGTCTTGGTTGTTTATTTCTTGATCTTGATGTATTTATGATTTTGTGGGTTTGTTAATGAGAATCCCCATGAGAGGGTATGTTGATGTTTTAAAATGCATAGGAAGTGTTTGTTATATGTCCTGAAAGAGTTTTCTTACAAATTTTGCAATAGGGACCATGAGCCAACTCAAAGGATGTTTTTGAATCTTCAAGAATGTCTAGGATTAAGTAGGTTGGGGTTGTTATTAGTGCTCTTGTTCGATTGGTGTGCTTTAAATCATGCTAAAAGCAAGGATTAGTGTTGATAAGCTTATGTTTGAGGTGAATTTATTGTAATAAATGTTTTAGAACTAGAAAGATGATGGAATTTTACTATTAGATGCTAATTGTTGGACATATTGGTTATGTTTTATAACTGTGATTCATGAACAGTATGTAAGGAGATGGGGTCAAGGGAACTCACTGAGATTTTTATATCTCACCCCTTTCTTTTTATTTATTTCAGATAACAGGTGTGCTACTAGAGACTAAAAAGTAAATTCTGAAATTTCTTAGCAGTCCATGTCAGTAGTTTGTACCGGATCACAAGTCTTTCTTTGATGCCTTAAGTTTTATGTATGAGTCATTGTATTGTGTGTCCAATTATGTCAAAGTATTGTATTGCGTTAAAGTAATTTATGCTTTTGAAACTTTGATTTATGCATGACGTTTTAGTGTATTAGAAACAAATTTGATATGGTCTTCTAATAGTAAATTTGACTGTGAATCTTTAGGTATTCAAAGGTCTTTATTAATCAAAGTCCTATATTAAAACAACATTACTTTTATTTTTGATTATTCAAAGAAATCTTGTTCTGCGTTTTCCTTTAATTCTTGATTAGTTTAGTAAGTAATTCCCTGATTAGAGTTGGGTATTACACTATACTTATAGTTTTCATGTATACTTGTGGTCGGTGGAGCTTGCTAAGACTGTGGACAACTAGATGAGGAACTTTATTTGGTAAGGGGATATCCATACTCGGAAGACAGTTACATTGGCTTGGAGTACAATTTGTAGCAACTTATCAAAGGGCGGTCTCCGATGAAATATCATGTTGGCTCACTAATTTGGGTTGACATAAAACAAATTATCCCTATAGTTATGGATCAATACTCTTGGCAAATAGGTGACGATAAAAATGTCAACTTCTGGACTGATAGGTGATTGTCAGAACCATTGGTTAATATGTTAGACATTCCTAGCGATATTCATCATTTGCTTCGCATCAAAGTTGGTGACTTCATTCATAATGGCACTTGGGAAATTCCTGCCATGCTACTCCAAAGGAATCCTTCCATCACTTCTGATTTGAAGCGAGTCACGATCCCTTTAAATGAAGCAACTGATTATAAGGTTTGGACTAGTACTGCCTCAAGCACATTATCTTTAAAGGACACTTATGTCTTCTTAAATCCCATATCTCAGCAGAATCATTGGCACAAAATCATTTGGAACCGCATTATCCCTCCTACTAATTTTTTTTTTAGTTTGGAGAATAATACATGATCGCATGCTAACTACTGAAGAACTCAGAAAGTGTGGTTGCTATGTGGTGTCTGCTTGTAGCCTTTGCTATGTAGATGTTGAATCAACATCTCACTTATTTTTTGATTGCGTATTTGCAAAGTCAATTTGGAGTTCTTTGAGCTCAATTTTGCATCTTAATTTTTCTTGCTCTTCAATGCTGGATATCATCTCTATTTGTGATTTAAATTAGAACGGCCAGGTTCGAGATGTTATTGTTGCTGGTATTATACACTCTATTTCAGTTATCTGGTTTTGCAGGAATAAGGCTCGGTTTGATGGTATTATACACTCTATTTCAGTTATACACTCTATTTCAGTTATCTGGTATTATGTGATTCGTCTATCCACGGCTAAGAACATGATTCTTGCTAATGTCTCTTTAGCTGGGAAGTTGAGTACCGATTGCAATTCCTATGATATCCAGGAGTTTTTGATTCTTAAAGCTTTCTCTATTGATGGTCGTCCAGGGAAAGCTCCTATGATCAAACCAGTTGATTGGTATTCTCCTAAGTGTAACTAGATCAAGCGTAATTCTGATGGGGCTGCTAAAGGTACCCTTGGTCCTGCAGGTTACAGCGGTATCTTTGGAGATTGAATGGCTGCTACACTTGGTTGTTTTTCTATCCCTCTTGGTATTTCCTTTGCTTTGCATGCTGAGCTTATGGGTGTTATGACTGCTATTGAGATAACATATGCTAGATGCTAGCACTAGAGGAATTTTTGGTTGGAACGTGACTCATCTATAGTGGTTTTGGCTTTTTCTTCGCCTTCTATAGTGCATTGGAGACTTAGGAATAGATGGTTGAATTGTTTAGATCTTACTAGTAGGATGAATTTTCGTTTTTCTCATATTTACTGTGAAGGCAATAATTGTGCAGATAAACTTGCCTCTCATGGGATTCATATTCAGGGATTTGTTTGGTGGGATATAAATTACTGTTTTAGGCCCTTATGTTTATTTTAGGTTTCACTTTGGTCCCTTATGTTTTATTTGTTCCGTTTTGGTCTCTTACGTTATTAACGTTATTCCAAGTTAGTCCTTTCCGTCAACAGCCCGTGTAACACCGTCTAAACTGTCCTACATGTCCAACGTCTTTCTTATGTGGCAAAAACGTGTATGAGGTGTGTGTACAACATCATGTGTTAAAGATCTCCCCTTTGTTTCTTCATGTTCTCTAAACTCCATCTTCTGAAATTGAAAATTAGGGTTATATTCTTCCCCATTTTCCTTCATCAATAGCCTAATTAAAATGTCCAGAAAGGTGGTCTCTTCCTATAGCGGTGGAGCATTTCCTTGCAGGAGCCATGACCAAACCGCGATTTCTCAAGCTTTAGATGCCAGCATTACAAGAAGATGTATTCCTCCCATTTGTAGATGCGGCAACTTGACTGCTGTTCGGATTGTTTCTCATACCATAAATCGTGGGAAAAAGTTTTGGGGATGCAAGAACTATATGGTACCAAAATTTCAACAACTAACTGGTTTATTTTCCATTTTTTAGGCTGTTATGGTGACTATTTGTTACTGTTGTTAATGCAAACAGGACGAGCATAACATTGGATGCGACTTCTTTCTTTGGTATGACGATGATACTTTGATGAAAGACATTTGAAAATCGCCAAACAGAAGTGGAAAATTTGTAAGCTGAGGGAGGAAGGATGCTTGCTGAAGGAGGAGGGATTTTTGCTGAAGCAGGAGTTAAGGTCTACCAAAAAATGTCTCAATATCTCCATTGTGTGTGGATGTCTTTGTTTTGGGATCAACTTGGTGCTATTTACAATGTTGTGCACTGGTGGCAGAGCAAATGGACCTTCAATTGATGTTATTATTGTTTTTAGGTTAAGTTTAGTGTGTGTTCAGTTTCTATCATTATGGTGTTATGGAGTTCAATGAAGTTATGTAATGAACATCTATGTAAATGGTTCAATTTGGTACTAAATATTGAAGTTTCAGTTTATGATATTAGTCATATGATTACATAACCATTTTAGGCACTAGTTCTGTAAGAACTCTGATTAAATGATTCACACCAGCTATAAGAATAGCTTGTAAAAGTGCAGCCTATAATTCAACACCAGTTTTGAATAATTCAACAACTTATATAACAATACTTCCCAAATGTACAGAGTTTAGGCATTACACTTCCAAAAGCTTCTAAAAGTCATAGACTTTAGGTAATATGTTTCAACAACATATATATTACATCCCAAAAAACAATTCAGCAGCAATTGAACATTACACCAAAAAACATACACCATCTTATGGACATTACACTAATAACATACACCATCACATCAGCAAAAAACATTACAACAAAACACATTATCTTCAATTTCTAATTCAATATCTTCAAATCTTCCATGGTTTAGTAGCCCTTCTAATTGATAACTTTTGTCTTATAGAAGGTTGTGTTACAGCTGGTTGAACCCTAGTTTTTTTTGAGCAATTTGGGGCTGGTGACTGGGTTGCAGATTGTTGAGCAACCTTTTGTTTTCCTCTGCCAGTGCTGCCAGTTGGAACAACAGGATTGGAACATGCAGTTTGTGAAGCGCTTGCTGATGAATCATGTATGGGAGCTTGTGAAGCAGTTGCTTGTGGAGCAGGCTGACTTGAAATTGGAGGTATAACCTGACTTGAAGCTTGTGGTGCAGCATCATGTGTTGAAGCTTCAGGAGCAACTGGTGCAATTGGAGGTGGAAGTGGGCATCTTGACTTGTTGTGGCCATGTTGGTGGCACCTGCTCCACCTGATTAAATAATACACAAACAAAATAAATTTAGGAAACACAAACAAACAAACAAACACATGGGACCACACCGAAAATTGAGTAAATAAAAAACCCTAAAAAACAAGTAATGCAAACAGGGAAAGCAACCCACATAATAAACAGCACACAACACACACACACACATTACAAAACAAACTTAGAAAGCAAAACCCAGTAACCGATGGCATCAAAACTCATAAAACCCCAGAAAAACCCAGAAAACCCAGAAAATGATTTTCATCCAAAACTCTAAACCCAAAAAATAATTAGAGAAAAATTGTTCATACCTTCAAAGATGGAGACGATATGCACGAGAGAAGACTCCCCAACCACGACAATGCCTTCTTTGTCTATGCCCTATTCATCAATCTCCATTCTGGGTTTCATCGTCTCAATCTCCACTATTTACGTCCAAAACCATTAATCTCCGCGTCTGATTTTCTCAATGTCGTTGTTATACACGTCAGACACACCTCATACATGTTTTTGCCACATAAGAAAGACGTTGGACACGTAGGATAGTTTAGATGGTGTTACACAAACTGTTGACGGAAAGGACATACTTGGAATAACGTTAATAACGTAAGGGACCAAAACGAAACAAATAAAACATAAAGGACCAAAGTGAAACCTAAAATAAAAACATAAGGGACTAAAACAGTAATTTAGCCCCTTCGGATTTAATAAGAGAGGACTTTTTCCGCAGTAGGATGGGTCTTCCGAATTATAGGTTCAAATAATTTTCCCATGGGTTTGGTTTATGTTCCCCCATGTTTTTTTGTACTCTTTCTTATTTTTTAATAAATATTTGGTGTGCCGCAGATGATTAGTAATGGCTGGGGAGCCAACCTTGTTGGGTTATCAATCATTATTGTGATGCTTTTACATGCCAATTTTGATTCAAAAAAATGGTTTTAATGAGGACCGAAGAGTAAATTAAGGGATTAAATAAAGACTTGCTAGCCAAATTCTAGCAAACTAATACGTCTCTCCTCCTTCCACCCACTATACATCCTACCCTTACTTGACACACCTTAGCACTCTTTCTCTCCCTAAAACACTCACTGTGAGAAAAGAAGAGAAAAGAGAGAAAGAGTGCCGAGAAAGAGAAAGAACAGAAAAGGGAGAGATGGAGAGAGAGTCGAAGAGAGAAAGAAGGGAAGAGGGGGCGTGGGCACCGGCAGCTCAGGGGGGAGGTGGTGCACCGTGGGGAAGAAAAGAGAGAGAGACCGAATAGAGAGGGAGAAGGGGGAAAAAGAGAAAGAAAAGAGGAAAAAGAAGAGTGGGAAGAAGGTGAGGAGCTTGATCCAAGCTTCAATGGAGGAAAAGCCCTAGAAATTGAGGATTTCATCACCAAGCATTTAGGAGTAAAGGTAACATAGACTTCCCACTTAAAACTCCCATCTTAGGGTGTGCTAGGTTTCCACTTTCTTATTGGTCTTGGTTGGATTTTAATGCTTAATGTTGAGTTTTGTATGAGTGTGGGATTCGATTATAAGCATATTTTCTAATTTGCTCTAAAAACCTATATTTCCATTTATGTTTAAAGATGTTTGTAAATGTGATTCTTGAGGATTTGTACGTTAATTGATGCTAGGGATGATGTATATAAGTTATTTGGGTTGATTGATAAGTGTATGTTGTTTTAGGGGTTGTAAAATGGCTTATTATGCAGATATTTGCAGAAAAATCTGTATTCTACATACTCATAATCGATTATGATATATCCATAATCGATTATGGAAGGGCAGTTTGTAATTTTTACTCATTTTAAGTGTTGTAATTGCACCAATGATGCTTCCACTTGGTTACACCCCTTAGAAACTTGTCATAGCTTGAACCTTAATGCTTAAGACAACTAGGAGTTTTCCTAGATCACTTAATTAAGACCTTGTGATGATATAGTAATATCATGAGAATTCCAAGGTAAGCCTAGGAGCTTGTGTCCTCAAGTCTAAGGATGCATACTTGCTTTGAGTATGAATCCAAGTGTAATCCTCATACACACTAAGTTAAGGTAAGTACCACCTTCTAAATTCAAAGAAGATAATATGAGATGACTTAGAGATCAAGGTCTCTAATCATGGAAGTCTAGTTAGGGTCTTCCCTAGGTTAATAAGATAATGTCGTAAACTCAACATAGATAAAGATAAATAATAGATTCTTAATCTAAAGGAGTATGACTTAGATGTACTCCCATTATCCTCATGTATAAAGAAATGTAGAAAGTGCTTAAAGGTACAGTGTCCTAGTAATCAAGTGATAAAGGTGTATGCTTAGCTACTTTTGGCGGTGTTGCCTTATTGTTTTAAGTCTTACCTGATGGTAAGGAATGGTTTATGTAATTGTAATTTTGACAAGTACATGTATTGTTCTATTGTTAGCATATTAGCTTGATGCATTTGATGATGTTGTTGGGAGGAGTTTTCTATACGTCGCACACTACGTATAGCTGAAAACAATAGTAAAGTGTTTTATGTTTTAAGTCTATGTTACTGATTTTTATAACTCACTCACTACTAGAATGTATGAAATTAGCTTCGAAAACGTAGCGTCGGCCTCGACGCCGTCGCTATTTGTGTCGGGCTAGCGTCGGCCAAGCCTACGCTACAGGCTCATTTTATTTTATTTTTAATTTTTAAAGGTTGGCCGACGCTAAGTTGGGTAATTTATTATCCAGCCGCGGATTGTGTAGGTCGGCCGATGCTAAAGTAAGTTAAAAAAAAATTTGTTCCCTTTTTTGTTTTTGGAGGCAAGTTTCCCTCCTTTGTTTTATGTAATCTAATTTTTTTAATTCATTTAATTTAATTTAATAAAACGCATCTTCAAAAAAGAAAAAAACAACCCTTCTATTCAGATAGTGGTCTAGAACCAACCCTTTTATTCTATTCAAACAAGAAAAACACCAACACTCACTTTTCCCAGGTTTTCCCCAATTCAGAGACGGTGGCGGAATGAAAAACCCAAATTTCTAAACCCAAATCGCGAACTCTTTCTTTCTCATTCTCAAAACCTGAAGCTCTCACTCTTCCAAATCAACCACCATGAACGGCCACCAGAAAACGAACGGCCACCAGAAAACGAACAGCCTCCACCGAAAAAATGAACGTCCAGAACTCACTCTCCCTCGCACCCTCTCACTCTCTCGCGCTCGTACCCTCTCACTCTCTCGGCCCGATTTCGCTCGATTCCTCCGGGAGCACCACGAGCTCGCATTTCCGGCAGTCGAGACGTGAAGGAGCAGCACCCCTCTCCTGCTCTCTCCACAAAAATAATGAATTCCATCCGAATTTCCTCATTGATGAAACCCTAATTTCCACTTCAAGCTCAGCTGCTCAAAGGAGAGGAGAAAGCTTCCAGCATTTTCGGCATTTGCGATCTCGTACGATTCTACAATGGTCATGAGTATCTTCTTCGTCTTGCATGCTTCAATAATCTTATATTCATTCAATTAACTTATCATCCTCAGTCCTTAATGCATTGACCTACAACAGTAGTTCTTGCAATCTGCTCGTTTGAGTGAAAAAATAAATGAGAGAATAATTTTTGGAAGAATGCGAACCAATTTTCTGAAGCATTAATGTATGGAAGTTTATTTTAATGTGATGAAATGTGCCTTATTTTTCTAACTAATGTTTTTTGCTGATCATGTTTTGCAGACTATACCTGTTAATCCTAAGCCTTTTTGAACAATTTGACTGGCAAGCCTGTTATTGTGAAACTAAAGTGGGGAATGGAGTACAAAGGTAGGTCATTTATTTTGTTGCAACTTTCCTGCTGTTATGTAACATTTACATGTTTCATTTCAGTGTTTATTTGTTGGGAAATTGAACTCTGTATGGATTTCTTTGAACTTCTGTTATTCTGTTAACTGTGATTGAAACAACTTTTCAACATCCAACGTCATTGAAACAGGCCTGATGATTTTTCTAAGGTTAGCTAATGCTCTTATGTATTCTTTCATGATGTATTCTCCATGTTGGGGGTATATTAACACTAGTAGTGGGTGTTGGTTATAGCCAGAATTACATGAGTAGTAGTTTCCTAAGATTTCTACTTATTTGGGCTCTAATACATTAAGTACCAATATACTATAACTGAGCAAGATATGTGTATAAATTATCAAATTGTCAACTATCCAGAGTTAAGTAAAACCACTTGTTGTATGAGAGTCTTTGGCTAAAAATATCTGCACATGACAACAAGCATTGGGTTTTGCATTTGTGTTGGCTAGAGTTGCTTAGTTCACTTAAGGCTTGTATCCTTAAGTTGCTTATGATTTATTGCGTTTCAGATCATCTCTTTTGTTTCCTTTCCATTTAGTTATGTGCTTTTTTATTAATTATTGGTTGTTACCATTACCTGAAATGCTACAATGCTTCTGTAATTCTGTAACTAAAATTCAGGATAGTGTTCTCATTCATGTAGGTTTGATGGTGGTTGTTTCCTATTTTGTGCTTTAGTGTTTTTGTTAAATAATTATCTTTCAATTTTTGCCTAGAGTGTTGTGCTAATTCTATTTACTTTAATCTGTAGGCGGAGAAGATAGGGTTGGATTACATGGATGTTGAAGCATTGAAGAAGCTCAACAAAAATAAGAACTTGGTGAAGAAACTAGCCAAAAAGTACCATGCCTCCTTAGCTTTTGAGGCAGTCATAAAGCAGATTCCTCGGCTTTTGGGTCCTGGTCTTAACAAGGCAGTCATGTATTTTTGGGTTTAGGATTTTCAAGTTTTTTGATATTTTTGAGAGCACTTGGCACATTTGTTTTGATCAGTTTATGTGAGGCATTGCAGTCTTTTCATTAATTTCTGGTCATTTTTGTGTTATTTATCTTTTGGTTTTAAGTACTAGCTGCCTAAAAATCTTTTAAACAGCTTTGTAAGAAATGTTATATTATGTTTATTTCAAATTTTAGTTATTGCTTTAGTTGATTTTGATATTCTGCATAACTTTGCAGGAAAGTTCCCCACACTCGTCACTCATCAAGAATCTCTCGAGTCCAAGGTGAATGAAACTAAAGCTATGGTGAAATTTGTTTTCTTATTTGTGACTATTTGTTTTTGCAATTGTGTTGGCTAGAGTTGCTTAGTTCACTTATTTGTAACTTTCAAACATGGATGATCTTATACCAATATTTCATATGAACCTGCTTTGTCTAGAGTTGCTTAGTTCACCTAGTGAACCTGCTTTGGTTTATAAAGATCCTACTGTAACTCAGACGTAGAAACTATTAAGAGGTATAATTTGATTTGATTATAAGATGTTTTTGAATCCAATCTGAAATTCTTTGTAATTTGATAAATTTTAACTTTAATCACTAATTTTCATGTTTTTGAATACATGTTTTTACTACTGAGTTGATTTCCTTTAACACGATGTAAATTGTTTACCTTATAGAAAATGGAACGTAGTTGGATGTACGATAGGCTAAATGCTGATAAGCGCGGCTTGAAAGATGAGTTTGTTAACGGTGTTAAAGAGTTTGTGAAGAGGGCTATTGAACAACCTTGCTATTTATCTGAGGGAGGTATAAGGTGTCCGTGTGTAATGTGCCGGTGCATGGATTTAACGACTCCAAATATGGTTAGGTATCACTTGTACAAGTTTGGATTTCAGCCAAACTATTGAATCTGGACTGCACACGGAGAAGTGGAGCCAAATATTGATATCGGGGGTGATTCAAACAGTAGTAGGTCTGTGCATTATAATGATTAATTTGATGGAATGAATCAGATGGTGTATGATGCTTTTAGGCCTTATGAAGGTGTCCCCCATATGAATGCTAACATGGGAAATGAGACATTGACGGAGGAAGAGTTTCCCAACACAGATGCGCAAAATTTTTATGACAAGTTGTTGTCTGCCAACCAGCCCATCTACGAGGGGGCTATTGTGTCTAAATTATCAATATCAGTAGAGCTTCTGGCAGTTAGATCTAACTGGCATCTTCCACAAAAAGGTATAGATTATGTTGCACAGATGCTTAATGACGTATGTCCAATTAAGGGATGCTTGCCCAAAAATTATTACCAAGCAACACAATTGGTGTCTAAGTTAGGGTTGGAGGCTGAGAAGATTGATTGTTGTGTGAAGGGTTGTATGTTGTATTACAAAGATGCTAGAAAGTTATCCGAGTGCAAAGTTTGTGGATCTGCTAGGTATATTCCTCGTAGGACTGGGATGGGAAGGTACAGAGATGTCCCAAGAAAGCGAATGTTTTATTTCCTGATCATTCCTAGATTACAAAGATTGTATTCATCAATTGTGTCTGCAACCGAAATGAGATGGCATCATGAGAACAGAAAGAGTTCGAATGTTCTTCGCCATCCATCCGATGGAAAAGCGTGGAAACACTTCGATGATGTATATCCAGACTTTGCTAGTGAGCCCAGAAATGTAAAGTTTTGGACAGTTAGGTGTTTTACATAATATATTTACATTTTGAAATGTATTGAGTATGCTACTTCTCTATTTGTGTATGTGAATATCTGTGCTTGATTATATTCATTTTTGTGACATAAGATGACTATCAAAGGTGGTTGAAATAAGGGAAAGGCCCCTGCTACTAAGGGTCGATCAAGGCTTTTACGACCGGCGATGGTTTTTAGTCCTTGAGTTATTTTCAAGTTTTTCATCCTATGTACTACATTTTGTATGGTTCTCAGTATTATGGTTTTTCATCCTATGTTGTATTACATTTTGTATGGATCTCCAGACTTGAGGTTAAATATTTAACATTGTTATAAT
Organism: Calophaca sinica; assembly: GCA_037113605.1. Classification (NCBI taxonomy): domain Eukaryota; kingdom Viridiplantae; phylum Streptophyta; class Magnoliopsida; order Fabales; family Fabaceae; genus Calophaca; species Calophaca sinica. The sequence goes on from CM073733.1 coordinate 63,468,733, forward strand.
ACATTTTGCAAATTTTTTTGGTTCATATTGTGTTGTTGTTTTTTATTTGAATGTTTGATATTTGGTTGTTGGTTTGGTGGTTTTAAACTACAGGTTGAATTGATAATTTATAACTAGTTGCAACCAAAAACAAGTAGGAGCAGCCAACCATACACAACTTAGCGTCAGCCAGGCCGACTCTAAATTAAGTTAAAATTAAAAATATTTAGCGTCGGCCACAACAGACGCTAATTAGCGTCGGCCACAATAGACACTAAGCATATCAAAGGTCATCACAACTTAGCGTCGAAGATGCGGACGCTAAAAATTTGCGTGGGTTGTTTAACGGATGCTAAAAGTTAGCTTCGAGTGTTTTAGCGTCGACCACGACGCCGACGCTAGGCCAATGCTAAACGTGATTTAGCGTGGGCTTTTCACAATTAGCGTCGGCTTTTGGCCTACGCTAACAGGCTGCATTCTAGTAGTGACTATGTTTGGGACGTTGTTTTCAGGTAATAACAGGGAATGAAGGACTTTGAGAGTGTGATTAGATGCTCGGTATTGCCTCTATGCGAGACTTTCTTATATGTCGGAGCCGGATCACAAGTCGGGTCTATGTCAAAATTATTTTTGAAGTTAATTTTAAGATTTTATTGTTTTCTCTTGTGGAGAAACATTTATGAGAACTTGTATTTAATCACTTATAGGTATCTAAAGATTTCTTTCAGCAAGAGTATTGTATTTTAAAGGTTTTATCTTCTACTGGTTAGTGTTTTGAAATGAAAATTTTACTATGGTTAATTTAAATTACCTCTTAAGTTTCCTAAGTAGTGCTCTGATTAGAGTCAAGGTGTTACATTACATGTGAGACCTAAGGCTGAGGAAGGCGGGGAAGCATGAACAAGGAGCGGCTTCTAGGCTAGGGGACACGTGAATGAACCGAATTCACACCGGAATGAGAGGGATCCTGAGGCTGTGCAGGTATGGGACTGCACGAGTGAAAGAAGGCTTAAAAGAATTGATTGGTATTACCTATATCAACAATATGCATCTTCTTTTCGGAGCCCAAAATATAAGAACTCTACAGTTAAGCGTGCTTGACTTTGGAGCACTCTTGGGATGGGTGACCTTCCGGAAAGTTTTCCAGAAAGCATGTGAATGAGGACAAAGCACGCTGAAAAGACATGTGTTGGTTTGTGGGGACAGTCAACAATCCTGAAAGTAGTCCAGGCCGTTACACAAATCATCTCCAGATAACTCTATGCTTCAGAGCTTGTTGGAATACTAGCTGTCTACATCTCTATTTTCACATCTCTTCATGATCAACAGTCTGATTCCTCCAGCAGTCGGGAAACTCTCCCACAGTACCTGAATGGGAAATGCGTCCGGAAGCGTGATCGACCTCCTGCACATCAGCAGTGTCTCCCTCAGGGAACTCATATGTTGTATAGCACACATGCCTCAGCGGCATCAGTGGAGCTATCTAAATAAATCCTTTGATCGAAGCATAACATAGATAAAACATGCAAGGGTAAATTTCTTGTCCACGAGTTCATCACAGGCTATTCACATGCAAACATATATATATTTATATATATAGTGCAACAACATGCCTATATATATATATAGCTTAATAATCTGCACACATCATCATTGCATCTCAAGCAAATCACATGTGAAAAGGAAAATCAATCAATCCAAATCAACAATCCAAAATCCATCATATTTATAATGCGGTTAGTCATGCATGCGAGTGCATATGAAATCCTTGTGTACACAATTGCATTCCCGGTTTAATGAGGAAGCAACACACTGGAAAAATCCTCCAGGTCGAAATCCTTTTCCATCGCAATTGAATATATAGTCTAACAAAAATCCTGTTAGAGTATATTGCCCCCCGATTTAACTAGGAAGCAAGACACTGAAAAAATCCTTCAGGTCGAAATCCTTTAACTAACACCAAGAACCGTGCGTCGATGCTCCATAGTTAGTATGCATCAATCCAAAATCATTTATACAGTTTCACTCACTACAGAGTGTCCAAGAAATCATAAATTTTAATGTGATTGATAATTGACGTTCTCACTTTACGGATCCCAATCCTAATCTTTTTGAAACTCGTGCTTTTCTATACTTCTCTATGTATGAAAACCCTTTTCTTTTGTTTCAACATCTCTTGGTCTAAAATCCCTTTTTATCTTGGGCCTTTGGAGCCCATTCTAATGTTTCGAAGATTGTTTTAAAATTTGGAAACCTTTTTCTAAATTGAGTAACGACTTCTTTTCGAAAACTTGTAATTTCTCTTGAAACTTAAACTATTTAACTTTTTGGGATTCCGTTGGAGAATCCCCTAATCTTAACTAGTCATACTAAATCCTTTTTTATTCGCATCTCACTCCTTTTAAGAAAAGCCTTTAAATTAATTTTCGAAAATCCTTTTGTTGGCTCTTGGAATCGCATTAGACTTACCGGTGTAAGCCATCAAACCATTTACAATCGATTATCACATTATAAAGTTATTAATCCATATGCATACTTCAAATTAAATTAGCAGTAATCAATTCAACCAATATAATTCATCAGATTGCCACGCAGGGCAAAATCAATACCAATCAATACACTTCGCAAATAATAATACTACAAGCATTATTAGACATAACCAATCAATTCACACAATCTAAACAATCACACCAATCAAACAAAGTGAAAAGCCTAAACTCATTATATAGAAATTTCCCTTTCCTTAGGCACTTTTCTTCCCGGGAAAACTACGTGAACTTGTTAATCCTCTCGACACTCGAACTTTCACACATATGCACTAAACTTTAGAAAGTAATTTACGGTACTAAACCCTATCTATAGGCCACGACTCACACTAGTTTTTAGGGAAAACATTCTTTCTCAACTCTATTCCTTCAAGGCTATTATAAGGATCAACTAAGGCAAACTAAAATTGAAGCAAAATTTAAAATCCAAGGCCAAAACCTAGGGGAATGGTTTGGCCAACACACTCCAAAAGGAAAGACAAACTTTTGTTTCAATCCAACAACATTTTTCATGTTTATAAAGCTTAAAGAAAGTAGTATCTAGGCAAACCTTTCTTAAAAATTCAACTTTCTTTCATAAAAATTAGTACTTTAACATCAACACAAAGCTTTCTTTACAAAACTTACAAGATCAAAGCTTTCTTACACTAAACACCAAATATTAACATGTTTTGCTAAGATCTAACACCTATATACCTATAACTCCAAATCCATTTTCATAAGCTAAATCATATAAAACACACCCAAAACTTTTCTTCACAAAATTTTCTTAAAAATCAAAACTTTAAACTCAAATCACCAATCTTTCTCATTCTTAGTAAAGGATCTAATACTTAAAGCTTATAACTTTCAAAACCCAAAGTTTTTAACATGTAAAATCAATTAAAACTCACCCGAAACTTGACCAACGGGTTCGGCATCTTTAAGAACAAAATGAAGGGGAGATTTTGATCCATCCAATTTAAACATGTTCAAGAAGCTTGATTTAGAAGTATACCAAAAACTTTGCATGAAAAAAAAAAGATGAAAACTAATATTTTTCAACACTTTACTACAAAACCAAGTTTTTAGTCAAAATAAATAGAAAAGAATGAAGTAATCTTACTAGGAACAAAGCAGGTAAGTTGTGCAACTCTCACAAGGAAGAAGAAAGGAAAAACTTCACCAAACTTCAACTCATCTCACTAGAATCTCTCTTTCTCTCTCTAGGATTCTTCTCCAAGTTTTCAACAATGGAGAAAATGAAATGAACTAGCCTTAAAAAGGGGGAGGGTCATGGCCATTTGGTGCAAGGGAGAAGGATAAGTTGAAAATATCTAATTCTAACTAGTTAGTTACCACTTAGTTACAAGACATGGTAACTAAATGTTACTTAGTTAACCAACAAGGTTACTAAATTGTCAACAATGTGGGCATCTAGAAGCCCACTATCCAAGTGGCAAAACCCTAGCCACACAAGTGTCCCAATGTCATGCTACCCTAGGTTAGAGTTTTTGTGAGTCATTAAAGTCAACTAACTAGGGTTAAGGCTAGCTAGGAATTACTAATTTCTTTAATTAGATATTTTGTTATAACTCATCATGACTTGCCACTTGCTAGCCTAGTCACTAAGCTTATCCATAATCCATGCCTATCCATTGGCCACACTTAGTAAAATATCTCATTTCATCGCGTTATCAATTAATCGCGTGAGTTTATTTCTCCGCAAGGAATTAAACTTACACGTGCAAGAATTATACTTTTATAACTCTTTCAACCATAAATTACCAAATCAATTTTAATCAATCAAAAATAATTATAAGAACTCACATTTTGAATCTCGTCGAAATCGGATTAAGTTAGGGTCTTATATCGGGTAAAAACTCACTCGATAGCTCAAAACGAGATGCAAACTTTGTTGGAGTTTTTCGTCGAAACTTGAACCATGACTTAATAATATTTATTAAGTCTCAAATATATGTATTTATCTTTATTTAATTCACTCACTTGATTATAGCTCAGAAATATAGTCAATTGTGTGTTAATACGGTTAACTTTACAGCAAAATAACACACACAACATACTCAGAAATTTAGAAAACTTAGGGATTAAAATATCATCCCTCTAAAGTAGTTTATTAGTATCTCACATACTAAAATAATATTTTCGACTATAGTTTCCAATCATAAAATATTTTATCATTGTATTAATAAAATGCAGCGCATAAACTGCTTAAAAATAATATTATTTTCCGCAAATTAATTTTATTCAATCTACTTGATTGAAAATCTATACTAATAATATATTAATGATCATGATTCAATTTCGTGACTCTGATCTCATATTTTTCCTTACCAGTTCACATCAACAACAGTGTAAGTTTACACTGTCAGTTAACTCGAATTGATATAAAATTTTAACAAAAATAATAAATCATATTATTAATAAAATTAATAATGTGATAAACTAACTTTCAAAAATTGGGGTGTTACACAAACCCATTGGGCCATATAATTCAAATTTTTTATTTTTCTTTTTTATTTGTTATGTTAGGAGGTCAACTCGTTAACCCACCAGCTAGTAAACTATCAACCCATCCACTGAGAGCATCTTTAACGGGAGCAACTAACTCGTTGCTAAACTATAGGAAACGGCAACTCCAAAAATCTCCCATTGTAGTTGATCTACGTGGCAAAGAAAGTCATCAAAATTTAGTTGCCGTTCACTCTATTGACAACGGCAACTATACATATTATATCATTTTTTTTTCTCATTCACGGTTAAAGATAGAGAGGGAAGAAAAACCGAATCTGAATCACAGAGAACAGAAACACGAACAGATACACGAAGACCAGTAGCAGCACAACAAAAACACATCTGAATCTCCCAAAATTAAAAATTAAAATTAAAAAATGGTCTCAAAGAACGGCAACTAATCGATCAAGATCAAGTAAAAACAATTACAATAATTACGTAATGAAGCAAAAAAAAATAAAAGAAATTACAAGGTTGAAAATAATAAAAATAAAAAGCTTCAGATCCTAAAAACAAAAGAACAAAAAATGAAAAAAAGTAATCAAACATAAGGAGAAGAGAAAGCAGATCTGCAAAAATGGAACCACCACCATCGCAGAATCATCGTGGGAGTGTTGGACGTTTCTTGGACACCATCCGGTCGATCCGAGGAGACGACGTTCGGTGATCATCGTGAGACCTCGTCGGAAAACTCGTGGCGGTGATGAGAAGTAGTGGTGTGAGAGAGAAGCGGTGGACGACGAAGGAGAGTGAGATCGCAGAGAAGAGGGTGAGGAAGATTTTGGAGGAAAAACAAAACGGGTGAGGGTGTGGAGATGAGAGGGTGAGGCCGAGAGGGGTAGGACGAGGGAGATGAGGGGTAGACCAGGGTGGCGGTGATGAGAAGTAGTGGTGTGAGAGAGAAGCGGTGGACGACGAAGGAGAGTGAGATCGCAGAGAAGAGGGTGAGGAAGATTCTGGAGGAAAAACAAAACGGGTGAGGGTGTGGAGATGAGAGGGTGAGGCCGAGAGGGGTAGGACGAGGGAGATGAGGGGTAGACCAGGGATTGAGGCAAATCAAGCGAGGGAGATGATAGGTAGGGCGAGGGAGATGAGAGATTGAGGAGATGATGCGAGGGGAACAGGGTGAGGGAGATGATAGGTAGGGCGAGGGAGATGAGAGATTGAGGAGATGATGCGAGGGGAACAGGCCGAATGGAAGGGTCTGGAACACAATGGAAGGGTCTGGAACACAATTGACCCAGTTTGTGATTACAAATAAAAATAAAACTTTCAACTTTTGTCCCATTTTTTCACAAAAAAAGAGCCGTTTGTGATCTCCAACGGACAAAAAAGAGCCATTTGTGATCTCCAACGGACAAATCCAACGGCCATAATTTGGTCTAATATATAAATGTGTAGGGTTATTTACTTCATTTTGCACCCACTTTGTCATTTCAACTTCTATTTTTTTTGTTGTTATCAAGTCTCAATCTTGTTTATTTTTTGTCAAATGGATCCCAATCATCTTCAATATATGGCCTGCATGAATTTTTTGCAAAACCAACCCCCTTCTGGCGACAATTCTCAAAATCCCCAATATCGAGCCTATATGAACTACTTGCAAAATCAACCCCCTACCGGCGACAATTCTCAAAATCCCCACCGGTTTATGTATCCACCACAACAGCCGTCCAATCCCACCATGTGGTTTAGGCCTCCAATGGGTACCAAAGAAGAACATGGAGTCTCCTAACAATGAACCTAATCACCAATCGGATCCATTTCCGAAGTCTCAAGTCCCACAGTTCTCCACTCAACCGGAAAACATTACGCTCAATGAAGAAGAAGAGGGTACTACTAAGAAGAACAAGCGTGTCGACGTTCGAATCACCGTAAGACGAAGTTGCTTATTCGCACATGGCTCAACATTTCAAAAGATCCAATCGTGGGAGTTAACCAAAAAGCAGATAGCTTTTAGGCAAGAATAAGAGATAACTATAATAACTATCGCCGGCGGCTTGTAGAGAGGGAGGCAGGAGCCCTGAAATCTCAATGGCATAAGATGAATGCTTCAGTACAAAAGTTTTGCGGGTGCTACAAAATAGCTGTTAGAGACAACACAAGCGGTAAATCAGAGAATGATGTCATGGCGGAGGCGTTTAAGCTTTATTCTCAAATAGCAAAGGAGCATTTCAAATTTGAGCATGCATGGAGGTTATTGAGAAGTGAGCCTAAATGGAAGGGAGAATCAATGAACAACTCTTCAAAGAGATCAAAGACAGGTGATCGGACGTACTCATCATCATCGAATCCAGAAACGCCAATTAGTTGTGAAGAATATGACTCATCAATCGCAACAGATCGCCCAATTGGACAAAAGGCAGCAAAAAGGAAGAGCAAGGAAATAGCAACACCCGTTGTAGATTTGACTGCAATGGAAGCTGCTATATCTGTAAAAAATATTGCCATGACAAAAATAGCTGAGGCAAAGCTTGCAGAGAGCGAGGCAATTATGGCAGCTAGGAAGGTAAAGGAGGCAGAGTGCAAGGTAAAGGAGGCGGAGAGCATACCAGCATTGTATGAAATCCTCATGAAGGATGTATCAGGGATGGATGATGCGCAACTTGAAAATCATAATTTTTGTTGTGAAATTATTAAGAAGAAATTAGCAGGACTTATGTAGCTTATGCTTTGAAAGTTTATGTACTAGTTATGAAAATATATTCTTATTTATCCAAGATATAGCTGTTGTAAAACTAGCCGTTATAAAAAACTAGCCGTTATAAAAAAAAACTAGTCGTTATAAAAAACTAGCCGTTATAAAAAAAACTAGCCGTTATGAAAAACTAGCCGTTATAAAAAAAACTAGCCGTTATAAAAAAACGGAAAAAACTAGCCGTTATAAAAAAAACTAGCCGTTATAAAAAACTAGCCGTTAAAAAAAACTAGCCGTTATAAAAAACTAGCCGTTATAAAAAAAACTAGCCGTTATGAAAAACTAGCCGTTATAAAAAAAACTAGCCGTTATAAAAAACTAGCCGTTATAAAACTAGCCGTTATAAAAAAAACTAGTCGTTATAAAAAACTAGCCGTTATAAAACTAGTCGTTATAAAAAAAACTAGCCATTATGAAAAACTAGCCGTTATATAAAAAACTAGCCGTTATAAAAAACTAGCCGTTATAAAAAAAACTAGCCGTTATAAAAAACTAGCCGTTATAAAACTAGCCGTTATAAAAAAAACTAGTCGTTATAAAAAAACTAGCCGTTATAAAACTAGCCGTTATAAAAAAAACTAGCCGTTATGAAAAACTAGCCGTTATAAAAAACTAGCCGTTATAAAACTAGCCGTTATAAAAAAAACTAGCCGTTATAAAAAACTAGCCGTTATAAAACTAGTCGTTATAAAAAACTAGCCGTTGTAAAACTAGCCGTTATAAAACTAGCCGTTGTAGAAGTAGCCTATATATACCTCACATAAGAGAACCAAATTGTGCAATCTTCTCCCATTCTCTCATCTTTTACCATTCTCTTCTCATTTCTCACCTTCTCATATCATCCATATAATGGATCCAAACACTGACTTTAATACAATCTGGAACGAAATCGTAGATGAATGCCTCGAGGACAACACTGAAGAGGAGGTCATAAGGTTGGTACGCGAGAGTCAACAACAAGCCGACAACACCATCAGGCGCAGAAGAAAAAGAACAGTGATAGATCGGAGTCGTGAAGAAGGACATAATCGATTGTTCAATGACTACTTCTCAGAAAATCCTGTATACACGGAGGCTCAATTTCGACGAAGGTTCCGAATGCGAAGACATGTGTTCCTTCGCATCGTAGAAGCACTTGGCAATCATGATGAGTACTTCCAGAGAAGGATTGATGCAGTTGGTAGAAGGGGCCTTTCACCATTGCAGAAGTGCACTGCTGCTCTTCGTATACTGGCATATGGATCACCCGCTGACAGTGTTGATGACTATGTTCGAATCGGTGAAAGTACAACATTGGAGTGCTTAGACAGATTTGTAATGGGTGTGTGCGCGATATTTGGTGCTCAGTACCTGAGAAGGCCAAACAACGAAGACATTGCACGCCTACTACAAATAGGGGAGGCACGCGGCTTTCCAGGTATGTTGGGTTCTATTGATTGTATGCATTGGGAATGAAAGAATTGCCCAGTCGCGTGGAAAGGACAATTTTGTCAAGGTGATCATGCCAAACCCACAATCATGCTTGAAGCCGTGGCATCACATGACTTGTGGATTTGGCATGCATTTTTTGGCACTGCGGGTTCTAACAATGACATTAATGTGTTAAACACATCTGATGTGTTTAACGACGTTTTGAACGGACAAGCCCCCGCAGTGCAATACACTGTGAATAAAACCCCATATCATATGGGGTACTACCTAGCTGATGGTATTTATCCCGAGTGGGCTACATTTGTCAAGACCATCCCAGTACCGCAAGGAGAAAAAAGAAAACTATTTGCCCAACGACAAGAATCAGCAAGAAAGGATGTGGAACGGGCATTTGGAGTGCTCCAATCTCGATTCGCGATTGTACGTGGCCCAACGCGTGCTTGGCACGTGAACACAATGAAGCATATAATGTTGGCATGTATCATATTGCATAACATTATTGTTGAAGACGAGCGAGACACGTATGCTGATAATTTTGATTACGACCACACAGATAATGATATCTCAACAGCTGAAGTATCGCATGGTCCTGATCCCAATTTTACAACATTGTTTGAAAGAGTAGCACATGTTCATGAAAGACAAAACCACCGCCAACTTCAAGCCGACTTGGTGGAGCATATTTGGGAGCAGTTTGGACATGAAAATAACTAAAATTAAATTTTTATGTAATATTTTGTATTTCGGTTAAAATGTAATATTATGTACTTCTCATCTTTATGTATTTCACATCGTTTTTTATTATTTAATATTATGTATTTCTTATTGTTTTAAATTTATTATGCTCAAAATTAATTAAACCAAAATTTCTATTTTTTTAATATTTAATATTTTTATATGTATTAATTAAAATAATTGAATTAATATTTAAATTTAGATAAAAAATTAAGTGGAAATAAAATAATATAAACATGTGGGGTCAAGATGGGTTGTTTCCAAGAAACCACCATTGGAGCAAATTGTGGTTGGGTTGCTTATGTGTTGCTTAAATCTTATGTGACAATATGGGCCCACAAAAAACAATTTAAGCAACCTATTTAGTTGCTTTGCACTAAAGATGCTCTGAGTGGAGTAACTCGAGCATTGCACGGGATATATGCATGGGTTGTGAATACATGTAAAGTATACGTAATGTTTGTCAGAAATTTCTTTTAAAATATTAGAAGATGGTCTCATATTTTAGGTCAAAATAAAAAATTAATTATAATATTCATTAAAGAAGCTGTTAGTTTCATCTGTATATGCATGAAGCTGATAATTTCTTGTGGAAGATCTTGCCCAACTCACCCACTTCAAGTAGGCAACATGACAACATCAGTACATTTGACTTTCAAAGAAGTAATGTTACTAGCTATGGAACAGTTGAACCTATATGAGCCATGCCTCATAAAACAGTTGAACCTATAAGACATTAGTACTTCTGACTTTTTGATTAGCTTTGATGTGCTTGAATCATCAAAATATAAGCTAACAACTATTGGCATTTGGGTTTATCCTTGGCATTTAGGTTTATCTTCGGAAGATAAGATCTCAATCAAGCAACCTAAAACCATTAAGCTATTCTTTATTGCTTTTTTCCCCCATGTAATTCACTACCAAGTTCCCAAGAGCGGCAAGTGTTTTCTCTAATATTTACTTCACCGAGGACAATTTTCAAGAGAATCCATAGATTCCATACAACCCCATTAGAAACCAAAGGTCATTAGTTTTTTTAAAAATAGGTAATAGGTAATTAAACAAAAGTTAAGAATAAATAAGCAACACATATGCAACTCATACAGAACAGTGATAAAATAAAATTTGTAAAACCCACATCGGAAGTTAATAATCATTCTATCATCATTCACGATTTCACGCAAAATAAAAATAGAGACAACACAGATATCTATCTAAGCATGATGCAGAAAATGCATGGCCTAATTCTCAGTCATCATAAGGCAGGATAACAGTATATCAGATTAACCGATGTCAATAAGAATTGGCCAGGTTATCCCCAGTTCAATAAATGAAGACAGTCTACAAACTCAGATTTAAAACAATAAGTATCGGGTTTATTATCGCATTACATTTTCACTGCCATATATAACTTTCAACATTAATAAATGACAGCTAATGCTAATTTAAGATACAATAAAATGATAATAAAAACTAACATCAAGATCGTTTGAACTTATTGTAAAATTAACTTTAGCTTTTATGTCTAAATGTGATTGTTCTCATTCAAAAAGTTTTCTTCCCGCTTAAAAATATTCAACCATTTACGTGAAAGCTAAATAGAAACATGAATTTGTGGATATGGTGCTCACATTTATCATTAAAACGGAGCAAGACTTTTGAGATGAGTTTGAGAAGGGTTACGAAACCCAGCACCACCACCACCAATGAAGAATTATACCTCCAAAGCTCCTTTAAATATAATGCACCATTTAGGTTATGTGACCTGTAAAGTGAATAACAAATTGGCCAGCATAATATTAAGAGTCAGTCCTTTTCATGAACAAAACAAAACTTATGCACACCTAAATGCATGCAAGTTACAATTGAAATTTTGAGCCTTGTAACAAATTGCTAATTAAATAAGTAAATTGTGTCTATATTACAGCCTTGAGAAAACTTGTTACAATTTTAGGCTCATCCAAAGTTTTGAACAACAAAACATATAGTCAAGCAGTTTCCTTTCAATTGTAGGAGATTTCATCATAGGATTCCAAGAACACTAGATTCAAACACCCTAACTATGAAAAACTAAAAGATAAAATTTTTAAAGGTCATATAACACTAATGGCTATATTACAACTGTTCCCAAAGAGATTTGAGCTTTGTCCCTTGGGGTTAAAAGCCAAGCTCCTACTACTGAGATGACACCCCATGGACATTAAATTAGGCCAAACTCCTAAAATGCAAATCCCATTACCGACCACTTAAATCCTATGTTTCAATCCTCTCTCTTTAGCTTCTTTCTCATTGTCTCACTCCTTGGGTTTCTCCTGTTTTTCTCCACTTTGTTTTCCTCTAGTCTATTCTCCCTATTCAGAACCAAAGAGAAATAAAATTAAAACCAAGACAATCAAAAATATTTACACAAAAATAGAACTTGTTTCTGTCAATGTTTGTAAGCTAACAAAACATGTAACTAATATAAATGACCACTACGCATAAATAAGAACTAAGATAAACTATGGAGTAGCTTTAAAGAGTAAAAGTGTGCACTCTCAAGGATCTTTTCCAGTTTCTATCTAGCCCATTAACATGTTACATTCAGCAAAACATGCTATAATAAACTACATAAAAACACATTTATGCATTGAACTATCAATTTCAAAAGACTGGCCTTAAGTTGCACATTGTGCAAGGCGACCATTCTACCTCATTAGCTATAGTGGAGAAAATGTGAGGGATTTACAAAGTATGGAAGTCCAAGAGCACCCAAGAGGAATGGTGTCTCTTCATGAGATTAAAATTCTTTATAATAGGTGTGTTTTATCATGAGTGTTTGTGTCTATATATGAAAAGATACATGCATGAAATGTCATGTTACTTCTTTCAATACATGAAAGGTTGTTTTCTCTCACCAAATGCCATGAGTTTCTATATAAATAGAGGCACTCTGTATGCAGATTTAATACTTGAATTTGTTATGTCTTCACCCCACCAAATCATTTTCTTTTCTCCCTTATGCGCAGAGATAGTTAAGAAAACTATTATTCTGTAAACTGTCATTGACGATATACTTGGTGTGGGTGTGCAAACTATATCAAGGGAACTTCATTGTATCCTGAAGGGGATTCGTTATTCAACCATTTGCATCCAGTCATAGAGGGACTGAGGGGCGAATCAAACCTAAAGCCTAGTGTTTACACATGCTTTTGAGTCTTGTGCAATGATCATTCATCTTCTTTGTTCTTTATTTTACAGTATCTTCATCTTTCTTTGAACATATCATTTATGTTTGTTTGTTCTTATTAGTTGCAGCATCCCCACCACAAATTTCATTAACAATCTTTAGGTTTGATTATGTATATATTTGTGATTATATGGCTGCAACTTTGTAGGAAATGATTACCGTTTTTTTTTTCGAAAAAGCCAGAATTTTATTAAAGACAAAAGCAAGGTCCATGCATGAGCATAGCCCAATAGAATACATACCCAGTTCAAGATCACAATCTCATCCCCTTGCATGATTACAGCAATGATTACATTAATACAATATTATTAAGCCAATTTGTCCCCACAAATACAAAAAAATGAGTGCACCATAGAGCCTTATAACCAAAAAACCAGCACCATTTTTCCTGCTATAGCAGCGAATTTTCTGTTACGCCTACTGCACTGCAATTACTGTTAAAGATGTTGCAATTTTCTAGAATTTTCTACAAAAGCCTAGGATAGCTTATGCCTAGAAATAGCCATATAAGCCTAGAAGTATCTAATACAAAACAATGTAGAAAGACTAGAGAATTCCTAGAAATATCTACCATAATCAAATGCCTCTAGAATAATCAAATGTAAAATTAAGTCAAGAAAAGCCTAGAACCATCTATTGCTAGAACCATCTTCAAGCACCTATAAATAGGCAAGTTTGGGTGCATTTGTAATCAACCAATTTGAGAGCAATACAAACTACATTCTAGCTCCAAATTGTAAAGCATCCCATCTTTTAAAACTATTCGACTACATTCCACAACTTACCTCTACTACTTTTCTACTTCAAATACTATCAGTGGTATCAGAGCCTGGTTCGGTCATATACTGGGCGTAAAAAATTACCCAACTATTTTCCAAAAAAAAAAATTCCTCCTTACATTTTATACTAGTCCCAAAAATTTTCTTAACTCATGGCTAATACCATTCAATCTCCATCTATTACCGTTCCTGTTTTTACAGGCGAAAATTATGATTTTTGGAGCATTAAAATGAAGATATTTTTTTGCTCCCAAGATTTGTGGGATGTTGTAGAAGAAGGATTTACTGCTACTGCAGACACTTCAACTCTTACTGCAGCCCAGCAAAAAGAGTTGAAGGCAAATAAACAAAAAGACGCAAAGGCGTTATTTTTTCTACAACAAGCAGTAGTCGACGCTATTTTTCCGAGAATAATGGGAGCTACAAGTGCCAAAGAAGCATGCATGGAGCACACTACAGGAGGAGTTTCAAGGAAGTGATAAGGTACGTGCCGTCAAACTTCAAACTCTAAGACGTGAGTTTGAGTTAATAAAAATGAAGGAGTCCGAGACCGTAAAAGATTACTATTCTAAAATAAAAGAAATAGTTTCTCAAATGAGAGCCTATGGGGAAAATATTCTCGACAAAAGAATTGTTGAGAAAATATTAATTTCTATTCCTCAGAGTATGATTCAATCGTGACTACGATTGAGCAAACAAAAGACCTGTCTACTTTATCGGTGACAGAGCTAATGGGCTCTCTTGAAGCTTATGAGCAAAGATTGAGTAGGCATGAAGATGACTCAATAGAAAATGCTTTTCAATCAAAGCTCAAATTACGTTCTCAAAATAAAGGATATGGAGGAAACAAAAATAGTGGAGAAAATTCTAGAAACAAAGAGAATTCTAGAAATTTCTCAAAGAAAAATCAAGATGAGTATCCTCCATGTGGCATCTGCAAGAGGACAAATCATGCCGAGAAAGACTGTCGCTATCATGGAAAGACACAGTGTCGACATTGCAAGAGATTTGGGCACGTGGAGAAGAACTGTTTCAGCAAAAATAAACATCAGGCCAATTTCGTTGAAGAGCACGAGTGTGAGCAAAATCCACATGACCGTGAGCAACATCTATTCTATGCTACCCAAGATTCTAGTGACGAAATGTGTGGAAACTGGTACTTGGATAGCGGTTGCAGCAATCACATGGCGAAAGATGGGAGCATTTTCAAGGATATTGATGACTCCGTCAAAGTAAAGGTTCGACTAGGAAACGGTACAGTCGTGGAGTCAAAAGGAAAAGGCACTGTCATGGTGGAGACAAAGTAAGGTACGAGATTCATTAAAGATGTCGTACTAGTTCCCAATCTTAAAGAAAACCTCTTGAGCATTGGCCAAATGATGGAGAAAGGCTATGCCCTTCACTTTGAAGGAGATAAATGCACAATCTATGATAACAATAATAAAAGGGTTGAGATAGCCCAAGTAAAAATGGAGAAGAGGAACAGAAGTTTCCCGATAAACTTTAAATATACCACTAACATTGCCATGAAGGTGCAAGTTGATGATTCTTGGCTATGGCATCGGAGATTTGGCCACTTCAACACTCAAGCCTTGAAGTTGTTATATCAGAAGAATATGATGAGAGATCTCCCACGCTTGGAAGAAAATAATGGAGTTTGTGAAGGATGTCTTCTTGGGAAGCAACACAGACATCGTTTTCAACCAGTCGGCATGGAGAGCAAAAGACTTGTTGGAGCTCATCCATACTGACGTTTGCGGACCAATGAGGACACCATCACTTAACAACAACAGGTATTTCATCCTCTTTATTGATGACTTTTCTAGAATGACTTGGGTCTACTTCATCAAGGAAAAATCAGAAGTCTTTGGAACATTCAAGAAGTTTAAGGCCCTTGTCGAAAAGCAAAGCGGTAAACATATAATGAGGCTTAGAAGTGATCGCGGAAAAGAGTACAACTCCCACGAATTTGATAAATTCTGTGAAGATGAAGGCATTGAGCGACAGCTTACAGTCGCATATTCTCCACAACAAAATGGAGTGTCTGAAAGAAGAAATCGTACAGTCATGGAGATGGCGAGATCAATGCTGAAGGAAAAAGGACTACCAAACACTTTTTGGGCTGAAGCAGTCTACACTGCAGTCTACATACTCAACAGATGTCCAACTAAGGCAGTTCAAGACAAAACTCCTATTGAAGCCTGAAGTGGG